>OX457135.1:17047492-18371440 GCA_949752895.1 Dendrolimus pini
GTTTTTTTTTGTGTTTGAGTAGATGGATGGTTTAGATTCTCAAATGGAATTGGTGGGTGGCACTGGGATCGAGTCTTTGATTTTTTTTCAAGGCAGGATAACGACTGCCAGGACATCTAATATGTTGTATTTTTTAACATATTATATTAAACAATAAGGTAAACTCGGCACTATAGAAAGAGCATACTATTTATTTATAAGCATGACAAGTGCCAATGAAAAAAGTAAACCCTGTAAGCTTCTATATTGTAACTATATGACTATAATCTGGTGTCACAACTCAATATTTGTAAGTGTTAAGTATTTGGTATCATTCTATTAATTGTATACCAATTTAGCATACAAGTTAATAGCGGATGTATTTGAGTCTCACTTTTCGCACAATAATTAGCTACTTTAGAGCGCTACTACGACAAGTGCATCGGACTAAAGCCGGAGTAGAAATGATGTCTCGTCGTTGCGTCCGCATGCTTGTATATTCGAGCGACGATGGAGCGAGCCGAGTAATAGGGTAAATGATACAAACAACCCTTTATCATTTTTATTTCAGTAAAGAAACTCCTTACAATAATCTAACAAAGTTAAATATTAGGCTTAAGAAATACTGTTAACATTTTGTCTTCTTTTGTAATTAATGTGCGAAGACTAACAACTTCGTATTAAACCTGATGGCCCTATTCTATTGCCTAAGTAACAACTAGAGTAATTTAAGTAACAGCCCTACTTGTACAGTAATATTGTACATTTCTCGACAAATACGAGTCATGAGGCTTCTTGATTAAACCTCTTCAGACAAGTGACGTGGTCCTAATTAGACCTACTTGGCGAAGGACGATGCCAGAACACACTGTGTTATTACGCAATAACATATTATTACGTCTCATGTTTCTTTCGATTGACCTTTGTTACGTAACTTAAGGTTTTTCATAATCAAAATCAAATCAGTTTCTTTGCTAATTTTGAAGTAAATTTTTTTTGAGTGGTTGGGATTTGAAATTTGATGAAACGACAAAGCGACACTAAAAAGAGATAAACACAAGTCTATAGGACTCTTTTTTTATTTCACCTCCGCCCCTTTCATAATTTAGGAAAGAGGGTGTTCATTTCAATTTAAGTATATCTGTAACACGCTAATGAATTTTTCTTTATATCTATAAATTTAATCTTATTATATATACCTTAATATATATAATGTTATTATCTATCTTTATTTCTACTTTTTTAAATATAATTTATCTTGTTGTATTTATATACAAATCTTAACAGCTATTTCGGACTATACATTTGATTATCTATTTTGCGATAACGCTTGCGGCTGCATATCGCGTGATATGCGTGCAGTGTTTTTACCTGCCTAAATTTTTATTGACCACCTTAGTTACTACCTTGATTGCGAACTTAATGCAGTCCTCCCGGAGCTTTTACCCCAGAAGATCTTGTATATTGGAGCGTATTATATTGATGCGAAGGGCACTTTCGATGTTATAACTGTCCACCGCGAAGGTCTATAGGATTAAGCCTGCGAGAGATTGAGAGACCGATGATTGAACATAGGTCCTTTTTGGAATGAAATAAAACTGATAATAATATTGATTAGACTAAAACAATGAAAGGTTGAAAGTGATACTTAAGAAGTTTATTTTGATTTATAATATATTGATAGATGTAGGCTAAAGGAATCATATTTATATTAATAAAAGTTCTACTACGCGTGAACTGCACACACACACACAATGGTTTTCGTTACGTAAATACTTGCGAGAGAGAGCGAGAGAGAGAGAGAGAGAACACTTTATTGTACTCCATTACAGAAAACTTAGAAAAACTTACAGCCTAAAAATATTCGAAATGTGCACAATGGCCGGTCTTATCGCTAAGAAGCTATCTCTTGTTAGAAAATAAAAATATACGAAACCCGTTGTAAGTGCCTGTAATATTCGAAGCTTACTCTCGATTTTCCTGGGATCCACCCACCAGATCCCGACTTTGTAACATTGGCACCGCCTTAGAAGTATCCTTTCTCGAATAAAAAAATATTTGAAAATCGGTCTACAATTGCCAAAGAAATCGCGTAACAAATATATAAAAAAATATACACTCGAATTGTGAGCCGCCTCCTTATTGCAGTACGTTAAAAAACTGTGGTAGCTTATTGGTTAAAATGCATGCATGTTCTAAATTCAGACGTGAGTTCAAACCCTAAAAACATGCAATGCACATTTAAGACAGTTTTTCTGACTTAATGTGCATATTGTTACAACTTCCAAATGCTGACGGCTAAGTAAAGCGTTGTGGTGAAAATTGCACATCGAGATAACTCATGTGTCAAAATCGTCCGTTCCCCTAAAATTAAGCGAGCTTTAGCCCAGTTGTGGTACATTTAAGGTCTGTTATTATTTATTTATTCATCTATATATCTAATATAATATTATACAATTCTAAACACACCTTGTCTCTACAATGAAAGTATTAGAAAAAAACAACTAGACTATATAAATGCTGGAAAACACGATGCGGTATTTTTTTTAATTTCTTGTCTTTTTGTCCTTTTGTTTGTTTGTTCGGGATTCACGTAAAAACTACTGGGCTGATTTCAATCCGGATTTGGCTGATCGACAGCTAGTTCCTAGATTTAAGCTCCGCACTACTTTTTATCCTGGGGATCCCGCTGGAATTTTCTCGGAAGCGGTTTGTAGTTGTTCCGGTTTAAACATAGCTTATTCCTACAGAGTTTTCTCTAAAACGACAGTTATTTTTAAATGTATTTTGTGTTCCGGGAATCACGCGGAATTTCAAGTCAAGCATGTTTGAAGATGCGGGCGTATACTAGCTATACATATAATTATTTGACCTCATGTCTGCCATATCCACGCCCAGCCCAAATTACTGGGGCTAATTATTGGGGCTAGATTCTAGAACAGGCAAGTTCTTTCTATACTGTGGATGCGCACTAAGAAAGGATTTTTAAGAATTATACACTAAGGGGATGAAAGTTTACCTCAAATTATAACTATTTCTAATCTACGCTGGCGAAGCCGCGAGCTACGGCTAGTATATTATAATCATCATATAATCATAAAAAAACCTATGTGTATTTAGTTTATATTCTAAAAAGTTTATTTTGTGCTTCATTTCCTGCATTCGTCCCGATTCGTCCGAACCAAAACTTGCCCTAACTAGCCACAATATACTACAAAGAATATTCCTGCTTACAAAGCAATATTGTTCAAAAATCGCGAACTACCCACATATCTTGTTGAATAACATTTAAGATACTCTCGGACCATTTGTCCCTTGCGTAAAAGCTATTAAGCTTCACCAAAAGGTTCTATAATGTTCCTTGAGGGCATTAGTGACCCTCGCGTTTAAGGATCGGCGTTTGACTTCTGGAGTGCTTCCGGGAGTGACGTCGTTTCCGTCCCGTTAAATGGACGATGATTGATTTTTAAAATTCGAACGTTGAATTAATTTTTAAAAGAGCGTTTTTTAAAATACTAATTAGAGATTAAAAGAATTGTTTTTGCTTTTTTATCGAATTTGATCAAAATGGCAACCCTGTTACAGTCGTCATGTTTGTCCGTCTGTTCAAGCCCTGTAAACTAGAATAGAAAATGTATGGGAATGACATATCTTTACGCTAAGTATTCTGTAATTCCCATACATTTTCATTCTGTTTGTTTAGCGTTAATGCGACTTATATACAGGGGCAGTCAAGATAGAGCATACGTAATAAGAACATGAAATATATTGGTACTATTTGTGCCACCTGCATACCTGTAAACAAAGCACATTAATTACCCGGCGGCGTTTGAGCTAATGACATTGAAACTCTTTATGACCAGCTTAACATTCGATAAGTTAAATTTGGTAAGTTCTATGGTAAAGAAAACAGGAATGAATAATAAAACTACGTTTTAACGGTTTTGAGCGCGGTAATTTATTTGATTTTGGTTTATTCGACGTTTCGGCCGCTTTTCAGTGGCCGTGGTCACGTGACTTAAAACCGTTAAAACGTAGTTTTATTATGTGTACAAGTCACGAAAACTTATGAATGAATAAAAAAATTCTCACTTTTTTGCTTATAACTTCTTTAATTTTTAATTTAGGGCAAAAAGTTATATAAACATATTTATAGGCAAAACAATTTGCTACAAATTATGACTGATTTTTTTTTGTAAGACGCATAGTTTCCGAGTTATCGCGAAAAAAGTGTTTTCACCCCTTTTTCCAAGATGGAGGCCGGGGGACAAGGGTGGCGACCCCATAAACTTGAGGTTAAGCTTCTATTGACCCCCCACACATGTCCCAAAAATAAAATTGCGTCCTCTAACAAATGCAAAGCTCATGTAATATTTCAATGAACTATGTAGCATTGGCGAAATCTGTGATTATAGAAGTATACTCATTGACAACAGAACCTTGATAATGTTCAAACTTATAATTTAAATTAATTATTATGGTCGAATTTCGACCACTGGGCGACCACTAGTTTTAATTATTGGGTATACTATAATAATAATAAATAAGTAATTTGACTCGTTAAAATTATGACACCATAACGCAGAACATCCGTACAAAATTAAGGAGATCTTTTTGTATGGTGGTAAAACGTCTCTCAATTGATTTGACTGTCAAGTTCCCTATTAATAATTATTATTATATCAAATTATTAACTGATTGTTTCTAAAAAAATGTGGTAAATAATAAAACTGTCACACCTAGTAATTTTTAACATGGTTGAAACGTGGTGGAAAGTTAGCACGACTCGGCAATATAATCTATCTTTGTTGTAGGTAATAGTAGGTATGTGTTAAAGGGACATTTCTTGACCAGACTCCTTTTGTATAATAAATGCGTCGACACCCGCTCCCTGGACTTGGCGAATAAAAAAGGGTCAAACTACCAAAGAAACTTAGAACAATATTGCGTTGCCGATATAAAGTATTCCATAATATTTAAGCTTCAATTTCCACGCGATTCCCGAAAAATGCAATCTGAATCGTGTATAAAGTTTTATTTTCTCTTTTGTGATGTTATGTATATGAAGAGGATTGTCTATGGTCTATGTGAATAGATTGTATAGGTCCAAATTGGACCATCCGTAGCCTGTACGTAAATGGGTCTATGTTGCTATGTACATATGTATGCCTACGTGCCACAGAGCTTAACCTCTTATTAATCTTATTCAACATTCAATTTTATTTTAAATAATGTGCATTTACATACTCGCGCTGCTTATTTGCCTCGACACTTTTCTAATTGTTGCTGTCGAATTAAGCATAATGTAAACGACGCATAAACAACAAGTAAAGTGAAATTAAAATCCAATATTACGTTAAAAATAAAATAACAATGAAAATTCAGAACTCGTTATGACTTGTACTGTCTCTTTGGGGCTAATAAAAAATGAATAAAAAACGTCAAAAAGTAAAAAATTTGGCGCCAATTTTCCATGATTTAATTGAGTGCCTAGGTGTTATGCAGCATCAATCTGTTTTTTTTTTAAATTAACACCTACGTTCATCTATAATTAATCACTGATACGTAACAAGTCTACTCCTTGTACAGTAATGTACAGGCATGTTGCTCTAAGCGTTGTTCATAAGTTCCATATCATACCACAACCCAATATACAATTTAAATAGTGTTCCCAACTCGTAAATGCGCAACCCAGAACTTATGGTATTTATGCTGTGAGGGACCCTTTAGTTTTTACAGCCCTCGCGCCCTAAAATAACTTTCGTGATCTCCCTTTGATGAACAATTTGCATTATTTGATACTTCACAGGTTTTGTTTTGCACTTGACTTCACCGGTTACTGAGAGAAGTGAATTAAAAAAAAAAAGATTATTCATTGATTGCGTTATTGTGTTCATTTAAGTTTAAGTAATGTCTACGAATAAATTATAATGGCTTTATCCGGATTTTTTATTTCATTGCGAAGTAAGTATTTGAATAAAATGAACATTTCATATTTAATATACGACTTGAATTATATATATACAGCTTAATATGAAATTAAAGTTGCATAGGTCGTTGGTTTATATCCGGCTCGAAGGACCAAAAAGAATATGTAAATTACTTCTTTAAATATTGATTAGTAAGCGATATTTTAATAATTAAAACTGCACGTGTGACATTAGACGCATTTTAAGAATTTTAGTAACTCACAACGCCCAAAATGCTCCGTCAGCCGTTCCACATGGCGACCACGGTCGTTGTGTTTGTGGCGAAAACGTCTCTAATGACGTCATAATTTTCGATCACAGCCCTCACAACGATTCATGTCAAGACGTGGGTCAAAGTGGGCGTTGACCACAGAGTATTAATTATCTATCGATTGACATTGAAAAAGGCGCGATTTTCAAATCAACCAATGACATTTGTGTATTTCGTCTTTGATAACATCACTCCATAATCCGTTCCATTAGAGTTTTTGATTATAACGTCCGCAAACAAGTGGAACGGGAAAAATCGCGATCCTGAATGTGGTCGTTGTGAGCCTCTTGTGGAACGTAGCCCACTGTAGCCAGTCCTTAACCTTATGAAGCACATTAATCTAGCTTGTTGTTGGAGATGCCAACACTATATGAGTACCAATTACCGTCTGTTAGAAACGTTTGCAAAACGCTGATCTTATTTCTAGTTGAATGGCAACGTTGATACGTTACCTTAAATACAGGCCAGCGAGAAATTAAGTAAGACATTCAATTTTACTTCTGTTTCTAATCTAATCTTTATTGAGTTGGTTTAAATATCTGTTTAAAATAATAAGCCTCAAAAAGTATGTAACCTGTGGCTGCACCTGGATATGTATGATTTTAGATCTTTCAGACTTTCGCTGTTTCCAATACTCTATTTTAAGTGGTTTTTCAAATATCTTGAAGTAACCGACACTAGTTTTATTTGTATCGTCCTCAGTATCTATACAAGATACTTGGATTTTAGTGGTCCAATCTATAGGCTTCTTACGATGGTTTTATTGGCGTAAATTGTCATGGCACTTTACGACTTTTTTACCGCTCTGGATGGCTGCCAAATTTGTGGACGGCCAATTCGCGATTCTTATTGCCAGATCAAAGTGTAGACGCCTCGTCTATCGCATATTGGTTTGATATTCGTAAGTTATAAAAACTGTAGCAGCGTTATTTTTTGTAGTTACTGTTACGAGTTGCAGGACTCGAATTGAAATGCCGTTGGAATTACTATAGAGTTTATAAGAACTATACAAACACGTTAATACATGTACAAATATATCCGAACACAACAAGTCCAAACGTAATGCAGAAGGTCGTAATTCAATAAAACGTGCAAAGTCCGTCACTTATTAGTTTCCCGATTGTAGTACACACGTCTTGCTTCGCTCGTGGTTATCGCTCGACTAACTGCTCCCTCAATACAGAGGTTTTACTGTATTAAAATTAGAGATGCCACGAATATTCAGCTTCCATTCGGTATTCGGCACTTTTTTCACTATTCGGTATTCGTCCAATCACTGTGCAATATTCGGGGAATGCTTTATAGTGTTTTCTCTCAGACGCCTGACGTATGAACGGGGGGCACAGAGTTGAAACAGTGTCATGCCGTAAGGGACTTACTACGTTGTTTGTAATAGTCCACCCGCCAAGAAATTTCTAGCCAAGGAATAACTTTTTGTTGTGTTTCTGTAGCTAATTAACTTTTCCCACCTCTACCGAACCGTGCATTTTACATACATAGAGACGTGGTTGATTTGTTGCATCTCGCCCACCCGCTCTTTGAGCTTAAAATGAAAGGGTTAATCCTGGACCCTTCTGTAAACTTTGTCAACTACTTCCTTGGGACCGATATCTGGAGTTCAGTAATTTTAACTAATGACGCTTCGCAACCAACCCGCGAAGCCTTGCTCCTCAAATTTGCCGCACTTCGTGGGCTATTTCTTCACTTGAGAAATGGCGCTTTGTTTTAAAACCGCAAAATGAGCAATTGCTATTTTGATATGTGATTTAAATTATACCTTATCGCTTATGTTTAAAGCTCGTTTTGGTTTGTTGCGAAAAGTTTTACATGGATCCTGATTAATTTGTATATGGCTCTATAGAGATTTGGGTTAGGTGTTGTTTGAGGTTACTTCTTTTGGATGTTCTTTTTATAATTTATGGCTTTGGAACTGTGTATTATTGCTCTCGAGAGATATTAGATTACCTTCATATTTTTATGTAAGAGTTAAAAATCGGGCAAGTATCCGACAGACTACGAACATAAAATATTACCTGTGAACTAGGTATATAAAAATTGTGTATAAATTAGACATTTTTAGCTACCTCAATACTCTCTACTCTTAAAATACTCGCGTAGTCCGGCACTGGTGTTATTTCCAGAGCTATCAAACTTGGCTTAAAAACTTCTCTCGGCGAATCCATGCGCAGTTAGCATAAAACCTATTTAATTAACCAAAAGCGAAAAATATGGTAATTTTAATCGTGATTTTACCCAAATATAACAATGATAGACAAAAGGCAGCGGTATTTCATTTCCACCGCCAAACGCGAACTCCTCTCATTTACATGCAAATAAATGTAACAGATTGAGATCTGGGTGAAATATTTGGAGGTCACAAATTGTGTTACACCGCCACTGCTGGTATAGGGAATATACATGTAATTCTAATATAGGTCAAGTATTTCTATTTGAAATCTTGATCCTGAAAGTGGCGTTGGATTTATATTATACCATCGAGTCATCCTAGAAATTCCTAATGGAAAACCCTGGACATTAGATGAGTCAACTAAATTGAATTAATTTGGTTGAAAGACAAAGAACTTTGGTTGAAATGGTGCGACGGTATTCAATAATATTGCTAAAGTCATGCTTATGTAGCGTATGAATGAATGAACGAATGAAAACTATTGTTGACCATGAACTTAAAACTTGATAACTGATATGGATATTTTTGCGTTAGAACAATGGGCGACCTTATCGCTTATAACGATCTCTTTCAGGTGACCCTGTGTCTAGTGAGATTTCAAAAATAAATTAGGTATACGATTTTTGCTGGTGTACAGCGTATGTAAAATTTGTTAAATATTGAATTTCTTGGTCATACCGTTAGCCTGGTAGGTGGCGCACAGCCTCGTTAGACAGCCTCAGCTTCAGACTCAGCCTCGCCCCCGCTACCTGCAAAGGGATAGATGATAGTATAGGCGAGGCAAGTACAGTAAATGATTAAATAGTTCGAGTTTTGTACATTGCGTTAAAAAATGTGAAAAATAAGGGGAAATAATTCGGACCATGATATTCCGAAAATGCAATTTTTAGATTTTTTCCTGTCTGTCTGTTAGAGCATCACGTGAAAACTACTGAACGGATTTAAATGAAACTCGATACAGATACTATTTCTCCCAATAAATGACGTCATTTCCGTGGGATAGACGAAAATAGCGAAAAAAATGGCACAGCGATCTGTTATAGATATTCTGTGCACCGCATTCGGCCGATCTCACACCTATTCCGTTTAGTCATCACATTCATTATATTAGCTTCCCATTTGCCCATCCCTCACACATCAGTCATTATCCAGCTCTCAACCAAGACGGTCGTCTCTCAAATATAGTAACTTTGTTTCAATTATCCGTTTTTAAAAAGGGGTTAACCCGGTTCCCCATAACAGATCGCATCTTTTTTGGAAAATACTGAACGTATATGAATAAAACTCGACATAGTGCTAGCTGAGTTAACACTTAGGATACTTTTTATCCCGATAAATAATGGAAACGACTTTCCATGGAATAACCGGATTAGCAAAATTTTTCAATCCACTAACAAATCTAAATCTATGTTGTCATAAACAACATTTCATTCATTGGGTTACTTCAAATAAGGTTGCCTGCGACTCGCCTGTATCTTTTGCAGTTGTGTAGACTTTACAAGCTTAGTGTCTTTGTTATTGTAGTGTACTTAGTAACAATAACAAGAAACAGTAAAGTTATAGGTAAAATGCCTGATTAAATTTGTGTATACGTAGCATAGAGCTACTACCTAGGGCTTTTCACGCTGCTCATCCGCGGGGAAAACTCTTTTATAAAAATATAATATATTTTAAATATCGAAATATGTGTAAGTTATTTGTGTACACACCATACTTATATGGATTTTTTGATTGCGAAATTACCAACCTGGCAGGTGGCCCAGCTCTTGGAAAGAGAATACCTTCTCCTATAGGCATTAGCACCAGGGGTGTAGTTATCGCGTTGCTAGCCTTTGCATTTTGGTTGATCCGTCTAAATTAAGAGACAGCAATGAACTATCTAATATGCGCGTCAGTTTTTAGCATGCTGTGTGATTAGACTGATTTGTTTCACAGATTAATATTCGTTATACAATGTCAAAAATGCAATATCTCTATGCAGAATGCTTAAGAATGATTGCGGACGCGGCTTACGACGTATGGATGCCACGAACAATGTATGTGTGCCGCGTCAGGCGTCTGTAAGAGGCCACGATAGTACATTCTCAATTAAGCATTCACGAGTAAGTTCGCGCGAAAATTGCGGCATTCAAATTACCCCATTGGGAAACTCAAAACAGTCAGAAAAACTGTTTAAGATTTTACTAAAAGTGAGAAAAACTTTCTAACTTGGCCGAATGCCTTTTAAACCCCAACTTAGTCTAAATAAGAAACTTTAATATATCCACATTGTTCAAAGTTGAGTAAATAATAATGACAACATAATAAAGGGACAAAACACATTTGAGCCGTTAAAATCGCAAAAACAATAAATAAAAGAGCACTCAAAGAGAATTAGCGGCAGCCGGACGCATCTTATAATTGTTTACAGTGAAAATTGGCGCGGGATTTTCTCTTCTCTAATGAAAAATGTCCGGGACTTTGTCCCTGGTGCTTTATGGCCCAAGTTCTGTGGCTGCTCCGACTTAAATTATTTTAAGTGCGCCCATTTCA
Source organism: Dendrolimus pini (assembly GCA_949752895.1). NCBI lineage: Eukaryota > Metazoa > Arthropoda > Insecta > Lepidoptera > Lasiocampidae > Dendrolimus > Dendrolimus pini. Next base: position 17,058,432 of record OX457135.1, read on the forward strand.
GTGCACGCCTTGCGGTTATCGTCTACTCCTCGTGATTAATGTAGATTTTAGACGAAAACGAGTTCTCAGGGATTTTCACTACGAGTTTGGGAGAGATTCCTCGGGCTAATTGTCAATACTCCTCTTGACTTCCCGTAAATTAGAATCCGGTGTTTTCAAGAGTTCTTCTTGGAAAGAAATGGTTTAAGAAAGCGTGCCCCAACTACAAATATAAAAGTTCTTATTAAAACTAAGTTCTAGTACAGAACATGTTTAGGGTTACGGCTTAGAAATTATTACAAATATTTTAATTTTGCACGGACGGATAATAACGTAATATCATAATTAATAATAAACTAAATTGCATACAATTGTTAATGAAATTGCCTTAATTTAACTATTTTATAACTTATATACGAGTATTGATATGATGCTTATAATAGAGACATAATAAATTGAATATGAATTACTTATTGTAATTATTATAATATTTTTACAACCTAAGCGCCGACAAAGACAAATTCCACGTACAGATTTGTAGAAACACATTTATTACCTGTCGGCATTTGAACGAATTATAATTTTATGACCGTCTTCTTTTGTTCACTTATTTATTGGCATACGTTCCTAATTATTGCGGAGAATATCCTATTCTACTCGCTCATTAGCATCATTAGCCAGGTGCTGCGGAGTCATTTCCGTTTGTGTAGTACAAAACGACGAGGGGCAGTTAAGCGAGAACCACGATCAAGGCGTGGCGTGTGTGCAATCGGGACTCTAATAGTGACGCGTTTTATTGAGTTACGACCCGCATTACGTTTGGATTTGTTGTGTTCCCTTATATTTGTACCTGATTTATACGTGTTTCTATAGTTCTAATAAACTCTATAATAATTCCAACGGCATTTTAATTCGAATCTCGCAGTCTTAACAATATCATAATTGATAATATAATATGTACCTATATGTAGTCATAAAGACTACAAACGGCTTGTAACCAAAACTACATTTTTTCGTGCCTGTCAAAGGCGAAACATGTCACTAGTACCACTTAGAATAACATCTGCAAAAATCGCATGTTTCAAACAACTGGTTAACTTTAAGCATCTTTAATTTAATCCATAAATTTATTTCACTATAACAGTTTGTATTTCGCATAAGCAACAAACAACTTTAGTCATTCCACGCATTTTTATTTCCTCTTTGCCAAGTACTTATTACGCAACATGTACTTTTATCTTCTCTACAAAATGTTTGCCTTTTAAACTTCTGGAGTTCGTCCATGATATCAAACGTCTATTTAATACGTTACCTAACCCTACCCATATTTGTTTTATTTACAATTTTTTGTTATACCACCATGGCCAATGATAAAGGGAATTTTGTATCGTTTTTCGAAAGTTCAAAGCGACCCCTTGCTATTAAAGAGAGTTAATGCTCGCCGATTGTAGCGGAAGTAAATTTAGTAAAACAGACAAAGGGTTCAGGGCAGCTGAATTTCAAATGCTTTTAAAAACCCATAATATTTTCCCCGAATCTCGGACTCTGTTATCTAGAAGCGGGTTTTAATTATTTTTTTAAAATATCAGATTGGAACAGCGCGTTTTCCGAAAATACGACTTACATAAATATTTTGTTTCGTATATAAATCTGACAAACTTTGCCTTTCATCGAAATAGCTTTAATAAAAATAGTCAAAATTTAAGGGTAAACGTCACTATTAACGTAGTACCTAAATGAGTAGATGTTAATTTAGAAAAATGGATTCTTGATTTGAGTATAATTATGTTGTAATTTATATAACAAATCAAATGCAATCTACATACATATCTAATATTTGAATTGTATTGCTTTAAACCAGTTATTAGTTTATTACCAGTTTTCACTTTAATACTTACATCACAATATATATATGTTTTTTATTAATTATTTATTCATACATAATTTTAGTATAAAGGTAGTCCAAAAAATAAATGGATATATTTTGAAAAAGAGTACGAAAATTTGTGGTAGGCGGAAGACGTATGCCAGATTAAACTCTGATTTTTAATTACCTAGCCTTAAATGACAACTTTGATCGACCTTTATTATGTTGCAAGTTTGGAGCATAGTATTGTATTATGGCCCTTTCATAAGTGAGTTGTGTGTCTTGAAACCTATAGAATTTCTATAGAATTATATATATTCTATTCAACTCACTTATGAATGAGCCATACTACAACACTATGCTCTAAGCTTGCTACATAAATAATAGTTTAAAAAAACTAAAAAAAACACGCTTTTATAAAAAATCCAACTAAAAAAACAAAAAATAAAATTTAATATAATATAAAAAAGCGTGGGGTGTATTCAAAGCGCTTTTTAAGATATTATATTATTAATTGAATACACCCCACGCTTTTTTATATTATATTAAATTTTATTTTTTGTTTTTTTAGTTGGATTTTTTATAAAAGCGTGTTTTTTTTAGTTTTTTTAAACTATTATTTATTTTTCATTTTTTAGTTGATTTTTGTTTAAATGTTTTTAAATACAAGCTTTTGAGATCCTGCATATCATGTAGCAGCAGAGTGCTAGCCAAGACAAGTAAAACGAGCCCAAACACGACGGGTCTATCTTGTTTAGTACAGGAGTTCCTATGGCCACCTTCCGACTCCATCATCAGATCAGCTCCATGGTACCATATTATTGCATTGTCACGCGATATAAACATACGGGCCCAAACACGAAGGGTCTATCTTGTTTAGTACAGGAGTTCCTATGGCCACCTTCCCACTCCATCATCAGATCAGCTCCATGATACTATATTATTGCATTGTCATCGACCTTTGACAGGTGTGCAAAGTATGAATTAAATCTGATCGTTCAAAGTAGGACAAAATCGAGCTCAAGTTACAGACATACTGACTGACATACAAGTGAAGCTAATATAAAGCGTGTAAAAAAAGATAAATCGCAGCCGTCATTTTAGTCCAGGTAATTCAAAATCAGAGTATAGAAAGGTATGGAAAGAAAAGACATATTGTTTAAGACCGAGCGCAAATTATTGGGAAAATGAAAGGAAAAAGAGAATAAAAAAAATTCATTTTGATTTTTTTTTAATTTAATAACCGTTATTTAACATTATCGACTTAAAATATAATTTCTGTACGAATCTCAGCCTTATCAATATACCTATTTGATCTTGTAAAAAAATGTTTTACTGTATTTTTTTTTTAAATCTATATTAATATTTGTCGACTGTAACGTTTAGCCTTAAACGAAAAATCGTAAAAATGTCCCAGTCTCGAATGTAAAACGGATGGAATTTTTTTATTTTATTTCATGCTATTCTTTCGGACCCATATAATACGGGGCGTTTTAATAAAACGAAATTACCGAGGATGGTTGTAAAATTTGAGGAGTTCCGAATTAATGCAGGGAAGTGTAATTGAGTCCGTTGGATTTACGTACGAAAATCATTTTATAACCCAACGTTTGTAGCTTAATATTTGCCCGTTACTACAGTTAGTTTATAGTCCGCTCCAAGCATTGTGTACTCCCCGGATAAGCTGAAGGCTGTGCAATAAGCATCCGATTTTATGTATTCAAGTTATTTATTACGTATTTTTATCCGTGTAGAAACGGAGAAAGCATACAATTTCAATTTCCTGCGACCGGGCCGCCTGTCGTAAGAGGTGACAAAGCGACCCACGCCAGGTGGTAGGGCATTTGTCCGATTGGTCGGCTACCACCCCTGGTCTGGAGTGTGCTGCCATAACAGCCTTGAGTTGTATTCCGGCATTAGTGATCAGGTTCCAGTCTCCCTTAAAAGAGCAGCAGCGTATTTGTAGCACCTTTGGTGTTGCAAATGTCCATAGGCGATGGTAACAGCTTTCCATAAAGTGGGCCGTCTGCCTGTCTGCTGAACCCCTACAATAAAAATAAAATAAAAATCACTGCTCACAGATCGTCATTATTCTAGTGTCAATTCCCGGTTGCGTCACGTTAGGATGGCAGTTTCATGGAGTGCTTGTAATGTTCCTGCTCTATCTAGGATAATGTTAGTGTTACTAGCTGTGTCACGCAGGTCTAGCTAAGGGCTTAATGCGTTTTTGTGATGTGACATTGTCTGTTAATGACGTTAAACATTAATAGATGACATACGTATGTATACTAATGTAGCCTATCATTGACGGCGCTATCTTCTTCTTTTTATAAATAAAAATGATTTTTTGTTCGTATGTCCTTTATAGAATCGTAAACTATACATTTGATCATGTGATGATCTTTAGCAAAGTTGTTGTGCATGAGCCAGAGAAGGTTTCTGAGTTGGTTCACAATTGGACCCGGTAGGTAGCGCTGCTGTCGGCATATCGATTAAAGCTTTTCCAGGCAGGACGACGTCTGCCGGGACAGCTAGTTTTTATATATAAAAGAAACACACTTTCATGTAACCCTTTAGGTTAATTGCAAACAAACGTGTTGCCCGGATTTTTGGTATATTAAGCCATGAAATGATTACAATCGAATTTTATACACTGTGCTTAACATAAAATTTTGGATAAATAGTACACTTTCATGACAGTTCGGAGTTTTCACATCGAAGCCTAGTGTAATTTTTGCTACTTTGCCTTTTCCACTTGGTGCGGCCTTCAGCATCCCTTATTGATAGTTAGTTGGCATGCATACGATTCTTCATGACCTTAATCCAGCATTCTTTCTTACCTTACGCTCAGTGGTGTTCCTGGACATTTATTGTTTTCATGAAGTTTATTTACTATGGCACGAATCTACATTGTCGCGAAAGCGTGTGTTTCTAACACGATTCTTTCACATGAATTTATACATCCACTGCATCATATTTGACTCCGTGACTTTATCTTTTGTGTAGCTAGTAAATGCCACGCTTACCTCTTATACTAAAGTACTGGTCCAATTTATCTGGTCAATTATTGTTACGAGTCGCGAGACTCGAATTAAAATGCCGTCAGAATGAATATAGAGTTTATTAGAACTATACAAACACATGTAACACAGGTAACCGAACACAACAAATCCAAACGTAATGCAGAAGGTCATAATGCAATAAAATCCGTCACTAATAGATTACCGATTGTAGTACACACGTCTCGCTTCGATCGTGGTTCTCGCTCGACTGCCCCTCCCTCGATCAGGCCATTGTTTTATACTGCCCAAATGCAATGTGTCCGTATCGTATTGACTTAATCCACCACACCTGGCTAATGGCTCGGCCGCAAAGGCCATAACAGAGTACAATAAAACAATGGGCTGTTTTCTAGAAACGTATGCCAATCAATAAGTAAACAAAATAAGACGATCATAAAAGAATTCCAATTAGTTTAAATGCCGACAGGTAATAAAATTTTTGTTTTTGTTTTTGTCGGGACCTGAGTTGTAACATTATTATGCTTGATAACAGATCGTGGCTATAATGTTTAGCGCGCACTATGCCATTGACTATTACAATTGATCGTTTCCGGGCAATGTTAGTCATAGTTATTTATCACGTTTCCGAATTGGCGAATATAGTAACAATTATTACTTTTGTTTTATTTCTGTCGGCCCATAGTTCCGCACAATAACGTGCTGCGGGCAGACTTGTTTGATTTATACACTTATTTTCTTTTAGTATGCGCCGCAAGTGTTTATCATTCTCTCTCCAAGTTTCCGGAAAGTTCCACTATGCGTCTAGTTGCCACGACTTTGCTATGCGGTCGTGTTTTTTATTTTACTTCAGAAGTTTTGCGGTGGACGTCCTAGCTTTGGACTGCGGTTACGATGCGAACTTATGTGTTGAGGATTTTACGATTTGATATATCTTTATGTGTTTCAGTTGTTTTTACGGAGTGTGGATTTTATTTCATTTTTATCTCTTTCTTTCTTGGGTCTTGTTATCTAATACTGTTGTTACAGTTATTACGTAGTATAGTTGTTCTTGTCGTGTTTCTTTTTAAAGTTAATAATTAATGTTGTTAAGTGCTCTCTTATTTCTAAGCGATATAATCGGCCATTTCCTTAATAGTAATGTTATATTTTTATTTATTCTGTGATTAGCGTCTGATTGTATAGAGTAGTTGTCTATATTACCATAATTTTATGTAAATATATTCCTCTAATGTGATGAGGTAACTGTGTAGATAATAATTCAAAATAACTCAATTGTATATAGACTGTATTCATTATATTTTATTTTCATGCTGGCAGACGCGATAGATTGATACTGTGTTCAGTTTTTTTTTATCACATGTAAAACTTTAAGTATAATATTTTATATAAAATATATAATTATATAAAATATTATCTAAAATTTCCAAACAATAATGTATTAAATTCTTGTTATGCATAACCCTTTAATTAAAATAGTTTATCAATGACTTCAATCCGCTATCGGTTGTGCCAATTGCTAAGTTTGTTAGACTGTTAAATTGTTGGAGGGATGGCGAGGTGTAGAGTGTGAAGAGTTAGTATCTGTTATATGTTAAAACCGTTAGGTTCTCTGATTATAGATATGTAACCAGTTGCTGTTCTTTTATTATACCTTAAACGCGTCTGAGTTGTTGCAAGTATGACACTATATTTTTATCTGTGCAGGAACGGAGAAAGAATACAATTTCCTGTGGCTGGGCGGCCTGTCGTAAGAGGCGACTAAACAACCCACAGCCAGGTGGTAGGGCATTTGCCCGACTGGATGGCTACCACCCCTGGTCTATAGTATGTCGCCACAACAACCTTGAGTTGTGTTCCGGCATTAGTGACCAGGTTACAGTCTCCCTGAAGAGAGCAGCAGCGCATTTGTAGCACATTTGGTGTTGCAAATGTCCATTGGCGATGGTAACCGCTTTCCATCAAGTGGGCCGTCTGCCTGTCTGCTGAAATCCTGCAATAAAAAAAATATACTCAAATGTATCATGAATGTATTTGTCAGTCAGTTGGCCTAGAGTACTATTTTGAATATACCACCAAACGTTTTAATGTCTTCTGTGATATCTGAAAGCTAAATGTTATGTATCAGTCTTTTTCTCTCTTTCTTTCTGTCTTGCAGAATGTTAAGAATTACGGTTCCTATTTTAACAGTTTTCTTTTATGTAACCAAGGCTTCAGTGCGATTGTAAACTAAGACTTATAAGGGTTCAAAATTGTTTCTAGGCAATACTAATTTTCGTGGGCTTGGAATCTGAAATTGCAAGAAGTTATATTATAGTAGGGAGAAGAGGTAATTTAATTTTGCATCCCAATCAGTACCTACACATTCTAAGTTGCCAAATTGTGTTAGTTAATTAACATAAAGGTTTATGTTTCCTCAACAGTTTTATTTCCAATAGATAGACTTTCTTTTTGCTTTAGGTAATCGGAACCGTAAGAACTGTATTTAATGGTAAAAAATGAATACTAGTTTTTACTACAACAAGACTACGATAAGGGTGCCTACTGTGAAATCAATGTCGCAGCTTTATTCATCAGATTTTGTAGAAACATATAAATTTATTGCGATAGAACTTTGTGCAAGTAACAGACGTCGTGGTAGCGTAATGGCTAGCGTACGCGTCCCAAACTCAAAGGGCGCGGGTTCGATCCTGGCCGGAACGCATGCACCACTTAGTCAGTTTTTTGATCTAATGTGCAGATTGTTACAATTACCACGTGCTAACAACAGTGAAGGAAAACATTGTGATGCAACCTGCACTGCGAGATAGCCGATGTGTCCAACCTGCCAAGCCGCCTTGTACAAGCGTGGCGGGTATACTGTCCGTTCCCCTTATAATGGGAGGCCCGAGCCCAGAAGTGGGGCATTTATGGGCTGATATTATTATGATATAAGTAACAGACGTCAAGGAGCGCATTTCGTTTGAACAGTATTTAAAATTATTACTATCATATTAATTTAGAAATAAAATGATAGATGTTACTTTAACGCCTGTTTTTATATGTGAACAATGTTAGAACAAATTTTGTGACATGTTGTAATATTGTGTCGACATCCCTATTTGGCTAAGGTGTTTGTTACAATGTGCAACTTTTGTCTGAATTTTATTTTCTAGAGCAATATTTTCATACTTGAATATTCATGCATAGTTCACTCTGGCTTGATACACAAATGATGCAAAGCCATATAAAATAAAAGAAGTTCTTACCATAGAGACATTATTTTTATCTGTGTCTTCAAAGAAAAAAACATAAAAAGTGAACTCATCGCTCCTGGTAGATAACGCGAGACAATGACGGATGTACTTTGACAAAGAGAGAAAGACGCTGGGCTTATCGGCCTCTGTCTACCCATGTTCGCTGGATTAAGCGCTGTTTTGTTTAGAAAACGAAAGGCAAAGAACAATGCTGTCAGTTTATTGATCTGTTTCTTGGGGAAAGGTGTAATTTAATTAAAACATACATATCGTATATCTTTAGAGAGAGATAGAGAGAGAGATAAAACTTTATTGCACATTAAAATATACAATTCTTTCTTCTTTCTGCAATAACTTTATAACGTGTTATTTTTAGGACTTTCCAGTTTTCGCACGCATCATTTTTATGCTAAGGCTATTTTTCATATGTGTAAGTAATTTGTTATCAATTACTTAATAAGGTATTACGATAAACTAAGTCACTTAATAATAATAATAATAATAATAAATATATATACATTTGTAAGTTGAATTACAAATGTATATATAACATAGTTATATATTTATTATTAAAATAAGTAAAGTACTATATGTAACATATACCCCTATCGCCATAATCATGTTAATTCATTCCTGGGGTTTTCTGGAAGAGATCGCTTTTTAGCGATAAGACCGCCCTTTATACATAACTAGATATAATTTTAGTCTTTAAGTTCATTTTTGTATTGGTGTATGAAAAAGTGTTATCTATCTATCTATCTATTATGAGTAAGTAATCGTAAAATAATGATTTAAATCACCATCGTCGCTCCGAATCATCAATATTACTGCCACGGATTGTCTGGAAGATATTGCTTCCTAGCGATGACACTGACATAATTAAAATAATACTAGTTTGCAAGTAATATGCAATGGAGAACAATAAAGAGTTATTTATCTATCTAAATTCAGCTTCACGTAAGTAGATTCAGAACTTACGCATCCAAATCTGCGAATGTAAAAGTAGCATTTCTATTCCACGCTTAATTATAAGTCTCGTTGAAAAGAAATATTCTCGTTACGAGACTCGAGACCTTGAAACGGAGCATCCAACTGAAAATTCATAACATAGTTTACATCTAAATAGTCCTAAATGTAGCATTATTATGTAAATCTCTTAATGTAATTTTCAACAGTTTCTAGTCATCTTATAGGTATTGTTGGACTTGTCTTGGGTTTGATACAATTTTGGAGTATGTTCCGAATTTTGACCTAAACGTTGGATTGCGTTTTACTACAGCATTTTTGTTTTGGTTTATCTTTAGGTTCCCAGTTCCGTATGTAACATCATGTCCATCCATTTATTAAATATTCGAATTTCAGATTTTTTTTTACTTTCTTCGCCAAATTATAAAAAGTGGACGCTCATCCCTCTACGGAACCATTCAATGCGCTTTTTTAAATATTAATAGAAATTAAACTTCACAGTAGAAAATAATTTTCGAATTCCCGCTAAAGACGATAAGACACACGACGCATATTAAACAGTGTTTTTTATTATTTATTTTATATTTTTATAATAAATCGATAATTGATAAATTAAACATGGCAAGACCACTCTTAACACAATTAAACTTCTGTAAGTGAGAGACAGCCTTTTGTACTTATTCGTCCCTTTTAAGCCCCTTTAAAATACTCACCCCCGTTTATCTCAAGATTTCTATGTGAGAAAGGATTTAATTCAGCTTAGAAGGTTTTTCTGAGGGACTCATTTGCGTTTTAATTCAGTAATGCGGCTGAAAATATTCTTTTGTTAAAGCTCTTTCAAAAGAAATGCTATGATTGTATAGTTGAGTATGAAGTTAATATAGACAGTGAATTTTCAATATCAATTTAGTTACAACAATATACATAAATTATATTTTTTTATTCGTGTGTGCTGACGGTGAAGGAAAACATTGTGATGACACTTGCACATCCAGATAACTGATGTGTCAAACCCAAGCCAAGCCGCTTTGGACAGGCGTGGCGGGTATATTGTTCGCTCCCCTATAAAAATTGGGAGGCCTGACTGAGCCCAACAGTCGATAAAATATTGTTACTACTTGGGCCACCTGCATACATATTGTTACATACCGACAAATAAATGCCGCGCACCTGGTTTATTGCCCCGCCCCGAATTCGGAGTTCTTTTGTTTATTTCGTATTTAAAATTTGCAATAGCCTATTGTTATTGTTTTCGACTTTGTTGGCCGTTCGCAGGAATAATCAGCCAGGTGTGCAAATTACTCTTTCTCGGAAACCCACTGGGGTTTCCGAATGCCGAGCGGTGCACTGGCACGTGGTCGATTTTGTTTGTACTGTATAGTTAGTATAAAACAATGGGCTGTTCTCTAGAAACGTATGCCAGTCAATAAGTAAACAAAAGAAGACGATCATAAAAGAAATACAATCACTTCAAATGCCGACGGGCAATAAATGTGCTTCTACAAATCTGTTCGTGGAATTTGTCTTTGTCGACGCCTAGGTTTTAACAATATTATAATTCATATATATTCATTATTGCGATCGCAGCGCCATCTTTCTGGATATTTTCATCTATCCCACGGAAACGGCATCATTTATCGTGATAAAAAGTATTCTAAGTTACGCCCCTTGATATAAGGTAGCTCCGTTTCGAATTTCTTTTAAATCCGTTCAGTAGTTTTTACGTGATGCTTTAACAGACAGACAAGAAAAATCTAAAAATTGCATTTTCGGAATCTGCTGATCTGAATTAGTCCCCGTGATTTTTTCACATTTTTAAACAGATTGTATACAAACTCAAACCATTTACAGATTTATTATAGTAAAGATATATTTATTTACAACATGTATCATTTATACCAAAAGACTTTGCGCGCTTGTATTGCTATACGGTCCTATAAGGTCCGTACGAACCTTCGTCGCTAAGTTTGAAAGTACAACGAGCGAATACTCCACAAGTCAAGAGTACAGTCCATGGGAAGTTTGAGTTCGCCTTTCGCCAGCAATAGAAGTCTTAGGTTGTGGTTGAATCGAGCACACTGAATGGATCTTACTTGGGACTTAGTTTCTTGTTAGACTCGAACTTTTCCCTTGCAAGAAATGTTTAATAATGGAGTTCTTTATATAAGAAAGTTAATTGAAGAATGTGTGTTTTAGATAGAATATATAATATGACCTTTAGTTCAATTTAATTCAATAGAACTATTATCACAGTAGAACAATGCTAACAATGACAATCGCCTGGTGAAACATAATTCAGAAAATTAATAGTTCATTCATTAATCAATCGTATAATTTAATTTAACCTAATTTATTAAAATCGAAAAAAAAAACTTCAAGTTATACACACCTGTAATATCAATGAGCATGTCTCTTCACGATGTTTTCATTCCCCATCAGTACGATCAAGCAATGGTTGTGCCTTAGTCAATATTCAGATGTCATTGAAATTAGATGCAGGTGCTTTACCTGCCAAGCTTCTAAGATTTCACTATATTAAATCATTAATTAAGATCGATACTTGTAGTCTCGTAAATATTGTCGTAACGGAATCGATCGATCGAAACGTAACGTAACATACCTTCATTTTTAAGAAAAGCAAATAGGTAAAGCATTTTTCAGAAAAACAAATAATAACAATTTCTACTTAATTATAAAATTATTGGTTGCAACCGAATCTAACAGTGTCAAAGGTCCAACAATTATATAGCTGTTATTAAATTATTATTTTTTATTTATTTATTTTCTTTCCACAAAACATAAAGGAAAGAACTTACCTATAATTACAAGTAGAAAAACAAGGAGTCCATACTAGAAAAATCTTGTTATCATGGCACTGCTGACGCTGGACCTCTCCTCTTTAAAATATTAGCCGAAACCAATGTGTATAAAATATGTGTGTGATATAACGTATAATATGTGTGTTATGCGTGTATCTTTGTGGTGTACACGCACACACACACTTTAGAGCCCTTTCGTAAATGAAAAAGGTACAACCATTATAAGAAAATAGAATAGTTTTATTTGCTTTTTTTCAAGACTAATGGTACGCTCCTTACGATAATTAAAGTTACAGGTATCGCTGTCTTTATATACTATTTGTAAAATGTTACATAAACACAAAACATTGCAACATTTTGTAGGTATGTAGATTCCAAGACATCTCATAATACAGTGGAGTAACAAAAGCTTGTGGAATTTGTAAAATAATAACATTTTCAGCTGAAACACTGCAGCGGGATTAGTGTAATTGCACTTAGTAATCCGTTCAAGACATTGCACACGATGTTATCATGTGTGGGGTTGTAAGAGGATAAGGATATTATAGCAGCCTTACAGTTGCTATCACTGGATTTCTCGTCTCGACAGCTTTGGATTCTTGGAGTTTTTGGTATGAATTTATAAGGTTTAAGTTTTTCTGTGCACTGGGCTAGGCAGTCTCACGCATGTATGTAGGTGTCTTCTATAAGTGCAATACTAATATGATGTCTGTTTTTGCTATACATAATTGGGTATTTGACAGTCAAATAAACTGAGACTCTTTTTATCATCACACAAAATGTCACGGCCTGCTTGAATTTGTACGGGTATACTACGTTGTGACGTTATAATTCTAAAGAGTCAAATAGCTTATTGATTAGTGTTTGTAAAGTAACTATAGTTATTTAAATCATTAAATTTTATAAAACGATAAAAGGGGTGTTTAAATGCGCGCTTTTTTAAGAACATGGTTTGAGAACTTTTGTAATATGTGTCAAATACCCGATTGGGTTGGTGAGAATGTTTACAAGAAATTCTAGATCAGTGCTCATGTAAAGGAACGTTCGTTAAAATACCATGCTATCATCTGACTTGAAATATCACGACAAAAATCATTACAATTCCCGTTTAAAGATGAATTAATATGCTATTTGACTTGTTGAAGTTCTGCCGTCAGAATTTGCTTTCCTCGTACAAAATCTAAGGTTCGGAGCTTAGTGAGATTACAAAAAGTGTCTTATTTGACTCTATTGACAGTAGATATTTGTAGACACAGTAGATTTTTACGTGTTTACCAAATATTTCGAGCCCTCGTAATTTTTGAATTAAGCAGCTGTGACACGCAGACAGACATACATTAGAGTGATACCATAAGCATTCTGGTTCATGTCCGATCCATACGATTTCATCCGAAATCTAAATGTCTTTTTTTTATTTTTTTATTGCAGGAGGTCAGCAGACAGGCAGACGGCCCACTATCACCTGGTAACCGCCTATGGACATTTGCAACAACAAAGGCGCTACAAATGCGCTGCTGCTCTCTTCAGGGAGGCTGGAAGTTGGTCACCAATACCGGAACACAACTCAAGATTGTTATAGCGACATACTCTAGACCAGGGGTGGTAGCCATCCAGACTGTCAAATTGCTTGCTGGGTGTGGGTTGTTTTGTCACCAGGCCGCCTGGCCGCAGGAAATTATATTTTCTCACCATTCTTGCACGGTTAACATAATCTCTAAAAATATATCTCTTTACATTACATAGTTTTCTTGAAGTATTTCGAGTATTAAATCACATACCTTCAAACTTCGAGAACTGGGTAAGCCATGCTTCAGCAGTTGGTCAAGTTGTGTTGCATGCAAACGTTGAGTCCCATACTCCCAGCCGAGCAAGTCGCGTCCCCATTGATATTCAAATTGTTTTGTTCGCCAGCAAAGTTTTAATTTACGGATAAGTCTTGGTTTCGTACTATTGATTTTCGATTACAAATTGGTCGTGACATAATGTTGATAACTTTTCGATTTAGCCCCAACCATTTAAAATACATACTCGTATATGTTGAATTGTTTGAATATGATAGTAACAAAAGAGATCTAGAAACAGAAGTTGGTAATAGAATTGTTATTTTTAGTAGTCTTCTTCTAAGCTATATTTTACGACTCGCAAATCTATAACCATAATATTATAAAAGTGTAGTCTCTTATTTTTTAAATTGTTTGCGCTTGTTTGTTCGGGATTCGCGTACAATCTACTGCGCCGATTACGATGTGGTTTTCGCTAATTGATAGAAAATTTGCGGTACTTTATATCCCGGGAATACCACGGAAATGTTCTTGGGAGCGGTTAAAGCGGCCCGGTTAAAAAAACGGATTCCGAGGATCTTCGCTATTTTCCTGGGATTAAAGTTGTTAGGACACATATAAATAAATTAGCTTATTCCGTCCAACAAGAACGAAGTAGCTGGCGAATCCTAGTTTACAAAGAAATTTTACACAGTTTTGTATATATTTCTTTTATTCAACGCTTTTTGTACCTTCTATATTCACCAGAATTTTACTGAAAATTTATAAAATTATTACTAAAAAAAATTAATGCCTAACTATAAATTATACTAATATAAGCAAGTCGTTCCTTTAAATTATAAAAATATTGGTATGGTTTCACGGTTTTCAGTTAGAAGTGTTAGATACATTCAGGTCAAGTTAAAAGCATCTCAGCTAAATGTGCAAGTATGAAGAGGTTAATGAAAGTAGATGAAGTGAATGATGTTTGTCAGGATCGTTACAAGTGAACATTCATAGTTTCTACCTAACCCCTATGGGAAACAGGCGTATTTCACTTTAATTCTCGAATTTCTTTTTATTACTTGATTTCGTGATTCCTTAGTAATGGCCCACGGGACTCGCGTGACTCCGCGCCTCAGTTTCGGCGGCATGTCTTGAATTAAATTAATTGTTGTCCATATTTTATTCCTCAAGTGCCACCAAATATTTATTATACAAGTATTGTTTTCGAAGTGGGACCTTGCTTTAAAGGCTACTGTTCCGTTCTGTTTCGGCCGTCTTTGAACACAGGTTTTAATGGTTTATCGACAATAGGCATGTGGATACATTTTACCATAAATTCTAACTTCACTTACATTTAAAAGCAGGCGGTAAAATAACGTCTTATCTGACTTTTAACATATCATGATAGACATGAATACTTGTTTTACGTAGTTGAGCCGTGCTTGGTGTTCAGGTATAAATCTTGATTGATCACAGCTTATAGGGTCGGCTTGATTGAGGCGATACCATGCTCTCACAGAATATCAGCGTGGAGTGATTTGCGTTGAGGTAATAATTGGACGATGAGTGAGATTTACGGTGGCTCACTTTCCTGCCCCCCATCCCATCCTAGGGGCTGTTAATGCGATACCAATGCGTTACCAGGCGTAACTTTCATAGGCGACGGAAACCATTTTCCATTACTAGTTGACCTGCCTTCCTGTTAGCCTGGTTAAAGCAAGAAAATAATTATATCGCTTTTTAACCGACTTCGAAAAAAGGAGGAGGTTCTCAATTCGTCGGGATCTTTTTTTTTATGTTGCTTTTTTTATGTATGTGCGCCGATTACTCCGTGATTTATGATCCGATTTACGTGATTCTTTTTTTGTTCGACGCGGAATAGCTTCCAATTGGTCCCCTAAAAATTTTACATAGTTTGGTCCAGTAGTTTTCATTTTATGAACATTTTTCATGGAAATAATTTTCACTTCGTTCCATATGTACACCGATTACTCCGTGATTTATGATCCGATTTACGTGATTCTTTTTTGTTCGACGCAGAATAGCTTCTAATTGGTTTCCTAAAAAATTTACATAGTTTGACCCAGTAGTTTTCATTTTATGAACATTTTTCATGAAAATAATTTTCACTCCGTTCCATATGTACACCGATTACTCTGAGATTTATGATTCGATTTACGTGATTCTTTTTTTGTTCAACGCGGAATAGCTGCTATGTGGTCCCCTAAAAATTTGACATAGTTTGGCCCAGTAGTTTTCATTTTACGATCATTTTTTTGTTCCCGGTTTTTGGTACCTATATTTTTTTAAAAGCGTGGCACCATTCGTAGGTCCACTCATACATAGCTAGACACTAAAAAGTAACAAATAAAAAATAAAAACTTCGTTTAAAAAAACCGACTTCAAAAACTACAAAACTAAAATGTATAAAATAACTTATTTCTAAAGCTATTATTATTAATATATATTATCTAAAACATCTTGATCGGTGCAAAGTAAAACATAAAAATTACTATATTTTGAAAATTACTAAGCACCGACTTTAAGATGTTTTAGATAATATATATTAATAATAATAGCTTTAGAAATAAGTTATTTTATACATTTTAGTTTTTAAGTTTTTAAGTCGGTTTTTTTAAACGAAGTTTTATTTTTTATGTTTAGTCAGTTTATAATTTAGCTGATGGATATTTTTTATTTCATGACTGGTAAATAGGCCTTTAGTTTTAAATAAATAATTTTTATAACTGTAATGAACGTAAAATATTAAAGATATTTTACGTTCATCCGGAACGTAAAATATCTTTAATATTTACGTCCCGGAAAAGATACCAGTTTCTATAGCATATGGACGCTATATATGTTTGTGTAGACGACATCGCCGACACGACGCCACTACGCCACCGCTGCTCCGCCGCCTCACTGTTCTGTGAAATTCTGCTTATACAAACATTGTCTGACCTTTAATACCGCGAGCCGTTAATTTTTACTCGCTTGGTAGCATAGCAGCGGTCGCGCCGGGTCAGCACAATTTGGTGGCGCGGCGACGACGCTGTAGCGGCGTTGAGAGCAAGCGCGCTAAGTATACGCAAGTAAACCCTAATGAAAAGCTCTATTTAATTTCCTTTTAACGTTTTTACGAACGGTGCGTGTAAAGATTCAATAACCCGTCAATCCATGTCACGTTACTAGGAATTGTTTAATTACTACCTTTCCGCCCAAACAACCGATATATTGTGTTGTTATCAAGATATAGCCGCGAATGACAGTAATTGTTATATTCTTTAATAACCGTATATCATGAACTTTGGGGCGCGGCGAACAATTTTTGTAGGCCATCGAGTCTATGATGGATGAATGTGAAAATTGTTTTCAGTTTTACCACATAGCTTCGCTCGTAAAACTTATGGGACGTATCTCGCCAAAATTTTCACTTTCCAGAATGAATTGTATCCTATATTCATTCCTATTTTGAAAGTTCATACACAAAAATGTAAGATAAAAGTTGTTCTTTTTATAAATACAATTTTAATCTTATTAACATTTATTAAGCCACTTCGGAGGCTATCTAAGTCAATCCAATGTTATACTTAAAAGTTTGGGTCACCGAATCTCCCTGATTAATTTTGATTTATGAATATAGAAGACGGTGCCCTAGGCTTAGTATTCTACATATAGTCCCAAGGGACTATAGGGGGAAAACAATATAACTAAGTCAAGTCAAACAACATATCAAACACGTCATATATGTCTTTAAACAGTATCTCGCAGTATAATATAAACATTATGAATTCGCGGGTGAATATATAAGGTAGAAAATACATAAGATAATAATTATATATCTGAAATATCTTGTACTTATTTACTGCACAAATAAACGAGAAGCCATAATTTATCCAATACATTTTCCATCAATGCATTTAAATAGCTGCCGTTAACCCTTTCAATGCGAGAGCACTCAAGTATAACGCTGCGAATCGTTGCGGCGAGGAGCGGTGCGGTGCGGTACGCGTAAATCTCAAAATCACGGATTGTATTGTACTCGCTGATATTTCAATTCATTCCCGTCTCGGGAGTACGAGTAAATGCTCCTTTTGTTTCTTTTAACGAACTATAAAATTAAATGGATACGGTTTTCGAGTTAAACTTTTAAACGATGTCGCTGTTTTGTGACTCTCTTTATAGACGTCGTGTTTGGAATGCTTAGATTTGCTTGTTAATGCGAATTTTACGTTTGTTAACATCAGTGTACTTAATATTTCAGTATTAGATGTTGTATTGACGATAAATGTTCATTATATGGTTACGTTTTGCAAGACTCGAATTAAAATGCCGTTGGGATTATTATAGAGTTTATCAGTACTTACTATACAAACACAGGTACAAATATTACCGAACACAACAAATCCAAACGTAATGCAGAAGGTTGTAATTCAATAAAATGCGCAAAGTCCGTTACTAAAAGATTACTGATTGTATTACACACATCTCGCTTCGTTCGTGGTTCTCGCTCGATTCACTCCTCCCTCAATCGGGCCATTGTTTTATACTGCACGAATGCAATATGTCCGCCTGGCAACGTGGACCGAATTTCCTAATCCGTAACATCTGACTAATGATTACAATACCACAATAGGCCGTATGCCAATAAGTAAACAAAAGAAGACGACCAAAAAAGAATTTCAATGTTATTAGTTCAAATGCCGACAGGTAATAAATGTGCTTTGTGTCAGATATGCAGGTGGATTTTGGTTTTTTGTCGGGACCCGAGTTGTAACAATATGAAAAGGAAAAAAATCGATATAGAATGTCTTTATTTTATTTAAAACTAGCAGTTACTCGCGACTTAGCGTGAAATTTAATTTAATTTGCCTGTCGGTGCAGCCACGGCGGCGCCGTACGCGTGGGAATTTCAATATTTTTTTCTAAAATAAAGATAACCCAAGTTACTCCCTATAACATCAGTATCTGCCAGTAAAAGTCTCGTCAAAATCAGTCCAACCGTTTCAGAGATTAGCTGAAAAAACAGACAGACAGACAAAAAATTAAAAAAATTACTTTTTGATAGAGGTACCGTATATACTTATGCAATTAGTAAAAAGCTGTTATTTTGACATTGCAAACAGTCGCTTTAATTTTATTTATTTGTATAGATACATGCAGATTTTGTTTTCTTTTAATGATGCGATAAAAAGAAAACAAAATAATACGCTTCTGTTGTTGAAACAATATTCGGAAACTAGAACTAAACCTTTGGTGATGTAAACAACCAAAAGTAATGATAGCCAATTTCAATCTGGTGGTTTCGTTTGTTTGTTAACTATTCTCGACTATACATAAAAATATACAATTTTGAAAATAATTATTAAATGAAAATTAACTCTGTTTACAATATGTCTAGTTGTTATGTTAGTTACCTTTTCATTCCTTTGAAAAAATTTTTTTTTAACAGAATTCGATTTATAGTCAGATTCTTTAAAGTTCGTAGATTAATATAGTGTAGGATTTAGAATTACCGTATTTATGCCAATACGAGACAGTAAAGAAGTTTACTATTTTTCTGGATATACCGCATCAAATTCGTCCAATTCTGTTTGTGTTTTCCATTATTCCATGTTGTCTGCGTCTGACTGGTGATTAGAAACGGGGAATCGTAATGAATCCGATGTTTTGTTGTTTAAATTCAGCCGCTCATTCAATCGCCTAAATTAAATCGCGTTTCAGCCGCCGCATTTGGGGGTTAACCGACAGATTTTCGATAAGTGAATACTGTTTGTAAATTATTTTGTGGAATTTTTGTTCATAAATTTTTACATATATACGGTCGTGGCACTGCATTATGTATGAAGGTATATATGTATCTATTTCTAGGTAATATTTTACATAAAAATTACTAATTATAAACATATAATTTGATACGTATATAAGAGAAATACCACTCGCTGACTGACTACGTACGTACCGACTTAAAATTTTGCAAAGGTACTCCTTTCGCAACGTAGACGCGTGCTAAGAACGTATTTTACGAAAATCCTATCTTAAATATTTTTTATCTACCATCACAAATTATATGATCGTTGCTATGACAGCCATAGCCATGGTCTTGATAGCAAGTGACGTGTGATGTATGATGTATATACTGTCCGTGCCCGCGACGCCGTCCGCGTGGAATTTGTTTTCAAAATCCCACGCTTTTGAAACATTCTTCATTGGTGCTCCGCTCCTATTGGTCCTAGCTTTCCTCGATAAACGGGCTATCTAACACTGAAAGAATTTTTCAAATCAGACAAGCAGTTCCTGAGATAAGCGCGTTCAATCAAACAAACACAAACAAACTCTATATATATATATATATATATATATATATATATAAAGTATTACATAATAAGGTATTACCACAGACTAGTCACAAAATTAATGAAAACTAGACATTATACTTTGCAATGGAATATTATTGTACATATTTTGTTCATATGCTGGAACAAGTGAATGAGTTTGTATATCTTGGATGTGTTTTTAGCAGGGATGGAAGGTACACCGCTGACATAGAAAGAAGAGTAAATTTGTGGAATAGTGTGAATGGAGCGTTAGGTAAACTTCTAGGTGCTAAGAACTTCAGCCAGAAGGCCCAGCTTGCTATACACAACGCGGTGCTGGTACCTACGCTCACGTATGGAAGCGAGAGTTGGGTATGGAATAGAGAGCATGAAAGTAGAGTAAACGCGGTCGAGATGCGATCACTGCGCAAAATCTGCGGAGTGACGCTCGCGGACCGCGTTCGTAATACCGAAGTAAGAAAGAGAGTTGGTCTGAAAGAGCGTGTCGGGGTGAAGTTAAGGAAAGGAATGCTCCGGTGGTTCGGGCATGTGGAAAGAATGAATGATGAAAGAATGACTAAACAGATATACAATGCAAAAGTGGATGGATGCAGAAGTCGCGGAAGGCCACGACACACCTTCCATGATCAAATTGAATCGTGTAATAGCAGAAAGTGATGTCAGGAGCCTTAAGAACAGACGAGCGTGCATGACAAGAGCTATGAATGTCAAAGAAGCAAGTGAGGTGTGTAAGAATAAGCCTGTATGGTGCTCTGTTGTTCGTGCCTACCCCGCAAGGGACCTGGCGTGAAGTTATGTATGTATGTATATTTTGTTCTTTAATTCTTATTTGAGTGGAGATGTGTTTTTAACCAACTTCGAAAAAAGGAGGAGGTTCTCAATTCGTCGGGATCTTTTTTTTTTTTTTTTGCTTTTTTTTATGTATGTTCGCCGATAACTCCGTGATTTATGATCCGATTTACATGATTCTTTTTTTGTTCGACGCGGAATAGCTTCCAATTGGTCCCCTAAAAATTTTACATAGTTTGGCCCAGTACTTTTCATTTTATGAACATTTTTTTGTTCCCGGTTCTTGGGACCTATATGACGGGTCGTTGTAGGAATAAATACCCGTTCATTTATAAAATATGTAATTTCGTACGTAATATTTACATATCCGAAAGAAATAACATTAAATATATAATGAGATTTAAAGGGATGAAAATATGTACATTTTGTAGACGACTTTTCTCTTGTCTCTCATGTCACATCACAATTGACAATCCATCATTCTAAAAACATCGCCTGCCAGGCAGTGGGCGAAAAGGTTTGTTTCGCCACACCACCCCCCCACGGAGACAAAAAGAAGAACTTAAAAATACTAATTATTACAATAGTAAAAAAAACTTAGTTACTAACAAGCACAGCAACAGGTGAAGGGCCTACGAACCAAATGGTAACTTGAACTTGACTCTCCTACCAGAACCGGTGGTGTAGGTTTTCTTGTTGTCTGTGGTGCTCTGTTGTTGTGTGGGAGGTGGAGGTGGAGGTGGAGGTGGAGATGGAGATGAGACTGTGACCGAAAATGGAGAGTCGTCAACCACTTGGTATGCGGGTTTGACACGGTCCATGCTGACAACCGCATTCCTGTTTCCGATGGCGATTGTTAGGGTTTTGTCCTTCCGGCTAAGAACCCTGTATGGACCTTTATACGGAGGCTGGAGACTATGGCGGACTGTGTCGTCGCGCAACCAAACATGAGAAGCATTATTTATGTCTCTGAAAATGAAAGAGGACTTCTGCCCATGACGTGAGCCGGGAACAGGCTTCAGCTGTGCCATGTGGCGGCGAAGCTGGGATACCAAGGCGGAAGCGTCTACAGTTGAGTTGGGAGTCTGCGAAGGAGCAAGAAATTCTCCGGGAAGGCACAGGGGTTCCCCGTACACTAACTCGGCAGAAGAAGCTTGTAGATCCTCCTTTAGCGCAGAACGCATGCCAAGAAGCACGATGGGTAATGATAAAACCCAGGACTCTTGATGGCACATAATTGCGGCTTTTAGTTGCCGATGCATGCGCTCAACAAGGCCATTCGCACACGGGTGATAACTCGTGGTACGAACGCGCTTGATAGAGCATAGTTGCATTAAAGCTCGAAAAAGAGCAGATTCGAACTGGCGGCCTTGATCGGTGGTAATAATTTGAGGCACGCCATAGCGAGCTATCCACTCCCTGAAGAAGGTTTCAGCCACTTCCTCAGCTGTGATTCCAATCATAGGCCAGGCTTCAGGCTACCTAGTGAACCTATCGACAGCAGTAAGGCAGTATTGAAAGCCCTTGCTATGTGGAAGGGGGCCAACTATGTCCACATGGACATGGCGGAAACGCTGAGTGGGGGTGGTAAAAGTACCAACCGGAGTGGAAATATGCCTGGTAACTTTGCAGCGTTGGCAATCGAGGCAAGAACGCGTCCATTCCCGACAGTTCTTGTTTATCGAAGGCCAAACATAGCGGTCAGTGACCAATTTTGTGGTCGCTCGTATGCCCGGATGGCTTAAATTGTGAAGCCTATTGAAAATAGCACGGCGCAAGTCACGAGGAATAAAGGGACGAGCCTTACCTCTTGAGGTGTCGCATACTATTACGAACTTTGTACCAGGAATGTTAACCTTAGCTAACTTGAGACTGGAACCTTCAGTCAACAACTTGGCTAACTCTTCATCAGACTCCTGTGACTTGGCTAAAGTGTCATATTCCTCCTCCAACGTTACAGCTTCAACACGAGACATTGTATCTGCAACCACATTGTCCTGACCTTTAATATGTAAGATGTCAGTGGTAAATTGAGAGATGAATGAAAGTTGGTTTAGCTGTGGAGGAGGTAGTTTTTCACGCCTCTGAAGGAATGCATAAATTAAGGGCTTATGATCAGTGTAGATCGTCACATGTTGTGCCTCCAAAACATGTCGAAAATGCTGAACAGCTTCGTACACCGCAAGGAGCTCACGATAATACGCAGGCCAAGTTGTCTGGCGAGGGGTAAGCTTCTTGCTAAAGAAAGCAAGAGGCTGCCAGACATCTCCAACACGTTGTTGGAGACAAGCACCGACATGGCTACAAGATGCGTCTGTGAATAAGCCTAATTTTGCAGTGGGATCTGGATGGGCTAAAAGAGTGATATTGACAAGATGGTCTTTGCAGTTCTGGAAAGCCTGAATAGTGTCAGTAGTCCAAGGAACTGGTTTGGGACCCTTTAACTGAGAATCAGCCAGCATGTTGATCAAAGGGGCTTGTAGCTCAGCAGCCTTCGGGATAAAACGGCGGTAAAAATTTAACATGCCGAGGAATCTGCGCAAGCCCTCAACCGTTTTCGGTAAGGGAAACTCCCGAAAAGCTTGAATCCTTTCAGCTGGCGGTCGAAATCCATCTTTAGAAATCCAATGCCCAAGAAATTTAACTTCATCAGCGCCAAAAACACATTTAGATGAATTAATAACTACCCCGTAATCTGACAGGCGTTTGATAAGAACGCGAAGGTGTTCAGCATGATCCTTGGGATTTCGGGAGAACACCAGAATGTCATCTACATAGGGGAAACAAAAATTTAAACCACGCACAACCTCGTCTATAAACCTTTGGAAGGTCTGCCCAGCATTTCGAAGTCCAAATGTCATATACGGGAACTCAAATAACCCGAATGGAGTGGTGATGGCCGTTTTGCAAATGTCATCCGGATGAACGGGGATTTGCTGGTATGCCTTGACCAGGTCTAACACCGAGAAGATAGTAGAACCAGCCAAAGGCCAAAGTCACCTATATGACGAACTGGGTAAGAGTCTGGGATAGTGCGGGCATTTAAAGCACGGTAATCCCCACAGGGTCTCCAACCATTCTCGCCCTTCTTTGCTAGGTGCAAAGGCGAGGACCAGGGGCTTTTGGACGGTCGTGCCGTACCGCAGACCAGCATGTCCTCGAATTCCTTCTTCGCAACCTGAAGTTTTTGCGCAGCGAGGCGGCGAGGGCGACACGCAAGCGGTGGACCATCTGTGGTAAGGATGTGGTGTACGGTTGTGTGTTTGACAACCCTATTAACACCAGGGGGTCGTGTAATATCCGGAAATTCTTTCAGGAGGTCTAAATAAGTGGAATTGCCGCTTATTATAGTTTTGATACTTGTTTGAGAAGTGTCCGCGACGATAGCGTGGACAGACAAACGTGTAGTGCCATCTAACAAACGCTGGTTGCGGCAATCTGGCAGTAAATTAAAATATGCCAAAAAGTCAGAGCCGATTATTGGCGTGTTTACGTCGGCTACCACAAAATTCCACCTGAAATCCCGGCGTAACCCTAAATTTAAAGAAAGAGATATAAAGCCGTATGTTTTTATGGGACTTCCATTAGCCGCGGAAACATCAAAATTGGAAGTAGTTACGTGTCTTCCTTTGAGTAGTGTACGCGGGTAACAACTAATATCGGAACCAGTGTCAATCAGAAATCGACTGTTGGTCCCAGACAAGTCAGTCACAAATAAACGACGGCCGGGTGTAGCACAATCAGTCGCCGTCACTACTGATCGTGAATCGCGTTTAAATTCTGATTGTGATTATATTTGCAGGGCGGAATGCATTTATGAGCCTTGTTCTTAAACTTCTTATGATACCAGCATATACGGTTACCAGAGTTGGAAGAAGAGCGCGGACTGTTGTTCGTACGGGAACAAGGACTATGACGCGACTGGAGAACAATTTTGTCAAACAATTTGGTTAGGATATCTAGTTGTTTCTTCATTACCTCGAGATCCGATGGGTTTGTGTACGAGTGAGGATCAGGCACCGCAATCGAAGGGGAAGAATCGATAGGGAGCGGTTCTGCAATCGGAACGTACCCCGGAACGCGTAGCGTCGTTCTTGAATATTGATCCTCTAGATCCCTCACCTGTTGCAGCATAGTTTTTACACAAGTCATAGTGAAGGATTATTGGTTGTAAACAACCGAAACACAAAACAGGATAAAAACAAGAAATTACACACTCGATAATGAAACAAAAATAATAAATATACAGACAAACACCCTAACCATTAACATAAAATATCATTAACTATTAAATAAAATTTAAACATAATGTAGATGTGCAAAACCTTATACATAAAATCCGTATGCGATCTTGCCCTTATTTTTGAACAATGGGAAAATCGTTGATATCACCGTCGAGATTATCCGCTGCGGGCCGTGAATGTTATGCTGGAGGAATTACAATCCAGATGGCCACGCCCGATGATGGAGTCGGCGCTGCGGGCTGTGGGTGCCTGCTGAAGCAGTCCCAGACGTCCGCGCCCGGGGATCGCTCGGCTTGAAACTCCAGCCCAAACAGTTTAAGTAGTGGGCAACGACGAACGTGCGCTTCCAAATTGTTGTACGTTGAAAACCTTGTGCTCAAATTCTAGGGGTCACCATTAATGACGGGTCGTTGTAGGAATAAATACCCGTTCATTTATAAAATATGTAATTTCGTACGTAATATTTACATATCCGAAAGAAATAACATTAAATATATAATGAGATTTAAAGGGATGAAAATATGTACATTTTGTAGATGACTTTTCTCTTGTCTCTCATGTCACATCACAATTGACAATCCTTCATTCTAAAAACATCGCCTGCCAGGCAGTGGGCGAAAAGGTTTGTTTCGCCACATATATTTTTTAAGAAGCGCGGCACCATTCGTGGGTCCACCCGTACATAGCTAGACACTAAAAAGTAACAAATAAAATTTAAAAACTTCTTTAAAAAAACCGACTTCAAAAACTAAAAAACTAAAATGTATAAAATAACTTATTTCTTAAGCTATTATTATTAATATATATTATCTAAAACATCTTGAAGTCGGTGCAAAGTAAAACATAAAAATTACTATATTTTGAAAATTACTAAGCACCGACTTTAAGATGTTTTAGATAATATATATTAATAATAATAGCTTAAGAAATAAGTTATTTTATACATTTTAGTTTTTTAGTTTTTGAAGTCGGTTTTTTTAAACGAAGTTTTTAAATTTTTAATTTAGATACTTGTAGCTCAAGAAATTCGACAGTTCTCTCGGCCGCCGCATGAAAACCTCTAGTCTCTCTATGCTAGTATGTCGTTGTCGTGTATAGTTTTAATTTTCATACTAAAAACAACATAGTCTTTTATTATCGTCGTAACTATTACAATAACCCCTTCACATTATACAGTAGGTTAAAATAATAACACGGAGTACGCAAAACGTCAATTAGAGCGGCTTATCACGACGGGTCCCGTACTTAACTTCAAAATCTCGGATTCGCTTGAACAATGCAACAACCAAAAACTTTACGATTGTAATAAAACAACCTTCGAGGTTATAATTATACTTTATGAGTTTTTAGCTGGATAATTTTAAATTTTATGCCTTAAATAAACTCAAACTAGGTTGCTCGTGAGTATTCCTACGAATGTCTGTGAGGATAACGTTCCCTTGGCTCATTCTAATGGCGTAGGTTCGTATCCTCTTTGGGATAAAGACTCGTCAGTTTTGTTGGGTGATCGGTAGTTTACAACCATCTTGCGCTATGTATGTCATACTGTTTTCTCACGACTCTAGCAGATGGCTATAGAAGGAACTCCGGGATGTTTAGTTGGTATTTCGGTGGTTAAAGTTGGCGAGTCCTTCACTTCACCACTGCGATCTCCGGCCAATTTCCAATCCTCATGACCCTCGTCTCCTCTCCTCCAAAGCCTCTGAAGTATTGGTGAAACTGGCATACCCACACCAATCAGATTCGCGAATGCCTGTGCTAATATACCATAACTGGCTCGGCAAACTGTAGGAACACCGGATTAGTGGATATCCAGAAATGCTACTACTGTTTGTCCCTGAATATGAAGTATTCCCATTTCGACAAACACCTGCCCTAACTATCATTTATTTTTTTACATACATATTATCATGTCTGATTCTTGTAGGGGTAGGCAGAGACGATGGATCCCCACTTGTTCCAATTTTAACATACAGCTTTCACTTCATCTACTTTAATTAATCTCATAATACATGCACATTTCTTTGAACTGATTTTTACTTGATCTTTCTTCAAAATGTCTGCGATATGATATGTGGTAAGTACGCAACGGCTTAGAGACACATACTCTACAATCCACACTGCTGTACTAGTATATGGCCAAATCGCCTTTCATTTTGTCTTAGATATATAATATTAATATCTAAAGAAGCTCTCGCTAGGTAAATGGCTCAAGGACCAGATACAGAAAACAGTTCTCCTGAGAATGACACGCATCATGAGGTGGTTCCAGTCTCTGGAGCTTTAACCACGGGTGGCTTGGACCCTACGGAAATTGGTTTTTTAAATATATGTTCTTCTGTATATAGTATATATTTAGAGAAATATGTAAGTAATTTGAGCCAAATAAATATGTGAAATAATAATAATAATAATAATGTAAATGTTCCCGCAGGGGGGCTTTGTGGCGAAGCCTTAGGTGAGTGGCGACACCTCGTACCTGACTCCGGGGGCCAAGGCAAGGCCCCCGCCTCCGTGCTTGCCTTAACCAGCCGGCACGGAGTGGAGATCGCTAGAGCTAAGACTCAAGCTCCAGGGGTGGAAGTGATAAATGGCCTAATGTCGGAAGTAGCTTCGGTGCACCTGCAGCCCACCTCTCTACACCCCTTAGCCACTCATACCCATGTTGCCCCTGCCTTTTATGGCATTTTTTGGGGCCCATGCAGGGAGTGGCGAGTCACCGTCTGCCCATTTTTCCATGTTCCCCGAACATTGCGACGGGCAGACGCCATAGTCCCCATATTCCCAGACCGCTAGTACCACTAATAGTTCACCCCAATAGCCCGGTACTTTTTGTCTTGATTTCCCACAATAATCCTACACTGGCCGGGGCTTGTCCTTGGGTGCATTATTATATGGTGTAGACAGGGATAATCGCCGGTCAGTGTCACACCACATATTTAGATAAAATTTGTCAAGGGGCCTCTACGTGTTGGCCTCCCCATGGCCCCACGCAAGCCCTCCAAAAGTCGGGGCCATTTTTATGGCCCGTGGTCTTGAAAGACATAAATGATGTAAATGTGGCCATTAAAATTAAATTAATCAAGGAGCGTCTACTTGTTGACCTTCCCATGGCCCCACCTAAGCCCTCCAAAAGTCCGGACCTTGTTTATGGACCATGGTCTTTAGAGACACACATGTAATACTAATAATAATTTTTATTGCAAAAAATCAGATACAGAAAGAAATATTGAATTCCCTAATTTCCGAGCTAAATAATAATAAATATAAGACATCAGTATAAAAAGATTACCTATTATAAATTATCAACGCTATAACCTGATTATGCAGCTCGTATCTATTAGCCTAGAATAATGGTCCAGATTTTTTAGGAACGAGCCTGCAAACTAGGTTCAGATAAATGGTGATCATTCGTCAGTAGCGCTCATTTGCACGGATCTGGAATCCTCCCGCATTACATCGTGCTTTGCCACTATTCCGTACATTGTTAGATATCAAAACAAAGTGATCTTAAAAAGTCATTTTCTTATTCATAGTTCAAAATTGCTACGGGGACGAGGATACTTTTTACGCATTGCGAAAATAATATCTCACTACTATTCAATTATCCATTATCATTTGATGTCTACGTTATTGAAGATTATTCTAAAACGTAAATTTTCACGAATAGTTACTTGATACTGGCTGGATATACAAATACACACATTGTAAATTCATTTTTTAAATTTTTTTATTGTAGACGTTCAGCAGACAAGCAGACGGCCCACTTGATGGAAAGCGGTTACCATCACCTATGGACATTTGCTACACCAAAGGTGCTACAAATACGCTGCTTCTCTCTTAAGGGAGACTGGAACCTGGTCACTAATGCCAGAACACAACGCAAGGTTGTTATGGCGACATACTTTAGACCAGGGGTGGTAGCCATCCAGTCGGGCAAATGCCCTACCACGTGACACCATTTAAAAAGAAATGCCCCTAAAAACTGCTGTGAAATGTTTTGACAAGTAAGTCAGCTTATTATAATACTTATATAATAACAAGTCTGGAGAAGCAAAACTCTGAGACAAAACTTTACCAACTTTAGAAGTCTAGGTCTTGATAATAAAGCATTTTTCTCAGTAGCATCTTAAATCGAATATTCTTGAAACTAATTAAAGTTTAATAGATCTTTTTAAGGGATTGCTTCGGGAGCATGGTATGCTTTAAAATGCAAATGCGCTTCCATCTCAGCGAAGTTTCAAATCCTATTTAATCTCCTTGAATAAAATTAATTATTCTTTTTAATTATATAAAGGTTTATTGCTTGTTTTGTAGTTTTTTATTACTTGTTTGCAATCGAGCAACGATTTAAGGCAAATTTTTTCACGGGGTCGTTGGTTAAAGCCCTTAGTGGTTGATTGATTATCAGCTATTCTTATATATATCAAGGCTGGGCAAACACATGTAGAAGCTTGTTCGACGTAAAAATATGTGGCTCGGCCATTGTCAGGTTTAAGATTTTTATTAAAGGTAACACGGTCAAGGTGTTTCGTGGGTAGTCAGCAGTCACCGCAAGACCGACTACCCTGTTTTTGTCTACAATACTAAAAACAACAATATACAGTGATCTAGAAATCGTGAAATTACGATTAATTTGCACTAGACTAGACAAAAGAGACAGATGAAGAAGACATAACTGAATAATAAGAGTTCCGATGGATTTATTTGCATGTGTCGAGGCGTCGTGACGAGGTACCTATGGTTAGTTCAGGCCTCATCAGACGTTCCGTAGCAGAGAACCGCTGTCTTCGGGGGTATCAATGGACTAGGAGGCGACTCTTCTGTACGTAGTAGTGCAGTCGTGCACTCTGCATTGTACTGTACTGTCATTGTGTAGTAACTCTGTTCTAGATCCCGTGGCGTTCTTATAAAATGTTTTCTCTTATAGAGACACAGGTAGGTTGTTGGTAGTTCGCCTTCACCCTTTATTGGGTGAGGTACCGATACCATCAGAGAGTTCCACACGCACTCGTACAGGCGGCACTTCTGCCATTGGCCTTCTCCCGTTTCGTGGCTCGAGTATGTGCCGCAAGAAGACAATACCCTGCGTTATGAAAGAAAAGACCTCATCAGACGCGAAAGATCGCTGGTAGGTTTAGTGGGTAGTCTAATAGTAGGCCAACCCCTAGGTGCCCTATATATCATTGAACACTCCCGGGGTCCGAGGGGATGCCCAAGTGCTTTACCATAGCGATAAAAATATATCTTTTTGGATATGGAAAACTGAAGATTGTATTTAATGACACAATCTACTGACTAGAAAAGGGAAGCTTAATGAATTGACATGATTTTTTGCTGTGGCACTGAATTTCTGAGATTTTTTCAGGCCTTAATTAAAGTCCCCGCTACCTCGATGGCTTGCTCGTAACAGGTCTGAGGGGTGGTAAAAGGAAACTATTTTTAGGTCGGCATCGTATTTTCCAATGATAAGATCTCGACATGATTATTTATGCGAACATTAGGGGAAGTAACCCCATCGATGTAGCTTTTTATATGCGCTTAGTACAGTCGTGAACTTTCTGTGTCGGAATTTTGTCTCTGTCGGAAATTTTGTATTTGTTTGGAGCGGGTACTGTCAAATCGTTTGATTTTTCAATTTTTTTGTTTATTATAAGGATAAAAATAAGCTTCATTATTGTTCGTATTGTTACAACCTAGGTGCCGACAAAGACCAATTCCACGTACAGATTTGTAGAAGCACATTTATTACCCGTCGGCATTTGAACTAATAACTAATAACATTGAAACTATTGTAATTCTTTTATGATCGTCTTCTTTTGTTTACTTATTTATTGGCTTTATTGGCATACGTTTTCTAGAGAACAGCCCATTGTTTTATTGTACTCATTTATTGCCGCTTGGAGATGACTCATTAGCCAGATGTTTCGTATTATGTCGACTACGATATGGGCACATTGCATTTGTGCAGTATAAAACGATGCCTTATTAAGGGAGGGGGCAGTCCAGCGAGAACCACGATCAAAGCGAGACGTGTGCACTACAATCGGGAATCTAATAGTCACGGACTTTGCGCTTTTTATTGAATTACGACCTTCTGCATTAGGTTTGGACTTGTTGTGTACGGTTATATTTGTACCTGTGTTATACGTGGTTGTATAGTTATAATAAACTATAGTAATTCTAACGGCATTTTAATTCGAGTCTCGCAACTCCTAACAGTGTAATATAATTAACAAGTTATATTTATATTTGTATGTTATTTTTTAAACTTTACATTCATATCGTTCAGAAACTGAAAGTTTTTCCGGAATAAAAAGTATTATCAAATATTTCAATTTTTGTTGTCAAGAGCCATAACTGTCATTATCGTTTTCGTTTAAAAAGAAACAAAGAAATCATTATAAAAAAAAGACAGTTTTAAATTTATCTTATTAATTTAATTGTATTTTATATTGTAAAAATGATAAAATTATTGTATGTTTACCAAACAATTGTATCAAATAAACTTATATATTAGTCGGGTTTGTTCTATTTACATTATGTTTAAAATAAGTATAATACCTAAATAAATTATATAACATATATATGATGTGATTTTAAATATTTCACTTAACACTTTTGTATACACTGCTCGTATAGTTTAAGAGCTGGATAAGTTTTTCAGTTCATTCGTTTAGTGGGCAGTGAAACAAGGATTTATAGCATCTTAACGGTTTTGCTGATAGTTGTTTCCCCATTTTAAATGGACGTGTAGTAAATATAGGATAGAAAGGTTTGACCGATACTGCTCAACGTGATCTAGATTAAAAAAGTCTATTTGAAATATTATTTCATACTTATGGAATACCAATAGATGCAATAATTTAAAAAATATCAGATTGTAATCTTGTCACGGTGGTAGGGCTACGATAAGTATCTTATAGATTACTACATACATACATACATACATAACTTCACGCCAGGTCCCTTGCGGGGTAGGCACGAACAACAGAGCGCCATACAGGCTTATTCTTACACACCTCACTTGCTTCTTTGACATTCATAGCTCTTGTCATGCACGCTCGTCTGTTCTTAAGGCTCCTGACATCACCTTCTGCTAATACACGATCAATTTGATCATGGAAGGTGTGTCGTGGCCTTCCGCGACTTCGGCATCCATCCACTTTTGCATTGTATATCTGTTTAGTCATTCTTTCATCATACATTCTTTCCACATGCCCGAACCACCGGAGCATTCCTTTCCTTACCTTCACCCCGACACTCTCTTTCAGACCAACTCTCTTTCTTACTTCGGTATTACGAACGCGGTCCGCGAGCGTCACTCCGCAGATTTTGCGCAGTGCTCGCATCTCGACCGCGTTTACTCTACTTTCATGCTCTCTGTTCCATACCCAACTCTCGCTTCCATACGTGAGCGTAGGTACCAGCACCGCGTTGTGTATGGCAAGCTGGGCTTTCTGGCTGAGGTTCTTAGCGCCTAGAAGTTTACCTAACGCTCCATTCACACTATTCCCCAAATTTACCCTTCTTTCTATGTCAGCGGTGTACCTTCCATCCCTGCTAAAAGCACATCCAAGATATACAAACTCATTCACTTGTTCCAGCATAACATCATCGACCATTATCCTTGCATTCGTTCTGGTTTCTTCTCTTTCAAACACCATAACCTTTGTTTTCTTCGCATTCAAATGTAAGCCTCTCGCCTGACAGTCATCTTTCATCATTGTGACTAGTGTTTGCAGTTCTGATGGCGATTCGGCTAAAAGCACGGCATCATCCGCATAAAGCAAAGTGCTAACAACTAGATCACCCATCCGCACCCCAACATCCATCAATCTTAATCTCTGGAGACAGTTGTCCAGATATAGGATGAACAGCAAAGCCGACAGCACGCAGCCCTGCCGGACGCCAATATTGACGTCAAACCAGGGCGACAGGCTGCCGTCCACCCGCACGCATGCCATACAGTCCTCGTAAGTGGACTGCACAGCACGCAGCAATTGGCCATTGATCCCATATCCGGGCAATATGTCCCAGAGGTCCTTCCGCACAACCCTGTCAAATGCTTTCTCTAGATCCACAAAACCGCAGAAAACCTTCCGGCCCATAGCCAGCAGCTTCTCCACGATATTGCGGAGCGAGAAAACTTGATCCATACATCCCCTTCCATTTCTGAAGCCCCCTTGTGCATCCCACAGTAATCCATCGGATACCACTCTCATTCTCCTTTCAATAATCTTCGCATACACTTTAGATGCTGTGCTGATCAAACTGATGGCCCTGTAGCTGGCGCACTCCATACGTGACCCCTTGCCTTTATACAAGGGCACGATGACAGCGCGCCTCCAGTCCTTGGGAACCTTTCCCGTCCTCCAGCACAAGTTGCATAAGGACAGGAAAGCGTCCCGGACGCAGGTTCCACCATATTTGATCATCTCAGCGGACACACTATCGATTCCTGCTGCCTTTCCATTTTTCAGACTTCTTATCGACCATTCGATCTCTTCCAAAGTGATCTCGGATGCTGACTCCTCGAAGTCGGTCACAAACTCAGTCGTTGTGCCAGCATCCGAGATATTATCATACATTTCTCTAAAATATTCACTCCATCGCGCTAAAACCTCTTGTGGGTTAGCAAGAATGTCCCCTGCTTTAGATTTTATTCTTTCCATTCTGGAAGCTGACGAACAACCCCGAGACTTCTTAACCTCTCTCCAAAAGAGTTTGGTATTCGCCTCGAAGTTCTCCGTCAGCTTCTCTTCTTCTTTCAATTTTATTCTTTCACGCTTCTCTTTCACTAAAGCTTTGGTTTCATTCTTGCAGAGGCGATAAATTTCTTTCTTCATCTCTTTCATACTGTCATTCTGATGCAAAGATGCAATATAATCCAGCCAGGCTTTTCTCTTTCTCTCTACGCTAGATTTAACATCTGCGTCCCACCATTCGTCACCTTTCGTTGTTATATGCCTCTTTGCGCTTCCACATGCTTCTTTTGCGCTTTCCACTATACTTTCCTTCATACTATCCCAGTCATTATCCACATCTAAGTCGGAGAAGTCCGCCTTTGCAAGCCTTTCTTCGACTAGGCGCGCATACATACTCCTTATACTAACATCTTCCAATTTTTCACATTTTATTCTTTCAAGCTCCCCGAAATCGGTACGCTCTCGCCAGTGCCTCCACTTCTTGAAAAGGCCCACAAACCGGCTTATCACCAGGTAGTGGTCCGTTCCAAGAGTGGGGCCTCTGTAGGCTCTTGTATCCGTTATTGTGTTTCGGAGGCGACTATCTATTAAAATCAGATCAATCATACTTTTCTGTTCATTCATTCTCCATGTATACGTGTGAATATCCTTATGATGGAATAAGGTGTTCGACACAAGCAAGTTTCTTTCCATGCATACGTCTATGATTGGCTTACCAGCCTCGTTCGCTCTCTTGTCGCCATAGGGTCCAAGGACAGCCTCAAAGCCGTCTCGTTTGGTCCCCACCCAGCCATTAAGATCACCACACATAATTAGTCTTTCGTTCCCTTCAGCCAGATCCAGAATTTCTCTCACAGACTCCCAAAACTTCTCGAGTTCTTGGGGATCCGCTGAGCTTACGGGAGCATAAGCTGCGACCAGAAAAACTCGCGTGATCCCCAGCTTTAGACGGACCCAAAGAAGTCTCGGGTTCACCAGACAATAGTCTTTCACTCCAGACACAAAGCGGGATGAGAGTACGACGCCTACCCCCCCACTTGCACGCTCGTCCAGGTCCACGCCGGACCACAGAGCAAGCATGCCACCGGGGAGGTCATCGACGTCACACCCCTTCCGCTTTGTCTCTGTCAGACATAAGGCATCCAGGCTTCTCTCATTCATTATATCAATCATTTCGTCCATCTTATCTTTCATTCCACCTCTCACATTCCACGTGCCTATACGGCACTCTGTTCCTCTCGACCCGCCAGGTTTGGCGCTGCGTGAAGGGTGGCGGCCCCCTTCGCCGCATGCGCGAGAGTTCACACCGACGGGGGCGCATCGGTGAGCGTCGCCTGCGGGGGACGCCCTATCATGCACTGCACTCGGGTGGATCTCGGTCAGAATTGTGACCCTCTGGGCCAGCGGGGATCGCGACGTGCACGCTTCTGACATGACCCCCAAATTAGTATCACTTAATTAATTTTAGTATGAATTAGACTATTTATTTAATAGAAACCTGCTCCTGCTGCGAGTAGTTTGAGACTTTTTTTTATAGAAGATTATCATCCCTAAATAAGAGTTTAGAGGCGATAAAGAGTCTATGGATCTTGTACATATTAACATTAAGGAGGTAATAGCTCTAATACACATATAAAATTGACTGAGTTAGGCAATTTACAATTCTCTACAATTGCAATCAAAGTGTGATTTTCATGAAACATCATTAATATTAGAGCCTCGAAAAATATCGACAATTGCGTCGATAGTTTTCGATATCGACAACTGCAAGATTATTAAGAAACCATTTTTATTGATTCCTGAATAAAAAATCTCTTAAGGTCTACAGAATGTGGTTTAAGATAAAAAAAAACCCTGCCATAGAGCATATACATATAACGCCTACATTTTAGAACAAAAAAAACAACTAATAAAACGTTATTAGCTACAACTCAGTCGAACAAAACAGGCAAATAGGAAGCCGATCCCGCCGCTATGCGATACAAGAACTTAGTATTAAATCATCGTATTAGTTGGAATAAAGGTACATACCAACCATACAGACTCAAAGCACATAGATGCTACATAAAGGAAACGGGGTGAACTTTCGGGCCAAAGAAATCTAATTACTTGATAACCTTTAGTCTCCTTCTTGATAACCCAGTCTCATTGTGCAGCAAAACAAAACATCCTGCTGGATATTTGAGAACTAATAAATGTCCTATGTTGTACTAGCTTTGCTATAACTCTCTTCTTGGATTCCATCCTTTAAATATCGCCTGACCGTTGTCTTATTGAAAATATATCTGCTTTTGTACCATTACTGCATTTTACATGGTAGTACTTATCTAGACAATGACAGGCAAACAAGATGTAGACAAAAGGTCGGCATGTTGCAAAAAAGAAACTTTAAATTCAAGATAAGGATTTAATAGTGTTGTTTTTCTATTACAAAATGGTAAACATGAGCCTTAAATTTTATCTGAAAGAAGAGAAATTTTAAAAATAAGTTCACAAATGTTTCGATTAGTTACTATAATCTATTTAAATGGGAATGAAATTCAACAATTAATAATATGAAAACACTTATATCACACGATTAATTCATTCAAAGTAACTAAACCCACTAGAATTATAAAAAATATTAACATAAAGAGAAATCTTAAAGTCACACATATTTTGTACATATAATACATGTCCATGTATGTGTGAAAGTGTATTCCTCGCCTTTAGGTACACAAGTTTAAAAAAAATGATTCACTTGATTTAACGCGTTTGTTCACGTAGGCTCCGTGTACACTTTTTTTAGCTCGTCAGAGTAAAACAGAAGAAAAACCTAAAATATCCGGATTCGATCGGATCACATAAGAAAATATCCCGTGGGATACAAACGAAATTTATTTATCGCATGTTGCAATAACCTGTGTTAAAAAAAGAAAATCGACGTGGAGCGATATTGCACAATTTAAAACGTTCACGCCACACGAGACCGTAATCCAGTCTGAGAGGAAGCTTAAACTCCGAGCACATAGTAATTACTCACACAGTGGGCAACAGTCTTGTCTACGTCCCCCGGCCAGCTGTATTATAGATGAATGAATTCTTTTGTACAAGTCTTTAGGTATTATTTCTTTTAAAGCTATTGCATAGCTTTTATCGCGGGCTTTGAGCGCGGCGACCGATCAAGAAATTCCGTAACGAAAATAAAACCTAACACCCCCCCCACTCCGCCTACCATGTAGCTCGGCCGAGCGTTCGCTTAACGTGTATGTATATGGTACGACTGTACGAAGCTCGCACGGATCGAGACAAGCTGCTCCGAAATCGGACGAATACGTAAGCAGCTGTTTATGAGAAATTATATAGGTGTATCTATCATATATTTATAACGCCACACTCACCGCATGTGCGCCCCGTAAGTATACATTTAGGTATATATGAATACATAGGTGTACCTATGTACAACAGTGAATAGCAATTGCTGGTGAATAGCTGTTGGCGTAAAATTTGTGTATAAAGTGTTTTAAATATGAATAAACAAAGTGCCTTTACTAATGAAGAAAGTGATGAAAAAATAGTGAAAGAAAATGAGTGATAGCTTAAAAATACTGCATTAATAATTTATTTGCGAAGATGGTAAAGATGCCAGGACCAACTCATGGAAACTCGTTACCGTTGGCGTTGTCACCCTTTAGGATCGGATAGGAGGATGAAATAGAGGGATCAGACAAGAGGTATGTGATATGATCTACCTATACCGTGCGGCCATGTTGTACGCATGAAAGACACTAGAATGCCTAAAGCTGTCTTTTAGCTTAAGTATAGAAAGCGCAAATCTGGCGGTCAATTTCAGTTATAGGGACGTAGTCAAGCGCCATTTGTCTGCATGTAACATCTCAAGTGACAGTTGAGAAGATCGTGCTCTTCAAAGAAGGGAGTGGCGTATTGATAAAGCTGTTGCTGCCTTCGAAACGCAGCGCGTAGTACACTCTGACGAGCAACGCATTATAAAAAAAAACCGTCCTAAAATCTCCTACATCTACACACATGACTCATCAGGACGGCTCTACATACTGCGCTCCATGCAAAAGAACTTTTATCACAAAATTTTGTTTCGCTAGCGAGCGGTCGCACAGCCCGACTTGACAAGGTTCGCCGTTGACGGATACGTCAAGGAGGACTATGTATCGGAACTCTCACTCATCACACGAGACAAGCAAGCGTGGTATACAAGGATCGACTCTAAGAGCTGTAATCAATATTATTTAGCAATTGATTTTAGCATCGCTCGTTAACCTTAGAGTAATAAATCCGAATTTAATATCTGATTATCTTCTTGTCCAACGATTAATTTTACTTTTGACGTTTGCACACTTATCGATTTACGCATTTTTTCACATACAACAAAGAATTCTCATACTTCATTGTTTTAGGCGACATGTGGTGATATTCTGTGAATCATCTAATACACAGACTATCAACTTTAGATATCATATCCAATTTAATAGTTATGAAAATGTTTTAATTAAAAGAAAATAACGCGGCATTTCTTTAGATTTGATTTAGATTTAAAAAGTTGTAAATTTCCTTTCACCACATTTCACTACATTTTTAAGTATACGCAATACAGTATTTTTAACAAATGAATTAGGTATATTAAATTACTTATAATTTATTCACGAATAAAGTCGAGTATATTTAAAATCGATGACCTTTGTGTTTGATTGACGTTGACTGTATTACTAATTCTATATACTCTTTTAAAATATACACAATTACTGTTATCTAATTTTTCAAATTCACTCCAAACCGATACTTCAAAGGAAAAAATAATCGAATTAGGTCGGCTTCCCATTTGATCGATTCTGTGAAATTGGCTCGCACACTGTAAAAGTTAATTTGGCAGACGGCTAAAATTAAGCACCGTTTACAATGTCCGCGAGCGGCGCCAATGATTGATCAGGGTGCGATACATAGCGGCTATGAAACTAGCGGGTTGAAACGCTAAAGTAAAAGCTTATTTCACAACTAACTTGATAAAATCACACATTCACCTCTTTGCTTCAATTATGTATTATTTTGAAAATTGAAATTTTAGAAGAGAGTTTTTTTAACTCTCATAAAATAAGAATAACCGGTCATAAGGAGTCATTCGTTAATGAGTGCATAAGGGATCATTCATTTAATACAAAGACTGGAGTCCTCTTAAAAAATTATACTGATTGTTTTCAAATTGTCTACGTAGGTACTATTACCGATGTTTATACTAGTATCACATTTATTACAACCTATCTTACTATAAAACCCCACTCCCTTTCATAATGCATTAACGTATGATCCTTTGAACCCACGACGCATTATCGCTGGTTTTCTGGCGACAAACTAAAACTGGCGATAAACGGGCGGGCATGTTAAAGTTTACGACGTAAGCATATGACAGGCTGTCTGGCTGATGCTGTGATACGCACAAATATTGTTCAAAGTAGCACAGATAAAACGGCCTATTCGTGTCTTTTAATTACGCCAGTATACTCTTTTAATGTTATGAATACCGATTTTTAATTATGAAAATGCACATATTGTTCAGGAAAATTTATATTTGTGTTTTGAATGTCTATTTAATAATATTTAATATAATATATGTCCATATTCATAAAGTATTGAACCCACAACACATTATAGCTGTTTGACTGGCCGTAAACCAAAACTGCCCATAAACGCGGGTGTTAAAGTTCACGACGTATGCATTTGACACGCTGTTTGGCTAATGATATGATACACACGTGACACGCATAAATATCGTCCATTGTAGCTCAAATAAAATGGTCAGTTCACGCCTTTGATTTATGTAAGAGACATCTTTCATTATTGTGAACTAGCTGTCCCGGCAGACGTCGTCCTGCTCGGAAAAGCTTCAATCGATATGCCGACAGCAGTGCCACCTACCGGGTGCAATTGTGAACCAACTCAGAAACCTTCTTTGGCTCATGCACAACAACTTTGTTAAAGATCATCACATGATCAAATGTAGTTTACGATTCTATAAAGGACATACAGACAAACATTCTTTTTTTATAAAAACTACTTAATGAATGTTGATGAAACTTTACAATAACATAGCTTACACATCAAAATAACACATGGGATATAATTTATAAAGATATAGTGTGAATTATCCAAAATTAGTTTTATTAATTAGATAACTTCGAATTTATTTTACATAATTTACCTATACTAATAATATCTATATATATACAGCTTAATTTACAAAAGATAAAAATTACAAATAGTAAATAGGTTCCAAATCACCGTCAGTTGGGAACGTTCTCAAAACGCTGGCCGCATTACCACGTTGTATGGCAACGATTATGCGTTGACCGATATAGAGGCCAGTGTTTTGGTTTCGTGAGACATCTATCGACCGCTTATTATCCAAAATGTAATGATTTTCCATCACCACGCGGGTGCGACCGCGGGGCGCAGGTAGTATTTTATGTTTTTGTTAATAAAAATAGCATATAGCCCCATGGCACTGAACGGTAAAACACGGGTAACGTGGTGTAGTAAATTTGCCCAGCCGACCGGTCGCCTGTGGTCGCGTGAAAAATTAAATGAGTTTTTGCCAGTCCATCGCGCAATTTATCAACGAGTTATGAATTTTAAATATGTTAAACCATTAATATTAATTACAATATGTGTAAATAATTTTTCGAAATCGGGTAGGTAGTTCACAGTCAAATCAATTGAGACGCTTTTTATCATTGTACAAAATTTTGTACAAAAATAGCAAGTTATGACGTCATAAATAAAATATTAAAATAGTGCATCAATTACATTTTTCTGAAATATCATACAAAAAAAATGTATAAAAGGTACAAACAATTGTTCTTCTATAAAAAAACATATGCCCGCAACTTCGATTACGCTTGTCTTGTAATTTCTGCGGTATTCTCGGAACAGAAAGTACCGCAGGATTAAAAAATAATGTAAGCTATCGATTTAGTGAAAACTGAGTCGGAATAAGCTAATTTTTATCCACCTGAATAACACTACAAACCGCTCCCGGGAGAATTCCAGTGGGATTACTGGGATAAAAAATATCACACATTTTGTTACATAAAATTTTCTATCAGTGAAAAAATCACATTGGAATTCGATTTCTTTTAAACTGGACATTTTAAATCATTCCCAGAAATATTATCTTGGGATTTCCAGGATAAAAATTAAGCGTAGATTTTAAATCTAAGAATTTTCTGTCGATCAGCGCAAACCGCATCGAAATCGGTCTTTACGTGAATTCCGAACAAATGAATACAAGAAATCTAAAAAAATATATCCGTTTTCTCCATCGATTTTATAAATAGATAACTCGATGAAACGAAAAAGCAACACAAAAAGGAGAAGGAGAAATAAACACAATATATACTATAGGACTAATCCTGCGTGAGAATGAGATAAAATACAATACACAGCATTTCATACTACTCGGTTTCCATTTTGCGCGATGCTTCGTAGTCTCCTTACTCTTGTCTTCTAAGCGTTGTAGATATAATTATTTCCGCCTGTATATGCTCTGAATAAGATTCAGTTCTACTGCGCGTGTACTCTGCGCACACACATTTTTTACTTGTAAATGAAATTTGTCATGATATATTAAATGTAAGTCTAAGTGCGCCCTAGCAATCACTTTTTGGGGGATACGGGGTATTTTCGACACGCTTTTATAGTACCTCTAAAGAATTGTTCATAATCCGTATACTACCACGCACTTCTCCTTATGAATTATTTTAGAAAAGGCCACAGCTGCTTGGTTTTTTTTAAAGTATAGTAGTTATGACGTCATTGATCTTAATGGATCAAAATGCTTATATAATATGACGTTAAAAAACGATTAAATTGCATTATGTCTGTCTTATTCAATTTTCATAATAATTTTCAAAGATAAGATTAATGTCATGTGTGTAACCTCTTTAACATCTATTATTAACATTAAATGCGATAAAACCAGCGCTTTCTAACGGTTACTCGTTTATCGAACTCCGTGCATCGATCACCCTAATTTTAAGGGGTGTCTAAATATCTCAAGATACGGCTAGCCTATTTATTTGGCCATATCAGGCGCTTAAACTCGTTTACCTTCTTGCAATGGCGATGGTTGCTGGAAGGACTCGACATTTTTAAAGGTTCGACTCATTTAAATTTCCAAATGTAATGTTATATATTACAATTGGGTAGATGAGACGAGGTACAATAAATACAACAATTATTTTTATAATAAAAAAAACAGTGGTTAAAATGGCACCTTACTTTTAAAATATCATCATAGAAATGACTTTAATTACTGTTCAATCAACAATGGATCCCTTATTTGGCTCCTTTTACTTGTATAAAATTATGATCTCATTTGTTTACACTTGTGCAAAATCTAGGAAGCTGCAAATTTTAATGATAAAAATGTGTAATGGCTACCACATATAATAATGACAGCCCATAAATGTTCCATTGCTGGGCTCGGGCTTCCCATCATAGGGGGAACGGACAGTATACTTGTCGACATGTTTGTCGAAGGCGGCTTGGCAGGTTTGACATATTGGTTACCTCGATGTGCAGGTTGCATTACGATATTTTTCTTCACCGTTGTTAGCACGTGATAATTGTAACAATATATGCATATTAGGTCGGAAAACTATGTCGGTGGTGCATGCGTTCCGGCCAGGATCGAACCCGCACCCTTTCGAGTTTGGGACGCGTGCGCTAGCCAATACGCTATCAGGACCTATAAA
Source organism: Dendrolimus pini (assembly GCA_949752895.1). Lineage (NCBI taxonomy): Eukaryota > Metazoa > Arthropoda > Insecta > Lepidoptera > Lasiocampidae > Dendrolimus > Dendrolimus pini. The sequence goes on from OX457135.1 coordinate 17,100,926, forward strand.
ACGACTACATAAAAATACATTAATCATTTTTTTTGCTTGTAATACGAAATAAAGACCGATGGGTCAAGATTTGTGAGAGAAGTTTGATATCAGTAACTTATGCAACTTCATTTTGTCTTGCAGTTCACTCCTTGTGAAAAAATACAATTGTTGATGTCTTTAATCAATTTTATAAGCTCACTGTGAATTGACGAATAGTAAGTATTACTTATAGGTATACATAAAATTATGAATTTTAAAATATTCTGTAAATAGAAAGGTAGATTAATTGACTTTTATGAGTACTAATTAAAATTATTTGAAATATTTTGGAACAAAGTATGGTATATAACTATATACCATATCACAATGTAAATTTGCAAACTGTATTTCGAGTTTTAATTCTTTTAAATGGCACAACACTACTATCGATAACTTGATTGACCTTATAAATAAGGCGCTTTACTCCATGCTCCCTTTTATTTGGTGGTTGACTTCATTAGGGAATGATTTGGGGTCACATGGGAGATAAAAGGGAACATGTAAAAGCTTTATTGGATGAAAGTATTCGATTTTTGATCACCCATAAGGATGACTGAGTGAATGACATTAAAGAAAATTAGCTGTAGATTATACAGTATATTAATTATATTATACCATGCTGTTTAGTATTTTTCTTTTGATAGCCGTGTCTATAGCACCTTTAATAGACAATGTAACAATTTATAAATGTTCAGATAATATATGTATTTGGTACTGTTTAAAAAATTAGATAAATTGCACTGCATTTCATAAATATAAAATAAATATTGTGAATGATATTTCAAGAATGATAATTTATTGTCGAAAAGCAAATTAATTAGAACCCATAAAGTTTATGCCTTATATATGTTTGAACAAATACTTATCAAAAAGTAATTTAGGCAATAACTGATATGGTTTTAATTTAGGAGTGTTTTGAATATATCACAACTATAAAATCTAAAGACGGTTTTAAATATATTGCAGAAGTTATAATGTATATTAATTCTTTGCTACACACATCAAAATTTTTAGCAATAGGAGCATAATTCCCATTTGCGTCGCAAGCGTTGGCTTAAGGTAATTGTACGCGTTTTAATCCTAAGGCCCGTGAAAAAGGAAGAAATAAAAATCCAAATAATCATTCTCACACGTATATTTTACACTAGCTGTGCCCGCGAATTCGTTCGCGTGGAGGTTGTTTTCAAAACCCCCCGATTTTGAAACATTCTTCATTGGTGCTCCGCTCCTATTGGTCTTAGCGTGATGATATATAGCCTATCTAACACTGAAAAAAATTTGAAATCAGACAGTAGTTCCTGAGATTACCGCGTTCAATCAAACAAACAAACAAACTCTTCAGCTTTGTATAAGATTATTAGTTTTAAATCCTAAAGCAATACGACAAGGAACATAATATAAACGTTTCAGGGCAAGCATTTTGCAAATGGCCGTTCTCGAAAATATGAAAACAAGAAACATTTTCCAAAGAATTTGACATAAAAAACTTCAAATACATCCGGGGTTCCAAACAAAAAGGTCATAATACAAAGAATTTATAATATTCAGCGAATCTCGCCAACAGTAAAACAAATAACAAGGGTCATGGAGGAATCTTTTAAGGTGATGGGCTTAATGAAATATGTTGCAGGATCCACATGTATTTTGAGTTAAATGTACGTTACAGTTGTAGGGTAGCCGCGAGGTATGTTATACCGTCCAAATAACGTTTGTTATACGGTCATGTAGAATTTCATGGGGGTTCGTCGCCGTTTTTTCAAAACGCGGCCTTTGTACAAATGACACGTTAGTTTATATTTATATATATATATAATTGAAATCCACGCATATATATATACATATATATATACATATATATATATATGTATATATATATATATAGTGACTCATCACGATATCTTAGGAAGTATGGACTTCAAATTTGGCATGGACCTTTCTTTCGCCAACTAGGTCAGCTGAGAACGGATTTTACCGCAAACGAAGCGGACGGGTATCAGCTAGTATATGTATAATTCTCGGCAATATTCTAGAGCGGTCACCATGTCCTACGCATAGTGACATTTCTGTTCTTGTTTGAAGTATGTGGTTATTGTTCCTTTTGAGCAAAGAGACAATAATATAACCCTGTGTATACTGTTCGACCGGACGCTCAACGTTCGTGCCGGGAACTGTAAATCATGGCCCTTTCTCGGTTTAACTACAGGATCAGTATCAGTAATTCACAATCTGTTTCAGCCACCCCCTTTTTAGAAGAAAAATGTCAAAGCCTCTTTAGAAGACAACGAAAACATTAATCCTACCAGTCCTAGTCCATTATAATTAACTTTATATGAAACTGGCTTAGCTTAACATGTTACTTCTTGATACGCAACAGGATATTTCTACACAAACAATGTAATTTTATCACGGAACTCCTAATGCCTCAATGGAAGTAAAAACTACGATTGTAAACCGAACTAATATAGAATAACGGTGTATAAATTTAGCTCCCAACTTTACTAGCAACTACCCGCCAAAAGATAGACATTTGAACTACTTTATACGAAGAACAAAAACAATATCCAGACTATAACGAGATCTTAACAGAATGATCAACCCATTTCTTTCAGTTCCATCCAATCCCCACAGTTCCAGTAACTGAGAGCCTAGGCAAAGCAATAAGCGTTCGATTTGGCACCAACCCAAATATTCTAGGCTGCGTTCCTCTGTAATCTAGATCCCTAACTTAGGTAATGAATATTTACTTGGGTCACACTTATCTAACTTTACGTGAGCTGGGAATTAATAGTAGGGCTATTGACACATTGTATTCTAGATTACAAGCATTAGGGAGTAAATTGAAGAATGTTTATGGTCGATGTCATAACTTTTACGATTCTGTACCTCATCATCATTGGTACGCATGTCACCTTTCACAACGTCAATCCAGGTTTTCTTGGGCCTTCGACCGGGACCTGGCGGAGGTGGCATGGCTAAACATTTATTTCCCACATAATTAGCCGGTAAAAATGGCCGTAACCGCGTAAGCGACTCTGTTGCAGTTTGTCTGCTATGTCACGGACATGGAGACTGCCGCGGATGCAGGACTTCCGGATACGGTCTTTACGCTTTGCGGTGGAGTCGCACACATCCATTGCTACTTATTCATCTCCGTGATAAGCAGCTCTTGCTTTTGTTGCTCAAGTACAGGTCACGCTTCATAGCCATACAAAAGGACAGGTCTAATGATGGATTTAAAGACCTGTCTCTTTTAGGATTCTGTACCTATTTTGGCAAAAACTCCTGTTTCTACTTACATTATGGAGAAGAGTTTTTATATAAAAACAAGAACGTACCAACTGATTGCAGAATGTTACTAATTACGTTTTTTACTTTGGATTGTCATTCTTTGATATTCTTCTTTGTTGCTATTACTGATATAATGCGTGAAATAAATATTTTAAAACTTCTGTCACATACATTCTTTTGCATGTTGATATCTAGAGTCGGGCCCCCAAAACCCAAAGGGCAGATTTTAATTACGGGAACAGTCCGGAGCTCCGATGCGAGCTTTTGTGTTTTAGTCATATTTCTGTTTGAAATATCGTGAAAAGAAACTGTTGGGAAAAAATCGCCATGAAAGACTCAACTGCACTTGCAATTATTAATTTTTGAATTATTTTTGAATAATAACATAATTTTGTAGCGCCATAAAATATCATGTTACCGAATATCCATATAGTAATTTTTTTTTATGAAAAATTTTCTATTAAAAATAAAAAAAAAACTTTAACCAAACATTGTCGTGTACACAAAATTCAAAATACTAAAAAGTATTATTTACGTCAAAACTAGCACAAAAAATATCTAGTACTATTTGTGTTTAGTTAGTTTTATATTAACGTTTCTTATATAGGGACCTGTTATATATCTTATAGAATTTTGAGAAAAAATGCTACAATGTCGATAGACAGACGGACTAACCTACACGACAATTTCACAAGCATTCGTAACCCTAAAAAGGTCTCTAAATGAATCACTAGTTAGGGCATGCTCATAAGCTGGTAGGCCTATCTCTTAACGGCGCGATAGAAGTGCAAAAAGCCCGCGGACTTATGGCTTGATTTTGTTTGCTTCTGAAAGTTCGCGTATTTACGGTGGCAGACAAAGAAAAGGTCGTCGATCTATATTTACGCGTACTTCTTCGCAAGTCAATCGCTCCCATTAGGATCGCTATACTGATCCGCTGACCGAGGTATGCACCTGTTATGGCCTAGCTCATGGAAAGTGGTTACCGCGGCCTATAGTTATTTGTAAAGCCAGAGGCGAAACCAACCGTGCCAGACGTTTTATCCGTGCAGGAACGGAGAATGAATACAACTTGCTGCGGCCGGGCGGCCTGTGGTAAGAGGCGACAAAACAACCCACAGCCAGGCATTTGCCCGACTGGATGGCTACCACCCCTGGTCTAAAGTATGTCGCCATAGCAACCTTGAGTTGTGTTTCGGCATTAGTGACCAGGTTCCAGTCTCCCTTAAGAGAGCAGCAGCGCATTTGTTACACCTTTGGTGTTGCAAATGTCCATAGGCGATGGTAACCGCTTTCTATCAAGTGGGCCGTCTGCCTGTCTGAACTCCTGCAAAAAAAAACCTTAGGATGGGATAAAGAGGATATATAGGATAGGGGCATGAGATAGAGCATCAGACAGGATGATTGGGATAGAAAGGATGGGACATTAGACTGGAATAAGGAGTGGAAGAAGTGGGTCTAGCGATTAGCATAAGGCTAACTGTTTCACTTCAATATTCTGTGACAACGTGGTTTCACACCCACTGAGCCTGTCCTCAGAGCTGTAATCGAGATAATGATTCCACCACGGCTCTACCACAAAAAAATGGGAACATTAGAGTGTATGAGTCTCATTGAAAGCTCAAGAGTCTCAATGGCCTCAGTATGTCATAGCCTAAGTATCTCATCAGCAAAAATCACAGAAGAAAATTTAATTCCGTTAAACAATTATCATTTTCAAATTAATATTATTGCGGTAACATAGTGTAAGTCGTATTGTTTGTTTTTAATTCGCCTCACCTTCATCATGTGGCAAGATGGAGGGTTTTCTTTTCTTTCATATCTGTTATTCGTCTTTTTCATTTTTAATTCTATTACTAGGAAAGGGTATGAGGTTTTTCTTGAACAATTTCTTACTATGCTTTAATTACTCTTATAGTAATTTTAGTTTGAGAAATTTCATATCGCATCAAATGTGTTATTTTAGGCCAATTAATAATATATGCTTGTTAAGCAAATAGAACATTTGTAATTGTTTCGAAACGGTAAAATATTTTTAACAGGTTCATTACGAATCGCGCGACGTTGAGCTTTAGTGATATCTTACGACTAGATCCGTCACGCGACATCGCGTAATGACCAGTATTCGTTTTGGTTTGATATTTGAGTAAAATCGATCATGCGCTTGTCAGCCCACCAACTATGACGGACCATTGTCTAATGAAAAAATATTCATATTAAATTGTCTAGATTTAAGTTATGGTGAACAATAAAAAGTTTTTATTCAATTATTCATTATGACGGGTTCTGTGAAAGTGCGTCCAGAATCTTTCAATCTCTGGTACAATTGAAAGAAGTCGATTAGCGTTTTAATTATAGTTTAAACGGTAATTAAAATTGTTTCTATAATGATATTGTGAAACTAAGATGATTATATTTAGTTGAGCAGTTATAAGAAGTCCCATTTGAAGTTTCATATAAATACTGACGAACTAACTTTGTAACAGTATCATAATAGTTTGTATCAAATTAAAACATCATAATTAGCATATTTATTTAGAAATTTACCACATGGTAATGTGATGTTCATCGACATTTTTTGTTCTTAAATATTAGTAACATGGCCTAGAAATTGATGTATCATCTTTTTTATTACGATATATGTTTAAACTTTTCAATTGACAAGTTTTAATTTTTGTATGTAATTGAGTTATGCATATTTTCTATTTTTCAAAGTTTAAAAAGGCAACGAAACGTAAAATATGTTTTGTTAAACTAACAAATCTTTTTAATTTAAATGATTGCTATACCGATATCAATTTTAACTCTGTCACCATTGATTATTCATATAACTACTGAAATCAGTTCGAAAGACGCCACAATTAGTATAAATCGGGCAAACTAATTATTGCATTTTAATGACTTTGCTATATGTAAATAATTAGTTATAAGATATATTATCTACCCAATTCTCTTATTTGTTACACCACCCTAAGTTTGAGAAATCGTCCGAAAATTAGCGTAGTGTAATAACCGCTTTACAACAACAGCAGCACACTAGCGCCCTGAACACAGCGCACGTTTTAATTACGCTCGTATTTATCTTTCATTTGCGTTCAGAGCAAACATCGCAGACGTATTCATTTGTCCTGTTTTAACTTGTAAACTGTTTTGATTGTGTTTACTGAGCACTTGTTGGTGTAACGTGAATGTTTCGATTCAAACTCGGACTTTACATAATACGCCCAATTTGTTTGTCACCTCTACAGATCCCTTCGCGACCTAGTGTGAGATTCGTCAGATCGGGGGTGGCACTAGCATGCCCAGTCAATACTGGTGCCATGCTATTGCCACTCCCCAGTTAGGGATACCACTAAAACCCCTGGGTGTTCCGTCCTGCGCCTTATGCCAGGGCTGTGGGTATATGACCTAGCCTCTCCGCAACCCTGGCAGGCGTGGGCCTCACAAGGCCACCTCCACCGCCGGGAGACTTCTTTTTATCCCCCGGCATCTTCAAGCTCTGTGTGCGTGGGGCGGTTTGTAACTCGCCCCACGAGAAGCGAGGTGAGCGTGCGCGAATCACTGGCGCTCTCATCTCGACGGCATGTGTAGGTGAGTAAGAACCCCTATACCCCAAGGAGCATCACCTGCGCCGCCCACCTCTACAGAACCCTACGTTAAGCCGGTGTCAGATAGAGCTTCAAACATTTGACCACTTTGATAGTTACGTGTGTCACGGGTCATTGAATGTGTTCAAAGTTTGAACAAAGATTTGCAATTTGCCATGCGGTATCCGTTTTTTTTGCGCAAATTTAGCGTTCAACGTTGGAAATGTGTTCAAATGTTTGCGTAACCTGCCACACTTGCCCAAAGTCTAGTTTGTCTACTTTTTGGTCGTTTTAGTAATTTTGCACATGTAATAAATAATTACAAGCACTTAAATAGTAAAGGCACACCCTCTACGAATTGGCCATGGCCCCACGCAAGCTCTCCAAAAGTCCGGGCCGTTTTTATGGCTCATAATCGTCGAAATATATATACGAAATATACGTAAGTTTAAATGTAGCTACATATCTACTTAATTTTTTTTTTTAATTTATTGAGAGCAACCAACAAGACTTACACTAATACATACTTTGTTTATATTATTACATACAGTTATTTGTCTCAGTGCAGACTTAATTATAGGTTGCCACATCATGTTGAGAGGAACATACAACTTTTATTTTCTTATAAAAATTTTTTTCGATAATTCATTGGTACGTTTGTAATGTTAACGTGTATATGTGTAAATTACTAAAATATTGCAATCTATATCTTGAAATGACTGCAAGTCCGGATAATCGCGAATCGTATCATTGAGGTCCGGATAATCGAGTCTCCACTGTAGTTCAATGTTACATAAAAACACGATTATTTGAAAGCAAAGTATCATATCTCCAAATATTGTATGTTTGTTTGAATCTAGAAAACTTGTCAATTTTCTTTTATCGCATTTATTTGAATCCCACATGAGAGAAACCTTTACTTTCATAGAATAAAATATTTCATCGTAATAAATCATGTTAGTTTTACCAGAGTAAGATGTATGTTTCCATTCGCCTGTAAAAATATGTTTTTAATGTAAAAGTAAAATATTATTTTATCATAGGACGTTAAAAGATAAATGTTTACTTTCATAAAATGATTCTGCTCTCATGGGAACATTTAAATTTAAAATAATGTTTTATATTCTTTTGAATATCATCGTAAATCTGATAATAGTAGTTTGATTTCTATTATAACAGTATTATGCGAAAAGTAAAAACTTATGCAATTATAATCATTTATTTAATTTTTATTGATGCAGTATTTTTTTTTCTTTAATATTAATTCAAGTTTTTTCTTTGATATTAATTCAAGTTACACTTTTGGAGCGTGGTGACCGATAAGAAAACAAATCACCTATGTATACATATATACCTACATGTATACTTACGGGGCGCACATGCGGTGAGTGTGGCATTATAAAGATATGATAGGTAGACCTGTATACCTATATACTTTCTCACAAACAGCTGCTTACGTATTTGTCCGATTTCGGAGCAGCTCGTCTCGATCCGTGCGAGCTTCGTACAGTCGTACCATATACATACACGTTAAGCGAACGCTCGGCCGAGCTACATGGTAGGCGCAGTGGGGGGTGTTAGGTTTTATTTTCGTTACGGAATTTCTTGATTCTGTCGCCGCGCTCAAAGCCCGCGATAAAAGCTATGCAATAAAAAAAGGAAGAACCGGGTATATTCTCTAAAGCGACATACAATAAGAGTCGATGAGATGAAGAATTTGCGTATATTACAGTCTGTCACGCACAATAGTGACACCGCATGCATTAGCAAATTTAAATTTCGACAGATTATCATCCGTAGTGTTGTGCACACATTGAATTTATAGTTTGTTTTTTTTATTTTATCACGTATAGGTTCGCGTTTGACCATTATCCCGCTCGATTTGAGCGGAGTTATGGTCTAAGATCGAGCACGCTTACCTAGAAGGTACCTATTCACACGAGACTTGAAGTCACCCAGGTTGTGGGTTTCGGGAATAACAGACTCCGGCAGTGTGTTCCACTTCTTTGCGGTACGCATAATGAAGGTGGACTTAAAGCGCTTTGTTCGTATAGGTGGTATGTCCACCATATAGCGGAGCCGCATGCCAGTGCGTCTGGTTGTCCAATAATGGAAGGGAGACGGCGGGATAAGACTGAAAAGCTCCAATGCACACACACAAGTTGGAATGTTTGAACGCGAAATATTTGAAAATAAATGTTTAATTGTACAGCAACTTTTCCACACAATGTTATCTTTAGTTTTAGGAGTACAAAAACCTTATGGTCGGCCATTAGCAGACAAAGACGGTACAGACTGGCTCTAATGAGCGTTGTTACAAACCCTCATCACAAAAGCGCAAATGACATATCTACGTTAGCACCAACCATTTAAGGTGGGATTGTCTTATATTCTCTGCAGTTTTCTCTGATTTCGCTTGTGTATGATTTTGGTATAGCTTTTAAGTCAAAAGTAGGAAGTAAAAATCTTGATATCTAAAAATATACATACATACATAACTTCACGCCACTAAAAATATATAGTGTATAATCTGAGATATTAGAAAACTGAATAGGAAGCGTGCTCAGAACGCTAGCTGCATTGGCATGCTAGATGGTATTGTTATAAAAGCATCAAAGAGTTTCTGGCAAATTTCGTTAGCCTATGGACCCTTGTTTTGAGATGAGATTCTTTTACGGACGCCCCACTGCCGCCGGCTAGTTGCCGAAACACCCACTAAAACACTTCGATGTTTTCCTTCTAACCAGAAGTCAGGGTCACGGGGTCATGTCAATGCTGACGCCGCGACCCTGGCTGGCGTGGGCCCATCCCTTTTTGTCGGCTAGCCTCTCCTTGGGATAATTGGTCCTAGCCCATGGAACCTAAGAGTCTAATATTTCAACATCAAATATAACAGCGATGATACTTACCCTATTTTTTAAATATTCTTTAAGTTGGATCGGCTTATTTTGTTAAAGTTTAATATTAACCATGCTTGAATTGTGACGTAACAAGTAACACCATACAATTTACGAGTACCAATGAGGCAGAATACGTCCCCTAAAGACGTAGATAGGCGAGTCGGGCCTCTAATGACTGATGGGGCGACTTCTCATTAGCGCTGCGTTTTGTGCGACGTAGGCTTTGTTATGGTGATGAGACCGAAAGTACTGGCTGCTACGGGTTTGTTGTATGGTTGTTACTGTTTTCGTCTCATTTGGCAGATTTGTGTAAGGAAAATTTACGGGTGATTCGAGAAATTTCAAAAGCAGCTTTAAGTAAAAAAATTAAATGGATGTAATTATACATAGGAAAACCAATCTACGACTTTGGAAAATCTAAGTACGCAAAGCGCATACATCTGTGTTTGAAGTGCAAAGAAGATACCAGCTATTTATCAATATAACAATAAATTAAATTGAAGTGTTTGTATGTGATTTAAAAATAAAGGTCTAAATATGAGTGAAAACTGCTTTTTATCATAATTGTGAATCGTTATGGAATTTTAGTCAGTTTAGTTCAGATCAAATGCTCACGTTATTTTTTCCTTAATATTTCAACACTATTGTGTATGTAAGTCGTGCGCAGAAGGTATGACGATGGTCGTCCCTCCCGATTCCTATGATTGGGACCGAGGCTTGTTCTAAGTAGTACTAAAAACTAGTCGACTGCGGGTCGTGGTTGTGGCGGGAGGGCATTTTCATCGGTCAACCTTCTGACTTATATATAAGAACTAGCTGACCCGGCGAACTTCGTACCGCCATATTTTCTGAATTCCTAAAAGACTTTGTTTCATGACATAAAAACAAAATCACCATAATCGGTCCAGGTGATTAGGAGGATTCTAGAACCCGATCTCAGCGCCACCTACCGGTTCTAATTGCGAATCTAAACCATCCGGGAACCACTCAAAAACAAAATCACCAAAATCGCTCTCGGCGATTAGGAGGATTCTAGAACCCGATCTTAACGCCACCTATCGGCTCCAATTGTAGAAATAAACCATCCCGGGACCCACTCAAACACACACACACAAAATTTCATCAAAATCGGTAAAGTCGTTCTTGAGTTATAAAATTACAACGAAAAGTGGCAATGATTTTTATATATATAGATATCAAAGTGAAAAATATATTTTTAATTTCAGGTATTAATGTATGATATGGAAATAGCATTTAAGAAAATAACTAAGATATAGACAGATGTTCATGACAAAATTTCTAATTCAATTTTCTTGTGATTATTCAGCTATAGAATCCTATAAAGAATAAAACACGGCTTTAGAGTGGAAATGTGAGCTATGTGGAATGTATTTCCTTGTCAACTTTAACGAGCTTTGTATAAATTCGTTAACGAAAACTAATTAGCTTTTCCAGTGAAACAAGTATGATTGTGCAAAAATTAAATTAAAGAATGGCGGTTGTAAAGCAACAATAACAGGATAGATAACATTTTTGTGAAAGTATTCCCAGAAAAAGGGTTGACCTCAATTTAAAGGGACCTTCCCTAGATAACAGACTTGATAACATTAATCAAAGTGTGTCGACACAGTCCAAGTGATAACAGTAAGTTAAATGAAGACGTAGCTTATACACTAAGATCGTTGAGATACTACTTCTTCAGCCAATCTCCCCAAGTTTGTGCCACAAATCTCGGTCATCCAGGTCCTTCCGGCGACCTTGTGCAGATCGTCGGTCCAATGGGCCGCGGTCTTTATTCCAGGACACGTTTGCTCCACCAGCCGTCGGTCTTGTGACAGACGTGACCAGCTCGCTGTCTTTTCAAATAGCTAATTTTGCAGGCTATATCGATAACCTTGGTACTCTTACGGATATCCTCATTTCTGATTCTGAAATTTGCGGCCCAGTCCCACCGTAGTCTCCATGTCTCTGCACCGTGCGTTATAATGTCTAGAACGCACTGCATGGGTTTACGTTGAAGCACGTTTGTTGTTTAATTGGTTACGTAAAATATTTTTCTAAAATATTATTGTACATTATTATTCAGGTTTTCACGGATTATATATAAAACCAGGTTAAAAACAGGTTATAGATTTTAGTATATCGTTTCTATGTCTTCAATTTAACTATTCTACTATTATATTGTTACCCCAATCTTATTTTAATATATTACTGCCTATTTAGAACTTTAATATATTACTACACTCATATCGATTAAAATATTGCGAAAATTACTTTACCTCGATAGTCTCTCTTCTCGTTATTTTCACCTTTTCTCAATAATTTAGAGTCGGCACAATGTCTTTCCTTTCCATACTTTTCTATTCTGGTATAAGTCTTCTGTCAATATAAATCTTCTTTTTATTCTTTATATATCTATATCTCTTTTTTGTCTACCTTTAGTCTTATTTTTTACATCACATGATTTTTAACCGTGACATGTCATGCTTATTATACCAATCTTTGAATTAATATTTCGCTCAATTTTTGAGTCAAAGGGTAACTTTCAAAGACCAAAACATTCAATGCATAGCCAAAAAATCTTTTTGGAATATACAAGTATACAGTTGGTGTACTTAATTTACACACTGTGTCTTCTCTGCACAATTTTGGAGGGCAGTTGCCAATTTTCTGGTCAGTGCCCTTCTAATTTCAGTTTCCTGTAAGCAATTTTTCAGCTCAACTGAGATATAATAAACATTATCGGATATCTTCGCCCACGGTCCTCAGCAGGGGTGTCTGCAGTTTAGAAAATAAATAAAGGAATAATCTCTCAGTAAAAATATTGGTATGACAAATGGCGCGAAGTGAATTTCTTTTGCTTCGGAATTTACTATATTTTCTATTGAGAATTTTGCAGATTTTATTTTACGATTTATGTTCAAGTTATAGGAGGGAGGTTTTATATGTTTCAGATTTCTTTTGTGGTTCTAGAACATAATAAAAACTGTAAATCGGTTATAGGTCTGTGTTTACTTTAGATACTAGTATGTTAGATTACATTAGAGAGATTATAGTAAATTTTCTATTTTATAGTCTATGGTGTCACTAAATGCCTAATATGTATGTAAATGTACTAAATGTAACTAGTGTAACAATAAGTGTAAGTTTGCTATGAAATTAATGAAATCTTTATTTACACAAATACTGGTAACGGCACATTAGATGTATGAAAGTAGTTTTCAGGGTTCCACCGCTATTTTGGCAATAATACAGTCTTTATGAATTCGTCATGTCACTTTTACACCTGTTTTAACAATTATTTCACGTGAAGTAATGGGTTTAATATATATAGATAAAATTTAGGAGGAATACATAACGTTCTAGTGAAATTGTACAAAAGTAAAGACTAGGGGTGGTCGCCATGTCATTGAGCGTAGAAAAAATATTTTATTGTACAATGTACATCGTAGTCGTGTGTCGCTTGCTAACAGTGATAAGACGTTCAATGGGGTACCTGAAAGTCAATCATCAGAAATAATTTTTCTTACTTTTCAAAGCGCCGAAACCTAAATTTTCTACGAACATAGCAAGCGAGCTATGATTTCATATCTTTAATGAGTTAATTAATATCATATTAATGTGGGTAAAACAGTGTTTTAAATTATTTCTTATTTTCAAATATATTTATACGTATGATAACGAGGCATTTTAACGAAAGATTATTTTAGAGAAAGATCGTTTTGTAATTTATTGTAAAATGTGTCACTTACTTAATTAGAAATAGTTTTAAGTACTGTTTAAACAATAATAAATATAATATGAAATAATTTCAAGGTATGACGGACTTGCACATACATACGTAACGTTTTTGAACAATAAAGTATATTTATACTATTTCTGCTTTTTGTTGTCTTTGGGAATTTTTTAAATTTTTGATAAAACTTTCTAGTACATCAAATCATGGAAATAACATAAAATAGGTTAATTTATTTTCCAACTAGTAAACAGCTTTTGATCTTACAATTTCATTTCCAAGAAACTCCTACGGGGATCGTTGCCAATTACGCAGCACCAATAAGTCGAGAAACCGTATCTTTGAAAGTGGGAACTAATTTCGAATATCAAAGAGTTGACATCTCACGGGGTTGTTATAGGTATTTTGTTTAGCTGGTTAAATCTCTGCCGCTCTCAGAGATCCCTAATAGACATTTAACTTAAAAATGCCAGTAATGAATGCTGATAGATATAGGTTGAAAGGATCATTTTTGAAGTAAAAAATTCTTTAGGCGCGCTGAGCACTTTATTTTGAGGGTATTGAATCAGTCTTAACTGAGCCGTCACGCGTCACACTCGGTTATGTAACGCTCGTTCGGGTAAAGTCGGCTCGAGTCGACTGCTATAATTTCTCAACGAGCGATACTCGTTTTGAAGTTTTCACTTCTGTCGTGTGGTCTTAAGCATACATTAAGATTTTTTATTTTGAAAAATTAGTTGGTGTAATATACGGATTCGCAGTTTACACAAGCAAAGTCATCTGGAAACCCTTAGTAAAAGAATATAACTACTATTTTACTTAGTTTAAAAAAACATCAAACGCAAAGTCGCTTTTGACTGAAACTGTCTTTTCCTGCTATAAAGCACATATTTCATTTTAACTACCGTTTGTTGACATTTAATTTTAAGAGAATCTCGCCGCTAACAGTCCACCTAATTGTCAGCATGCCTAATCTTTAGCCTCGCTGACATTAAACTGATCCTATTTATTTCTTTTTCAGCGCCCCAGATACATCGGCGGCAGCGCGAAACCGCATTAAACTGTGAAAAACATCAGACGGACCAGGATGTCGGCGGGCTTAGTGCGCCAAATCGCACGTCATGGCGCCCACCGCCATCTATCAACAGTGTTAGATAACTTCCGCAATTTGAATCACACGGGCCGTTCGAAATAGTCATTTGTGTATAATCTGTGACACTGCCGTGTCGTGATGTGATATTGTTGTGTTTTAAGTGTTTGTTGTGTAGTGTTTAAGTGTTAAATATGTCTGAGGAGAGGTCTCGGCGGTTGTCGCAGATATTCGACCCGTTAGCGCGGTTCACTGACCACAGTGGGGCTGGGCACTCGGCCAGCACGCCGAACAGCCCGCGCTTATTGCCAAGGAGGTCGAGGGATCCGCCGCCGCCGCCACCTAGGTAAGAAAACAAATACTAGTTTTTAAATTTGGAATGTAGATACACACATAATGCATCATACCACTGTTCTCATCAAGCTTCTTCTCCATCCACCGGTTGGTGGCTAATAGGTATAAGACCGCCTGTTGGATTCTAAATTTTTATTCCTGTTAACTGTATCTTTTAACACAATAAAGCATATTCATTCACACATTCGAGAAACAGTTTACGCGAATGAATATTGAAAAAATACTTGAAGTTTATTTAATTCTCAGGCCTGTAGGTATTCTAGAATATTTATAGAAAAACATGTCGTTACTTGATATGGAATCCATCAAATTCAGATAAATATATATTTTCAAAACCACAAAAACTCACTACGCGAAATTTAAATTTCACAAATTGTTTTCTTCTATTTTAAATATGACTACACGATTTTTATATCTAGTACCGTCAATTAATGAGTTTAAAATTTTCTACCAAATAGTACCAGATGGAAGCAGGACAGACACTTTAACACAAGCGTCCGCAAAACCATAGCTTTTTGACTGACGCTCAATAAAGGAAGTATCGTGATAAAAATCAATATGATAGATTGAAAAGACATAGTTGAGATTTACCACAAATATACAATTCTTGCTTAAAACTAATTAAAACTAGATAGCAAACCATAAAGTCTTAAGTTGACGCTAAATACAAGAGGTAAAGTTTGCGACATTGTAGGGGGTAATCTCTGGATCTACTTAACCGATTCTGAAAATTCTTACACCAGTGGAAAGCTACATTATTCCTGAGTGACATAGGGTATATTAATAATAAATATTTTTTATTCTGATGCCCAGCAAAGTGGGCACGGGTCAGCTAGTACTACATAATGTTATAAAATCAATCGACTTGGGCATAAATATAATGCGTTTCTAGAATACTGACTAACATAATAATATGATAAACTTCTTAATAAATTAAAATGAAATGAAAATATTTATTTTAAAGAAACACATGTTCAATTTGTAATCTATTATTAGGATCATCTTTTAAGCAAAATTTACTTGTATCAAAGATCCCGCTTGTCCACAACAAAATATTACATTGTATTGCATTTAAAAATAGTTTTTTTTTTAAATTACGCACAAGACCACAGCAAAAGAATTACTAGTACCTATTACAAAAAAAATATTGATACATTTTAAAAAAAGAACAGTGATTCTTTTTCACTTCGTAATCCGAAGAACTAATAGATAATCATATCTATCTATACTTACAATTCTAATTATACCTAATGCGTAACAAAAGCTTTCCAGTCTGTGGGTTGGTGTTAGTCATTGTTTCTACAAAAGTGTTATCGTTCTCTTTTGTTACAAATGGACGTTAGTGAATTATATCGATGTATCGAGATATTTTAGTGATGGATAATTTATATCTATACTAATATTATAAGGAAAGATTTGTGTTTTTGTATGTTTGTAACGAATAAACTCAAAAACTAAGAGGCCGATTTCAATTATTTTATTCACCATTCCTATGCTTCATTATCCCAGATATTAATCTGCGATAATTTAGCATAGGAATGGCTATATTTATTACTAGAAAAAATTAGGCATCCCTACTAAAACTTCCATATTGTAGTAACCCGAAGTGTAAAACAATTAGTGTTTGACCGGGGTCGTTGATGGTTTAGATTCACAATTAGGCCCGGTAGATGGAGCTGGAATCGGGTTCTAGATTTAATTTTTTCAGGGCAGGACATCTGGCGGAACCGCTACTCTTATATAAATTGACAAAGTTATTTTACTTCTTGCTTTTAATGGTAATAAGTACTTTTAATAACGGAGATGAACGCAGGACACTTTTCGTCTAAGAAAATTAAATAGCTTATGGCTGAATAATGATTCGAATTTCTCGCGAAGAAACCTAATTTTGTGAAGTTTGATGTACAGTGGTGGCCATGTGTCTCTGAAAATACATTCACTAGCTTTATTGACATTATATTTTTAAGTTTAACAGGAACTAGAGTAAAATAATTACTGATCATAACTGATTTAAATATTAACAATGCTGGTGGGCCGATGAAATATAAGATATGCTTAATTATTAAGTCTCGCCCCTGGTCTAGAGTATGCCGCCATACCAACTTTGGCCTGTGTTCCGGCATCAGTGGCCAGGTTCCAGTTCCTCTTCGAGGTCGGCAGCCTATTGGCAGCATATCTGGTGTTGCTAATGTCCGAGGCAACGGAAACCACTTTCCATCACAGTTGGGCCGTTAGCCTGTCTACTGTGTTTCAGCAACATAAAAAAACATTATATGACCACAACTGTATGGGATATGTTTTATCCCAAAAAAGGGGACCTATCCTCGGGATACAGATTGGTTATTAATTTCCTTTTTGGATTATGGATGATTATTAAATTCTTAGGTCAAATTATTTCATTTATTGGATTCTGAAGATCAATAGTATTGTTACAATTTGGGCCACCTGCAAACAAATCAAATTTATTACCCGCCGCCGTCGTTTGAGCTAATAACATTGAAGCGTTTTTATGACCGTCTTCTTTTGTATACTTTGTTTTTAAAATTTGTAATTAGAAAAACATCCCATTGTGTATTGTAATCTTTTATGGTAGTAATTAACCAGGTGTGATTCTTAGAAATTGAGTCTGCGCGGCCGTGGGACATATTGTAATTGTGTAGTATATAGCAATGCCCCAATGCAGAGAGGGGCAGTCTAGCGATAGTCACAAGCGAAGCAAGACGTTAGTGACGGACTTTGCGCGTGTTATTGAATCGTGCATTACGTTTGCACCGGTTGTGTTCAGTTATATTTGTACCTGTGTTATACGAGTTCGTATAGTTCTAATAAATTCTATAGTAATTCCAACGGCATTTTAATTCGAGTCCTGCAACTCGTAACAGTATATTTCGGAATAGCTGTTATTTCGTTCAAAAACAGTTATAAATGGCTAAAATAAAACGCTTAGGTTCAACTCGGAATGGTTGTAGTGAAATTATGATTTTTAATTTTTTTATACATTTTTTAGCTTATGATATAATTGTAGAAATTAAGGTTCATACAACGAATAAAAGATATAAATAAACTCAATTTCTTCACCAAAAAATCATTTCCCCTATAAGAGAATCTGTTACCTCATACATTATTCTTCGAAAACATGAAAGTTATAGAGGCTTTAACATTGACTTGCGTAGGCGCCGCTCAATTAGGCCGCAGCACAGTCTCAATCTTTCAAGTGGCACCGCAAATTGAATTGCATATGCAATTATTTGTATTAGTCCTATCTGGTTATGGTTTTACGTTTCGTAATACCTAGAATTTGTCTTCACGATAACATTAGTAGCCTTAATGCCATACCATACTTTACTAGGTAGTAGGGCATTTGCCCGACTGGATGGCTACCACCCCTGGTCAAGAGTATGCCGCTATTACAACCTTGATTTGTATTCCGACATTAGTGACCAGGTTCCAGTCTCCCCCTTAAGAGAGCAGCAGCGCATTTGTAGCACCTTTGGTGTTGCAAATGTCCAAAGGCGATGGTAACCGCTTTCCATCAAGTGGGTAAAAAAAAAACGGAAATAGATGCGCCAGGTCTAGCTTAAAGAAAAGCTCCCGAAACAAAGAATAATTTTAGTGTGCGAAAACTTGCCATCAAGATTTTGGCGAAAATCTTTATATACAACTTTTTATTTTATTTTATTTATGTAACATAATATTTTCTTAAGTTTTCGCGACTTGTACACATAATAAAAACTACGTTTTAACGGTTTTAAGCGCGGTAATTTATCTGCTCCGTTGGCAGCAAAATATTTTATCCGATTTATGTATAATCTGTGTATGATTGATTATTATTTGTCTATTGATTTTGTACAACGTGACGAGACTTGCATCTACGAGAACTATGTTCGTGGAGGTTGATACTAATCAATAATTAGTTCTTGTAAGTCTAAGGATTTAGATAGGTAAATTTACCTGACAATTACGTACTTGTACTGACATAATAATGAGGCAATTTAAGTGTTATTTGTTCAAGTTTTATATTTCTTTACTGCCAGTGATTACAAACCTATTACTAAACTTAAATCAATCATAAATTAATTATTTTTTCATCTTCATGAAATTTAGGAAATTGAAAAGTTGCTAATTAGGACTTTTAATTTGTAATATGATTTGTGTTTAAAGAATATATTTTAAATAATGAGTTTAAAGAACTTTATTTTCAGAAGAAAGTTACAGTTAATTTACATTTATAACAATGTAAATCCTATAATGTAAAAGCGAGCAGACATACAACCTTCTAAAGAAAGTAAATAAACAGCGAAATAGAAATAAGATAAAATTTCAAAACGTCTTGGTTATATAAAGATTTCGATGACTGTAAAACTCTATATAAAAAAAATACGTAGTTTTACAAAGATATTATTTAAAAAAATATATCATAAATAGAAAAACTTCATTAGGTCATTTGTTGCAAATATTGGCTCCTTCACATGAAATATTTCTTTTCTCATATTTCTCCGTTCTCATTATCGAACAATGATTTTAATAGTGTTTGTATATTTTCTTTGCGAAATAATCATTTTGTAATGAATGATTGAATGAGAATTCTTTATTTTTCACCAGAAACTTATCTTTAAATAATTAATATGAATACATTTGCAAAACAAAAAGAAAACAACTACAGATATAGGTACATAATTACATAGGTTATAATGACATAAATTACATATATCTGTATGCGAACAATAGTACGTACAACATACAATTTTAATTAATGCAATACAGTAAAAGCTCTTTATTCGCGGGGTATATGTTCCATAAATATGCCGCGAATACAGAAACCGTGAAGATGGAATGGTAATTTATATGGGATTATAGGGGATACGTTCCTAGGTGACAAAAAAAAGAACAAATCTATAAAAAAATCAATTTAATTCAAGATTTGAACATTTTGATTAATTCTTAAAGCTCGAAATCTTAAGGCTTAGGCAATAGTTTGAAGAATTTTGTAATTTTCTCTTGCTTGGCAGTTTTTAAAGCAGCTTTCATTCTGTTTGTTTACATTCTCAAAAACACCGATCGCGGCGAAGGCGGCTTATGTCAAAGTCCTCGGTGATATCATTTAACAATGTTGTAATAATATCATCTATTTCACTTTTTTTATTAGTCCATTTAACGGCATTTACAAAGGATATTGGGTTAGATACCTATTGGAATCCTTTTATTATTATGTATGTACTTATTAGATCCGCGAATAAAGAAATTTTTAGCCGCGAATATAGGAATTGGGTCGCATTATTTAAATCCGCGAATAGTGAAAACGCGAATGAAGGAAGCGCGAATAAGGAGCTTTTACTGTATTTTTAATATTTTTTAACTGAAGTGCATACACTTTAGTAGTACATATACTATATTTGCTACAATAATATAATAAGACCTTGATTGAAAGTTTTAATTGATATTTATTATAACAACAAGAACATGCTGGTGGCACTAACTGTCATTGGACAGTGTTTTACCAGTGACGTTTTTAATGACAATAGCCTATTGTCATTCTTTTTCTTCTACAGATTTTCTATTATTGTCTTGGATTGACATACCCTTCGTTAGTTATTCAACCAGTTTATCTATCTATGTGTATAAATTATTTTCCCGTATCTTTCTATAAAAATATATAATATCTTTGAGTTGAATGCGCTACTAGTGTCCGTGTTTCCCGAAAAATGCATTCTGGGTGTCGTCAATTCGCGTATGAATAAGTATTTTCTGGGTAAGCGTGCGCCATCTTCGACCGCATCATCGTCTGACATGATTATGGACAAACGCGGCCCTATATATCATTAAAAAAATCCCTCTATTAATGTTAAAAGTTCTTAAATCTTCTAAACCTTGGAAAATAATTAAATAATATGAAATTGTATGGTAATAAACTTCGCCAGACTTCATCGTGACGTCAACATCGAAATTAATAAAATGCGCCTGTAATTAAATCGCTCGTGATCACGTAATCCATAATCCAACTCATTCGGCACGGGCTAATTAATAATTCAAAATTTATAATAGCTCATTTGTTCCCCGTATAATCCGATGGAGGGGGTTGCATCGTAAACCCCATTCGCGTATTAATAGTCTGCCGAAATATTGCGAGTTAAAATTAATGAACTTGCAGTTTATTTGTTGGCATAATTCCGATGCGGTTTGCTGGACGAATGCGCCGCTTGAGGAATTTTATTGTTTGTAACTATGGGCACGTGACTGTTGTTTACAATTTGCCAAATTACAAATGGAAGTTAATTTTTATGTATTTATTTAAACAGTAATGTGCATAGTTTTTATACGTCTACATCGGAAAAAACCAGAAAGTGCTCGACTAGGATACATAGAACAGTCTACGCTTTAGGTACAAATAATAAAATATGTGAGATAGTTGATAGTTTGAATATGATTACAAATTAAGTATTTCAAATAGGACGATAAGGGAAAACATTCGTGAATAAAGAAATTGACATCATGAGTCTAAGTACAAGATTATTATTAAATAGTTAACAGGATTAAATATATTATTATATAAATAAAATTAATATTTATTTCGTAGGTAATTTTACGTTAACGCTAAAAATTACGTCTTACAGTACAGAACGTACGGTTTGAATTAGGTGTTACAGTAGCTCAATTCCAAGTTACATGTGAGAAAAGGTAATCAAGTAGTTACTACGTAACGTTCCACTCTGTTCCAATAATAATAAAAAGATACGAATCGCGCGAGTCCACGCTATTCTTGCTGTAATTATATCTTCAGATTGAGGATCTAGTGTATCAGTAAGTATGCTTACATTTTTGAATTAAAATGTAGCACATTCTACATTTTGTGTCTCTCAATAATTATAATAATAAAACTACTTGTTAAAGGTTTTAAGCACGGTTTCTTATTTGATTTTTCTAAAGAAAATACGTCACTCAAAACCGTTAAAACGTAGTTTTATTATGTGTATTTGTCGCGAAAACTGAACAAAATACTAAGTAATCTTCTTTATATATAAAAATGATTGTTTGTCTGTATGTCTTTTATAGAATCGTTGTTGCAAAGTTGTTGTGCTTGAGCCAAAGAAGATTTCTGAGTTGGTTCACAATTGGACCCGATAGGTAGCGCTGCTGTCGGCGTATCGATTGAAGCTTGTCCGGGCTGGACGACGTCTGCCGGGACAGCTAGTTATTATTATAAATTATAATCCTCACAGCAACAATTTTGTCAGCAGGCCAATCGCTCACACCTCCCGGCTAGACCCGCTAGAGTATGAGCTGGTGGCAGCAGACCTCGCTTCCGTAAACTGGCAGGAGCGATGTCTCGAACTGCAGCTGGAGTTGCATCGAAGCAGGCATCAAGCCACGAGGGTCCGGGACATGTTAAGAGATAAGGTAATATATAATTTAAAAAACCTTTAATTGAAATTGTAATATGCTAGTTACATCTGTTCATGCTTGCTTAGCTGCGGCTCAAGCAAGGAAGTAAATAATTCTAGCGAATATAAATTGTGAGGTGAGTTTTCCTGACTTTTGCATCTAACGCCGTTTAAAAAATAATTGCGGATGAAGTTGCAGGTAGCATAGTATATAAAAACATTTTCTACCAACATACAAAGTTCCATAAAAAAATACCAAATGAATTCGTGGACATTTTTCTTGGACTGCTTTTACATAAATATATTCTTTATTTTATTTTATTCTATAAGTTGACAAAGTTTTACCGCAATCGGATAAATGGAATACGAACAAACAAACATTATTTTCTATAAGATGTAGTAGTAACCTTTCAGTAATTTTTTTTCGTTTACTTGTATTAGGATTATCGTAATTGTATTTTTTTTGATGTTCAAAGTATTTACCTTTTTTATGGAATACCTATCATTCATATAAACCATATTTTAAAGATATTACACTGCAAATGTGTGGCATTGAAGTAACACGTTCTATGTACAGCATACGTGACGCATCGTCAAAAAACAAAGCACGTAATTACATTATTTGGTCTAGTTATGTCAATGATACAGGTATATTTTATAAGAATGTGTCTCTTTTATTAGATTTCTGCGACTGTAAAACAATTCGAGCTGTATTATTATTGCCAGTAACCTGATGGACGGTGGTGATGGTCGCTTATCGACGTTTGTAACACCAG
The DNA here is from genome assembly GCA_949752895.1 of Dendrolimus pini. Lineage (NCBI taxonomy): Eukaryota > Metazoa > Arthropoda > Insecta > Lepidoptera > Lasiocampidae > Dendrolimus > Dendrolimus pini. Next base: position 17,124,057 of record OX457135.1, read on the forward strand.
AACTTAAATTTCGCATCGGATTTACTATCGGCGGGCGTTACTTATGAAACCCATAGAATTGCGCGCATCATGCTTTAGGTCTACCTAAAGAGGTTACATAAATTAGCCATAACATAATGACAAATGTCAAGTAAGGTTGAGCAGCAGCGCATTTGTAGCACCTTTGGTGTTGCAAATGTGCATAGGCGATGATAACCGCTTTCCATCAAGTGGGCTGTCTACCTGTCTGGTAAACAACTGCAAAAAAAAGTGTCGATGCGCTGGGCGAGACATTTCATTCTTTGATTGACCTGTCTAATGTTAGCATTAGCAGCTTGCATTGCGGCTTCATCTGGGATGTGGAAGGTATATAGACTAGTAAATAAGTGCCTTTTGGACCAACTTTTTTCAGCAGTCTCCGAAAATTATAAATGAGGTGTCATTCGATTCGGAATGGCATCTAGATGATTTTTGAAAAAAATGAAGTTCCGCTTGCAAAAATTGTAAAAGTTATTAACAATTAATTAAAAAAAAGAAGGGGGTTTAGTTTTTTGCAAATATCTCAAAGAGTAATAAAGATTTTTCAAATTTGAAAAAAGATTCGAAAAGGAGGAAGTTTCATAAAAAAAGTCTCGACTCCCGAAACTGTAAGATCAATATTTATAATTTTCCCAGAGGGATGAAAATACGGCCGAAAACGGGTACTCTGGCTTACGCTAGCCACACCCACATCGGCCCTTTAATGAATAAATATTATTTAAACATACTAAATATGAAAATAAAAAATTGAAAAAATTCAGGCACTAACTGAATAGATGAATGAACAATAATCTGCTTGAAATTTTTTTTATAACAATTTTTCATTTAGTTATTCAATAGTTAATTAATAAAAAAAAATTGCTTGAACATGAACATTGCAAGTGTGATAATTGTTAAACTATAATTATTTTATTTTTTTCCTTTCTTGTCAAGGTCTTCAAAGTCCGTCACTATATCGCTCATCAAATCTACGTCTTGCTCGTATCGTAATCCTCGCTTGACTGCCCCACCCCTCCGTTCGGGCATTGTTTCATAGTAAACTGTATAATACAATAATCGACTCCGTGTACTGAGTTAATCCGCACACCTGGTTAATTATTCCTGCGAACGGCCAACAAAGTCGAAAATAATAACAATAGGGTATTGTCTGATTACAAATTTTAAACACAAAGTAAACAAAAAAAGTCCAAATGCGGGAAGGGTAATAAACCAGGGGCGCATTTCTTTGTCGCTATTTTTTTTATTGCAGAATTTCAGCAGACAGGCAGACGGTCCACTTGATGGAAAGCGGTTACCATCGCCTATGGACATTTGCAACACCAAAGGTGCTACAAATGCGCTGCTGCTCTCTTAGGGAGACTGGAACCTGGTCACTAATGCCGGAACACAACTCAAGGTTGTTATGGCGACACACTTTAGACCAGCTAGCCATCCAGTCGGCCAAAGCCCTACCACCTGGCTGTGGGTTGTTTTGTCGCCTCTTACGACAGGCCGCCCGGCCGCAGGAAATTGTATTCTTTCTCCGTTCCTGCACAGATATACGGTATATATACGGTATGTAACAGTATATACACTTATGTGGCTATGCGCTAACAACGTTATTTTTTAACACTTTAAGCAAGACCCATTAGGCGACAGCCTAAATCTTTGACACTAACGCAGATGAAGCCCCGGCGTCTAAGTGGTCAATTAATTCATCTATTTTAGGTATATCGTGTTCCTTACGTATAACTTGGGAGGAGCTATCTCTCAAAGCCAGAAGTTTCTTTGTACCGTCATCTGCTTTTTACGACCATGGGTTTAATTTCGCACGACATTATTCACAGCATTGCCGGTTAAGTTTTTTGCTCTGAATGTTAGGAAAGAGTTTATGATAGATGGCTGATCCATTTTTCATGGCGTGCGAGCGTTTTTAGTATAGGAGAATCCAATTTTTTTCACTGGATTGTCTGTTGGGGAATTTTTTCGGGAGTTTTTTTTTATTCCATTTGTATTTCTAACGGACGTTTTTGATGGGAATTTCGCTGTGTTGTTTTTATTGAAAATTTGTGTGTTATTCAAAATTCTTTAGGGTTTTCAACAAAAAGTTTACCATATTTCTATTAACTAAACAAAACATTGGCAGTTTAAATTTTTGATGTCTTGAAATGTTTGGTAAAAGTTTTTCAATTTGGTAAATCATTAAATTAATTAACCGATATATGGTGGAAATACCAACAAAGCGGATGAAACGCTATGCTTCCACTTTTATCATACGCACTGCTGAAGAGTGGAACTCTTTACCGTCGTCTGTTTTTCCTGAAGAATACAATCTAGATGTCTTCAAGTCTCGCGTGAACATATATCTTCGTGGTAAGCGTGCTCCACCTTAGACTGCATTTACATCTAACATTAGGAGCAATGTCAGTCAAACGTGAATCTATTCAGTATAATAAAATGTAATAAATACACTTTATATTAATTAGTAAAAAGAAAAACGAAGGATTTTCTATTAAGCTTTTATGTGTGGAAAACTATTATTTTGCAAAAACCGCTTTTTAATGGACTAAGCGCTAAGCGCGTGTATTACTTTGACGTTCTTATCATATTTGCCAACTAATATTAGAAATTTAGTTAATAAATACCTAAATTTCATGTAATACTTTACAACGGTCAATCCGTTGCAAAGTATTTTAAAGGTTAAATTTAAACCAAAAAAAATAATTAAATATATGCTATAACCGTTAAGAAGGTAACTTTATAGCAACAGCTGTAATACGAAAAGAAAATCTTACGTTAAATACAGTCAGTTTAAAGAATAATAAGCGCATCTGAAACATCTTTTTAATTAAAATTTCAAGCATTCTTTTCTCAATTTGTGCAGTAAATCTGTTATCAAACGCGAAGATTTGAAATACAGCTCTTTTCCGACATGTTTTTCATTTACTTCAATCACCTTAACCCTACCTTTCCGCCCCCTTGAATACAACCCCGCAGCTTTTGAATGCAAGACCACCGTAACCAAACATAATTTTCTTTTATTGTATGTAAGGATTTATAGAGCGTGGAATCAGCAAACTGAAGCCAATACCTTGAACCATTTGTTGCGGGTCCCATACCTCGGTTAATGCTTGGCAAACAGCGCGTGTATAATACGTCAGTACGGTGGCACCCATTTTACTATATCATCCATACATAATGTACGTAGGTATAGATACGGTATATGTATTAAAAAGATAAAACATGTTGTTTGTTCGAAATTCGAATGTATTTAGTTTGATTGAATTCTTTATTTAAATCCAATTTTAATAGTAGAATCACAGCTCGTGTATAGTGACGTCAGAGAAGTTACTCTTGAAAGCCATTCGTCGTTCGTTTTCGTCGAATCTGTCCGAAACATTTGTCGAAAGCTACTGACGGAAGGTGGTTGAGAGTAAGCCCTCAGTATCGCGTAGTAAAAACACCTTCTTTTTTAGAATCCGTTTGCATTTATATTCAAGTTTTAGCATCATATTCAAGCAGATAGTTACCAGATGTAAGCCGTACTTACTATAATCCTACCCATACAACACCCCAGCCTCATTCAAATTGTAAATAAGTTAATTTGACTGACGTTAAATTTTTAAGTTCTTGTAATACCCTAAAAGTGATATTTCATTAAATTGTTTATATTTAGATGTGTCTATGAAAATAAATCGATATTTATTAATCTAGAAATTGTTATATATTGATAATAGTAAGATTATATAAGCTTTTTGGATAATAAGAGAAAACTGACTGCACTTTCGTGTATGAAGTCGGGAACGTATACTAGTCGAAATAAAAAGATATAAAAACCAACAGGGTGGAAGGGCGATAGATAGGGCCGGAAACAAAAGGCTTTGTCTAACGCAAGATGGATATGTGAGGAAGGATGTCATTTATGAAATCTATAAGCTAGGATGAGGGGGATCAATGGCCCGGATCCTGGGCTTAAATCGGCTAAAAAGATGTATTTATTTTTTTATAAAATTTAGAGGACATTTTCTTATTTTCTTTGGTTTGAAGTTTTAGAAAAAGGATGCATGGATGAAAGAAAAAACACTTTATTGTTCACCAAAATTAAAACTACGTTCTTAAAAACTTACTTAGCATGTTTAATGCCAGAGCCATTTTAACCATATTGGGCGCCGGGATTCGAAAATAACTAATAATAAAGTTAAATATTACAATAAACATATTTACAAGTAAAAGATGTAGTCCAAATCGCTGTCAGTGGGGAGCGTTCCCAAAATGCTGGCCGCATTCCCTCTTAAAAACATACGATAAGATACAATAAATGTTGATCAAAGGGTGGCATTATCCCTTAAAGCGATCTCTTCCAGGCAACCCCCTATAAAAGAAATACTAAAAGATGACAGTGGTGGTGTAGACAATAATTAGTATAAAACATTCAAAATATATGAAATAAGTAAATAAATATCTTTATAATATACTATATAAATGTATCATAATACATACAGAATATTATACCGGAGAAGACCAAAAATAATTAAAAACCATAATTTTAAAAGAGTATACTGACTTAGCTTGTTTGTTGGATTTTCATTTTAAACCGATTTTCAAGTTTTATTTGTTGATTAGGTTAAATTATTCCTCAAGTTAGGCTGCCTGGAAGAGATTGCTTGATGCGATAAGGCCGCCTATAGTTTCTACCTTGACAATATTGTAATCGCGCATTTTTGTAATGGTATAATTGGTGAGCAATAGTCTGTAATGTTATCTATTCTATTCTCAATACGAGTGTATGTTTCTTAATGTTACTTTAATGATTATCCTTTAGTGTTATCTATCAATGTTTAATGTCATTCACAATGTTGTATCTCAAATAACGTTATAAACACTTGGTGGTAACACTTGCGTGACACAGTAATTAACACTAACAATATTCCAGGTGTAATATGGACCGTGGGAATTTGATCAAGTCTCAGTATTCAATATTTCGCTACGATATGTAAAATTCAGCGTTAGAGGCAAACACGATAATGACTTTCATCCAATTCGTAATTTCCCCAAGATTGTGTTGTAACTGACAATAAGACATTTCGAATAATACAAAAGGCACTCACTGAGTTTAGGCTTAACTTTTAATTAACTAAAGGGGATTTGAGTAAACGGGCCAATTTGTGAAGTTTTAACGATTGTCAACAGCGGGGCCCCGCCGCCGGCCGATCTCACTGAAATGCCCTGATCGATTCCTAAGTGAAGTTGTTACGTTTTATTTGTTTCGAAATAAATTAAAATACTTTTGCTGTTATGTGACCAAATGGCTTGTAAATGCGTCTAGGGTTTTGAGAACGTTTCGAACAGACGCTTTGGTACTCATGGTAAATGTTACTTTTATTATGTATTTAAATAAACTAGCGGCCGCCCAGTGGTCGAAATTTGACCATAGTTAATTTAAATCAAAGTTTGAACATTATTAAGGTTCTGTTATCAAAGAATATACTTCTATAATCACAGATTTCGCCAAGGCTACACTGTTAATTTGACTTTAACAATAAACAAAAGAGTATATATGCGTGTGTGTGTCAAATACATGGTAGTGCGTGTAAAGTTTTTTTTAAATTGATTTATGAATATTTTATGCATTATTTTGAAAATATATTAGTATTCTGCACTCCTCTATATAAACTATAAGTGTGCTAAATTTCATACTCCTCCATCAGCGTAATTTTTGTAAAAAGGGGTACAAAGTTTTTGCTTCACGTATTTATTAATATATTATATTAATAAATACGTGAAGTTATTAATATATTATTAATAAATTATTAATAAATGCTATTTTTTATATATTTATAAAAGATAGCATTTATAAATTTTCGATCTGAACAAATCGATCAAATATTAATAGTTTTAATAAATTTATTTTGCTGTTTTCCTAAGAGTGTATTTTTTATGCTAGTTGCATGCTGTGACTGCTGCATATTATTAGCAAGGGACATAGTATAGTTTTTGTGGTTGTCTGTCGGTAAAAAAATGCAATTTTACCATGAATCTTATAATTATGTATTATTGGAAGAAGTATGTATCATACTTACTTTAAATTGCTCCCTGGCTATAAAAGTTTTGCTATAAAACTTAAAAGCTGAGCGTGGAGTGGAGAAATCACTGCAATATACATCCATCTATCGTATCTCGGGAACAGCTTAAACGTTGTTCTCGCTGAAATCCCGGTTCGCTGTAGCAAAAGCCATACATCTTTACGGATCCCTGGTGCATAGTTTACGGGCTAGCGTGCCCCTTAGCGCTTGATGTTTTGCTATTGAATATTTAATGCGAAGATTATTATGAAGTAAGTGAAATTATAATGAGGATTTTGATCGTTTTCGCTAATTTATTACTTCATTTTCATTACATAGATAGATATCTCTTTATTATACATCAATACTAAAATGAACTTAAAGACTAAAATTGTCTAGTTATGTACAAAGGGCGGTCTTATAGCTAAAAAGCGATCTCTTCCGGACAACCTCAGGAATGAATTGAGACGATAATGGCGATGGTAGTTAGTATACGTAATATATAGTAAGAACTAATTAACTTTTTATTATATGTCGGAGGGAAGCTATGACTATGACGATATGACGATGTATTGTTGACTGGATGTATACCGCACAATATCATTTGTTTATATTTTAATTACTTCTAAAATTCTTAATTTAATTTAATTTGATTTGTTAAACGTTTCTATAACTTAAAGATCGTTCTAACTTAATAAAAGTTATGAATATTGTAATTTAATAAACGACCAATCAGAGCAGAGCTTATGGCGGAGCGGGGTCAGACGCCCTCTATACTTTGAGTAGTATCTACTTCGGTAGACTGAGGAGTTTTTGTGACACATTTGGTTGGTGGTTACAGGTCGAGTTGGACCTTTGAGAGTTTTAAAGAAAGAAAGATGATGTCGTGAGAATGAGGCCGTTCTGCGACATATATATATATATATATATATATATATATATATATATAATATATATAATATATATATATATATATATATATATATATCGCAGAACGGCCTCGTTCTCACGACATCTTTAGTTATTGCAGGTTTAGTGGGCGTCATCAGGATAAAATGCGAGCATAAAACACAATAGCCACGGTTTATACACTTTTAATTTAGATTTGATCAACATTATGACATAGTTTAGACCGAGCAGCGGGTTCAGGGCACCCGCTCATACTTTCAACTTCAATACTTTCTTTAAAACTCTCAAAGGTCCAACTCGACCTGTAGCCACCGACCAAATGTGTCACAAAAACTCCTCAGTCTACCCAAGTAGATACTACTCAAAGTATACAGGGCGCTGACCCCGCTCAAGACATGCTCTGCTCTCATTGGTCGTTTATTAAATTACAATATTCATAACTTTTATTAGGTTAGAACGATCTTTAAGTAATAGAAACATTCAACAAATCAAATTAAATTACATTAAGAATTTTAGAAGTAATTAAAATGTAAACAAATGATATTGTGCGTTATACATCCAAATAATAATCCATCCAACTATAACTTCACTCCGACATCAGTAGTTATCAACAGTAGTTATCTAGTATAATAATGAATACATGCGCAGTATCTGATTTTACCTCAGTGGTAAACGCACTTGTGTCCCAAACTCAATTGATGCAGGTTCGAATGCTGGACGCACGAAAACATGTACTTATGCAGTTTTTTGACCTAACGTGCATACTATTTCAAGCACTACTCGCTGGTAGTGAAGTAAGCATAACCGATGTGTCAAACCCGTTACCACTGCATATTGTCCGTTTCGTTAAGAAATTACGAACCCTAAACCCAACTGTGGGACAATTATCGGCTGTTGGAATATATATTATATGTATATTTGTTACATGTGTATGTGTATGTATACACATATTATGTGTATCAAATTAAACTCTAATAATCGGTTCCCTTTCAAGGCCACGAGAAAGAAGTAAACAAATATGTATATAGTATATAGCTATTATTTTTTTAAGGTTTTTTTTACTGCAATATAGTTTTGATACGTGTGGTACAAAATATATGGGTGCAAAATAGTCAATTTATCTTTCTGAACTTCTGTAACTCCCGTGTGCCCGTTCATACAACTTGCGCGGAGGTGCGCTGTTGTTTTACAAATCGCACCGTTGCACGGGCATGCACGTATCACATAGAGTAATGTGTGTGCAGAGACAGCAATAATTTTATATATTACCGTTCGCTGTATTTGGTGTGTTAATCTTATAACACCTGCCATGGCTGAGACAAAGGCGGAAAAAGGAAGGTTTTATATAAAAAATAACTAAAAAGAAAATTATTTTTGGCAGATTAAGGATTGGGAATTAATGAAATCTTTACACAGAAAAATCATATAATGATAGGATACTTACATTGATTGGTAAAATTTATAATTTTTTTTGTTGAAAATATACGTAGAATTTGTGTTTTAAATTATTAATAATTATTATAAATTAATTAAAAATATTAGACTTTCGATTATAATAATGCTAAAGAAAAATATTCAATTATTGGTAATGTTTTTTTCTGTATTGACATTAAAACTGAATATAAAAATATTTAAACAAAAAAATTCTTTTGCCTTATTCTACGTTTGTAGAAAAAACGACACTAACAATAGAAAAACTAAAATGTTGACTGTAGCTAACTTCAAGGTGTCGGTTGACTATAGCTAACTTCAGCGTGTCGGTTTTTCGTGACAGTTTGCGCGCGCATCGTAAAAGTATAACTTCAAAACTAAAATGTTGACTATAGCTAACTTCAGGGTGTCGGTTGACTATAGCTAACTTCATGGTGTAGGTTTTTCGTGTGACGGTGTGCGCGCGCATCGTAAAAATTTTCTCTCATCATTTTTCCCTAACGCGCCTAAGAAGTATAATTTCAAAAATGTGTATTGCTTTTTTCATGTTTTTCACAAAAGAGTCAGTTAGTAGCACGTTTAGACAACGACTGAAGAATTGGCAACTTCTGGCTATTCTTCATGGTCAGTACCACAGATTACATATTCAAATTTTTACTTGAATACTAACTACTAACTTTACACCTACCTTAAAACTTATCCCATAAATCCTACCTTATACAAAACAATGTACAGTATATTTAACCCTAATACACAAATATACAAGTAGCGTACATAGCGTAATTGAGGCCGTCAGCGCTAAAGCGGCATAACCCTCAATTTATCATTTTTTTCATTCTCAATTTATTCGGAGATAAATACTGGAAATTATGTAAAACTAAGGAAATGCAAAAAAAGTCTTTGGAACGCCATCTATTATCAAGTGAAAAAACCAAAGATAGGCCATTCTTGCATTATATTTTAGCACGTTTTACATAATTTCCAGTATTTCTCTGAATATAAAAAATTGAGGGTTAGGCCGCTTTAGCGCTGATAGCCTCAATTATAAATGTCAATGTCAGTTTTCAGGGTGGATTACATAACTAAAATAGGAGAGAGTTAAAATAGTATTTTATTATCTAATTTTTGACGTGATAACGTCTTATAATTTGATGGAGCCGGCTGCACGCACGCAAAAACCTGACTCATGCGGCGTTACCTCGCTCTGAGGCGTTCCATTTAAGGCTTGAAGTGCAAGCGAGATCGCGGAACGAGTGACAAAGAGGCAAAATCGGCCTCCGTGTTCGGCAGCGTAATTGACATAATTGGATTTATGCGTACAAATAAATGTAACTTGATCAATTCAATTGTGATTTCCATGTACCTCCTTCTCTATATCCAAACAAAATATCTATCAAACAAATAAAATTAAAATTTTCTTTTGAGAAATGAAACCATTCCATCAGTATTTTCTTATGACGTTGTCACGTTCAACTATCGTCAGTAAACCGACTTTACAGACAACCGTTTTCATAAAAAAGTATTTTTATTTACTTTTCAAACAATAATATAGTCAATGCGCAATTTGACCCCTTTTACTAGTACCTGCTCAAAACCTTTGAGTCTGCGACGTAATGTAAGTTTATCAAAAGTATCTCAGTGGGTTTGATAGTCCACTCCCCCCTAACAGTAAATAAAACAATAATATAATATAATGTGACATTTACAGTAAAATACTTGATGAAAACAACACTGACGTGACTGGGTTTGAATTGACATTAATTAAAACTATGTTTTGATGTTTCGGCTTTTCGTGATCACGACCTGAAAAGTGCCCGTGAATTAAATAAAATTTTGGGTCTAATAAAAACCGACAAACGTAGTTTTAATTGTGTGTACTAGGCGCGACAACTTAAGAAAATACTATGTGTGACCCATCTATATTTACTTTCGAGAAATAACCAGCACTCTCTATACATAACTACTCTGTTCTAATCTCAATAGGGCTATACATCAATCTTCCGTTCTCAGTTCTCAATAAATCAATCCAGGTTTGCTGTTGCCGACTAAAACAGATATTCAACGTAAAAGAAGATGACCGTTTCCTTTTAAGGGTGTATTACGTAATATTGGCAATGGCATGAATTATTACCGCGAGGTGGCGAATATTTGATTTATTTTTGTAATTTATTTCCTTGGGTTTTAGGGGTGGCACTTTTCGTTTATTTTGTATTGTTACGAGTGTGAGACTCGAATTAAAATCACGTTGGAATTTCTATAGAATTTATTAGAACTATACAAACACGTATAACAAAGGTACAAATATAACTGGGCGCAACCAGTACAAACTGCACGATTCAATAACACGCGCAAAGTCCGTCACTATATCGCTCTAAACTAGTTCTATGTCTAGTTTTATTTAAATCTGTTTAGTGATTTTACGTGATGCTAGAATCTGTTCTAGCATCACGTAAAACCACTAAACAGATTTAAATTCATCACAGACAAAAAAAAAAAAATTGCATTTTCGGAATTTCCTAGCCCGAATTAGCCATTCTGATTTTTTACTGTTTTAAAATCATCGCACAAACTACACCTGTAAGAAAGAAAGAAATCAGGGAGAATCCCGAGTCCAGCTATGAGAATTATTTATAATTGAAACAATTTCCCTATTATAAAATTTATTGGCAGATTTTTTTTCTGAATTTGCTACTAAAATGATCGCTTGTAATTATGTTTTATCAGACATATTAAAAAAACTCAAAACGGAATTTCTCTAATGACTAATCAGGCCCAATTTTAATTTCTTTTTCAATTATTAATTACATTATCAACATTTGAAAGAATAAGAATATTTTAACCAGTAATGGTCCTGAGATCTTAAGTGATACCTACTAAAATATTAACTTTCAATACTCACAAATAAAAGAAGATCGATCATGAATAATTTATAAGGCCTCTTTCAATAAAGATCTTGCTAATTGTTAATTGAGTTTTTAAGGCGATTATACCTACAAACGATCATTGACAAATTTAATAAAATATTATCTTAACTTTTATTAATATAAGTTTTATTAAAAGTGAGCTATTGCTAATATGGAAAACGAATCAAATCGCTTATAATTAATGATTGAAGTTTTTGAATTCTAAACGCGGGTGGTAGTGATGATATACGAGCAATTATAACACTTATACGAGGGCGGGACTTAAAATACGAATAAAAATGCCGTTGGAATTGAAATGAAATGAAATGAAAATTTATTATCTTGTAAACAATACAGGGTTTAAACAATGTTATTAAAATACAAAGAACATTTAGAACAGGATTACTATAGAATTTATTAGAACTATACAAACACGTATAACACAGGTACCAATATAACTGGCCACAACCAGTACAAACTGCACTCATGCATTCAATAACACGCGCAACGTCCGTCACTATATAGGTTATCAATGGACGCGTCTTGCTCGTATCGTAATCGTCGCTTGACTGCCGATCTCTACTACTCTACTTTTATAATTACGAATTTTAAACATAAAGTAAACAAAAGAAGTCCAAATGCGGGAAAAGTAATAAACCAGGTGTACATTCACTTTGTCGGTATGTAACAATAGTAATTTGTGTGTTAAGTATTTCACGTTAAGTACGCTGTTTGCTACTAACACAATTCTTCATTTCATAAAACCTCATTACATTAAAACATTATAGTATTAAAAGTCACTCATGTCACTCGCCCTACATACGTCTAAACATTAACACAATAATTGCTATATAAAATCTAAAAATACATATAAAACCTTGTAAAACCATAAATATATATATAAAATCGAAGCAGATCTTTAAATTTAAAATAACCACAAAACATACGCGAACATTAGCAGAAGAAGATCGTCTCTAAGCACGCTCGTTTTCTTGCTTTCGTGTTCTATCATCTGCAGATTGATGAAAGAAGACAGGGACCTTTGGGCCAAAGAAATTGAATGAGTACAGATATGACTTCAAAAGCGTTATATTTTTCTATTCCAAAATGGGAAACGTCATAAAAAAAACATTAATAATATACAACACGAGTAATTCGTTCAAAATAACTAAACCCAAGTAGTACAATTATAAATAATATCAAAATAAAAAGAAATCCTAAAATCATTCATATTTTACAATCTGGGCCCAAGAATATATGAAAATGTATCCGTCTCCGATATTTCATTAGTTAGCCTATTCGTATATATAGGAAACAAATAAGACACTCTATATGTATGTACTGTCTCTGCTCTATCTGGGATAATGTATGAGTACGTGTCAGTGATCGTTTCACGACATTGACAACACTGACAAAATTTAAAATTCAAAAGTTTTTATTCAAAATAAGTTCCACTGGAGAACATTTTTTGAAGGTCATACATATAGGTTTAAATTTAATTCTTTCCTAGTGTATGCACACAGATAACGTATATTCTACATCAATGTAGCTAATCATTAATGGCATTATTTAAACGCTGTTAACAAAACGCATCTGGTTACAGTACACTAATAAATATTAACATTATCCCGGATAGACATAATTTAAACACCAATCTCGCCAACGTTCCCCTTTCGATATCTTCTTTCTAATTAAGGCGCATGCGGTCTGTGGGGCATCGAAAAACCATTAGCCGCTGTAATTAAGAGAGCACGCGTGCTGGCATATAAATTTGCATGCCCTGCGGTCAGTGGGTACGCGAGGCGTGTGAGAACGTGGAACTACCGTCTTGGTACTGCTAATGTGATAACTGTTAACACGAGAGTAAAAGGGAATTGGTATTATTTGTACTTCTAGGATGATTAGTTAGGGTGCTATAATCATTTTAGTGTACACAAACCCTTATGTTTTTGTCATGTTTGTCTGTGTTTGAGATGTTCATTCGGATTGACGCGTGCTAGGTTTTAAAACTATATCTTAGGCCGAAACACATATGTCTATGCCTTACAAATCATTCACTTGCCTTAGCATCGGTAGAAATTTTATATCGTATGGAGCTTTCGTCAGATTTATCTGACAATAAGGCAAATGAACTGTTACTAAGATACAGGAACCGGCCATTAAGCACTAACCTACCACGTCTGTAAACGATAATGCTACCATTAAATTTTCTTTTATTGTCATGTGATCGGATAACAGTGGAAACGATCACAAAAATCGCTACCGTTCATATAAACTTGTTTAATGTGACTTCTGATGGGTTAAATATGAAAACTCAGCGAAAGAAAATCAAGTTTCGATATAAAAGTCATATAATAAAATGGAAGTACCCCGGTTATTGTTCAATGTACGACTGCGGACATTTCACATGGAAACTCTTTTATGGAAACGTCTTGCGAGGTTTTGGCTTGAATATAAGTTACTCTCTAATTTTTAATTGTTTCACGATTTTATATTAATTAATATCAATATATTTAATGTACAGACATTAAATATATTGATATTATTATATAACATTTGTGTATTACAATCACATTTAATACTGTGTAACACAACGCGCTAATCTCAGGAACTACTAGTCTGATTTGAAAAATTCTTTCAGTGTTAGATAGCCCATTTATCGAGGAAGGCTATAGGCTGTATATCATCACGCTAAGACCAATAGGAGCGGAGAACCAATGAAGAATGTTTCAAAATCGGAGGGTTTTCTTAACTATTCCACGCGGACGAAGTCGCGGGCAGAAGCTAGTTTATAAATAATCTAATACAATAAAAGAAAACTTAACTTATTTGTATTGTATTTTACCCATAGTCCCTCAAGACTATAAGTACAATACTAAGCCTAGATCACCGTCTTCTATGGGTAAGTTGCCCAGAAGGCTAACTACTTTTCCTCGCTGGATCGCCATACTGATTCGTTGCCCGAAGTAAGCACCAGCCTTCTGATCGTCTGAAGAGTCAATGAGACCCCACGGTACAAGCGTCTCGACAGCAAACGGCACAAACATACACTGAAGGTTGCATATTTGCGCCGCTTAAGTGATTCAGCTGTTTCCGCCGCCGGAACGGTTGATCTAGCCGTGTTTGGTGAATGGGATACGGCCAACATGTCTACGCAGGTCGCATCCCACACCAAAGGGTTTATATTATTTTCAAAATTACGTGGCACCATGTTGATTATATCTTTTTTATTTTACTACTACATTACATTTTTTTTTTACTCCTTTATTGTTATGTTTTGTGAAAAGGAAAATAAATAAATAAAACATCTTTCTGTGACATTTTAATCATACAGGAATAGTACTTTCCGATGCTGTTTCTTTATCTGCGCTAGTGTTAAAGATGTAAGCTATGCCCGAATGCGTCTGATTGAAAGCGTTAAAAAATAACGTCGATAACCCATAGTCGCATTAGTGTATGGCATCTCAAATTGCACATTACAAGCATCGCCATATCTGCATATAGCGGCCTGTACCTTTAAAAAAAGCCAAGTTCAGATAAAACCGCACATTGAGAAAAATTAACTGCAAAGACAGACGTAATGACATTAACAAAACAAAGATTCTGTTTTTGCAAAACCCTTAAAAGTAAAAGAATTTTCAGCTCTATCCTTAATTTAACACATACGTCAGTCAAATTTGTTAGACCCACGAATAATCTATATAACACTACAAAAGACGAATCAATAAAGTAACAAAGAGTGTATTTGTTCGGACGTCTGCTTGCGTTTCGCACGATTGCATCGGGCCGGTTATACGAGGCTTGGAGGCCATCTCCATTCCATTTGCAGTATCTGCACGATATTGGCCCTGATTTGATGGCTACAGAGGCGGTATCAATTCTAGATTATTGTATCATGCTGTGAAACTAATATACTTACAATTTTCTCGCGTGGTCGTTGAAAGACAAAAGCGAGCACAGATGTACAGTGCGTACTAAATGTAATAGTTTTCTAGTTTAGCTGTTATGTTGTGAGGTAATTGATTTTGTATAAATAACCGTATGTTGCACAGTCGTTTGTTTAACGTAGAGAGTTAAAAAGTGCTGACTATATTTTTTAGGTATTCAGTCTGTAGGTGTTTTTTCTTTTTTATTCTAACAATGCCTGGTGCCTCTGAAGTCGAGAAGTGGGTTTAGGCCAGTCTCTTGAGGCGAGCAACGGTTGCAGACGTTAACGATTGTGTGTTGTCATATTACAAATTTTCAGGAAAATAAACAAATATGTCTAATAAGATATGTTGCAGGGGTAATCCCTGCAGGAACGGAGAAAAAATATTTACTGATTTCAGCGGCCGGGCGCCTAGTGAAAGAGGCAACCAAAACAACCTACAGTTGGTTAAAGAGGGCATTTGCCCGACTACCACCAAGTCTGGATTATGCTGCCATAACAACCTTGAATTGTGTTTCGACATCAGAATTTACGTTCCTTTTGAAGCCGACAGTACATTGATAGCTAGCACCTTTGGTGTTGCAAATGTCCATAGGCGACGGTAACTTCTTTCCATCAGATGGACCATCAATCTTTCTACTGTACTATAGCAATAATAAAATATATTACTCATCGGAAACCCATTTTATTTCTAATCTTACAGATACACATATTCAATAAAGGATTTACTGGTTGCTAGAGGTGTTATTGGGTATGCCTTACGACCTTGTGATAGAGCGCGGTAGGTCGGGTGTATCCTGGTCGAGCCTTTCAGCAGTACTTCATTAATAAAAAAATCACACTGATTCTGCATAACTGTTTTAAGTATACTTTACAAATATCCACAAACGTCTTCACTTAGCCGAGCTGAGAATGTTGAATGGATGTATGGTCTTACAAGTATGGATAAGGTGGAGAAGGAGTATATAAGGGGATTTTTGAAAGATGCAACCGTGATAGAAAAATTGAGAGGAAGAAATCTAAGGTGATATGGGCGTGTAATGAAGAGAGATGAAAGTCATGTGACAAAAATAATGTTAAGAATTAAAAGATGGACGGATTGCGTGAAAGATGATATGATGATTTGTGGTGTGACAAAGGACGTATCTCAGAATGCAGACGTATGGAAGCAAAAGACATACTGTGCTGACCCTAATTGATCCGGAGAAGGTGAAAGAGAAAAGAGAACATTAAATACCCTTTATTGTCAGGGTGACTACTATTATCAGAAGAAAACTATAGTTCACGAAAGAAACACGTTTATTGGCGGTTGTTTACACAAAACATTTACAATAGAACTGGTACAGTAAAAAGTTAAATAAATGCACGAAAGGGCTGTAAGCCTCTTTCGGTAAATCTCGCGAAAACACGTGGGGAAAAGGGCACGGAAATATATTTATGCACGCGACCCTCCACTGCGTGGGCTATACGCGGACTGTGGGAGAGACGACTTCCGCGGCTTGCGTCGGAGTACCTCTTCCCCTTTCCCCTCGTGTTCCACGTACCTATTAGGCCGTTTGATATAACGGCCCGCACGGGTTACTATATGCTCCCCCTCTAGTCCTGGAATACGCCCTCGTTCCTGGACTAGGATCCTATCATCTTCATCGGCCTTAGCCGGGCGTCCTCGATTTCGCTTAGGATGGACAGGATTTGGTGGAGTGAGTTTGTCACCTTGATAACGGGTAAGGTCTTGTACATGGTATTTTCCTACAACGCTATTATCAGTGGTTGCGACAACGAAGGTGGTCGGACTTACCTTTTCTACTATTTTGTAGGGTCCGTCGCGTCGAGGGTAAAATTTTGCAGTCAAGTCTTTTGATCCTTTGCTCAACAGGTGGGACTTCATTAATACTAGATCACCTACCTGAAACCTATCCGAGGGTCGTCGCAAAGCGTCAGCATATATTTTAGCTTTGTCTTGCTGGACCTCCACACGTTCCCGTATTGATACCAAAGAGTTCAGAAACTGCCTAAGATACGGGGTAATCTGTGGGGCAAAGTTATCTTTGTCCAGCACGGCACGAATGTCGTGGACAACCTCTGTGGGAGACCTCATTTCCCTGCCAAAGGTTAAGTAAGCAGGTGACATGCCTGTTGTGCGGCATTTTGCACTATTCAAGGCGAAGCGGATCACCGGCAACATCTTTGGCCAAGAAGCGTGATTATTTTCTACGAGATATGCTAACATCGCTTTTAAATCACGATTTTTACGTTCCGCTGGATTTGCCTCCGGATGGTAAAGTGGGACAAAGTTTTGTTTAATATCCATTACTGACATGCATTTGCGCATTACTGCTGATACAAATTGAACCCCATTATCCGAAATTATTCTACGGGGCAAACCAAATCGCATAAAGTACTCTTCGATGAGGATACGGGCACAAGCTTCTGCTGTTGCATCCTGTAGAGCATATAGCTCCGTCCAACGAGTGGCCGTATCTTCGACTAGTAGGATCCAACGCTCCCCCTGGTCTCCTTCTGGTAGCGGGCCAAATAAATCGATTGCTAGTACTTCACTTCGTTGATTCATCACCGGTGTTTGAAGTAAACCTGGTGGTTTCGCATTGGTGGCCTTGTAACGTTGACAGTGGATGCAGGCTTTGACATAATCCGTGATTATTCTCCGCATCCCTGTAAAATAGTAGAGTTGTGCCACTTTGTGATAAGTTCTGTCAATGCCTGGGTGGCCAGCTGTTGGAGAATCATGTAATTCTTTTAAAATATTCACAACCTGGCCTGCAGGAACAACTAATTGAGGGGATTCACTCTCCGAATCCGGGTTATAACGGAAAAGTACGCCTTGGTCCATGAGGTATCCTCTTTTCAACCATCTTTCAGCAGCAACATCCTCGTTACCTTCTATTTCTTTTATTATCTTTTCCACTTCCGGGTCGGAAACTTGTTCCTGGCGAATTTGAGTTGGTGTCTTGGTTGGTAGATCGCAAATGACTGAGCAGATACCGCATTCGGCGCGAGAATTCTCGGAACATATGGGTCTGCTTAGCGTATCTGCCACGACGTTCGCTTTTCCCGGGGTATATTGGAATTTAATGTCGAAAGATTGGATTTTTAAAGCCCATCTTACTAACCTACCTGCTGGAGATTTAAGTGATAATAGCCAACGCAGGGGTTGATGGTCACTGCCGATAACCACAGGATGGCCGTCTATGTACGGACGAAACCGCTCTACTGCCCATACCACGGCGAGCGCTTCGCGTTCCACTGTGCAATAATTTCGCTCCGCTGCGTTAAGGAGGCGGCTGGCGTATTCGATCGGTCTTTCTTGGTTTCCGTCGCCTTGTAATAAAACTGCACCTAAGGCGTAGTTACTTGCGTCTGTGCGCAGAGTGAAAGGCTGGTTAAAATCGGGTTGCACAAGAATTGGAGCTGAGGTTAATAATCGCTTCAGCTCATTAAATGCTTGAGTTTGCTCAGCACCCCAAATCCATATTTGGTTCTTCCTGGTTAATCGCGTAAGAGGTTCAGCAACTTTGGAGAAATTTGGGATAAATTTTCTGAACCAAGAGCAAGTCTGTAAGAAGGTTTTTAAATGTTTTAGTGTACTTGGTTCCTTCATCTCAAGTACAGCACTCACCTTTTCAGGGTCGGTGGAAACTCCATCTTGGTTGATAACATGGCCAAGATATTTTACACTCTCTCTAGCAAACGCACATTTCTCCCTGTTAACGTGGAGATTGAACTCGGCTAAACGCTTGAAAACTGCCTCGAGATCTTGTAGATGGCGCTCGTAACCCTCCGAAATAACCAGAATGTCATCTAGATATGCAAGTACTACTGCATCCTGTAAACTTGCGCAGGAGCGGAAACGGTCTATAAGGCGTTGAAAGGTGGCCGGGGCGTTTTTGAGTCCAAAGGGCATCCTTTTAAAACGAAATATGCCGAGAGGGCATACAAACGCTGTCTTGTCTCTATCAGCTTCGCGAACCATTACCTGCCAATAAGAGGATCGCAAGTCCAAGGAGCTCATGTAACAGTTCCGCTTGGTATTTTGCAACAATTCATCGATCCGCGGCATCGGGTAGGTGTCGGATTTGGTGATCGCGTTCAAGCGGCGGTAGTCCACGCAAAAACGGATACTTCCATTTGCCTTTGGTACCAAAAGGGCCGGGGAAGACCACGCTGACTCACATTCTTCAATGATGTCGTCCTTTAACATTTTATCAATTTCTGCCTTCATCTTCTCCTTCTTTGAAGGGTTAAGGCGATAAGGAGGTACTGAAATTGGAATGTGCTCACCTGTATCGATGTGGTGTTCCGCATACGGTGTTGGACCTCCCCCTGCTTTGAAGACACTTGCGTTCCTGGTGAGGACATCAGCTAGCGCCTGACGCTCAGCTGGGTTGAGATGACTACCTTCGTCGTCTCTAAGAACCTCTACAGAAGAACAGTGTACGCTACGTGTGGTAGGTTCAAAGGAAAGGTTATATTTTAATTTATTAGCATCACTAAAAAACCAAATTTTTGTGTGAAAATCTATACACACCTTTGCGGCAGTGAGAAAATCTATACCTAACAATGTTTCGTTATTAGTAGCGTCTGGGAATATTAAAAAGGGAATTTTTATAATTTTATGTTCTAATCGCACCTCTAAGTAGGTGGTAAGTACATTCATTGTACGCGTTACTCCGTCTGCAAGTTTTACTTCTCTTGTCGAGGAACGGGACGGATGTCCTAGGCGCAGAAGGAGAGCATACAGTGTGTGTCCCGCTATACAGTGTTTGGCTCCGGTATCAATTATCGCGGTGCCATTGTATCCCAATATATTAATATTAAAAATAGGGCGTGCCTCGCCATTATTACATTTATTACTATACATACATGTAACATTCATATTTTCTAACAAATTGGAATTACATATTTTATAATTTTTAAAATTATAAAAATCAGAGTTAACCTGATTTGCCATTTGGACGTTAACAATGTTTTTATCACAAATCTTAGAATTTGTCTTATATATATCTACCTTAGTGTTCATATTATCATTATTTAACGTTAACGAATGATCTTTCCCATTTGAGGTACACACATTACGCGAATATGGATTCGTTTCGACACAATAAAAACTATCACTTTTTTCACTATTATCGCACGCGTTTTCATAGTTATTATAAGTTTGAGACTCACCTTTATTTAGGCACTTACGACACTGTTCCTTTGTATGTCCGAACCGCCTGCAGTAAGAACAGAATGGCCGTTGTCTCTTTGGAGCAGCGGTCTCCGATGCGGGCTGCGGTGTCGCGGCGGGCGGTGGGCTTTGAAACGCGCCGCCTGTGCGCGGTGGGCTTTGAAACGTGCCACCTGCGCGCGACGTGTATGGCGCGGGGCCTAATGGCATCGTGGTACTCGTATGCGATCGTATTTCGCACATCACGTTTGGCGCGTTTTGTGTCGGTACATTTTGAGACGGCGGGGGCATGCGTTGCGCTGGGGCGCTGGCGGCATGCGAAGTAGATCCCGCGGGCGCATATGTTGCGTTTCGCGGAATTTGTGTACGTGCGTCTCGCTTGTTATACGTTGACAACGGTGTCGTCTCACCGATGGTATCTTCCACGTTGCGGGCGTGACGCAGTAACTCTTCAAAATCATTGAAATCTTCTCTCCGGAGTCGTCGTCGTATTCGCATGTTTAAAAGCCCGTATAACATATCTAACTTTACCTTCTCGGTTAAATCGTCTTTCGGTAATTTTGAAAATAAAGCGCGAATACGTGCTACGAATACATCTGTATTCTCACCCTGTTGAGGGGAATTAAAAATATCCATATAAATACGGTATGGTGGGCGACGGTCTCCATAGGCATTTATTAAATTTTCTTTCGCTTGATGCCATGATGTCATAGTCATCTTGATACCTTGCCACCAAGTTGCAGCTTGTCCGTACAGTAAATAAGACATTCCACGAAGTATATTTACATCGGTGACCTGGGCACACTCACTGAACGCCTCCACTGCTTCAATAAATGTTTCAACGCACTCTTCCGGTCTGCCGGAGAACGTGGCCTTACAGCGGGTCAAGGTTCCTTCTGCCATCGTCGTCTGCTGTAGAAGAGGTGTGGACACGTTTGTACGTGTTACTGACGACAACAGGTCTTTGAGCGCCTCTGTCTGCGACTGTTGTAGGGACGCTATTATTGCCGCAACATTTTCTTTCGAAAATGTGTTATTTTGGGGAGAAACCAACACATCGTCCGTGGCGTCACGTCGTCTAGACGGGGTATTGTCACCGTCAGCTTCCGGAATATTCCGCGGTGGTATGTACAGGGGGTCGGGGGGAGTTGAAACTTGGATTGCATCATCCCTGCATAGGCTTCTCGTTCTACTTCTAGTGTTAGGCATTTTGTACACAACAAGGCGACGCCGGTTTTTAATTTGCACACGGTAGTCGGTATGTAATAGTCTTTTCTGATTATTATAACCACTGACTTTTAAATTTATTTACACGTTGGAGCGCCACTTATTGTCAGGGTGACTACTATTATCAGAAGAAAACTATAGTTCACGAAAGAAACACGTTTATTGGCGGTTGTTTACACAAAACATTTACAATAGAACTGGTACAGTAAAAAGTTAAATAAATGCACGAAAGGGCTGTAAGCCTCTTTCGGTAAATCTCGCGAAAACACGTGGGGAAAAGGGCACGGAAATATATTTATGCACGCGACCCTCCACTGCGTGGGCTATACGCGGACTGTGGGAGAGACGACTTCCGCGGCTTGCGTCGGAGTACCTCTTCCCCTTTCCCCTCGTGTTCCACGTACCTATTAGGCCGTTTGATATAACGGCCCGCACGGGTTACTATACCTTCGTATATAATGTTAAAAAATCAACATAATTAACTCATAAACCGTATAAATATCGGATATTCAGCAATTAATTAAACAAATACCACTGTAAAGTAAATCGTCTTTATCAGTATACACTTGACGTGTATTTATTATGGTCAACTCGAGGTTACCGATAGCGGCCTTTTTAAAAATAGTTGTTTCGAGTGATTAATTGACTTTTTAATTAATAGATTACAATGAATGAAAACAAGTTAATTGGGTTTCCTTGGGGCTATTGTTTGGGGGCCATTTTAAAGTTCGATGTGGTCAAGTGTTATATTTTTCAGCAAATTTTATTGCGACTTTTCAACATGTTACTAAACAAAAATATACCAACCCGTAATGAATTATTAACCACAAATAATTAAAAAAACAATGAAATTAAAATCTTCTCTTTTCCACTTCGCGCGGTTTTCGGCATCATCATGGCATGTCAACTTTCACGACGTCAAAGCCGCATTTCTTTATCCCTTCGACCGAGATCTAGAGGAGCTGGCCTGGCTAGACATTTGTTCCTCACGAAACTACCATGCATAGACTGCCGTTTTATTTTCTTTCATCTTCTCCCAAATATTTGGGGTTGGGTTCCACAGTCCTCTATTCTGATATACGTCTTCTGTCACACCACAAATCATCATATTGTTACGAGTGCGAGACTCGAATTAAAAATGCCGTTGGAATTATTATAGAATTTATTAGAACTATACAAACACGTAAAACACAGGTACAAATATAACTGGACACAACCAGTACAAACTGCACGATTCAATAATACGCGCAAAGTGCGTCACTGTATATAATATATATAGCTTTTCGAATGTACACACGTCTTGCCTTGGTCGCGATTATCGCTTGACTGCTATATCTGCATTGGACCATTGATTTATAATGCACCGATGCCATATGTCTACCTGGCAAGCGTCGACGCAATGTCCCAGAAAACACAATCGGCACACCTGCGGCCATAAACGAGTACAATAACAATAGGATGTTTTTCTAATTACAAAGTTTAAACACAAATTAAACAAAAGAAGTCCAAATGCGGGAAAGGTAAACTGCAGGTGTGCATTCACTTTTGTCGGCGTGTAACAATATCATACTTCACACAAAATTAATTCTAAACCAACCATATAGCCTTACTCGCTTTATATTCCCCCGCCGACCACATTTGAATACTAATTAGTATTAAAACTAAAATGTTATTCTTTACTCGTCTATTATAAATCATACGCGACGTGGCGTATGTTCGTGTGGAAGTTATTACAACAGTACTGTGTAATTTATTATAGTCCTTTGAATTAATGTAGGCAAAAGTTTACTATTACCCGGTTGGAATGCTTCAGGGGATTCGAAGGTTTTATGGCTACGACTTAATCCACAAGTATTATTTACTGAAAGTATTTGGTAATTGTAATGTTAATTAAGTTTTAACTAATCGTTGGTGATCGTCGTTTATTCTTTAAAACTATCGAAGAATGTTCGGTCCTTGCCTAGTATTAAGTAGGTAGAACATCGCTCCGTCAATTTTGCTGTCTACCCTCTTTATGTGTGGGGCGAAGGCTAACACACAGCAGGGTAGGAGCAGCCATTTTTGTTTGAACGCTCTCACAGTCAACGTTTGGATGAGAACCTCACCGCGCCGTGCGCAGATACTTTAACATTCAACTTTCTAAAATTTATCATCTTGGTGTGATTACTGACCGTGCCAAGAACATTTCCTTTCCGTAAAACTTTCTACTTCAAGTGTTAGCTCCAAAGTGAAATTTAGTGCCGTGTGCTGTTCCTGTGTGCACCACCTGACCCGAGCCAGGAGAGGGCGGATCTCAAGGTTGGTGGAGCTTCTGCTTATCTAGTGCAAGGATTTAGGTCATATCTTTCTCATACAGTCCATAATAAATTGAACCAGTTTGTTGTCAGAGGGCTACAGCGCTCCACAAACAAGGATGTCGCGAGTGTATAAACACTACACTCCTCCTGCTTCTACCGCTGCAGCCGGCGCTACGGAAGTGAGAGGACGGGCAGCGGGAGCGCGATTGCGTGTTTGCATGCTGCACTCATGCTCAATTATAGCGTAGCGCGCTTCTACTACGTGTGATCTACAAACACATTTTTTAAAATTTTATATGATACTACCGCAGATTTTAAGTCCGGAAATTTGCTGTCGGCCAACTAAAACCGCAATGAAATTGACCCAGTAGTTTTTGCGTCAATCCCGAACAAACCGACAAATACAAAAAAAAAAACAAGATACTACACTTTTACAATGTTATAATATTATAGATAAACATTCAAGACGCTCAAAACCAGACAAACTTCGATAATTTTGATATCTGTCATTGCCCACAGTTAAGCGTGAAATGAGTATGGAGTGTGTAAACACGCAGTGTCTTCTACAGCGAGAGTGTCTGAATGTAATAGGGGCATTAAAACCTGCATGACCGGATGATAAAACACATTATTGGTCTCTCGCTTTTTACCATTATAACAACAACAACAATAGTCTTTATTATACACCAACATTATAAAAACAACACAGTTTTATTACGCTATCCTGCTAGTCACATAGATAGATCTATTAGATAATAGTAGTAGATAGATAGATGTTAGAAAGGGATAGACGATAAACGAAAGACAGAGATAGATAGATGTTAGAAAGGGATAGATGTATAAACGAAAGTTCCCGAACAAAAGGTTCGGGAAGGGAAAGACAGAGACAGATAGATGTTTAGTAAGGGACAGATAGTCAATAAAAGAATAACGAAATTATGGTTTCCAGAAAATTCTTCCGGATATATAAACAGCGTAAGGCGCGCCTACCGGGAAGTTTAGAGTTGAGTTCAGTTCAAGACACTGTCAAGACAGTGAAGCAACGAGTGCGATACGAAAGAGTTGGAAGAAGAGTTTAATAGAAGACACTGACGAGTTTAGTGGTGAATTTAGTGAAAAGTTTAGTGGACACTAAGTGAAGAAGGAGTGTAGCGTAGTTCGAGAGACGAACCAGAAGCTAGCTACACCCGGCAATATCGGAGGTGAGCACTGCAGTATCAGGAGGTGGTCTATGCAATATCGGCAACGGTATTGTGAGCGAGACACCTTGTCGTCGGGACTGTGCATCGTTAATCGTGCGTATAGAGGCAACCCTGCAGAAATAAATTGCATGCGACTGTGTAAATGAATAAAAGAGTTTAGTTAAAAACTGGTGTTTTCTTCCAATCCTAAGTGCGTACCTCGCTCGCACGTAACAGTAGGGTTCGATTGGTACAAATGTTAAAATAAACAAAAATTGGAACATATAAAACGGGCGAGCGGTATCCCAATAAAATAAAAATGTAATTTCAAAGTTAAACTTGGTTTTTTACGAGTTGGATCGGCGCAAAAATCCTATGGCGATAAATTTGTCAGGGCGCGACCAAAAAGTTTCATGTTAATTCAATCAAACGGCCGGCCTGGCTTCAATTTGATGAGGGGAACCTTCTTAGTGCGATGTTTTTTTTTAATTTCCCTGCAAATTCCGTGTTTTGGAAGACCAGGATGCGGTGTTTGGCGGTTGTAACTCTGACTGTATTCAAGAAAATGTAATTAAATTTGAAATATTTGTTACTGGACTTTTGTTCTTACATATTGTTATGAGCTACAGGACTCGAGTTAAAATGCCGTTCGAATTACTATAGAATTTATTGGAACTATACAGACACGTATAACACAGGTACAAATATAACTGGATACAACCAGTACAAACTGCACGATTCTATAACACGCGCAAAGTCCGTCACTGTATAGCTTGTCGAATGTACACACGTCTTGCTAGTATCGTAATCGTCGCTTGAATGCCTCACCCCTCCCTTCGGGCATCCCTTTTATTTTGTACAAATACAATATGCCTCGACGCAAAACAATAACAACAAGAATTAGTTCGACACTCCTGCCTAATGACGGCCATAAAACAAGTACAATAACAATAGAATGTTTTTCTTAATTACAAATTTTAAAAACAAAGTAAACAAAAGAAGTCCAAATGCGGGAAAGGTAATAAACTGCGCTTTATGACAGGCAGGTGTGCATTCACCTTTGTCGGCATGTAACACTATTGTAATTGTCTAAATTCCAAGATTTTAAAAATATTCTTATAGTTAAACTAACCGATTATAATAATAATTTTTTATATAGCGATTTTCTGTAGCTTTTTCTATAGTTGCTTTTTATATGAGCTTGAAACTTCATATTTTTTTTTCCAGTCATCTTAGACTCATATTGCTAGTTTTATTTAGTTTTTTTATATATTACGGTCTTCAGAACTGAACACATTTAGAAACATGTTTAAATAAATTAATAATATATTATTTTGTAATCTGTAGAATGTGATCTTTTATATGAAGACACAGCCTTGCCTTATTATGTATCTATAGCGCTAAATCGTTTATGAGTGAATCATAATATCAGAGGACATCATTCATGCTTATTGGCTATTATGTTCAGGATGCTCTTTTTGCTTCTGCGTGCTCTGCTCAGCAGGTAGGCTATTTTCTTGTACCGCATGGCGTCGTAATCATCTGTGTGCGAAAATAATGCTACATACAATATTAGTAGTGTAGTTGTGAGATTTATGTAACGAAACACGTAGAACTTCGAGAACTGTTTTACTTGAATTCAAAACGCATAATGCAAGTCTAAAGGACTATTAATCATAAGTTATGATTCTTGCATCATAATTAGCCACCTTGAAGAGTTACTATGCATCCGACCAAAGTCGTAATGAGAGTAACCTATAGGCACTACGCGCGCTCGTTTATACATCTGGTTAGTAAACACAACTACCCTCAAATATTACAGTAGTACATAGTACAATAATAACCACCACATATACTACTTGAGACTAATGTTATTAACAGTAAGTAGAAAATATTTTAAGGGTTAACTTATTTTAAGGGTCGACTATCGGTCGATGTACACAAATTCAAGATGTCCAGAAAAAGTACGTGAATTTTGTCGCTATTTTAAATTGACGTCACTGATTGGCCGACGAGAGCTGGACGTCACAGATTATATCTCAGCAATGTAGTTTCGAAAACGGTGCAACGAATAGGGTCCTTTTTATCACAGGAAATTGGAGACTTTCAACGAGAATTTGAGCTTCAGTTTACGTGAGCGTTCAGTATGTTAAAATTTAGATGTATGAACTTTTGATACCGGGTTTCAAGGTAGAGTATTTTTGATACTGGGGCTGAAAGACTTGACATAATTTTCATCCCGAAAAATGGAACAAATTCTGCAGGATACTCAACCAAAGCTTATGTAAGCGAAGCTTTGGGAAAGCTTTACTTGTTCATAAAATATAGAACTCTCATAATATTAAGCGAGCTGGTGATTCAGTCTGCATTAGGGCGGTCGACTACTGGCGTCTGAGTAATAGGTAACATTAACCGTACTACTTCAATGCCCTTGCTCTTGTGGTCCCTTAGTACTATCCTATGTATTTATTGAAGAAACTTTAATTTCTTTTGGTAAACATTGATCAACGGGTAATCGCTGTCTGATATTGTAACATTTCGACCATTAATCATATAGAAAACGAAAATCCAGACTCGACACTATTCTACCATAAGGTGCCATCTACAAATTGCTTCACACAAATTTCATGATTTTTGACCTCTCCCCTGTCCTTGTTAGAGCTGGTCACATTCGCGAGACTCCTCCCTCCCTAGTATGAAATCACATATTGTGGAATTTTACATCAAGGAATTATTAAATTAAAAGAGCAATCCCCTAATAATTATTTTTTTAATAATTTAAACCCTATTCTGATACTGATAGAGTTGGAAATATTCTGAAGTATCGTATCGTATAACTTCACGCCAGGTCCCTTGCGGGGTAGGTACGAACAACAGAGCGCCATACAGGCTTATTCTTACACACCTCTCTTGCTTCTTTGACATTCATAGCTCTTGTCATGCACGCTCGTCTGTTCTTAAGGCTCCTGACATCACCTTCTGCTAATACACGATCAATTTGATCATGGAAGGTGTGTCGTGGCCTTCCGCGACTTCTGCATCCATCCACTTTTGCATTGTATATCTGTTTAGTCATTCTTTCATCATACATTCTTTCCACATGCCCGAACCACCGGAGCATTCCTTTCCTTACCTTCACCCCGACACTCTCTTTCAGACCAACTCTCTTTCTTACTTCGGTATTATGAACGCGGTCCGCGAGCGTCACTCCGCAGATTTTGCGCAGTGCTCGCATCTCGACTGCGTTTACTCTACTTTCATGCTCTCTGTTCCATACCCAAATATTCTGAAGTCTTTCGGTAATAGTTCAGATTTCACGTAGTTTAACGGTCTTATTCATAGAGAGTTAGAGGAAGTTTGAACATTTCTTTAAGAACCATAAAGAAGCAATCAAACTTACTCTAACTCGCTGTGAATAAGAGCGTAAATATATTAGTTTTTGAAATGTGACGTCACGAAATTTAGGCCCCTTCCCTTAATGTATGACGTAATTTATGAGTGCCCCCTAAGTCTTTGTAAGTGAAATATACTCGTATACAAGTTTACAACTAACACTATTTTCGTAACCTTTGAAACTTGTTGCACGTAGTTAGTTGGCATTACCTTTAAATACCTACATACCTTGTAACAGTTTTAAGAGCTCTTTAATTTGATTCGTTTTTAGTCCAGCATTCAGGCATTTTTTAGAGTCGTTAAAGTATTTTAAAACACTTGTATTATGATATGACCAATATATGGGATGGGATATCTCTGCGATAGATCCCAAGCACATGCAAACTGAAGTAACGAACTTAAATTTTGATCCTTTGATGTACGGTGCTATAAGGAATAGAGGCTAAGGTCTTTTGCGTCTTAGAGAACCAAATGCGCCAATATTTAAAAGTCTGGACCATGAAAACTATTTTAAAGAACTGTTTGAACTATTTAATTTTTTTATTTTTGAAAGAAAAGAAAGAAAGAAAACGGGTTCATTTTTAAGACGAACATACACAAGTGAGACAAACACATTTAAAGTTATGAAGTGACGATACAAAGACAAAAACAACCACAAAGTAGAGAAGATGTACCCTAAAAATTGGATCAAGCTCAGCAAACTATCGATCTTTTAGACCAACGCTGATCTTCCGGTTTTTGTAATTCTTATTTGCTACGAAATTAAGTGTTACACATTTATCTTTCTCTCTGTTTATCAGTTCCCTTGGATTACACGATTTATTTTCAAGCTAGAACAAATCAGAAAACAAATTTAATTTTCTGTGCGAACATGCTTACGTTCGTTGAGCAATTATGAAGCGTTATCAATCTTTCCGCGACATTACCGTTCTGCAGGAACGTGCTTCCACCATTCTTTTTTAACATTTGTACAAAAAGAAATCTTCAGTCAAGAGGGGAGATATAAAAATGCGTTCATAGCAGCATATAATGGTACTAGACTACTAGGTTCCCATGCATAACAACGCACCTGAAAATGTAATTGAGTTTTTGTAGTTTTCACTTCTGCGCATACGTAAAACTACATGTACTGTATTTAAGCAAGAATTACAATTTTTATATTAATTTTATTTGAAAATTTTACAAACCGTTTCAGCTGTTAGATCAATCTAATCTATGCGTAATATCATAATGATGATGGGAGGGATGGTGATGCTGATGAGGGATGACGGAGGATGCAATATATGTTTGTTTAGGAAAAATAATTAAATTGATTTTATTTACTTTCGCTGATTGCTAATGTATCAACTAAATTTAATAGTTCTAACAGTGATATTTGAAACAATACCTCGTATAAAACATAGTAAGTAACGCAATTGTAGCAACCTCCATAATTAGTTATCATCTGTTTTTTATAACGATATAAATCAATCAGTTTAGAAATGTCACGTGCGTTTTTGTTCGTTGAAAGCAAAGTCTATAAGAAGACGGTCATTAAACAAGATCGCTATCATAATTGAATTAAAAATTCCGACACGGGCTGCCTTAAGTGTGGGGGGACGTTCAGGCTGCATTCAGCCCGGTGGTGAGGAGCGGACGTAATATTGTAATGAATGCTTTTGTACTATGAAATGGAGATTTGGCACAGCAATGGGCGGTTATGGGGCCTTTTTGCACTGTTACTTTAGAAATATCAGCCAATTATTTTAAATTAGAAATTAGGAGGCTTGAAGATTGGATACTTTATCTACCATAAAAACATAAAAGGTAGGTATTTAAAAAAATCGTCTCTACAGTTTACGCGTCCCATACTAAGACGCGACCATCTTCCAGGGCACCAATGACATACCATCGGGTCTCTTGCCATCTTCGCGGCACAAGCCGTTTGGATCTAGAACGGCAGGTTATGTTATTAAATGTTGCATGACGTGGAATTCTGCCGGCACTTCTGGTACACGATTGTTATATTTTATTATTAATATTTAGAATTATATTGCACACTTGATACCGATCCAACCGTTTATGTAAAATTTAGCTCCAGACGGTTGTCTGGAAGCAACCGCTGTAACCGATAAGACCGTCGTTGATACTATGTAAACTATTGTTATTACTGATGTAAACTATTCTTTTGTGTGCTGTAAAACACATTCTATTTTATTCAAGAATCAAAGAAGTATAATTATATAGTGAACCATAAAAGTAAACTAAATTATAAATATATGTAAAAAAAAAACTTGCTCAATTCCCTTAACACCGCTTTAATTTTTTAACGGTTAAAAGTTTTCCTAATATGTATATAGTTAGATGAAAGGAGTAAGCTATCTTTGACATCCTGGTTGAGATGAAAGGTGATTGACAAGGTTCACAATTAATTTAATCAAATAATAATCGTTCTCGTCGTCAGCTTAAGGCAGTTAATTGCTGGACGTAGGTATCCCCAAATAAATATCTACAATAATAAAGTTATGTACTTAAACAATACTAAAGGATTAAATTAAGTTCCAGTAGTTTGCTAATACCTTAAAATTAAAGGCACGTCTAACAAAATGGTATTTACCTAAGTAATAACAAAGGATACCAGACACCAATAAGAAGGAATGGTTAAATTCGAGTCCCTGTCAAGTTGTCAAACCGCGCAGACGTAGCCGGAGGCAGTTCCCGAGATAACGAGGAATGTACAAACATATGTACCTATCACAACAAACGAAGGGAAACAATGATAGGGATTTTCCGTTTTAGAATCGAAATATCAGTTTCATAACTATCGTAAATCTTTACTAATCATGTAATATTACTAGGATATGCCCGCGACTTTGTACACGCTTGACTTGAAATTCAGCGGGATTTCAAGTCAAGCGGGAAACTATTGCAGCGGTTATTACTAGAAACTATTGCAATTATTGTGTCGGAATAAGTTAATTTTCTCCCTGGAAAATTCCTGCGGGATTCCCGGGATAAATAATATCACACATTCTATAACATTAAATTTGTTATCAATCAGAAAAAAACAAAAATTAGTTTTTTTCTTAATCTGGCCATTTTAAATAATTCCCAAAAGTAGTGCAGAGTTTAAGTCTAAGAATTCGCTGTCGATGAGCGAAAACCGCAACGACATCGGCACAGTAGTTTTTACGTAAATCCTGAACAAACAGAGAAGAAATCTAAAAAAATGCATCGGGTTCTCCTTCGTTTGTATAGTTTATTCCAGTTTAAAAAAAATAGCTTTAATGCACGGACACGGCATCTTTAAAATTTTATAATATTTTAGATAAATGGGAAAGTCGATGAAATTTGACATCGAGATAAATCATAGTCTGGAACAGCACATAGGCTACTTTTTATCCCGTAAAATGTACGGTTAACTCTACAAAAGGCGTTAGTATTGTTACATACCGACAAAGAACATCTTTGGACATCTTTTGTTTACTATGTGTTTAAAATTTGCAATTAGACAATAGCCTATTGTTATCGTTTGCGTTTTTGTTCATTCGCTGGTATAATTACCAGGTGTGCAGATTACGTTTCCTTGGATAAAACTCAGTCCACGCAGTCGATTGATGTATTATACAGTTTACTATAAAACAATGCCCGAACGAAAGGGTGAGGCAGTCAAGCGAAGATTACGATACGAACAAGACGTAGATTCGATGAGCGATATAGTGACGGACTTTGCGCGTGTTATTGAATCGTGCAGTTTATACTAGTAGTGTCTAGTTATATTTGTAGTTATGTTATATCTGTTTATATAGTTCTAATAAATTCTATAGTAATCCCAACGGCATTTTAATTCGAGTCCTGCGTAACTCGTAACAGTATGTAACCTGACGCATACCTGGTTTTAAGATATTTTTTCCAATAGATATGTGAATTTGAATGAATAGAAACCGACGTTTCACCTTTCAAGTGGGAAGGTGAGCTGGAATGAGTGCAGGTGTGCGAAGGCGCCGGTCGATATTTCTTATTCCTATTGAGACTGCCGTGGGAAGGCTTCACGTTTCATTTGTCGTAACGCCGCTCTTAATGTAATGGCGTACGGGCGTAATGTTCGGACTTGGCCAAATTTGTTACAGGAAGTTTTTCGTTAGAGAAATTTATCCTAGCATCTGACGGATCGTTGCGGGTATTAAACAACCCGTGCACTATACATATATGTGATTTTCTAAATAATTATTAGTTAATCTTGTTACATTTTTATTATTGCAAAGTTCAGCTGACAGGCAGACGGCCCTCCTGATGGAAAGCGGTTACTGGTTACCGGAGCCTGGCGGTTGAAATCGCAAATCAATTCAAGGTTGTTTTGGTGGCATATTCTGGACCAGGTGTGGTAGCCATCCAGACGGGCATAAATCTACCACCTGTCTGTGGGTTGTTTTGTCGCTTCTTACGCAGAATCTGAATTTTCATTACCATTTAAATAATACAAGTGTATTATTTAAAAGGTTCTTGGTTGGTTTAAGTTTTACGATTTTTTAAGTTAAATGATACATTTGTTTAAGTTTTTTATGTTTTTTGTTTACATCTCTCTCACAGGCTTTCACATTGTTAGCGCAACACTTAAAATTTTCTTCGAGATCTATTCTCTTATTTCGGAGTTAAACATAGTAAAATTTTCAAATAAACTAACAAACACAAATTCTATAAATGGTTTCCCTTCGCCACCGATAGGTGATAGTTATACAATATGCACTTTAGGCCATAAAAACTTCCAAGGTAAGTATATAAATTATGAAGTAGATTTAATTTTGAAATTATATGTATGTCCTTCAAAAAATGTTCTCCAATAGACCTTAGTATGAATAAAAACTTTTTGATTTGAGATGCACGTCAGGATTCGAACCCACTTCATTGCAATGATACGAAGGTATATGATATGATAACACTTATATCCCAGAAAATAATTTAAAACAATAAAAAAAATTAAGCTATATATTTTCCTTATCCTTAGTTTGCGTGGTTGAACTGTACCGGCAGATTTTCAGTTTCAAATTACAGAAAACGTACAAACTCTACGAATGGTTGGAAAATGAAGACGTTTTCAGGTTTCTCATTACGTGGAACTCAAATTGCGTTTAAAGATATAAATATTGTTTTATTATAGGTCATTTTTATTTGATAAATTTGAAATTTGATTTTGCAAATTTGAATTACGAAAACAGTTGATGTTCGTCACCATATTCAAATTCAAAATAAGCTCCACTAGAGAACGCTTTTTAAAGGTCATACCTGAATGTAATAAATAGAATAAATAGAATAAGAAGTATATTTAAACTTTAACTTATACAAGTTAAAACTATATTCACACCGTCTTATTGCTGTAAAGTAGAAGAAGCTATAAGTAAGCTCACCAGTAACACGTCTAGTTAAAAAAAATCTTCTTCTTAATTATCCTTCTCAAGCTCTATGCTCTCATATAGAAGCACTTTCCATCAGCTGGGTCGTCAATTTGTAGACATCTTCAACTATACAAAAAAATAATCTCAGTACATAATCACACACTGGGTGTTAATATTAATGCATTTACGCGTATTTTGAAATTCAGCTTAGCTTCTAGCAAAAATGCTGTCATCAATTCTTTAAGTTTATTTTGCATCAAAATTGTATTGAAATTTTTGCAAGGTTTTATAGATATTAAAAAATACAATTAAAATCTAAAAATAAACTAAGTTGTAAATAATACAAGTGACAATTATAGACTGTAACAAATCACTGCCAGATGGGAGCGTGCTCAGAAGGCTGGCTGTATTGCCGCGTTGTATGGCGATGCTTATTCGTTGGGGAAACTATGATCCACCCTTCTGATCACGGGTGGTATCGAAGAGGTTCTTGCAAATTTCTTTGGAGAAACTCTTTTCCGATGGATACCACGGACCTAAAGGTATTAAATATATATTTACTGATTTCAGAACTACATCTAGTTGGAATAGATAAGCCTCGAGTCTATTCAAAAAGCTATCAAAAAATTGTTAAAATTGCACGAGTAACAATTTTAATCTCAAACAAAAACATTTCAGTATAAACATGTATAACATTATCTCCGACAAAGGAAAGATTACATTCTCGTATGAACCACATAACTCAATTTCTTATAAAACACGTACATAAAGCTTAGTTCTCACTCGCGCAGTGGTGATTCACCCCGCAGCGTTTAGCTTACAAAATTGAATTCCGCGCCGCGTCTCTCGCGTAAACTATCGCACAAGACGGAGAACGTACGGGTGTTATAGCACGTATAGCTTGCACCGCGATGTGGTAATGACAACGGGAATGAGTAACAAGTGTGTGTAACTGGCTTTACAATTGTCATTATGTGATTATTACGTGGGGTCTAGTGGCGTTGTAAATTGACGTACCAGATATTTTACTGAGATATAATCATCTATTAATAGTCTTTTCTTTGGGAATAAGAGTAGGGTGCATCCTATGGTGCAGTACGGTACATAGTTCCAATGCCATGATCGGATCTTTTAATTAAACTATCTTAGTGTTTCATCACATTGCTTTACCCGATTTTCGATAATCAAAGAGGCTTGGTCTAAAGTATGTTGCCATAACAAGCTTTAGTTGTGTTTCGGCATTAGTGACCAGGTTCCAGTCTCCCTGAAGGTGTTGCAAATGTTCATAGGCGATGGTAACCGCTTTTCATCAAGTGGGTCAGACGACTATCTGCTGAACTCCTGCAATAAAAAAAGGCTTCGAATGAAAACTAAAGTACCGACTTACTCAACCTTACACTATATGAAAATCACATCAAATATTGTTTTAGTTGAAAATACAATAAAGAAAATTAAACCTAACTGAATCTAATTTACTTATCCGTATTCTACACATTTCATATACACTAGGGATATTGTCAAAACTCTTAGCTGAGGTTTTTTTTGGAATACGCCGTTTATCCTTAAGTTGTCATCATTATAATGTGATTCCTTAGGTCACCATGTCAGCGACGCATTATTTACTTCTGCTCTTGGTGGTGGTATATCGATTGATGATCTGGTTTCCAGTGAGCAGTACTTTATATTCCAAATAATATACGCATCCACCCACACTTATACTACAGATTTATTTTACAAACGTGTCACAAAATAACTTCGAAGGTGGCAGCAAATTGATAAGAAATCTTGTTTTGCAAATATCATAGTTTACCGTCGTAATAGATGCTACAAGTTTTGTAAGTAGGTAATTGCTAAACACTACACTTTATATGCACGTTCACGCTTTGCGTACTACGTTTTTTACTAGTGACTAGTTGTATAATTTTACTTAGATAAACAGGAAGCTATTAAAATCTTCTGGATCCATTCTAAGCTCATTTGCAAATTCATTCATCCTGCCGAAAATAACGACACTGTATTGTAACTTTTCTTGGTGGTTGATTTAACGGCAGTAAGCCTTGTAAGTACATCAAATCAAAACTCGCCAAATAGCTATTCCAAATTATAAACGTGTATAGAATCGAAAATAATCTCACAACTATACGATGGACAATGGTCTTGCCAAATATCTTTAAGGCGATTCTTAATTGAAAATTCAATATAGTACCCATCGTTATTCAGTTAAACTATTTTAATAGTCCATAAAGTGCTAAAAGGGGCATTCGGAACGTTTTGTTGTAAACAGACCGACGTGCCGTCACGCGTTTCCTGCACGATGCGTCGCGATTAATCGTCCGTGTGTGACTGCGCATAATGAGATCGGCCGATAGGTGTACGTCTGGTGTTGCCAGATGCTTCAATTTTCTTTAGAAGAACTGAGTTCTACAAAAGTTATTTAGAATAACAATAAAAAAATTAATATACTTTTGTCAAATTATGTAATAAAACTACGTTTAGAGGGTTTTAAGCGCAATACTTTGTTTGATTTTTAATATACCGTTTCAGCGTACGTTTCAGCCACTTTTCAGTGGCCGTGATCACGGAAGAAAAAGATGTTAAGTGTTATTAAAGGAGTATTGTTAAAGTTTTATTTAGCCTACCACCAACTTGTTCATTTTAATTATTTAGTTTTAATTTTGTTTATGGTCATTATTTACTCTATGGAAGCCTAATTTACCACCGCCTCGCAACATGTTGTGGCTTGAAGAGAAGTGGCGCAAGAAAAAGTTTAATATTGTATAAAATTATTAGAGCTAGGCATGTTTGCTGAAGAATGTCTTGCGCTTGCTTGTTTTATTATGTATTCAAGTCGTGAAAACTCAAGAAAATATTATTTGTCAAAGTATGTTTAAATGTGAATACGATTTTGAGAGATTTAATATTTAATACAGAAGTTGTACTTTTGCCTCGAAAGATATGCTCTGTTAATTTACTACATATTCTGTTTGGGACTCAATTACAAATTTAAATATTTATGACCTACCAAAAGCTAATGTAAAAATCGGGCTACCCATCTCCAAAATATTTTTATAGACTAGACTTTCGTTAACATTAGCATATTTCAACTCACATATAAGAATTTCTTTACATTTCTAATACGTAAGTGTTAGGTTTGAGAAAGTTAAAATTCATACTCTTGTAAAACAATAAATAACAAATCTATATTCATTAAAACAGGTACGGTACAGGACACAGGGTCTTATCTACGTGATGTACTAAGTTTTTGTAATGACACTCGGCAATAGTATTGACTAAACATATTACTATGTACACAATAATTATATGTTTTACTTAGTGTAGTTTATTCGAATGTAATACATAACTTCAATTTTTAATCAGTTGCCTCGACTTTTTTTTTTTTTTTATTACAGGAGCTCAGCAGACAGGCAGACGGCCCACTTGATGGAAAGCAGTTACCCTCGCCTATGGACATTTGCAACACCAAAGGTGCTACAAATGCGCTGCTGATCTCTTAAGGGAGACTGGAACCTGGTCACTAATGCCGGAACACAACACAAGGTTGTTATGGCGACATACTTTAGACCAGGGGTGGTAGCCATCCAGTCGGGCAAATGCCCTACCACCGTGTGTGCGCAAATCGGATCTGGCAACACAATATATGTCCGCACGTGTACACGTGACTTTATATACGATTATTGCGTACAGAGGGTGAAAGTTTTTGGATATTTTGAATATTTGGTTGATGGTAAGGATTGTGTTGAGGGTTAAAATTTAGTATTTGTTAAGATACTGTAAATTGGAA
Organism: Dendrolimus pini; assembly: GCA_949752895.1. Taxonomy (NCBI): domain Eukaryota; kingdom Metazoa; phylum Arthropoda; class Insecta; order Lepidoptera; family Lasiocampidae; genus Dendrolimus; species Dendrolimus pini. The sequence goes on from OX457135.1 coordinate 17,161,747, forward strand.
AGAGCATATACTCGTACGTGGGACTCACTTTTCTACTTCAGGATTTAATGCAATAAAATATCGGTTTCCTTTATAGAAATGCAACTATTTTCTACCTTTTTTAGTCAAATGTGAAAGTTTACATATGACCCATTCTATTATTTCATGTTACAAAAGTTTTAACTGCTCTATTATAATGTTAATCCTAAAACTTCATTGCCTATATCAAAGATTTTAAAGTTTCCTAAATGTGGCAGTTAAAGCACTTCAATAATTATACTGTTTTTAAAGTATTAGGTTTTTTTTATTGTAGTAGTTCAGCAGACAGGCAGACGGCCCACTTGATGGAGAGCGGTTATCATCACCTATGGACACTTTCAACATCAAAGGTGCTACAAAAGCGCTGCTGCTCTCTTAAGGAAAACTAGGAACCTAGTCACTAATGCCGGAACACAACACAAGGTTGTTATGGCGGCATACTCTAGACTAGGGGTGGTCACCATCCAGTTGAGTAAATACTCTACCATCTGGCCAAAAAAATATGGATATTGTTACAACCTAAGTTCCGACAAAGACAAAGTCCACGTACTGATCTATAGAAGCACATTTTTTTACCTCTCGGCATTTGAACTAATTGTAATCCTTTTAGGATCGTCTTCTTTTGTTCACTTATTTATTGGCAAACTCTTTTAGCTATTGTGGGGAACAGCTTATTGTTCTATTATACTCGTTTGCCGTAGTTTGCGGCTGAGTCATTAGCCAGGTGTTTTGGATTACGATTACAAGCTGATTGTGTCTACGCTGCCGGCGGGCACATTTATATTTGTGAAGTATAAAACGACAGCCTGATGGAGAGAGAGGAGGCAGTTCAGTTTCGACTATGATATGGGCGCGACGTGTGTACATTCGGGAATCTAATAGTGACGGACTTTGCGCGTTTTATTGAATTATGACCTTCTGCATTATGTTTAGATTTTTTGTGTTCGGTTATATTTGTACCTGTGTTATACGTATGTGTTTCTATAGTTCTAATAAACACTATAATACTTCTAACGGCATTTTAATTCGAGTTGTGCTAACTCATAACAATATATAATACTAGGCAAAATATTATAATATAATATAATTAATAAGGAATTATTTTATTTAGTAATTTGTTGTACCGTCTTTTCTGTTGACAATTAAATTATTGATCGAGCAGTATGACATTCAAGTAAGATTACATTTCAAAACAAATAACTTTCTTTACGTCAATCTTTCAACGGCTTGTCATAAATATGCCTTTAATTAAACGCGGAATGAACTATCATCAAATGATTCCAATTATGAGGAAGTGAGATGTCGAACAGGATATTGCCTAGTTCTTCGATTAAAATCGATCACTGTCCTCTGTTGTTGTCATATCAATTAAGCTGATGACATGCTCATAACCAACAGATTATTTACTATTTTCTTGCAGGTTTTAGTGACAGTCAATAAGCTAGCACAAATTAAAGTCATTAAAACTAATTATAGTGATTATTCCAAAATTTAATGAAAATTTATAAACTTATTTATTAGTGACAATCATGGTACCTTTTTTTAACGTTATTAGACATAGGCAACACTTTATTGTTCATGAAAACAAAATTACACAACAAGACAATAAACTAAAAAGCGATCTCTTCTAGGCAACCTGAGTTATTTGTTTCAATATGTCCTAACATTTTTACTAGGGTATATTATTCCATACTTATATTTTTAGGATATATTTGATGTTTAAAACTGCTACAATAAAATTTTGGTTATTGAACAGATCTTCCTTGTTTTACTGTATTCGGTATACTGAAAACTTACTTCTTGAATCTAATCGATAATTAGGTCCTATCATTTTTTATATAAACGTACCCTGAAATACCATCCCAATAAAGATAATTGTATTAATATTTAAACAATAATTTATTTAATACGCTATTTAACTCGTCTAAGTTATGACGTCATAAGTTGCTCTGTTCCCGTACAAAATCTAGGCGGTTTCGGCGATTTGCAATGCTGAGATTAAACGTATCCACCAAATTGAATCAATTTAGTGGATAGGCACAGAACCGAAAGGAAATGACGGCATTCAATGACATTGAATGATTGAAGTTTATGTTTATGTGATCATTTTAGTTGATTCATCCCAATTAAAAGAGAGAAATTAACCTTTTAATACTGGCTTAAAATAGTAAAAAGTGGCGCAGTTGACTTTATCAACTACCCTATTATGATAACATTTATCCCTATAAAGGGGAGTTTTTGACGGTAACTGAAAGGAGATGTTGCGCTGTGCAGTTTTATTTTCTAAAAATAAAAATTACTCTAAAAAGAACAACAGTTGTAGGATATTGATAGTTTTTGAGTAGTAATTATGTGTTTTGTGAGTAATGTGAACTGTATAGTCAAATGTGGCCTTTGGAGTTGTCACAAGAACTCCGTTAAATGGCACTAGCTGATTACAGATGTGCTACACATAGGCTTAAGAAAATGAATAAACTATATTGTTAACTAAGATCTGGCTTAAAGGCCTAGCTGCCAAGCCATAAACCTAAATAAATAATAATAACCATAGGGTTAAAGGAACGAAATTGCAATTTTATAAAATATTCTTTTTGTGTTTATTCTTAATTAATAAAAACTACGCCGCTTCAATCAATCTTTGGTACATGTTTCCGGCCGTTGCACTTTGGTGCATCTTTGGCGATAAATAATTCAGCTGGGCGGCAGATAGATGGCGTTAATAGCAACCATCCCTCACTGGGGTGCCGCGTAAATCGTACACTTTCGATTGCAGCCCCTGAAATATATGCACGAGGCTTGCAATGCAATGATCGTCATGGACGAGGGGAGTCGCATTTTTGAAAGAACGTTTATATCACTTATTGTTTTCGGTAACTACTACATTTTTTCTGTTGATATTGTACGTACATTGTCTTATAATGCATATGCAGTTTTCATTATTTGATTTTAGGAATACTTCAAAAGAGGTGACACTACGATACGTACTACCTGCAATGCCTACTAATATTATAAATGTGAATGTTTGTTGCGCTTTCACGCAAAAACTACTCAACCGATCATTATGAAACTTTGTATACATATTCTTGGAGGTATTAGAAGTAACATAGGATACTTTTATGAAAAAAAAATTCCACGCGGATGAAGTCGCGGGCAGAAGCTAGTATAACATAAATCTTAGAAATGGCTCTGTGGATGTTTTTTTCTTTTGCACGGCCTTGGGCGTGAACACATTGTTTTAAAAATTTACATAATTATATTTGTTTTCAAAAATATAACTATATTGGATGTATTTGTCAAAGAATGAAATTTTTGCTGGGTACATATTCAAAACGCAAGCACAGTCATATGGAACTCTATAATGAAACGTGAAAAAACAAACCGATGCTATTAGTATGCACGTTATCGTTAGGTTCTGGCAGCATGCGCCAAATATCCACAGTTAGACACTGTACATTTCATTGCAATAATCCTCACGCAATAAACTGTTACCATACAAAATGGCGCTAAATGTTCCGGATCGCCCGCCGGTGGGCTAAATAAACGCGGCAATAAAATTGGTGCATTAGAATTGGATGCACGCACACTCGCTGGTTAACACCCCATACCATAAGATTCAATTGGGTATTGGCCTTTAAAAGTAGCGTTAAGTAAGTATAACAGGTGTTTCAATTTACTAGTATTTCTAAGTGAAACATCTATGTAGACGTGGGCGTCGTAGGATTTTTCAATCATGACAAAGCGTCCCGGCCGCGTGGAGGAGCGGCATAATTTAGACTAGACGTGGTGAGAGGCGGCATGAGGTTAGAGCAGTAGATTATCGATGTTTTTATTAGTTCCCGATCGAAATCAGTCTTTTTGTTTGATAAAATAAAATATGTTTAAATAAAAAATGCATTTATTAAAATGTACCTAACCTAACCAAATCATAATTTGACACATATTACAAATTAAAGTTCAACGGACAAGTGGAAAAACGAATAGCAACAAAATGTTAACTTAAAGTTTTACGGGCAAATTGTGAATGTACTTGTCCAATTTGAAAACCTGCTCTAACTTAAAGTTAAAATTTTGTCGCGATTTGTTATTCCACTTGTCCATTGTTTTTTTTTTTGTTGGCGAACTGGTTCTCCGCTTGATGGCAAATAGCGTTGCCAATGGACATCTGCAATATACCTATCTACCTTGTTGAGACTAAGTATCTGTTGATGAAAATTGAAGAGCCCCATATTGTAACGTTCAGGTAAAACCGCGAGGCGGTTCCTTAGATATCTTGCTCACGTATGGTATAAAGGAGCGCGCTGCGCTTCAGCTGTTTAGTTTACGTTGTGTATTGGTGTAGTTTAAAAAAGCACGCCCACGGTTGGAAAAGTATACTTACAATAGTAAACTGGCCATTTCAGATCCTGCGTCCTGTCTTGAGCCGTTTGGCGTTGAGAAAACTACTGAATAAATTACTGATCGTGTGCATGTCGCACTCGCAAAATGGCGAATTCTGTTTATAACATACATAACTTCTAAGAATAATATAAAATGTGCTAAGATAGAGTTTTTCGCAAATCTGACTATAGAAACAAGAAACGCACAACATACGTACCTACATAATATGTGTAACGTTAAAATTTTCGAGGTAATTAGCTGTCACATACCGACAGACTGCTACCAGAGTGATACCACTGTAGGATACGCTGTTTATCATCAAAATATCATAATTATGATACTCGTACAATGCGCCATTCCATCCTTAGGTTGCCATCCGAACGAAACATTATTTATCTTTTATTCTAAATAATATACTGTATATGTACAAAACATATATATCTGCTCTCATATAAGTTAAAACTACAAGGGTTTCTTTACATCTTTAGGTCTTAAAAATTTAAAAATAAAAATACCTCAAAATCTTTCTTTGTTAAAGACGAGTGATTTCGAAACATTTTAACTTGAGGTCACCCACCTTTCTCCGTCTTACGATTTAATGTGCAGGTGCACTCGAATGGAGATTGCATTAATTTAGTCAAACCACTGATCTTGAAAAGTCGTAAAGTTTCAGTAGATAAATCTTTGTGAAGTCAAATGCTTGAAAATTCTGAAATCCTGTTCATAGAAACAATTTTAACTCTTGAGTTATTTAGTTTAGTTTTAATATAAGTTATGTTTGAATCTGTAATGTTAAAACTTGGTCGAATTTCTTCAAACAGAAACCTGTATAAGATTCGTTTTATAGACTTTTTTGGTATTAACCATGGAGTAGGAGTATTGAAAAAGATTAAATACTACACTATTAGGATGAATTACAAGTCAGCATTCTTTGTTTCTTCAACGTTTTGCTATTATAAAATATTTTACATCCAACCAATTAAAAGCGCGACATGCGTTGACACTCTGGCGGGATCACATCTTCCAGTGACTAAATCAGGGGATGGCAACGCTGCTTCAACAGCTGAAGATCTCAAACGGCGCAAATATATATAGGGTTCCCCTAGGAAGGGCTTCCATATTTGTGCCTTTTGGAGTTGGAACTTTAGGTCCGTGGGGTCCATCGGCTAAGGGTTTCTTCAAAGAAATTTGTAAGATACTCTTTGATACCCGCGATCAGAAGGCCGGTTCGTATTTCGCGCAACGATCAATATTGCTATACAGCGTGGCAATGCACCCAGCCTTCTGGGCACGCTTGTCTCTAGCAGCGATTTGTTTACATCATATTAATTGATTTAAAATTTAATTTATTTTTAAGTATTTAGTTAAGTTTTTCTTCGTATCATTTATAATTTATGTATATTTTGAAATATTAAAATACGAAAAGAAACTTAAACGGATATTAGACGGTCGTACAATTTGGATAAATCAACCAAAGTGATCCATATGAACATTAACTTAAATCTACCATCGAGTCCTTTCCATTCTGTTCCTTTCAACCAAATTTGTCCAATTTGGTTGATCCGTCTAATATAGCATTATTAAGAGTTGATGAGTAATTCGTTGTTGTAGTTTGTATGGACTGCATGAACTTCGCCAATATTTTTATAATTTGTATTCAATACGAAATTTTAATTGCTCTTTTAGTTAATAATAATTTTTAAGCTATAGTTGTAGATATAGTTATATATCGGCAGATTCTCCAGACAAGAACACACATTGTATCTCCCCGAGCGAAGCTGGTTATGCTTGTAGTATGGGTAATATACAACGGACCATTCTGGGGCCGAATCCAGACCATAATAAATAATGGAAAGTTCGTTTAAGAGATTTTACCGTGCCAAGAATCGAATCCGGAGCCTCGAATACGTTTCAGTGAACTCGACCAGGAAAGACTTAGCCCGTTCAATCGCAGAGACCAGTAGCTATCTGACTGCTGCAAGCATTGTTTTTAAATACACATCATCATAATATTATCCAAGCCATGAACCTTCGTGCCAAGGTCACTTCACATCTAAGCTTCTTGTCGATAACCAAAAACCTTGTTTAAATTTCGCACAACAATATCGAACTTTCACACAAGTTGGAAATCTTAACAACCCACAACAAAGTTGATTAATTTCAACCGCTACCCTCGCCCCAAGTTTTATACATTGCCCTCAATTCAAAAACAATATAGGTAAAGTATTCATGACAAATCGTTTTCTAACGAAGAGTAACTGTGCAAACAGACCGTCTTTAGGGTAGAAGCCGGCTGCATGAGGGAGTGACTGGGATATCAGTTGAAAAAGATACGGGTGGGGCTTCATTGGAAGAGATTTTGGATACGTATTTCATATGTATCCATATCAAATTAATTTTAGGTAAGAAAGAATTTGAACTCTTATATTTAATACTAGCTGTCCCGGAAGACGTTGTCCTGCCCTGAAGAAATAAAATTTAGAACCCGATTGCAGCACCATCTACAGGGTCCATTAAGATGTAAGCTATCCTATCTTTCAAGTTGGATCAAACTGCACACGGTGTGCAAATTTGATTAAAATCAGTTAAGTAGTTTAGGAGTCCATCGCGGACAAACAATGTGACACGTAATTTATATATATTAAGATTAAGATAATATCAAGATTTGTGAAAGGAAACACGATATTCGTTTTTTAACCTATATAGCTTGCCAAAATAAGGTTGAAAACACACACAAGTAATGGTTATTTTTATTAATTTTTAATACATCCTCATGATTATTCTGTGTTTTCATAATGAACACCGCCAAATTAAAAATAAGAGAATAGCATAAAATAGAAAAGGAAATATTTTATAAGATATAAGCTCGAGAAGTAAATGTAATTATGTTGAAATAATTCATAATTATCTAAAATTATCTGTAAGTTTGTATAATAGTAGCTCATAGTTATAAAACTGTTCTTTATATCCAAATAAAGGAGAACATACTACGTTCAACTTAATACAAAAATCAAAATCCCCAGAGTAATAAATGTTAGTTATTGTTCTGAGAAAAATACTGAAAATCAAACATAAAAGTCTGATTGAATTTACTGAAGGAGGTTCCGACAATAAAAATCAAATAATAAACTTTCATAAAAATATCGCTTACACTGGGACCATACCATTTTTCGAAATAGGGTGCGTAAAACGCAGTTTAGATTGATAGCTGATGCAATTCGAAATAGACTTAGATTTATTGACGATAAATAACATCGCATTACGGTGATGGACTACAAAATCGGTGTAATTGCTTAGAATACAACAATATAAGCTGAATAACATTTAGAAAAGGTGTTAAATGTTGCAGAAAAAGCCTTATATAGTCGCTCGTGGCAGGATGAGAAACTTTAAACATTTTTATAGTAAAATTGAACATTTATTTTGGATAAAAATAATGGCGTAGGAAGCAGTACAGTCTTTATCTAAAAATATAATATACCTGTAAGGCAATATTTAAGTGCACATATTAAATTATATTTTGCTAATTCAGATATTTCATTACATCAAATAGGGAGTATCTAGTAAAGCTACTCTTCTCATAAAATTACTTATGCGTCAATACAGAGTAGATATCAATTTAGTAGACATATCTTCTAGGTAAAAAGTCGCTGAATTATATAGCAACAGTGACATGAAACTTAGACATTATCGTCTCTTTTGAGTATGGTGTCCAAACAACTGACGACGTTATATAGTTATATCCCTATAACCATACGTTGCAAGTTATAGAGTAGCTCTCAGTTTTAAAGAAAATTAAACATGTAAAATTGTATTACAATGATAATATAGTAACAATGAGAATTGATTCAAGTCTCCCTCGGCCTCGACGTTCCTGCGATCCATCTGTTTTTATTTAAATATACAGAGAAGTACTTATGACGTACCCAAGACCGCAGGGCAATTTCTTAATCGCTGGCGTGGAGAAGAGACAAATCACCGGCACCACACTGCAGTGAGTTGCGGTACAGACCCCGAGGGACCATCGCTACTAGTCCCCTGCAATGCAACTGGTATGGTTTAATTCTTAAAAGAAAGGCGTTAAATAGTGCCAATTATTATTGATTCAAAAAATCTGAAGATGTTATTCGATTGATTAACTTCTTTATACATGTTCAGATATTGATCAGATTTGGAGTATTTCAGTATGGCCATCCAGCGAGGAAACGTAGCCAGCCTTCTGGAGAGCTTACTCATAGACGACGGTGACCTAGGCTCAGTATTCTACTTATAATTTTGAGGGACTGTGGGGAGAGTACAATAAATTCAAATAAGTTAAGTTTTCTTTTATTGTATTCGATTATACATAGATTTCTTCAGCTTATTGTAAATTATATGTAATAAACTTGCATATAAAGAGTATAAGTATTTTATTATAAATAATATTATTTAAATTGGCTTAATTTTCTTTGTCCTGATCATGAGCAATGGTATTGATTATGGTCTGTATTTACAAAAGCTTAGCTAATATTGCTACTTATGAATGTAAACGGTAAAGTAATTTTTAACTTACGAATGCCATCTGCCTTTACAAAATGTAACATAAAGAGCTTCTATAAATATGTTTACACCGTTCTAAATTTTTGAAGCTTGTTTAAAGATGCCATAAATAAAAAAAATAAAGCATTCACAATAAATAATTTCACTGAACATCAATAGTTGATATAGCCGTTGCTAAAAACGGATGATGATTACTTGCGCTGATTGATGTTTAAAATTACGCTTCATGACATCTAATCGAAATATATAAAAAAATACATAAGTTTGGAAAAATCTTTCTGTAAAACGCTGTTCATTGTTTACATTATTAATATGTAATTTCTTATAACAAGACATAACAATTTTGACTCAAGTTTTCTAATTGACTTTGAACATTCATTAGAATTTCTAAGGATTACAAATCGACGTCGCTTTTATTTTGGACTATACTTGTCAGGGGACAACTGCAAATTGCGGTAAAATGGGTTGTACAGCTCCCGGCTACAGACTTTGACGGATGTATAGACGCGTGCACACCCAATAAAGTAATGTATTTGTCGTTTATGCAGACGTTTTTACCTAATAGTGATTAGGGTGAGGGAGCTTATTTATTTTCTACTTTAGGATATTAGATTCTTCTCAGTCGAGAAAATATAAATGTAAAATGTTTGTATGCATTTGTTGACAGAAAGATTTTTTTATGTGGCCACTACAGTTTTCCACGCGGTTTCGATTGTGTTTTTTTTTATTTGATTCAATCAATCTGTCATTCACATCGCTTTCTTAACTTATGGCCACTATCCCATGGCTATCATCTATTCGTGCAACAACGGGAAAAGAATACAATTTCCTGCGATCGGGCAACCCGTTGTCAAAGGCGACAAAACAACGCACAGCCAGGCGGTATAGGTCATTTGGCTATCACCCCTGCTCTATCTCCGCTATCTATGTCGCCATAATAACCTTGAATCGTGTTCCGGCATTAGTGACCAGGTTTCAGTTTCCCTTAAGAGAGCAGCAGCGCATTTGTAGCACCTTCGGTGTTGCAAATGTCCATAGGCGATGGTAACCGCTTGCCATCAAGTGGGCCGTCCGCCTGTCTGCTGAACTCCTGCAATAAAAAAATATATTTTTCGGGATAAACTTAAGTATCTTATGTTATTCTTTCTTGTCAGAACTGTATGACAATCTTAATGACAGTTGTCTTGTTCAGCTCCCACCCATAAATTCTAAGTTTTCTCTTCTGTTTTTCTGATTAAAGTATCGTACTTTCCCATTATCTAATGTAGGTATGTACATGAAAACAACTTTCTCCATAATCTATTTATTCCGATGGACATGAAGAAGTAACAAACTAATAATATAAATACTCATTGTTACTTATACTATCATTATGAATAAGTGTTAATCACCTTAATTGCAGTAAGTTTTAATTTCATTATAGTAATGACGGAAATTAAACTTCTTGCTTCTGAAGACTACGACGGACCATAAAAATGGATCGGACTTTTAAAGGGCTTGCGTGGGACAATGAAAAGGCCAACACGTAGAGGCCCCTTGAATTTAATGTATAATGTTTGTAACCTACTATTATTAGTAGTAATATTTATTAGATTATTTCAAATCAAAACATATTTGTTTTGTATTAAACACGGTTAAAAACAGATGTTGCAATACATTTAAATATTGATATTTTCACGTGTGAGAGCCATAATCGCGTGCAAAATTATTAATATATGCAGTACAATTTTTTTTTTATTCCTAATTAAAAATAAACTAAATTATAAATAAATTAAACTAAAAATAAACTATATGTACAAACTAAAATTAAACCATGAAATCTAATTCCAGACCGCTGTCAGTCGGAAACGTGCCCAAAACACTGGCCACATTGCCTCGCTAAATGGCAATGCTGATGCGTTGCCCGAGGTATTAACCAGTCTATTATTATTAGATTAGATGTACTAGGAGGACTTAAAACTCCGCAAGTATGTATCTATGGGAAATGGATACATATTTGTGGCGTTCGAAACTCTAGGACCATGGTGGTTTTATCGAGATCTGTCATCTCGTTTGAAAAAGGTCTCACGTGACTAAATTGTTGGTCTGTACTTGAGGCAAAGCATCGTCGTTGGCATTCAGCGCGGAAATACCGCTAGCGTCTTGGGGACGTTCCCAACCAACAGCGATTTGGGACTTATATAATATTTGTAATTGTTTTTTTTATTTTTTTGGGAAGTTGTACATAGTTTATATATTTTAAAGATTTACTAATAATCAAATCCCTGAAATTCAATTTGCGGCACAAAGGATTTTATTGCATAGTTTCAGATGGGGAAAGCCTGGCGTGCATTGAACTTGCAAAGCTACAATCACACGTCCTCACAGCTTTCAAAGTGTCTCTTTGTCAAGGCAATGACGTTACAGGTTGAGAGTGGAAACATGTCTTCAGAATAGAACTTGTTAGCTGGATGGAACTAAGGCATTCTCAATGCGGAATTTCAAATCTTGATTCTCGCTCCTATTTGAATATTCATGTGCCTGATATTGTACCTGACTGTTATTAATTTTAGACGACCTCTGTGGTCGAGCGGGCTAAGCCTTTGCCGGTCTACTTCATTCCAACGCAGAGGCTCCGGGTTCGATTCCTGGTATGGTAAAAATCTGGGTGTCTTGGATCGGCCCCAGAGTAGTGCGCTGTATATTTATCCATAACACAAGGGTAACTTGCTTAATTTGGGGATACAATATGTGTGTTTGTTTGCTAGTTATAATATTATTAATTATGCACAATGTGACCAGAAACTCGTATCTTCATTATTGAGTTGTCATATTTTCATACTTTCTTTCTTATTTATTTATGAGTAACATACATAGAATTGTTAGCAATTTAATGTTTCTATTAGTTCCTGCTACTACTAAACCAGTCTGCACTGTATTTTAGGGTCCTCCTCTCCCTTAATGTAAACATTCAATACATCTAACATTAAATTGTAAAGCATAATACATAAATAAACACGTAACATATGATGCATATATCACATATATGTGCTTTAAAAAAGTCAGTGTTTATGTATGTAACTGTATTTGTGAGGGTGTGTGTGTATTTGCATCTAAATTCTTATGGTAGTCTTATATAATGCTATATACATATTTTGAGATAACCTATTCAATGATAAAACTTTTAAAATAATAATTTGTTTTCTTTCAGTATTGTTCGATGTTTAGAGTTGTAATTTTATTTATAAATATGAATCAACAATTCGGTCCCCTAATGACTTAAGAATATCAATAGTATAGCACATTGATTGTTTTTAACTTTAGTCTATAACAGGGATCGGCAACCTGCGGCTCGCGAGCCACATGTGGCTCTTTGGATGTAAAGCTGCGGTTCTTTTGTTATATACGTAAAAAAAGACAAGGCTTTCATTGAATTTGTTTGCCCAATTGTTTGTTATTGAAGCATAAGTTAGTGTTGTAAGTTAATGTTTGTTTTAATTTTTTAATTTAATAATAATTAATTATCTAACAATGGCACATGCATATTATCTTTTTAATATGAAAAACACTACTTATATATGAATAAATAGATTTGTTTGTTTCATCAAAACACTTAAATTATGCAAGTAATATTTTATTGTTTGCAAGAAAAATATTTCTGCTCTTTAAAAACTTTTTACTCTTCCGACTGAAAAGGTTGCCGACCCCTGGTCTATAACATAGTCTATAAATATCTAACAGCACAGTCATCTTCATACCCAGTAGTTCCTTTGGTATGTTAATTTGTGTAAGGTAGAAGGTGAATTGCTTCATAAAGCTATGTAAAATTCTGGTCAAACACAGCCTTTGTGTTCCGACAGACGCAACTTTGTGTCTTTCCATAGGTGGTTCCACCTTGAATGTTTTAATTAAGTCGAGAAACGTTTTGTTTGATATTCTGTTATCATTATTCCTGAATTTTGTGTGTTCGTCTACCACGAGCTATATATATATATATATAGCTCAAATACAGAACAGTTCTTAGAGTTTTGTATGACAAAAAATTGAAACCGGGAAACGAAAATATGATTTAATATGCCAAAGCAACTATTAAAAAGCAAGTAGTTTTAACTAAAATATTATAAATTAAATACAATGAAAAACTTAACATAGTAATTTTGCATTCCACCTCTAATTTCTTATGACTACTTGTGTAAGCAGAGAATACTTAGCCCAGGCACCGTCTTCTATTAGGATTGTTAAATTCAATAATTATATAATAAATAAGATGAAAGTTTATTATCATAATTCTAATTATATCATTTTCACTTTTTTTCGTCTGTTTCCAGTACACATTTGAGCTTATCTACAACCATTACAATTACCTACGTTCTAATCTAAAGACTAGACTTATAAATAGACAATTTGGTTCTGGCCTGAAATTATTAAAAATATTAATATTAAGAATGCATCCGTTTGAAAATGCTATTCTTATTGTATCCACACGTTAAATGGTAAAACACTTCATCAAAACTTTGAAATACACGTGGAGGTAAAAATATTAATACATAACTTGCATAAATTAAGATTTTAACTAATTCCAGTGACTCCAAAATTTATACGAACAGTCGTTTCAGAAATATTTTCTATGTAGTCCTTGTTGCTTTTTAATTTAAGATTATTAAGACTCAATTGTTTTTCCGATTTTCTCTCATTAGTTGTAATTAAATGCCTTAACGTTAAACCTAGCTAATATAAATAAAGTCCCCCGTGTAACAAATCCCTCAAATCCTTCGGGAGCAATATCGTCCCCAATACTAGGTAATGCCGAGTTAAACTCAACATCAGCTAATAACTCTTTCGCAATATGTTGCGCTCTAAATCCGCAACTTCGAGGGTTCAATTGCCTTTCTGATTAATTACTTCGTTCAACTTTATTAAGACGCTTAAAATGTAGGTTCACCTGGAGAAGGGAGCAGAGGAAAATGCAGGGCCGTCCTTAGCGTGCCGGCCCTGGGGTGAGAAAAATCACTTTGCTCAATTAAAATATTTTATTTTTAAGGTGCCTGTTGCCGCAAAAGGTTGAAAATGATTACCAAAAAAATTAGAAAAGTTCTTCAGGATATGAGACGTAACGTGGTTTTTTCGTTATTTATTAAGTAAAAAAAACCACGAAATCACTCCAAATTATTGGCATGGAACCATTTTACTCTTTCAATTTTGATCAAAACAGAATGAATGAATATCGACATGTTTATAAAAGAGAAATAAATTTGTTTTTTTTTTCAATTTTATATTATTATATTTACATTAAAATAATAATGCATCTGAAAAACAACCGCGTCTATGTAATCTCCGCTATTACCCGAAAAATCCTCAAGGAATTTGGCGTTGCTACAAGCCTTAAGGATCCGTAATGTCCGTCAGTCTGTTTTGTACGTCACAATTATTTATCACATAATGGATTTCTACTGGATTTCCTCTTCTTCAGTCAATCAATGTCTACTGTATACGTAGGCCTCCCCAAGTCTGCGCCACATATCCCGGTCTCCCGCCTTCCTCAACCAGCCCCAAGTGGCGACCTTAAGCAGGTCGACGGTCCACTAAGTTTGAAGGCGTCCTACGCGGTTTCTACTCTAGGACACGTGTGCTCCATCTCCCGTCGATCCTGCGACAGACGTGACCGGCGCACTGCCACTTAAATTTGCAAAGTTTGTGAGCTGGATTTATATAAATGAGATTTGACTTCACTAAAAATCATGCTTTTAAATACTTTTATTGAAGTCAATCAATTCGTTTTTACCCCTTACCCCTTACATCCCTGCCCCGAGTGCCACACACCCCTTGCGCCCCCTGGTATAGACCGGCACTGAGAAAATGGATTAATCTAAATAATAATTTTGTTGTCTTTCGCAACAATACAACTGTTGTTGTTTTCGCACAGTGCTGTAGTATGGCCTCTTCAGAAATAATGTAAATAGATTTAGAGTCTAAATAGGTAGACACACACTACACTATAGGTAGTCACACAAACTACTTTTAAATAAATGCGAGGCATATGGAATTAGAGGCATGCCACTAGAATGGCTAAAAAGTTATTTAACGAATAGAATGCAGTATACCGAAATTGAATTTATGGATAATGGTATGGAACAAAAAAGTTTTAAATCGGAAATGAGAGTAAATCAACAAGGCGTGCCGCAGGGCAGTATTCTTGGCCCGCTTTTATTTCTCTTATATATAAATGACCTTCCCAATATTACCAAAAACCACTGTTCCCTTTTTGCAGATGACATTGCGTTAGTTGTCCCTTGCATAGATAAATCAAAGTATAATACTGACTTAAATATAGAAATGACTAATCTAATTGAATGGTTAAGAAATAATAATCTAGAAATAAATATAACTAAAACACAATATATACAATTTCATAATCAAGGAGGTAAAAAGCAAAATTTAAATATCAACTATAATGCGAAAGGTATACAAGAAGTCACATCTGCCAAATTTCTTGGCATTATTATAGATGATTGTTGTACGTGGAAACAACACATAGATAAGCTATGCACAAAAATTAACAACTTTGCATATGCTTTATGGAGGCTAGGAAAAGTAAGCAACCAAAACACTGCAATAAATGCATACCACGGATACGTCGCCTCAAATCTTAGATATGGCGTACTGTTATGGGGAAATTCGGTACACATATCCAAAGCATTTATTGCTCAAAAACAATGTGTTCGTGCAATAGCCGATATTGCACCTACTGTAAGCTGCAAACCTCTATTTAAAAAGTATAAACTTCTAACGTTACCCTGCTTGTATATTTACGAAACATGCATATTTGTTAAGAATCATCCTAAACAGTTCGTAAGATTTAAAGATATTAGTACCTTTAATTCAAGAAATCCTAATCGACTTATGCTGCCCAATAGTAGAACTGTAATATGCCAAAGAAGCTCTTACTCCATGTGTGTTAATATCTATAACCATTTACCCGAAAATTTTAAGTCACTCCCCTTAAAATATTTTAAAATAAAAGTAGCAGAGTGGCTGATACGCATGCCATTTTATACTACCGATGAATATTTTAATTTTAAATAGACCAGTAACAATAACTTAATTAATTGACTAAATTATATAAAATTGTTAATGACACTATTTTTAAATTAATTGTTTCTATAAATAATACTTATACTTACTAAAAGAGACCTATTGTATAGTTAATATTTGTTTAAATTGTAACTAGGATCATCATAATCAATAATTAATAAATTAAATTAATAATCATAAAATCTGTGTAGTCGTAAGGACAACAAACGGCTTGTAACCGAAACTACAAAAAGTTTGTATGCCTGTCAAGGCGAAACATGTAACTGAAGACTTAGCATAACATCTGCAAAATTGTCCATGTTTCAAACAAATAAATTACTTTGACTTTGACTTTGACAATGCGCAGCTTTCTTGGTGTCCATGTCCATCATGTCATCTACTCAAGATGATATCTCGCCAGCGGCAGTGCAAGACCTTGTAACAAAATTTTTGGCCAAATTATTTTTTATTAGCAACTAGCTTCTGCCCGCGACGTCGTCCGCGTGGATTTTTTTTCATAAATAGTATCCTATGTTACTTCTAATACCTCCAAGAACATGTGTACAAAGTTTCATGATGATCGGTTGAGTAGTTTTCGCGTGAAAGCGTAACAAACAAACTTACATTCACAT
Source organism: Dendrolimus pini (assembly GCA_949752895.1). Taxonomy (NCBI): domain Eukaryota; kingdom Metazoa; phylum Arthropoda; class Insecta; order Lepidoptera; family Lasiocampidae; genus Dendrolimus; species Dendrolimus pini. Next base: position 17,178,363 of record OX457135.1, read on the forward strand.
TTATAATATTCGTTAGGATTTATACTTATATGTAACAATTTTGTCGAAGAAAAAGAAAAGAAGAATTAAAATTTCAATAAATGAAATAAATTCTAATATTGTTTTATATTAAAATAAACTTTAAAATATCATTTTATCATAAAAATGACATTATATTTATAATTTTAATTAATGTTTGAATAATAATAAATAATTAAATCACTATTTGTCTCCTTTTACTTCTACAAAAATACGATGTCATAAGTCTAGGTACTCGTACAAAATTTTTGGAAGTCGCGACGATTTCTAAGATGACAAAATGTGACTAATTTGATTTGGCAAATCAAATGTGTAGTGTAATGTTCTAGCTATTAATAAAGAACACATGAACAAAGTGTCTTCGCCTTAATAGAGACAATAAGAAAAGTGCTAATGGACACTTTCTTAGTAAGAATACTTTCAGTTAATTTAGGTTATATTTAAATTACTTATCAATCTTTTTACATATGATGGTAATATTAATAAGTTATTTCTTTCTAAATACTTTATTTATAGAAAAAAATTGATTTGGCTGTAATCTACCTTAATACCACGTGAGTGTTAATTTGAATATTCATGAACCATCGTCTTCTTTAAACAAGAATCTTTTATCGACGAAAGTATGTTTTATGATCTGTTTTCCAAAAGGAGCTCCGCATCACGGCTACCGAGTAAAACTACTTAGCCCCGGGCGTCTACGGGGCTAGTTTTAATAACTCGATATTCTCAACCCCCATGAAAAACAAGGGGGCAACTCTTGGGAACTTATGCCGGGCGCTTCTTCCCACGCGACGCAAACATGAAGGTCCTTATTGAATGCAAACACCATTAAACTGCGCTGCTTCAGGCTTTTTTCTTCGCTACGCTGTTTTTATCAATGCTATTGAATAAAGTATTTAAGTATTGTTTATCATAGTGTTTATACCTGTAAGTATAAAATAAAAGAATATAACTTAATTATTAAAATATATTTTATATCTTACACAATTTTAGATAATTTCCATCTTATTCATAATAGTTATACGAGGTTTATGGTCTTGTAAAAATGAAGTTTAAAACAGTGTATTTCATAATTGTGAAACTGAAATCAGAAAGCGATTATGAAAATTTTTGAACGCGTTTTTTAGTAGCCTATAAATGTAGTATAACTATAATAAGTAAAGTGTTCACATACATAGTTGAACAGGAATGACAATATTGTTACAACCCAGGCGCCGATAAAGACAAATTCCACGTACAGATCTGTAGAAGCGCATTTTATTACCTGTCGGCATTTGAACTAATCGTAATCCTTTTATGACCGTCTTCTTTTGTTCACTTATTTATTGGCATGCGTTTACTAATTATTATTGTAGAGAATAGCCTATTGTACTAGCTCATTAGCATCATTAGTCAGGTATAGCGAATTACGTTGAGTACAATACGGGCACATTTGTATTTGTGAGGTATATAAACAGGGCCTGATGGAGAGAGAGGGCAATCGAGCTACGATTGCGATACGGGCGTGACATGTGTACATTCGGAAATCTAATAGTGACGGACTTTGCGCATTTTATTGAATTACCAGCTTCTGCATTACGTTTGGATTTGTTGTGTTCGGTTATATTTGTATCTGTGTTATATGCGTTTGTATAGTTCTAATAAAGTCTATAATAATTCTAACGGCATTTTAATTCGAGTCCCGCTAAACTCGTAACAATATTAATGTACTTATTAATAGCGGGTTTCACTTAAATATTAGCATTTGTGTCTGATTCACAGATATACAGTTTAAATTTATTTGTTAATAGGTAAATACATATGTAGTGTAATAATATTATTTGTTATATATAAAAAAATCATTTTTAAAATGCACGTGTTTATTCTGCTATATAAAATCCCACTTCAAAGATCTTGGATATCAAAAGGAGCAAAATCAAACAGAAATATCACAGGTGCGCATTCTAATATTCTATCTTGGGTTTTCCTTATTTGAAATGAAAAACAAGCAAACCAAAAAACATATTATTTACAAGTGGAAGCAAATATGAAACGTTAATACAAATATTTTATTTATATTTGAATCAAAATGAACCTTAATTTAATACAAAATTAATCAAACTTAAAATTACATAATTGATGATGAAAATGAATCTTATTATATTAATTTTGATTACTTTGGGTCCGTGAAGGCAAAGTGCCCACAAATTACTCAAAATATAAAAAAACGATTGGTCGAAGCAATTGACGGCCGGAAGACTGGAACTTATCTCGTTCAAAGAATAATACTAATAACCCCCTTGCATCAAGCGAGTTGATGCTCCCAGCCTGGCAGCATTCTAGGCCTACTGGCCTGTGGCAGAGATTTGATTGGGCTGAACGGTTTACATTTATTTATTTTTATATTTCATATATTTGTGTGTTTATTCCTATATTGATTGATTGAATCGTTAGTTCAGATTGTGGGAGTAAAATTAATGAAGTCAATTAGTCCTAAAGTTGTTCTATTGAAATCCATTGCTTTTAAAAATTAAAATCTAATTATAACTCTACATAATTAATGGATTAAAATAATATTACGTCGAGATGTATTGAACGAGATAGGCTGGTGCCTACCTCCAACAACGGATCAGTATGGTAATCTAGTGAGGAAACATAGCAGTCTTCTAGGCAACTTACCCATAGAAGACGGCTACCTAGGCTGACCTTGTCTTGGTATTCTACTTATAGTCGTGAGGGATTATAGGTAAAATTCAAAATATATAATAAGGAGTCAGGTCTCTGGCTACAGGCACTGCCGTCGGCGAATCTTGGCACACTTTTGGATGATGTGACTTCCAGAATCTGTGCCAGCATTCGCCTGGGGGCAACCTGTGTGGTTCTACACCTTTCTTAATGCGAGGATAGGGTGGACGGCTTGGGACACCACGGATTATCCTGCAGCAAAGGCGCTGGTAGAATTTCCCGACATGCGGCACACAACGACGTCATCGCCGGGGTACCTGCCGTTTTGAACCAAACGGCTTGTGTCGCGACGATGACAAGAGGTTGGATGGGATGACGCTGATTACCTGGAAGATGGGTCGGCCCTTAGTGTGCGATGCTACTTGCGTTGTCACTCTGGCGACGTCCTATCTTTCAAGTACTTGCGCTACCGCCAGGTCTGCTGCAGCCGAACAGAAGGCCTTTAAGCGCCGCAAATATGCCGTCATTGGAAATGGTGACACACCTGCGGTATTTGGGATGGAAACTCTGGGTCCGTGGAGTCCTAGCCCTAGCGTGACGTCGCATTATATTACCTTATTACCATCTGTCGCGAACGCGACTTTAGCTTCAAGCTTAAAACGTCAGCGTCACACAAGAAGGACGTTACATCATTTTAAAACTACAACTTTTGAATACCAAATTCAACCTACGGCTGGTAATCTCACAATAAATAAATTAGTTGTTCTCAAGAAATTAGCGCCTATGATTTCCACTGCGAACTCTGGAAGCTCAAACACCATCATACTTTTAAATGTGATAACTTTTTACGTTGTTATTGTTTGATGATTTGACTGTCAACTGCCCTTCTAACAAGTATTATTATAATTCTGTTTGCTGTTACTAAAATAACGGAAAAGATAAGGTGGAAGCTGACCTGATAGAGCATCAAGTCTGTAATTAGCAAGATACTGCCCAAGACAGAGGTATGTTCGTAGGTAAAAACTCGTTTTGTGTCGCTGAGCAAACGAAATCAGTTGTAAGTGTTGTGGGACCTCAAAACCTAGTGTGATTATTTAGAAGAATATTCCAAAACACACTATAGTGAAAAAGCTTCCTAAAGGTAAAAAAGTTTATCGAAACACCAATTTATCATGTCGATACTGAATTATTGTCAACATAATGAATTGGGTAAACATAATTTCTTATTAAAAGATAAAGTTGTCTAAAAATATTAAACGTGCCTTGAGAAGGATTTTTGTTATCTCTCTGATCATAAATTTTGGATGAAAATATTTATTAGATTAGTCTTTGCATCGTTTTAGGCTTCTGTACTTACTTTGACAAAAAGGAAAATTTTAGGACTTAAAACGGGCAAATATCGTAAATTCCTGGGTGTGTATGTACAAATATAATTTATTATTGATTACATATTATTGAATACAATGTAAGAAAACTTAACTTATTTGTATTGTATTCTACCCATAGTCCCTCAAGACTATAAGTAGAATACTGAGCCCAGATCACCGTCTTCTATGGGTAAGGTGCCCAGAAGGCTGGCTACGTTTCCTCGCTGGATCGCCATACTGATCCGTTGGCCGAGGTAGGCACCAGCCCTCTGATCACCTGAAGAGTCGATGAGTCGTTTTGATAAATTTTGGTAGAGGCTCATGGCCTCAGGACCCCACGGTCCAAGCGTCTCGACAGCAAACGGCACAAACATATAACTCTCACTGAGGGTTGCATATTTCCGCCGCTTGAGCGATTCCGCTGTTTCCGCCGCCGAACCGGCCGATCTAGAAGTGTTTGGTAAATGGGATGCGGCCAACGTGTCTACGCAAGTCGCATCCCACACCAAAGGCTTGCCACGCTGCCAGGGAATTAGAGTCATTCCGTCAGGGCGCCTGCCATCATCACGTGCAATACCGTTCGGCTCCAATAGAGCCGGCACGTTAGCGGTGGCAAGCGCCCTCCGTAAGACAGCATTCAGGGCGGCGTGGCGTGACCATCTGCCGGCACTGCGGCGGCAAGAAAGACCGTGGTATCCCGGGTCGATTACCTCTATTCCACAGACACATGTGTGTGGTGCACATATGCGAGAACCTAAGCGCAGGTTTATAGCCAAAGAAAAGGAAGTATTATCCAATAATGTACCTATGTTTGGGGAGGGGATAGCTTGGAGCCAAAAACCAGACTCTTTGCGAGAAACGGCAAGGATGCGGGCACGTCCTGTAGAGTTAGTTGAATTTAGAAGTTCTGTGTTTAATCCTCTACATATAGGTTCATCCCAGCATCGTTGCGAATTCATGATCGTGGGAATGTCTTCACTAGGGCAGACCGTTTTCCAGGCGTTTAGTGCTTCATTTAAAAAGGATGTATTGACATTATCCCAGTGTTGCATAATTTTTTTAAATAATGAGCCAGTGCTGTAGGCGGATGAAAGAAAAGCCGGTAGAGCAACGCTAGAGATTTTGCGGATGCCTAAACCTCCAAACCTAATGGGTAGGGAAGCTTGGATCCAGTTGTTGTCTGAGAGTTCTGAATTTAAAATTTTACTAAGCACATCTTTAATGCGATTATCTAGTGGTTTTATAAGATTAGGAAATTTCCAAAGCGGGGCGCATCGTAAAACATATGTTAATTTTGGTAATTGGTGTACAAATTGGATATCATATATACCTACATTCATATTATTACGCCTGTTTCCAAGAATGGGTAAGTAGAAAATAAGGGTCTTCAGTTGCGACGATCTTGATATACATCTTTTGCTTCCTCTATTTTCATTATTTCTTCATACATGCAAGTTTATTTTTACCCGACTATTTTTCAGAACATCTGCGATTTGTAGTATGTAAGCATTCGTATTGATTATTGTAAGGGGGGCCAGCGCACAATAATTAAGTACTTGGACATGTAGCATAAATATAGTATATAAGGCTGAAAAATTGGTAAACGGGATTAGAATAAAGACATCATACACATTGGGACAGTGTAGTTTTAACACAACTACCACCTCAGTCCACAAGCAGCCTCCGCCCATACCACAGTAGCAAGTACGTCCAGTACTCGAGTACGTCGCGGTCTACCGGCACCAACTCTACCATCCAAACTGTTGTCACACACGATTTGTCAAACTTCCATTCATCACTTACTCACGCACGCACACACGCTCGCAAGCACCCGACACACACACACACACACACACACACACACACACACACACACACACACACACACACACACACACACACACACACACACACACACACACACACACTTTTAAATAATTAGTATAAACAATAATTTCATGGAGAGAATTCTACCAATTATGAAGATCCACCTAGTGTTTTACCCAATAAATTATTTAATTATACTGTTTAAGGAGTAAATAAAATTAACTACATCACGTTTTTTTAAAAGTAAGTATTTTTAACGAAAGATATTTAACGCCCGCTCTTTTATATGAACGCTGTTTTAGAATTTATTCTAAAATATGCAATCGACTTAATACCATTGTTACATAGGCTTCATAAAACATTTTCACTAAACCTCCTTATAAATTACACTATGATACATAAAAACTGTTTGTTTTAGGCTTGTCACTAATTATTCACCAGACAGTTGTGTTATACATAAAAGTAGCTTAGTTAAACATTATACGTATGTATAACCCCCATAAAGCCTGTTATGTTAGGACATGTCACAAAAACATGTTCGTTGCAAAGCAAAGTGATACCGCCTGAGGCATTGTTCTAACATCTAGCGTTATTATATTTTGTGTGTATAAATAAAGTTTTAGTGGTAACGGTATGACAGCATCGCTACCTTTTGGGTATTGAAATATGATATTTTCAGTGCAAGTTTCGTGTGTAGTCATTTATTATACTATATATGCAGGTATAGAGAGGTCAAAAAGACTAGAAAATAATAGAAGCGCCACTTTCGCACTTTTGTTTGAATTATGGCAGTTTCAATATTGTTAAGAGTTTGTGGGAGTCGAATTAAAATGCCGTTAGAATTATTATAGAGTATATTAGAACTATACAAACACGTATAACACAGATACAAATATAACCGACCTCAAAGAATCAAAACGTAATGCAGAAGGTTGTAATTCAATAAAACGCGCAAAGTCCGTCTGAACTATTAGTTTCCTGAATGTACACACGTCACGTACACGTCGTTTAATACTTTACAAATGCAAACGTGCCCGCCCGGCCACGTTGACATAATTTCCTAGAGTTAACTTGTACTTATAATCCGCAACACATGACTAATGATGCAGCCTGCAAGCGGCCATAAACGAGTACAATAGGACAATAGGCTGTTCTCCACAATAACTAGAAACGTATGCCAATAAATAAGTGAACAAAAGAAGACAATTATACAAGGTTATAATTATTTCAAATGCCGACAGGTAATAAAATGTGCTTTTACAGATCTGTACGTGGAATTTGTCGTTGTCGGGGCCTAAGTTGTTACAATATTATAACAAGCGTAATTTTGGTACTTACCAAGTTGGTTCATTTACCATATTCCGATTATGTCAACTCAACATAACCTACGATGTTTACTTTAAAAATAATGACTATTAATTGTAAGCCGGAGCTTTATAACAGCCTGTAACTGATTAACAGGACAATTATTTGATAATAAGTAACTCAAAAAGTAGCTTAACGCAATTAAAAACCTGTCATGCCGGTGGTTCTTCGGTAAATATCGTCGAATTATAAAGAAAAGATTTATGCTTCAAATTCAAAAAGTTTTTCAGCGGACTTTAGGCTCGGAACAATGTAAAAATTAAAATATCAAGGATAAAATAAACTTTGTTTATAATGCAACGACATAAATAGAATATTGCCAGAAGTAAGAAATTGACGTAATGGTATTTTAGACGTTATGGCCAGGCTGTGTACAACACATTTTGTATAACGGAAGAAAAATATTAAGGATTGACCAAAAAAAATGAAATACGTAACAATTCCAATTCAAGTTACAATCCGTTCTTGTTTTTATAGAAAGTCTCAAAACTTTCAATAAATGTTTTATTATTTAAAACTTACTTTTTGTATAAAATCACTAATAAATTAAAGGTCCTATAGCTTATTTGCAATTTTATAAAATAAATTATTTATTTCGTATATTTGTACGAAATCGCAAAAAACAATTGAGAATTGTATTAATATAAAGCTAATAAGTTTTTGAAAGAAATGCCTGTCACACGCAAAGACGTTTCATCTTTACTGTTTGGCAACCGAACCGTATTAAGTAATATAATACTGTAGAAATATTATACCAAACAACTCCAACAAATATACATGAAATAACACATACTCGTATGAGTACGTAACATAAGGAAATAAATTCACACAGAGAAGCGTGAAAAAACCCGTCGTGTCGGTAGGCTTCGTCGCCCCATATTTATTTGGTGAATTACGTTTTGTAAATGTCGTTATTTATGCAATGTGCACCTACTTTAATTCACTGTACTGACTACAGAGTTATAACCCTCAATAATTCGAACGGTGCCGCAGTTGTGCTGAGCGACGAAATCCGCAATTGTTGGCTTGCCTTCGACCGCGTAGGCTGTGTAAGCTACTAGTGATGGGAACTCGATGGTTTTTGTATACGATTTTGCAGCCGAAATACTAATTATTTTAAACAAACCCAACGAGATAGGCAACGGATCGGTCGATTTAATGGTGTTGTAGACGTCCATGGGCGGAGGTAACCACTTGCAAGCAGCTGGACAGTATGTCAGTTTACTTATCTGCAAACATAATAATTAATACTAATACTACTAATATTATAAACGCGAAACTTTGTAAGAATGTATGGATGTATGTATGTTTGTTATTCTTTCACGCAAAAACTACTGAATGGATTTTGATGAAACTTTACAATAATATAGCTTACACATCAGAATAACACACATAGACTATAATTTATAAAGATATAGTGTGAATTATCCAAAATATAACGATTTTCCATCAGCACGCGGGTGAGACCGCGGGGCGCAGCTAGTGTAACATATACATGAAACTATTTTTGTGATTGTGTGTGCCTTCTTCGCAGTTTTAAAAATTAACTGGTTATTATGTTTGACATGTATTTATTTTCGATACTTGATAGATCGAAGAATATGGATTTTAATTTATTTATCATTATAAAATGTTAATGGCTTATATACAATATGTTGCATTATTCTCACTTTACTGAATAAGTATCTTGTAATAAATACATACATGATACATAAATTACATTACATTATAACATACATAAATTAATAAAATATAAAAATTATACTAATAAGATATATGTAAATAAAATATTATACAATATACTCACATAAATGTATCCTTATTATATATAGGAAGTTAACAATATGCCAAATAGTTCTTATAAAGACGACACGTTTACGAAATGGATCTTCCATTTTGTAAGCGTGTCATCGTACATACACATAACATAATATATTTACATGTATTATAAGTATATATCTATGTAATATATAAAATTTCTGCATATATATATATATATATATATAAATTATATATTTATTATTAAAATGTAAGTTTCACATAGTAAATTCATTCCTGGGGTTGACTGGATGAGATCGCTTTTTAGCGCGATAAGACCGCCCTTTGTACATAACTAGATATAATTTTAGTCTTAAAGTTCATGTTTGCATTGGTGTACAATAAAGTGTTATCTATCTATCATATTATATCGTTATCCATTACTGACCATTTTCTATCAATCGTAACCTAATATTACTGTTGGTTACAAACGTGTCCCTTCACTACGGCCATCATTCTTTTCATACCAATTCTGAATAATGAATACGGTCGCATTGTACATATTTCACCGAGTCGCGTATTCTTCAGGCATAAATATATTTTTATTTGTTCTGTATTAATGAAAACAACCCAAAGCTCCGAGTTTTTTCTATGTCTAAATGGAATTTCACTGTTTTTATTAGACGCAATATTTTTGTAATTTTTTGCCAAGTTTTGCAATATATCAAACTACGAATAAATAGACTTATTATTTATTCGTAGATACAATTGTTTATCATATTGCGAAATACATATAAATTCTAAACCAAATTACAGTGAGTACAATAGAAGTTAAATGTCATAATCTATACTAATCTTATAAAGAGGCAAAGTTTGTGAGCTTGTTTGTTGGATATAATCTCTTGAACAACTGAATTGATTTTGAAAATTCTTTCAGCAGTAGAAATATACATTATACCTGAGTGACATAGGCTTTATTTAAGCGTGATTAGGAATATGTTTTAATACGCCCAGCGAAATGATCCCGGGTCAGCTAGTTATGACATAAAGCATGACGTGACTTTCCAGGCATATTAATTTGAGATATAAAGCTTTTAGCAATAATTATGTGATTTTAAACTAAGCGAGGAATAGAGTGATAAGGGAGTAGAGAGAGAGGGAGGGATAACTGAGTATAAGGAATAGAGTGATAAGGAAACGTTGTGGTTTGAAAAAAAGATGTAATGACAAGGATCGAGAAATTAATGTTAAGATTGTTTGGACATGTAGAGATAATGGATGAAAGGAGACTAGCAAAACATGTATATGACAACAGCATGGCCGGTAAAGTTAGTGTCGGCTGATCATAATGTGCGTACCTAATTCGGCTTAAGTAATATCAACTAAAGAACCATTTTAAGCAAAAATTCCATGTTATGTATAAATAGTATTATTTATATTAAGCAATGCTTATTTTATATTAAGCTTCATTGCTTAATTTATATTAAGCAATGAAGATCTATTGCCTCTGTCATCCAATCATGGAAAGAAGACGTTATAGTATGTATAATCATATTGAGGGCTTCATAAGAAATGGGCGTACAGACAAAAGTGCAATTTTACACAAGGGACAAAATTGTGAATAAAACAAAATTAGTTGATTGTATAAGGCTGAAATTAGGAAACCCTTCTTTTTACGTACAACTTGCATACTGTTAAGACTTTCTAAAATGTAACATGCATAGTTTGATAGATATGTATGTATAGTATATTGTGATTTGTGTGCTATTGATCCTTCGTCTATACAATACAATAAAAGTACCAATATTTAAGTGAAAATTGCTTTTTCTACGATAAATAATTTATTTATAAATGACAGTTTCTGAATGTTTCTCTGTCAATCTCTTGGTTTGGCACAAACGGTCAAGATGAGTTAACGGCTCTAAATATATTGTTACAACTCTGTTCCTAACAAAAACAACATGTGCTTGTTTCAGATGTGCAGATGGCTGCATATATGAAACAAGCACATTTATTACCCGTCGGCATTTGAATTAATAACATTTAAATTACTTTATGCTCGTTTCTTTTGTTTACTTTGTGTTTAAAATTTTTGATTTGAAAACAGCGCATTGTTGAATTGTAATCTCCTATGGCGGTCATTAGCCAGGTGTGTCGGATTTAGTCCACTTAGATACGGGGACGTTGCAGTTGCGCAGTATAAGACGATGACCTGATGGAGGGGAGAACCAGTCGAGCGAGAACCACGAACAAAGCGAGACGTGCGTACTACAATCGGGAAACTTTTAGTGACTAACTTTGCGCGTTTTATGGAATTACGACCTTCTGCATTACGTTTGGACTTGTTGTATTCGTTTATATTTGTAACTGTGTTATATGTGTTTTTATATTTGAATTTCGAGACTCATAATATCATTAAAAAATTTAGGCATTAAAGTTAAGTTTAATCGACATTTTCAAACCACTATAGGTGTTAGTTGTTATTATTGCAGTTCGGTACAAATCACATAATGCCGAATATTTAAAAATATATTTTATATTTCGTTGCCCTTTTATGTTTTAAATGTAGAAAATACGCATAACTTAATTATGTTTTATTTTAAACTTTTCGATCAATGGTTCATGTCAATCAATCTCTTACTAATAATTAAGACAAAAAAGTTTTGATAAGCGTAACGCTGTCAAGAGTTATGTTTCTACGGAATTATGGTGCTTAATTTGATATTAAATATGTTGTTACTGTTAAAAAGTTAGTTCGTCAGTGATGAAATGAAACCTGAAATAGGGTTTCTTAGAACAGCTCAACTATACAATTTACAATGTTAGTTACAAAAGTTACAATGTGGACAAAGCTGCAGGCGTTCCTGGTCACGAAGATAAACTAGCCGAATTCCTCATTTGATCGTAGTTATGTGGAAATACGCGTGTGTAGTAATACGGCGGGTTGTGTTCGGGCACCCGCTGTCGGTCGTAAAACCGAATTGACAATTTAAATTTAATCTACTTTATGGTTCGAGCGGTGACGTGTTACATACACTATTACATTTCTATTCCGTCGCATATGTATTTTTTATTAAATATTAAAACATCTAGAATATGTATTATTCGGATTTGATTTATAGGTACGATATGGGGTTTCTAAAAATATCATTACATTTATTGGAGGTTGGCAGAGCGTTGGCAACACCTCTGTTGTCGCAAATATCCATAACTAGCGGCCCGTCCCGGTTTCGCAGGTGGACTTTTAGTAGTTTTAGTAGAGATCCCGATTTTTTTCCTGTAATCCAATTACTGCAATTCACTTGATATTACCGCGGTATTTAGAAAAATACGCGGTCGTAAAGCGACGGCGATTTGACAGTGACAGTCAAAGAGACTAGGGTACAACGTTCATACCGCCATGTTAGGACAGAATAAAAATGACGTAAGGGTCTTATTAATTTGTAGGGATTGATTATTATGTAGGAAAATAAGTTTAAAGAATTAAATTTATAATAAAAAGAGACGAGGTAAATCAGAATTATTAAAACTAATGACTGAACGTTGTGTACGAGGCATTCATCCGGCAAACGAAAGGTTCTATGCTATACAGGCGGGAATTTTAATGTGCAATAGTGACGATTATGATTGAAAATTACTTCGTTACAAAATATAGCTTATGTTACTCAGGGATAATATAACATTCTAATGATCAGAGACCCTCTAGCATCTAAGGAGCAGAGGAGCCTTCACCCCTGTTGACGAAGTGAGTTTGCCTTTCTCGGGGAATTTTTAAGCATTGATGCGCTAGGATCAGCGTGGGCGTAACTACGTTTTAAGTCTCACGCTCTTCCTGCCATGAGCGTGGGGCACATGGGAGGAGCGTGGTTTTACTGGAGTATTAAATATTCGAGTCTCCACACTAGCCGGCGATTTGACTCTGATTGTGTCACCTCTCGTCGCTTTGGTCTAATCCCTAGTAAAGGACCCGGTAGTGTGCGAAATGAATTTCCCTCGCCTCAATAAAAAAAACATGATGAAAGTATTTTTGAAATCGGTCCAGTAGTTTCTGTAATTATTAACATAGAAAAGTACAAATCTTTCCTCTTTTTAATATTAATTAAGATAATAATAACAACCCATAAACGTCCTACTGCTGGGCTCGGGCCTCCAATTTATAGGGGAACGAACGGTATACCCGCCACGCTTGTCCAAGGCAGGTAGGCGGTTTTGAAAAATCTGTTATCTCGATGTGCGGGATTTAGGATGATTTTTCCTTCACCTTCACGTGGTAATAAGCACATGCACGTTTTGGTCTAATTACTGCTTCAGTGGTTCATGCTTTCGAACTCGCATCCTTTAAGTTGGGACGCCAATCCGCCAAGCACTAAGTTAGGATGGTTTAATGTCCATAGAAGATAATAATCACTTTCCATCAGATGGCCTTTTAGGCTGTCTGTTGCACTTCAGCAATAAAATTGGGTAATAGCCTAAACAGTCGATGTTTTTCGAAAATACCTTGCATTTCAAAAACTACTCATTTTCTATTTTAGGTAACTGCGTATTACATTATTACGTCTTACATATTACACAAACTTAGAAAAGAAAACAAATTTATTCATATACAAATATCTCAATAAATTTACTATCACAATTATTTACCTACCAGTATATGACCAAAAGTGGTTACTTCATGCTGAAATAATTCACTCGTGACAGAAGAATAGGATATTCAGTCAAAGGAAAATATGTATATATTTAAGCAAGTAGCATTACGTATAAATACACTATAGTAATACAGAGAACTTAACTTTATTTTCTTTTGTTGCAGGTAATTCAACTGTTAACTTGAAACCTCCCGAAAACGTTGCCTCCAAAATGTAATCAAAGTAATGTCGAAATGTCTGTGTGTTGAGTTTGCCAACGCCAAACGTAGCTCACAAAGTACGTCGGGTTGCGCTCTTTGGTTGGCTTTGACAAATGTGGCGCCGGCTGACCCAACTGACTCATTGACTGCTACAGTGTTGTGTGTAACAGTGGGTAAGATTTTTGATCACTTTAAACAAGATTCATCAGTGAAGTACATATTGTTACAACTTAGGTTCCGACAAAAACAATTCCACTCCTAATCTGTAAAAAACATTTTATTACCTGTCGGCATTTGAACTAATTGTAATTCTATTATGATCGTCTTCTTTTGTTTACTTATTTATTGGCATACGTTTCTAGAGAACAGTCTATTGTTCTATTGGACTTGTTTATGGCCGCTTGCGGCTGAATCATTAGCCAGGTGTTGCGGATTACGGCGACTACGATACGGGCATATTTATATTTGTGAGGTATAAAACGATGACCTGATGGCGAGAGGGGGCAGTTCAGCGACAACTACGATCAAGGCGTGACGTGTGTACAATCGGGAACCTGATAGTGACGGACTTTGCACGTTTTATTGAATTACGACCTTCTGCATTACGTTTGGATTTGTTTTGTTCTTTTATATTTGCACCTGTGTTATACGTGTTTGAATAATTCTAATAAACACTATAATAATTCCAACGGCATTTTAATTCGAGTCTCGCCACTTGTAACAATATATTTGAAGTCGACTAGTCATTATAAGATTGGAAGGGAGTAACAATTAAAAAACTATTTTGTAATTTTGGATATGTACAATCAAACAAATTGAAACATGACCCACCATAAGGTCATTTTCTTACAGTCGTGAAATACAATTAGGTTGAAATTCGCCTGAACATACATTTCCTTGGTAACGAACTTGTTATCATGTTATTAGACATTGACAGTTACTGACTACGTTGTATTAAACAGATCGGAGAGACTCGTCTATACTTGTGTAACATCTGACAAATACTATTACGTGCTATTACTATGTCTGTCATTAAGTATGTTGGATTAAGTGCCGTTTCCTATATCTTACCGACAGTTTATTTGCCTTACTAACGATTAAAATTTGAAGTAATCTCTATACAAGCAATGTCAAAATTCAACCTACGGTAAAGCAGAGGAAGTGGAGTGGAGTGAATAGTGAGATATCGGAACCGGTCATAAATCGACAAGCCAAAGGTGACACAGGCCAAACCTTTGGTATATACAACATTAGATATTAGCGTTGTACGTTAGGTAGCAGAAATACACAAGAAAATAAAACATTAACAACATTAATGTGGAAGATAAATTTTTTTTTTTTAAATTTTATTAATTGGTTGTATTTCAAAGTTAGAAATGGCACTCATTTTACTTTACTTAAACCTAAAACCGGGTATAAGCACCATTGTTTTCAATGACGTCTAATAGTCGATTACGCATCGACCCGATTAGACGATTGCAGATGTCGGTTCCCCTCATGTAATTCCAAATTTCATTACAGTGCTGCTCAATTGCTTCCTTTGTCCTCTCGTTTCTGTTATCCCACATTTGAACCATCAAACCCCATAAATTTTCTATTGGGTTGAGGTCTGGTGACCTAGATGGCCATGGAATTAGAGTAATTTCATCTTCATGCTGGGTAAGCCAGTTCGAGACAATTCTGGCGGTATGTACTCGACAATTGTCGTGAACGTAGGAGAATACAGGGACTTCTTCAAGTGGGTACACTATTCGCACTGTCGGTAACATTGATTCATCCAACAAATCGACATAGTTTAATGCGTTTTGACGAGGAGAAATTTGGACAAGTTCACCTATACCCCCGGTACCCATCCAGGCCCACATGTTAGCTGAAATTCGACCAGATAATTGATTGGGTACTACGTGATCCTCTGTGTATCGCGTATTGTTATAACGCCACAAAGTTAAGCGACTATGTTGAGAAGATCTAAATGATTTTTCATCTGAAAATATGATATTAGTCCAGTCAAAGTCTAAATAATTACGTGCAAAATTTAATCTTGCAGTTTTGTGTGCATTCGTTAAGTCTACTTTCTTAGCATAATGCCGGTAATGCAGTTCAATACGGTGTAAATGATTTCTTATGGTCTGTAATCAAACGTCGTAACCTGCCGCGAAATATTGGGTACGAGGAAAAGGATGTTCTTCATAATGGTGCTGCATATCTGTACTTTGTTGGTTTGTTATTCGACGAACGCCATGATTATGTTTTCGTCTATCTTCAATTATGCCCTCTTCAGCGTGCCGTCTGATCCATGTCCTCACTGTGTTCCGACTTATATTTAACACTCGTGATATTTCTCGAATGCCATAGCCTTCCTCTACTGAGCACTACAATCCGAGCTCTTTGTTCTGCGAGACTACCCATTATACAATTGAAATAAATATTTAATTCTTAGATATTGAGCTCTAATTTTTTTCTCATTGACTTTACTTGACTTCTGATATACTTTCAGAATGACATTTTATTTTTAAAATTATAATAATTTTTCTATAATGAAAAGAGTTAGAACTATAAGGCAGATTTCAGTTCAAGATTCAAATTATTTCAAATAATTACTGTTTTATCTAAAACATATCTAGTACAATGATAACAAAGTTTAAAATTGCGTAGTTCTGAGGCTAGTGACGCATTTTTATTAATGTTTATAACGTCCTAAGTGCAACACACACAATAAACCTTACTATTTTGACGGTTTTAAAGGAATTATTAGCAAAGTGGGTCATAAATCAGTTGTGCCGATCGTACATAATCAAAACTAATATGCATTTGATTATCACAATTTTAAGCGATTTTTTCAACATGACTTCTTTTTGACAAGTTGGACCTGTAGACCTGACATGTTCAGTGCGACAAGATTTTATTTAGGGTTTTTACGTCTTCCTTACTATCCATTCATTTGCCTTACTAGTGGTTAAAAACTGACAACCATACAAGTAATGTCAATACAATACCAATGCGTAATAACAAATGGACAGATTTTTGCAAATTTGTAATTTTGAATGTGTTTTGCATAATCGATATAATTATAGGCTTGAAATATTTAATTTATACATAAGTCAACTGTTTAGGGTAAATTACATTTTGGATATTAATGACTTGAATGTAAAACACTCTATTATTCTATATAACCTAATATATAATAACCTGCTGCTATAAAGCCAGTTTTAATTTTTTACTATATATATTGAACAGAGCATGCCTGCGATACACAACCTACACTATATAACAAAATTAAATGTAACAATTTGGTACACCAACAACTACTTACAACAACAGCGTGTGTGATTTATGACAGCAGTTTGTAAATGTTGAACCAAAGATTAGGCTGTTAAGATAGAAATATTAGGGGTTTCTCTAGATCCAGACTCTTGAGAAAATTGTAATGTTTTTAAAATTTATTAGTCTACAAAAAGAAGGAATTATAATACATTTCAAAATAATGCTCTCGCATTTAATGTCGTATATGGGACATATCTATACAAATGTAAGTAGTTTTTGAAAGTTTTATTTTTTAAGTATAAGCAAACTAAAAGACTGATAATGATAAGCGGATGAACCAAAGAGTAGAACTCGTCGTCTGTTTTTCCTGAACCGCACAATTTAGAAGTCTTTAAGTCTTGCGTGAACAGGTAACTTTAGGTAAGCGTGCTCCATCTTAGACTGAATTTCCACCAGACATCAGGTGCAATGTTCATTTAACGCGAATCTATACAACATCTTTGTCAGCTAATCTCTGTCCACTGCTGGACGTAGGCCTTCCCAAGTACGCGCCATATATCCCGGTCTCGCGTCTTCCTCATCTAGCCCCTGCCGACAACCTTGCGCAGGCCGTCAGTCCAGCGGGCTGGCGGGCGTCCTACGATACGTTTGCCGAGACGTGGTGTCCACTCCAAGACTCGTTTGCTCCATCGGCCATCGGTCCTGCCACAGACGAGACCGGCCCACTGTCGCCCACATATGTCGGTTACCTTCGTTCTCTAACGGATACCCTAATTTCTGATTTTATCCCCTAATATAATATAACAAACATATATAATATAACAAACATATATTATATATAAACTAGCTGTCCCGACAGACGTCGTCCTGCTCGGAAAAGCTTCAATAAATATGCCGACAGCAGCGTCACTGGGTCCAATTGTGACCCAACTCAGCAACCTTCTCTGGCTCATGCACAACAACTTTGCTAAAGATCATCACATGATCAAATGTATAGTTTACGATTCCGTAAAGGACATACAGACAAACATTCATTTTTATATAAGATACATATAGAGCGTTGCTTAACAACGTGGCAAAGCCGGCAGCCTTTTGGGAACTTTCCCGACAAGTGACAGTAGTTTGGGACCCATATTTTGTCTTTAGTAAATATTATTACCCTTTTTATTTAGACTAATAAACAACAAAAGTCACATAACTTTAAAACTCGGGTAATTTTAAAGTCAGACATTCTACGAAATGTCCGCCTGATAAGTAAATATATGCGTTAGATATTGGAAACAGGACCTGTGCCAAGAGATTGTGCTGTTCGGCAGATGGCTTGTTTATTGAGTACGAGGTGGACCATATAATATAGAGATTGTGGCGTAATTGGCTGTTTCAGTTGTGGGACCAATTATTTATGTGAGCAGTGACAGGTACCAGCTATATCAGGTGTGCCACGTAGTTCGCGCAGAATGTGGATTTCACGTCTTCAGAACCCTGCCTGAGTTTCTTGGTGCTTTTTAAAGTAGGGATAAAATGTTGAAAAGTGGTGTTCATAAAGTAGCAAGTAGACGTAATTTTTTGATTTACATCTTTAAAAGGTGATTGACTTTTGAAATTGATGAAATGTCCGTTTAAATTTTCGTTGAAATTCCGTCAAGCCATTTTGGAGCTTATCCGAGGAAATTTTCAGACCGACACACAAACGAAGCATTCTAAATGCAGTTTTTTTTAATAATAAGGCGTCGTATACCTAAATAAGAGTTTTAGTAGACACTTAAATTTTATTTGTTAACTAACTGTACCCGGTAGACGTAAGTCTTGCCCTTAAAAAATAAAAGTTCATTGCAGCGCCATCAACCGGGTCCAATCTTGAATCTAAACCATCCCGGGGTACACTGGAACATACACAAAAATAATTCACCTAAATCCGACAAATGAAAATGAGTTTAAATGCAGTCACCATTGCCGAAATCGGCCGGGAAAGATCATAACTAATGATTGGCTAGACTGATGATGTTTTATAATGATATTTTTTTAAATTGATGAATTGCCATCTTCAGCTTGGCGATCCATCCGGTCATCGAATCCCTCAAATCTAAATTCAATGTGTGGTATCTAGACGATGGGACTCTAGGCGGCGACGCAGAAACTGTACTCCAAGACCTACTTATCCTGATATCAAAATTTAATTCAATAGGATTAGAGTTAAATTTTTCAAAATGCGAAATTTTCTTGTCCGATAGCCTGTCTAAAAACGAAAGCGACAATATTAGCAATATGTTCAATGTCGTCGCACCCGGTATTAAGGTCCTGGAGAAGGATTCTCTTCGCTTGCTTGGAGCCCCTATTCTAGATGAGGCCATTCCAAATTATCTGTCTGAGCAATCAGCCGCGTTTGATCTGTCATACTCTAAACTTTTCGATATTCACTCTCAAATTGCATATCACATTATACGACATTGTCTGTTTGTACCAAAATTAACATATGTTTTACGATGCGCCCCGCTTTGGAAATTTTCTAATCTTATAAAACCACTAGATAATCGCATTAAAGATGTGCTTAGTAAAATTTTAAATTCAGAACTCTCAGACAACAACTGGATCCAAGCTTCCCTACCCATTAGGTTTGGAGGTTTAGGCATCCGCAAAATCTCTAGCGTTGCTCTACCGGCTTTTCTTTCATCCGCCTACAGCACTGGCTCATTATTTAAAAAAATTATGCAACACTGGGTTAATGTCAATACATCCTTTTTAAATGAAGCACTAAACGCCTGGAAAATGGTCTGCCCTAGTGAAGACATTCCCACGATCATGAATTCGCAACGATGCTGGGATGAACCCATATGTAGAGGATTAAACACAGAACTTCTAAATTCAACTAACTCTACAGGACGTGCCCGCATCCTTGCCGTTTCTCGCAAAGAGTCTGGTTTTTGGCTCCAAGCTATCCCCTCCCCAAACACAGGTACATTATTGGATAATACTTCCTTTTCTTTGGCTATAAACCTGCGCTTAGGTTCTCGCATATGTGCACCACAAACATGTGTCTGTGGTATAGAGGTAATCGACCCGGGATACCACGGTCTTTCTTGCCGCCGCAGTGCCGGCAGATGGTCACGCCACGCCGCCCTGAATGATGTCTTACGGAGGGCGCTTGCCACCGCTAACGTGCCGGCTCTATTGGAGCCGAACGGTATTGTACGTGATGATGGCAGGCGCCCTGACGGAATGACTCTAATTCCCTGGCAGCGTGGCAAGCCTTTGGTGTGGGATGCGACTTGCGTAGACACGTTGGCCGCATCCCATTTACCAAACACTTCTAGATCGGCCGGTTCGGCGGCGGAAACAGCGGAATCGCTCAAGCGGCGGAAATATGCAACCCTCAATGAGAGTTATATGTTTGTGCCGTTTGCTGTCGAGACGCTTGGACTGTGGGGTCCTGAGGCCATGAGCCTCTACCAAAATTTATCAAAACGACTCATCGACTCTTCAGGTGATCAGAGGGCTGGTGCCTACCTCGGCCAACGGATCAGTATGGCGATCCAGCGAGGAAACGTAGCCAGCCTTCTGGGCACCTTACCCATAGAAGACGGTGATCTGGGCTCAGTATTCTACTTATAGTCTTGAGGGACTATGGGTAGAATACAATACAAATAAGTTAAGTTTTCTTACATTGTATTCAATAGTATGTAATTGAATAAAATAATTAAAATCAAATACGTAAAAATTGATGAATATCATATTTTAATACTTATTATCCTATTCCGGACAAAGTCAATTCCAAAACACACAAAACATAAAAAATGTTCCAACCTTTCTTGAGTTATAAATGGTGTAACTAACATGAAATTGTTTTATATATACGACTAGCGGCCCTGGCAGACGTTGTCCTGATCTGATAAAATAAAAATCTAGAACCCGATCTCAGCGCCACCTACCGATTCCAACGGGATAAAAAGTATCCTATGTCCGTCTCCTGGTTCTAAGCTTCCTCCCCACCAATTTTCAGCCAATTCGGCACAGCCGTTCTTGAGTAATAAATAGTGTATCTGACACGACTTTCTTTTATATATATAAATAGAAAGATGACTTTGTTTTAGATATAGATTTCTGTCTTAAGTTTTGGAGAAGAAAATGGACTAGAAATATATCGAAGAATATAATTGATATTATGTTTTAGCCCTGAAACGAATATTTATATTCCATACAGCTCTTAATACAATCTTATTCTAGCTAAATCTGAAATACTCGGAATACTGTTCCCACTTACCAAAATCACTACTATTATCTAGTATGAAAGCGTCGCAGCATTCAGTCGCTCCAAAGACGAGGTCTGAATAGGTTATCTGGGAATAACGACCCGCCCGTCGGTGCTGCGTTTTATGGCCTATATTTCAGATACGGCAGTTGCATTGTGAACGTGCCTAGCTAGAACCTTCACAATGTTACTGTTCTACTAATATTCCTCAAAGTTTTAAAGTGAATTCTGCATGTGAAGAACATATTGCAATGAATTCTGAAACAATGTTCTCATAAAAGAATGAGCGTTAAAATTTATTATCATTATATTTTAAAAAACCACGATTAAAACAATTTTAGTTACTTGAAAACAATCATGAATGCCCTAAGTGAATCCTTAAAGAAATGACGTCATCACTTGTTAGGTTTAAAAAGTTTAAAATATGGGTCGTCGTTTCGTCAGATAAAACTTTTCTCATTTGATTTGTCAATTGCCCTATTGATTCGATTTTCTCTTTGACTGGTACATCGATACTTTCCATGTATCGTAAAAAATCTAATATTAAAAAATTCCGACTTAAAAAACAATCAGAAAATGATTGTTGTCCACTTTTTGACTTGAAAGCAAATGTTTTAAAATGATATAAAACAGCGAGAGAAATATGCTGTAGCACCATCTGGTCATTTAGGATTTAGAAGTTTTCCAGAGTGATGTTTTCACTTTGTCGACAGCCAACCACTGTCGACTGGATCTCCCCAAGTTTGCGCCTCTTGTCCCGGTCCTCCGCTGTTCTCAACCAGCCCCCACCGGTGAACCTGCACAGATCGTCGGTCCCTCGTCGCAGGACGCCATCGTCGGAGGGCGTCCTGCATTTCGTTCGCCGAGATATGCAGGACTCGTCTGCTCCATCCGTATTTTTATTTGGCGTTTGTTATTCCTAGTATCTTCTTCCATTTCTAAAACTTAAACTTCTATTCCTGAAACTGAAGCTTAAACCTTACTATGCCATTTAGGAAAACGAAATACTTTCACCGGTGATTTGAAGCCAAGGGGGCAAAAGCGGCCGCTTTCACAGATTTATTGTGTATGTATAACGAATATAACAAGTATCAAAATAAAATGGAAGTCTGTGCTATTGTCTTACTGATGACTACCAGTATATCTAGATACAGATTGTATAAACTAGAAAACAAATTAAATACTTCTTACGTTCACATTCGTTGTTTAAAATTACACTAAAGTAAGTGAAGAAACCGAGTGTTTCATGAAGTTAATTCTCAATTCCCGAGTGGAGTTTTATAGCGTCGGACTTCATTATGCTAACAAGGGGTCGGTTTCGGCCCATCTGATCGCTGATTTTCGATACCGCATCGGTTACTTGCTTTTAAGGGAGTGATAGGACGATATTTGAGGGAATATTGAGAAAGAAATTATCAAATAATAGCCTTGGCTTAAATTGGGTGAAGATAGATAAACACTTTATTATTCAACAAGGTAACAGATACATCCTTTTCCAAGTGTTAAAACTCGGTTCAACGCTTAAGGTCCTCTTTTCCTCGTTGGTTTCCTACCTCTATATACTCAAAGCCATTTTATGTGGCCAATTAATTATTCTCTTGCCTAAGGAGAGGTTCATCCGCAAATGAAGCTGAACCCATGTCAGCCAGGGCTGCGGAGTCAGCCACGACCTGATGCCGTGGCTCCGGCATATCACGACAGAAGGAACGCCGGGATGTTTAGTGGGTATTCTGGCAAAGCAATTGGGGAGTCCCACAGTGCACCACCGTCATGTGCCTAAGCAGTGAGGTGTCCGCAAATAAATTCATCTAGACAAAAAAAAGGTTCGGCTTTCCTACCTTTTCTTCTCCACTTTGCGCGGTCTTCGGGATCACCTATTTTGAAACCATTGGTATGCATCTTATGCTTCACAACATCAAGGCAGCATTTCTTGGGTTTTCCCCTTCTATCGGGACCTGGTGGAAGTGGCATGGCTGGACATTTATTACCCACATAATTACCCAGTCTCTGTAAAACGTGGTCACTTTTGTGAATAGCTCGAACTATATTTGACACTTAACTAAAATACTTTTTCGTCATACTAAAACGTCACAACCTCCATGACTTTGTACGTGTGTACATGTGTATGACGTCATTCTAATGGACAAAATAGCTTTCGATTCCTCTTTTAGAGTGAATTGTTTAAAAGTAAGACGATAACAAGTTATTTATCCGTTCCTGCACGGATAAAAGAAGGGATTATTGAGACATCAAAAAGAAACATACGCTATTAAGACTTAATGTATATCGTTTATTTTTTGCAGATCATTGACTTCTATAGTATCGTTATATTTTACCACGCGTGAATAAAGATTTCGCTGACCAGATTTCTAATGGTCAAACGTCTAGACGCAGACTAAGTTATTGAAGCCATACATTATAGAAACGCAGTAATTCTTAAGTTGTCGTTAACATTTTTCGCTGTAAGCATGTATACTGCAGTTATCAAACTCATTTAATAATTCACTTAAAATAACAGCTACTGAATTTCATGTTTTACATTGTATTTTAATCTGTATTCATTGACAGTTAGCAAGGAGCAAAATATAGAAAAACTTGTAAACATAAGTTTGTTTAGTTGCAGTTGTATCTATTATTTAATTTTAAAATAGGCTAATTGTGTGTCATTTTACGGACAATCAACCCATTCCTGGGATTCTTGGTATTTTGGTTAAAAAAAAAATGCCTCAAAACATTATTACATAAGACTGTCTTATCGTCATGCATATACATGTTGTAGTTATTTATCCTATAAATTAAGTCAACCGTCTAAACGGTTTTTTAAAGCAGTTGCAAGACGATAGATAATGATATATGCTATTTTGAATTCTTAAAAGTACATAAAAAGCATTTAGTAGTTGCTGAACTGTCGAGTTGTCAATTGCCAATTGACAGAAACAGTGAAATGAAATGAAATCTTTATTTGTATGAAACATGGATAACACGGTCTTATGATCTAGTGAGAACACGTTTCGCCATTTACTGGCATACAAATTTTCTTAAAAACGAATATGGTTTATAATTATTATGTATTTTTACTTAATAGTCGTGTATGATCATTATAATTTGTTGTATAATTTTGTCACCTTTGTCTCAAAGTTAAATACAATTATATATTTTGAATGAATGTCACTTTATTAATAATAATGAATCGTCGAATATATTGAATAATTATCACATGTTGGTAATAAAATAATTAATGAAATAAATAAATGTCATTTGATGTTACTAAAATAATTCTGATACCCGATAAAAACATTTCTAAACCAGCCATGAGAATAATTTTCTTGTAAATTGTTTGAGAGGTAATTCTCTTATTGACGCAGGTAATCGCTTATATACTTTTATTGTTATTACTGGTATATTTTTGTGAATTAATGCAGTTCTAGGCATAGGAATTATTAGTCTAGTTGGACGAATATCATCTCTACGGAACACTTAATATATATGAACTGCCACGCAGTTGACCATTTTTAAAGGTGAGTGCAACATTCGTATTTATTCGTATTCGTACTTAACAAACAGAGGCATTTGTTTAACAGTTGTCGATGTTGACACTAAATTCCAGTTATTTTATTTATACGAAAAAGTAAACAGAGGTTAGTTCCACTGAGCAAACATCAAACAGCTAAATCGTTAAACATCGTAAAAGTGTAGTGTAAAATTGTAAGCGCGTTTACTGACCACTAAATACTTATGTGTTTCACCGCATTCAGAAGGTATATACACAACGGTCGAACTCTTTGCCCACATGGTTCCCGTGCACCTGAATCGTTGTAATAAACTACTACACAAATGGAATGAATATAGTATGTGATAAATCAAGGATTTTAAGATATGAAAAATTATTGAGAAATTTTCCAATAACTGTATAAATAACGCTTGAGCTATTTAAGATTAATATTTGAAGTGGAAGACTAAATAATACATAATATTTATAAATAGACGATTTAGGAACTTTTTTTATAGATTCCAGCCTTGGAGTCTCACATACATATAAAAGTCACAAATAACTGTCCCTAATAGAGAGTAAATAATGTAACCGGTTATTGTTCTCTGCCTTAAAACAACATTTGCCAAAGGGCTGATTTTTCAATCATCACATAAAGTTATACACTGGCTAATTATGACGTGAATTAATGTAATCTACTACTTTATTCTTCACATACCTATAATTTTTAAGTTGTATTTTAGTTGATGATAGCAAAATCAACCTCAAATTACTTAGTTTTTTATTACTTGGGCTGATTTTGCAATCATCAGACAAAAGTTATTTAAAGATACATTATAAAAAATCATTAAAATTGTAGCATAGCACTTTACTATAATGAACTTTATATAGGTACACATTTTTTCAGTCTCGTATTATTAGTTGAAGATGAACGCCTTTGAGCAGTGCATTCTACGTGCAATGATGTGTGGTGCCAAAACATTGACGAACTAAAGATCACTCAGCGGGCTGTGGAGCGACATATTGGCCCTGCCCTATCTCTTACGAGTCAAATCATAAGGATATCCGTTAAAGAACCAAGGTTACCGGCCCATTGAAGTGGTACTTGAGTTTGCTGCCAAAACTATCTTAAATGGGGATGCGGACACATACTACAATAAATTCTAATATTTTACATATAAAAACAGACATATATTAACATATCATCTAATTTTTAAAATCTCATGATAGAAACAATCTTTGTTACTTTCCTAACTATAAATAATTAATTAGTGCGCTATTTAAATCGTTTTATTTATTATCTCATAAGTAGGTATCCTCCTCCTACAAAATCTATGAGGCTGCGAGGTTTTGTAAGTTTGTTGTCAACTGTCCGCTCCCCTATTGTTTTCTGGCATCAGGTTCCAGTACCCCCTTCGTGGCCGAAAGTACATTGGTCGCACCTCGGGTAAATGTTCATAGAGGACGGTTTTCATTAATAATAATAAAAAATATATATTATTATTCTATTTTCAATATTTGTGTTCAATTTTTCAGCCCACAGCGTTTCTGGTGTAAGAATTTAACATGGATATTGCTAAAACAAAATTTCTACTACAATTTGTTATCTTTATAACAATTAAATGTCCCCCAAACAGAAGTCACGAACATAATTAAAGAGCAGTAATGAGTCAAATCCCCTAGAAACGAGTAAAGGCGTAACATTAGTTACGTTATTGCCCCCGACTCCGCCCGACCGACGATTTTTCCGCCGAATTTATTGTTGAGTCACACGCACAAGTGTGATAAGGCACTGTTTGTCATTTTTCCGGCTTGTTTAGTACCATTGCGGTCTGTTACAACTTGTTTAATTTTTGGGCTCTTGGTAGCTGCGCTATAACTCAAGTCGGGCACAATTATGGTGGAATGTGGAGATATATTGTAGTCATTATCTTAGTTTATATTTCCACGATCTTATAATTTAATGCGATTTATTGTTATGCTGATTATTTGGAAGTACTTTTTTATCGCGAGTGTAAATTAAAATTATTTAACTGGCTAATAGAACTCTCTTATGATGATACCGAGAATTTGCTAAACTGACTATACTAGTATGAGTCTGTTACCGCACACTCACGCGTTCACGTGTACACACACCACACACATACGTACATACATAAAAACCACATAAATATACACATACATTTCCACAGACATTACAAATTTTAACATAAAGTATTTTTTTAAGCATAAACTTTAAGATAATTTTCTTTTTATATTTTTTTTAATCGAGTTGTCTGTTTGTTAATGGCTTTGAATGAATTCTCTAATTCTAACTTCTTTAAGTCAATTTGAAAAATTTGAGATACTGCGTAACTTTTCGCTAACTATAAAGGGTTTCGTAGATGTGACAAATAGTCGATACTATTTCCTACATTTGGCAACGGAACGTAAAAAAACATTTAATTGAAATTACCCTATATCCCAAAAGTAATGTTTTCATTCATTCATTTAAAGATATCGGAGACCATTGTTATAATTTTGAAGATCTGAATAACGGCACTCCTCAAATTTACGTACACTGAGAAAAAAGGTTTTAAGTCTCATTTACATATACATATGCAGCTGTCCCTAATTTACTACAGGATTCTAACTATATATAGGTACATATATCGTCGCCACCCTGTTAATGATATTACCCTAGACACCTCAGACGAACAAAATAGGTAGACGGAGCTCCAAACTCTTAGAGTAAAGCACGCTAAAGGAAGCCGATCATGCTGCAGTATGTGACGGGAACCTAGTATTAAATAATTGAATTAGTACGGATAAAGGTGAAATAATTTCCGATGGATACAGTACTATTACCCACACAGACGCAAACCACGTGTATACCTACTACATAAGTTTACAACACAAGTTTGTAAAAAACAAAACCGACTTCTTTTTTTTTTTCTTTCTACAACATCTCAAAGTTAGATAATAGCTAATGTAAAGTGTAAAGTATTGTTTTTGTAAAGACAATGTATTTTTTACTTTTTAGTTGCGCAAATACTTCAATCGATTTAGAAATAATATATTAAGCACCTGTAAAAATTGTACAACTGCATGCGGATGTTAAAAATACAATTTGAAAGTCGATCCACAATTGACGGAGAAATCGCGTAACATGCTTACGAAAAAATAAGCGTCTCTGTGGAAAGTGTAATACTAGCACGCGTATACGGGCTTTTTTGGAAAAATTTAGACTCGGCATTTTTTAATAAGGGTTATTTTGGATTTCTCTGAGATCCACTCATCAGAACCTGACTTGGTGACCATGAGACCGTCTTGGGAGCATACACACTTGCGTATAAAGAAATCAAAATCGATCCACAATTGACGGAGAAATCACGTAACGCGCATATAAATAATTAAGCGCCTGAAAAAATGTAATATCTACACACTTATACAAGCTTTTTTCCAAGAATTTAGGCGCATGGCGTTCTTTCATAAGGGTTATGCTCGATATACCTGGGATCCGATCTATTTATCAGATCCTGACTTGGTGCCCATGTCAGTGACCACCTTGAGAGTATACACTTACTTACTAAAGAAAACAATTTGAAATCGATTGGTTAGAAGTTGATTAACAATTTTCGTGAGTTTGTTTTTTCCTTGGAATCCACTCATCAGTTCCTGACATAGTGACAATGAGACCAATTCGGAAAACCTTTCGATCAAAAGAAAATGTTTAAAATCGGTCCACAATAAACGAATTGAGGAATTTTGGAAAGTCGGTTAAAAATGATTTAATTTCATTTGCCGATTTTGTTCATATAAGCTCCGTCTATACTTTTATTCATCTGAGCTAGACACATACTACTTGTAGCATTGAATAAAATTAAGTTACTTGTTATAGTTATCGAGTCCAAAAGCCTACGGTGTAATATTAACAAGCGAACGTTATCAAGGCTTTATCCTAATCTCTAATCTTTATTATGACTAGTCTTCGTAAATCGCGTGTGTTTTAATTATCCATTATTACTAGTATTAACTGTTATGAATAATCCACTTTGACTATTACCAGACTATAAGGGTCAAATTTAGAAGTAAATTATTAAATAAAAAGTCTGAATAATTTAAGATTTAAAACCTTATCAGTATACAGAACGAAGGTATTTGTATTATAAAAGGTAACGTTTCGTGCAAATGCTTCTTTAATTCAAGAATTTGTAGAAAGCGGAGTTTATTTAGAATATTTATGAGGTTATTAGGTAAAATAACGTTTGCGTACAACTATAAGCGAATGGAAAACTATTGTTACGAGTTACGGGACTCGATTAAAAAAATTAAAAAGCTGGTGTGTGGCTTGGAGCAAGTAATGGATATATAGACAGACATACGCGGAAAGCAACTTTGTTTCATACTAAATAAAATAAAGAAAACATATTTTTGGATCACGACAATCAAGAGACTTGTATGTGATATTTGCTTTGAGTGTACAATTCATATGATCACTAACTATACAACAAAACTAGTTTCTCTTATCAATCGCTGTCAGTTCATGCCTCCTAAGATTCTGTAGCAGTAGTACGCGTCTATTAATAAAGATTTTCTTAGCAACGTACCCCGTAATGCTTCAAGGCTTTACTAAGCCTTCACTGACCGGCTCCTGAAAACCCCATATAATGTCCCTGTGATAGGGATGTCCAACGAAAATATCGACGTTATATATTATATACAATATATTAACTTTCTATATTTCATTATTTATTCTTCTTATCATTAGTGGAAAATTGATATTACTTGTCTACACAATAGATAATGAAACTGAGCAATAATCAATATATTAAACATTAACAGAATTCGTATACTATTTGAACCCTTCGATTGCTTTTGTGGGGTTCTTTCTTTCTAAGTGATTTTTCAATTTGTTAATAGATGGGAAAATAGTTCTAAACTATGTGACCTTTTCTAACTTAACAATGAAATTGTTTTGAAAAGATCCGTTTTATCTGGAAGAAATTAAATTGTTATTGTTAAATTAATTTCACGTTTGGTATTGAGTGAATATTATCTACATGTTTGGTATAGATCAGTAGGTAAATACATATGTAGGTATTTCATGAAGTGGTCTGGAAGTTTTTAACGCTCTATGCCAGTCTTACATAATTATATAGGACTTATATAACGTAACACGTAGAACTTTCAGAAATCTTTTTCTTTCCTGACATTCATCGCTATGCCCCTCGCTTTTATATCCGATTAGTAATCACAACTACCCGCAATTATTACAAGAGTAGGTGTAATTTATAACAAATGTTATTAATTCTATATAATTTCCTGTTAAGTATTTACATAGCCAAAATAGTTGACAATGAATATTCAACTGGATTAACGCAGATATTAAATTCCCGCTATTTGCCACGACTTTATTTCTCTGTCTGATATGTCACAGTTGTTGATTCCGAATCTTAAAAATTCGGCCTACCTGCCAGTGAAGCGATATCCAAGCTTTATTCGTTTTACATTATAAGAATATCGGTACATGTTTAAGCGCATTGATCGTAAAATTTTAATTACTAGTACGATAATAATTAAAAGTTCACAAATAATAAAGCGCCAACATTAATTAATTCACATATTATAACTTGCAGTATTTTATAACATTAATAAGGGAAGATGATACAAAATATCGACTCTCTTTGTAAATGTAATTAATTTATTTTTACCCATAGGACAGCACTAGGCTGCACTTATCAGATTGGGTTACAGTTATGTTATTTAGTTTATGGTTTGGTTGAGGGGGCCAGAACGGAGTTCAGTGTCTGACAATAACTCTCGGAAAGTGAACTCACAGGTCGTGTTGGCGCAAATGCGTTTATTGCATGTTATTTTTATTTTTATTGCACGAGTTCAGCGAACAGGCAGACGGCCCACTTGATAAAAAGCGGTCACCATCGCCTATGAACATTTGCAACACCAAAGGTGCAACAAATGCGCTGCTGCTCTCTTAAGGGAGGCTGGAACCTGGTCACTAATGCCGGAACACAACTCAAGGTTGTTATGGCGACAGACTTCAGACCAGGGGTGGTAGCCATCCAGTCGGGCAAATGCCCTACCACCTGGCTCAAGTACATGCTTACTAAAAACAAAAATGTGTTGAATTTATTAATATTACATACTCGTATCTTCTACATGTAGACAATGCAGATTATTTTTTCAAGCGGGACTATTAATGACCAAGCCGAAACTATACGAAATAGCAAAAACGCTTTTCGCTGAAAATTTAAGCTACAATGTAGCGGTTAAAAAACTATGACTAATTGATAAAAATTACTAAGACACATAACACGGTTTTATAAAAATAATTACAAGCAGTCATATTTATATTGAGTTAGAGTAAGTTAGTAGGCTTCATTATGATACTTATAGAAGTCTAGAAACTTATTCTAACTCAATACGAATAAGACCGTAAGTCTTTATTGTTTAAACGGAATATAGATTTTAAAACAATTTTAACATACAGTCATTAGATATATATGCAAACACACTATGAATACGATAATTATATAATGAATTATTGTTGTATTTGTAGTTTACGATTAACTGATTTTTAGAAATATTTCTGAACTATATATATATATATATATATAATAATCACTAATAATAAAACCTCCTGGAACATTGTTGTTGTTGTACAGCTGTATTAATTTCTTGCAAATAATTATGAATGACTATTGTTTCCACTATAACCTAAAACCTAGATATTTAATATAAACACATTTCCATTAGAACAATGTGTGGCCTTATCGCTTATAGCGATCTCGTTCAGGCAACCCGGTGTCTAAGGAGATATTACAAGAAAATTAAATAAGATTTATCTTGTAATAATAATTAGGTTGTGAAGAAATCTCTAAACAAGACCGATGTACTGCCAGCGGGTAAACCTGATGTAAAACATAAAAACTATGTCAGTATAACCAAGTTCCAATTTTCCCCTATCGCCGCTCCAGAGCCCTGAGCAGTTTTCATTAACACCAGACATCACTTCGTCACGCCATTAAACTGTCCATAAAGAGTGAGACACTCCACTCCGAGTGCTGTAGGTAATACCTATCTTCTTAAATCTCAACCCTAGTGTATACAGGGGTGGATTTGAACACATTCTTTGATAATGCTTTACGTATATTCAGTGAAGTTTTTTATAACGGGAACTTTAAATTGGGTCCTGCAGTTTTAATTTTAATTTATACATGTTTTAGTTCAAAATATATTAATAAAATTTAAAAACTTCGTTTAAAAAAACCGACTTCAAAAACGAAAAAACTAAAATGTATAAAATAACTTATTTCTTAAGCTATTATTATTAATATATATTATCTAAAACATCTTAAAGTCGGTGCTTAGTAATTTTCAAAATATAGTAATTTTTATGTTTTACTTTGCACCGACATCAAGATGTTTTAGATAATATATATTAATAATAATAGCTTAAGAAATAAGTTATTTTATACATTTTAGTTTTCACGTTTTTGAAGTCGGTTTTTTAAACGAAGTTTTTAAATTTTAAAAAAAGTCTTAGGCCTGAAAAGTGTTTGTTATTGTTTGAATTATTGGTTAAGGGAGTTTCAATTTCCAAGGCAAGGTGAACATTCTTAGTTGATGGGGTTGGCTCTAGTTCTCGTGGCGCCCCGTAAAGGCGTGGGAAAGAGGCGCAGGTAGGTTTAGTGGGTAGTCTGGTGGACGGGACAGCGGTAGTTATGCGTGGAGATCCCTGCCGCTGGGAGTCCCACACTCCCCCCGAACCCCCCCCCCCCCCCCCCGGTCCCGAGGGGGTGTCGCAAGAAAAGACATTCCCCTGCGTTACAAAAATTTTTTTTTACAATATATTTAATGGTATTCGACGCACATTTACACAAAAACTGAAGGCAACCAAATTATACTATTATCTTCGACGGTTTCGTGTGTACGGAATATCCGTGGTATCTTTTACCTGCGGATTCCGCACGCACATAATACACAGAATAAAGCAAAAAACATTTATTTGGGGAGTTTGTATCGTCGCTTGTCGTATTTTAACAATACTTACAATTGGTTTGAAAGCGGTGTTAGACTCATCGTGACTTTCAATAAAAATCTGTAATTCTCTGATTTGAGACAAATATATTCATTATTATTTGCAATAAAAAACGTGAAAAAATGTATAGTAATCATAGAATATTGGTAGTTTTATTTAGCGATAGTTGCTTGGTTTTGATAGCGTCAAACCAAAATCTATATTGTGCTTTAATAAGTTTCTGTTTAAATTTTGACGGAAGAAATTTAAAAAATATTTTGAGAAAAATAAAACCCCAATAAATGTGAAAAGCAAGACCTGTGGCACCGTCTAAGCGGTATAATTTAAAAAAAGGTAAATCTTTTGGAGTTACCTTTATGAACATTTGTTCATTCATAGTATCCTTTCATGCTTTTACATATTCTATTTTCCTTAACTTGATTCCAGAATGCGACCCTGTTTCAGTGTTCCCTCAGGACGCTTTACTGTTATTGCCGCTCAGCGAAAGCTTAAATATATGGATAGAGGATTTCTTTGTGACGTCACACAAGACGTCCCGGAGTATTTGCGAGTTCGGTTTAATTAAAAATGTAACAATTAGAACTCTTTGTTGATTGGATTTTATTTAAAATGTACTGACATTTTGAGTTGTAAAGCTGACGTATAAAGCTAAGTTACAAGCGTTTCTCTTTTGTTACTTACTTTGTTGGCTCAGCGACCGAAAGTGGGTTTTGGCCTTCGAAATGAGAACAACCATTTTTCCCTGCTCTCGGCAGTTTCTTGCTAATTATTATCGGCCTGAAGCTCACATAGGTTAGCTTAGTCCTTCCAGCGATATTTTGGATGGCCGGTCTTTCTTTGTTGTGATGTGGATATGTTCTGTGCTTAGGTATAGTGAGGCAGCGTGTGATAGGTTAATCTAATGTTTAGTACGTAGAGATCGTGAAATTGTGATATTATCCATGAAATAATAATTGAAAGTTTTCAAAGCTTCTTTAGTCATTAGTTGTCGGAAGTGGCCGAGTGGTTGATGTGAACAAGTACTGTGTTTTATTTTCGTTCGCAGACTGGCAGACACATGAGGACGTGTGAATTGCAGGACGACCGTGTTGGAATCGTATTTGTTATTGTAAAGCAACCATATGACGGAAGTAGTCAATAACCGGTTAGAGTGTTCATTGATGTAACTAGTAATCGGAAGTCGTATAATCGGAAGTTGGAAGTTATACGGATGGCGAAAGTTGGTGTTATGACGGAAGTGAAAATGAAGTGCTGCCAAAGTATTACAGGATGGTGTCACTGCAGACGCACTACGAGGATCTTATAAATACTCGGTGTTCGGGCAGAGGGGACTGTCAACCGACGACAGTCTACAACCAAGTCTTAAACCGACAGTCTTGGACAGGGATCGCATATTATGGTCGATAATAGCTACCCTTGGAGGGTAATTGCTGCTCGACACCTGGCAAGCGTGGGGACAACTCTTGGAGTTGTCCTAATATTTCTATGTCCAATATCTAATATTATAATTGTAATAATTCTAGTGTAATGAACTTTGATTATAATATTTCAGATTATTATTATTTTGCTATTCGTCAGCTGTCAGCTGACACGTGCAACTCTCAATGACTGCCAGTTACTGGATACCCACTAAGTATCCTCGTATTTTTCTTTTGCAACTTAGTCCTGGGTTATAGCAACAGCTTAGCTAATTGTATTATGAGTTTTAAGTACGTCTCTTCATTATTTCGATGGTACTTATTTTTTCTTTCTTAAATTACGTGTATGTTTTTATTTTATTATGTTTACCTCTTCATTATTTCGTCTACGTGTAATTATATTTTTTTGTAAATTGAATTTGAATAGTAAACGGTTACTTAAGCTTGATTTACATTTGCAATAGTTAAGTGATTAGTAAATTTGTGAATAAGTGGTTAATCATTTGGACAGACATCCCAATCGACAACTTCTTACTTAACTGCAAAATTTCTGTCCAAACCAAGATAATTATGTACTGTACTAGCCAGTTTCATAGGTTAGCTATTGTTTATACTTAACTAATGCATATGTAAAACAAGCTTTGAAATATTTATTAGGAAATAGTTTCTGTCAAAGGATAATTGAAGGAATTCGGTGTCAACAAACCTATTTAATTGGATCCTATGTAGATAGATGCCCGAATGCTTTGGAAAATCTGTGAACAATCAGGTCGAGTTAATTTGGGGTCAACGATCGTTCGGAATTCAGAAAGGGGTATTGTCCGATATTGTCTTTGATTTCATTTAGCGATGTTCATATTATGCTACTGCTACATTGGAGATAATGTTATAATTGTTGTCCGTTGTACGCGGATGTATCGATGGGTTCAATGCGTTATTTGTGATACAATATTGTTATTAATGATTAAGGACATTAATTATGACAGATAACGTATGTATATACACATTAATATCACTGTTGGTCAACGGCGTTATTTTTAAGGCTCTAAATAAGACGCGTTTTGCCACAGTCAATAACGTTAACATTGTCCCATTTGAAGCACGAGCACCATATATACAACAGCGTCTTGGAGGTTAATAAGCGTAATCCAATACATCTTAAAACGCAGAAAGAGGCTCTATTTTGAATTAAAAATTTTGTAAAAAAAAAGAACCTACTTCAAAAGTAACTATGTTAGGCGGTAAGGCTAATATTTAAAAGTGCTATGCTATCTCAGATCGAATTGTAAATAGATTCCGTAATCATTACTATAAATACAGGGTTTATTTTGGTTAAATTATTTCGTACAATAAATTGTTCTCACGCAGATATTTTAATTACTAGTTTCCATCAAGTCTTAAACTAACTTTTGAATATTCAAACAGACAAAATTGCTGCAAATTGTTACTTATTGCTATACAACAAAGCACAGGCAACATTTTAAGTAACTATAGTTAATTGAATTCGCGAACAAGATTTATCATCGTAGATCCCAGCAATTCCTGTTAGATTGCTGTAACGAGTTAAATTACTGATTGAATACGATCGAGTTGTTTTAACCGATTATTTGTTTGTATCGATTGTCCTACTAAATGTATTATTTAAGATGGCAATAGGTCCAACGACATAGGCTTGAAACCGTTGTAAAAATTTAGCGGTTGTAACCGGATTTAGTCAATTATTTCTTTCGGAGCGATAACCTTAAAGAAAGTGTTATGAAACCTGCATTAACCGGTTTATTCCATGAGAACTAATTTCTCATTCTAACTCTTTCTACATGTATTTATGTGCGACTAAAAACTTGCTTTACCACATGGCTGCACTTTGAAGGTGTGCGGCAAGAACTGTTCGAAAACCGGTTTATTCAACAAAACTTATTTAACGAACTTTTGTTACGCAAAACAGTTTCATTTCATAAAGTTGAAGCAATACAATAGTTCCTACCTACTTAGGTTTTATTTTTTAATCGGTTCCTAAGCCCGGACAACGACAACGACAACGACAGTAATGTCACGTGCTGGCAAAAGTTTTTTGTTTGAGTATTCGTTATCCAGGATCTTATTTTTTTATTGCACGAGTTCAGCAGATGGGCAGACGGCCCATCAGGTGACTGGAACCTGGCCTTAATGCCGGAACACATCTCAAAGTTGTTTTGGCGGCATACTTTAGACCAAGGGACGGCCAAATACAGGCCGCCTGGCCGCAACAAATTTTATTCTTCCCCGTTCCTGCACGGATAAATACGGATCGTAAGTTTGTTTCCTTAAAATATTTTTCTTCATGTTAGCATATGGTAATGATAAAAATATCTTTGCATGTTAGTTTAGGATAAGGGCCTAAATGATGCGTACTTTCTGACCAGAATTCAAAGTCACGTAATTAGAATAAGATACGGGTGTCTTAGCCTTAATCTGCCACGACTTCTCGGCTGTAACGAAATACAATTAATTACGCATAAATATAAATCCATCGAGTCCTTAGCTTTAGTGCATAAAGACCGGCCATTTGTCTCATAATATTCTTAAGGCCAACGGACCATCGTAACCTGATCTCTGACGACCGTCATCCCGAAGTACTAACAGTTGTTTGTATACCGTGCTAGGGGTCAAAGATAATAGGTGAT
Source organism: Dendrolimus pini (assembly GCA_949752895.1). Lineage (NCBI taxonomy): Eukaryota > Metazoa > Arthropoda > Insecta > Lepidoptera > Lasiocampidae > Dendrolimus > Dendrolimus pini. The sequence goes on from OX457135.1 coordinate 17,215,330, forward strand.
AATGTACATTGGCAGGGCCTCCCTTGGGCCTTTAACACGGAATTCGGGTCTTAACGCTTAACTCTAGTAATTACTAGGGCTGTTGGTACCTCCTTCAGGAAAATGCGTTGGCTTAGGCCCCTGGTGTTTGTAAGAATTATTTGTATGGTGTAATCCTTGTATTTGCTTGGGATTGTCGACAATTTACTGTTTTGAGCCAAGGTTGCTGGGTTAGTTCAGACAGTGAATTAAATTAGCACGGGGAATGAATGATGAACAAATGAGTCAATACGACTTATTATTCATAATAACATATTGTGATAATAGCTTATGGCGTATGATATCAGTAAAGTTGAAAATTGAAGCCTTTCTCAGCGATACTATTTCTTTCTGGGACATTGACCTTATTTACAAGTAAATCCATTCAAGGCGCATAATACAACTAGGATCGTAAGTATCCCAGCGAAATCCTTAACACGTAGTTGAATTAAAATGCCTCGTGACCCTTTTTCATTAATAAGAGATCTTCGCCCCACACTGAATATTTATGCTGAGATCTTGAGAGTACAAGCGACAAGAGTTTCGCTTTATTATTATTTATTTAGGTTTATGGCGTGGCAGCTAGGTTTTTAAGCCAGATTTTAGATTACAATATAGCTTTTTAATTTTCTTAAGAATTTGTAGGTATAGCTCAGCTGAATTTTAGGTTATCAACTGACGCCATTTAACGGAGTTCTTGTGAAAACTCGAAAGGCCACATTTGACTATACAGTTCACATTTCTCACTAAAACTCATAAATACTACTCATAAAACTATCCATATCCTGTAACTACTGTTCATTTTAGAGTAATTTTACACATTAAAAAAAACTGCACAGGGCAACATCTGCTTTCAGTTCCCGCCAAAAATTCAGTTTAGCTTTAAAACACCTATACATACATACATAACTTCACGCCAGGTCCCTTGCGGGGTAGGCACGAACAACAGAGCGCCATACAGGCTTATTCTTACACACCTCACTTGCTTCTTTGACATTCATAGCTCTTGTCATGCACGCTCGTCTGTTCTTAAGGCTCCTGACATCACCTTCTGCTAATACACGATCAATTTGATCATGGAAGGTGTGTCGTGGCCTTCCACCTATAACTGTGTATAAATTCATAATAAATGTGAAAATGTGCTAGTGATACATGCTTAATATTTAATATTATAGATGAATGATGACCGGTTTTTAGGATATTAATCTGTCTGTTGAACATTTGTCTCAAATGGGTTTAGCTCACCGAATTGTAATGAAAATTTTTAGAATTAAACAGGAATATATATTAAACTCGTATCCAATTTCAATATTTTGTAAGTTTTAAACTCTGAATAGAATCTTAAATATTGTTTATGAATACTATGAATATGGAGAATTTTGTAAAATAAAAATAAATTATAATAATAATAATCGGCAGACAACCACACACATTGTATATCCCCAAATTAAGCAAGTTACGCTTGTGTTATGGGTAACATACAACGGACCACTCTGGGGCCGATCCCAGACACCCAGACCATGGTAAATAACGGAGAAAATACGTTTCCGAAATGTACTATACCGGGAATCGAACCCGGAACCTCTGGGTTGCAGTGAGGTAGGCCGTCAAAGGCTTAGCCCGCTCAACCACAGAGGCCGTCGAGTAATAATACGAACACGTATTGCAGGTGTTAAATCTCTGTTTTTGCAGTTGCGTGTGTTTTATACAGCCTGTTTCATGTGGTTACAATTTTGATATTTAGTATAATATTTCATAATATTTTCTTAAGTTTTCGCGACTTGTACACATAATAAAACTACGTTTTAACGGGTTTAAGCGCGGTAATTTATTTGATTTTGTTATATCCGACGTTTCGGCCGCTTTTCAGTGGCCGTAGTCACGGAAGACAAAGATGACATTTGTCTAACGTGTATTGTCAAAGTTTTTATTCAGCCTACCGCCAACTTGTTCATTTTAATTATTTAGTTTTAATTTTGTTTATGGATATTATTTACTCTATGGGAGCCTAATCTAATCTAATTTACCACCTCTTCACAACATGTTGTGGCTTGAAGAGAAGAAGCGGCGCAAGAAACTCTTCAGCAAACATGCCTAGTTCTAAAAAGTTTATGTAATATTAAAATGGGTGGAAGTAATAATAAAATTATATTTCATTAAAATAATAATATTTCATTATCGCTATTATCGCTTATGACTTACAACTCGGACCACCCACACGAGGTCCCTACGTGGAAGCGGTTACTTGATTTTTCTGATACATTTTCATGAGGTTAGGAGCTCATAGTCGAGGCCCTTCCTCCGATTGGACCTCTAAACGGATTAACGTGGATTCAACACGAAGATGTGTCAGTACACTGTATTTGTTTACAACTAAGGGCTGAGGTTTCGTCTTATTTATTTGTTGAGTTTCTGTATAGTAACATTGTTTGATTTGCCGATGAGATTTCTTTCGAAGAACCTTTTGCTTGGGGAGTATTTGTTGTATGTAATACTGTTATTGGGGTCAAAATAAATGGTACATACTATATTGACGTTTATTTTTTTATATTGGAATGGTTCGTATTACATTACAAATATAATGATGATGGTCTATGGTATGACTAAGGACATATGCCAGAATAGAAAAGTCTGGAATGACCGAAATGAATGAAAAGTGTGGAAAAAGATGGAAGACCTATTGTGCAGATCCCAAATCATTGGGAGAAGGATAAAGAAAAAAGAGAGGTTTGCATTAAACCACTTTACTCAGTGTTAAGCAACATTGTGGTTGAAGATGGAATATACACAGTGGGGACTTTCAGCCGATCAGTAATGGGGGCGGGCAGAAATGAAATAGAAATTTTGATCCCCATTCAGAGATTTTTAAATAAATGTACAATTAGCAAGAAAATGGCCATTTTACACAAACATTTTGTTTGATGTCAGTGGATGATGTTTCTGATACTGATCAAAAAGGTTTAGCACGCTCAACTGCAGAGGCCGTCAATGATGATGAATGATGAAGATGGCACAATCTTTTATATTAAATATTTTCGAACAAATTCCAAATCTTGCGTGATCGATGTCCCAGGCGCAATAGTTAGCAAATAAAAAGTGGAACTTGTAAATCAATTTGTATTAATTCAATTGTTGTAACAATAATGGAAGTCAGTTTCGTTGAGATATTAAACAGGTTAACGCTGCCAATTTAGTTACTGAGTTTAAACAGTTGACAAAGTCGACAGTCCGGGGTGGAAATGCGATTAACACTGGTGGATGCGACTCTGTACTATTGAATACTGGCTTTGAGTGGTTTACCTTTGTTTCCAAGAAGGAACGATTCGTTGTAAACGGTTCTATAGTATAATCGAGTAACAGATAATTAAATTAACAATATGTACAAGTATATTGATATTTAAATGTATTTTCTGATACATACTGCCGAAGAATGGAATAATTGGCCGGAGTCTGTTTTTTCTAACAAATACAATCAGGAGCTCTAGTCACAAGAGAATAGATAAGTTCTAGCTAGGCAATTAGGCATACTCTATCCTAGACCGCGTCATCACTCAATATTAGATGAGACAAGGGTGAAACGCTCCATTTTACGAACCTAAATTGTAATAGAAACGGAACGCGTCTGTCAACGTCATTTCACAGGTGCGTCAACCGTGACGTACCGGAGCTTCGCATCCCCTCTCTGGTTTTTACATGGAGCCTCTCAGCACACATAATATTAAGATTTACAAAATAAGATACCTGTATTGTGGACAAGAAAATAAAACCATCGAAGACTGGAACATATCTTTTATTAACTATAATACATTTGTAGGCAAGTTTGTTCGGTTATATTTAAGCCTTTACCGTAAGCGACATTTAGACCTAAGCATTTTTTTTGCTGGAGTTCAGAAGACAAGCAGACGGCCCACTTGATGGGAAGCGGTTACCATCGCCTATGGACATTTGCAACACCAAAGCTGCTACAAATGCGCTGCTGCTCTCTTAAAGGAAACTGAAACCTGGTCACTAATGCCGGAACACAACACAAGGTTGTTATGGCGGCATACTCGAGACCAGGGGTGTTCGCCATGCAGTCGAACAAATACCCTACCATCTGGCTGTGATTTCTTTTGTCGCCTCTTACGACAGGCCGCCCGGTTGCAGGAATTCTGACGATTCTTTCTCCGCTCCTGCACGGATAAATCTATTCCAGTTATTTCTTTTTTAATAGTATTAATGTACAGACACGGCATGTTTAGAATTTTATAATACATACATACATACATAACTTCACGCCAGGTCCCTTGCGGGGTAGGCACGAACAACAGAGCGCCATTTAGGCTTATTCTTACACACCTCACTTGCTTCTTTGACATTCATAGCTCTTGTCACGCACGCTTGTCTGTCAATTTTATAATGTTATTGATATTGCTAAGTTACTTAATAAAATTTGCTAAAGGTGAGAAAGCATATCGCTTTACGTAATATATTTTGTATGAAGGTAATATTCTTGCTCCCAGCACGTTACAAAGTATTTGATACGAAATTCTAAAATTTTATACGCGACTGTTGAATATTACATCGCTTTCATCTTTATATTAATTTTTAAAACTTTTCATATTACGTACATTCGATTCCTCATATAACCAGGATTCAACTCACCTCTGGAAGTTTCTAGTTGCATATTGAAGTGAAATTGGTTTTCCAAAATCGATATTTAACCAGTTTTACCTGGTACCTGGTAACCACATAGTCGTTATAAACAATGGTTCTTTTTATATGCAAAATATTTATTTTATATTTAAGTTTTTTGATTATTTGGCAATCAAACAGGATGCTATGTGTCCTCAAGCTAATGTGGTTACGCATATGGTATGAGCACTGTTTTTCAGTAGGCAACTCTGACGTCGATCCCAGATACATCCAGACCATATTAAAAAATTGGAGAGTAAGCTCGCTTACGAGATTTGCCATACCAGAGATTAAATTTAGGACTTTGTGACCTAACCGGGCTAAGACTTGACCACTCAACTACAGTGTCACTTAAACGATATTTTTCTACTCGACTTTTTCTATTACATGAGTTCAGCAGACAGTCAGACGGCCTACCTGATGGAAAGTGACTACTCGCCGTGCAGGAATGGAAAATAATACTATTTCCTGCTGCAGGTCGCCCCTGTCTTAAGAGGCGACAAAACAATCTACAGCCAGGTGGTAGTGCATTTACCCGTCTGGATGGCTACCATCTCTGGTCTAGAGTATGCCGCAATAACAACTTTGAGTTGTGTTCCAGTATCAGGGGCCAGGTTCCAGTTTCTCCTTCGAGGACATTGGCAACACCTCTGGTATTACTTATATCCATAGACGAAGGTAACCACTTCCTATCACAGTGGGGCAGCATGCTTGTCTTCAGGTTATTAAAAAAAAAACTATGGCCTATAGACATTCGTAACACCAAAGGTGTTATGAACGTAACACCTATACGTAACAGTAATAAGCAGCCGCTCCCTAAAGGAAGACCGGAATCTGTCTCGTAATGCCGAAACACAACTCAAGGTTGCTATGGCGGCATACTCTAGATCAGGGCTGGTAGCCATCCGGACGTGTAAATCCCTACGACTTGGTTGTGGATTGTTCCGTCGCTTCTTATGACAGGCCGCCCCAACACAGGAAATTGTGTTTGGTCTTCATCTGTTCCTGTTCAGTTATATTTGTACCTATGTTATAGTTCGCGCCACGTAAAAAGAACGCAGGCTCAGCAACCTGCGCAGTGAGCGTTTTATCGATCAAATTGGTGGTATGAAGGGGGCGAGACGGGGTGATACTTTAGGATATGATTGTACACCTGCGCAGACACATCCCCTCCACTACCGCTCAGCGTTCTTTTTACGTGGCGGGACCTATATACGTGTATGTATAGTTCTAATAAATTCTATAGTAACTCCAACGGCGTTTTAATTCGAGTCCTGCAATTCGTAAAATATGTATAGATTATGTACGTGTTATTTATAATTAAGTAAATTATGTATCGGTCTCCTAAAATAAAAACGATTTCCTTGATAACGTTCGCTGTACTGTAAAACAGAGAGTGCTTTTAAAAGGCAATATTTTAAAGTACGTCTTCAAAGTAGAACATAACATAAAGCCTGAACTAGGTCACTTTTAGATATTCCTTTTTGGTTCGTAAAATTGGTAGACGGTTTTCGAACGATGGAATTTTTAGGATTTCAATATTTTGCATGGACAGTGGTGCTATTGCGTTCTTTTGTTCTGTTTTATTGGAGTGCATAATAGAAACTGTAGGTATGTTGTATTGTTTTAAATTTTTTATTAATGATATGTGTGAGGTAGTGTTGTTTGCTGATGACACGTCACTTATATTTAAAGTAGACAGAAATAAACAGAACTTTGACGACGTAAACAACGCCTTAACCCAAATATCTAAGTGGTTTACCGTAAATAACTTATCACTCAATCCGAATAAAACTAAATGTGTTAAGTTTGTTATGCCCAATGTAAAAGAATACGATGTTAATATTTCCCTTAACGACACTAGACTTAATCTAGTAGATTCAACTGTATTCTTAGGCATTAACCTAGATCAGAAACTCCAGTGGGGCGCTCATATATCTAGTCTCTCAGGAAAGCTTAGTTCTGCTGCATATGCGGTCAGAAGAGTTAGGCAGTTCACTGACGAAGAGACTGCTAGACTAGTTTATTTTAGTTATTTTCATAGTGTCATGTCCTATGGTATTTTACTTTGGGGCAACGCTGCTGACTTGGAGACTATATTTGTTTTACAAAAAAGAGCCGTAAGGTCAATTTACAACCTCGGCCCTCGGGTGTCTCTTAGGGAACGCTTTAAGGAAATCGGTATTATGACGGTCGCCTGCCAATATATTTTCAATAATATAATTTATATTCGTAATAACTTGAGTGCCTACAAGCGGCATAAGGATGTTCACGATTTCAACACCAGGCATTGTAATAAACTGATATTGCCATCTTTTAGATTACAAAAAGTATTGTCTTCTTTCTTGGGGGTTGGTATACGCTTCTTCAATAAGATTCCGAGTGAAATGTTAGATCTGCCCTTCACTAAATTCAAATTTAAAATAAAAAGTATCTTGCTTAAAAAGGGATACTACACTATTGAAGAATATTTAAATGACAAAACTTCATTTACATAACAGCTCGCTCCAACCTCTTATACTGTGTTTTGTACGAGTATAATGTTTTTATCTTGCCGTACTTGTAAGGAATATATGGAGATATGTTGCAAAAAAAAAAAAAAACGTTACGTCTTTATATTTATAACTATAATTATTTTCTATCCTTTTATTGCGCTTTTGTCTTATTGAATATGCACTGTTTGCTACAACTCCATTAATTCTTCAAAAGTTATTCTGTAACATAATTCTGTATAAAATCTTTTTAAAAAAAGTACTTAAATATAAAAAATAGAACAACAAATATAAAGAAAAAAATTTTTTAGCTAGACGTGTTGCTGGGGAGTTTCTTGCCGCTTCTTCTCCTTAACAGCAATAACACGTTGCGAAGCGGTGTACATAGACTAGGAAGTAAAATTAAATTTTAACCTATATGTATGACCTTCAAAAAGTGTTCTCCAGTGGAACTTATTTTGAATAAAAACTTTTGAATTTGAATTTGAATATTTAATTTATCTTCCTTCAAAACGTAAAATTTTATTTTAAAGTAGTAATGCCAGGGAACCTTCTCTATTTCTAGTTCTTTATACAAAATCGTCACTGCCGGCAGATTTATTATATTAGTGGCGGTCCCGGCAGACGTCCTGCCCTGAAAAAAATCTATAACCTGATTCCAGCGCTACCGGATCCATTTGTGATTCAAAACTATTCTCGAATCCACCTGAACACACACAAGAAATTTCATTAAAATAGATCCAGCCGTTTCGGAGGAGTTCAATAATTTACACACGTACAAAACAATTATATATATACAGAGATAAGATTACAAAATAAGACTGGTTCTTGAATATAAACATACAGTAGCGATCCCGGCAGACGTCGTCCTGTTTAGAAAATAAATTTAGAAGGCGATTGCAGCGCCACCTACTGGGTCTAATTGTGAATCTATTAATGCTATAATTAAGGCTTGAAAACAGGCACAATGTCGAACCGGTTAAAGCCTGTATTTTTTAGCAAGAAAAGGTCGTTAAATAGGTTTAGTTGAATAAACCGGTTACGAACCGTTTCTGTCGCATACCTTCAAAGCTCAGCTATTTGATACAGCAAGTTTTCAGTCGCACCCAAACATCACATACATAGACGCAAGCATATTTATATTACAAACAGTTATCGTATAGAGAAATTTTCTCGTGAAATAAACCGGTTGATGCAGGTCTACATAACACCGGATGGGACGCCGTCTCCTCCTTTTGCATGTGAGTTATGCTTGCAAAGGAGGGGGTGGAGCGGGAACGTGAGCGCACATCTTTGTTTCGCTCCTGTCAAAGGGGGAAGTGTTGGTGCCGGAGGGCGTCCTTAGACCTCCGGCCGCCGTCAGCGGGCGAACGGCGTGCTTATGCCGTCGAGATGGGTGTGCGCCCAGTGTCGCGCGCGCTTACCTCTCCCGTGGGGCACGCATAAGGTCGAAGGACGAAACACCGAGAGGTTTTTGTTGGTATCCCTGACCGCGGTGTGGCAACAGCAGGTTTACAAACACTCTTTCTAACGTAAAACCGCTTATAACGTTTAAATGGGGGTTAATTTTAAACCGGTTCAAGTCTTGATTATATTACCATGTGATCCTTATTAAATAAATAAATAAACCTTAAAGCCATGTTTAAGCAAAACCACATTCTAATTACGTTGTAACTCTATTCCACCTTACACCTAAACATTCCTCGTTACATCACGCTTTGTTGACGTACATCAAATTAGTAGGCTGCTCCGTTTGTCTGTGTACTACGGTTGATTACCATACCTCATTATCGTGTCTTATCATTACCGTAAGACGTCACACATTACAGGCTCACGTCACATGAATATGAATTTACTCTTGCGGCTTATCATTACCTGTTAATACCATTTTGAATATTAATTATGTGACATTAAGCATAAATTTAAAAAAAAGGCTTCTATTTTTAATCGAACACACAATTACAATATAAGTATTATTATTTGTTAGTATACCGTCGGAATAAAAATCAAATTAAATGCTGCGCTTACTACAGTTATAACGTAGTTTTATTATATATATATATAAACTTTTCACATGCGCATCGTAGATCTTCGGAATGAGCTTCCAACAGAGGTTTTCTCTGCGACATCACCATAGGCTTTTTTTAAAGGATTCATTATTTTTTTTCGAAACTAGCAGCACTTTGGTGTTCCTCTAGTGTTGCAAATGTCTGTCAAATGTAAATGTAGTGTTGCATAGGTGATGATGACCGCTTCGTATCAGGTATCAAGGTCTCAAGTAAACTCTTATAGGAATACATAATGACAAGCACATACTTGTTTAAATTAACCCAGGTCTATTAAATTACTTATCATATTAATGCTGTATTGTTTCCGCCTTATCAGTCTTAACATATACCAAGGGACTAAAAGTTTCATAACTCATCATTCTGCGCAACTAGATGGCGCTTGCGTCATAAATAGGCAATATGGCCGCTGCCTTCCGGCAAATCGTTGGCGCGCGCCACTTCCCCTGAAATGGTTTCCGGCGCATGAAACTTGCACCGATATGCACCAGGCTTTTAATTATATGTACCCTTATGCGTTATGGTATTTCTTTTATGTTAAACATAGGATACTGCTATAGCACGCTAAAACTATTTGCGGAATTTTTACGTCGCTGCAAATTTAAAAACTCCAATGTTTAGTTTAGAATATAACTTCATTAGAAAACTAAAAATGACTCGATGCTAACGACGTTGTCTGTAGTTGAATAGACATGGACATGGAAATGCTATTTGTAAACGTTTTTTTCTTGGTGTAGGTACTGGAATCAGTCCTAGAGTTGCCCATTGTATATTACTCCGAACAAAGCGTATCTTGCTGATCTTATATACCACGTGTTTGTCTGCTCATTGTTATAACGAAAATCTTTATCATTCTATTCAGTTTTTGTATTTTTTTTAAATTGGCTTTTTATGATTTGAAATGGAAATAAATATAGGAGATTACACATGCATACAAAGTGTTACTATTTTTTTTTAAAGCATGAGATCAGCAGACAGGCAGATGGCCCACCTCTTGGAAAGCGGTTACAATCGCTTATAGATATTTGCAACACCAAAGGTGTTACAAATGTGCTGCTGCTCTCTTAAGGGAGACTGGAACCTGGCCACTAATTCCGAAACACTACTCAAGCGTCATGGCGACATACTTTAATTAGACCAGGGGTCGTAGCCATCCAGTCAGTCAATTGCCCTACCACCTGGCTGTGGGTTTTTTTGTCACCTGTTACGACACGCCGCCCGGCCGCAGGAAATTGTATTCTTTCTCCGTTCCTGCACGGAAAGAAATTTATCCAAACTACTAATAGGAATTCAAACTAAAATATATTGTGAAGGCAAGTACCCTAACTATTCTACCTTCTGTGCCGTCATTAAGGAATTCCTCTGTAAGTTGGTTTGCGTCCCGCTATAAAAAGTTTTCTTCTAAAGAACCTACAGAACCCCAAAAGCTGCACATAGCCCGAAGTGCCAAAGAGTATGCCGGAGTAAACGAGCAGCCAACGCATTCAATTATCGCGTGTGCAGGGAGGTTGGGGAAAACCAATTATCGGGGGAGCCAGTCTTTTGGCCACTGCTTCTTTCACAACTTGGACTATTAACGGCTGACATTTGTTATGAATTGTTCGCAAGGTGTAACAATAGTCGGTTTAATTAAGAATTATTGAGGGGACGCCAGGGAAAGTTTGGACCACTTGAGAAATTCGCATTCGTGTTCCGTGGATATGGTTTGAGTTTGGTTTTTGTTATGGCAATGGGGGCGCGAGCGGTATTGTTTGTGTAATGTTTTTATAGCCCGCACTATGTATATCAGTGTTTGGGAGATGAATGGAGAGAAGTCTTTGCCAAAACAAATACTATTTTACTAAAATCTTTTATACCTTTAAAAATAAGGAATATTATTATATTATAAAGCAGTAAAATTAAGGAAAATGAACTTTAATTGTATTCTACTAATAATCCCTTAATGTTATAAGTAGGTCGTCGAAGTCAATTAGTCATTTTAATAGACCTTTCTAGAGGCCCATGACCTTAGGACCGACCTCAGAGTCCAAGCGTTTTACTAAATTAGATTTTTGTTTGTAAAATTGTTCAAAATCGAGCTGTTATTCAAATCAAGTTCCAGTAGATAGTTACTAAATATTTATGTAATAATTGTCAATTTTGTATATTTTCACTCTGTCAAGTTTGTTGTCATAATTGTACAATATTTGGCTGCAAGATTTAAAAATTCAAAACTATAGATTGTTACGCGGCTTTACTCGCTCATAATTTATCTTCTATATCTTCGTGATTTAAATAATTATTCAAATATTTCTTTAATTAAACTAGATTAATATGACACTTAATATGTATACAAAGTATAAAGATAATTAGTCTAGCTTCGATTTAACTTCAAACCTTAATCCCTTTATCAGATGGTATCTGATATATTTTACGATATAATTATTTTTCTACAATTATTGACAATTTATTTATTTCCAAAGCTAATCAAAACCCAAAGACACGCGAAAACAAAAAGTCATTGTTACATTTACGAGGACATTAAAATTTGGATTAATATTTATTTCAATTATATTTTGATTTACACTCTGTCACATATATTCAATCATTTCTATTTCAAACAATAATTGCAACATGGTGTTTAACTTTCTTGCAGATTGTAGATATAGTGTAAATGGTATACAGCGACTTGATAAAAACTTGTCTATAAGTGTATAAAATCAGCAACGCCTAAATATTTGTTAACAATCTTCAAACTAAGCAGACGTCTACGAAAGCTTAAAGAGTCGCCATATTTTTTCAGTCAATATACTTCTTTTGGAATATACGATTTAAGTTTTCATACTTTGTGGGTCATACATATGTTTTTTAAATCGGCAGACAAATACACACATTGTATATCCTCAAACGAAGCAAGATACGCTTGTGTCATGGCTTATATACAACGCATAACTCTGGGGCCGAACCCAGGCACCAAGAAATAACAATGGAAATTTCGTTCATGAAATCACCATACCATGAATCGAACTTGGGACCTCTGCGTTTAAGTTACTTAGGCGGGCGTGGGTTCACGCCACTCAATGGCAGAGACCATGCTCTTCGTCTTTAATGTGCGATTTCTGGAATTGTTAAAATTGGAGTTGTCCTACTATTAAATTCAATTTATGATATTATCTGTGAAAGCCATAGAAAGAATAAACATTTCTGCGTCCGGGTGGTAGGTAGAGTTGTCATACGTCCGGTTTTCGGGCGGACAGTGCGGTTTTGTTTATATTCCCGGTCAACAAAATCTTGATAAACCGCATTTTGTCTGATTTTAACGCAAATTCGTTAATTATCTGGCATTTTTCTGTCTTGCCATAAATACTGTAAAAAGCGTGCGTTTTCTGTAATTTAACTGCAATTGGCACGGAATTCAAAGATAGCATTACAGACAGTAAAACTTTATTAACAGCAGTAGCATCGAGTGCTAAATATATGAAAAAATCGATCGGCTTTGAATTTAGTCTTGGATGCAAATTTAGTAACTAAAAGTTTCAGTGAATTTGTATGTTTAAAAAAAACCGGTATTTTTTCGAACACATCTGGCAACCCTAGTAGTAGGGAATTTGCCCATTTGGATGGCCACCCCCTCTATTCTAAAGGTAGCCTGTAAAATCTTGAGTTGGGTTTTAACATGACTTGTCTAATTCCAGTGCTCATTTCTAAGTCGGTAATATCACATCGATAGCTCCTCAGATGTTGCAGATTTCCATGGGCGACTGTCACCAGTTTAAATCAAATGAGCCGTAACCCGTGTCTGCTGTATTTCACTATTAAAAAAGTGAAGCTAAATGATAATCGGTTCAGATAATATATAGGTATAGACATAAGGCACACACTGCACATGTAACAGACACACTCTACATTAGTAGAGTTTAGTATTAAATTAGAATAAATTAATATAATAAGTTATTCGTAAGGTACACCACAACACAAAAATCACTAAATTAATGTCAGACACAAGAACCAAAATAACCAATATATAGCGTGTTTAAATTGTAAAAATTAAATGTAGGAATTAAATTGTAAAAAAGGGTACGAAACTCGAGTCCGTAGAGCTGTTAAACAAAAAAAAAAGATAATCGGTTTAAGCAAATATATAAGCAAATTACTTGATGCTGAATTCATACAAACAAATCTAAACCGTCCCTAATTGGTCGTGGGGCGTATTTCTTCACTTGTCCCGTTGCCTGGCAACGCTTTGCCTCTAATTTCGCACACCAAAGGACTGGCTGGCTCCAATTATGTTGTTTTCTTGAAAAATATATTCTGGGAAGTTGTTTGTTGATATAATAATTGGGAGTGCGTATTAGTCACGGCACAGTCAAGGGTTCTGTAGATGTGACGAAAGTAACTTTATCTTTTGGTTTCCTTAAAAGCATTTAATCAAAAGTTTCCCCTATTATAAAAACTACAATATTATCGTTGACAATATTTGTATTGAGTGCGCAGATCATTGTAGTGAAAACCAGTATACCGCACATTATGTTTTTTGGAGTTGTAATAGATATAGTTCGGCCGTATTATAAAGCCACATTTGGCTGATAAAACTGATTTTAGTAGTTACGTGAACTATCAACGATGATACGATTATAAATCGGAATCGATATAGGAAGTTATACATTACTGAATTGATTGAAAGAAAACGATTTAATAATAAAACCGCGTTTTAACGGTTTTATACGCAGTAATTTATTAATTAAATAAATATAGGTATAGACTTAAATAAATATAGGAAATATAGGTATATTAATTAAATAAATTACCGTGTTTAAAGCCGTTAAAACGTATTTGTATTATGTATTCTAGTCGTGAAAACTTGAGAAATTTTTTATATAATTTATTATATTATTTAAAAAAAATATTTAAAATTTATAAAACATGCATAACTTAATACGATTTATGTTTAATCTTTTCCATTATACATCAATCTCCAGATCGTCGCTAATATTTTAAGAGAAAAATCAGTTGACAAACATAGCATTGTCATGTTTCTAAAGAAATAAAGTACTTCTGATGTTTTATTTAATTTGATATAAATCATTTTGATACTATTACAAAGTTAGTTCAGCAGTATTTATATAAAACTTCAAAGGGAGCTTCTTAGAACGACCCAACTATAGATATTGTTACGAGCTACAGGACTCGAATTAAAATAAATGCCTTTGGAATTACTATAGAGTTTATTAGAACTATACAAATAAAACTGGATGCAACCAGTTCACACTGTACGATTCGATGCAATTCAACACGCGCAAAGTACGTCACTATATAATCGAAAGTACTACAAACGTCTTACTCGTATCGTAGTGGTCGCTTGATTGCCTCACCCCTCCGTTCGGGCATTGTTTTATACTAAACTGTATAATAGAACAAAGGATCGCGTTCGCCGAGTTAATCCCGCACACCTGGCAAGCTTTGACGGCCATAAAACAAGTTCAATAACAATAGCATGTTTTTCTGGATTAAAAATTCTAAACACAAAGAAAACAAAAGAATTCCTAAATCAAAGAAGGCAATAAACGGCGTTTTACGACGGGCAGGTGTGCGCATTTCTTTGTCGGTATGTAACAATCGGTAAGACTATAAGCTTTTTCGGTTTCGTAAGACTATAAACTTTTTTTTCAATTATATGATTAATATTATAATAATAATTATAATATCAGGCCATAAATGTCCCCCCACTGCTGGGTTCGGGCCTCCCATTATAAGGAGAACCGACAGTATACCCACCACACTTGTTCAAGGCGGCTTGGTAGGTTTAACACATCGGTTATCTCGATGTGCAGGTTGCGTCACGATGTTTCCTTCACCGTTGTTAGCACGTGGTAATTGTATCATTAATAGCAAGCATTTAATTTGTTTGTATGAGGTTTTAGCTGTTGACCTTATACACCTTTATTAGTTTTCGAATGAAATAAAAACGCAAATGTCACGCTGAAACACAAAGCTCATTGATTCTTACTAAATCCAAAATGTATTTTGTTATATCCAAAACTTGAGAAATGATGTAGGTATTTTGCCTTTTTTATTCCGTTCCAAGTTTTGATATTGTTTTATTTTTGACAAAAGGCCTATAAATCCTTCTCCAGAATCTAAAAGAATGTTTGGGTGCGTAGTGTTCCAGGATAATCTGTCTACTTGCCAATTTTTTTATTTTTATTTCATGAGCATAGTATTGAGTGTATATGGAAGTAAGGCTATGCAATAGTAGCAATAAGTAGGAGATTGTGTATCCGCACGTGGTATTCTGAACTAAGATAATTTTTCCCATGAAACGTTATTTTTTCTCAACTTTTTTAAGTAGACAAGTTTTCAAAAGACTCGCTCTTTTCTTTTTAGCTGATGAAATGCAAAGAAAGGTGCCTTGTAATAATTACGAGCCGTCCTCGCTGCTTTTAGAGCGTGGTGGTGCAGTAGAAAGCTTATTTAATTTCTTCGTCGAGTAGTTTTGCAACTGTGTTAATTTGAATTATTTTAAAAGTAAGAAGAGTGTGAGCTATGGCTTAATACGCTAGCTGTGCCCGCGACTTCGTCCGCATTGAATAGTTCAAAAAATCTCCCCAGTTTGAAACATTTTTCATTGCTGCTCCGCTCCTATTGGTCTTAGCGTGATGATATATAGCCTATAGCCTTCCTCGATAAATGGGCTATCCAACACTAACAATTTTTTTAAATCGGACCAGCGGTTCTTGAGATTAGCGCGTTTAAAAAAACTTCAGCTTTATATATTAGTATAAGAAGATATAAGATATATATAGTATAGATAAAGAAATAACATTGAAGTATCCGGGAATACTTTCAAAGTAATTGCAAAAATTTAAGTGAGAGTTATTTGTACGATGTCTGATCATAAATGACTGTTTTTAGGGTTTTTTGTGTGAATGTTTGGTTCGCATAGACTTCGAAGCGGATGAACTGCTTTCAATAATACTCTATGGATTAAAACAAAAACTTAGTTTCATTCATATAGAGTTAAGAATACCGTAACCTGATCGCCTTGCTCGCAAACTATCCATGCATAGTTGACGAGTTTATTTTTTATCCGTGCAGGTACGGAGATAGCATACCATTTCCTGTGGCCGGGTGGGCTGTCGTAAGAGGCGACAATACAACCCACAGCCGTCACGTGGTAGGGCATTTGCCGGACTGGATGGCTACCACCCCTGGTCTAAAGTATGTTGTCATAGCAACCTTAAGTTGTATTCCGGCATTTGTGACCAGGTTCCAGTCTCCCTTAAGAGAGCAGCAGCCCATTTGTAGCACGTTTGATGTTGCAAATGTCTATAGGCGATGATAACCGCTTCCCATCAAGTGAGTCGTCTACCTGTCTGCTGAACTCCTGCAATAAAAATAAAAAAACCAGCTGCTCGGAGTGATTCTGGTGTCTAGTTACAATCGCTGACAGACTGCTCGGTTATTCATGTCTCAATTAACGTTCACTCGTGGTTTTCTAGTTGACAACGCAGCGTCCACTCGTAGCGGTGTTCTGATGAGGTATGACCATTAGTAGTTTCCAAATAATTACTGTGACATACAAAGACAGATTGAGAGTCGGACTGACGACATAATTATTTCATAAAAGTTCGGGATTTTCATAAATCTCAAAAATTCCATATCGGATACATAGACATAATTGAATGTTGATAAAGTTAATAAATTATGAAAGCAAAAGGTCTTTGAGAAAGTTGAGCAGCGGCATGGCGTGACTCATGCAAACTTCCGTAACAAAAATTAAATATACTTGCGAAAAAACGAATTTATAGAAATGTCGCCATAGGAAACATTGTAAACAATGTCAGAATCGTTGAATGTACTTTCAAACAACTTAAACTTCCTTTTATAATAACAATTTTATTTATTTATTTAGTATAAACAGCGCGTATTTATATTCGACGGCCTCTATGTTTGGGCGGACTAAGTCTTAGCCGGCCGAACCCGCTGGAATGCAGAAGCTCGGGTTCGATTCCTGGGATGGTAAATTTCGGAAACGAACTTTCTGTTATTTACTATGGTCTGGGTGTTTGGAATCAGCCCCAGAGTGGTCTTTTGTAAATGACACATAACACAAGCGTAACTTGTTTAGCTTGAGGATATACAATGTGTGTGATTGTCTGACGATTATTATTATTACAACTACACAAACTTAAGTAATAATAAAAATGTTATTCTTATAACAGCTATTATATAATTATACTAGCTGTCCCGGCAGACGTCGTCCTGTCCGGAAAAGCTTCAATCGATATGCCGACAGCATTAAAGTTTATAATTAACAAATAAAAAATAGGGGTTGATCCTAGAGGGTTGAAAATTTAGGGTTGTATGTATTTTTTAAAGCTGTTTCATAAAAAAATAAAAATGTATCTAAAAATTATTAAAAAAAAAATATGGCTGGATTACCCTTAATATTTAGGGGGATGAAAAATAGATTTTGTCCGATTCTCAGACCTACCCAATATGCACACAAAATTTCATGAGAATCGGTCAAGCCGTTTCGGAGGAGTTTAACTACAAACACCGCGACACGACAATTTTATATATTAGATAATAATAATAATATTCGAGCGTGCATGACAAGAGCTATGAATGTCAAAGAAGCAAGTGAGGTGTGTAAGAATAAGCCTAAATGGCGCTCTGTTGTTCGTGCCTACCCCGCAAGGGACCTGGCGTGAAGTTATGTATGTGTATGTATGTATTAATACCGCATAATGTCACGAGTATAACGATTCTTTAATATATTTGGAAGTAGTAAAACCACTTTAAATCACTCTGTGGGGGAATATAGTGAAAGCAATAACATAACGTTGTCATTTACTACACAAATAAACTCGATTGCTGTACAATGTCCTAGAAAAGACTAAACATAAACGTTATTTATAGCAATAAAAACAACATAATGGCATAATTTGAATACTACAAGTATCAGTTTTATTATACTTTTATCTGGGAACAAAGGAATCCTGCGAAAGGATAATATGAAAATGGCTGGAAAAGTTTAGGAATGTACTGGAATGTGGGAGCTGAAAGAATGTTTGGGTACGTAGTATTGGATAAATACCCTTTGGTTTTTATTTACGTTGTGTATATATATTGTAATAATAATACTTGAGATATACTGGTAGCTGTGAAAATAAGATAGTCAATAAAATAAATGTATAATACATAAATGTAAATTATGGTAACAAAGTAAAAAAAATGATAGTAGACTTGAAAAACTAATTAAAGTATAATAAAACATACTAAGATATATACATAAAAGTAATATAAATAGAATGGATATAAGGAATGCTCCGGTGGTTCGGGCATGTGGAAAGAATGTATGATGAAAGAATGACTAAACGGATATACAATGCAAAAGTGGATGGATGCAGAAGTCGCGGAAGGCCACGACACACCTTCCATGATCAAATTGATCATGTACTAGGAGAAGGTGATGTCAGGAGCCTTAAGAACAGACGAGCGTGCATGACAAGAGCTATGAATGTCAAAGAAGCAAGTGAGGTGTGTAAGAATAAGCCTAAATGGCGCTCTGTTGTTCGTGCCTACCCCGCAAGGGACCTGGCGTGAAGTTATGTATGTATGTGTAATATAAATAGAAATTATAGAATATTAGACTAGATATTTAGCTGGATAAAGTTCCTATATAATTATAGTCGGATCCCTCCGACTTTGTATATTTTATCCAGAAAAAATTGTGAAAGGAATTTTATGGTAGTTTTGGCATAATATTCAGAACATAGATTCAATTAATTGATAATATGTGTAATTTCTTAGAAATATAAATATAGAAACTTAAATGTTTTTAAAGGAAATTATCCGAAACTTATACGAGTATAAGCGTAATATCGATAACTAGAAAGTTAGTTAAGGACGGTTCTTCACACCATGATAATGGTTCTCTCCACCTATACTAATATTATAAAGGAAAGATTTGTATTTCTGTATGTTTGTAACGAATAAACTCAAAAACTACTTGATCGATTTAAAAAAATCTTTCACCATTAGAATGCTACATCATCGCAGATGTAGGCTATATTTATTTCTAGAAAAAATTAGGGATCCCTACTAAAACCTCAATAATGTAACCCAAGGTGTAAAAAACTTACGAGTTTGAGTGGATGCCGGGATGGCTTAGATTCACAATTACATCCGGTAGGTGGCGCTGGAATTGAGTTCCAGATTTGTATCTTTTCAGGGCGGGGCAACGTCTACCGAAATCGCTAGTATAATCTATGATTATGTAAATCAACATGAATAAAAAGAGACTTACAAAACAAGTGTAATCAAAGAGGAGTTAGTGTCGGTACCCTTTGTCCTTTTCGTTTGCAGGAAATCTTGATCTATACTTGAGTGATACTGATGTACATGTGTGAACTTACGAAGAAGGACTGCGTTATAAATTCCCACATTCGCGGCACCCTGTTATACGATTCTGAATGTTGGGTCACTAAAGTGATAGACTACAAACTTCTCCACTCAACTGAGATGTGAATGTTGAGATGAATATGTGGTGTTACAAGAGTGGACAAGGTGAAAAATGAGTACGTAAGGGGAAGAAGATCAAAGTGGCATGATCATGTAATGGGGAGGGATAAAAGTCACGTGACAAACAGAATGTGAAACTGCAAGCTCGATGGGTACAAAGCTAAAGGTAGGCCAAAGGAGGGCGGGGGGGGTGGATGGATTATTTGAAGGATGTGATGATTTGTGATGTGACAGAGGATGTATGCCAGAATAGACGAATATGGAAGGAAAATGCATATTGTGTTGACCCTAAATAATTGGGAGAATGTGAAAGAAAAAAAGAGATCTCACAAGGGATGCTAAAGATCTCGGGCTCCGTAGTGGATGCTCCGAACGCAACTGATATTTAACACCAATATGTTATGATCTTCTCTTCTGTAAACTAAATACGATTTATTATGGAAGTCACCTAGCATTTAACTTTAAAACGAAACTGTTCTGCAAAGAATTTTAAATGAAATAAACTCTTGGTACTAAGCGTATCATTGGCTGCAACATCTTGTTCTATTTATTACATTGCCTCCTAACCTTGTGCTGTAACAAGGCTACTTTAATACAATCGCATCGGTATAGGCAACCGCCCCGAGAACTTCCAGTAAACAGCTAAGGCTCACGACAACGCTGTCTACAAATATTTTTTGTAATCGTTTTTACTCGACAGTAAGGCTTTATTAATTTAAATTTTAGAATTTTCAAACAACAAATTTTTTAATGGTGTTAGAACGGTTTTCAGTGGGCGCAAAATAGGACGTAATCAATCAGTTTCTCGGAAGACATGTGGTTAGCGCACTCACGTCCTAAATTCAAAGAGTGCGGGTTAGAATCCTGGCCGGAAAGCAATTGCTTAGGCAGTTTTTTGACCTTTGCATATTATTCTAGTCGTTACAATTACCACGTGCTAACGGTGAAGGAAAGGAACACATCTTACTATTTCATATAGTATAGGGATCTTTACCGTCGACATAGCGCATGAGTTTCGGGGTCATCTGGAAAGCAAGTCTAAACGCGCCTCCAAAAAGCTTGGTGACCTAAACTGGTCCAAGCAGTGCATCACTCCGCAACGATTTGCATCAATCAATCAAAACCTTTCCCCCGCTTCTAGATCGCTTCACTTCGGTAGGCGTTGATTCGTTTTGAAACACCCAAACCGTCGACTGTCACTTCGTTTCTGGATCGTATTGATAAATCTAGGATTCATCAACTGTAATGATGTAGTACACACGCCGAGACGAGCCTGCTTCAAATTCGTTTATTATATTACGGCACCACTCCACCCGGGCCTGCTTCTGAGCATCG
This sequence comes from Dendrolimus pini, assembly GCA_949752895.1. NCBI lineage: Eukaryota > Metazoa > Arthropoda > Insecta > Lepidoptera > Lasiocampidae > Dendrolimus > Dendrolimus pini. The sequence goes on from OX457135.1 coordinate 17,236,421, forward strand.
GTGATGTGATGCGGCAACCAGCGCGAAAGTATCCTCCTCACACGAAGATGCATGTGTAGAATCTCGTGAAGGCTTCCCAATCCAATCTGCAGCACGTGTTGAATCTCTTGATACGTAACTCGCCTACTGTCTTAGATTAAATTTTTACTGCTAGCACGTTTTGACGTTTGAAACCGTAAAAAAAAACAGCGCGAAAATGTTCCCAGCACAGATCCATTTTTTAAAGAGACATGATAATTTAAATTAGTTCGCAAACAATGTAGATGTAAATTTTAAAATTGGAAGGAACCTATTTTTAGTTATAAATAATCATATTTAAAATAGATTATAACTGGCCAGTCTCTCATACATAAAAACTTTTTTCGCAATACTTTCTGAGTGGCTTGGTATTTATTTATATTATTTCTGAGTGGCTTGGTATTCTTTCAAAACCGACTACACCCTAGAAAATCACTTAACGAAAGCCAAACTGACCATTACTATTTCATTATCTAACAAACACAATACTTGCTAGATGGTGTTACGCAACTCATCAATCAAAAACATAACACCATAAAATCCTAAACGCGGTATTAAAAACGCATCAAGAAGGTTCGTTTAACATCTGCCAGCACCGCGAGTGCGGAGATAAGCTCACTTCGTAAATAAACGAAGACCCTTGAAAAGAACTAACGATCCGTACACGACTGTATTGAAAATTTATTCTAAGTACGCAAGCCTGTTTGATGGTTAGTTATGTTACTGCTTTAAGGACAGCACACCAATATTTAAAGACCTCTTTCCCAATACAAAATTCTCTATCGGAAAACTTCAACAAAAATGGTTATCCAGAATGATAAGAGCGTTCTTTTCTAACAAGATGTAAGAGAATAGAGGTCTGTGTCTGCTGGAAATGTTTTTACAAAGGTGGTTCGCAAAATGTTATACGAGATATGGTGTTGCGTTATTTTTTGGACTGTAAACGAGTGTTTATTTTAGGTGTTAACATGAGATGTTGGTTGGAATATTTATTTGAGTGTTTTTTAAAGTTGGCTTGTATTTTTCGTGAATATAAATGTCGGGAATTTCGAGTTGGGTTGAAAGTGAGAAATATATACGAGTGTTAATCATAAACTTCTTGGAATCAATAGTTGGTGCAAATCCACGGATCACCTTAGCTACCTACAAACCTCATCTAAAAGTATGCTTTATTATATTGTATTATATAAATAAAAAAAAGTCGTGGTAGCGTAATGGCTAGCGCACGCGTCCTAAACCCAGAGGTCGCAGGTTCGATCCTGACCGGAACGCATGCACCACTTAGGCATTTTTCTGACCTAATGTGCATATTATTACAATTACCACGTGCTAACAACGATGAAGGAAAACATCGTGATGCAACCTGCACATCGAGATAACCGATGTGTCAAACCTGCCAAACCGCCTTGGACAAGCGTGGCAGGTATACCGTCCATTCCCCTACCGTGGGAGGCCTGATCCCAGCAGTGGGACAGTTATGGGCTGTTGTTATTTTTTATTATAATATAGAAATATGATTTTTTTAAGAACTTTTATTTCCATTGTACGTCACCTACCTTACTCCTCCCTACACATCCCATCTGTACTTTATAAGCTCATGTCAAACCCTTAAAGAGAGAAGTGAATCAAGTAAATTTGTTGGCAGCAGGTGCGCCTATAAGTGATGACGCCTATTCACACATCCATCAGTAAATAGACAGAAAAAGTTTCTGTGTTTTTGTTTATATGTATTTTCGGCTGCAAAATTTGAGCGTTAAGAAATATGACGTAGTTTAATAAAAAATTCTTACAATATAGTACATAACCGCTCGTTCTGCCACTTCCGTTTTATATTAATTCTGCTTAACTCTGCAAGATATACAAAGTTGTGGTGTCAATTTAAGGCTATTAGATCAAATTAGTAGTGTTCTGACAGACCCTTCAGAACCCCACCTTCGAATGACGCCAAAATTCTGTATAAACTGGTAGATATAAGAAATCAGTGATTAGGTGCCTATTGTTTTGTTATATTACGTAATGATACTTACCTGGGCCGCATGGTCGTTTAAGCGACAAAGCCTTTTAATTATGAATAAAAAAAATAAAAAAAGATATCGAAATATACGACAAAAGAAATCCTGTTTTATACTTTAAAACTTCTCTTGAAATCTGTTAAGCCGTTTCCGAAATTATTGAAGACAAACTTCCAAACAGTCAGGCTGAGAGCCAAAGTGGTAAAAGTTCCCGAGACACTTCTCCAAAAAATATTGGTGGATTTCATACACTGGTTATCTCGGTCTGCAAGTTTCCTTGACCGTCAGCACTTCGTAAATGTAATAATATACACATTAGGTCAAAAAAACAGTCTGAACGGTACTTGCTTTCTAGCCAGTATTCACACCAACGTCTTTCGAATCAGTTCATTCTTAAAGCTATTGCAGAAACAAATGATACAAATCCAACACTGACACTATTCAATTTTTTTCTAAATCGACTTTTTAATGCCACCTATCTATCGTAAGACATGGTTACGTGTAATAGCGCTAATCTTGGTTTAAAAGTAACAGAAATATCCACTGAACACAACTACCCTATCCAAAAGGCATTGTAACAAAGCATGTAATAACACTGATGAACATGCTAAAAAGGGCGTTTTTTGTCTCTTTTGTAAGTACTTACACTTTTTTGGATAGTAACAGTTATTAAATAGTAGTTTAAGTTAGTATATAAGGGACAGTCAAATCAATCTAAATACATTGAGATATAAGTAGGACATCGAAACTAAAATACACTATATAGGAGATCACTGCTAACGGGGAGCGTGCCCAGAAGGCTGGCTGCATTGCCGCGTTGTATGGCAATACATACCTACTACTGCACTTACGTAACAGTATTAGATTAAGCATGCAATTTATTTATCAAAATTTAAATAAGTGGTAAGACTTATTTTGTGTCCCTGTGAAAAATGATACCTGATCATCGTAATTTCAATACGTTTCCCTAACTTTTAACAGCTTTTAACCCAGTTCTTTAAAAGTTGGCAATCCTACACATAGCCGCTGCAACGAACGCCCTCGTTTTATCATAATGTGAAAACTTCCAGCCCACATTCCGGCTCATTACTCTGCTCAAGTAACCAGGATCGTGTGCTTCCACGGTTATTTACACCTGCCTTCTAGTTTTGTACATAGTTGTACCTTACTAATAGAATGTATAAGGTCTGTATTCTTATTATAAATATTTCTTAAGAATCCTTACTTAGTATTGTGTTTATTTTTAACCGATAATCAAAAGAAGGAGGTTCTCAATTCGATTGAATGTTTTTTTTATGATTTCAACATCAATTGTAGATAAAGTTTTATTTAGCCTACCGCCAACTAATTCATTTTAATTATTTAGTTTTAATTTTTGTTTGTGGTTATTATTTACTCTATGGGAGCCTAATCTAATTTATCACGGCTATTGAAAAGTGGCCCAAACGTCAGAATAATAGAAATCAAATAAATTACCGTACTTAATATCGTTAAAACGTAGTTTTATTAGTGTACATTCTTCGAAACAAAACTTGTATACGCGTGCCAGTAGTAATTTTTTTATTAGATATTTTTTAACGAAAACCAAAACCGACCTCAACCTGGAAAGCAATAAATAAATATTTTAATATATATATATTTTACATAAAGAATCAATAACAAAATTGTATAATACACCGACTTGGCCATGTCGTAGAAAGTATTTATTTTTTGTATTAATGTTTGAAATCAGTTTATTTTGTTAAACAATTTTTTTTTGCTAAATTATTCCAGGTGATGGAACTAGGTGGCCGTTTTGATAAAACGAAACACTTATAAACTCGTATATCCGTAAGTTTTGTATGTCGAAGTCATTTCTCTCAGAAATTACGGGACTAAAGAAATTTTCAAATAGCAAATTCAGGTTACAGAATACTTAAATTAAAAAATGGTTTGAATATTTTTTTATTACTGTATAGGTATATCGCATTTGACCATTATCTCGCGCGATTTCGAACGGGGGGTATGGTCTAAGAAGGAGCACGCTTAGATAGAAGGTAGATTGTTTAGTTAACGTTGTAGGTTTTGGGATAAACAAACTCCGGCAGTGAGTTCCACTCCTTTGCAGTGCGCATAATGAAGGTGTACTGAAAGCGCTTTATTCGTATAAGTGGTTTATCCACCATTTAGCGGTGCCGCATGCCAGTGCGATTGGTTGTCCGATGATGGAAGGAAGACGGCGGGATAAGATTGAAAAACTCCAATCCATCCTACTGTACTATCATCCATACTACTGTATTTGAAGTATCCTTCCTACTTTTTGGACACTTGGAAGTCCTCCACGGTACGTGGCGGACGCTCCTTCACGCCATGTGTTCAAGTTATGGAATGAACTCCCTCTCGCGGTTTTCCCAGAGCGCTACAATATGGGGCTCTTCAAAAAGGGCGTGAACAGATGCCTAGTCTCAACGAGGTAGTCAACGCATCGGCTCCCTTAGTCTTGTAGATGTCAATGGACGAAGGTAGCCATATATCACCAGGTGGTCCGTTTGCCAGTTTGCCTACTAAACATAAAAAAGTATGGGATATTTTCGGTAAAATACTTTTGAACAGTTCCACAGACAAATTAGCCGTGAACATTTTTCACTTTTGTGAAACTTTTCGTAGTGCGTGTACTGCCATGCATTTGTCCAATTTATTTTTTGCGTTGTATTACATTTTGACATTCATAACTGATCATATATAGTTATACCCATAAAATAGGAATTCGAAATGAAAATTCCCAAATGTAAAAAATGTGTTCAACGACTAAATCAAAGATTTATGTTGCCGGACAGGCAGGTGTTTTAATAAATCCCGTCACCATGTTCGGGATTTCCCGCTGAAATATTTGCAATGGCATTTTCAGACTGTCCGAAACACGCTTTGAACGTAGTTTATTTGGAAATTCAGTAAATCGGGGATGTTACGTTTAAGCGTAATGCTGTTTTCGGGCGCTGTATTTGTTGCCAGTAACATGTTTAGTACTTTTTTAAGTTTTCGGGACTAGACATAATAAAACTATGTTTACGGTTTTAAGGAGACAAAGATGTCAAGTGTCAATGAGTAATGTTAGTTTTATTTAATCTACCGTCAACTTGTTCATTATAATGACTTGGTTTTAATTTTGGTTCATGGTTATTATTTACTTTATTCGAGCCTAATCCAATTTTCCACCGCTTCGCAATAAGTTGTGATATCTTTGTCTCCCGTGAACTTCGCCGTGTTTCAGCTACTAAAAAGTTGCCAAAACGTCGAAATAAAAATCGAATAAAATACTACGCTTAAAACCGTTAAAACGTAGTTATTATTAAGTTTTATGTTTTTATTTAACTTAATAATATATAATATTATTAAGTTTTATTATATGTGGTTATGTAGAAGAATTTATACAAATAAATAAAATTAAAAGTGTCAAAATAACAGCTTTTTACTAAATGCATATGAAAGTATATACGGTACATATTAAAAATCAATTTGGAATATTTTTTGTCTGTCTGTCTGTGTGTTTGTTCCGTGATAATCTCTGAAACGGCTAGACCGATTTTGACAAGACTTTTACTGGCAGATAGCTGATATTATAAGGAGTAACTTAGGCTATTTTTATTTTAGAAAAATAATTAAAGACCCAACTAAATTCCACGCGGACGCAGTTGTGATATAACTAGTATTAAACAACACAGCAAAACAGCTAGTATTATATACAGATGGCATAGCCTTCTTCTGTCAAAGTGGTGGACGCAGCTATTAACGTAAATATTTGAAAATAATATATAACGATTAGATTTACGTAGCTCAAATTACCAATTCTCTAAAAACCTAATTCATAAGAACAAAATTTTATTTGAAATGATCCTCAACAAATTTCAATTTGAAATATGTTAATCTTTTAAGTACTTAAATAACCGACAAGCGGATATTTAGACCTAGGTAACTCAAATTTCCAATGCTTTAAAAGCTAATTTAAACAGCAAAGTTTTGACATTATTTGATTGATTTTTATCCGTGCAGGAACGGAGAGAGAAAATAACTTCCTGCGGCCAGGCGGCCTTTTTCAATGAGTGACAAAACAACCCACAGCCAGGTGGTAAGGTATTTGCCCGCCTGGATAGCTACCAATCTTGGTCTAGCTAGAGTATACCGTCATAACAACCGCATTCCATCAGTTGGGCCGTCTGCGTGTCTACTAAGCTCGTGCAATAAAAAGAAGTGTATTTCAACAAATTTCATTTCGAGATAATATACTCTATTGTCTTTAGTCTCTTAGGTTAAAACCGCAATACAGAAATAGACGAAAACTAGAACCGTCTACAATAGATCTAACACTCCGCGAATTCCACTTTAATCCGACTATCTATGATAAATCTTTTGAGCACTTGAAAAAGCTTGACCGCCAGGCGGATATAGTGAAACCGCCGACGGGCGCATTCTGCACGCAGGCCGCGGCCATGATTTATGATGGCTATCCCCACTTTCTGCCCTAAGGGAGAGCTTACAGTGACATGTCTCTTTTAAATTTCATATACAGTTTCGCCTTTATTTCAGTTCTTTTAATATAAGTTCTAAATATATATTTTTCAGTATATAAGGACGACATATATATGACATTCAGAATATTTTCTGGTTCTGTAGAACGTTTCTCTTGCGTACCGTGGGGACTTGGAATGAGCTCCCAGCCGAGGTTTTCCCACAGCGCTACGATATGGAGATTTTCAAAAAGGGTGTCATAAAATTTATTCGAGGCCGGTAGCGCGTTGGTAACATCTCTTGTGTTGCAAACGTCCTTAGGCGACGTTAACCAATTACCATCAGTTGGGCCGTCAGCCTGTCTATTGTACTCCAGCTATATTTATATATAAAAATATAGAACCCAGCATTAAATTAGAGTACATCCAACAACATCACCCACAATAAAGAAGTTGACTAAATTCGTATATAAAAAATCTTACGTTGTTATTGTCTTAGACCGGGATATGTGATGCAATCTTGGGGAGGCCTACATCCAGCAGTGAACAGGGCAGTCTTCTGCCTAGGTAAACCATCAGTATTTCCATAAATTTGTATAAGATAAGGTAGTTGCAAATAAATTAGTAGTGAATGAAACTGGAAGGCAGATAGGGGAAATAGGTAAGAATAGCAAAAAAATAAATTGAAACAAATATTTACTGTTAAGAATAATCACAGCATCTGTTCCTTATTTTTTAAAGAAGACTACAGAGTTGTCAATACTTTCAAATTGTTTAATTCTTTTTAATGGAGGCTGTACTTACGCTTATTGATTTAAATATAATCTTCAAGTAGAAAGGTAGAAATTAAAGTTGGACCTGTATATGTAATTTAATACATGTATCATTGATATAATAATCTACAACAACAACAATATTTTCTCTTTATTCTACACCAACCCCAATAAAAGTAACACATTTTATTGTCTTAAATACTATAAGGTAGTACAATTGGCGGTCTCATTCCTTAAAGTAATATCTTGTTGGAAATATAAGTTATTTTTAAAGGAGTTCTTCTAGTCTCAACATTCCGTTACAAAGTAGTCGCAGGACAAATAGAATCTTCGCGAGAGTGCTGCATTGTAAGCATTCCTTTATCCCTGCTACCTCAAACAGTCACCACATTCAGGCCTTCGACATATTTTTCGCATTATCCGCGTATGAAAGAAAAAAAGCGATGGTGTAATGCAGTAACGTGCGTTGGTTTCGAGATTCGATGGGGCTATGGATTGTGGATGTTTGTGTTTTTAGTAGGTTATAAAGATTAAACATACAAGATTGTCTGGCGATAATTGTATGTAAGATTGAGAAGAAGATATTCAGGTTCTTAATATGTAACTACAGTCTTTCTTTTAAATCATAGGTGGAGAATCAATGGTACCCACCATACGGTACAGTTACTATTCATCATCGTTATCATTATCCGAACGTTCGTTTCGAAGCCCGGGATCTGCTTCCCTTGTTTTACTTCACGGCTTCGCTTGGTTTTCGGCATTCCCTATCGTAAGATCATTGGTACGCATGTTATCCGTCGTGACGTCAGGCCTGCATTTCTTGTGCCATTTTCTTTCTATCAGGAACTGGCGGAGGCCCCATGGAGTTACCTTTAGGCTTCAACCCATGCCATCACCTCAACTCCTATAGTCTATTATTATTTTGCATGTTATTATTATTTGTATAATTTTGTTTGTATTATGGTTTTATTGGAAATAAAATTATTTTCATGAAATTTTATAATAATATTTTTGATGAAGGAGTTGATCAAGATATTTCTTTATCTGAAAACATTTGTGAAATACCACAAAATACACAATCAAATTTGCCTAAGCAAACTTGCCAGAATATCCCTAATTTTGTATTAGTGAATATCACACATTCACTAGTAACGTCATTAGTATCCTTTACCGTCCCGTCGGACAGAAAGTCGACAAAAAATCGTGCTTAAGACCGTTAAATAATTGTAGTGAGTAATGCAAAGCAGTTATGAAAACTTAAGTAAATACTAGAAACGAATTTCTAAGAAAGTAAATTAACTTTTCCGGATACTATAGACAAATTTACTTTACCCTTAACAATAATTAATTTGAAATTCATGACATTTAACCCCCATTACTCAAAATTAGAGAAGTTGTTAAAATTCTTTATACTTTTGAGGTATTTTTAATAATTTCTGTAAGTTGTTTCAGACTTTGAGACGTTCGGGACTTACGGTGGAATATTTTTTTTCTCTAATGGATGAATGGTCGACCGATCCTGAATTATTAATTTTCAATCATTCACTTGTAAATTGCAAGATTGAATTCTACAATAGTGCTAAAGAGCACTTACAATTGACTTTCGTATGACTTCAAGCCGTAGGTAAATTCTTCTAATATACTCGTATATAAATGTACTTATAGATGAAGATTAGAAAATACTTTATTGTTTACCACATACACATAAGGTAAATAATTATGCCTAAATGGTAAGGGTAAAGTGGTTGAAATAATAATTATATGGACAAGTGCGTGTTAATCTACGTACATTGAAGGATTCCGTGCAGGTAATGAATGTTTACCTTTCGTCATTAGGCTGCGAAACCTTAGAAATATAGAAAAAATGTATTTGATGAAATTATCTCCTTTACTTACCTGGCTAAATTCTCTTTCATTTCAACTTTTCCAATAATTTTGGGTCGACATAGTATGTGTTTGCGTTTAATCCTCCTCGATTCCAGCAAGTGTCATCTTCACACAATCCGTCAATATATAATAACAACCCATAAACGTCCCAGTGCTGGGCTTGGGCCTCCCGCTACAGGGGAACGGATAGTATACCCCCGCCATGCTTGTCCAAGGTGGCTTGGCAGGTTTTGACACATCGGGTATCACGATGTACAGGTTTCAACACAATGTTTTCCTTCACCGCTGTCAGCACGTGGTAATTGTGACAATAAGCACATTAGATCAGAAAACTGTCTAAGTGGTGCATGCGTTTCGGCCCCGACTCGAACCCGCGCCTTTGAGACTGGGACGCGTGCGCTAGCCATTACGTTAGTACCACGACTTTTGTCCTTTTGGTCTACATTTATATCATATAGTTATATTTGAGTTTACTTTAAAGCTGGGAAACCTTACTTATTTAATATATGTATTGTTTCAGGCCGCATTTGTGTTTTGTTTCAAAATATATTTTCTTTGTATCCAAATGAACTAACGGCTTAACTCGAAATTTCTATTCCGAAGAAAATAACCAAGATTTTCCTTTAACTTTAGTTTCTTTTGTCAATAGAAATTAAAGTGTTTAAAAAGCCTTTCCAAAGTAAATGTATTCTTAACAATAGTCATTTTTAATTTTCATATTGTTTTAACAAGAAAAACAAACTTAATCGTGGTAGCTATAAAGTTAAATATCCTTTGACTATACAAATCAAACAATGGGAAACGCAGATTGCATATCAACAAAAGTTAGGTACCGTTTCATCCCGTACTCCAACAATACATTACTGGAATGTTCTGTTTGAAGCTTTTCATATAAAGCCTTCGGCATAAACACCCAGTCTCCTTCCCGTACAATTAAATCTAGACCATATAGCATCAATTATAAAGTTTAAAATGGTTTGGTAAAAGGATGGATGTTGGGACGTTGCATGTAAACATTTTACTTTAGCTACAGTACGGTCAGTTTTCAATGGGCAGCGTTTAGCTAGCTGCTAGCCATGCTTAATAAAACATAGCAATCGGCATTTCCATTGCAGAAATTGTGTAGTTTATACCTGTTAATGTTTTACGAGGGTGAACGTTTTGCGGGAGAAATAACGTCTGTCTTGATTACGCGTTTGTTAGTAGAAATTGGTTTAATATTAGACTTGATAATTATCAATGCTATGTTGCTTTCATGAGTTCAGCAGATAGGCAGACGGCCCACCTGATAGAAAGCGGTCCAATGTCACCATTGCCTATGGAGATTTGCTACATCAAAAGTGTTACAAATGCGCTGCTGCTCTCTAAAGGGAGACTGGAGCCTGACCACTAACGCCGGACCACAACTCAAGCTTATTATGGCGGAGTACTCTGGACTAGGGGTGCTAGCCATCACCTGGCTGTGGGTTATTTTGTCGCCTCTTACGACAGGCCATCCGGCTGCAGTAAATTGTTTCTTTCTTGTTCTTTCTCCTTTCCTGCATAGATAGCCTGCAGGTTGATTGCAGATACTAAATTCTATTCTTTCCAGTTACGTTTTTAGTATGAATCATAGCATTTGTAATACTTGCAACAAGTCGGAAGAGTTTATGGTAATAAAAAACAGCAACTGGTCACACATTTATAATCAGAGAACCTTACGGTTTTAACACATTTATTACAGACAGAATAAATAAAAATATAACATTATTATTCAATTAAGGAAATGGCCGATTGTAACGTTTAGAAATAAGAGGGCACATATCAAAATTAATTATCAACTTTAAACGGAAACATGACAAGATATGCTTCTAAATAACTGTAACACATTTTATATGTTGTTAATATCATGGGGTATTGTAGTAAAGGCATAAAATGAACGTAGCATTCGATTACTATATAATATAATATAGGCTGTCGGATACCATTCTGGGTAAATTTTGGGCTATTTCGACGCTCAAGGTCTTAGATCTAGCAATAATGATATATGTATCTGAGACTGCAGCAGCACCTTTTCACTAGATGTGGGAAATTTTGGCGGGATTACACTCGTTTTTGCGCGCTTTCGTATTTCGTGTCAAACGCTAGAGATTTGTTTTTGAACTAATATTGCTGCTCTCAGCTTTGACCATTACGTAAGTGCTGATACTCAAAAAATTGTTATATTGCTATTGTTAGAGAACCAGAACATTTGAGCGTTGTGCGTTGATTAAATAGAAAATAATTATGCTATGGTTACGATACAATGAAAGAAATTCTCACGCACGAGACGGTTTGTCTATTTGTGTAAAAAAATACATTTATTGCTATTAAACCTAAATCGTTTGATTTAAATTAATATTTATACTTTCGTAGACACTAATAAACTTATATATAAGTGAAATATATAATTATATATTTCACTATTTACTCATGTGGTTTGCCATAGGTAATTACCTATGTTATTTGAATTAGATATGTAAAAGAGACTAAGAGAGACTAAAAAACAAATATGAACACTTTTATTTTCATTTTCAAATATAAACTTTTTCTTTGAAAAACCGGGCACGCATACAATTACAGAGTATGGCGCTGAAAAGTAAGTGAAGCCGTGCTTGCAGCGTTAGTAAATACGTCTTGATCTACGCTCTTCATAGACATTGATTGTTACTTTCCTATTGCAATAATAGAGAAGCGCCAGTAAGTAAGTACTGCAGTCGTTAGCACCCCTCGCACTAATGCATCTCAAGGAATGCGCACTTAATCACAACCGTGATTTACCCGGGACGTGAAGGGGAAGGCTTAGAAGCACAGGTTGTTCAGAAATAGTTTTAGAAATCAAAATGAGGCGTAGTATTCTCAATGAGTAAATCGCAGTAACAATATTTTAGGATGTCTTTATAATAAAACTAACTTCTGCCAGCGACTTTGTCCGCGTGGATTTTTTTTCATAAAAAGTATCCTGTCTTACTTCTAATACCTCCAAGAATATGTATACAAAGTTTCATGATGATTGGTTAAGCAGTTTTCGGGTGAAAGCGTAACAAACAAACTTACATTCACATTTATAATGTTATGGTAGGGATTCTCAATTTAAATAACTACTCGATTTTTTTATTGCAGAAGTTCAGCAAACAGGCAGACGGTCCACTTGGTGGAAAGCGGTTAACATTTGCAATAACCAACGTGCTACAAATGCGCTGCTGCTCTCTTCAGGAAGACTGGAACCTGGTCATTAATCCAGAACACAACTCAAGGCGGTTATGGCGGCAAACTCTAGACCAGGGGTGGTATACATCCAGTCGGGCAAATACCCCAACCACCCGGCTGGGGTTCTTTTGTCGCCTCTTACGACAGGCCGCCCGGCCGCAGGAAATTTTATTCTTTCTCCGTTCCTGCACGGATAGAATCGATATTGCTTAATAGACTAGTAGTGTTCCACTGATTGTACATGAACTTTTATACATTAAATATTAATTACAAAATACATGAAAATATTTGTTTTAATTGTAAATATACACACACATGTGTACATTTACTTAGATACAACAGTTTAACTGTTGTAAAAGTTTTGTCTGGAGTATTTTTATGATTAATAAGTTTACCTTTTTGCTGAAAATTGCGATAAGCTCATTTTTTGACCTTTGACTTCGATTTTTAAAAATCCATACACGGGAATGATGGGGAACTTAATTTTTTTATTTATTAATTATGTTTGAACAATTTAACTGATTTTCAGCTTGTGATTTTATGCACCTTCGAATGACTAGATTGACCAGACTAATTGACGGACTTCACCATCGTGACTATATATAAATGAAATACGAATATGTTAGGAAATCACTATTTTGAGTCATTGAGTTTTTGGATGTAAATTATTAGTTTTTAACGGTGCGCCTTATTAATTTCGGAGGCTCTATTTTCTGGCTCTATTCCAGAACATGCTATGTATATATCATCAAATAAAGCCTCCTGTATCTGTCAGCACTAATACCCAAACAGCACACTGTGACGAGTTTATTTACAAACGGTAGGCAGTGAATCCCACCGCGGGGGATATCTTATTACCAACTTTTGTCCAGTGCGACTAGCGCACTACCGACGCTGACTTGTTATAAGTTCATCTGTTGACTATGCCTCTACGGCAGGACGGTTCAGTGTTTATGTCTTAGGAAATCAGCTGTGTGATTTCAAAACCTAGCAAGTGATTTCAAGAAATTTCACAGCACTAAAACATGTCATGGTCTTAAATGATATACCATTTCGGACTATTTATCAAGCTCATTCGGAGCGATATTCTATTTTGTTTCGATAGTCTTAACATGTTTTATCAAGCACAATAAATCAGCAAATGCCTAAGGCAAGAAATGCACGAATATTAATTTGAAAAATATGTCGTATGTTCGTAGGTTAAAATTTGTAATATCTGTTTTTTGGCCGGCCATCTGTTTATCTGTCCTTGTATGTCAACATTAATTTTCTCAGTAACTACCGACTCTATTATATAAGTAAAACTTGATAGAAAGGTATAGTCTATTTGTCACTATATATCGTAAAAACAAAATTGCCAAACGATTAAAAATTAGGGTCAATCTTCGTACTTCGTACTGATGATTATTTTTTTGTCACCGTCCATAAGTCACATCAGTGTAAAAAATTAAAATGTCTATTTATTTAAGTCAGTAAGTAGGTGCCGGGGTGTCTATTTCCAAATTCGCACCGATTTCAATATGTTGTTGAAATGAAAATTTTTATATGCTTTTTAGTTATTATTATAGTCGGTTTCCTTTTCACTAGATTTTTTTAGAAGAATATTCTGCTATATTTTTGAAACCCAAAGTTATTTAGTCTTAAAATTTACATGGGATAATTTTGAAGCATTATTGAATTCAACGCAAGAATAATGATTAAAATCGGTTCAGAAACAAAAAGTTGTATAGCCATAACTTTAAAAACTGTAAAAAATATTTATGGGACAATTGAGAACCTCCTAGTTTTTTGTAATGGGTTAAAATTTGGTAATGTTGTGGAAAGTGAAACAACATTGTGGAAAGGGCTCTTAAAATGAAAATAGTTCAATATTGTATTATCGAGGTTAAACGAAAGCTTAAACGAATAAACAAAAGATTTTTCCAAGACAACTATCGGCATAAAAAGTTTCCTACCAACATTTGTTTAGGTCTACAAAGATCAGTCAGCGGCACAGATAAGACAATATTAATTTTATCGTTACGTCGTGTAAGAACTTGGCACAACCGCGAGACTTTTGCGGGAAGCAAAACATGTTGATAAATCACTCGGTCTAGTCAAAGTGTCAAAACATAGTATTTGCAGTTCATATAAGACAGTCTTTTTTAGGGGCGTGTAGCCAATATGGAAAAATACAACACTTAAGCGGTGTTTCATTATAAAAGCCGCTGCGTCCAAAATGTCGTTGTACGCGACCGACAAATGCGTATTTGCCGTAAATTTATGTCGCAAAATTTATCCGCATAGTTCTAGTAATTTTCGAGAAAGACGGCTATGTAATATATAGACAAAGGGATAGAAAGATCGATTTCATAAGGCGGTGGTGTGTTACAAAAGCTGCACGCTACGTACGGCGTGTCATTTTTTTGTTACATTGATCTTGTTTAATTTCAACCTTACATTTAATTCAAATTTCTATGTTATTAATTTTAAATGCTGTCGCTTCACACAATACTGATATTTGAGTCTTTGAATTATTTACCTATAGTATAGGCAACTTTCGTGTCAATGTTCACTAAAAGCAGTTTTAAAAATATTTTATTTATCTGAAATACCCAATAAACCAAACAAACTTCACGCACGTGAATCTCCTATTATTAATATAATTAAAGCAAAGAGTGATATTGTACGAGACTTGTGACTTAAAAAAGCTCTATCTTTAGTTTACTCTTATAAAATTTATTCTTTGCTACAGCAGTTTCTCCTTTTTTTCCTGACGCCGTCTTTGAAAGGTTAACGCGCTTTGACAATGATTAAGTAATGACCAAGACACAGGAACTGTCGATTCTTGGAAAAAAATGAGCCGAACAGCTTTTGGCGATAATCCAGAATATCTTTTCCAACGAGTTTTCCCTAATGGATGTTTTTATCTACTTAGTAATTAATAGATAGAACATTTAGTTTTCGTTCTTTGAAAGTCTGAGTTAGATTGCTGGTCGAGATTCTTAGATACCTATTAAGTAATGAATAGTTTCTTTAATCTTTTAGATGACTATCACTGTAAGATAAAATCTCTGATTTGACTTGACTACATGCAAAGGTTTGAGTACTGAAACATATTTGTATCAAATAACATTAAACACGCTTCTAAAAATACGAGTACCTACTACTGGTATTTCAGTATAATACTTCAGTACAGTACTTGAGCTAAATAAAAATCATCTGAAAAAGTTTCTTCTTCATAATAATATGATATGAATATAAGGTGAGATTAAGTGAAAGTTGTGTATCAAGATCATAGCAAATGGAAATCTGTCGTCTCTGTCTACCCCTATAGGAAACGGGCGTGAGGTGTGTATGTATGTAACAAAGGTATCCATATTTAATATTGTAAATGCAAAAGTAACTAGGCCTAGCATTATGTTTGTTATGCTTTCAACGAGAAATGACAGTACTGACTTTGTTGACATTTTATATAATTATATGTAATCTAAATACCGAGAGTAGACATAGGATTCTTTTATTATGGCAAATGGCATGATTTTCGCGGGAGTATCGTATTTTTACTTGGGAAAATAGCGCCTAGATAAAAATTTAATACAATGTAACCCGTATGAATGTTTGCTCTCAAAATAAACTAGAGTTAAAAATAGGGTCTTAACTTAATCCAGTTTTTCTCCAAAACACTCAAATCCGAGCGTTAAATTCTGGTTGCGTTCGGAGCGATCACTTCAACGTCCAGGGTCCGATTTACTACTTTTTCTTCTCCACTTCGCGCGATCTTCGGCATCCCTTGTATTGAGACCATTGGAACGCATGTCATCCTTCACAACGTCAAGCCAGCATTTTTTGGGCCTACCTCTTCGACTGGGACCTGGCGGAGCCGGTATGGCTAGACATTTGTTTCTCACGTCACTAGCCGGTTTCCGTAAAACGTGGCCGTACCAGCTTAAGCGACTCTCCAAGACACTATTTACTTGTAATTGTACCTAACAGTCACTAATAGAAACGGATTCAGAATTAACCATTATAAACTGACTCATAAACTGCATCAAAGTTTAGGATTACTTTGAAATGATTTTTTTAAATAAGTATGCAAACTTTTTAGATTAAATTATATAAATATGGAGAGACTGGCTCTTAATCTCAGAAAAAAGGAAAATTTAAAAATAGAACTGAAGTAAAACAAATGAATATAGCCGGGAAAAGAAAATTTACTCGTAGTATCAGATTTGCGTGTTATTTATAGCAAAGTTTTAAATTGATTCTCATTGATTTTTTATTCTTTTGTCAATTGAATTATTGTTACCAGCAGAATTGTTGGGTTAGTTTTTTAACTCATCGAGAGTTTTTGAACCATAATATGGATACTTCGTCCGAACAAGCGGCTCAAATTGTAGCATTGGTGCGGGAGGGCTTGGATCAACGAATGATTGGTAGAAATTTAAATTTAAACCAGTCTACGGTTTCTAGAATATACAGAAGGTTTGTGGAGACAGGTTCTTACAGAAGGAGACGTGGTACAGGCAGGACTCGAGCAACCACCGGTCGTGATGACCGATTTATTGTTACAACTTCCCTGCGAAATCGTTTGCTCACGTCTGTTAACATCAAAACAGAGCTTAATGAAGTGCGTGGAGTAAACGTGAGTGCAATAAGAAGAAGGTTAAAGGAAGCGGATATCACCCCTTTTAGACCAGCAAATGGTCCAAAGTTGTCTGTAGCTCACAGACAAGCTCGCTTAAGATTTGCGCGTGATCACCTGAATTGGACAGAAGAGCAATGGACCTCCGTATTGTTCACGGACGAGTGTAGGACATGTTTATATGGTGCAGATGGTCGCAGAAGAGTCTATCGTCGACGTGGGGAGCGATATGCTCAAAGCTGCATTGAGGAGCGTGTTCCTTTTGGAGGCGGTTCGTGTATGGTCTGGGGTGTGTGACGGTACGCATCATCATGTATTTATTATTTTCTCACCTATTAATTTTTATTTATTTATAAAGGAATGGCTGTTCTCCATATAATGTATTCCCTCCTTTATTTCGCATAATATATGTATTTAATACTAATCTCTTTGTATGATATAATCAAACTTTTCTTTTTTTGAAAATTTGACAGAGAAAAGAAAGGACTTGAATATTGGTGTTTGACAGAAGAAGGGAATGAAAAGATTATTGTCGGAAATTTTGTGTTTTATATATTTTCAGATGGAAAAAGTCTAATTGAGATTTAAATGGATAAACTAATCGCTATTAATAATAAAACAATCAAAGTTCAATATGTATACGTCGGATGTGGTTGTTATAAATTTCGCCAAAGAGCCAAGCTAAGTCTTCAAGCTTTATTTAATAGTTATATTAACCATGTAGACTTACCTGATATCTTGCTTGTTATGTTTTCAAACGTTCTTCTGACGTAATCACGTATTCTTGTCTTTTGTAATGTATTAGTAGTCTAATAATAATTGTTCGTATGCATACGATTTGAATTAATCTTAAAAGCCTGATTAGTAATGTGTAGTTACAAATAACTTCTATTCTTGGTAGTACATATTATAAGTAACATTGATTTTGTTACACTTAGCTGGTAGTCTTTAGACGAATTAGGGTTCCTTAGGTCCGTTTCTTCAAAACTATAATATTATAGGAACGTTTCTATAATTTGTCTAGGCATAAATGCTATAGAAATACATAAGCCTTTAATATGAAATCTTACATAATCTTATGTAAAGATAGGAAGGCTCGTTTACTATCTACTGTCCTATATATTTTTGAACTTAATTAATTACTGTCCTTAATTTATATATTGTATGGAGAACGAGCTATATAAGGGTAAAATAATTTAAAGTATGTCTTAATTGACTTGTGCGTTATTAACAGATAAGAATTGTTTGTACATTGTTTTAGTTTCATAGTTAACTAAATGACTAAGGGTTATCTATAAAGCCTCAGTGAGCTAATACATTACTTAGGAGTTATGATACATAGTCTCTTGCGGATAAAAATGTATTAATCTAATTTCATTTAAGGATCCTTAAATATAATATTGTCTTAGGAAACTTAATTAAATAATATTACTTCTTCATAGCCGGGAACTATTGGGAGATTTTGATGATTCTTTCAAGTAATATGATTATTAGTTACTTTACTATGGGAGATTAATTATATGTCAATGGAGACTTATAGGAGTTCTTGTCTTGCTGTTGCACACACGTTGTTGGACCTGATTATGGACTCTTACTTGTTGTGTTTGCTGATTAGAGCTGGAGCGTTGATTGTTATTGTCCTATTATTTCTGTTTCAGTGAGCTTGGAGTCAGCCTGCGTAATGAGTTTTCATTGGTTCTGATATCGAAGGGATTATTATTGACCTATGGCTGTGAAGTCGGAGTCTTGATTTATAATTTATTAATTTGTCTATTTTTATATGTGTATATATTTATATATGGTTTTATAACACTACATTATTACATTACACTATACAACAATCATGCATTCTATATGGGAAGTTTAATTGACTTTAGAAAATTTAAAGTTTATTTAGTCTTATTGAATTTTAATATTTTAAATACTTTCTTGTTGAGAGAGTCTACTTTGGCATTTGGCTTTGTTTGGTGCAAAGGAGTTGTTGATTACAATTTAAATTTTATTAAAGGTTTCTTTTGATTAATTATATTTTCTTAAACAAGCAGCTCTACTGTTACCAAATGTGTATAAAATAGGCATTTAAATATTATTACAAACTGAAGTGACGAGATCGGGTGAAAGCACATATTGAAAATTTTTATGAAGATTCAGATTAGGACCGGGTTTTATGAGCTCTGCAACCTTGGACAAAGGGATTCACGACCCACTTGTTTATTGTGGCAACGTTCCCTTGGATAATTTCGACAATTATCAAGGATTACCGCGCGTACAGCTTTTAAGCAAATTTAGTTTGTTTTTTTATAATATGTGTATTCACGAGACTAAAATGATTTCACATATTAAGATTAACTGAATTGGTAACTGAAGGTTAGGAACTAGTTAAGTCGCGGATCAGCCTGGAGGCGCGTGGGCACCTCGATGACGCCCTAGCTGGTTAGGGGGATGAGCTACCGTGTTGCAGGAGGATCAATCGTATCAAAACTTATTTTCTTTCACGATATGTGACTTCATGAGAGTCTTAGATGTAGTTAGGCCAAGTGAACTTGACTGAATTAGAAAGGATGATTAAAAATATCTACATTTGAGCATTGTTACCAAAGAAGACATCTTTGATGCAGAGTATC
Source organism: Dendrolimus pini (assembly GCA_949752895.1). Lineage (NCBI taxonomy): Eukaryota > Metazoa > Arthropoda > Insecta > Lepidoptera > Lasiocampidae > Dendrolimus > Dendrolimus pini. The sequence continues at coordinate 17,256,071 of OX457135.1, forward strand.
ACCATTTTATGTTAAATTCAATTTTAAACTTTACTTTTACGGTGCTATGCTCTCATCTCTTGGATGCTAGGGTCATTAGACGGATGTAGGGTTTTGCCAATTCACTTTAACTTAAACTTTATTTTAACTTTCACGGCGAACCTGAAACCTGTCTTTGACAAGGGAATTTCAATAAAAAACTTACTTTTACGGTGCTATGCTCTCATCTCTTGGATGCTAGGGTCATTAGACGGATGTAGGGTTTGCCAATTCACTTTAACTTAAACTTTATTTTAACTTTCACGGCAAACCTGAAACCTGTCTTTGACAAGGGAATCTATAATATGAGTGAAGTTGTCTCTCGCCAAACTTTAATTTAAAATTTACTTACAATTCATAGAGAGACATTCTGAAACTCTTACTCTGACAATTTAGGGATGGGTATTTTACGAGATGTAGAGAGTATCACTATTTAAACTTCAATTAACCTTTATCTTTAATTTACTGTGATATTCTTATTACTGCATCAGGGGAGGTCTCTGAGGTGACGTTCCTCATATTGACAATATTATTTGATATTTTGGAAAGGTGACTTTGAGATGAAATGTTCACTTAAGTCTTTTGGCTTTTCCAACTCATTTTACACACAAGGCACTCCAAACGGGTTTCTTTTAAATGGATAGATCGTACTGCTGGGAGTTTCTTGTCGGCTCTTCTCGCCAGCAATAGTACGTTGTGAACCGACGCTAGTTTTAGATAATGTTTATAATTGATTCAATAAATATTAATTAAAAAATTGGAGGTTCTTCTTTTATCTCGATATGAGCTCTTTTACTGATATCTAATGTGGTGGCATATCAGAGAGGTGGTTAGGAGGGGTGCCTTACACAAAAATATATAATTTGTTATGAATCTACATTAGAATATCTTTTGGCAAAATAAAGGCACGGGCGTACTCAGGTGATGAGCTTATATCATGAGTAATACATTTATCATAATTCATTTTTTTTTTTTTTTATCTATTTTATTTAGGGGCTTTTAGTGATAATGTCACCATGTCAGCCCCATCTTACCCTAATCATACAATTCCACAAATCATGTAAATGGTTTAATTATTTTATAAATTAAAAGAGCCGCAGCAGACTGTGGCCGCGACAAAATGCTCTGGAAAACACCCACGTCCATCAGATTAATTCCCAGCGCATCCACCAGCCTCTTCCTAGCGTCTCTGGTCCGAACACATTCCACTAACAGATGCTGTACGTCTTCCACTACATGGCAATGTAGACAATTTGGAGTATTGCTCCTTCCCACAAGATGATAAAATTTATTTAGTGGAATGTGACCGGAGCGCAATCTATGAGCTAGGACACAAAGCCGTCTATCAAATCTAGTATAAGTAAACCAGGGAATACGAGGAGGCTCGCTTTGCAATGTTCTATACCATATGCCCTTTTCTCTTGACGCCAAATCAAAGTACTCTTTCCATTCCTTATAAATACTTTCTTTAAATTTTGACAAACATTCAAAACTACTTGCTTGTATATTTACTTCTGTTCCATCGACGATCGATGCCTTTGCTAACCGGTCTGCTTCCTCGTTCCCTGGTAAGCCTATATGCGGTGGAACCCATTGCAATACAATGTCTATATTTTTAGCTAGGAAATACAAAATTTTACGCAGAATGACATAAGCAATCGGTGCCCCTCTGCGGCCAGAGGCACACCGAGCTATATGTTGAATAGCGCTTTTACTATCAGTGAATATAACACATTTTTGGCAATTTAATGATTGAAGATACGTAAGAGCCTCTGATATTTATATTATCTGATATTTATTTATCTGATATCTCATAATTCATAAAATGCATAGCATTTTACACTTACAATATACTACTACAGTATTATATATATATATATATATATATATATATATATATATATATATATATTTTACATCAACCTTTGATAGTCTTCCTGTCCTCTGATCGACACTCTTATATAACCTACCTTGTGAACATAGGGTTAACGGTATTGCAACGAGGGTTCCTGCTACTAGATGATTACGATTTATGGCCAATATTACAAGATTTATTCTATGAATAAATTTTATTAATTTCCACTTTATAAATTCTTTATTTCTCACTCTATGCTTCGGCTTGAGTATGTCATTTCATAGTCTTTAGATTCAAAAAAGGGGGTTCGTTACAGGTGGCATATCGATGAACGGGCGAACGGAACTTGTGTTCATAGACATGGTCCGTCAAAACGGTAATAGAGGGGGTTTGACTGCACATCGCTACATAACAGAGATCTTAGAAGATCACGTGGTGCCTTACATGGGATTCATAGGCGAAAATTTTACTTTAATGCAGGATAATGCCCGGCCGCACGCTGCTGCACAAGTTCGACAATATTGCGAAGAGGTTGGGATACGTACAATGAATTGGCCAGCACGCAGCCCGGATCTTAATCCCATTGAGCATGTTTGGGACAATTTAAAAAGAGCTATATATGCTAGAAACTCTTTGCCCACGACAGTGGCAGCACTAAGAACAGCACTTTCAGAAGAATGGGACAATATTCCGCAAGATCTTTTAATAACCCTAATAAAATCTATGCGGAACCGATTAGAATCCGTAATAAGGGCACGTGGAGGTAATACACCTTATTAAAACATAAATAAACCCTTGCATAAAGTTTGTGTCTATTGTTAAAACCAATTTTTTAATTAAACCAATTTTCCTTAAATTTCTGTTTTTTCTTCAAAAAAAGTCTTAAGGTCCTTTCCAGTACACAAACTTAAACTTAAGGATATGACCCTACGCTGTTTTAAAGTTCACGAACCAATCTAGAGGTTTCAATTTAAATCTGTATAGAAAGTTTGCATACTTGGTTAAAATATTTATTTCAAAGTCGTCTATTACTTTGATGCAGTTTATGAGCCCGTCAGTGTATTTATTAGTTAAATCATTGTATCCACATTTCATAATGTCAAAACATACTTTGTAAATATTTCACCAAATACCCCTATATACAACAGGATTAAAGTACGGATAACCCCATTAGTTACTGTCGGGTCGCGCCGGCCGCGAATAACCAACTTATTGATATTTGTGTACTATGATAAATAGCGTTGGAAACTCCGAACATTGCGTAAATATCGCCAATATAATGTGAGCGATGCCGATATATTGCCCAAAATCGCGCCTATACGCGATTTGGCGTGAATACTGGACCCATTTTCGCTTATATGAGGGAGAAATGGGCCGATTTAGTGGGAGTTTATTCGGTTGACCTTCAGTAACGACTGTTAATCATATTTAGTCCGTTGCTAAGACGTGAACAATAACAACGTGGTTGGTGTAGAGTAGAGTTGGGTAGGACATGATTTTAAAATGAGTTTGTAAGAGTAACATGACATCTTGTACTGAACCAGTACAATGTACCACTTTAAATGAGGCGAGGACATTTGTATGCTTTGTACCGCGGCAGTACGTTTGAAGCGATGAGGCCGGTGAGGCGGTGAGCGTCATTCCCTCGTTTATCCCGTACAAAACTTCTAGTTCGGAAATGTTCGTTAAGAATCGGATGTAATCGGTATCGGTCACCTCATTTTACTAGCAGTCGCACATGTCATGTTGTCCCTCTTTGTCACGTGAATATCCGTAGAGGCGTTAATGTACTGTTGTCCACGTTCCGCCTTCCTCTTAATTTTGACGCTTAAATAGTAGCGGGACAACATTTTTGAAGTAGTACAAATTTAAATTTTGATCCGTATCAGTACAAATCTATTTTGTACGGGACAAATGTACTGCCTCACACGTGTATTAGTCATCACTAGTCTACAGACATATTCGCTCATTGGACTATAGAATATGTTGAAGACTGCTTCTTTGTTTCGTATGTGTATGATTATACGAGTTTAAAATCAATTTTGAAGTAAATATGCACCGGATGTAAGTTGGACCAATGTAACGGAAGCCTCTGCCAAATAAGTTTTTGATCGGAGCCAAGAGGTTTTTGTGGTATCTGCAAATGGCATATCAGTCTACTATGTATTGTCAACATAAATAATCAATATTTCTTGCCTAACAACGTCAACGTCCTTTAAATATTATCATACCAGATTTATATGTTTTGGAAAAAAAAACACTCCGCAGCAAAACATTTCAAGCTCCCTCCAAGAAGTTCATTCACTTTTTGCAGTGATTAGGATTTTCAGTTCAAAAAAGGAAATCTGTAGAAAATGTCGCCTATTTTTGAAAACGTCGTCGCATAGTTAAATGATACGTAATACGTACGTTAATGATGCGTCGTGCATGAGATTTTTATTTAATATTATCTCTTTTTAATACCAGACCGCGTAGATTTATAACACCGTTTGAAAACTTCATTAAAATTGAACACGGGAATTTCTTCTTTAATCCATAGAACAAACTTATTTTTAACCGACTTCGAAAAAAGGAGGAGGTTCTCAATTCGTCGGGTTTTTTTTTTTGCTTTTTTTTATGTATGTTCGCCGATTACTCCGTCATTTATGATTCGATTTACGTGATTCTTTTTTTGTTCGACGCGGAATAGCTTCCAATTGGTCCCCTAAAAATTTTACATAGTTTGGCCCAGTAGTTTTCATTTTATGAATATTTTTCATGAAAATAATTTTCACTCCGTTCCATATGTACACCGATTACTCTGAGATTTATGATTCGATTTACGTGATTCTTTTTTTGTTCGACGCGGAATAGCTGCCATGTGGTCCCCTAAAAATTTGACATAGTTTCGCCCAGTAGTTTTCATTTTACGATCATTTTTTTGTTCCCGGTTCTTGGGACCTATATTTTTTAAGAAGCGCGGCACTATTCGTATGTCTGTCGTATTTCGTATATCGTATTATCGTATGTCGTATTCGTATGTGTGTCTGTATATACATAGCTAGACACTAAAAAGTAACAAATAAAAAATAAAAACTTCGTTTAAAAAAACCGACTTCAAAAACTAAAAAACTAAAATGTATAAAATAACTTATTTCTAAAGCTATTAAATATTAATAGGTATATATTATCTAAAACATCTTGAAGTCGGTGCAAAGCAAAACATAAAAATTACTATATTTTGAAAATTACTAAGCACCGACTTTAAGATGTTTTAGATAATATATATTAATATTTAATAGCTTTAGAAATAAGTTATTTTATACATTTTAGTTTTTTAGTTTTTGAAGTCGGTTTTTTTATAATGACCCTTAATATTCTTTGAAGTGCCATTTTACGCCTCTGCTGTTATGTAATTGGATATTCGCTCCACCCTTTGACAGGTTAAGGAGATGTCTATTATGAGACGCTTTGTCTAAGTGCCGGCTTACTTGGTTGCCTGTGAAAGACGCCGGTAATGAAGGTATAAAAGTAAATTATGTCTTTCTTGTGAAACTTTGTATTTTTTAATAACAGGAAATTATAAAAAAGTGCATTTGTGTTTAATTTTTAATTGAGATTACAATATTACTTTTACCTTATTTGAAAAACAATCTTAATTAAGATACAACTAAGAAAACATTAACTACATTCAAATTTTATCAGAGGTTTTTTAGGTCGAAAAGTTTCTCTTCTTCTACTTCTAATTGGTCGAATTTGTCTTCAACGCCTTTGGCATTTATTTTGCCATTGTCGCTGTAATGTCACAATGAACCTAAAATAAACTGTCAAATACACTTTTTTCTCTTTCTCACAAAAGTAGCGTAATTTGATTCCCTGGAAAAACAGTTGCTCGTGCAGTAGTATTATTTTCTAATTGACTTTTTTCTGGATTTGATATCAATATGTGTTTTAATTTGCTAAAATTATTTAGTAATTTGACCATCTGACCGTGTTTATACCTTCTTGTTCTGTGAATACCTACATACTTGGCAAAACAGAATATATAAGAAAATATTTTTTCTACAAACCATGAATATTTGGGGTATATTGACCACATCAAATTGTTACCTCAAGTCGTTAAGACACAATAGTCTCATGTGTTTATAATTTAACGATTGTTTGTATATTTTCATTAATTAATCATTTTTTCTTATTAACGCCACATCCAATTAGTAATTATCATATACCAGCTCGCTTGTCAAGTCTGACTCGTAATGGAATTAATATCTATCAATACTAATATCTCTTATGCAGACTACACACAGGCATACTACTCGGACCACAACTGCATAGTATGTATCTGCATTATGGAAACGTATTATTAAGCACCAGTTATGTCCTCATAAAACTGGTTTCATGAACCTGCAGGAAATTATCTTAAGCTGTTGGATACTGTACAGGGGATATATTAAAATATAATGCTCGTTATTGTACATCCAAATGTAATAAATACCACCGTACTTTTAAAAATCTATTAGACCTCTATCTCCTCTTATCTTTCGGGTATTTTTTCCAAACAATCTTACACAAGACATCTTACAACAACGATACACAAAAAGAAAAGATTTGTGTAGCATAGCGATTTACATATTCATAAATGTGTTCATAACTATTATTATATTGTTACGTGCGAGCGGGGTTACGCACTTATGGATTGGAAGAAAACACCAATTTTTAATTTAAAAGCTTTTATTGACTTACACAGCCGCACGTAGTACCTTTCGGTAGGGTTGCCCCTATACGCACGACCAACGATGCACAGTCCCGACGATAAGTTGTCACACCCTCAATACCGTCGCCGATATTGCGCGGACCACCTCCAATATTATCGCGGGTAGCTCGCTTCTGATTCCTCCTTCGAACTACGCTAAACACCTCCTTCGCGTATCTGTCCACCAATCTTGTCACTAAATTCACCACTTAATCCGTCTCTGTACTCTATTAACCTTCTCTGATAACCCTTTAGTATCGCACTTGTCGTTTCACCGTCTTGAACTGAACTCAACTTTAAAACTCAACTCTCAACTCTAAAACTGCCCGGTAGGCGCGCCTTACGCTGTTTATATACCCGGAAGAATTTTCTAGAACCCCTCTATCTATCTCTGTCTCTTCCTTCCCGAACCTTCTGTTCGGGAACTTTCGTTTATACATCTATCCCTTTCTAACATCTATCTATCTCTTTCTTTCGGTCATCGTCTATCCCTTTCTAACATCTATCTATCTCTTTCTTTCGTTTATCGTCTATCTCTTTCTAAATATATCCGTCCTTGTCTTTTTCTTCCAGAAATTTCTAGTTCTTTCTAAAAGTTCTAAAACTGATTTACGCTGCTGGGGAGTTCCACCCTCGGTCGCCACAATATTATAGGTATTTTATTTTAGGGTATCGGATGAAGTTATGTATTTCGGAACTAGATTTTTTTTTTACTTCAGAGGTGTCAAGGGACACCCGGATGGAACGAAGTTCGTTTTGATTAATTAGTGAAGGTTTTTTTTTAAATTTACAATAATATTTTTTTTATTAATAACAAATATAATGTAATATAAACGTAATCAGTGGGCTCAATTTTAGTAGTAATGAAAGAGAGAGAGAGAGACAGACAGAGAAACACGCGCACGCCGCACGGCTTACAACTATAGCAAAAAGTGTCGTTACAACTTTTGGTCTTAATTTTTTCCGTGTAGCCCCCTTTCGCAACTCGCGATAAAGAACTTCGTTCCAATAATATTGTGATGTAAACTTAACAATTTGATTACGCCACAATTCATTACGGTCTAGCCTCTAGAGACTAAGGGGTGAATTAGTTTTAACTTAATTACATTCATGTATTATAATTATGAATGTAACAATTTGCCTATATATGTTTTTGAAAATGTAAATTTAAAAAGTTTCATAGACGGCGAATCTTTTATTAATCTAAACATAATAACAGCTGACAAGCTACCTGGTTGAAATATCTTAAATAAACTAGAAACTAAATTGCATAATATTATTCAGCTTCTAATTAGGAGCTGTGCAACTAATATCTACATAGTACTAACGAAGTAAACAATACAGTGCGCTGCAAAATCTCAAAGACTTATTAAGAGAACGACATAATTCGCCATTTAAAATTAACAAAATAACGCTTTGCTTTGTAAATGATAAGGTTGTATTTAGCTTGTGCGATCAACAAGTGATTGCAGCCCCAATTTACGAAGTACTCTAGACGGTATAGAAGCGGAATCACGGGCGGGTAGTTTTCAATTGATAGTATAGTTGCGGTTTGATGTGTATCGAGTTTAATGTACCCCGTGTTGGGTGAAGCTTGATCGGGAAATATTGGACTTTGGGTTAAACTTAAGCTGAGGTATCGAATTATGCTTTGATGTGCAAAGGTATTTGATAGTTGACTCAGAATTTAGTTAAGAGTTTGTTAGTATCAGCAATTTAATTATTGCAGCGAATTCACTACATAACAACCATTTATCTTGATTATTGCTAGCATTGAAGTTGTGTGTTGTAGATTCAACCACATAGAGAGCAATAATAAAAGACAATAGATATAGAATAGAGAGATACATAATCTATATATAAAAGAAAGTTGTGTTAGTTCCACTATTTATAACTCAAGAATGGCTGTACCGATTTGGCTGAAAATTGGTGGGGAGCTAGCATAGATCCAGGAAACGGACATAGGATACTTTTTATCCCTTTGGAATCGGTAGGTGGCGCTGGGATTGGGCCCTAGATTTTTAGTTTTTCAGAGCAGGACAAGGTCTGCCGGGACCACTAGTCATTAATAAATTCAAGTGTCAATTACTTCTTTACACTCTACTCATTTATACCCCCATTTCATTTCAAACTTTCTAACTGATTAACTTATTTCGCTATTGCTAGATTCTTCATATAAATTATATCGGAGGAAAAAGGTTCAGTTGTGAACAAGCGTTGTAACTAAAAGTAATTTAAAATATTCCATGAAAAGTTTAAACAAATGATAAGATTTTAGACTTTAGGTACTCCATAATGCAGTCATGTAATTTAATAATCTATAGTTTACTAATCTTACTTTCTTGTCTGTACTATATATCTATTTAAACAAAATCGTTCTTGGCTCTACTTAAACAGTGTAATGTTGTCAATCTATAAAATTATAACTAGCTCTGCGTTTCTCGGTACGGCTTTGTATTGTAATCACATCACTAATGTCAAATTATACTAAAAGCAAACCTTAGGGAATTGCACACCGTGTCGTAACAACTTTAGTGTATCCTGCCTAACTCGTATTATCTCATCTGATGTTACGCTGATCGTATTTAAACTTGGACTGCAACTGTGTCCAATTGGAGTTTTGGAATATCGGTTTACTGCATAGAACATATTAAACAACTTTGTGGTTTTTATTTCATATACATAAATATGGTTTAAAAGATTGCTCTGATATGCTCGAAATCGTTGAGACTGTATTCAGTTGGTGAAAATTGATGTTTCAAGTGACTTTTAAAAAGCTTTTAGGAGAAAAATTTAAAGTTGTAAATGACAGAAAAAACGCATCATAAGTACTATATTTGAAAAAGAAAAATTACTATAAGTTTCAATTGAAAACCAGGATCTTAATATTTCTTTAAGTTAAAAAAAACCTATTATTTTAAATCCCTAAAAAATGACACTTGAATCAAATAGCTTATTACCTCTCGATATATAAAGTATATATATTCATAATTCCTGTATAAATAAGAGCAATGAAATGATTGTTATTAATTTAACATTAATTTTAAACTTGAAGGCGTGTATATTCTTTATAACAATATGTACATTATCGAAAAAAGTTTCTCGAACAGATTTTAAACCCAAGTTATTGGATTATACGTGGGTACGTCCGTCAACAAGCTATCAAGACTTAATCAAGCTACCGCGGCTTAATTCAATATATATTTTTAATTTAAATAATACATAGGGATATGTATACCTTAATATACTTCACTAAATAAATTTAACTGTTAACGAATATTAATTTATCTTGCCACAATATCAAAATATTCACAAATTTTGCCTTAAAAACATTTCCAGTTGTATTAGACAACCCCTGGTGCCCCGTTATATGTATATAAATGTATAATTTTAACGTCTACTATAAGGAAATTCAGGTAAACATACATAAATTACACTAGACTACGTATTTGATTGCAGCTCGCGATAAAATTGCAATTTGGATTGCATCTACAACGTTGCAACGGCTCGGCTGCCATTTTGTATATATGTATAGTTATATCACAGTAAGACAATAGAGCGTAAGTTAACCATAAGTATTTTATTTTTATATTTGTCATTATTAATCTGTCATATGACCAGTCATGCTTTACGGGTCCGAATGTTGGGCTACTAAAGTGATAAACCACAAACGTCTACACTCAGCTGAGATGAGAATATTGAGATGGATGTGTGGTGTTACAAGGATGACTAAGGTGAGAAATGAGTACATAAGGGGATCTTTGACAGTTGCACCCGTGTATGAAAAATTGAGAAGAAGAAGATTAAGTTGGTATGGGCATATAATGAGGAGGGATGAAAGTCGCCTGACAAAAAGAATGTTAAACTACAAGATGGATGGGTACAGATGTAAAGGTAGACCAAAAAAAAGATGGATGGATTGCGTGAAGGATGATAGGTAATATGATTATTTGTGGTGTGACAGAAGATGTATGTCAGAATAGAGGAGTGTGAAAGGAGAAGACATATTGTCCCGCCCCCAATTAATTGGGATATGGTGAAAGAGAAGAGATTTGTCATTATTAACTAAAGTGGGCAGGTTACACTTTGAGGGCCATAAATACAGTCAAAAAATTATGTTTTGGTTCCCCAGAGATTATAAAAAGGGATCGTGAATTTCTCAGCTATATATAAATATTCCAACTTATACCTATCCCTCACATCCTATGAATGAAATTATATAAATAATTAAGCGAATGCACTAGTAGGTAAGTTTTATATGTGGCCAGATTTACGAGGGTGCATGTTATCACCTAACCCGTTAATTGCATTTCTGCAGGTGATATATGACCGCAAGTAGAGCGAACCTTTGTGGGGTGCCCAGACACCATAACCACGGACTGACTATATCGTATACTAGTTGTGCAAGCAATTTCATGACTACGTACTGTTATAACCCGTTGAAAGGAAATAAAATAACGAAACATGATCCGTCTTGTTTTTCTCCAAGCCCCACTTCTCGGATAGAGAATAATAAATAGATACATAGTACTATTTATTGCTCACCAAATAAACAATTATTATTACAAAAAAAAAATGAAAATGAAATGAAAATGAAAATGAATTTATTTATTTCAAAATGGAATCTTACAGATTACTTATTGAAAGTCATGACTCTACCACCGCTTCCAAAGCAATTTTAGTTACTGTTAAAGGAGAAGAAGCGGCGCAACAAACTCCCCAGTAACACATCTTTACTTTGTAATTATCATGTTTAATCACTCGTTTTTTTATTTTTTTATTATGTAGTTTATAATAATACAATGTTTTACAAAGTAATTTTTATGAATGGTTATTGAAAGAGCTTGATAGCGATCGCATTATTCCCATTCGGTGCAGTCGTCTAAAAATTCTTTCGTTGTATAATAAGCCTTCTTGCACAAACGTTGCTTTACTAATTTTTTAAAGTTATTTACTGACAGTTCTTGAACGTTTACTGGGATTTTGTTAAAGAGCATTACACTTTGCCCCACGAAACTACTATAAACTTTATGGAGCCTACACGTGGGAGTTTCTAATTTATTTTTGTTCCTAGTATTTTTACAATGTATATCACCTAATCTGGGATAATCCGTGATATTTTTCTTAACATATAGAACATTTTCAAGTATATACTGTGAAGCCACTGTTAAAATATTTATTTCTTTAAACTTATCTCGCAGGGAATCTCGCGCTCCCATGTACGTACGACGAATGTACGTACGACAACCAAACGTATATGGATGAAACTCTCGAAACTGAGTTGACTTATTATATCCCAAAACAGGATGCTTTTTATCGCGATAAATGATGTCGTTTCCTTAAAATAGACAGATTAGTTAAATAGATGGCGCTGCATTCGCGATGTGGAAAACCATCGCTGTAATTCAATAACAAATTCGTTGTCATGTTGCCCACATGTCATTCATTACGTATTAGGAACGTACTTGAAATCAGGTTGGCTGCGACTGTTCTTTATGTTTTCCTATGTAGTTGTAAACACTATATTTACTTCGTTTCTTTGTAATTATAGTGAATTCAACAAGAACCTAAAGTTTTGAAGGTTTTATGTACCTAATAATTTTTTTATGTACGTAACGTATAGCTACTACCGAGGTTTTTTCACACGGCGTAGCCGCGGGAAAAACTCTACATACAATATATAATAGTTCGTAACTCAAGTATCCGAAGGAAAATATATCATTATATCGGCATCAAAAATTGCCTGCATCTCTATCTGGCATACAGGCAACAAGTATGCTCAATTTCGTACAAGCCTGAGGTCTATTATAGATTTTGAAAGCCACTTTTGTCGTCGGATTGACTTTGTGCTGATTGTCACTCTGGAAACATCTAAACAAGCGTAAGTTTTTGCCATGTACTCTGAATGATTGGACAGATTAATTGACGTCAAAAACGCGGCGTCTTTATGCTGATGTGCTTAAAAGTGACCGCGGACGCGGCGTTTGACGTGTGGACGCCGTACACAGCGCATGTGCGTCGCATAATAAGCCATTGTCGGCCGCCTACAACGCCAGCCCGAACCCAGCCTTCGACGTTTATAACATCGACGTTTATATCGCCACCGCCTAGAAAAATCAAAATAAACTTCTTTAACGACTTTTTTATTTAATTTAACAGAAAGATTTTTGCTTCCAAATTAGTAAAAAGTGTGACCCTCTCTTCTAATATTTGAACTACGAGGTGAGAATTTCTGAAGAAAAATCAGCCTTTAAAATACTATTAACGGAAATTGTTTTGATGAAAAATCAGTGTTGATGATGAGATGGTGTTAATAGTTGTGGGTATTTTCGATTATAAAATAACAAATCACAAAGTGGTAGTTAAATGACAAAAACAATAATGGTTTTTATGCCTCTACGATGCCTTTCAACGTGCGTGACGTAAACTGATACGAACATAACCGATTTAAAATTTTGGAAAAGTTATAAATATAACAATTTAAATGTTTATAGAAAATTAATTTAAATTTCAAAATAAAACTCAATCGACTGAGAAATAAAATATTTTATGACAACGTAGGAAAACAGACTACTGGAAAGCACCGGAAAACGTCTGTCACTGTTGCCCATTGAGTATTTTCAACCAGAATTCTATTAAAACTTGTCGGAAATTTATTCAACTACACGTGAATTCAGGAATGCGAACTTTTACACGTTTATTTACTTGTGCAATAAGTGTTTTTATTTTATTGTTGTTGTTGCTTACTAAAACAAACAATAATTAGATTATATTGTAATGAATAAAATATAACCAAGTAAGAATTTACTACTCTTTGTATTATTGAACTAATAACAACGTTTTTTACACTAAGACACGCGGCTTGTATATTATGAACATCAGTATTTCATAGAAAATATCCCACACAATATTACTGAGTTGAGAATACACATTTTCACGTCCTTGAAGAAGGAACAAACAAACCATTTTATATTGATATGTTGATAGAGATTTCAGTTCAAAATTAATCTTTAAAAATACATAAAATAATTATTCAAATCAATGTCCATAATACATCAAAACCAATAATAATACATTGGTTGCAATCAAATTTGTGTGTTGGCAATTGCATCAGACACCTGGGGGCCGGTTAACCGAATTAGCATATTGATTGTTTACAGACGTGTTCAGGCTTGCCCCGAGCACAACCGAGGGGCAACGCAAACTTCCGAGTCCATAGACGAAGGTTTAGGTACTTCCTATAAGTTTGTTAGTAGGTAAAATTAAGTTAAATTGAATTAAATTTTTATATCACCACTAGCGGTCTCGGCTAGGGTTGCCACCCGTACTTTATTATAAAGTATTTTATGTCATTTCAGATAATTGTACTCTATACTTTATGAGAACAATAAAGTTCACAAAAATACTTTATTTCGCATGATTTGATTTCTTTGAGATTTTGAAAAGTTTAGTCTGTTATTTTGTTAAACGAAATTTATCGATTGGTGATTTGGTGCTCAATCGATGTCACCACTCGCCAGCGCCACATCACTCAAGCACTCGTTTTGTACAATTTCTGAACGCAACCTAACCTCAAATGTCAATGATGTCAGTGTGTCAATCATTATCACAATTTTTTGTTTGTTTTGTGCAAAGCGGTTTGAGTGAAATTAGAATACGATATAGTACATTATGGATAAGAATACATTATTTGATAAAAAAAATAATTACTTATTTATTTTAATTTAAATATAGAATGTAAAGATACTGTGCAAGTAGTAAAGATGCTAATTTGATACAAATTGCAAAAAGCAATAAAAATCTGTTTTTAAACATAATAATAAATAAAAACAAATTATACTTTATTTTGATACTATGCACTTTTTTCTTACCTATAATAACCAATGTACTTTAAAAAAGGCGGCAACCCTAGTCTCGGCATACATTGTCTTGCCCTGAAAAAAATAAAAATCTAGGACCCGAGTGCCACTTACCGGGTCAAATTAAGAATCTAAGCCATCCCCTACGCACCCAAACACACAATTTTTTAATCAAAATTCTGTGACCCGATTCGAGTGCCACCTACCGATTCAAATTATGAATAAAAAAATGTCATTAAATCAGTCCAGGTGTTTAAGAGCAGTTGTTGTTAGTAGTTGTAGTAGTTGTGTTTAAAATTTGAAATTAAGAAAAGCATCCTATTGTTATTGTACTCGTTTAGCCGCAGGTGTGCAGATTACGTCTTCTTGGAAAATTCAGTCCACGCGGTCGATTGTTGTATTGTACAGTTTAGTATAAAACAATACCCAAACGGAGGGGTGAGGCAGTCAAGCGACGATTACGATACGAGCAAGACGTGTACATTCGATAAACTATATATTGACGGACTTTGCGTGTGTTATTGAATCGTGCAGTTTGTACTGGTTGTGTCCAGTTATATTTGTACCTGTGTTATACGTGTTTGTATAGTTCTAACAAATTCTATAGTAAGGCATTTTAATTCGAGTCCCGCACTCGCAACAATACTAATATTATAAATGCGAAAGTTAAGACGCATGTCTGTTATTCAATCACGCCAGAACAGCTGAACGAATCTGGATGAAATTTGGCACCGAGACAGATTATCACATAGGCTATAATAGGCTGGAATAGCACATAGGCTCCTTATTATTCTGTAAAACTGTACAGCAAAAGATATTAAATCATATTTGTTAAACACATTGAAAAAGGCCGCCATTTAAAAATCAAAGTAACTTTATTATTGACACAACCTTTAAAACCAACTTCACACGCAGTAAAGTCGCTATCAAAAATTCAGCAACCCCAAAATCCACTCCACACCTAAACAGCCGCTTTACCTTCGTCGTTAACACATAAAATATGCATAATTCTTATCAATTTTTACGTCAAACACTCAAAGTGTTGCCGCTATTATCTCGTCAGGCGTTTTAAGCGTCTTTACAACTTGTCCCACTAATGGAGGTCTCGTGTTTCCCCACTCGAGAGATGTCCTTGGTGCTAACAGCTCAGATACGTTCAAGGTTTTGCTTCTATTTTATTCTTTACATTATTAGGTTCGTCCTAGAGATCTCAGAAATGTTTTATGATAGGGAAAAAGAGTTTATTCGTTATGTTCACTATCCTTATATCACTTAAGCCTAATTTACATTTTCTATATTTATGTATGTACTTCGCCATTACGCTACCATGACTTACCGTGGTAGCGTAATGGCTAGCGTACGCGTCCCAGACAAGGTCAAAGACCGCGGGTTCTGTCCTGGCCGGAACGCATGCACCACTCAGTCAGGTTTCTAATCTAATATGCCTATTGTTATAATTACCACGTGCTAACAACGGTGAAAAAAAACATCGTGATGCAACCTGCAAATCGAGATAACCGATGTGTCAAACCTGCCAAGCCTCCTTGGACAAGCGTGGCGGGTACACTGTCCGATCCCCCTATAATGGGAGGCCTGAGCCCAGCAGTGGGACATTTATGGACTAATATTATAAGTACTAAGATACCTTGCAAATTGGCGAGTTGAGTCCTTATCATTGTTTGGTCACTTTTCCACCTAAGCAACAAGTTGTCTTAAGGCATTAAATCACGCTTTACAGTTGTATGTACGTGTCAATAAAGAAAATTATGCTTGATTAACATTTTCGTCAGTTAAGTGGTTAGCTGTCTTACGAACAAGTCTACCGTCTGTAACGTTATACAAGAACTAGCTGTTGCCAGCGGTTTCGCTCGCATATATTAAAAATAGTTGTAGTTGCGTGAATTTCCAAAAACGCCGATATCATCAGATATGTGCATCATTATTAATATTATAAATGCGAAAGTAACGCTGTCTGCCTGTCTGTTACGCTTTCACGGAAAAACTACCAATTTCGCTTAAACTCAGTACATATATATTCCTCATGTTAGGTTGCCTGGAAGAGATTGCTTTAAGCGATAAGGCCGCCTATTGTTTCTACCATGACAATATTGTAATTGTGTGTTTTGAAATTGTATATTTGTTGAGCAATAATGTGTTATCTATCTATCTATATATATACATATTCGGTGCTAAAGATGAACATAGGATAGTTTTAATTTCGAAAAATAGGATAACTTCCGCGATAAAAATATATATGTTTGTTATGCTTTTATGGAAAAATTATTGGACCGATCAGTCAAATGGCCGAAATGACGTTTCGGCCAATTTTAAGTAGCCGTGATCACGTCGGTATAAATATCAAATAAAATAACGTATTTAATACCGTTAAAACGCAGTTTTATTATGTATACTAGTCGCGAAATATATAAATCCAGAAAATATTAATGTAGGTATAATAAGAGTATTTTCTTAAGTTTTCGCGACTTGTACACATAATAAAACTACGTTTTAACGGTTTTAAGCGCGGTTTTTTATTTAGCCTGGAATAGAATGCTGGCGCTTTCCGATATATCTTTTTTAGATGTTAATTTTACACATACCGGTATGATATTATTATCGCGACACCTTTTTAAGAAATTTCACTAAACGCGCATGTTTTGTTTTTAGGCACTCACATCGCCGGTTTTAAGCGCGGTTAATAAAAAAACCGCACTTAAAACGGAGTTTTATTATTAATGTATATAGTTTAAAATCCACATGGGAAGAAAGATTTTGAACCTCTGCAGCGTTATTTCAATACGAAAATGGGACAGTCGTCATATGTGGGTAAACGGCACGGACGAGCTAGCATTTACATAACTCTCAATTACATTTGGATTTAAACTGGCAACACGTGCGTGAAATTGAAATAAAAATACACCTGGGTGTGAGTAAAAGTACCGTGGCGCAAACTATAGGGAATAAATAATCTATACAGGTAACTAAAGTCGAAATGTCTGTTTCTGAATCCAAAATAAATTTCAAAATATAAATGAAAACTGAGTTATTTATACGATGCCAAAATTAGTCTTTAACTAGAGTCGAGTAGACAGAATAGAGAATCACAGACAAGCACATTTGTTTTATTTATTGGTATATGAAACCAACATTTTCCCGCGGCTTCGCTCGCGTATTTTCCGGGATAAAAAATAGCCTATGTGCTAGCCTAGACTATAATCTATCTCAGTACCAAAATTGATCCAGATCTGTTCGTCCATTCTAACGTGATTGCGTAACAAACATCCATCCAAACTTTCGCATTTATAATATTTATGCTGGTGTGCACCGACTTTTAACCGGCCGTTAAAATAAAATGATCATTGTTTATACATACATAGCGATTATTTTATTTTAATCATCGGTTAAAAGGTGGTGCACACCAGCCTTAGTATAGACTCGAACGTAAAATTAATTTTAGTCACACTCATTGGAAATACGTAACTACATTATCGCCAGATTCCACACCAGTGCTCAGCTAGAACCAGTTTAACAAAGTCTTTAGTATTACCATTTGGAAATATAATACCTAAATGGGTAATGGTTCTATGTAAATTGGATACCGATTTAGCTATCTACTGAATTTTTAGTTTGATCATTTGTATTTATTTGAATACAATAGCGTCTTATTCAAGGTTCCTAAATATATTTTTTCAAAATATGAAGGGCGTTTATTTGTTGACTATTGTGTTCAAATAATAACCTACGGCACTTGTCCGTAGCATAATGTTAGATTTTTTATGCCACTATTACGTCACACTATTTTTTTTTATAAGCGTAGGTAGACTGCTGGGAAAATATAGCTTTAGCCGCAAGGCTGCTCTTCCTTCACCCTACATTTATTTTACATTATGTTGAACATTAAAGTGTTTTCATCTCTTCATTCATGATAATTGTAACAATATGCATACTTACAAATAGTACACATACATACTCTCTATCAAATTTTGAAATCACTTACTAAGCTACCGACTCAAACAGAGTTGGACTCCCTGAATCGAAGGGTCCGTTGCCTACTGAGAAAACATCGTATGCATCACCCACGTTCACCAGTAGTACAATCTCATTGTACAACTCGCGAAGATGTAGAGGGCCAGGCTCTCTGAATGCCAAGGATCTGCACAATCGCGAGGTAAACAATCTCAGAAATTATTTCTTTAAGATGGATGTGGGATTGCATAGAGATGTTGTGGCAGACAAAGGTGTCATCACTTATCACGCTCTCGTTGGCTAAAGAGAATTGGTGCAATCTGGTGCAATACTGAGCGCATCAACGTATGGAAGATCAAGGAGCTGCATTGCAGGTTGAGAGATTTTCTCGATTTCAAGCCATACCAAACGCATCCGATTTTATCTTTCAGATACATACGTAGCTTCTAAAACTTACTATTAAGTAATAAAAAAAATATATAAGAAAAAACCTTAATACACAAATCAGTCATGCTTACAATATTTTTTTATAACTCGCTTTCTATACAGTTTTCTATATAGAAAATATTAGTAAAATATATTGACCTTCCACCCTCTTCGCGGTAATAATATTTCAACAGTTACGCCGCGGGTTGAGCTCAGAATACGAGGGTTCATGTTATGTTGGTCACGTTACGCTTATGCCTGAAAATGACATGAGAAATGAAGTGGAAGAGATCGGGCGGGAACGGGCCCGTCTGCTGTGGTCAGATTTATGTGTATGGACGTAAATGTATTTCAGGTTAATTGAATTTAGATTTGTCTGGCTTGTACTAAGTATACATTATTGTAGAAAAGCCTTGTTTATCCTCGGGTGTGTCTACGGGCGTGGTTTTTTTTTGAGACCAGAACCTCTGGCTATCGTGGTTGTCAAAAAACGTTTATTTCTCAGTTTTTGTCATGTTTATTTTATTCTTTATTAGGTAAGGTAATTTACATTATTCCTTTCATTACGTTTTGTTTGATTGTTTACTATTAATTTACACTGTCCTTTATATATAGCACTTTTAAACTTATTATATCTATTTCTATATTAAACTTCCACGGGTGTGTATTAACCTCTAGTGCCACTCCGCTCTTTCTTAATATTAAACAAAAACAAAACAATGTAGGGATATTAGGCTTTATTTTTAAATACATTTTCATTGATTTCAAGGATAATATTTTCTATATCTTACTGCTTATTCACCTGGGCTACCATTTATAGGAGTTCGGTATTACTTGTATAGAGCTTATAGCATAACTAATAGTAAAGTATGCAAACGGTTAATAAGATATAGAAATCGGCCATAAGTCAGCCACGCATAGTGATGAATGTCAAACGTTTGTTGGTTTTGTCATTTAGCTACGAAAGAATTAACATTTAATCGAAAGTACCTACATCATATCTCATTCGAGAATAGATATTTTTTCTTTTCCGTTAGTATGATAATTATAATAACTAGTGGTCGCCCGTAGAATTAATTTAAAATATAAGTTTGAACATTATTAAGGTTCTGTTATCAAAGAATATACTTCTATAATCACAGATTTCGCCAAGGCTACACTGTTAATTTGACTTTAACAATAAACAAAAGAGTGTATATGTATGCGCGTACGTGTTAAATACATGGTAGTGTGTGCAATGTTTTTTTATTGATTTAATGTATTTCAATGCATAGTTTAAAAAAAAATTGCATTCTGCACTACTTTTCTATATAAACTATAACTGTGCGAAATTTCATACTCCTCCGTCCGCGCAATTTTCTTAAAAAGGGGTACAAAGTTTTTGCTTCACGTATTAATATAATGATTCGCATATTACTTTTAAAAAAATGCTGTGTACACTTCTGGACCAGGATTCAAAATGATGTTATTGGAATGAGACGAAAGTGCTTTAAAGACAAGTGCTTGCTCCTAATGCCCTCTTAACAGCTATCACGTGTGGTCTAGAGCATGCCGCCATTATAACATTGATTTGTATTTTTGTTCAGCACATTGGTAGCACTTTTGGCGTCTATTGTCCATAGGCGACGGTAAACATTTGCCATCAGGTGGGCAGTCAACTTGTCTGCTGTATCCCAAGAAAAAAGCATTACTCCTAAGCGAAACATTGCGCTAACCATGCCTTCAAACATTGAAATTAATTCACTGTATCACAACATGCAAATTTTCTGCTTTTCAGTCTGTATAGAACCATTCAAAACAACAAAGAAATACAGCGCAGAATGATTAATGTTTCTAGCAATAAATAGAAGAAAAGTCCACATATCCCTTATATTTCTTCCGAATACACGAATGAGTGTGTAACATTAAAATTCCATGTTCGAGAAGATAAATCTTCACGCCATTACACGCTAGGGGGCAGGTAGGGACAGGTGTTACTTTTACCCCCGGAAATTGGGCAAGCACTTTAATTTTGGATACATTACTCCTGTGTCCGGGAGAGACGTGAGGCTTATGTAGTACAGAACCAGTCGTTGCTCAACAGTGATTTGAATTCAATAATTTTATTCAACTAAATTGAAAATTAAAACAAGTACAAATTACCTTTATTTTTATCCCGGGAATGGTTCGGGCATTTTCCCGGGATCGGTTTGAAGTTGTTCGGGTGCATAAAATTAGTTCATTCCGACACAGTTTCACTTAATCGACAGCTTACATTCTTTTTTAAATGTTGCGATACTCTGCGTCCCGGGAATCCCGCGGGAATTTTCCTGGGTGTGTTTTAAAGGGTTTAGTGTACATAAAACTTATCTGATTCGGGTCTGATTAATACTAAAACAATATAATCCGGGACTTTTATGTTCGCCGGGATTATTTAACTTCGAAACCACGTCATATTAGGACTTGCTTGATATAACAGTTTCTAAATTTATTAGACATCTTTAGTATAGATGTAGTTATAAATGCTTTTAGTTACATTGCTTATCCAGGGTTTTAAATTATGATCTAGAGAATCTTCGGAGTTTACGTATTTTCATACAATTAGAAAATAATTGTTTGTGTGTGAAGTTTACACGCAGTAGAAGTGAAACTAATAATTCTTCTCTATCTTTTATTGACATAAATATAATTCTTTTAGCATTCAACCGTCAACATTAGGATGTACCAAAAAAAAAATTTTTTTTATTTTTTTTCCAAACAGGCTGTAAAGTTTCTTATGGGTGTAAAAAAAGATCTATGAAAAAATGAGCCCTTAATATTAATAGTAAGATTGTCCTCATCGCAATTTTTTAATTCCCATAAGAATAACACAGGAATTTTTTTTTGTGCTTCTTCTGATTTTTGTACCGTTCAAACGACTGGTTGACTGATAAATCGCTGTTCCAATCTGTATAGAGAATTGAACGCTCTACAAAAAAGGTCTGATAACATTTTTTGATTTGTCGATTTTTGATTTTCGGCTACAGTCCGACTCACGCCTTCAACACGAACGCACGACATACGTGCTCGTGTACAAACGCTAGTTTTCGCGCTCGCTGCTTGCCTTCAAATAAATCCTTCTGAACTGTATTATATTTGACAAAAAAATTGATCCTTATTTTGACACTGAAACCAACAGTTTCGGTGTAATTTATAAAATTCGATCTAATTTTTGAACAATTGAACTTTGATCTTGAATAACTTTTGAACGCGTGGACAAATCAAAAAATGTTATCAGACCTTTTTTGTAGAGCGTTCAATTCTCTATAAAAATTGGAACAGCGATTTATCAGTCAACCAGTCGTTTGAACGGTACAAAAATCAGAAGCAAAAAAAAAATTTCCTGTGTTATTCTTATGGGAATTAAAAAAATGCGATGAGGACAATCTTAATATTAATATTAAGAGCTCATCTTTTCACAGAATTTTTTTTACACCCAAAAAAAACTTTTGAGCCTGTTCGGAAAAAAAAAATATTTTTTTGGATCATCCTAGTCAACATACTATAATTCAAATTAAACTTCTTAAGTATCACTTTCAATTTTTCACTGTTTTAGTCTAATAAATAATATTATCAGTTTTATTTCGGTCCACATTGGACTTATGTCTAATCATCGGTCCTGTTGACTCTCTTATTTATGCTGCACAAAGTAAAACTTGTATCTCAGTCTCTCGTAAGCTTAGTCTTATAAATTTATGTGTCGCTTTTTCGTTTCATTGTGTTTCAAATCACAACGATTCTAAAGAAGTTTCACATCAAAAATTCGTTGCCCTGCTGTGAATATATTTTGATTTTAAATACTGACAAAATAACTATAATCTACGTTCCCTGTTGTGGAACTCACGGGTATATCTTACTTATAATATATATTTTTTAATCTTGACAATATATTGCATAGTACGTTCCAAGCTTAAAAATGTCATTACCGAAGTCCGGCTTGTAACAAAGCGTATCACGCCTGCATCAGACATGCTTTGGCGGGGTTTAAAATGCATTTTTTATTTGCCATTTCTCGTTTAGACATTAAAAATTTACCAAGTGCGTGATAGTCTATGTACGTAGATGTATATATGTATACATATACGTGTGTCGGGGTTTTTGGAAATTCAACCCCTGCAGGGGTAAAAAAAGGGATGAAACTGCTTAAACTACGATTATTTTTGATCTACGCGGGTGAAGCCGCGAGCAACAGCTAGTCTTGAATAATAAAGTGACAGGGTGCCAATCACTTGCTCCCAAGAACTGTATAGTCTATTAAACCCCCTACCTCTATCAAATAATTATGTTGAGCATTTTCAAATAATGTATTCTATAATAAACAGGTAAATACATTTATAAATATGACGTTTAGGCTACATAATGTAATAACGTTTTTATCGATCCAAACAAGTTCTAAGTTCATTATCGCGTAATGTCGGATGACGCAATATGAGGTAAGAACGGTAATGTGACGTCACTCGCATGCGCATTAGAAATAGTGACCACGGCTTATGATCGTATATTTCGCTCGCTTCGTCAAGAGCAGAGTGGCGCAGTGGAAGCGTGCTGGGCCCATAACCCAGAGGTCCGTGGATCGAAACCACGCTCTGCTAGGAAACTTTTTTTAAAACTTATATTGCATTTACTGATTTTTTAATTTATCCATTTTTTGCGACAATGTTAACAAGTCATTTGGAAAGTATTTTTTTAATCTACAAATAATAGTGTTTTATTATATTATAAACTACTATTTTCAAAAAAAGAACATTAACTAAATCTATTAATTAATATTGGTTATATTGTAGTCTGCCTATAATACCTTAAAATTATGCGGTAAATACTGAGGCTAGGTTACCATTTTCTGTGTAAAGTCCCCATGAAGCTGACTTACTGGAACACTTTTATACATGAAATTTATGTACTGTTTCTTCTTTTTGTCTATCTTTTGTTGATAAAAGAAGGATATGTTAATGAGTTAAAAAAATGTATTTATTTTCTATTTATATTATATAAGTTAATTTATTACATTAAAGTTACTAAGTATACAATTAAAGTATGGTATTTTCATTAGTATCTTACGCTCTTCATGCTAAATTAAGTAAACATGTTAATACTTCCCCGCTAATAAGTTGAGCTTCTTTACAAGTTGTAAAATATGCAGTTTAAAATATTTCAATTATTTTCAAAGACTTAATCGAGCGTAATATAATTAAAATATAGTTAAATAGAAATATTATAGCGTGTCGAATCTTTTTGCAAGAGTTACGTGTGTTAAATTTTAATTCAGTTTGACGGTTCATTGCACAAATAAAATGACCCGTTCTTTCGTATATATAGAATTTTCTGCTTTTATGCACAAAGCTAAATGTTTTAACTATTAATTATAAAACTAGGTTTATATGGACTACATTATGTACATTTGTATGAGAATATTTCTCTCTCCATAATGTCCGTGACAGTTGTCAAGACCAAACTCATAAAATCTGGCGTGCCGGCCAGTGGGCGGGAAGGTTTGTTTCGCAACAAATTATCATTAGGTAAAAATATTAGTGAGATAGCATTACGTAATACTATTTCCTAAAACTGTAAAATACTACATATTTTAAAAAATCTTTTACAAAACGTTAGCTAGCGCCATCAATGCCGAACTGAAAACTGCAAAAAAATGTTATTAGTCTACGTTTCTTACAAGCTGCAGTCGCTCATAAAAATTTCAATAACATTATTATGTATTTTTTTTTCAAAATGTGTTTGAAATTTTATTTAATTAAAGTTATTATACTGTAAATATATGATAATGACAAAGATATGACTAATTATGTTGCAATATTTTATAACATTTTATATATAATGCAATTTGATGATAACGACCTCTGGGGTTAAGAGGGGGGGGGTTTCCGATTCCTGGTATGGTAAATTTAGGTAACGAATTTTCTCCGTTATTTACTATGGTCTGGGATCGGCCC
Source organism: Dendrolimus pini (assembly GCA_949752895.1). Classification (NCBI taxonomy): domain Eukaryota; kingdom Metazoa; phylum Arthropoda; class Insecta; order Lepidoptera; family Lasiocampidae; genus Dendrolimus; species Dendrolimus pini. The sequence continues at coordinate 17,280,890 of OX457135.1, forward strand.
CAAAGTAGTTTTTGTATACGCATAACATAAGCATAACTAGCTTAATTTGATGTGTTTGATAATTATTCAACCATTCATTCATCATCTTTATTTTGTATGAAAAAGTGTAATTATGTATTTTTACTACCAGTCGTGGTAAAAACAATTCCTAGTTCCTTTTTTGTAGGTAGTCTCTGACAGAATTTTTATTAAATTTGCTCTATCTACTACATCTACAAAACAGTTATTAACTATAACAGTTATTTGCGTCATAACATTCTGAACACTTGTTACTTTACTTACCTCGAACAACGGATCAGTATGGGAATCCGTCGAGCAAACCTTTCCAGCCTTCTGGGCACTTTACTTATCGGCTACGTTCCACAAGAGACTCACCACGAACATGTTCACGACCGAGATGTTTTCCTTTCTATTTGCTTGCGGACTTTACAATCATAAACTCTAGTGGAATGGGTTATGGGACGTTGCTTTTATAAACGACGAAATACACGAATGTCATTGGTTGATTTGAAAATCGCACCTTTTTTATGTCCAGAGTTCGGGAGAATTAATGCTCTGTGGTTAACGCCCACTTCGACCCACCTCTTGACATGGGTCTCTATGAGCGCTGTTTGGTCGAAAATGCTGACGTTATTAGTGAAGTTTTCGCCACGACCATAACGACCGTGGCCGCCATGTGGAACGGCTGACGGTGCATTATGAGCGTTGTGAGCTACTAACGGAACGCGTCCATAGAAGGAGGTAACCTGGGCTCAAACTAGCTTACACTTGTTAGAGGTTATGGATAATTTAAATTTTAAATTTCGCCCGTTCCTCGTGTAATGTTCGGGCATCTGAAACACATAACTCTATAAGATTTGTCTAATATTAGGTATATACGAGTCGTGGTAGCGTAATGGCTAGGGCACGCGTCCCACACTCAAAGGGCGCGGATTCGATCCTGGCCGGAACGCATGTACCACGTGCATATTGTTCCACGTGGTAACAACGGTGAAGGGAAACATCGTGATGCAACCTGCACATCAAGATAACCGATGTGTCAAACCTGCCAAGCCGCCTTGGAACAAGCGTGGGTATACTATCCGTTCCCCAATAATGGGTGGCCGGAGCCCAGCATTGGGACATTTATGGGCTGTTAGTACATTATTACAGGTATATAAACTATAACTTAAAATTACTTAGACTCGAATTTAAAATTATAATTAAGATAATGAATCTTTTTACTTCTATAATTTCGTTGTTTAAGACTCAGTTACCCGATGCTAGCGCCATCTGTGGTGCGTATCTGTATAACAAATAATTCTCACCGAAACGACGCAAATCCTATCATCCTCACGTAATTACTGAAATGACCCACCGGCAGAGTAACAGCAGGTCAGATTTGTGTGCTAATCTTCGGAAAGGGGTTATATTAGGGAATACGCCGCGCGTGCCGTTGCCAAGCGACCCGTCGCCAAGGGCTCATTCCGTAATAAGCTGAAGTGTTTAAAAATCCTTATTGAAAATTGGTATTTTATTAAAAAGGGGATGGAGTGACAACTTCAAACTCGTAATTGAATACCGAAGTTTATTTGTTCAAAATTACACCGTAATGTATACGATGAGGATTGAATTCAAATTGATCAGAAAATATAAAAAGCTTTTCTTTCATGTTTGTTCTTCTATTTAATTCCCAAAAAATGGAAATCAATATGTTGAAGATCGAATAAGAAAGTGAATATGTGCTGCTGTTCGTCTTTAAAAAAAATATGTTTTCGTTCGAAGTATTCATGAATATTCAATTTTTTGAATCATTCTCAAGTAAACTGGCACCAGGCGATTGCCGAACCTTCACAACCGCCCCGACTTTGACTGATCCTAAAAAGAAATGTTATAATTTGCCGGTGGAAGAAAACATCACGAGAAACATGTACATCGCCGTAGCTTAAGTGTGTACTCGCTTATCTGACTTGAGTAAGCGTGTTGAATAAACCACACCTAAATATGAGAGATATAAGCCGATCTTATAGTAAATTTATTACCCGATATAATTAATACACTCTGAGTAATGCGTGCCCATTTTCAGAAATTTTTCACACTAATTGCCGCGGTCTGTAAAAAGCATATGCAACTGGTTTGGGAATCGGCCAACCACTGTTTTCACTCGAACAAACCAAACTTTACGCTCTATATTAACCTTATCTATTGAACAATAAGGTTTAATATCCACTGTCAGGTGATGCTATATTAATTGTCAACTATTCCACACAGAATAGTCCGTATAGAAGATGGGATATAAAAGGTATTAATTAAATTAATGGACACAGTACACAGATAGCCTGATGTTCACGTTTTACTTTATTTATTGGATTGCCCAAAAAGCGAAGTGTATTATGTAGGTGCAAAAATACAAAATATATATTTTTTGTTCCGATACGTTACGTAATGCGTTACCACGACACTCTGTCTGGCTTCCCTTTCTATCACGCAAGTTATTACTTCTGTCGGGCGTCCCGAGACGCACACGTTTATTTATTATATTACCTGAAACAGTAGAAACAGTACGTTTTCAATACCAGAATGATGCGAACGCATTCCTAGTCTCTAAAAACGTTATACCTTTAAAATTGTTTATTTTGGTGCGCAATAAAGTATTATCTATATTTATACACCCTACTGGTCCGATAATTGTTAGAAGATTCTTCGGATAGTTTTTGATTTATAAAATGTTTTCTATTAAATAAATTATAAAAAAAACATTATATATCAAATGATACGTACTAGGTCGATTTTTTAGGAAATCACAACTTTGCTAGTTGTTAGTGAGGGCAGTGCCTAAGATACTTACATTTCATGCAGTCCGCAGTGAACAACAAAAAATTCATATATATACTATAGGTAGTAGGTGTGAATTCTGAAAAAAATAATTGTGTGCAGTTCACACGCAGTAAAAGTAAAACTTCATACAAAACATACAGGCGAATATAATTATATCTACAACGCTTAGTAGACAAGTGTGAACTGAATACACACATTTTCACATTTGTATTTTATTATAGACGTCATTATTCTTAAGTATTTTGACCCTTTTCCTAATTATTCAATCTAAACTACATTTTAAATCACCTGCATAAAGTTCAAAATGCAATGCACAGTTTGTACTTATGTGTATCGTACGTATCTGTTGATCTACGTATAAAAAGATATCTGCCTTAAATATATAAAGATAGAGCTAAAATTCATTTGAAATATTTTAAGTTTTATTTAAAGTGATTATTAATACTAACGGGTAAAAAGAAATGTTATTTTGAATTAAATAATGAATTACATGTGTTTATCTCTTGTTAGTGTTGCTTTTACTTTTCATCGAATTTCAAATCACAACGACTCTTAAGTAGTTTCACTTCAAAAACATACACCATACAGGTATTTTTCTAGCCTTATTGTGCATGTTGACGGCGAAGAAAAACATCGTAAAGAGATCGTAGATCGAAACTATTATTTGAAATCCGTTAATACACCTTGAACAAGCGTGGCAGGTATACCGTCAGTTTTTCTAAAATAGAAACGTCTAAGCATAGAAGCGAAAAGTTGATCGAGTATTATATACTTCTTATGAACATTTGTAGGCTTCTTCTTAACTGACTTCAAAAAAGGAGGAGGTTCTCAATTCGTCGGAATCTTTTTTTTATGTATTTTCACCGATTACTCCGAGATTTATGATCCGATTTACGTGATTCTTTTTTGTTCGACACGAATAGATGTCATTTGGTCCCCTGACAATTTGACATATATTAGCCCAGTAGTTTTCATTTTATGAACATTTTTATGAAAAAAAATCCATTCCGCGCGGCACCTTTCGTAGGCGTACCCTAAAAAGTAACAAATAAATAAAAAAACTTCGTTTAAAAAACCGACTTAATAAACTAAAAAGTATAAAATAACTTATTTCTAAAGCTATTATTATTAATATATATTATCTAATCTTGAAGTCGGTGCAAAGTAAAACAAAAAATACTATATTTTGAAAATTACTAAGCACCGACTTCAAGATGTTTGAGATAATATATATTAATAATAATAGCTTTAGAAATAAGTTATAAGTAAAAATTATTGTTATTTTAAATTTTAATATCATATTTGTTTTTTGTTTCATCATTTTGTGCGAGTGCTCCATCTGAATGAGAACTGCAAATGAACGATAAAATTGAACGACAGTGTATGTAATTGTATTAATTTAGAACAAAGCTGTTTTGGAGGGTTAGAGTTTTACTGACCCAGTTTCACTCAGCTGAGTTGGATAGTAGTAGCATAAGTAGATACGTTGGATGAAGGTGCTGTTCACTTCATTTGCATTTTAAACCTTTGTACATTAGAGCATTTGCCGTAAGTTGGCTTGCGTATTTTCGAATTAATAGCCTCTGTAACTATCACCTGTTTTCGGATGAAAAATATGTTACTTTTGTTTTCATTATTGATACCACATTAATACGAAACTAGCTGTTACTTGCAGCTTTGTCCACATTTGTTTTGTTACACAAGTACATAAGAAGTACAACGGCTTTTAAAAACGGAATTAAAGGATTAAAAATTAATACGTTTTTACGAAAAATGAACATATTTTTTTTATCGGCTAACAAACACACATATTGTATATTCCCAAATTAAGCAAGTTACGCTTGTGTTATGGGTAGTATACAACGGACTAGTCTGGGGCCGATCCCAGACATCCAGACCATAGTAAATAACAGACAAAATACGTTTTTCGAAATTTACTATACCAGGAATCGAACGCAGAGGGCGTTGCAGTGAGGTAGGCCAGCAAAGGCTTAGCCCGCTCAACCACAGAGCCCGTCAATTATATTTGTGGTTTTACATAATTAAGAAGATGCGCTGTGTTTTAAAAAAATCTTTGAAGTCTGTTAAGCCATTTCGGAGTCTGTTCATGGCACAATTTCAGACACACAGACAGTCCAAATTCTAAATTGGGACATATGTGATTAGGCATCGTAGAAACACTAATTTTCATTTAAATTTTGTCATTTATTTGTAAATCAAAAACGCTTTAATTTCAGTTATAGATTAGATTATAATTAATAATGGTATTCGATTTTCGTAGGAGTAACTACATTAACAAACTCTACACTTCGATGTTTATAAACTGGTAGTAGTGACCTATTTACTCAATGAAGGCCTTTGCCCATAAATGTGTACGTAGGCGCATTATATATCCGTTCATTCGTAAGGCATTGAAAGTGAAATTAATTAACTAGTCGTATGGATCATCATCGTATGGGTTCACTTCTGTCTTCTGTCTTTATAGAAAGGGGAAAAAAATCAAAAAATAATACACGAACTTAATCGAATGTTTTTCATAAATTATGGTTTACCTGCTTATTTATGTTTCTAAAAAAAAATTATCTCGTATGAAAAGTGTATATAGTTTCAGTTTTTTTTTAGATAGTTTTTGCTCGTCTGTCTTTTTGTAATTGTTACTATAATAATGAATATTTTTTATTTAATATTCATTCATGTCTATATTATACGTGATATAATTGCTTGGCCTCACTGTCTGACTGACTGATTAACTGAGATATCAACGCACAATCCAAACTGAGGCTAGGACCATAAAAATTTGCATGTGGATTCCTTTTATAATGTAGTTGCGCACTAAGAAAAGATTTTTAAAAATTTTAAAAAGCTGATAAGTTTTTATGAAAAGTCATCATTTTTAAAGAAGAAAGAAGCACAAAATGTTATATACCTGTTACTGATTAGGAGTAAATGTACATCAATGTTATTGAAAATTCAACCCTTAAGGGGGTGAAATAGCTTACCTTCTTTTTTCTTTTATCTTCTTTGATTACTCAAACTGTGACTTTTTGTAATCTATGCAAGCGAAACCGCTGGCAACAGCTAGTTGCTTTGAAATTGTATTTAAAGCTCAAACAATTGATATGAAGAAGACTCAATTATATGAAGTCAGCCTTAACACCATTTAATTAAAAGTTAATATTTTTATTTGAAAATCTTTTGCTCTCTAAGTTAATTCTGCATTAAATTCTCTGAGTACGAACTCTAGACTCAAAATATTTTAAACAACTGGCTACTCGTCATAAAATTCAGCTACTAGCCTTGAGTTAGTCCTCTCATATTTCATGTATTCAATTACACAATCACAATATTAAACCTTACACCTATGAAATTAAAGTATAATTTAGTTTTTTGTACTTTAGAGGTCGTACTACTTTACTTCATTGGATAATAACAAAGTGGGCGCTAGACCATTACATTGCATAGCCGAGTGAGTCAATAGTTCAGTGGCAAACGTGGAAAAAAATGTTCTTTATTTCTTTAAAATGACCTCTACTCTTACTTTAAATATGAATTAAATATAATAACCGGCAGACTAACGCACATGTTGTATAGCCCCAAATTAAGAAGTTACGCTTGTGTAATATACAACGGACTACTCTGGGGCCGTTCCAGACACCCAGGCCGTAGTAAGTAAGAGAGAAAAATTGTTTCCTGTTTTTTAACATGCCTGGATTCGAACCGGAATCTCTGCGTTGCAGTGAGGTAGGCTGGCAGAGGCTTAGCCCGCTCAACCACAGAGGTCGTCTTTACATTTATACATCATTAAATAGTGTAAGCTGCCGTTTTAGTGAAAGCTGTGTCGGAATAAGCTAATTTTTATTTACCGGAACAACTTCGCATTGCTCCCGGAAAAATCCCCGCGAGGTTCCCGAGATAAAATATATCACACATTTTATGACAAATATTTTTTTAATCTGACCATTTCAAACCATTTCCTGAAAAAATCCCGCTGGATACTCGGGCTTAAAGTAGTGCAGGTTTTGAGTCTAAGAATTAGCTATCGACCAGCGAAAACCGCATCGACATCGGTTCAGTAGTTTTTACGTTAATACTGAACAAACAGACAAACCGACAAGCAATCTAGAAAAAAAAGTGCATCGTGTTCTCCGTCGTATATTTTTGAATAGCTTCAATGTTCAGATACGGTTTGTTTAAAATATTATAATATTATATATTTACTGGAAAGGGGAGGTGAGGCGCAGGCTGAAGTTCAAGTGAAGGTCGTGAAGCACTTGGCGCTCAGTATAGTTAAGAGGACCCGTATAGAATATATAGGTATCTCTTGCCACCTACAGGATTTTCAGTTACCCTGATTTCCTTAAGCTCCCACGCTCACTACGCGACAATTCTCTAGAAAGTTTGTTCTGGGTACGTCAATAATTTTGGAGGGACCTTCCCGTTGAGGTTTTCTCTCTGCCCAGTAGAAGGGTGTTCATAGACAACGGTCCTCACCTTCAAATTCAAATGTTTTTATTCAAAATAAGTTCCATTGGAGAACACTTTTTGAAGGTCATAACATATAGGTTAAAATTTAATTTTACTTATTATTGCTGTTAAGGAGAAGAAGCGGCAAGAAACTCCCCAGGACCATGTCTAGCAAAAATCCATCAAGCTTCCATCAAGCCGGACGTCTGTCTGTTTGTTTCAGACAATAAAAAAATAGGTATAAAAACAAGACGATTTCCATTGAAAACAGGACCGAAATGAACGGGCGCAAATCCTCCTGGAAGATTCTAATCATTGGTACATTTCAACCTTTAAACCGTGACACCAGATACGATCTCGCAAAAGCCCTTCACTAATGAATTTGTATCTGAAATCCGTTCGCATTAGGGTGGCGGATTCGAGGCCGGCTAGTGCATAGTTAACGCTGGCATTACATCGGGGTCCTATTAGCTCATGATTAATTCAGAAGCAATTTGTCAACACATCTGGGCTTAGGTTCGTATGCTTTTGAAGGAGTATGGGATGTTACATCTTCAAATATATACTAATGATATTATACAGATATTTCATGATACATATACATTATGAATGTGATAAAGCCATGCTGGAATCATTACCTTGATTATAGTTGGCTGGACTGACTTGATCGGTACGGTACTCCGCACTCATAGAATTTCTGCGATAAACAGTTTGCCTAGAAAGTCAGTTAAAAGAATACAATTTCCTGCGGCTGGGTGAAACAACCCACAGCCAGGTGGTTGGGTATTTGTCTGTCTGGATGGGTACCACCCCTGGTCTAGAGTATGCTGCCATAATAGGCTTGAGTTGTGTTCCAGCACTAGTAGCCAGGTTCCAGTCACCCCTTACAGAGCGGCAGCACATTAGTAGCACCTTTGGTGTTACAAATGTCCATAGGCGATGTAAACCGCTATCTATTAGGTGAACCGTCTGCCTGACTGCCGAACTCATGCAATAAAAAAACCCTTGTGCTAATAGTATTTTGTATGATGTGTGGAGATCCGAGAACTTACTTCCTCCTCCCCTTCTCCTATCCCTGTTATCTCTTTCCCTTTATCATACTAGACACTGCCAAAACTTTGGTTTCGCCTCTGGTGTTGCAAACGTCTGTAGGCCTACCTTTCCACGAGGTAGGCCGTCTGCCTGTTTGCCAGCATTACAATAAAAGGGATTCGCTATGTCTTGGAAATCTTATAGCATTTTTCCAATCCGAAAACACAAATATTTAAAACTAGCTATGTCCGCCACTTCATCCGCGTAGATTTTTTTTCGTGAAACCCTATAAAAGTAGCTAAAATTAATCCTTATAACATCAGCTATCTGCCAGTGAATGTCCCGTCAAAATCGGTTCAGCCGTTTTAGAGATAAGCTAAAACATCCAGATAGACAGACAAATTCTAAAAATTGCATTTTCAGTACCCCCTTGTTCGAATTATCCCCCTGATTTTATTCTCATTTTTATTTTGACATTACAAATAGACACCAGTTTTATTTATCTGTACTGTATAGATATACCTATAGATGACCTAGAGTTTATTACATTAAAAAAATATTTATAAATTTTGCTTGGATACACGATGGTCTAGAATTTTTAAAGAATCACCGCCATGTTTCAAATTTTCAAATTTCAAATTCAAGTTCTTTCGCTATTATAAAAACCTTAAGACAGTGCTACAATATATAACGAATTATGATTCCAAAGTTATGACAAAATTTTCATGACTGAAATTTAACATCTCGCCACCAGTTTACTTAATAAAAATTCATTAAACATATCGTCCTATTTTTTCAGAATTCAGAATATCTCACATGACTATAAATATTTTTCTTAATTGACAGACAAACAGACATTGTATTACGTGGATCAATAAGTCCCGGGACTAACCAAGAAAGAAAAATTTTTTTGGCAAAATTCCACTTTATTCATCAACATAGTCTCCTTCAAGAGCAACACAGTCAGTCCAGCGCTTCTCCCACATTTCAATACCTTTCTTGTAGAACGATTCATCTTTGGCCTCGAAATAAGCATTCGTTTCGGCGATGACTTCTTCGTTGGAGTAGAATCTCTTTCCTTAGAGCATTTTTTGAGGTCTGTAAACACGTTGTAGTCGCTGGGGGCCAGATCCGGTGAATTTGGTGGGTGCGGAAGCAATTCGAAGCCTAATTCTTAGCTCCAAACAGCGATCGGAAACAACGACACGTTGTCGTTCTTGATCCGCCGTGAGCAAACGCGGCACCCTCTTTGACCACAGCTTCCTCATAGACAAATATTCATGCAAAATAACGTACACACTATCGTATAACGTCTTTAAGATGTCAGCTATCTCACGCAATTTTAATTTACGGTTTTCAAAAACAATTTGTCGAAGTTTTTTGATGGTTCCCGGTTGAACCACCTCATTTGGCCGGCCGGAGCGTCCAGCATCTTCAGTGTCTGTACGACCACGTTTACTGTCAGCTTACCACCGACAAATGGTTGATTTGATGGAGCAGAGTCTCCGTAACACTTTTCAAGCCATTGTTGCGCTTGCATTGTTTTTTTTTTCATCAAAAAGCAATGATAAATCAACACGAAATTGTTTCGAATGCATTTTTTTGGATATATCAAGACTAGCGTCACTTAAATCACTCTAACTCGTGGACCAAACATCAGAATGTCATGAAATTTTGACAGATATCTTTTGAAGGTTGGTACTCATGAAAAATCATGCGGAACTTTTGTTGGTAACGCCATCCATGTGTCAGTCCCGGGACTTATTGATCCACGTGTTATATTCCGAAGCTACGCAAGTTACGCTTCTATTATAGGTAATATACGACTCTGGGACTAATTAGACATCAAGACAATAAATAACGGAAAGTTGATTAAAAAAATATACATACCTCTGCGTTTCCGAGGTCGACACATTTTTTTATTAACCTATATTTACATTTTTTTTATTACAGGAGTGCAGCAGACAGGCGGACGATTATGGAAAGCGATTACCATCGCCTATAGACATTTACAACACCAAAGGTGCTGTAAATATCTATATGCAATGCTACAAATGCGCTACTTATCTCATAAGGTAGACTGGAACCTGATCACTAATGCCGGAACACAACTCAAGGTTGTTATGGCGGCATACTCTAGACCAGGGGTGGCAGCCATCCAGACGGTTGCTTTCTCCGTTCCTGCACGGAAAACATTATGATGGCCACACCTAATTTTTAGTTGTACGGGATTTTACTACACAAATACATACCGGCATGTAGATTACACCTTCCTATTAAATATCATATACATACACCAGTAGCATTTTAAATTTGAAAATAACTGACATACAAAGATTGACATAAAGAGTAAGGAACGGATAAAAATAAGGAACCCCGTTTTTGTCGAAACAGGAATCAAACCCTAAATATTACAATTCTTTACAATTTCGCTAAATTTTGTATTTTCTTTTTTTTCAGGTAACAGTCATAAATATTTTGAAATTAATTGGAAAACCAAATTTTTAATGTAAGTAATTGCCTATAATTTTAAAATTGACACCAAATTAAAGACTTCTTTACAAAAATATTAAAAATGAAGTTTCCAATTTGATTATGTTCTTATTATACATATACTATATTTCTTTTCTCATATATTCTGTAATCTATCGCTTTACACGAAAAACGAATGGATCCCTAGAAGTGACCAGCGTTCAGATTTTTGCCATTTACCTACAGTACCTTTAGTTTTATTTATTTATTAGTTTTTATTGTCTAGCTATGGTTAGGTCTACAAAAAGTGCCACGCGCATTAAAAATATAGGTCCCAAGAAACGGGAACGGAAAATTTTCATAAAATGAAAAATACTGGGGCCAAACAATCTTACATTTTTAGGGGAACAAATGGCAACTATTCCCCCTCAAACTAAAAAAGAGTCACGTAAATCGGATAATAAATCTCAAAGTAATCGGTGTACATGCATTAAAAAAAACCAGTCAAGTTGAGAACCTCCTCCTTTTTAAAGTCAGTTAAAAATGGCTGTGTTTAGTTAAAAATAAATCGGAGTATTTGTCCATGAGCTTCATTGTTATATATTAGTAAAATCAGTATAATATTCATATTTAATTTCACTTTAATATAATGCTAGTTCAAATATATACAATGTTATTATTATACCGAAGATCTAACGTTTTAATTTAAATTTCAAGAGAAAATGAAAGAAAACACAAACACTCTACAAAGCGATTCGAACAAAACGTTGAAGAGCCCAAGGCGTGTAGCTACGTAGCCAGGCTACGCCGTAGCCGGCGGCTGCTATAGAAACGGATCAGTTTCCGCCGTGGCCGCTAGCCGCGTAGACGCGCGTACAGCGCTACGAATCCTAACCCGCGATTACGAGTATCCCCGTATTCTTATTATAAGTAGAAATAAATTTCAATATATGACATAGTGTATATTTATATTGTAATGAACTCAGCTTTTATGTGTGTTTAGTGCCATTTAATGCGTGTAATTATATTATGAAAATTTTTATGGTGTTATTACTTAGTGTTGTGTAGTGAGGCAGATGTGTTGGGTTGCTTTTCGTCCTTAGAATAGGCGTATGTTCTGCTACAGAAAATTTTAATTAATTGTCCAAAATATACTTCTTATTGCTTTGAAATATCAATAAGTTATGAAGGAATATTGCACAATTAATCAGACATATTTATACTTAATTAATAAATTAATGGATAAAAAGTAATATATGAATTTATTAATTTTACGTTATTTATCATGGTCTGGGTGTCCGGGATCTGCCGGCCCCAGACCCGTTGTATATTACCCGTAACACAAGCGTTACTTGCTTGATTCCGGGATATACAATATGTGTGTTTGTCTGACGGTTTATTTATTAATTTAATGATTATTTAAAAAAAGTCATGATGATTTAATTCTGATAAGAAGCCAATTATAATGATAATAATGAATTATTTTGCTATGTAGTATTTATATACGATATTCTTTATTTTTTACATACATTAGAAAATTTTAAATGTGTTTTAACATTATATTTTTTTATTAACAATAACCATTTCGCTAAATTTGGTCCATAACATAAAACTTAATGTAGTTCAGTGGTAGACATGTTTTTACAACAGCAATATTTTTGTAAAAAAAACTTACTGAAAAGTATTATATATAATTGTATTGAATAGTACTGAATTATAGAAGTTAGTGTATTTTCTTTGTCTTATGACAATCTGAGTGAAAAGTTTTTTTTTATATTGAGAGTAAAAATAATTTATCAAAAATGTTTTTAAGGGAGATATATATTGTTTTTGTTCTTTAAATCAATCAATTTCCTTACAATAATAATTATAAATAAAAATAAATTATTAAATTAAATATAAATTAAATTACTACGTCATAACATTTTAATAGACTCGCCATTTCACATTTATTCATGTTTAATGTCTACGATTGAATTTGGGACTTTGTACTGAAATTTCTTGAACAACTGCTAAGTGGGGTTCAATTCTGTATTCAATCATATTCAATTCTTAAGTTTCTGTTGTCAAAGACTTTATACTTCTATAATCACAGATTTTGCCAAGGCTACACTGTTAATTTGACTTTAACAGTAAACAAAAAATTATATATGCGTGTGTGTTTGTCAAATACATGGGTGTAATGTTTTTTTATGGATCTAAACTCTTTTTATATATTTATGCATAATTTTCAAAGAAATATTAGCATTCTGCACTTCTTCTCTATATAAACTGTAAGTGTGCGAAATTTCATACTCCTCCGTCCGCGCAAACTTCTTAAAAAGACATATAAGGTTTTTGCTTCACGCATTAATATAATGATGTGTATCAAAAATCTATCGATCCATGCCAAGGGTTGCCTGGAAGAGATCGCTTGTTAGCGTTAAGGCAGCCGTTGTATTATCTTTTGTACTTTTCTACTTTTGTTTGTCTATGTTTTGTGTACAATAAAGAGTTATCTCTTTATGTATATTTTAATCTTGGTACATATTATTATTTTAATGTTTGACGTTGAATCATAATATTCCTTTTGTATTAAATATAGGTAAAAGTAAGGGAATAAGGTATAGTAACGATTGTGTAATGTTTTAGTAGTAGTGTCTTATCATGACAAGGTAAGTCGAAGCTTAATAGTCAGGTTTAACACTCGCAAATTGACATTAATTAATACAAATCACATGACAGTTTGATTAGCATTAGGTACTGCGGGTATAATTAACGTATTCTATTATTTATGTAGGTAGTTACGTTTTCAAGTTCCATAATCATTTTGGCAAAAATAACCCTCGCCATTCGTTTGTCCATTTGTATGTCTGTCTCGTATGTTAGAGTAATTTTTCTCTGACACCATTAGTTCAGAATATCATGACATTGGAAACTAATATCCTATTGACTTAAAAATGTATTAAGGAGCATCGTTATGCGTATAATCCGTGCAGGAACGGAGAAAGATTACAATTTCCTGCGGCCGGGCGGTCTGTCGTAAGAGGCGACAAAACAACCCACAACTGGTAGGGTATTTGACCGCCTGGATGGCTATCATCCCTGGTCGAGAGTATGCCACCATAACAACTTAGAGCACATTGATAGCACCTTTAGTATTGAAATGTCTATAGGCGATGGTAACCGCGTCCCATTAGGTGGGCCTGTGTCCTGGATTCAGGCAATAAAAAAAATTAAAAATGCTTTTCCAAATTTGACCAACGATATCCTCTACGACTATACACATAGTAAAAACAAAAATTGGCCCATTGTTCTATGTCATCATCATCATCCTAGCGCTAAATCCCTGTTAAGTTCGGAGCGTCTGCGTGGAAGCCCAGATTCCACTTTCCTACTTTTTCTTTTCCACTTTGCGTGGTCTTCGGTGCCCCTAATTGAGACCATTGCTACGCATATCATCCATTGCGATGTCAAGCCAGCATTTCTTGGGTTTACCCCTTCGACCGCGACTTGGCGAAAGCGGAATAGCTAGACATTTGCTCCCCACATAACTAGCCCTTTTTCGTAAAGCACGGCCGTACCACCATAGGTGACATTAACCCACTATTACATGTATGGCGGTTATTTCTAATTTTCAGTTGCTTCTGGTATCATACAGACAGACAGATATACCTTTTTGTCAAATTTCGGTCATCTAGGCGTTTCTTAATGAAATTCTTTCTAAATTAAAAAGTATGACATATACACAGACAGATTAGACTGACGAACATGACGAAAACATAGATTACATTTTGCTTGACCCTAAAAATTTTGATAGTCACGAATCTGACAAAAAATAGTAAAAATTCACTTTTATATTTATACAATGGGTTCCAATAACTCTTAACACACATATTATATTGAAGAATGCAGTGTTAGGTAATAAGGTTAAAAAAAAATTACTGAAATATCTAAGTAATTTGTTTTGTTTAAACTAAATCATATACCATGAAGGTCGGCGGGTCTAGACGCGTGGGCGCCTGGCCATTCGCCTCCAATCTAATTCATCACAACGCGTTTACTTGCCCGGTAATTGCTGTTTATATTTTGATTGAGTGAACTCTTATTCGGTAAACCGATATTAAATGGTGCAATTCTGCCTTTCGATTTGGTTGAATCAATCAAAGTGACCCGTGTAAACATGAACTTGAATCATTCAATGCCATTCAATACCGTCTTGTCGTCTTATTTCTGCGCTTTCTAACCAAATTGATTCAATTTGGTTGATCTGTATAATATATTCAGATTTCTATTAAACCTTTTCCCCGTAACACCTTGCTACACCTGGGATAATGTTAGCGTTAGTGACTATGTCACGCAGATGTAGCCAAGGGCTTAATGCGTTATTTGAGATGCGACATTGTTAACGTTCAACATTTATTGATAACTCATATAAATACACTAATGTATATAGATGACACTTTATTGTACACCAATACAAAAATGAACTAATTTACTAAGACTATAATCTAAAAAAACTTATCGCTAAGAAGTGATTACTTCCAGACCACCCCATAAATGAATTCAGATGATAATCGTGATGGTGGTATACGCAAACTATAGTACGACTACTTATATTTTAGTAATAAATACCCAAACTTTATATATAAAAATATTAAATATTTATATACTTAATGTAGCTAATCGTTAACACGTTGTTTTCAACGCTATATAAGTAAGTCGCATTTGATAACAGTCACTAACGCAGATGGAGCAGGGACATTACAGTCGGTAGAGAGTATTGATACTTGTTTTAATACCTATGAATAAATTCAGATAAGATTTGTAAAAGCCGTGGTGGCTGAGGTATTAAAGCACTTGCGCCTCAATCTCTCGATTCATGGTACAGTTTAAATCCTAGCCGGGATGCATGCACCACTCAAGCAAGTGTCTGCCAATTGTAACAATTACTACGAGAATGAAAACATGCGATTTTTTTACTATTCGATCACGTTCAACTTAACGCAATCTTGTATGCGTATGTTTTAGCGCCATCTCGGAAGCGTGAAAGGAAACATAAATCGCCCCATACAAAATTGCGTTAACTTTAACGGGGTCGAGTAGTAAAAAAACTCACACTAAGCACTCTTTACTTAGACAGTTAAATCTACCAAGTCGTCTTGAACAAGTTTTCCGGGCATTACTGTCTTTTAAAAATGACGAAGTGCCCATTCCGAATATTCATTCTAATACAGTGGGTATGTCCGTAAAGACCACGGGCCATAAAATTGACTCAGATTTTTGGAGGGCTTGTTTGGGGCGATTGAAAGACCAACACGTAGACACGTTGACAAATTTGATGTCAATGTGGCGTGACATTGGCCAGGAATTTCTTTGTCGCACCATATAGTAATGCGCCCATTATATATGTTTTATATACAGTATAGATGATATATAAAAAAGCGGCATTTTTTTTATTTCTGTTATTTAGTTATTTAGCAATAAATAAATAAAAGAAAAAGATGTGAATAACATTTAACGGAGAAGGCTGCATGTGATTCCAGCAAAGCTATGACTAGATATTTTATTAATCATAATATGGAAGAAGCATGGTATTCTTTTTTCCATGATATTAATAAATAAATAAAATAATATTGACACCAAAAGTTTGCATACATTCGCCTCAAAATTAAGGCCGTGTGACACCTAAACTAGGCCGGCCAAACTTGTCTCTCATGTGTTAGTCCTTCCAGTGACTTAAAAAACAGAAAAATAATATAATTGCAATATAAGTAGGTATTAATAATAATATTTATAGCATTATTTTTACTGGCATCAAAACGTACACCTCGTTGGACATATTCTTTTTAGAGTGATTCTTTAATTTAAATTCTTTTTCTTTAGTTTTTCTTTCGTTAACTATGGAGTCTTAATAATAACACGTATCACACGAAACATTTCCTTTTACTTTCATTAATGTATATAATCTAAAAAATCATTTTATACACACATAGTACTTAAAGAATTAAGATAATATTCTTCACCTTAAATACTTAAACTTACGAAAGGAATTATTGTTTTCCTTCTTGTGAAATATCGGTCCAAAACAATACAGCGCGTCCTTTAAAGGGCATATTTTTAGTCCCAACTTATCGACGTTTAACAAACAAAGGGACCAGTTGGAAAAAATTAAAAAAGTGTTTTCCTTTTGTATTACGTAAAAAAAAAGAAAATGCCCCTTTTCATTGAAGCGATAACAACCCTTTTTTACGCCGTCTACCCTTTTTATGTCCCAATTTTAATTAAACCATACTTTGTTTGACTTCGAGGTGAATACTTTATCTTTTTTTTTTGGTAACCAAAATGTCGATAACGATGGTTATGTTTCTATTTAATTTATTCGACAGCCCATCCTCAAGGGTTATCATTGATCTTTCAGGGCGGCTCCCGTTGTTTTGTTAAACTTCCATTAATAATGGTTTTCTTTTTTAAATTTTCTTTTATTTAATTTTCGCAGGATTTACTACAAGTTTTGACTAGGAATCGCTAGAACTCTATTTTCGATGTTGTCTCCCGGATTTAAGTATAATATTTTTAGTATCGAAACTTATGAGTACACTTTATAAGCTCCTTTTTCTTACAGTTAAATATACATACATATTGTTACGCTGTTTCCCACTGGCATAGGCATAGACGAAGGACCTGTTACAATTCTGACAAACACTTTTCGCTTCATCAACATTTATTAATCTTTTCATACATATACGCTTAATTAAACTGCTTTTTATGTAACCTTTCTTCAAAATATCTTGAATTTGATCACGGTGAGTACGTCTCGGTCTACCGGCACCGACTCTATCAGTCACATTGCTGTCATATACTTGTTTTATGATTCTGCTTTCATTCATTCTCACTACATGCCTAAATCACCTTAACATTCCTTTTTCGGCTCTTGTCACTACATCTTCTTTCGATCCACAATGTTCCCTTATCACACTGTTTCTTATCACATCTCTTACATTAACCTTACATATACTTCTCAAAACTCTCATTTCAACTGCATTTATCCTAATTTCATTCTTCTTCTGTCATAACCAACTTTCACTACCGTACATTAGCGGTAGTACTAACACCGTTTGATGGATAGCCAGACGTGCCTTTACAGTCACTTTCCGGCTGTTAATAAAAGAGTTCAGCGCGCCATTCACCGTATTGCCTGCTATTACTCTTCTTTCAATATAACTATCATGCTTTCCGTCTCTGGTAAACATGAACCCTAGGTAAATAAACAACTCTTTAACTTGCTCTACTCTTACATTTCCGATCTGTACGTTACACCTTGTCATCCTTTCATCTCTTTCAGACACCATAACTTTCGTTTTATCCACATTAATACAGTTAAATATGACCGCATGATTTGTGTATCTAGAGTAATCTATACAGTACCAAGTTTCTGTGAATGTTTAAGTTTTAAAATATACTGACCATGTACAAGTTGACTAACGCCAAAACAAAGAGTTCAGTCAGCTCGAAAAGAAAAGTTTCACTAAGCAGTTGAGATTTTCAAAGAAAACTCAAATTTGCAAGGCATGACTTAAAAGTGTTCTGCTTAGGCCTGGATTCGGAACAATGACACATACATTTCTCTTGAGCTGTGATTTAGTCTGAATAAACATTCATCAGTTTGATTATAATCAATTACAGAAACAATTTCGAAATTATTTAAAATGAAATACAAATAAGAACTAGTAGCGCAAAAATCAGTAAAACATTTAAAAGTACTAGAAGACCGATTATTTTCTTAAATGTGATTGAGTTAAATACTCACTATTAAGTCAAAGATATAAATGGCACAGTACTGAAGTATACTAACAAACAAACAAGTAGTTTGTGTGTCCAAGTTATTATTTAATTTTCTTTAGACGTCAAGACCTCGTTCCAATAATAATTATAGCACCAGTATATGAAGAAAATCTTTAAAATCAACCGCATGCGCTTAATTAGGCAGCGAATAACAGTCGTCAAAGTCGTCTTTAATAATTATAGCACTTATTTCTGCTCCATAACTCCACAGTTTGTTGAATTTAACGACAAACGGTTTTCTTGAAAATTCTCAAAATACCATTGGTCCTTTAATAAGTCCTTATAGCTACAATTGTTCTGTTCTGATATTTGTTTACGAAAAGGAAATTAATGCAATCGACCTCGTCGACACGACCTACTTTAAAAATTAAATAATTTATTTATTTAACTAATTGAATTTTATATTAAAATGTGTGCTACTTGTTCCAATTTTATTTAGAAATAAAATTTAAATAAAAGATATAATGTATGTACGCGCATAATTCAAGAATGATTTTGATGACATGTTTTATGTGTGTTTGAGTGGATCCCCGGATTATTTAGACTCACAATTGGAACCTATAGGTGGCGCTGGGATCGGGTTCTAAGATCCTCCTATTCTCCTGGACTGATGACTGATTTTTATGACTTTTTGGGTTTGAGTGGGTCGCCGGACCATATAAGTAGAATACTGAGCCTAGGTTATCGAAGTCTTGACTAATTGTTTTTTTGTAAATAACATTTTAACGTTCGTTTAATATTATCTATCTTTAGTATAATAAATCTGTACAGGGTTCGAGTTTGTACAATGAATTTAAAAGTAGACAAAAATCAGGGACGCTTATTCGGACCAGCAGATCTCGGGAATGCAACATTTGAGCATCACATGAAATTACTGAAACTCGGCACAAATTGAGCAATATATCCCGTGTCAAAACTTAAGATGCTTTTGATCTCGTCGAGGTCTTGCCTCTGCGCTATAACATGGGGTTGTTTAAGGGCGTTATAGAATAAATAGGCCAGCAATGCACCTGATGTTTCAAACATCCAAAGGCGACGGTAACCACTGTCTATCAAGTGGGCCACCTGCCTGTTTGTCTGCCACAGGCAGTAAAATGATGCCGATGATTAATTACGTCTTGTCCCTAGGGTAAATGAATATAATATAGCTAAAAAGATCGGTTGAGTTTAATTTTGGTGTCGCCGTTGCAATTTACCAATGAATGATTTTTTATGGATATGTAGGTTTGCGTTTGACCACTGTCTCTCCTGATGCTGAGTGATGACGAGATCTAGGATGGAGTACGCTTCCCCAGAATATACGTATTCAGATTGTATTCGTCAGGAAAAACACTCGGATTAATTCTTCTGCAGTCCGTACCAGAAAAAATGAAGCGAAGCGCTTGTTTCCGACCGGTGGTGTTTCCATCATTAAACGGTGGCAACGGTGATCAAATGGGGACGGAGGATTATATGGCAACGGGAACGGAATTTTGCTGGCACATGCTGGTATCACCTAAAATAGAAAATTAACCAGCTCAACGCATTTCGACATAGGATTACGAGAAATAAAGGTGAACGCGAACATGCATTATGGTGAAGTGCGTCCAATGAATAATGCAGGCGATTCGTACGGCGGATGTGCCGATACATAATATCCTGTCGGCACGTTGACTACTAAACAGTTGTAATTTGTAATTGACTGGCTTTTAACTGACACGCGTATGTTTGTACGGTTGGTTGATGATAAGTTTAGTGATCCTATTTTTCATTCATCAGATAAAAGTTATCAATCATCTAATATATTTTTATGGCATGAGTACAGCAGACACGCAGACGGCCAACCAGATGGAAAGCGGTAAACATCGCCTATGGAAATTTGTATCACCAAAGGTGCTATCAATGTGATCTCTAAAGGGAGACTGAAACCTGGCCACTTATACCGGAACAGCAACTCAGGTTGTTATGGCGGCATACTCTAAGCCAAGGGTGGTAGCCATCCAGACGGGCATATACCCTACCACCTATCTGTAGGTTGTTGTCGTCTCTCACGACAGGCTGGACGGCCGCATGAAATTGTATTCTTTCTCCGTTTCTGCCCGGCTTAAATTTAGTTGATAGATATTTTTCTTTAAACAAATTTGACCTGACTGATAATAGAATACCTTATAATATAACAATATCTTAACTTAAACAGCCAGAAAGTATAAAGGCTCGTTTGGTTGTCAATCAAGGGGTGTTGGTGCCTACACTAATGTATGCCAGTGAAAGTTGAGTATGGTAGAAGACACATCAAAGTAGGATAAACGCAGTGGAAATGAGTGTTATGAGAAGTATGTTCCAAGTAAGGTTAAATTATATGATAAGTAACAGTGTGATAAGGGAACGTTATTGATTGAAAGAATATATAATAACAAAAATAAAAATAATAATGTTAAAGTGGTTTGGGCATGTAGAGAGTATAGATGAAAGTAGAATCACAAAACATGTGTATGATTATAATAGTAAAGTTGGCGCCGACAGACCACAACTTACACACCATGATTAAATAGCAGAAACAGAAATTTTAAAGAAAGGTCACATAAAAGGTAAGACAAAGAAACGTGCATGTACGAAGAAATTAATGAAAGTACATGAAGCGAAGGTATTAATTGTCAGGATCGTCACAAATGGAGATTTGTCGTTTCTTCCTATCACCATTGGAAACAAGTGTGATAAATACTTTTGTGTTCAGTACCCTAAATTTTGTTTTACCCTTCTCGCTTAATGGATATTGTTACGAGTTGCGGGACTCGGATTTAATTGCCGTTAGAATTACTATAGAGTTTATTAGAACTATACAAACACGTATAACACAGGTACAAATATAATCGAACACAACAAGTCCAGACGTAATGCAGAAGGTTGTAATTCAAATACACGCGAAAAGTCCCTCATTAGATTCCCGATTGTAGTACACATATCTCGCTTCGCTCGCGGTTCTCGCTCGACTCACCCCTCTCTCAATCGGGCTCTGGTTTTATGCCCCACAAATACAAATGTGATTGTAGACGACCTAATCCGTAACACCTGGCTAATAATTCGACCGCAACGGCCATAAACGAGTACAATAAAACAATGGACTGTTTGTTAGAATAATTAGTAAATGCATGCCAATAAATAAGTAAACAAAAGAAGACAATCATAAAATAATTAGTTCAAATGCCGAAAAGTAATAAAATGTGTTTTTTAAAGATATACAGGTGTTAATTTATTTTTGTCGGTGCCTAGAATGTAATAACATTATGTCAAACTCTTTTGTATACAGTTCCAATAAAGAATAAAATAGAAAGATATGCAAAATAAATGTTATTTAGAAACTCCTAACCTTGTGTTCTTTTTAGACTTTACACAGTCTAAGAAAAAAGTAAAGCTAAATGTTTATCTATCGTTAACAATTAATTTTATGCACCATGCACCTTCAATTCAATAAATAACCTAACTCACTAGCTTCAGTCACGGCACATACGGCGTTAGAATAACAATGAGAGAGTTCAACACCCTTTGAGGGCTTTTTAGCCCATCGAATAAAATACAGATCTTAATTAAACTTTTTTTATATACGTAAACAAATCTCTGACATTTATGTGACCTAGTTGCTTTAATTAGCGTTTGCAATTTAATGTAGATAGATAGAAAACAATTTATTGTACCATCATTACCATTACAGAAAACTTACGAACTAGTATTATTCTAATTGTAAAAAGCGATCTCTTCCAAACAACCCGTGGCAAGATTATTGCTGATTAGGAGTTGCGATAATGGGATACAAACATAATTATTGTACGATTACTTACATTTTAATAATAAATATACAACTATACTAGATATACAAATATACACATAAGTTATATATATATACAAGATGTAATAATTAACTGTATATAGTGATATGCATAAGAATCAAACAATAATAGTCTATGGAGAAGGAACGATAAAATCAATCAATCGATTGAATGGTGTACTCGCTACGCTTTTACATGGTGATTAGCGGGTTTCACACATCAGTAATATCGATATTCAAGTATTCTCTCTACATGCACGTGCAGCGCCTTGGTACTTGGTAATTGCAACAACAGTCCTATTAGCCTTGAATTTTGACATTCGAAATTCTGATAAAGAGAATTTTTTGGTATAAAGTACTTTGAAATAAATTATTATAATATATTATAATCTTATATATTGATTTACACGTGTTAGAGCTATACTGGGATTATTATTTTGGCTCAATCGGTGTGATACCACTCTTTCACAGATTGTCGGCGTAAAATGGTTTTCCTTGAGCTAATCATCTTTAGTACGATGTGTGAGAGTTCTGGTCTCCCACTTTCCTCTCTCTCCTATTTCATCCCCCTGTCCATTCCTATAATATAATAATAGCCCATAAACGTCACACTGCTGGACTCGGATACCCACTATAAAGGAATGGACAATATACTCGCTACGATTGTCCATAGCGGCTTGGCAGCTTTGACATATCGGCTATCTGAATGTCTAGGTTTCATCACGATATTTTCCTTCACCGTTATTAGCATGTGATAATTGTAAGAATATGCACATTAGGTCAGAAAACCACCTAAGTGGTGCATATAATACGTTACTATGCGAATTTGAATCGGCGCCCTTTGAGTATGGGACGCGTGTTCGACCCATTCACATAATATATTATGTACACGTTTTATTTTTCATTTCTCAAGCACAGCTCACCGACTGACTGATGGAAAGTGGTTAAAGCCGCCTATGGACATTAGCGCTACCAGTGGAGCTGCTGGCCTCGAATGGGAAACTGGAATCTTGTCACTAATGCGCAACACACGTAAATATATATCCCACTTACAATTCTACACCATTACCGTCGATAACACGGTGCCAAGGATGCGTGTTCAAGCGAATTCAAATACACGTGCGCGGGCGCCGCTCATTCATAATTTGCTCCATTCATCAACGCCCACTAGTGGTTATTGGCGCGAGGTCGGATTGTTTTAGAGAGGTATTAGACATACAATGATTGTAAAGGAAACAACTGACTATACGAGTCTGAACTGGTATGACGGGAATGATATTGTGTGAACCGGATTGCAATAAACGGATTATGTATTGACGTAGAATGGTTAAGCCTTTACGTAAACGTGTGGTAGAGAAATCTTATTACTGAATTTATATACTGTTGTGAAGCGCTTTACGATTCTTTTTACCTATGTACCTATCAAAATATCAGTCTAGTACCAATCTAACGACCTATATATCGTCATCCAATTGTTATCTACTACTAACTAGATGCAGGTCTTCATAAGTTTGCCCCACACAATACTGGTCATTTGTTGTTGTTTTTCGAAATGATTTTAGTGTAGGACTCGCTGATGGAAACAGCCGAAATGTCTATTGAAACGCCTTAATGTTCTTTTAATTGTACTTTGCAAGGGTTTTATAGCCAATATCGTGAATGTCCTGAGCTTGCCACATCCAGCCCAAAGTTTAATAGCTAAATATGAAAAATAGAGGATATTTGTCACTTCAACGGATCCCTTCGTTGTGCTTCGACTGTCAAGTACATATCCAATTTTATTATTGAATTTTATTCTACGAAGAACGTTTATTTGGTGGTTAAATTCAGAACTTAATCGATCGATAACTTATAAAAAATAAAACTTGTATATTTTATTTATCACCTTAAAATTACACTACAATAAAACAAAAATTGCGTGTGTGCAGTTCACATAGTAGTAGAAGTGAAACTTCAGAGAATATATTTAGAAATAATCTCTAATTTTTATTTATACAAATATAATTCCTTTAGCCTACATCCGTCAACAAATTATAATTAAATATAAACTTCTTAAGTATCACTGTTTTAGTCCAAAAATATTATTATAAACTTTATGTCGGTCCAAATAGGGCCTATATTTAACCATCGGTCTCGGACTCTAATCTATGCTGCAAATTTTAAAACTCGTATCTCATTCTCTCCCCAGCTTGGTCCTATTGAATCTTTATGTGTTTATCTCGTTTCAGTGTCGCTTATTCGTTTCATCCAGTTCCAGATCACAACGAATCTAAAGAAGTTTCACTTCAAAAACACAAAATACAAACTTAGCTCAGTAGTAAGAGTCGCAAATTCACAGTCAAACACGACAGTGAATAAATAGCACATAACAATACCGTAGAACAAACGGTACGGGGTCACAGACACTTGGCAACGAAATGATTTTGTCGGTACTACACTGAACATTGTAACACACATGTATAGCGCTTTACTATAACAGTCCGTCGTGTACACGTCATACATAGATTATTATGTCTTTACGCTAATTGAGTTGGCTAACCCGACATAATAGCCATTATGAGTATGGTAAATCGTTTTCTACTTTCGATTATGTACTACCGACATTTGTCCACGATATATGAAGACAAGCATAGTAGAGTTATTTTTTGTCTTAATTCGAAACTGACAATCAGGCAGAAAGACGGATCGGGTCACCTAATAGAAAGTAAGTTTATTTTTGACGTAAAACTTCTTTAGTATCGTTACTGATTTGAAACTCGATGTAATGAAAACGCGAGACTAAAAAGAGATAAACATATAAACCTATAAAACTAAGCCTGCGAGAGAATGACTTAAGAGTTTAGCATTGTGCAGCACACATTAGAGAGTCAATAAGACCGATGATTAAATGTAGGTCCAATTTGGACCAAAATAAAATTGTAATATTATTATTTAGACTAAAACGGTGAAAACTTGAAAGTGATACTTAAAGAGTTTATTTTAAATTTTACTATGTTGACGGATATAGGCTAAAGGAATTATATTTATATTAATAAAAGTTAGAGAAGAATTATCTGTGAGTGTATCTCTGAAGTTTCACCTCTACTGCGTGTGAAGTGCACACACACACATTTTTGTTATTGCATGTGTTCAACAGACAGGCAGACGGCCCACCTGATGAAAAGCGGTTACCATCGCCTATAGACATTTGACTGGAACCTGGCCACTAAAGCCGGAACACAACTCAAGCTTGTTAGAGCGGCATATTCCAGACTAGGGCTGGCAGCCATCCACCCAGACAGGCAAAAACCCGACCAGGCCTGCGAGGGCGTAACAATAGCCTCGCTGGAAGATTTTCCTTTAAAACGGAAGAGCATTCTATTTGCTCCTACAACCATTAGGGTCATCCCTAAAGATCTGCAATATTCTTCTCATTCGCATCCAAAGTCTAAATTTTGAAGTGCAACGTAAATAAAATTCAATGTTAGAGACTAAACAACAAAAAATCTTTTGACAAAAATACTTGGAGCACTGTTTTTAGACATATCTCTTATCTTTAATTTTATTCGGTTTTACATAACGCAGGCACGAACTAAGTAGCTATGTATACAAAACAATCATTTGCACCAAAACATAATAAATTTAAGGTAATCTAAGCATTAGCATTTAGTTAGAGCTTATCTAGCTTGTACTTGCACCACTAAGCTGCAGCTTACTTCATTAGCTCACTTTATTAGCTACATGAACAGTATCGGTGGTGTGGTGTTGTGTAATCATTTTAAGTATGAGTATATCATAATAGAAGTATTAATTTCATTCCCAATTTAAATTTTATTTAAATTGGGAATGAAAAATTTAATTAATTCCCAATTTAAGCTCCTTTTTCAATATTTTTGTCTTTCTTGTATATTAAGCTGTTAGTTATATTATTAGTATATTTTAAATTAAAGTTTTATTTTATGTCTTTAAATACTAATTGTAAATATTTGAAATATATACTGTCTTATATCTTTATATATATATATATATATATATATATATATATATATATATATATATATAATTCTTCTGTACGTGTGTTGACAGTGAACTCCTCCTAAACGGCGGGACCGATTTGAATGAATTTTTTGTGTGTGTTCAAGTGGATTCGAGGATGGTTTAGATTCACAAATAAGCCCGGCAGATGGCGCTGCAGTCGGGTTCTAAATTTTGTTTTTTCAGGGCAGGACAACGTCTGCCGGGACAGCTAGTAACTATATATATTCCAGAAATTTTTCACAATACGTACATTACTGTATGCCTAATTGCATAACTTTATCCGTTGTAGTTCATAAAATATTTGGCTGTGACATAGAGACAAACACCGGAGTAAGAGCATAAAGGATAATAGAGCATTTTTATTGAAAAAACTTAAACTTAGACAATTAATATGGATAAATATTTTGAGTTGAAAAGGGAATGTTAAGGTGGTTTGGCCATGTAGAGAGAATGAATGATAGCAGAATAACAAAACAAGTATATGATAGCAATGTGACTGGAAGAGTCGGTGCCGGTAGACCAAGACGTACTCACCATGATCAAATTAAAGATATTTTGAAGAAAGGTCAGATAAAAAGTAGTTTAAATAAGCGTGCATGTATGAGAAGATTAATGAAAGTTGATGAAGCGAAAAGTGTTTGTCAAGATCGTAGCAAGTGGAGATCCATCGTCTCTGCCTACCCCAATGGGAAACAGGCGTGACAATATGTATGTATGTATGTAAATATTTTGTTTTCAACTATGTGTGGCCTTATTTCTTATAGCAATCTCGTCCGGGAAAATCCGTGTTCAAGTTTTTAAAAGAAAAAAAAAGTAGTAAGAAATATCTTGGTGGTGTAGAAAAAACTAATGTTATCTTAATCTTGAATTGCTAATAAAATAAACTACTATATACCTAGACAATAAATTATAAGTTACATAAGGAAAAAATACCATTGTTAGCTATGAAATAAAATAAATATATTAACATTTCATAAATTAATGGCGTGCCAATCATTAAAGAGGGGTGTCAAAAATAAGATTTTACCCTTTGCCTTTCTAATTTATCTTTTTAAATATTCCTTTAGATATGAAAACCTCAAAAAGAAAGTGTTTACATTTTGATATGAGAAAAACTTGCAACATATTTTAGGAAATTGACGCGGTGTATAGGAATGTGCTGGTCAATCTTACAGGATTAAATGTTTGAATAGATATTACAAATATACATAGTACGTTTGTATCGTAATTTGGATTGATGGTCTGAATAAACAAAGATACGAAAGAGAGGGTGGCCCTGTGTGACTGCGCATATATTACCGGTTGAAACAAAAATATATTTATTTTCCCTAAAACTCCAAGGAGTTGACAGTAAACCGTTCCTATTTGACTAAACGCTTATTTAGTATAATTAAACATGAAATAATAACAATAGCTCAACTCCAAATGAATCTTTGGAAATTTCCTAATCCTTCATAGACTAGCTAGGTTGGCTTACCTGTAGTGTTACAAATGTCTAGGGGCGGTGGTAACCGCTTTCCATCATGTGGGCCGACTGCCTGTCTGCTGAACTCGTGAATTTAACAAAAACCACCTTGACATTTTCTAAGCTTTATTTACTTTTACTTTTCATAGTCCCCGGGACCTTGTTTTTGTAAATTATTTTGCCGAGAACTCAGTTAGCTTTTCATTTATTTACGGCTTTGTGGAAATATGATGTTTGATTACGAAATTAGACTGTGCGTTTCAGAAATTAAATGAAAATTCTTCTCTCTTTTTTAAGAAAACATATTTGAAAAGGAAAGCTCTTTTAGATATAACCTATATCTACATGTAATTTGCAGGGATTATTAGAAGGATAAAACACATAACCTTCGGACGCTTCTGAATCCTCCATGGTGGTGTCACAGAATATTCTTCTGTCGTTTTTTGGTATTTTATTACTTATAATACCAAAAATTTATATTACTTTCGACTTATTACGCACAAATGAAAAAGAAACGGCTCGTGGCTTTAAATTGTTGGCCTATTTAGCGTAAAAATATCAGAGTGAGTGAGGAGTAACTTGTAGCGCCATCTAGTCATTCAGAAGCTTACCAGGGTTAATTTTTTTTCTAGAAGATTACCATTTCTAGTATTTTTGCTTTATACTAATAAATTACCCACAAAACCTATACAATTTGCAGATAGTAGTATCCCAACTTTTTTGTAGTTCTACAGAAATATAGCATTAGTATTACAATTTATTCTAAAAATACTAATAACCTATTTTATTTGCCTACTTATGAGAAAAGTAACCCAACTTATAATATAATTAAAATAGGAACTTTTTGTACAATCATAGTAAAAGTAGTTCCTCTTCCATGGCATAATGCTATTTTTTAGATACATCTATCTTCCGAACGATTCTAGTTTCAATATCTAGTGCACGAATAATTAATTCATTATTCATTCAAAAATAAAACTGTGAATTAAGAGTAGAGTTTTAAACGTAATTGAAAATCACGTGACAAGTGACTGTACTGATATAAGTGGTTGAAGTGTAGTTCTGACTCAAGTGCAGTGACGTTCTGACTCAAGTGCAAAGTGCCGTTCTGACTTGAGTGCAAAGTGTAGTTCTGATGCGGTGTGTCAATGTGTTACGGGTCGCGGCTCTCCTATGACGAATAACAACAACGGCGTGAACGGCAGCGCGGGCGGAGAGCCCGCCTCCGCCGACATGGATTCTCTAGAGGAAATGTTGCGTAAGGTAAGAGTTGGCGTTGTTACAAAGTTACACATATCTATAATATAATAAATCTGGCGAGTTTGTATCAATACCTCTATCAATATCAATATATCTTTATTTGCAAGAATGTAGTTTATACAGGTGTTACACGATTGTAGATCCACAGTACATTCTACCACATAGTGGTGTACAAAATGAATGAAATCAAATTAACATAAATATTCAAATAAATAAAAAAGTCAGTTTTTGATAAAATATAAGTAATTAATGTCAAGAGAAATAATAACAAATAGATCACTAAGCTTTTCCGTATAGGTAATAACGACAAGCACTTTTTTTAAGAAATTCATCTACAGTACAGAAACACTCCTTGTATAATGAATTTAGAAATGATAAAAATATCAGGGGGATTAATTCGGACTTGTAGAATTGTAAAAAGGGGTACAAAGTGTTTGCTTCACGTATTGATATACAGATAATAGGGAAATTTGTTTCAGTTATACATAAGTCTCATGGCTAGGCTTGGGATTCCCCTGAATTTCTTTCTTTCTTACAAGGTGTAACGTAAAGTTTGTGCAATGATTTTAAAACAGTAAAAAATCAGGATGGCTAATTCGGGCTAGGAAATTTCGAAAACGTAATTTTAAAAATGGTTGTTTATGTCTATTAGAGTATCACATAAAAACTACTGAACGGATTTAAATGAAATTCGATACAGAGTTACCTTATATACCCATGTCAACACTTAGGATACTTTTCGTGATAAAATTCCGGTACATAACGTAATTTCCGTAGGATAGACGGAAATAGCAAAAAAGATTGCGCTGTGGTCAGGTTTTTTTGGTGCCGCCATTGCAATTCACTAACAAATACGTCGTCGTCACGGCAACGGGAACGAGTTTCGTCGGCACATACTAATATATCATATACTGTTAAGAAGTAGTAGAACTGTAGTTACTTTGGAAAAAACGTTACCTTCATGCAATCGTTATATCTTTTTTTATGGAAGTATAGGTTTGCGTTTGACCACTGTCTCACCTGATGTTGAGTGATGACGCAGTCTAGGATAGAGTACGCTTACCTAGAAGATACCTATTCACTCGACGACGACTCGAAGACTTCAAGATTGTATTTGTCAGGAAAAACAAACTCTGGCAAATTAGTCCAGTCTTCGGCAGTGCGCACCAGAAAAGATGAAGCGAAACGATTGGTTCTGACTGGTGGTGTTTCCACCATGTAACGGTGGCGCAAACCGGCCCGTCTGGTTGTCCGATGGTAAAAAGGGGATGGAGGAATTAGCTCGTGCAATTCTAAGGAACACTCCCCGAAATGTATCCGATAGAACACAGTCAGCCCCGCGACCTTGCGTCTATACTCTAGACTCTGCAGTCGAGCATCAAAAAGACGATCATCGCCGACCAGCTTCCTGGCTCTTTTCTCAATTGATTCCAACGCCTCCAACTGGTATTTCTGTTATTTTTTTTATTGCATTGGTTTAGCAGACGGGCTGATGACCCACCTGATGGAAAGCGGTTACCATCGCCGATATACATTTGCAACACCAAAGGTGCTACCAATGTGCAGCCGCTCTCTAAAGAGAGACAGGAACTTGGCCCCTAATGCTGGATGGAACACAACTTAAGATTATCATGGCGGCATGCTCGAGACCAGGGGTGGTAGTCATCCAGACGGACAATCACCCTACCACCATCCGGCTGTGGTTTGTTTTGTCGCCTCTTACAACAGGCCACACTGCTGCAGGAAATTAGTTATAGTATGTCACTACTACTATATCTATATAGATATAATTTAGTGTTGAGTAAGTAATCTATATGGCGCTACCCAATGGTAAACACTATGAAAATTTTTATTATTACCGAATTTATTTTAATGTTGGATACTGTTAGGCAAATGTTTAAAAATCTTGACGTATTCTTTAGTAAGTCTTTTGTTTATGTCACAATAGGTTAGTTAGTTAGAGTTATTAACTCCTAAATCCGTGAGAACTATATGTGTGTGCCCATGTAACTTTTAATTTAAGAGTTACCTACAGCCTAAAGTAAGTTTTTCTGGATGTCTGTCACCTATGTATGTGAACCGATTTGGATAACATTTGAATATATTATCTTTGCAAAGAGCTTAGTAAAAATATTAGAAAACATCCTATTCGCTTTACATTTTAAAATTCTCACTTTTCGAAACATCTGATAGCGTACATGAAATCATATTCTTTAAAAAGAGAAAAACCAATAGACGCCCTGAGCGCTTTTCGTCACGGTGCAATATTTCCCCGTTCAACCGGTAGAACATTTTTCATTTTAAAGAACGAACTAGGCATGTTGGTTTAGTGTTCTATCGATATTGCTATGACGTAGAAAAATGGCGTGGGATGCGACCTGCGTGGACACGTTGGCCCCATCCCATTTACCAAACACATCTAGATAGGCCGGTTCAGCGGTGGAGATAGCTGAATCACTCAAGCGGACCAAATATGCAACCCTCAGTGAAAGTTAAATGTTTATGCCGTTTGTTATTAACCTTCTATAAGGGCAAAATTGAATATTATTTTTCCACAAGCTGCCATCAAAATTGCCGAACAAAACCAAGAGAATTATATCGTCTCTTTTGTTCTAATACAAATTCTATGTAGTTAAGGGCGATAGCATCAGTTCAACAATCGTGTGACAGTTCGGGCAACAAATCTGTGGTGGTTCCGTCTTAAAGGTCAAAATGCTTGGACCGTAAGGTCCAGAGGCCATGAGCCTCATTGACTCTTCTGATCAGAGAGCTACCTAGATGCCTACCTCGGACAACGGATCAGTAAGGAAACGTAGCCAGCCTCCTTACCTTACCCATAGAAGACGGTTACCTTGACTCGGTATCACTTATAAGTCTTGAGTGAGTATAGGTAGAATACAATGTAACTAAGTTTTCTTCTATTGTATTAGTAGAAAAAATCTAATTCAAATGGCAATCTAACACACGACAACATAAATTTTTAGTATGAATTTGGAAGGTTACGTCTTGTTGTGCAGTTTTATTTTGTACTGTAAAGGATTCCGTAGAGATAACAAATGTTCGTGGCTTACTTTATTCATCTACGGCACCATTAAAAATCATCTGAAAATATCCTATATCTGAAAGGTTACTGAAAGGATATTGTATAAACCAATTTTCATTGAACTTATTTTTAAATCCATACAACTGTATTAAAACTTGTAATCTACAATAATTAAAATGGACAAATTGGGGGTAGGCTAAATACTAACTTTAACATTACTCATTGATTCTTGCCATTTATCTTCTGCAATCACGGCTGCTGAAAAGTGGCCGAAACGTCGGAATAAAAATGAGAACAAAAGGAAACGTCGCCTTAAAACCGTTAAAACGTAGTTTTAATTATCTGAAATAATTCATAAATTTGCACAGGTTATATATACACCAGACTTATATAGCAGCATATAAAACACATTTTTGCTCAATGTCATATATATTTATATATACCTCTAGTTCTTTTCGAAAAAAATGGGTGTGACATGCATAAACATGGACGCAAATGAAGATTTTATCAATTATATTACAGAACCCTTCTGTTTTTGCTATAAGAACTACGGAAACTTACAAATGTTAATTGCGTACATTTACTTGATGAGATTTAATAAAGCCTTGTATAAATTTGGAATCAATTACTGGCAATTAATTTATTATTAATGAAGGCGTTCACTCTTGTTTGCCCAATTTCTAATTAGCGAAAGATAAACACAATTTAATACTGAAACTCACTGAATATTTTAATTGCAATTCATAGAAAATTGATTATCAGTTTTATGTGTATAAGGCAATTTGGGAGGTTTACACAAGATTTTCACAATCAGAGGAAACCGACTAAGGCAGTGAGAATGCACGCACAGGATTTCGTGAAGGTAGAGAACGTTGACTATTATTTTTTTTTACTTTGGACCCCTAAAAGACATTTAATAGAAAACATCCGTCACATATCTCAAAAATTAGTATTAATAACAATAAATCTTGTTGGCATCACGTCAGAAGTAGCTTCGGTGAACCTGCAGCCCACCTCTCTACACCCCTTAGCCACTCATACCCATATCGCCCCTGCCTTCTATGGCATTTTTTGGGGCCAATGCAGGGAGTGGCGAGTCACCGTCTGCCCGTTTTTCCATGTTCCCTGAACATTGCGACGGGCAGACG
Organism: Dendrolimus pini; assembly: GCA_949752895.1. Taxonomy (NCBI): domain Eukaryota; kingdom Metazoa; phylum Arthropoda; class Insecta; order Lepidoptera; family Lasiocampidae; genus Dendrolimus; species Dendrolimus pini. The sequence goes on from OX457135.1 coordinate 17,314,234, forward strand.
CCGTAGTCCCCATATTCCCAGACCCCTAGTACCATTAGCAATTCACCCCAATAGCTCGGTACTTTTTCTCCTCATTTCCCACAATAGTCCTACACAGACCGGGGCTTGTCCTTGGGTACATTGTTATATGCTGTAGACAGGGATAATCGCCGGTCAGTGTCACGCCACATTTACATTAAATTTGTCAAAGGGCCTCTACGTGTTGGCCTTTCCATGGCCCCACGCAAGCCCTCCAAATGTCCGGGCCATTTTTATGGCCCGTGGTCGTCAGAGACATATATTAAATCTTGTTGAAAATCAATTTAATAAAAGAAAAACAGTTTTTATTGGCAGTATTCCGGGTGTACCATCCAGTTTTTTTTTCAGAATTTACCATATTATATATATTTCTATAGTAAGAGGACCCTAATCTGATAACTGCCAACTTATTGACTTTTAAATATTAATTATGAAATTTTATTATTATTTTAATACTTGCCTAGCTGTGTAGTGCTTTGATAGACATATTTTTTAAATCGCCGATTCTTCTCTTTATATGTCATAGTGGACCATTTACTCTCAGTAAGCATAATGACTGGCTCCTAATGTTTTTTTGAAGTGAAACTTCTATATAGTTTTTTTAAATTTCACTCTACCAATTATTATGTAGCGACATGTGGGGTTTAAATAAGTTGATAGATAGTTACTCCGTTGAATAGGATGACGCAGCACTGGCGAGAGCCCATGGCGCCATCGCCGCAGGAGGTAAGCTCAACCGCTGGAGGGTAGTACAGAATAAGACGACGAGTGTTGTATTAAACTTAAGACTATATATACAGAATTCTACGTGAAAATATGTAAAACCCTAAACATGTTCATAGATGCATCTTCGAAGGTTTTCTGTATGGACAGATTTTGATACGTGGACGTACATGGACTACTACACGTACGTGATGTAACACGACATATGATATATTATCATACTATTCATTTCTGGTAATTTTAATTCATATAAAAGAATTCTGTAAACTAGAATAAAATAGAATATTCTTTTTTGCACACGAGAAAATAATACACATGAGTTAACAATCATATAACTAGTACAATCGGCGGTCTTATCGCTAACAGCGATTTCTTCCAGACAACCAACCCAACTACGGGGTATGTGGACGTTGGCTATAAATACGATATACTTAAGAAGAATACTCGATATAATATTATATCACCCGAATATCTTTCCTTCAATTGACATTACATTTCACACAATGTTTTTCTATATAAAGTCAAACGACCATATAAAATCTGCAAAAAGTTTGTACAGGGTAGTTACGAGATAAATAGATACGGTCTTATTCATATTAAGTTGGAGTAAGTTTGAAGGCTTCTTTAAGAACGATGAAGACTCCTAAAAACTTGCTCTAACTCAATATGAATAAAATTATAAGAGTCCTCCTTGATTTCTGATTTCCTTGACCTATCATCTACGGCGAACTAAGGATAAATAACTATGACATAGAAAGGTAGATAGACGGACTTGGCAATTTTAAAAATGTTCTATTTTCACCAAAATAACTATGGAATCCTAAAAATATAGCAAATAAACTTTTTTGTTTTCACCCACCTGATAAATTTCACTTTCACTCATAAATCACGTCACGTTATCAATCAATCATATTTTTTCCAATAAACACCTTGTTTACCGCCAAATCGGCAAGACACCCCGTCGTACACAACATTCGTATTAAAAGTTCCCGCCGGTCCCGCGGGAGTTTCTCAAGCCGCTTTATTATTTATTGCCCGCCATAATAACTTTCAGCCGGTCCCAGTACCCGCCCGGTTCCCACTTTATTTGTTCTCAACTCGTTACGTCAAAGATTTCGGCCGAAATGCGGAAAGTCGGTTATTTATTCATTTAACCTCGGTTGCGCGGTTCCACGGTGTAAGGCGCTGGCGCTTATTTGGTGATGCATTATGGATGTCTTGTGATTATTTGGTACAGAGTTAATTTTATTTATATTTTTCATTATTATATCGTTCTATTAGCATGAAGGCTGACTTTTAATATCAAGTTAAAAACGAAAAATGTTGAAGTGAAGTGCATCAGTTCGATTGACTCCAGATAACGGACTGTCTTCCCCAAAAATAGTAGGGTCAAAAAAATTTGAGCTAACAATATAATTAATTATCCGTGCAGGAACGGAGAAAGGATACAGTTTTCTGCGGCCGCGCGGCCTGTCGTAAAAGGCAACAGAACAACCCAAAGCCAGGTAGGTTTTTGGCCGTCTGAATGGCCCCTGATCTAGATTATGTCGCTATAACAACCTTGAGTTGTGTCCAGTTGACTTGTTGGCCAGATTCCTGTCTCCCTTTCGAGAGCGGCAACACATTGGTGTCACAAATGTCCAAATGTAGGCAATGGTAACCGCTTTCTGCTGTTGAAAATAACTGTGTCTATGCGATGTAAAAAATTGAAACAAGCACTAAAATGTATCTAATAATGGCGACGGTGCCGATGTCACTAATGTCCACCCAAACCGGGTGTATATATGGAATAGACCTTAGATTTATTGTTCATTATTTTATATTACCTATAACCAAAGCGAAAATTGGTTAGCTTCGGGATACATGTGTGTAATGGTCTACAGATACAATTTCATGATAATTTTTCCAGATTTTTCCACTTGATAGTTAGGAGTATATCTCACCACCTGTTGTCTTAGATAATGATAATTATTTATTTGATCTCAATAAATCAAATATTTTACATTATTTCGACAAACAGTTCTCACTTATATACAAGCACATGTCGAGCGCTCGTAGCCGCGAATGACACTTGAATCTGTTATTTTTTATTGATTAGTTATAGTTCATTATATTTACATTTTCTTGTGGTGGAACTTGTCACTGCAGCACACTTTTATACTTTTGCAATGGAACGAACTGTTTGACATTATGTAAATATGTGTTTCTTTAGATCAATAAAATATCTATTAGATTAGATTATTAGCTGTACACACTAAATTTATTTAGGAAGAGTCTGTAGAGCTATTTAACTGATCACCAGGGCCCCCTGAAATAAAAACGTAGTGAAATATCTCAAAAATCTAAAAACTAGAGTTATTATGCGTAATTGAAGATAAAAACAGTGCATTATAGATAGATAGATAGATAACACTTTATTGCACACCAAAATATAGAATTACAAAAACAGACCATATTTACAATATTTTCTAGGTAATACAACAGGCGGCCTTATCGCTCAAAGCGATATCTTCCAGGCAACCTAAATGGAAAAAATTTGAATCAGGCGAAATAGGTGGTGCAGAAAAATGGCAATAGAAACATAAATATTCATAAGTAATAGAATACACACACACATATGTATATGTATATACACGAATACATACATATATACACAATTATATATACAATAATACACAAGTTATTATAATAAAAGTATTAGCATGATTATATTCTGTTAATCAGACATAGCTATCTGAGGACAAATAGTGTTTCTGAGCAAATTTCTAAATATTTGTAAAGATTTGGCCTCTCTGACAGTAAGAGGCAGCATATTCCAAAGTTTGACAGCCTGCACCGTAAAAGAATTATCATAATAGGATGAAGTGTGTGCATTATACTTAAAAATATTTAAAAAAAACTATAAAATACTTTTACATTTTTAACAAAAAATTATGTATTGGATACGTATATACACTTATATAACAAACATAGATATAAAATTGTTTGTCTGTCTTTCCCAATACTTAGAAACTGTTAGAGTTAGCAAAAAATCATAAGGGACCTTTTTTGTAGAGCGTTAAATTTTCGACAAGAATTATTATTTGTCGACATGATCTGTTCATCTGTTCATGACGTAAAAAATTCCAAAGTAATAACCGTTTTTTTCCCCTGTTATTTCCATTGAAATTTTTTACTTTAAATTAAGAGCTATATAACGTGGCATGAATTTTTTTAATAGATTTAGAACCGATTTAGGACTATCGTGAAAAAAAATCGGACAAACCCTAAATAGTACATATATATTTATATATTTTTGTAATATGTATTTGTATGTTGTATTAGTATATTAAGTATATATCTATTTAATATATAAAACATCTGTAAATACTGCATTTATATATTTATTACTAGAATGCAAGAAATTGTGTATATATATATATATATATATGTATATATATGTGTGTGTGTGTATATATATGTGTGTGTGTGTGTGTATATATATATACACATATATATATATATATATATATATATAATAAGAGTCATCAAGTATTTTCTTCCTTTTATATAAGGTTTCATAGCCATATGATATATATCGCCTCTGTGAACTGGTGTTCAATAGTTCTTGCATGAAGTACATGCATTTGGCCGATTTTTTTAAATTTATAAGAATTACACACTACAAATACTACTGGAAGAAAACAATTTGTTTTCCAACAATTAAACATTTTACGTTCGGGTTGTTCTCTAAATAACTGCGCAACTAATGTTACGTATTTCACTTTAAACGGCAATAAAATACTACGTTCTAATTGTTTTTCCAACTCTGTGCCTTCAACGTTAAGCTTTCAAAGTAACTCTTGTTTTGTTTTGCCCGTTTCACTGAGTATGCAAGTAAGGATTACCAAGAAAATAGAGAATAGTTATTATTGGACATTTGATTGGATAGTTATTTACATTTAGCAATTTGAATTGCAATGAAAGTAAATAACTATCCAATGATCTAAGCACTTTTTGAGTTTAGGGTATCGTAGACAATGACAAAATGCGGCGTACAAAAAATATGCCCTGTGTATAAAAAGGTATAAGGATTGTAATTTCTGCAAATAAAGTTTTTCTTGCTTTCTTTCAAATTACAATGATTTAATATGAATTTATGAGCATTTTAAATTAAGTCGTATAACAATTTGCATATAAAATACATTACTTACGTTAAAAAATAACTCGCTATATTGTAATATATATTGGGGTTTCATAATCATTTTGTCAAGGATGGATGGATGCTTTATGAAATCGTCAAGTCCGTCCGTCGGTTTGTGTAGATCATTCATTTTTCTCAGTTTCTATTGCGTCCATATACGTAGATGAAAGCCAGAAAAGTGTATTCTATATACCACAAATGGTACAATGAAATCTCATAAGATCCAAAAATTGTAGGTGGCTGCTATTTCTACTCAACTGACAGCTGAAATTAATGGGCACTGTTGAACTGAGGAACTGTTTGGAATGGTGCCTTCCTTTTCGCTCTACCACCGCACCGCTCGGCATCAGTTGTGTGTTCGTCTTTACTTCCTTCAGCCGCTTTGATCATATACGCAACGTTTCTGTTGCGCACCGTGGAGATTCGGATTGAGTTCCCAGCTACGGCAACGCCCATGGTGTTACAAACGTTCATAAGGGGCGGTGGGCCGTCTGCCTATTTGCCAGATTGTGACAATAAAAAAAGCTAAGATTTTCCAATAGCTCTATCATATGGAGTTTTTCATGGAGCCATACAATTTCTTTAAGGCTGGCAAGCCGTTGGTGACGTCTCTGGTGTGGCAAACGGCTATATGCGAGAGTAACCGCATTCCATCAGGCCCTCAGTCTGTCTCCTGTACTCCAGCAAAAAAAAACCTAGTTCCTAATGAAAAAGTTAAACAGTTAACATTCATCACCTGTACCAAATCATTCATTGCGCGGGGATCGGCACGCACTTGGCAAACTTTTATCATACACCTCCCGCAATGCAGTTCAAATCGGGGTTGAAAATGGGGAGTGGGAGGATGGATATAAATCGGCAGAAAATGCGCATTCCGCGTTGAAACCGATTAATGTTACCAACACACGCAATATTGCAGTTAGAGGTAAAAAAACGACAAACACAAACTGCCTGCGACTCCCTGCTGAGTTACAACCTTATTATTAAATTGTTACGCGGCTAAGGGTTTTGGGTGACGTACTTTCATTAAGTGAGTAGATAGGGGAACGGGGAGGACGGGGACTGTCAAGGTATATTCCGTACTTGACGCTAATCGCAATAAATTTAACACTAACCCAGAGGTTTTGTTCGTTAGCGCTGATCGCTGCCAACGTTTAAAACACTATTTTTGAGTTTACTCTACTTAGGCCCCCCTACTTACTGTTTACTCTGAGGTATGAACAATTTTATGAGGAGTCAAATTAATTCAAGCGTTAACTTAAAGACGTTACGTTTTTCTGTGCTTTTCACTTCGTACGTAAGGAATAAACTGCAGTCGTGCGTCAAAGCTGACACACTTATTGTAATACTGTATGTCTGTACAGACCACAGGCCATAAAAATAGCCTGGACTTTTGGAAGGCTTGCGGGAGACCATGGGAAGGCCAACACGTAGAGGCCCCTTGACAAATTTAATGTAACGTGACACTGATCGGTGATTATTCCTGTCTACACCATATAATGCACCCAATGACAAGCCCCGGCCAGTGTAGGACTATTGTGGGAAATGAGAACAAAAAGTACCTGGCTATTGGGGTGAACTTCTAGACACACACACACACACACACTTATTATTATTATTGCATAGCTAACAGGCAGGCAGACGGCTTATCGCATGGAAAGCGGTTACCGTCGCCTATAGACGTTTGCAACACCGGAGGTGGAGGCAACGCTTTGCTAGTTTTCGCTGAAATTACATAAAAAAGATATTTTATATATTTACACGACAAGTTGTAGAACATCCTCCTTTTTTTAACTGTGTTGAAATATTAAATATTAAACTATAATAATAAATGTATACCTTACATATTCATTTGTTGTTGTCGAGTTGTGTAGATCAGCGAAAATGCCTAAAGCTGCTTGAACGACCATTCAAGTTGGACGATGTTCCCGCCCAATTTCTATCACGTTTTATTGCTATCGCTATTAAGTGTGAAATCGTGGCCTCCAACATCATGTAAACCGTTAAGCAACATTGTAAGGGAGTGGCCAAAGTAAAATAAAAGTAGATACATTTAATATAAACATTCTACAAAATGTAAAAATATAATGTGTAAGGTAAAGTGTTCTAAATTCTTAAACTTCGTTCATAATATGTATGTTAATGCATATTCCTATATCGTGCATGAAATTTAATTAAAAAATATGTGTGCGTGTGTGTGTGTGTTCAGTTTACACACAGTAGAAATGAAACAAAGTGTGACAAGGGGTGGGAGGGATTCTAAATTTTATGACGTCACATTTCATATATTTTATCGTTATAATTTCGACTTTTCGCAGGTTTACTGCAAAATATGATTTAGTTAGGTTAGGCACATTTTAATGAATGCATTTTTATTTAAATATATTTAATCAAACAAAAATCGAAATATGTGCTGGGACACATATTAGAAGTGAAACTTCATCGAACAAGGGCGAAACTTCAAGGGAAAATTTTGTTGCGATTCGTTTTTCCACTTATCCGTTGAAGTTTCACTTTTACTATGTGTCCCAGCATACATTTCGATTTTTTCGTTATATATTATAAGTATATAAGCATTCAATGCAAATTAGGAACATTGTTATTTATGTCAATTAAAAGACGAAAATAAAATAGGTCAAGCACATATTATAAAAAATCTTTCACTCGGGTTTATTATTTGCTAGAAATTATATGAAGTGTTTTAAATTACTATAACTTCTGATTTCCACTTTTCAGATTTTTCATTTTATAAATATCATGTTAGGACCTATATTTTGCAATATGAAAGGGTGCCGATGGTGAATCATTTCTTCATTTATCATTGTCTATAGGCCGATCTGTAAAAGATAACTGAAATCGTAAAAAGTTAATACGATCAGCAATTTATGTGACTATAACGTTTGGTACGGAAACAAAACGCTGTTTGTAATTGCGCTGGAAGGCTTTTGCGAACATTCGTTTGATGACTACGGATCCCCTACGGGATATTTAATTGGGCGGCAGGAATTCGTTTTTATATTCTGGCAATTTCAATAAAAAATAAATGCGTTTTTTAATGGCAATGATTGTCAAAAACTGGATCGTTTCATAAAAAATGATGACGAAACGTGGAATTTATGTTTTTAATTAAACAAAAATGTTAGTATTAAAAACCAAATTATTGTACATTTGGTGTTTATTACTAACAAAGTTATATTGCAATTATTATTGATTGGACTTATAAAACCACAAACAAATGACACTATGACCCGCTACATGACACTAAGAGTTGTAATATCATTATATTTATTATTGGCATTTATTACTAGCATATTTGTATATTTATACTAGCTTCTGCCTGCGACTTCATCCTCCTGGAATAGTTTAAAAAAAAGTAAGTTAAAAAAAACCCCCGATTTGAAACATTCTTCATTGGTGCTTCGCTCCTGTTTATTGGTCTTAGCTTGATGATATATAGCCTCGATAAATGAGCTATCTAACACTGAAATATTTTTTCAAATCAGACCAGTAGTTCCTGAGATTAGCGCGTTCAAGCAAACGAACAAACAAACTCTTCAGCTTTATATATTACTATAAGATACAAATTGTGTTTTAAATACTGCAAGATATCGAAAGAGAAACAAAAATTACAGATAAAATTGTTGATTAAAAATATTCTTCAATGTTAGAGTACAGGAGGCTTACTTATATTCTAATATTGAAAAAAATTTATTCTAATAGAGAAGCTTTGATTTGCTCTTTATTGTATTACTACCTTATTGTCTCTGCAGACCGTGCAGTATGTTATTGAATACCTTTTTGTATTAGTGCTCCGCATGCAACCATACATTTTCCTTTTGAAAACCATATGCGATGCGTAGTTAAGCAGTGGACAAAGGACTAGGGTCATTTGTTTGAAGTGGTCATTGTTTTGCATGGACTAAAACGCATTTTATGAATTGAGTTCGGGATGTGAAGGGAATTACCATTTTTGTGCAACGTTTCCATTTTTATAGCTTGAGTACATCAGACAGGCCGACAACCCTTGATGGAAAGTAGTTATTGTCGCCGGTGGACATTTGCAACATCAGAGGTTTCACCCAAACTACCGGCCTGGAAGGATCTGATCCGTGCAGGAACGGAGAAGGAATACAATTTCCGGCGTTGGGGCGGCCTGTCGTAAGTGGTGACGAGGTGGTAGGGTATTTCTCCGTCTGTATGGCTACCATTATTGTGCCGCCATAATAACCTTAAGTTATGTTCCGACATTAGTGGCCAGGCTCCAGTCTCCCTGTAGAGAGCAGCAGCACATTGGTGTAGCACCTATGATGTTACACATGTCCATAGGCGACTAGGCCATGGTAACCGCTTACCATCAGTTAGAAAGTCTGACTCTCAACTGAACTCATGCAAATAAGAAGAAAGCTTTTCACATGTTTTTTTGAAAAACCCTTAATGATCTGATTGATTGAAAAATTAGGCCTTATTTATCTGGTAAAGATTTAAAAAAATGGAATTTGATGTGTGATTTAACCTAGAGATAGTTTGCAGATCTCTGGTTTGATATAATTAGCCAATCCTGGTTTATAGTTTTTATGTTTACCAAATATCATAAAAAATAATTTGATATAATATCCAAGGGCGTAAAATAATAAATAATGACAAGTCATAATAAAACTATGTTTTAACGGTTTTAAGCGCGGTAATTTATTTGATTTTGGTTTATCCGACGTCTCGGCTCCTTTTGAGTGGCCGTGGTCACGGACGACAAAGATGACATTTGTCCACCGAATGTTCTACCGCCAACTTGTTCACTTTAATTATTTAGTTTTAATTTTGTTTATGGTTATTATTTACTCTATGGGAGCCTAATCTAAATCGTTAAAACGTAGTTTTATTATGTATACAAGTCGCGAAAACTTAAGAAAATCAGTTTTCTATGTATTAGGTAGGCACTAGATAATACCAACTTATTTAAGGCTATGTTTAAGAAGGCTTCGTCAAAGCAGCAACCCGCGAAAACAACCCTACTGTCCAGGGAAAACTATCTATATATACTATATATATATATATATATATATATATATATATATATATATATATATATATATATATTATATATATGTATCTTTCACGTTATATTTTAACTTACATGGATTTTTTGTATGGAAGTGACCGTACAAGCCAGCCGAATAACGCTTTTGTCCGTTGAAACGAAAATTCCAAGCACCCAAAACCACTCCACATCTTTAGCTGTAAATATAGCCAACTTAGTTTCGATTCACCTTCAAAGTTCTCCTTACCTAGTTTTAAAGAAGGTAATCTCAGTTCCCGCCCGGGTTGCATTATACAGAACTATGTTATCAAGTTCCACTGCGGCGCTAAACCGCTCCAGAGTTAAATTTTACACTTGCCGACGTGGGAACACAAATAAATCGGCCGATTTAGAATCTACACTCGTTTCAACGGCGCTGGGCGAACGGTGGGTCAGGGATTGGTGGAAAACAGAAGCGGAAAGCGGTTTTTGTTCTAAAATCTATGCTTTAGATCGATCTTAAGTAATTGTTAAGGTCAATTAAATTTTATCCAAATATTAAAATGTTTGGATAAATGCATCCTATTAGCCTACTCTCATATCTGTGGTATCCACTGCCTAACACAGATTACCACTATCCCCTCTTGTCGAAGCCGTTATAGTGAGCAGACATGGGTTATCTAACACTTGAGCTTAATAATAATTTATTAACGTTGCTAATTAAAGTCAAAGTTAAAAGAAAGAATGATAGTAAAAATCAATATACGGCTCCGCTTAGTAAATCATCATGCATTTAAAAATTATTTTCTATAAATATTTTCAATAAAGTTGATTATCGACTACGTGTTAGTCTGAAAGCAAATAAATAAATATAATTTCTACCGAAACTATGGCAAATGTATTATTTACGTTGTACCTAACACTTTTAAGCAAGAGTTTATAATAATATAGTAATATAGACAAAAATAATATAAAATATCGCGTTTATAACCGTTAAAACGTAGTTTTATTATATATAACAGTAAACTGTGTTAACAAATATAGTCTTGGTAACCAGTAATTCGGGGGAGAGAATGAAAAGTAATTTAAGATGTTGTTACTATTATATAATTTGCTTAATATAAGTACAATATTGTTAGCCTGATTCCAATAAAGTGATTGGAATCAGTAGCTTGATTCCAAAAAGTGATTGGAATCAGGCTGGTGTATAGTGACTATAGTGTTGCTAATAATAATAATAATCACTATACTCTGATCTCTACACTATAATATAATTATTAAAATGATTAAATACCTACTTAACTTTCAGAATACCTAATTAACTAATAATACAGTTTATTAGTTAATCTTACAAGATATTGTATTGTATGTTTGACAAGATTTTAAATAATCTGATATCAAATAAAGTCCCTGTCGTGTGATCAACTTTATGATTTATTTTTTAATCTCTAGGTTAAGAAAAAAGAATACCGAATATAATTGGGTCAACAGCAATACTTAAAATACATACATACATACATAACTTCACGCCACCCTTGCGGGGTAGGCACGAACAACAGAGCGCCATTTAGGCTTATTCTTACACACCTCACTTGCTTCTTTGACATTCATAGCTCTTTTCATGCACGCTTACTTACTATACTTAAAATTATAAAAAATATTTTTTTATTTCAGAAAATTGAGTATTTCCATATTATACAATTTTATATAATAAAACTATTTCCATTTTATCAAAGTTCAAATTAATTCACGGCACAACAATTAATTAACAGGACAAATACTAGGACATTAAACCCTCGTCAATATAATTATTATCAATACTCTACTCCACGGATTATTTATCCTTAAGATAAATAATTATCGCTACGTCTTATGCCTTACGCCATACGTTTCTGAATCCAGGTATTCCAGTAATATTTTACAGGCAACTGTGAACGGGCGCAATGCCTTTTCTAGAAACCGTGATTACTGAACTAAGCAGCCGTTACTTAGACCCCCAACAAGCGGATTAAGACTTCACTTAAGCTTCTAGACTGACGTTCAATGGCTTCTCAAAAGCTTTAGGTATTTGAATTTGATTGAGATGGATCTGTTAAGTTCTTTTTAATTTGTTATTCGGGTTTAAAATCTGTTCTTAACTTTAAACGAATTGTAAAATTCACTTAAAACATAATAAGTAGGTTAGTTTATTCTTAAGTAAACCTTACTCGCGCGTTACGTGTATGAGTTTTTAACAAGTAAATCCTATAATTCTAATTGTTTAATTAGAATTTTTTATTGCTGTACTCAACAGATAGATTAACGTCCCACCCGATGGAAAATTGTTACCGTCGCCCATGGAGATTTGTAATACCAGATGCGGTACCAACGTACTGCTGACCTCGGATAAATTTAATGATACCTTTAAAACCTTAGATGGAGGCTCACTCCTTGCGAACCGATAGCGTACTGACTCAAGTAAAACTCATTGTGGCACTCGGGGTCTACCGTGGTAAAGCTATTGCATAGCATTTTTTATCAACTTATGCAATTATAATTATTTATTTATTTTTTATTTATGCAGTATTTTTAAGCTATCACTCATTTTCTTTCACTATTTTTTCATCACTTTCTTCATTAATAAATGCACTTTGTTTATTCATATTTAAAACACTTTATACACAAATTTTACGCCTACAGCTATTCACCAGCAACTGCTATTCACTGCTGTACATAGGTACACCTATTTATACAAATGTACCTACATGTATACTTACGGGGCGCACATGCGGTGAGTGTGGCATTATAAAGATATGATAGATACCTATACACCTATATACTTTCTCACAAACAGCTGCTTACGTATTCGTCTGATTTCGGAGCAGTTCGTCTCGATCCGTGCGAGCTTCGTACAGTCGTACCATATACATACACGTTAAGCGAACGCTCTGCCGAGCTACATGGTGGGTGGAGTGGGGGGTGTTAGGTTTTACTTTCGTTACGGAATTTCTTGATTCGGTCGCCGCACTCAAAGCCCGCGATAAAAGCTATGCAATAGCTTAATAACACGAGCATAATAAATAACTCAAAGAAGTGACAATTAACGCCCAGCCACTGACGACCAGTTAAATGATAAAAAGAAATCGCGGTTACCATACTGAATGGATCGCATTAGATTCGGAGTAATATTCGAGTTACTGAACACTTATAAAACATGCTTTAACTAGCTGTATTTATAGAAAATATAGGTCTCACGTCAATTAAAAACCTTTCAACGCTCAATTCCAGTGGCAAGCAATTGTGCAATTCCCAGGCATTATGTCCGTTGAGTTGACATTCGAGAGACCGGAATTCTCTTTGATTTGCATTCAGACTGTACCCACTTGCTCTATAGCCTATAATTTGTGCAGTCCGGCTTTCGGTAGCAGCGAAAATGTTAAAACGCCCTCTGAGTTTGTCTAAGCAACCGTCGAAGTATAAGATATGCCTAAAGCGTTCAGAAATTACTATTACTATTTGGCTACGGAACTGTTGGTCCGCGGTAAGAAAAAATGTACTTATGACATATTTATTTCCTTTGAGGACACGATATTATAGACAATTGCGCCGTGGCTCGGAGGAATGCGAACAACATGCATAGTATATACTAATATCTACCTACCTACATATTACAAACATGCGACACACAGCTCACGATTCAACATATAAATTACTGTCTCTTTTCTCTTAAACTCGTTGTAAAAATAACTTAAACAGGAGGAAGTATCAGTTACCAGGCAGGCACATTTACCGGGATTTTTAATTATTCAGTACAAATTTTTCTCTAAAAATTAAGTAATTTTCATAGAAAATTAATCAGAACTGAATAAAGATTCGATCATACGGATAATTCTTCTAAAATTCCTTAGGTTTAACTAATAGACAAATATTCCATACCTAATACAATATAATGATTTACATATTTACAATTTGCAAATTCCTCTCACAGTCCAAGAAACAAATGAGGTTTGTCATTCCCAGCGATTCATAATAAAATCCGCTTTAAGACTCTTAAAAAAGATTAATTCGTCATAATTAAATGCTTCAACGAATCCGGATGTAACAAAAGAATGACACAGTCGTAAATCAAAGGTCCTGGAAATTAACCGGGGTATATCTTCACCTTAACCGACTTTAACCGGGTACAGTTCGACGTGGTGCGAATATCTAAGCGAATATCACGGTCTCCGGGCATCACTTTAATCCGTATATCCGCGAGCAAGATTATTTACATTTTTGTACTTCATAATTTTTTCGGTACATTTTTCATTTTATGACAATAAATTTTACATTTAAAGAATGGACTGTGCATATTTTTATTGTCCAATGATAGGTTTTATTAATTTTTATTAAATAAAATTTTCTATTTATGTATATTTTCTGTTTGAAAGTAAGCTTATCGTAATATTTATAGTCTCCCTTTTTCATTGCTTGGTTGGGACAAGCAACCGATTTTCACAGAAGTTGTTTTATAATATATAATAATTTAGTCATTAAAAACTTTTTGGGTTCCAACGAATGCAGAACCGATGAATAGGAAGCGAAGGCATAATAAGTACAGGGTGGCAAAATAAAGTAGAAAATAATAGGTCCACTTTTGCAAAGTCTAAACTCTATCAACTCCAATAGGTTAAGAGTAATTTCGATACCTAATAGAGATTTTTAGTACGACAGCAAACATCGTGCAAATTATTGGATTAAAATAAGTTAAAGTAACCATTACAAATCTATCATGTCGGTAGTTCTTTCGTAAATATCGAATTATAACGAAAATATTCCACTAGACCAAGGATTTGTAAAGATTAAAAAAATCCCTACTCACGTGAAAATAGGTATTGTTATATACGTATTTAGTTATTTTTTAGCGGATTTCAAACCCTAATCAACATAGAAAAGTAATATGGATAAATTAGCTTTGTTTATGATTCACTTACTTTGACTACAGATAAAATATAATATTGCCAGAAAGCAAAAAAATAGTTCTCATTCTAGACGTTATGGTCAGGTTATATCAATCTATTTTCCATCCTACAGGTTGGCAACGCGTAAGCATCGCCCCTGGTGTTGCAAACGTCTATGGGTGACGGTTACCACTTTCCATAGGGTGGGCTGTCTGACTCTTTGCTGGCTTTACACAATTCAAAACTTCTCGAGTTACGGTTATCCCTAGACATCTATGAATGTGCGTGTGAACATTCATATCTGTAATTTCAGCATTGCAGTTAGATATTTAGTAAATTCAGAAAATTTAATATAAATGCAGATGAAGTCGCGGGTAAGAACGAGTGGTGTATTATTAATACGGTAATATATATAATAGAATCGACCATACTCATCCGAATCGACCATCTAAAATGGGGCTGGACAGGACACATGTTACGGTGTAGAGCAAACAAATGGAGCCAACAGGTCACGTTATGGTATCCAAGGGATGGTGTAAGGCTATGAAAACGTCCGCTAAGAATATGAGAAGATGATCTTCGCCTGGCCCTGGGACCGTATTGGACAAGAGTCCCGGCAGGCAGACAGCAATGGAAGAAGATGGAGGAGGCCTATGTCAAGCGACACACCGAGCTAAGAGACATTTTATAAAGCATGAGACTAAAGAAAGAGGAACTAGCTCGGAACAAAAGGCTACACCATCATCATCGTCATCATATATAATAGATATTTTTTTAGATTTTCATTTAATTCTCTAGTCATATCTCCCCGCTGTTAAACGAAAATACGGAAGTGCACGAAATAATAGTCAAAGAATGTTCGTTTCCTTGTTGGTTATAATAATTTTCATCTAGAAACGAATGGCTTTTCCCCGAAGACTCCACCTTCATTTACATGTCAAGGGACATTGTCCGCGACTTGCCCTACTTTTCCAGAGCTCTGGCCTTGGATACTGATTTGTCATCTGTTTTACACTGCTTATTTAACTGGATGATATTGCAAACAATGCAAAAATCAGCCAATAGTTGATAGTTCACCCATAATGAATATTATGTATAAGTTACAGTCATAGTGATTACATAGCTATTATATATAATAGCAAAATTGACTAGACAATGTGATAAATTAATCACTTTATCCGGATATTATTCATAATAGCTTGTCAAAGTTAGCCAAAGTATTAAATTAAATATTTTATTACCAAATAAATACTTGTATTGATCTCTGTGTTTTCTTTAAATTTTGTTTTATGGGTAGTGAGCTTTAAATTTACTTTATAACTGTTAATTAACGTAGAATTATTATCTATGATAATGTTATTTTAATTCTGAGGCAAAATGAAATATAATTTTGGGTGCGTTATAGATATACGCCACATTTATTTATTACTTGAGATATAAAATTAATTTTGGGTCGTTATAAAAAAAATAACCACACATAACTTCTAACCTATATTAAAAAAGTTCGGATTTGTGCATAATAAATAAATGTGCTGTGTATCTATACCCACCAATAATTTTATGTTCTTTACCTATACCTACTTGTTTTATTACATTGTCCAAGGCTTCGAAGATGTTATATAAAATTGCTAGTTAATGTGATTAATTCTGTGTCAATTATCACTTTATCTAAATTGAGTAAACATTATAAATAATGGCTAGATAATATATATAATATCCGGATTTATTACTTTGGCTGTAACATATAGACTTGAATAGAAGCTACAGAACCATAAATTAGCGTTTAAGTGGTAATAATTTCATAAGTTATTCATCGGATATTGTTTAAACTAATTTCCTTTTAAAGTATTTGTAGGCTCCACCATCTTTAATTTTTTAAGAATTTTTAATGACATTATTGAGTGAAACACAATTTTTGCGACTTTAAAAACGAATATATCCAAAATTATTTATTGATTGAAATGAAAAAAATACCAAGAAACATCGGTGTGATAGTTTAAGATCTGATTAATAATACATATGTATACATATTCATTTTCTTTTCTCAGTTACATACATAGCCGCTGTCGTTTTTTTATGAGATTTTCTTCCGTCAACAACGTCCGGACTTTTTGTACTTTTAATATTGGGATCGTTTTGTTATCAAATAATTTTTTTTTCCTAAATTTGCAGCATTTTTTATCTTGAGTATTTTTAAATTTTTTTGAAAAATCTGTTTTTCCGTTTTAATTTTTTTTAATAGTAAAATTACAAATTAGCTTCAGACGAATTTTTTACTAATACTTGGAAGCCAAATGCATAAAAAATATGTTTGTTGTAATTCCCGGATGAAAGACCGATTTTCTAAAACTAAAATATTTTATATCTCGAGTTTTCGAGAACTATCTATCACTTTCTAATCATTAATTTTTTTCAATTCTTTTAAAGTGGTGGAACAGTGTAAAAAAAACTGGTTTTTTTTCATAGCTTTATGTTCTATCAAACTGATTATTCTTTTGATTTTTAACTAAAAACACATACCTGAAACGACCTTAAAACAATAACTTTCTTTGTCTCTCTGTCTTTTTGTCAAGTTAAGGAACCTACGAATTGAGATTAGTGATGTCCAATCCACGTTGGACAAAAGTAGCGAGTGTATCGTCTGTTCCCCATAATGAGGAAGTCTGATCCCACCAGTGTGCCGATTATGATATTGTTACGAGCTACACAGGACTCGAATTAAAATGCCGTTGGAATTGCTATAAAGTTTATTAGAACTGTACAAACACGTATAAAACACGCACAAATATGACTGGACACAGCCAGTACAAGCTGCACGATTCAAGAACACGCGCAAAGTCCGTCACTATATCGCTCATCGAATGTACGTCTTACTCGTATCGTAGTCGTCGCTTGATTGCCCCACCCGCCCGTTCGGGCATTGTTTTATACTTAACTGTACAATACAACAAAGGACCGCGTTCACTGAGTTAATCCGCACACCTGTCAAACTTCAACGTAGTGCAATAACAACAAGGATTAGTTCGACACTAATGACGGCCATAAAACTACAACAATAACAATAGGATGTTTTTCTTAATTGCAAATTTTAAACACGAAGTAAGCAAAAGAACTCCGAATGCAGGAAAGGTTACAAACTGCGTTTTTACGACAGGCAGGTGTGCGCATTTCTTTGACGGCATGTAACAATATTATGAATATAGTATATAAATGCTTCTTAATTATCCTTAGCTAAATCGTACCTAGGAGTCTTATCCATCACTGAGGAGATAATCAAGCAATAATAAACCGTATGTCATTTAATAGGTATACCAAACCAGTATAATCGATTAATTATAATATCGATTTTAGCATGATAAGCTCGGGTGCGGACTGGTAACGAAGATAAATGTTCTCAAACCGGCTAATAGGAGCTAAACGCTAATAAATCAATACTTGCAAGAGCGTAGCGCTCATTACCGCACAACCGGATCAAAACGCCGGCCTACAAAAGAGCGTCCGGGTATTGGGCGTAACAATTGTAGAAAAATATGATTTCATATATTAATAAGTGTATGTATCTCTTACACTGATATATTTATAGTAAAATACTTTAAACAGCGGTGTCTTCTTGTGAAATGTAGACCAGTTTTCCTGTTTAGTTTTTTGTTGACCCTAACAATAATCTGAATATAACATAATTACAAATTGGCTAAAGAAATTCGTCCATATCTGTATCATCAGCCGATTTGGTTTTCATCTTAAACGATCGCATTTTTATATAAAAATATATAGACCATATCTTTTGGTGTTATATAGAATCTGATTAATATTTCGTCCAATTTAGCGCGATCGTGTGATGAATGATTTGATAAAACTTGTACAAGTGTAGACAAATCTTTAGTCTCTGATATTGAATATATTAATATTGAAAATGAAGATCAGCTATGTAACTTTCTCACGTTTCTTCTTATTCCAGAATAATATTAAGTTGTGAATTGAAGTCAGCAGTAAAAACAGTTGAGTTAGAACAGTATTGAGTTAATGCATTACTTTAGTAGATACTCTACATGTTCATAATTACTTAATTTATCTGGAAATTTTATCGAACGTCAAATCACGACTGATCACGGTAATATACTTGCTTAATCGACACGTCATGAAAAATATTCAACAAAATTGAGATGTCGTACCGCCCTAAAACTCTTGTACTTCTTCTGCTTCTTCAGCCAGTCCCTGTCCACTGCTGGGCGTAGACCTTCCTAAGTTTACGCCACATATCCCGGTCTGCCATCTTGCTCATCTCTTCTTCATTCAAAAAATTAATACCCTTTTATTTAGACAAATTCGTATTTCGCATTTTGTTTCACGAATGAATACTGTTCTAAAATAAAGATATTTAAATTAAAATAATCTCTCTCTAAATAGAAAGTAATGTTGATTAACTTCCTAAACTGTCATCATGCGTTTATTCCCTAGCTTCCCCTTTTCAATCTTGTCTTATTCAGACGAAATTAAACTTAAGCGCATTGAAATACCTGCAAGCGTAATAATACGTTGGAAACGGAATTGTGCGAGCGTTCGTCCGGATTCTAATCCGGATATAGCTAATATAATGCGCGGCACGCCGTCGACCCGGTTAAGCAGCGCACCCACCGCTTACCCGGTTAAAGCTCTGTATCACCTTTGATGATTTTATCCTGTAATTCATATATTGTGATGCTAATTTTGAGGGTTAGTAACATTTTCCCGGTTAAATTAATTATTTATTTTCTTTTTATGAGCAAGTGAATTCGAACTGACGTATAGTTGATTGTGCTATTCATTACTTTAGAATTTTAATGCTTACTGTGGCAAGTTTATTTATTTTACTTTTGTTCAGTAAATGGATTTAAAATATCTTAACTTTTGGCTTCTTGTCCTGATTTCTAAGAAACCGCAATTATGATATATTTTTCTTATAAGTAAGAAAAAAAAATCCAAATGCGACACACACAAAACAACAGAATTCATATAACAACAAAAATATTGTATGTCGCAATTAGAGAAATGGGATTTGCACGCAGTATTTTGCTGTGCTGAAACGTAGACCAACACAGCACTAATTTTCAATGCCAACCGCCTAAAGCGTTAATTTCGTCGAACTCACGTTAAAAACCAAGAAAATATATTTCTAATAGACGTATAAGTGCATGAAATCAATATAACATACCAGGTGTATCTAATGTATAAAAATCTCGTGTCACGGTGTTTCTGGTCGAAGTCCTCCTGTATTTGGTAGGTATGAGAATAGGTGTTTATATACTTTTTTTATGGCAGAACAACGTTTGCCGCGTAAGCTAGTAATAAGCTCACGGGACCAAAGGGCTGGTTTATGTTTAGGACAGCGCATTAGCGCTGCCATTCAACAATTAAATGCGGCCAGCGTTTTGAGAACTTTCCATTTGACGGTGATGTGGGACTCTTATAATACATTGTTACAACTTAGGCCCCGACAAAGACAAATTCCGCGTACAGATCTGTAAAAGCACATTAATCCTTTTATGATCGTCTCCTTTTGTTTACTAATTCATTGGTATACGTTTCTAGTTATTGTA
This sequence comes from Dendrolimus pini, assembly GCA_949752895.1. Classification (NCBI taxonomy): domain Eukaryota; kingdom Metazoa; phylum Arthropoda; class Insecta; order Lepidoptera; family Lasiocampidae; genus Dendrolimus; species Dendrolimus pini. Next base: position 17,334,667 of record OX457135.1, read on the forward strand.
GAAAACAGCCTATTGTTCTATTGTACTCGTTTACGGCCGCTTGCAGGCTTCATTATTAGCCAGGTGTTGCGGATTACGATTACAAGTTGATTGTGTCGACGTTGCCGGGCGGGCACATTTGCATTTGTGAATTCTAAAACGACGACCTGATGAAGAGAGAAGGGCGTTCAGCGTTCAACTACGATACGGGCGTGACGTGTGTACATTCGAGAATCTAATGGTGACGGACTTTGCTCGTTTCATGAATTACGACCTTCTACATCTATTCTATTTCTATTCTTCATTACGTTTGAATGTGTTGTGTGCGCTTATATTTGTACCTGTGTTATACGTGTTTGTATAGTTAGTTCTAAACTCTATAATAATTCTAACGGCATTTTAATTCGAGTCACGGTAACTAGTAATATATAATTTTTAAATGTATTATATAATATAATATGTAATTTTTAAATAAGTGTATTTTTAGTATTTAATTTTCATTTTTTAAGTTTCCACTTATGTTCATGTTAATATTCTTAAGTATTGGTAAGTAATAAATAAAATAAATAGGTTAGGAAAGTTCTTGGCATTCCGGACAAGGAAGAATTCTATAAAGACGGCAACGTTCCCTGTTTTCATTATTTGTTTATGGAACTATAGATATGGCATTGTAATTTAAAATACCCCATATCTCAAACTCAGGATGTTGGTGATCAAGTTAATATATTGTATTGGCTTTTAAAGATTGGTAAGTAAAGTAAAATTTTGTGATCCCTGAAATGTTATAAACGTTAAGTTGATCAAAAAATAACTCTGTAATAATATTAAAAGTTGATATGAACAAATGGTGTAAGTCTCACGCTATATTTTATGATGTTGAAATGAAATGTTATTCAGGTTAATCCCCGACACGACTGCGCCAAATGGCATTTTAATCCCCGGAAAGTAAAGGCTGCCGTTAAATAAAATTGGTGAAATTTTGTGCCTGGATTTTTTTGTAGGAAATTAATCATGTTTTAACGGAAAAATCGGTTTATTTCGGTTACATTTTTCCAAAATTATACGTTAGTTTTTTCATGCATGTTTTTTTTTAAATCAATAAGAGGCTTTAAACGTCCCACTGCTGGGGCCAGGCCTCATATATATAGGGGAATAGAGAGTATGCCCACAAAACTTCTGTAAGTGGTGGGTGTGGCAAATCATTTACCTTAATGTGCAGGTGTTTCATAATGATGCTTTTCCTTCAACGATAGTAAGTAGTGATAGTATAACAAAATGCACATTCGGTCAAAAACTGCCAAGTGGCGCATACCTTTTGGTCAGGACTCGAAGCGTTGCAAACTCAAAAGAGCGGGGCATTTTGGTTTGGGATGCGCTAACCGCTAAGCACACATCACAATTTCTAAATATATTTTAATTTAAAGAACATTTTCTTGAAACAGTGTCTGATAATGTCTGAGGAGTCTTGAACGGCCTTTTTAACAAAAACCCGCCGGATATCAATATGAAAAAAATAAGACTTGGAACCGGTTTAAAATTAACCGGTTTCGTTAACTATTTCGTAAAAACGGAGTGTAAATCTTAAAGAAATAATATATAATGATCTGGAGAGAACTTCCCGCCGAGTCTTTCCCTCTGCGCTACGACATGGGGTCGTTTAAGAAAGGCATTATAAATTTCTTGAGAGGTCGGCAACGCGTTGGCAACGCCCCTGATGTTGCAAAAGTTGTTGTTGCTAAACCTGAATTAACCAGTTTATTCCGCGATAAGGAGACGTATGATTCTATCTCTTTCAACATGTGTTTGTGTTCGACTGAAAACTTGTTGTAGCACATGGCTGCGCTTTGAAGGTGTGCAACAAAAACCGTTCATTTTTCTTTTTTTAAACCTATTTAATGAAATGTTGTTACCAAAATCCGTTTAAGTGAGCTTAAAGAGAAAAAGCTAAACCGAAAAAAGTTCTTATGTTAATTAGGCTGTAGCCGGTTCAACTTTTCTTACCGGTTCTCAAGCCTTGGAAACAAACACGAAAAGTTACAATGAAAACATATTTAGATCGTTTATGTGTTCGTATATGTTACGGGCAATTTGATTAATTTATTACTTTGGCCAGCCTTTATAAATAATGCCCAACGGGCCGTGGTCCATTTAAAAAATCATGGCTTGAGATAACTTGAATTTATGACTTGACCGGGCAGTAGGAATACTTCCCTATTTGTAGCCGGACAATATTCTAAATTCGGTTACCTTTCCATAACCATAAGAATTACATAAGTTAAATTCATTTAAGGATGGGTCACAGTTCACAGTTATATAGCACTTACTTATTATGAACAGATCCGATTTTTTAAAATATAGGTTAAAAGTGAAAGACTGGTGCGGAACCCCCCGCCTTAGCCTTCGTAGTTATTTCTTTTTTTCAACCATGCAATATTCACTTTATATAAATGTGCTATATAAGTATAACCTAATCTCATTCAATAAACAAATAACTACAGTTCATCCGTGTTTTATCATATCACCCAAAATAAGGTTGTCACTATTCATACTGACCGAGCAAAGTGACTAACATGCAGTTTTATTTATATGGCCCACTTGATACGGGCATTATGTATACAGACCGGTCATTATTCATAGTGACCGGATTTATCAAATTGCCCGTAACATATATATCACAAAAAATGTATCTATAAAAGAAGAAAGAGAACAGAAAAAGAACACTAAACTCCCCTATACAACTTTGCCATTACAGCTATCAAAAATTTATAAAGCAAAATTTAAACATGGAACAATTACTTTTTAAAACATACTTTGAAGTGTGGCAAATAGAATAAAATATAACGAAGTATAAAAAACAAGATTTTTAAACTTGCCCCGGAGGAGGGAGCGACGCGACTCAATTTGCAGCCTTACAAAGGCTCTTTGATCGCACAATTGGTTTAATGTACAAAAATGTTTGGAATATTTTATGATACTTTTATTTTTAAAACCTTGTAACATTAGGCATATTTGTTTGGAGTGTACGTGTAATATTTATATTTATTGCATTTACATATATAAAATAATGTTCGCTTTTCATCATAACGGGTAATAGTCCACACCTGATACTTTGGAGGAGATCATGGTATGCAAAGAACTATGATATAAATGTTAAAAATATTAAATTCCTAATTCTTGGATCCATTCATAACGGGGCTTCATCTGCATTAGTGTTAAAGATTTAGCCAGTGGCCTTATGTCTCTTATTTAAACCTTAGAAAAATAACGCCGTTATCGCATAGTGTATAATACATACGATATCTGCCAATATTGTATGCCCTTAATAATGTCGCATGCTAAATAACGCATTAAACCCATCGCCATATCTGCGTGAAACGAAAATGCTGCTTTAAAAGCTGAAGGGCTCAAACGGCGCAAATATGAAACCTTAGGAAGGGGTTACATATTTGTGCCGTTTGGAGTTGAAACATTAGGTCCGTGGGGTCCATCGGCAAAGAGTTTCTTCAAAGAGATTTGCAAGAAACTCTCTAATGCCACCCGTGATCAGAAGGCTGGCTCATATTTCGCCCAACAAATAAGCATCGCCATACAGCGCGGCAATGCAGCCAGCCTTCTGGGCACGCTTCCATCTGGCAGCGATTTGTTACACAGTCTATAATCGCTTGTATTGTATAACTTAGTTTATTTTAGTTTTTACTTAAACACACATATAATTCTTCTCTTTTATTAATATAAATATAATTTATCCTTAAGCCTACATCTTTCAACATATTATAGTTCAAAACAAACTTCTTAAGTATCACTTTCAATTTTTCACTACTTTAGTCAAAACATATTATTTTCAATTTTATTTCGGTCCAAATGGGACCTTTGTTTAACCATCGGTCTTATTGACCCTCTAATCTGTGCTGCAAAATGTAAAATCGTAGCTCATTCTTTCACTAACTTAGTCCTACAAATTTATGTGTTTAACCCTTTCTCGTTTCATCGACTTTCAAATCACAACAATTCTAAAGAAGTTTGCTTTAAAAAAATAACGTTACACATGTAATTCTACAGCAATAAAGGCACTAATTAAAAAATGACTCGTATTTAAAATACATGCCTATTATTACCTATTGCTTATAGGCAGTCCTGATAAGAAGTGGGTTACTGTCGGACATGGACAATTGGGCACCTACATTACTAAGGGAGCCGAAATGTTACCTCGTTAACTTACGAAATGTGTTTGTTTCCATTTATGTGCTATGTGTATTTAGTTTCATATGTATACAAACCGTTATCTGTATAATAAATCATGTAATTATTTGAACACTGATGTACCTACACTGTGCGGGTAGCGTATAACCCGCGGAGATGGCGGATATTGCAACCGGGCAGATACGCCCTCTACGGGCTGACTTAATTAACGGCGCGTCTATCACGAGATTAAAGTTTAACTCTTTTTATTCTCACACTGTTTTGGTAAATCTCTTATTATAACTGGTTAAGGGTTACTTTATTTTAAACACAATCGGTCTTATTTCTATTGAGTTAGGAGTATGTTTGAAGGCTTCTTTAAGAATTATAAGTAATCCTTCATAGTTACAATATATAATTGCTAACTAATCTGTGTCTTATTCTAAAACTGTGGGTTCCGGCCAGGAGGCCGGAAGCTAGACGACGCTGAAACAATTTTTCTTACATAATGTGCATATTATTACAATTACCACGTACCGGCGGTAAAGAAAATATTGTGATGAAACCGGCATATAGAAGTAATCGGTGTTGTGCCTCTCGTTCCTCTAAGGAAGGCCCGAGTCTAGCAAACGTGGATGTTATTAACAATATTACTTTTGTTTATAATGAAAGCACTAATAATTATTACAGTCGTCGTCACATATACCGGTATTCCGGTTTTCTCATCCAGAACCTTCCTCACGGAGATCATCAATCTATCAGGCTGAAGGACGACTACCAAAACGTGGTCTCCAAGTTTCCATCAGCCTCGTTTTGGCGACAGACATGATCAACCAATAATTTTGCCTATATTAATAAAAAATATTTTGAATAATCTTCTACAGCGCTGGTCCTTGTTGGCGAGCATTATGCTGAGATTGGGTCCAATTTGGGATTTATTTTGTTTCTACTGTCTACTTATTTTGTCTTTGTTTCTTAGCCCTGAATAAATTATCTTTCGTTCTTTGTTTTATTTTATAGTATTAAGATTTGACAGTTATACCAGTAAGTGGATCATTCCTACTGTCAATATCGACGTATTATAATCTCCATAAGAAATGTATTACTACAGAAATAATTACTTTATCATCCATAATAATAACAATTAACATGAGCAGATTTTGTATGTCATCCGTCATAATAAACTAATAATATCATGTCCTTAATAGTATGGATGGCGCGTCGAATAACCGCAGGCCAGATGTGCTTACTTACAACATTATCATGAGAAATCATCCTCACTAATGTATAGGTTAATTTTGTAATAGGACCGCAGTACCAAATGCGTAACTAGCCGTTTCAATTTATTTATTTGTAAAATATTGATTTTTTAATTTTTTTTTGAACGATAAATTCTCCTACTGAGCAGTAGAAGAACTGACAGAACTTGCTTGTTTAATCTTTAAATAAAAGCAGCCAAGTGCGTATGAGTCCATTGTGAGACCGGTATTAGTGGCTAGGTTCCAGTTTGCCTTTAGAGAGCGGCAGAAGATTGGTAGCACCTTTTGGGTTACAAATAATACTAATATGCAATATGAAGCCATAATGTTACTTACGTCAAATTAGGTAATCTGACAGTTCGGATGGCACTCACAATAAATTATAATTATTCTTAGTATATTTTACTATGAGAATATATTCCGCGATTCCAGCTAATCTGTAACCTAATGTCCTGTGTCGCAACGATGGCAAGCGGCCGGACGGGATGTCTTTGGTGCCCTGGAAGATGGGACAATCACTAGTGTGGGACGCTTTGGTACTTTAGCAGCGTTCCTATCTTACTGCGCGGCAAAAGTACCTGAAATGATCCAAATATGCATCCGTTGGTAGTGGATACATATTTGTGGCTTTTGGTGTCGAAACTCTAGAGCCATGAGGTATGGAAGGAAAAGACATATTGTATCGATCCCTAACAATTGGGAGAAGGTGAACGAAAAGAGATTTTTTTATTTTTTTATTGCAGGAGTTCAGCAGACAGGCAGATAACCCACTTGATGGAAAGCGGTTACCATCGCCTATGGACATTTGCAACACCAAAGGTGCTACAAATGCGCTGCTGCTTTCTTAAGGGAGACTGGAACCTGGTCACTAATGCCCAAACACAACTCAAGGTTGTTTTGGCGACACACTTTAGACCAGGGGTGGTAGCCATCCAGTCGGGCAAATGCCCTACTACCTGGCTGTGGCTTGTTTTGTCGCCTCTTACGACAGGTCGCCCGGCCGCAGGAAATTTTATTCTTTCTCCGTTCCTGCACGGATGGATTTTTTTAGTATAAGTATTAAAGTTAACATAAAACAGCACTAATATTCGAGTTGTTATATTAGGAAACTTTAAATTACAAAGTTGAATGAAATTCAATTAATTTATCGACATCGCACGAATAATGGGACTGGAATAAAGAAGTTTTTAATGGTCCTCGTAAAGGCAGGCTTCGGGTGATTAAATTTCATTGAAAGTATACAAGTTTTGGGTTATTTTCATGTTTAGGCTCCATTGCTTATTGAACACAACATAAGCACTTTGCTTTTATAATAATATAACTTGTTTAATTAATTATTGAAAGTTAGGGTGGCTTTTAGGTACGTTAAGAAATTTTACCCCCTTTTAAAATTTGTCGTATAAATAATAAGGAAATTTCAATCGACATATATCAAAGTATAGTAAGTACAAGAACTCTTGTTCTTGTGACTGTTCTTAACTAAGGATCATACCGCCAATTTTTTTCATTATGTTACACCATTAAATCTGAAATATTGATGAACACAGACTTGGTTATAGCCATACATAACATCCGTGTAGGAACGGAAAAGAATACGAATTCCTGGGGTATTTGCCTGTCTGGTTGGCTACCATACCTGGTCTTGAACTCTAGAGCATGCCGCCATAACAACTTTGAGTTGTGTTCCGGCCATCAGTGGTCAGGTTCCAATTTCCATATATAATATTAATATGTGTTATTGTCTATTTTCTTTTTCTTATTATATGAATTGTGTAATATCTATGTATCCTATTAATTTACATGTATTTGATTTGCACACAACCGTCATACACCCTTGATTCCTTTCATACAATCCACAGCCCGGGTTGTCTGGAAGAGATCGCTCTAAAGGCCGCCCTTTGTTCTTGTAAATGATTTACTTTATGTGTATGTGGTGAACAATAAAGTATTTTCTATCTATCCCTTTCGAGGCCGGCAACACATTGGCAGCAATTCTGGTTTTGCTAATGCCTATAGGGGACGGTAAGCACTTTCCATCACTGCTGTGCTTAAAGCAAGCTGCAATAAAAATCAAAATGTGTGCTGAAACAACGCAACGGACAACGGGCATATTGTTAATGTACTTGTCCAATTTGAAAATCTGCCTGTAAAACTTCAAGTTAAAATTTTGTTGCGGTACGTTTTTCCACTTGTCCGATTAAGTTTCACTTCTACTATGTGTCCCAGCAAACATTTCGATTTTTCGCATGTTTACTGCAAATTATGATTTGGTTAGCCTTTTTTTTTTTTTTTTTTTTTTCTTTTTTTTTTTTTTTTTGGCCAGGGGAAATCCGTTTGAGGACTAAGCCGCGACAGGCACAGAAGCCTGGGGGATGCTCGCGACCCGGTGAGACAGTGTGGGATTCGCCAGATCGGGGGTGGCACTAGCGTGCCCGGTCAGAACCGGTGCCACGCTATTGCCACTCCCCAGTTAGGGATACCCACTAAAACCCCTGGGTGTTCCGTCCTGCGCCTTATGCCAGGGCTACGGGAATAGGCTACCCGGCTCCGCATTCCCTGGCAGGCGAGGGCCCCGCTCACTGGGCCTCTTCCAATGCCGGGGGAGCTACTCCCCCGGCGACGTCTCGGTCTTTTCCGGGCGTGGGGCGGTCTGTAACGCGCCCCACGGGAAGAGAGATGAGCGCGCGCGGAACACTCGCGCTCTCATCTCGACGGCATGTGCGGGTGAGTGAGAACCTCTATACCCCTAGAGGCCCCACCCGCGCCGCCCGCTTACGGTGGCCGAAGGTCTAGATCAGACCTCCGGCGTCGGCGCGTCCTCCTTTGTCGGGAGCGGAGCAAGGAAGTGCGCTCACGCTCCCGTTCTGCCTCCTCCTTCGCAAACATAACATGCTCGCAGAAGGAGGAGACGGCGTCCCATCCGGTATGATTTGGTTAGCCTAACCTAACTTCATGTTAATTAATGCATTTTTTATTTAAACATACATTAATTTAATGTTATGTAAAAAGTCTGCATTCTCTGTAAGCCGTGTCCAGACTGACACCCGATTGAATGGGAGATTGGGCCGGAAATTGAACACATGACGCGACCAGCCGTGACGTCACCGGACGTGATATGAACTAGCCAATCAGGGCGCATTCAATTACATCCTTGTCAATGTATTTCCGATTCGATTTTTAAAACTTTCCCATTTAAAACGGAAAGATTAAACTCGAATAATTCAATTTAAAACTGTGTCATTCGAATAATCGAATATTAACTATCCCGATTTAATTATTTAATTGATTAGCAAATCAATATTTGAGAGGCATCCTTACTCATCTTTTAATTCAACGGAAAATTTCGCAGTTATTGGAATATAAATTAGCCTATGTACAGTCGTGGAATGATAAATATTGTCACCTTAAAGTCGACTATTGCTTGCACGCGTACAAGAAACAGTACTGCTAACATTTTAATAAATATTACGTTTATAAAATAAAGAAACGTAAAAAAAATTGCAATGGTTACAGTGACAAACGCTGAGATTAACAATAAGAAACAAAGAGGATATAGTTACTACGCTTAACATAAATGTCCAAACCAATAAAAAGGTTTAACATGTCTAAACAATCTTCTTAAGACAACATAGAATATTAAATAACTTTCAATAATTGATCTAAGTAATTTTAAACATTATTGTTCCAACAGTTACACATAATTTTCTGTAGAACAGTCTTTTCTGTGACTTAGTTTGAAAAGGTAACATGTGCTCGCGGAACGTTAAATGAATCAATTTGAAAACTGGCGAACACTTGCATACAACGACTGTACATGCAAAGGTTCCTAAGATAAATTGTAAACCATATTTCATAAAAATGGATAAATTGGCTAATCATACAGTGAACAAATGACTAGCTATGGCGCCTTTCTCAGGTTATAGGTACTAATGGACTAACATTAAGAACGTCGAAGACCGAAGGGTAAACGAAAAACTAGAAAAGCAAAGAAAATCTCATAAAAATGCTTCACAAAAATAAATAGCAAACAAACATCCAAATTACTTTATATACATGTAAATCAGTCTACATTAATTTTAAAATTCATATCAAAAACAAATATTCCATCGAAAACATAATACCTACGAAAGCTGATCTTAGTATAATAAATTCTGGTGAACATCTTTGTTCAAATTTGCTGTAATTGTTAAGGTCTTAATTGCAAGTTTTAATAACCAATTACGATCCGTCAGGTTTAACAGCGGTTTATTATAATTATATTTTTTGTTTCGTTGCTTTCAGGTACTATAATGGATTTTGCAGAGTCAAGATGTTGGTAAGACTGATTTAACATAAGTATGAAGGTTCAAGGATGCGTGGTTCAAATAATTATCTTTCTCAGAACGTTATAGATTTTATATCATATTTGAATTAGATGTGGAATACTGCGCTATATCTGATTATTATTATATAGAAATAATCTAACGCCGGGTACTCATCAACGAGCTGTAACCGTAACAGCGTGGATACAGTAGTGTGTACGCGAGAAACGATCTTCGCCCGGGACATCCAGCGAGTCCCCTTTGGCTGCGTACTCATTAGCGAGCTGAAACTAGGTTCTATTATGTACTGCGAGAGTACTGCAAGCGCTCCAAGTGCCCTTTGATTAGCGGCAAGAACCGACAACCATCGCTCACTGCGAGCAGCAATGTATGCGGCCACCTCGAGCTCGCGACCCACATATACACTGTGATTTTTGGTTACAGTAACATGCAATGATTGTAATTACAAGAATAAGTTCGTGGTTATATATAATAAGTAATAAGAGCCCATAAACGTTTCACTGCTGGGTTCGGGCTTCCAACTATTGACGAACGAACAATATTCCCACCACGCTTGTCCAAGACGGCTTGGCAGCTTTGAGGTTATCTCGAAGTGTAAATTTCATGACGATGTTTTCCTTCACCGTACATACACGTTAGGTCAGAAAACTGCCTAACCGGTGCATACATTCCAGTCGGGATTCGAATACGAGCCCTTTGAGTCTGGGACGCGAGCGGTAGCCATTACGCTATCACAACTTTTTTACGCTACCTTCGGTTTGCTGGGAGGGCAGTGCCTTCCGCTTGCGGCAGAAACGCGAGCTAGGTGCACATGGATTTTGGTTAAAGTAATGTGCAACGGTTACGGTTACGGCTCGCAAGTGAGTACACAGCTTAAGCGGCATCAATTTGTTGCAAAGAAAACTATGAGAATTTTTGTATGACTGTAGATTAACGGTAAACATCACGTAAGTTCACTATTAAAATGAAATAGTATATGAAAATTAGTAAAGTGCTTGCTGAAGACGATATAAAAACATACAAATTACATAGTACAAACAATGAGGTTGCTATTACGTTTAAACAGAATTTGGTACAAAATGTGAACAGCTATGAACCGTATAAAAATACTCGAAACATTTTCCACATACCTGCCCCAACACTTACCCGGTTTGATGTTCAACAAAAACTTTGTATCGGTGTACTTATTACTTGACTCAGAGCTGTTATCACCCACCAACTTCGATATTTATGAGTACGATTCAAGACCTGTAATTTAGGAGTTGTTGAGTTATGAATTGTATAGGGTGGTTAATATCATTTTATTAGTTATTATTTTTCTTGTGAGTTTAGTTTTTTTTTGGTCGGAAATACGGTTGAAATTCGTTTTTAATATGTCTACTTACGCTACTCCGGCTTTTTTTTTTTTTTTTTTTGTTTGAGGCGAGGAAAAATGCTGACCGATTTACGCACTCTCAGGGCCGTCACTAGGAAACGGCGCGCATCCATCGGGGGCGATAACGCTAGCAATAGTATGCTTTGTTTGCGCTTCGTCCGCGATGGCTTGACACTGAGGAGTGTGGAAGACTCAGAGCGATGCCGCACGGGCGAGCAACCTCAATACCCACTAAAAAACCTCTCCTCCCGTCGACCCTGCGCTTTGTTGTGAAGGAAAGACTGAGATATAGAACATAGTTACGCAACAGTCGAACGCTACTCCGGCTTACGCGAACTCGGAGTTACACTATTTTCAAATCATATCGAGTTGTTTTTTGTTTGGCCGTCACTGTTGTTTTGATTACTTAGCCCCCCCCCCCCCCCCCCCGCGCAATATGTACATATACGAGTATATTATACTCCGATTTTCATGAATTCGACTTCGCGTTTATCGCTCTGTCCCACTTATAGCTTAAGTTAGTATTGCGTATGTACAGGTGTCGTACATCGAGATAACCGATTTGACAAGCCTGTCAAACTGCCTTGGACAAGTGTTGCATGCTTTGGTATACTACCCCTTCCCGTATAGTAGGAAACCCGCCCAGTAGAGGTCATTTATAGACTGTTATTATCAGATATTTATTTGTATCCAAATTCATAAAAGTCCTTCCTAATATTTGAATAACGAGTCAGACAAACTCAATGTTTAAGAACCATCCCTGGCCATATTGTCTCGGCTGCGTAAATTATTGTATTATCAAGTGGATATATTGTTCTTCAAACATTGCCGAATCAGCTAGATTCAGTGAATTACAATTCATTATTCTTATTATTAGAATGCAATCCAATCAAACTGAACCATTCTTTTATAACTTTTGCTTATTTAACTGAATTTTTGCCCCCGTCATTCAAGTGCGGCCTATGACCATACAGTATGTAACAATAATAAGCAAAGTTGGTAAAGTTTTATTTTTTAATTTTACACTAATTCAGGCTTACCTGTCCAAGTATGTTAGAGTTCTGTAGTTCTTTTTCTTTGTTACTCTGTCCTCGTTTATTTGTAAAATAAATTTCATCTGTCGAAGCTCATCAATAACTTTTTCGTATTTACATTATAATTGAGTTATTATTGTTACAAGTTGGGCCACCTGCACACCTATAGACAAAGCGCATTTACTACCTGCCGCGGCGTTTGAGCTAATTACATTGAAACTGTTTTATGACTATCTTCTTTTGCTTACTTTGTGTTTAAAATTCGTAATCAGAAATAGCCCATTGTGTATTGTAATCCCTTATGGCCTGTTGTGTATTGTGATCACTGCCAGGTGTCTCTAAGCGGTCGAGAATTGTGTCAAGAAATATTTGACACAATAAAGCAATGTCGCAACGGAGGGGCGGGGCAGTCAAGCGAGGATAACGATACGAGCAAGAAGTAGATTCGATGAGCGATATAGTGACGGACTTTGCGCGTGTTATTGAGTCATGCAGATTGTACTAGTAGCGTCTATATTTGTACCCGTTTTATACGTGTTTGTATAGTTCTAATAAATTCTTTACTAATTCCAACGGCATTTTAATTCGAGTTCTGCGTAACTCGTAACATTATTATAGTTGTTGGCTTGCCAAGTACAAGTAAATAGAAATAAAACGACAATTTTCTTACACAATGTATTATTATTTTCTCTTCGTAGACGAAGAGAAAATAATAAATTGTGTTTTGCAAAAGTATAACGGTCTAATTGTAAACTTTGTATATTAAAATTACATTAGTCTATTGATAAATTAGTTCTGGCGTCGTACCCAGACAGCTGAGATAGGACGCTTATTGAATTAGGATACTAAGTGCGTCTCTGTCAGACTGTCTAAGAGGGATTTATTTTGTGATCTATATCTGTAATCAAGTATATTAAAAAGAAATAATATTACCACACTACTATAAATATAAAAGAAATATACAAAAATAGTTATATATAGTTAGTGAAAACATCTGGTAAGTAAAAAATCTGAGAAATCCGTCAATACGCTTTAGACAAGCAGGGCGGCTATACCGTCCGCACTGTTAATAATTGACAAACTTGAACTCAGCAGTGGGACCTTTGTGGACTTGTAAGTCATTAGCCTTGCTATTACGCCACAATAAATACAACGATATTATTTACATATCGAAAGATGCGATATGCCTAAACATTCGTCTCCCACATAACTAACCAGATACTATAAAAAGAAAACGTATCAACGCAGGCAACTAGCTGTCTTATTATGTGTTTGCTATGTTACCATATTTGTTATAGCGTCGTTCAATAATGGGAAGGAAAAATAGGCAACTATCAGAGATACATTTTACTGCGCAATTAGTTATATGACACAAGTTACAATAAATATTATACTAACATTATTTATGTAAAATGTTGCGGCGCAATCATTATACGGAACCGTTAAAGGTATTAAAACTCAATACATTATGGTAACAGAAAGAAAAAAAAAACAAAAGGAAACCAAATGAAAAAAATATGAAGTCAGGGCGCAGACGCGAAGCTAGTGCCGCACCACTGAACTATTTGTGCGCCGCCGCAACATAGGAAAATACTCTATTATCAGCTTTTAAAATATCATAATAGAAATAATTTGAACTACTATTTCAACAATAATGCGTGTTGAACACTTCTTTAAATATTAATTTGTTTGTGGACTGTATATATTTTAATTATAAAAGAAACTGCACGTGCGTAATATGTGACGATTTTAATGGCAACAGGCGGGAAGAAAAAAATGCAGATAAAACAAAAACCTATGTTCTAAATTCAAATATTGATTATTGGTGGCCAGTACAATGCCACACCAAAATAATAAATACTTTTTGTTGGAGATTCCAACATGCTAGGGCCTTGGCAAATACAAAATTGCTCCTAGCCACACTTATTTAATAATATTACAAAATATCGTTTGTTCTACAAAGATTACAAATTTGAAATATTGCCTTATATTATTTAACTACAAACATCGAAATTGTACAATACCTTAACTTAAAGATAAAATGAGTAGAAACATATTAAATCAAGACACTATTCATAAATAGGCAAGATACAAATGTTCGTTATTGAACGCTCATATAATTTTCCATTCGGCGTTTTGACTTGTAGAGCTCTAACTTTTCCATCCTTCCCAGGATATACCTTGGTTATCCGAGCCATCGGCCAGTACATAGAAGGAGTCTTAGGCTCTTTAAGTAATACAAGCATACCTACTATAACATTAGGTTTGTCCTTGCGCCATTTAGGACGACATTGCAAGGAGTTTAAATATGATTTATGCCAAACTTTCCAAAAAGACTGTTTAATTTTATCAATCATCGACCAATATTTGAGTCTGTTCATTGGTAAGCGTAAGATCATGTTCTGGATAAGCCGTTAACGGCTGACCAATAAGAAAATGACCTGGCGTGAGAAACGAAAAGTCATTAATATCGGATGACACAACAGGCATTAATGGTCTTGAGTTTAGTATAGCCTCAATATGAATTAAAGTACTATTTAACTGCTCATAAGTAAGAGTAGTACCATTAAGTATTCGTTTCAAATGAAATTTCATACTTTTTACTGCTGCTTCAGCCAGACCAGCGAATACAGGAGAATAGCTGGGAACAAAATGAAATTTAATTTGTTGTTCAGCAGAAACATTGTATACTTTCGTTTGATGATCTTTTGAAGAAAGCAGCTTATACAGATCAACTAAATGGTTCCGAGCACCTCGAAAATTAGTTCCATTATCGCAATGAATTTCAGTGGGCAGCCCCCTTCGAGAAATAAACCGATTTAAACAAGCAAGAAAACACTCGGTAGTCAAATCTGAGGCTAACTCAAAATGAACAGCTTTTGTTGCAAAACAAACAAATATACACACATAACCTTTTGTAATAATAGCACGCCTTATTCGCGAATTTTTAATAGGCGTAGGACCTGTAAAATCCAAACCAACTATCTGAAAAGGCCTTGCAGCTGTAACGCGCTGTTGTGGCAAGGAATCCATTAGTTGCTCTGCGGCGATTGCCTTATGTCTAAAACATACTATACATTTATGTATTATCTTTTTAATGTGTCTTATACCATTAACAATCCAATACCGCTGGTTTAAACTAGATAACAATAACTTGGGACCGGCGTGCAACAATCTTATATGTTCATGCTGAATTATAAGATCCGTAATTCTTGAATCTTTGGGTAAAATAATCGGATGCTTCTGATTGTATGATAAATCGGAGTTATGAAGCCGTCCACCTACTCGCATTACGCCCTGAGAATCAATAAAAGGATGCAGTTGTTGCAACGAACCTTTTACATTATAATTGTTATTTACAGCATTGATTTCATCACGAAACCAGTGATTTTGTTCGTTTTTAATAATTAACAATAAAGCATTCTGCAACTCACGAGAAGCTAAATAAACACACTTAGCTTTATTATATTTGTTTTTATAGTTGTGACAAAATCTCCTAACGTATGCAAGTACTCTTATCATTTTATTTAAGTCGGAAAACCTATCTAAGTATCTAAAAACAGAATTACTACTAGTTGATAAAAGCACAATGTCTCCATGAAACTCCGTAGAAGTTTTTAAATCCGGCACTTCAGAAGGCAACTCAAAATTATCATTAAAATTATAATCACCAGATTGTAAAAAATTTGCACCATACCACCACATACTGCAATCCGCAATTTGATGTGGATCCAAACCCTTGCTTACTAAATCAGCTGGATTATCGTCAGATTGCACATAAAGCCAATGCCATTTAGAATTTAACTGATTAATTACTCGCACTCTATTCGATACGTAAGCTTGTAATTTTAAAATGTCAGTTTTTAACCAAGCCAAAACTATCTTCGAATCGGTAAATAAATAAATATCATGAATTTTAATTTTTAATTTAAGAGTATTAAAAACTTTCGTCATTAACTTAGCCAAAATTAAGCTGGCATTAAGCTCAAGCCGAGGAATAGTCAATGGCTTTGCACACGGATTTATTCGGGATTTCGAACAAAGTAAAAATAATTTCGCATTACCTGTTATATCCACCGTGCGTAGATAAATACAACATCCGTAGCCTACCGTACCTGAAGCATCAGCAAAACCTATAAGCTGTACTTTCTTTATATGTGTTGATAGCAACAAATTCCTATTTAAATAAATAGCTTTCATATTTTTCAAGCTTTGAGCAAAACGTAGCCATTCTGCTATTAAAGGCTCTGAGGGTCTGTCATCCCAATCTAACTTCTCAAGCCAAAGTTTTTGTAAAATTATTTTAGCTTTAACCGTAACCGGACTAACAAAACCCATAGGGTCGTAAAACTTTGCAATACAACTTAAAATCGATCGTTTTGTAAAAATGTTATCGTAATTAAAATTATCAGGACATTTAATAATAAAGCAATCCTTATTTACATCTAAAAATAAACCTAATGTTTTTGTACTATGAACGTCATTATTTAATAAATCGATATGACTATCCACTTGTTTATCAAGAGATATTCCTGCGAGGATTTCAGACACATTCGATGACCATTTATGAGTTTCGAAACTTCCGAGTTTAAGTAATTCACACAATTGATATTTAGCTTCAATCACTGTATTCATATCTGAGTGAGAAAAGCAAATGTCATCAACATATGTGCAATTTTTAATTATGAATGATGCTAATGGCCATTGTTTTTCATATCTATTGGCAAGTTCATACAAACATCGCGTAGCAAGATAAGTAGAACATTTTAACCCGTAGGTTACAGTATCTAAACGTATGCATTTGATTGGAACATCTGGACTATCACGCCATAAAATATTTTGAAGCGAGGAATGCATATGATTAACATTAATATTCCTAAACATCCGTCTTATATCAGAAGTAAGTGTATAACTGCCAGTACGATATAACATGACTACATCAAAAAGATCTCTTTGGACCACTAGACCATTTAATAAAATATTATTCAGAGATACCTTTTTTTTCGTCAACATAGATCCATCAAAAACGACACGAGTGCGTGTAGTAGTACTATTTTCATTTATAACCGCATGGTGTGGTAAGAAATAAACAGGATCTATATTAAAGTTATATGCACCTATATCAACATAATGGCCATGCTTTAAAGCAACATATTCGTCAATAAAATGTTTATAATCTGCAAATAAGTCTTTATTTTTCTGTAATTTCTTTTCTAAATTATAAAATCTATGGAGCGCCAAATCAAAAGAATTACCTAGTGTACTATTGATATGTTCTAGGGGAATTTTTAGAGGTAAATCTACCTGAAACTTATCGTATTCTAATTTGACAGAGCACTGAAAAATATTCTCTGCAATTTCTTGCTCAGACAAAATCTCATTCTGTATTTGAGGTACACTTTCACATTCCCAAAAACGTTTAAGAATAGAGTCCGTATCGTCATTCAAGCAAATGAGCGAGACGAGCTTGGATGGATGTGGTGTTAATGGAAAGTCACCACCAACTATGTACCCAAATTGACTATACAAAATATGAAAAGAATCTGTCTGGTTGCTATGCTGAGTAATATACTTATCCACGGCGATCTCAGCCTCTGCTTGTTGCATATTTTCGCCGATAGGCCATTTTAGTGCTTGGAAAGTAACATCAACACCTAATAGTAAATTAATCTCAGACATAATATTATATTCTGGATCTGCTAATGTTATTCCGGAGGGAATACTCATTAAATCGATATTGTTTTGTGGTAATGGGCATGTAATTTTGTCGACCACATTGCATATAATATTTACTTTGAATTCAGAAGTCAATGAGTGAACTTCTATAGGAATTGCATAATTAACTTTATAATTATGATTATTAACTCCTATAATACTGGAATTAATTCGCACCGGAGTAAGCCCTAAAACATCCACAGCTTTTTGTGTTATCAAATTGACCTGAGAAGCAGAGTCCAGTATGGCTTTGACACGTACTTCCCGGTTATTTCGTCCATACATCTTCACTTGAGCTGTTGGAATTATAGTTTGACAAGCATTATCTCTAGAAATTAAAGTAACGGGTGTATTGTTGTCATCATAATGAACAAGAGAATTGTGCTTTTTCTTGCAAATGGCGCATCTAAAATGGAACCTACATTTACCTAAATGTGAATTAAGACAAATCGTACATAATTTTTTGTCTTTGACAAAATTAACTCTCTCCAATAAAGGTAACAGTTTAAACTTATTACATGAAAAAATCTTATGGTCACAACACTTACAGAAATAACATGCTTGTTTTATTGTTACCGCGCTAACCTTAGTCCTGGATGTACTCGCCTCCCTGGCAGTGGGCTCTGTGCTTTCCATCGCAATCGCTCGCCTCTCTAAGAATTCCAGGAAATCGGAGACATTGTGCTTGTCCTCCAAGCTACGTTCTAGTTGGTAAGCGCGGGCCGTATAACTATCAATTTTACGTAACAAAATACACAACAATATAGGGTCCCATCCATCGATACAAACATTTATGTTTCTTAAAGAAGCTAAATTTTGTCTAACTGTACATATAAAATTCCTGAAGCTCTGCGGTGAAGCTTTAGATACAATATCTAAATCTAATAATTGGTACACTAAGTCGGAAATTATCTTGTATTGATTAAAATATCTATTTTTCAATAAACTTAACGCTTCAGTGTAGCTTCCCGCGACAAAAGGTAAGTTTTTTACAATATTGTAAGGTTCATCCTTTAAAAACGACCTTAAATAGTGAAGTTTCTGTATACAGTCTAATGATTTATCGTTATCAATGAGTGAATTAAATAAATTAATAAAAATAATATAATCATGGTGACTTTTACCGTCGAACGGTTTAATTTCAATACTAGGTAGTTTCGCCGATGCACTTGAAGGGTTACCAGGTTGTTGTATCTGCTCCTTGACCTTCCTCTTCTCGATCTCGCAGTCAAGAGCTCCCAGCACCTCGTAATATTTGCACTCGGTCTCCTCGATCGCCTCGTCATCGTCGTCGCCGTAGATGAAAACCTCCTTACAAAGTTGCTCATAATCTTTATATTTTTGCAAAAGATTATCTTTCCTCGCAAGTAACTCTGAAGTTGACATCTTACTATATTGATTCGCAACGTTTTGCGCACGTGTAATTGCGGCCTTGCAATATCCATAGGTCGCTGGTTCAAATCCGGCTCGAAGGACCAAAAAGAATATGTTGAACACTTCTTTAAATATTAATTTTTTTGTGGACTGTATATATTTTAATTATAAAAGAAACTGCACGTGCGTAATATGTGACGATTTTAATGGCAACAGGCGGGAAGAAAAAAATGCAGATAAAACAAAAACCTATGTTCTAAATTCAAATATTGATTATTGGTGGCCAGTACAATGCCACACCAAAATAATAAATACTTTTTGTTGGAGATTCCAACAATGCGCTATTATATTTCCTTGTACTTGTACAAGATTATTATGGAGGGTATAGTTAAGGACTAGCTCGTACGAAAAGTGTCCGTCAAAACGCGGATTATAAGGGCAGCGCTCCGGCAGCATGCGATAAATTCCAAAGAAAGCGCCAAAACTAAAAAAAAAATATAGTGAGATAGAAAAATAAACAGAGACCGAAAGATTTTCGCTTTGTGTTTTATTATTAAAAATTTACAATAAATCATTCTATACGTTTTCTTACAGCATTATATTTATTAAATTATTTTAGACTAAGTAAATGGCGGAGGTTTTCTATTCTGCTATTTTATTCATTTTACGGAGTCACAACAATTTTTAAATTGCATTGTAACGGTTTTGTACACTGCGCAGCGGTAGCTTTTTGTTGCTCTATTTTCAGCACACTACTGGACACTTTTTTTAACTTCCCCTCCGTATAAGATGAAACTCCTTATAACTTACCTTCCATAAAAATGATGACGACATAATTTCGTACATTCGTACAAAATGCAACAGAGTCGATTGAGCGGAGAGCCAGGAGGCTGGTTGGCAACGACCCCCTTTTCGATAACAAAACACAAAGTCTCGAACATCGACGCAGAGTTGCCAGCTTATCGGTTTTCTATCGGATTCACTTTGGAGAGTGTGCAGCTGAGCTCTTCGATCTGATCCCGCAATCTCCCTTCCATCATAGGACAACCAGACGCACCGCATGCCGCGGCACCGATATGTAGTGGATATTCCACCTACCATTGCATCCAGCTTCATCATACGCACCGCAAAGGACTCATTGCCGGAGTTTTTCCCGAAACTTCTAACCTGAGTAGACACCCAGGTCCCAGGACTCAAGTCCCGTGTAAATAGGTAGCTTCTACGTAAGCGTGCTCCATCCTAGATCACATCTTCGCTCCACATAGGACAAGATTGTGGTCAAACGCGAACCTATACTACAATCAAAAAATATATATATCAGGACGTCACATTTTGTAAGATAACAAAATGTGTGTCAATTGAATTGACTGTCATCTACCTTATTGTCATTAGAAATATTTTTCTTTCACGCTTTGATATTCAGATATAAGTAAATATAGAGAACAAAGCATACGAACACCATTCATACATTTTATGGGCGTACCAATAGCACTGAAAGCCTATGTGAGCTTTTTATGCAATTCGTAGCATAAAACAGATCATTTTGCACATTCCAAAAAAACTGCGAATTGCACGGGAAAGCATTAGGAAATGACATAAGGGCAGCAATGGAAGCACTCAACGATAACGCGTTTGAGCAAACTCAATAACTTTAGGGTTTGTTCTCACTGGCTTGATTTTAAAAGTGTTATTATAGTAAAGTCGTACTAATATGTGAAAGGGAAGTTTATTTGGGTATTTAAATGTTTGTTAGTATTATAGAAGAGTGCTAGTAAATACCATTGCTCAGTAAAAAAGATGTAAAGATTCTAAATCCTACGTCACTAGATAACGCTTCATCTATTGTTTTGTGAAGTTTAATTATTTAAAACATTTTTTTTAAACTAAGGTCCAATTTCTCCCTCAACAGATTAAAGTTAGCAATGTAATAAGTTGTAATCTGATTGAATATGAAAGTGAAATAATTGACCCCCTATTAAATATCTATAAAATTGTCATCTTTAATTTATTTATTTATTGTATTTTATTCTTGTATAATAATTATCTGGTGATTGAAAAATTGGCCCTAAAATAATCACATATTTTAAAAACCTCATTTGTTGACAGAATTGGTGTAAAAAATGTTTCAAATAATAAAATGTCAAAAAACAAGAAGCTGTGGCAACCTTCATTTATATTAAGTTTAATGACTTTCAGTGATATATTTGTATACATACTACTTCTTATTGAGTATTATTCTTTTATAATACCTTTTTTAGAGTCAAATAAAAAATTGAGTGTGTCTGCAGTTCACATTTAGCAGAAGTGAAACTTCAGAGAATATACTCACAGATAATTCTTATCTAACTTTTATTGATATAAAAATAATTTCTTTAACCTGCATCCATCAACATATTATATTTCAAAATAAACTTTTTAAGTATAATTTTCAAATTTTCTCTGTTTTAGTCTAAAAAATATTATTATCCGTTTTATTCCGCTCCAAATTGGACCTATGTTTAATCATCGGTCTTATTGACTCTCCAATCTATGCTATACAATGTAAATCTCGTATCTCATTCTCTCGCTAGCTTAGTCTTATAGAATAATGTGTTTATCTCTTTTTCGTGTCGATTTTTCGTTTCATCGAGTTTCAAATCACAACGATTATAAAGAAGTTTCACTTCAAAAAATCGTCTTGTTATCTGGTTCTTATAATATTCTTAGTTTCAGCAGATGGCTTATTATTAGATTCAAAATTAATGTATAATAATATTATGAAACGATACCCTAGCCGAAATGCAAGCCAACCCTAAGCTTCTCTAGTAACAGACTTTATATTTTCAACCGTATTTCTTTAAGATAAAGTTCATTATCATTATTGTTGTAACACTTAAAAAAGTAAACTATACGTGTGAGTGTATATTTAATGAAATAAATAAATGTGTCTAATGGATAGTTTTAGTCGCAGACTGCTCTGATTCAGGTGAGCACGTGACGGGAATTTAAGGGGCGGTTTTACTAGGTACTTCGTATGTTGACAGAAAGAATTATCTTTAAGATTTTGACAGTACACCGCCTTTTTATGTACCGATCTGTAGTCATTTGTTTTATTTAAACGTTTAAAATGTATATGAAACGATTTTATAAAAAATAGAATATGCCCGCAACTAGTCCACGCTTGAATTAAATTCCCACGGGATTCCCGGGACAGAAAGAAGAGAATGTAAGCTATGTTCTAGTGAAAACTGTGTAGAAATAAGAAATTTTTTATGCACCCGAACCAATACAAACCGCTCCCGGGAAAATTCTCGCGGGATTACCGCGATAAAAAATATCACACATTTTATTACATATAATTTCCCATCGATCAGTAAAAAAATTACATTGAAATTAGATTTTTTTTATCTGACCATTTTAAATAATTCCCAGAAAAATTCCCGTGGGATTTCCAGGATAAAAAGAACCGTAGAGTTTAAGTCTAAGAATTTGCTGTTGATCAGCGAAAACTGTATCGAACTATCGGCCGAGTAGTTTTTACTTGAATCCCGAACAAACAGACAAGAAGTCTAAAAAAATGGCATCATTTATATATAATATTTTCTTAAGTTTTCGCGACTTGTTTATTAAAATGGGTGGAAGGAAAAATAAAATAAAATAATATTATATAAAATTTTTAGAACTAGGCATGTTTGCTGAAGAGTTTCTTGCGCCGCTTCTACTCTTCAAGCCACAACATGTTGTGAAGCGGTGGTACATTAGATTAGCCTCCCATAGAGTAAATAATAACCATAAACAAAATTAAAGTGAACAAGTTGGCGGTAGGCTAAATAAAACTTTAACAATACTCGGTGGACAAATGTCATCTTTGTCGTCCGTGACCACGGCCACTGAAAAAAGGCCGAAACGTCGGATAAACCAAAATCAAATAAATTACCGCACTTTAAACCGTTAAAACGTGGTTTTATTATCATTTATATACTCTTCCAGTTGTTTTTATTAATAGTTTTAATGTAACAGACACGACATTTTTAGAAATTTATAATATTATATATAGATGATGTCTGTTAATATTGTTTGTTAAGATTTACAGCTTCAGATAGACATCATATTATTATTGTAGGCATCATTGCAGGATCTTATAACTACATATTTTGGTGCTGTAACAATTTTAAGGAAAAAATAACGTCACCAAAAACGTAGTTACAAAACTCTGCTCTGCGAAATGAAAGCCAATAAATTATAAACTTGTAAACAACTTTATGGTATTCTAAACGTTGTCTCAAAAATTTTCTAAGGTCTCGTGTCCCGCCGTCTTGAGATATTCAAGGTACCAAAAAAAAATTTTTTTGCAGATATCTTGCTTCCTATGCATTTAAAGATATTCGCATGTATTATAAAAGTTGTAAAACATAAAACACTCTACAAGTCATGTCTTAAACAATTCTCTATTCGTCCAGTCCTTTTTGAGATACAGCGCAAAGAGTGCGCAGCGCTCAGCCACCTTAGCATATTTCAAGGTGAACTATGAATCTAGGCATATAGTGCAGTTTATAAAGTTTTTTTATGTTCACATAAGTTCGTGTTTGACCGCTGTCTCACTTAATTTTGAATGATGCTTACCTAGAAGATACCTATTGACTCGTAACTTGAAGAACCCTAGATTGTATTTGTCAGAAAAAACAGACCTCGGTAAATTATTCCATATTTCGGAAGTGTTCATCGGAATTGATGAACTGAGGCGCTTGGTCCTGACTGGCGGTGCTTCCACCATATAATAATGGCGTTAGCCGTTAATTATTGCGTCAATGTGCAGGTCTCATCCTGATGTTCTCAAAGCTCACATTGTAATTGTAATAGTACGCAGATTAGGTCTAAAAACGCCTTAGGCTTCCTAAGCGGGATTCGAAACTGCGTCATTTGAAACACGAATATGAGGCATGAGAGCTTTAACAATTAGGCTCCACTTTCGCCGTCCAGGAACAGAGAAAGAATACAATTTCCTGCGGCCGGGAAGCTTGTCTTAAGAGGTGTCAAAACAACCCACAGTCGGGTGTGGTATTTGCCCGTCAGAATGGCTACTACGCCTGATCTAGAGTATGCCGTCATAACAACCTTGAGTTGTGTTCCGACATTAATGGTCAGGTTCCAGTTTCCATTAAAAGAGTAACAGCGCATTTGTAGCGCCTTTGGTGTTGGAAATGTCCATAGGCGATGGTAATCGTTTTCCATTAGGTGGACTGCCAGCCTGTCTGCTGAACTCATGCAATAAAAAAGCTACCACGGCAATTTTATTTATATTGTTCATAAATTTCCCAAACAATAAAGTACGGCGTTCAAGAAAGGCATGCAGTAACTAGCGTTGCACACTAAAATGCAGGTCTCACGTCCTATTTCTCTATTCGCTTAATTTCGACTGGGACAATTCTTCTTTTGAAACATTTCCTCGAGCAGTGTGTCGTGAACGTATAAAAAGAATTAGAGCTTGCAGATTTATATTGTACGTGGCCGCTTTAGCCAGCATATGCATTTTAATGCCATCGCACAGTGTGGCACATATTTTTCTATGCATTTATAAGAAGTGTGCTAGAGATTAAAATAGCTAAGGAGATTCGAGGAGCATACACTTATAAAAGTTATAATTTTTAATTTTTTATCAGATTCGAAGATATGTTTTTGTAACAATGTATTTGGAGTACGGAAATAGGCTAATTGCCCATATGCTGGAAAGTGGTTACTATCACCTTATTGATAATACTGGCCCACAAAAAATAAAAAGTCGTCCTGTACTTTTGACCAGACCCATATATTCTTTTGTATTCAATGCGCTGAAAAATCTGGGGTCAGTTTTGTCCATTCAATCTTAAAATTTGGAGGGTTTATGGAACAAAAGACCGCAGCTGGGGTCAGTAATACATAAGAATATATGGGTGTGGTCTAAAGTACATACATACATACATAATTTCACTCCAGGTCCCTTGCGGGGTAGGCACGAACAACAGAGCACCATACAGGCTTATTCTTACACACCTCACTTGCTTCTTTGACATTCATAGCTCTTGTCATGCACGCTCGTCTGTTCTTAAGGCTCCTGACATCACCTTCTGCTAATACACGAACAATTTGATCATGGAAGGTGTGTCGTGGCCTTCCGCGACTTCTGCATCCATCCACTTTTGCATTGTATATCTGTTTAGTCATTCTTTCATCATACATTCTTTCCACATGCCCGAACCACCGGAGCATTCCTTTCCTTACCTTCACCCCGACACTCTCTTTCAGACCAACTCTCTTTCTTACTTCGGTATTACGAACGCGGTCCGCGAGCGTCACTCCGCAGATTTTGCGCAGTGCTCGCATCTCGACCGCGTTTACTCTACTTTCATGCTCTCTGTTCCATACCCAACTCTCGCTTCCATACGTGAGCGTAGGTACCAGCACCGCGTTGTGTATGGCAAGCTGGGCTTTCTGGCTGAGGTTCTTAGCGCCTAGAAGTTTACCTAACGCTCCATTCACACTATTCCCCAAATTTACTCTTCTTTCTATGTCAGCGGTGTACCTTCCATCCCTGCTAAAAGCACATCCAAGATATACAAACTCATTCACTTGTTCCAGCATAACATCATCGACCATTATCCTTGCATTCGTTCTGGTTTCTTCTCTTTCAAACACCATAACCTTTGTTTTCTTCGCATTCAAATGTAAGCCTCTCGCCTGACAGTCTTCTTTCATCATTGTGACTAGTGTTTGCAGTTCTGATGGCGATTCGGCTAAAAGCACGGCATCATCCGCATAAAGCAAAGTGCTAACAACTAGATCACCCATCCGCACCCCAACATCCATCAATCTTAATCTCTGGAGACAGTTGTCCAGATATAGGATGAACAGCAAAGCCGACAGCACGCAGCCCTGCCGGACGCCAATATTGACGTAAAACCAGGGCGACAGGCTGCCGTCCACCCGCACGCATGCCATACAGTCCTCGTAAGTGGACTGCACAGCACGCAGAAATTGACCATTGATCCCATATCCGGGCAATATGTCCCAGAGGTCCTTCCGCACAACCCTGTCAAATGCTTTCTCTAGATCCACAAAACCGCAGAAAACCTTCCGGCCCATAGCCAGCTGCTTCTCCACGATATTGCGGAGCGAGAAAACTTGATCCATACATCCCCTTCCATTTCTGAAGCCCCCTTGTGCATCCCACAGCCTGTTGTGGTAGTTTAGATCTATTTTTACTTAAACACTTTTATGGGAATAAATGAAATACGTGCTAACTGCATAAGGTGTATTTTTATACTGAGTTGGACTAACAACGCGACAGTAGTGAAAATAGCTAAGTTAACACCAAACACAGCCTATTGGTCTATTGTACTCATTTAAGGCCGCTTGCAGGCGGCATAATTAGCCAGGTGTTACGGATTATAAATACAAGCTAATTATATCAACGGGCATATTTGCATTTGTGCAGTGTAAAACGATGGTCTGACTGGAGAGATGAGGCAGGCAAGGTACGACTACGATACGGGCGTGTCGTGTGTCCAATCGGAAATCTAATAGTGACGGACTTGGCGCGTTTTATTGAACTACGACCTTCTGCATTACGTTTAGATTTGTTGTCTTCGGTTATATTTATTGTACCTGTGTTATACGTATTTGTATAGTTCTAATTTTAATTCGAGTCTCGCAACTCGTAACAATATTTTATAAAAAAACAGTAGTATGGTATGTAAGCTCCCGCTAATATATATGTAAATAAGTTTAGTTAATATTGTAACGTGTGCCATCTACTTGTTTATTGGAGTTGTAGTAAAATAGGACACAAGCCATAATACACGTCCCACTGATGGGCTTCTCAATTGTAGGGAAAGAGATCGTATGCCCCGCCACGCTTGTCCATGGCGGACTGCCCGATTTGAAACATTGGTCATCTTGATGTGCAAGTTTCATCACGATATGATGATGATATCAACATTCATATGACAGTCAAAACTCTTAAAATGGTAGGTACATGCTTTTAGGCCGGGATTCCAACTCGCGCCCTTTGTGTTTGGAACGTGAGTACGTTAACTAAGCCACCACGGTTACATGTAACTATTACATATAAACAAACCACCTCCCTTCCAAGTTTATATAGGTGATTAAAAAATCGCTGCCACCCCCAACAGCGGATTATGAAGCGATATAAAACCGTGGATGAACCATGCACCCCAGTCCAGCAGCGAACTTTCCACCAAACATTTTCAATAACGATGTTATCGCCACCGTAAAAGGTGTTTTACTGCATTTGGTTATAAAAATACGCCATTATTTTATTCTTTATGCCATCATAAAGTTTATAATAAACGACCGCCAGTAAAGTCTGTAGTAAAAATTTTCATATTGCGTGCTGGCAACCCTATGGAGGTGATGAAAAAATCATAGTAAAATGAAATTTAATATAAAATTGTATGAAACAAACCTTAATGTGAAAAAATTTAATCAAATATTAAACTACCATTTCGATTTTTTTTGAACGTTCCACCCCATTTAATGGTGGGTTAAGAATTATTATGTCTGAAAGCAAATATCTTTCCCACCTATTGTTTTGAATAAAAAGTCATCAACATCATTATAATCCTTTAACATTTGGTTATAACAATATTCACATGGCTAATTCAATTTCACATCATTATGTAGCGGCGAATTTTATTCATACCTCAAGACAAGAGAAAAGTGGTTGTAGTGTACTTTACTCTCCTCTTATAACGAATGTTATGCATAATTATATAAATACTAATATTATAAAATGGAAATATTTGTATGTTTGTAACGAGTAAACTCAAAAAGTACTGGACCGATTTCAAAAATTCTTCCACCATTAGAATGCTAAATTCTCCCACATCCGACTAAAGCTTCAATAATGTAACCCAAGGTGTAAATAGGTGTTTGAGTGGATCCGGGGATGGTTTAGCTTCACAATTAGACCCGGTAGGTGGCGATGGAATCGGGATTTTTTTTCAGTGAAGGGCAACGTCTGCGGAAACCGCCAGTACTCAATATTTTCTGAAAGATATGGCATATAAAGACAAACGCACGAACGGTTTTTATAGCTTTAGAAAAAATCCGTGCAGGAACGGAGAAATTTCCTGCGGCCGGGCGGCCTGTTGTAAGAGGCGACAAAACAACCTACAGCCAGGTGGTAGGGCATTAGCCCGACTGGATGGCTGCCACCCCTGGTATAAAGTATGTCGTCATAACACCCTTGGGTTGTGTTCCGGCATTAGTACTTAGATTCCAGTATCCCTTAAGAGAGCAGCAGCGCATTTGTAACACCTTTGGTGTTGCAAATGTCCATAGGCGATGGTAACCGCTTTCCATCAAGTGGGCTGTCTGCCTGGCTGCTGAACTCCTGCAATAAAAAATAATAATAAAAAAAGAATGAAACACGTTGTTCGTGCCTATAATATTCCAGGGTTGTTCTCGATTTTCCTAGGATCCATTCAATCCATTCATCAGATTCTGAATTGGTGATTAGGGGATCACCTCTTTGGAATAAAAAAATATTTGAAAACGGTCCACAACTGACGGCGAAATCGCGTAACCAAAATACAAATTAAAATTGATTTGATATTTAATAATAGTTAATTCAAAATTGAGTAGTACTCGTGATCAGAAGGCTGGTTCGTATTTCGCATAACGAATCAGCATTGCCATACAGTGTGGCAACCTTCTGGATAAGCTTCCCTCTGGCGGCGATTTGTTACATACTGTATATTAATTTATTAAAATTTAGTTCATTTTTAGGTATTTAGTTAAATTTATAATTTTCTTTCATTTTAAAACAATAGGATGTTCTTAGTTATGATGTTAATTTTTAAAAATATACAATTGAAAATTGAATTGAATATCCTCTTTTTTGAAGTCGGTTAAAAATATTATATAATCTATTCTTGAAAAACCAAATAATATTAAAACAGCTCTCACCTTTTTCCATATTTGCCTAATCTTGAGCAAATGTTCATAAAAGGTTTACATGTCTCCCGCTTTGCGTAATGAAATATTCATCGAAGAGTAATCTTCTATTCGTTGGAGCGTTTTAAGAGTGACGTAAAGATTTTAATTTGATTTCTTTGCCTTTCTTATTTCCAAATCTTAGCGTAAGATTTTGGATAATATTTTCTCAGTATTCGTGAACATTTATTCTCTTAAAGCCTTCAATCCAAAGGTTTGACGTAGTTTCAGATTAAAATCACGTGAGTTTTTTGTTTACGTTTAAAACAAAAGTAAAAAGAATATTTATGAGACGTACAATTTATGACCCACGAGAATTTTGCCGAAAAATTGCTCTGTAGTTTGGTGTAGAAAACTTTCGAGAATCGAGAAAAATAAACAATACTGTGGCGAATGATGGTGGAACCGTCTAGTTAGTTTTAGAACTTTTGGAAATATCCAGAACAATCTAGAACAAAAAGACAAGGACGGATATATTTAGAAAAAGATAGACGATAAACGAAAGAAAGAGATAGATAGATGTTAGAAAGAGATAGACGACAAAAGAGAGAAAGAGATAGATAGATGTTAGAAAGGGATAGATGTATAAACGAAAGTTCCCGAACAGAAGGTTCGGGAAAGAAAAGACAGAGATAGATAGGCGGGTTCTAGAAAATTCTTCCAGGTATATAAACAGCGTAGGGCGCGCCTACCGGGCAGTTTTGAGTGGAAAGTTGCAGTTTAAAGTTGAGTTCAGTTCAAGACGGTGAAACGACAAGTGCGATACTAAAGGGTTATCAGAGAAGGTTAATAGAGTACAGAGACGGATTAAGTGGTGAATTTAGTGACAAGTTTGGTGGACAGATACGCAAAGGAGGTGTTTAGCGTAGTTCGAAGGAGGAACCAGAAGCGAGCTACCCGCGATAATATTGGAGGTGGTCCGCGCAATATCGGCGACGGTATTGAGGGTGTGACAACTTATCGTCGGGACTGTGCACCGTTGGTCGTGCGTATAGGGGCAACCCTACAGAGAGGTACTACGTGCGGCTGTGTAAGTCAATAAAAGCTTTTAAATTAAAAACTGGTGTTTTCTTCCAATCCATAAGTGCGTACCCCCGCTCGCACGTAACAATACTGTTCATTAATACAATATCTTACAACTATCGGTCATAATAAAACTGCGTTTTAACGGTATTAAAAAGAATTACACTAAATAATTAAAATGAATAAATTGACGGTAGGCTAGATAAAATTTTAACACTTGACAATAGCCTAAACGTCCAAATAATAAAAATTAAATAAAATACCGCGCTTAAATCCTTTAACGTTAAAAACACGTATTTTTCTTGTGTGGTCTATAGTACAATTATTTTGTCCGTGCAGTTTGGGTCATAAATCAAGCTCGGCCTCAGCCCGGCTAAGACGGTGAGCGTGTTGCGCGGGCGCAACGCCATTATCGATAAAAACTCATTCTTATCAAAGAAAGATTATCAATCTTATAAAAATCATTATTATCTTTTTGGCTGTTAATTTTAAACTTAGATATAAGCATTTATATTTATTTTTAATATAACTTGTTACATTCTAAACTTTTGTACTTATAGTTTTTTTAACATAGATACCTAATTAATAATTTATTATAAATCATTATTATTCTTATTTTAATAAATACGTTGTTGTATCTATTATTTTTTTCATTTTTATAACTAACCCACAAAATGACAAAACTAAATACACTATCGATAACGCTTATCGACATCAATAATGCGCATCACTATGCCCGCCCATAAGGCCCGTGAGTGGAAGAGAGAGCGAAATACTCGCTTTATCATATGACCCAAACTGCACGGACAAAATAATTCTACTATAGTAGCGAAAACAATCAAAAAAATTTTAAAGCCTCTTTTTATAATAGTTATTGTCTTTTATCCTCATTAGACTATCACTTGCATTAGTTAAGTAGATAGCGGCGTGTTAAGTCCTTGTTATTGTTTGGGCAATAATTTTCCATTTAAGTAATAAGTTGTCAATTAAGATAACTACACAAACACTGATAAGAGTTATTCGCAAGTTCACTAACTACGAAACTAAGGATCTAATTCTCAATCACCAGATAAAAATTATTCAATAGAATAAATATCTTACAGATTTCCATAAATTTAAGGCCTACATAATAATAAATCTAAACCAAAAATGGATACTTATGGTCTAGAAAAATAACATAAACATAAATAGCAAATTACACTGCACTAAAATTAATTATTCAATCTACTCGTATCTAATATAACAACTGATTAATAAAACACTTGAATTATTCAACTTTTGAATTTAGTTAGGTTATAATTTATTTCACTGATAGCCTTTATCTGATGATTGATATCGACCCCAATTCAAATGTAAATCAAGCAAAACGAATAGTTTTGCATGGTAGATTAAAGTCTTAGAAATACTTTTTAAAACGGGAGCTTGCCATTACTGTCAATAGCGTCATCCCGGCTGACCATTTGTCACGGGTGGTGGGACCACGCCCTAACCGTGTCCCCCCTTATGACGACTGAACTAGATTATGCCGGTTATAACTGGATTGTAAGGAACAATGTTGGAGAAATCCGAGATATATTAAACTTGGTTTCAGTCGAGGTTCGAGTGTTGTTAGTGGATCCTTGCATACTTATTTTCAACAAGTGTAAAATTCTAAAGTTCTTAAAAAAAGAAGGGAAATATTAAAGTGATGTCCACCACACACAATGAAGGGTTGAATTAATGAATATGATTAATTGAATTGAAATTTTACAATACAATAGGCGGTCTTATCGCTATTAATGATTTCTTTCAGACAACCTTTGGATGAACAAGAAGTTTTACAGAACAGTGGTATATTGCATTATTCTCACTTTAACGAATCAGAACTTGTAATAAATATATACATACACGATATAACATTTATATATTAATAAAATATCAAATTGTACTAATAAGATTATGTAAAGAAAATATTACATAAATGAATATAAAACGAGAAACCTGTAACCTTAAGACAAAAGAATAGAATATGTTGTCCGCTAAACAAGACGGCTTATCTAAATAAAAGTATATTTTGTATGGCATCAAAACTGTAAAACCGTCTACCAGATGAGCTTCTAAATATTACAACGGTTAATATATTTAAACGTAAGGTTAAGACATTTAATACAAAAAGCATATTACACAGTAAATGAATATTTAGGAGATAAATAACAATATTATAATTAATGACGACTTATATAATGTATAACAATATAATTTTAAAATTGACTAACTTATGATAAAATATAATTTATACTAATGTGACATTGTTTTATACTTCTATAAAGATAAAATTTTATATTAATTTAATATTTTTTTATGATTTAAATAATGTAATTATGGCCAGGCACCATTACAATCGCCTGTATTGTACGCCCGAAAGGACAAACTGTCGGTCCAACAATAAAACTTCAACAACTTTGTAATCTTATGATTGTGACAGTTTATACAACAAATGTTTATTGTATACAATAAAAAGCTAATAATTATTCTCTAACTGCTGCCGCATCCCTAAATTACAGTTCTAATTCTTCTTAAGTCTATTAAAAACAGGTAGTGATAGTTAGGCTTGGCTAGTTTTTTATTAACAGACAGCGCGTCCCAAAGACGAACTGCTTAGATTGTAAAGATTTCTCATCTATTTATTCTATGAACAATACATTGAATTGAAAAACCTCATATTTCTAAATGTACGCAACAAAACGTATTTAAAGGAATTTTATTATAAGCTAAAAATCTTAACAATAATCTTACGAATGTTTCACATAAATTTGATTGCATATACATTTTTATTAGACGGCCTCTGTGGTTGAGCGGGCTAAGCCTTTGACGGCCTACCTCACTGCAACCCAGAGGTTCCGGGTTCGATTCCCGGTATAGTAAATTTCGGAAACGTATTTTCTCCGTTATTTACCATGGCCTGGGTGTCTGGGATCTACCCCAGAGTGTTCCGTTGTATATTACCATAACACAAGCGTAACTTGCTTAATTTGGGGACATACAATGTGTGTGTTTATCTGCCGATTATATTATATTATCTTAGACCATTACTAGTATGTATAGACGGAGCCTACGTAAACAAAACCATCAAATAAAGTGAAGCATTTTTTACAAACTTGTGTAGCACGTCTGCTTACTCTTAACGCACTGCAACGGGTTCGGCATTCTATTTCAGAATTAGCATCCTTTAGCCGGCCTCACGTTTAGATTCCGAGCCTCCGTCTTTCTATTGATGGTCTAAGATTTCTGTATGTAAAAATCAATATTTGAAATTTTTTTTTGTGTGAAAGCGTCTGAATAAAAATATTTTTTGTGAATCATTCGTAATATCATTATTGAAATACGTTGACTACAGAGTTTTCCTAAGTAATTTCGGTCCACTTATGTCTTCAAAAATGTGGCAATGCGTTAGCGAGATAGAAAAATCCATGTAGCTTCTTAAAATTAAAGAGAAAATTATATTTAATTTCTACCCGTGGCTCGTGTTAATGTTATCTCCCAAGACCTGTAACATTTTTCCGGGATAAAAAGTAGCCTATGAGCAATTCCAGACTATAATCTATCTCGGTGCCAAATTTAATTCGGTTCGTTCATTTTGGCGTATTTGAGTAACAGACACAGTAACTAGAATGTGTAGAATTCTCAACAGCAGCAGTGATGTTACTGACATTCACTTTGACTCCAAAAATACATTTTATAAAAATATTCGTTTAACCCAACAGGACACTTATTAGACTGACGGACAGACTAATTTCATTACCTTACACATTTATTTATGTTATATTTATTATTAGAGTCTAAGTAAATAACAGTGAAGAAATTATACTACAAATTGTGTTCACCTATAATTAGTTTTTACATCGCATTGTAAACCTTAGTCATAAGTCTAGTAACT
Source organism: Dendrolimus pini (assembly GCA_949752895.1). Classification (NCBI taxonomy): domain Eukaryota; kingdom Metazoa; phylum Arthropoda; class Insecta; order Lepidoptera; family Lasiocampidae; genus Dendrolimus; species Dendrolimus pini. The sequence continues at coordinate 17,368,815 of OX457135.1, forward strand.
GATCAAACGTACAAATCTGTTGGTGATCCTTATTAAAATAAAATAAAATAAAACAAACAAAATTTCCCATTTATAATATTAATGCGGGTGTGCATCGACATTTAACCGGCGGTTAAAATAAAATAATCACTGTTTATGCATACATTTTTAGCGATTAATTTATTTTAACCATCGGTTAAAAGTCGATGCACACCAGCCTTAGTATAGAAGACAAAAGTCAAAAAGCGAGACAAAATGAGTTACGACGCCATCTAACCATTTAATATTTAGAAGTTTTTCAGTGGTACATAGGGCGCTTGTCACTCCCAATATCCTTCATCCGTGATAAAGATTAATTATAATTTGTACAAAACATTTTTCATATAGCACAAGAATATTCCACGCAGCATTCCAAGTCCATACATTACCCCGGGAAGCTGCGAAGTGGGGTTGAAAATGCCACTCGGTGACCCACTTTTCCACTAATTCATCCCGTCGAGGGTTCCCACTTCTCACCGTAACATTGTTAACATATGAAGCGTTTTAAGCCGCGTCATTATGCATCATGCTCTGTAAAATTCTACTGCGTCGTTTTAATTTTCTTTTATGGTGACAGCCGTTGCAGTTTTTGGTCGAAGGATAGTAAATAATCATTTTTATTCGTTACGTCAAATAAATTAGCGATGTGCGGTGACGAGAGATTCAAATCGATTTTCTTATTCATCTCGATTACTCATGATTGTTGTCACTCGCTAGTAATGGTTTTGAGTCAGAATCGGCCATCGTAATTCACGGGACGCGCCCATGAGACTATGTAGTCAAATAGTATACAATTTACTTTATTGTACAATAGAATCAATGAATAAATACACAAAACCAGCTTAGACTTGGGTACAACTGGCTTAGAATTAGGTAGGTACAAATAGTTGATTCAAAATAATCGGAAAACATTTCGAATCAGTTTAGTTGAGGAGCGAGTGGAATTTGACTCGATTGTAGATAATATTATAGCAGACTAGTTGACCCGTGCCCACTTCGCTGGGTGTCATTAAAAATACACATGAATCCACGCACGCACGCACGCACGCACGCAAGCAGGTTAAGTTTTAATTATGCTCTGTAACTTTTAATTTATTCATATACGCAGAAAGCACTCGCAGTGCCTTTTTCGAGGATGTGCGCAATTCTTGCGTGGAACGTTATTGCTGTAAATATTTGACAGGCGTTTTAATCGTTTTTGTATTTGAGTCTGAAAGTATGTCTCGAACTTCGAAACAGCTAAACCGATCTCAGTAATAATTTTAGGAACGCCCAAGCGACATCTCGGGCACAGCTAGTTTATATAATAAACCTAAATTATAGTTATGTACGTATACTAAAAGAAAGCACTCATATTATTCGAAGTTATTGTTCCATACTTTGTGTAAAAGTTCACTTTTATAGTAAATATAGCTGTAACTCAGATAACATAGATACGTAACAAGTTTTCGTAGTTTTAGTGCCTCTGCGGCACTGTAGAGTAAGAAAATATGATATTACGAAGAAAGTTCCAATACCATATTGTAAAATTCCAATTTTTCTCTAACATATATTCTCAAGATACTGTAGAGTATCGATAAGAACATTCCGGTACGATACAATCCATAAGCAGAAGCGATTTATATTATACTTGTATTATAAAAAGGTAAAGTTTACGAGTTTGTTTATAGGAACTAATCGCTTGAATTACTGAACCAATATTAAAAATTATTTCACCAGTAGAAAGCAATATTATTCCTGAGTGACTATATTTGCTACTATATAGGCTATATTTGATTGTGATTAATATTATTTTTTAATTCAATAAATTCTGAAAAACACGGACTACGCGCTTAGTTATCGGCATGCGTTGATCAAACGGTTTGATAGTAGAAATGTTTGTCGCCCAGCGAAGTGAGCACGAGTCAGCTACTGTTTATTAAATTGATTTAGTAAATGTTTAGCAGAAGATGAAAAATGATGGGTCCTGAAAGTGACAAATGTGTACCACCGGTATACACTCATTAAATTTAACCTGTTTAAGTTTCAAGCCCATAACTCCAAGCAACCGCATATGATAGAAAAAGTTGCCATGTTCTCGTTTCGGAGGCCATGACACGTTTTGGATCGCTAAGCCAATGGAGTTAGTTTTTTTAATGCCAAAAGCTGACAAATACGCTGATGGCTCATCTGATGGAAAGTGTTCGCCGCCGCCTAAGAACGGTTGGAACATCAGGGGTGTTGTCAACGCGTTGCCGACCTCAAAGAAATGTTATACCGCCCTTTCTTAACTGACCCCATGTCGTAGCGTAGACAGAAAACCGCAACAGGAAATTCCCTCCAAGTCTTTATTGTATGCGGAAGGAAATGAGAGAACTTAGCTCAAGGAAGTTAGTTATTTTGTTGGTTTGAGACTATTTCTGCTTTTCACTTACTCCACACCCGATCTTCTTCGATGTAAGTTACCATCGAACTCCGTTAAAACTACCTCCGAGTGCATACTTAACTTCAAGCGTCATTAGCCCTGCATACATCAGACCCTCCATGTAATGTAGGTTTTAATCGCTTAACTTTTCAGATTAAATACTCATAAGTATTCCTACTTTAAGATTATTACGAGCAGTTTATTATGCATCTAAACAAGGAAATGCACGGTGTATCTTAGTTGGTAAAATAGTTTGTAAGGGGTCGGTCGTTTAAATTCGAGATTTTATTGAGATTTTGAATTTAACTATTTCAGACGTTCGTAAATGCTGAAATTAATTTTAACGAATAGGAATAAATTTGTATTTATGACCATAATTAGGGGTGGTTTAAATTGAACAGCGTATCGATATAAAAATAACATTTTTCAGAAAAATGATTTGATGTTTTCTCATCAATAGTGTTTGTATTTCTATAGTTATCTTGTATAAATATGAATTAAGTTTAAAATGTATTCGTTTTCTTAAGCTCCTTTAATCGTATTTTGTAATGAAATGGCATGGCATCATGTTATTTTGTAAACTTATAATTTTCATTTATGACCATTTTAATATTTTATATTTTTTAATATATAAAATTTAATATTTTTTATTTTTTATCCGTTCTTTTTCTGGATATTTATATATTTCTAAGAAGTTGTGCTAATTAATAACGTTTATTTTTTTATCAAGATTTAACCGGACTTTGAACGACAATCTTTACTTATCCTTTTTACCAGGATAATTACTATCGACGCAAAGGACTGACGTGAAACGTGATTACGTGACAGTGGTGAGTGGTGTGACGCCAGAGATGAACAATTAAAGCAACTAAGTTGTTGCGCAATCAATCACGCCACGAGAACAGCTCACGTCAAACATTTGATTGATCGAAATTCAAGTTGATAATTTGAAAATAGTTATCTTTTGTATACCAATATTTAAGAAGAATAATAAAATTGTCTACTTACTAGTGCAGCAATGAAAGATTACGTAGTTGTAAGCTACTATAACATTTACTATATTTGTCCTTTGGTTATACTCTTCTAAAAACACTTGAAAAAAATATATCTCCTAAACTACTCAACGAATCTTGTTCGTTAAAAAAGCTTTACCTATATAGTTTTTTTTTCCATTTTATGGTTCAAAAGTAAGCGTATGAATTTTTTGTGAATGCAAGCGTATTTGGAACCGTATATCATCTGCCAATTTTCCTACAAGCAAACTTGAAAAGAATATTTCCATAATTCCAAAAATGTTTAATGGACATCATTATGATTTTTTTAATTCTACCAAAAAATTCCCGTTTTAACGTATGCCATGTATGAAAGCCATCCCTTATAAAAAAAGTAATATCCTGTACAGTTGTATAACGGTACACGTACATGTCGAAGTTTTAACCTTGAAAACTCAGTAGAAATACAAAAATGGTTCATGGAAATCATTATGATTTTTTTAAATTCTACCAAAAAATTCCCTTTTTTACGTATGCCGTGTATGAAAGCTATCCCTGATAAAAAGCAACATCCTTTACAATTATATAACGGCACACGTACATGTCAAAGTTTTAACCTTCAAAACTCAATAGTTTCTGCGTAGCATAATTCTCACATAAAAAACAGACGGATAAGATAGGTTCCGTATTTTCCAAAATAGTTATGAAACCCTTATAAAACGTATATGTTGATATAACTTCACATGAAAATTGGTGTCAGCCGTACAGCCATGTAGCTGGAGAGAGACCATTCCGTTGATTGGCGGTTTTGTGTTATTTTTCTTCCATATTTTGTGCACGTTGAAGTCAAGTGACAGTTGTGTGGGTGAAATGGGTTTGGGATAGATGACAGTGGATTTAGTGAAATGGGAATAGTGTGTTTTTTGTTTGACATGTTTGTAAAGGTGGGTCCGAGCTTTATGTGTAGGTATACTAGATTATATGTATTATGCCTGTCGAAGGTGAATATTCACTACCCACATACTATATTATTATATAATCAGAGTTGAAATATTTTGAATTGTTGTTGTTTGCTGTTAATATTTTGAATAAAAATTGACGGGCCAATCACTGGGGTGAAGGGAATGCCAACAATCGTTTGTTTATTTTTTTATTGCTGGAGTTCAGCAGACAGGCAGACGACCCACTTGATGGAAAGCGGTTACCATCGCTCATGGACATTTGCAACACCAAAGGTGCTACAAATGCGCTACTGCTGTTTTAAGGGAGACTGGACTTGGTGACTAATGCCGGAACACAACTCAAGGTTGTTATGGCGACATACTTTAGACCAGGGATGGTTGCCATCCAGTCGGGCAAATGCACTGCCACCTGGCTGTGGGTTGTTTTGTCGCCTCTTACGACAGGCCGCCCGGGCGCAGGAAATTCTGTTCTTTTTCCGTTCCTGCACGGATTCCTTTGAAAAAATGGAAAATGGTATAGTTCCCCTACTTCAGGTATATCAGACAAGATCAGAAGGATCTTTTCGCAGGCTATACTGCAAATACTGCGATAATGAATTACTAATTTCTAAAAATAAAATCACGCATTATCTATCCTTTATACGTTTTTGACAAAAGGATTTTTTTTTGTTTAACTTAATATATTCGAATGAGAATAAACTCAATATTGTTTTCGAATTTGAGCTGTAGTGTATTTAATCCTTTAACGTTCCGTCGTTGTTCTGACGTCAGAAGGCTTGTTTAAACTTTGACTTCGCTTTGTGAAACTTTAGCCGAAATAGTTTAGACGGAATATCAAGCACACTGACTTCTGTTTGACTTTAATCCAAAGTGGTTTTATTTTAAGAACGCTTCTTTTTCGAAGATATTAAAGCCTTTTATACGAGACTAGCTTCTGCCCGCGACTTCGTCCGCGTGGAATAGTAAAAGAAAGAAAATCTTTATTTGCAGAAATAGCGACGTAATTACATCCCTAATACATTTATATACACAGAGCATATTTTGAGAATTTGTACGCCGCATTTTCAGCAAACAAGTTTTGCACTCAGCATATTGCTGTGCCAGAATTGTATCCGACACAACGCTGATTTTCAGTGCAAACCTTCCTTTTGGCGTAAGACGAAAACGACCCAATTTTGTTAATAAAATATAATAATAATTAATAAAACTAATTCTACTTATGTAATACTTAATAATAATACTTTAATACGTAAAATAAATAAATATTTTTTTATAAAAACAACAATAAATACGTAAATTCAAAATTAAAATAAATACTCCTGTAACAAAGAGTGCTGTTAGAGTGCTTGCCAAGCATTAACCACATTCGGTGTGCCACGTCACTGACATGCAACAATTGACATTTTACAACAAATGATATTTACATTTTATTTGTGTTATTTTACTATAAAAATATGAAATGTTTAATAAATTTAAAAAAAAGTAAATTAAAAAACCCCGATTTTGAAACATTCTTCATTAGTGCTCCACTCCTATTAGTCTTAGCGTGATGATATATAACTTATAGCCTTCCTCGATAAATGGACTATCGAATACTGAAAGAATTTTTTTTTCAGAACAGTAGTTCCTAAGATTAGTGCGTTCAAGCAAACAAACAAACAAACTCTTCAGCTTTATATACTAGTATAAGATAAGACAAGCATTTAATGTGTTTATCTTCTCTACCAGCTTATAACACGTTGCAAAGTGGTAGTGAAGATAAATTAGGATCGTTTGCGTCCGCGGAGTCGATAAATTATCCCCAGTTTTTTCTTTATCCTTCTTAGGCCTGAACACCTCCGATCCCATAGAGTCGTAAAGCCCGTCAAGCCCGGTATTATTGAAACAGACATCTGCGGCCATCCAGCTGGATCCTGCACAAACAAAAATTAATGCGCTTCTAGTAAGCCTTTATCAAATACCTAACTTTACACTAGTTATATTTCCATGTCTTGTATTATTTACTTTTTTCATTTATTTTGTTTATACATTCTTCAGCATTTGATGTTTGGTATGGTGGTTTGACAGTTTGCCTACTAGCAAAAAAAAACATGATGTGTAGAACATCTATTTAATACAATATCGTTCATTAACAATCGTCTAGAAGCATTTCCGCCGCTAAAAATTCAATAAGCAACGCCACAGTCCGGGAAATAGATCCATTTCTTTTTGTAACTTAATCACAAACAAGTAGAAAAGTTCCCAACACGAAGCAACTCGGTCTCCGAGTACCAGTAAAATAAAAATAAAAGCGATCAAAACACATTTTTGAAGATTCCGTATAAAAAACTTTTTAGTCCCTGGACTGTAACTGAAAGTACTTTCTTGGATTTCGTTAACTTCTTACATTAAGTACAGTCTTATGATTTTAAATTTGCGTACGATTCCACCGTAAATTTTGAGGAGACTTTATATAAAAATTACAATACAAGGTGGCCAGAACAGTCATGTTCTGTAAAAGAAAAATTTAGTTACTTTATATGAAGAATATTTGTAGCCTATGTTGATGTTAGGATGCTTATTATTTTACATGTAAAAGTACAATTCATCAGGACTTATTTACATAAGAAAACTGCCAAATAATCATACCAAAAAATTATATAAAAAATATTTAAAGCCGTCGCGGTCGAAACGTCCCAAAAACCACAAAAAATTAATAACTCGAAAACTAAAATTTTTAGTCAAACATACATGGGCGTAAATCGGGTAAAATATTTTTTTTTCCTTTGAACGGCTCTGCTCTGGCCACCCTGTATGTGTTAAATGTCTCAAATTGTAATGTGTATGTAAATATGTAGCTTCATTTAGTTATAATTATATCCGTGCAGGAAAGCAGAAAGAATATAAATTACACGTAAAGTTATGGTACAATCAATTTAGTTTCTTATGATCCTGGCAATCAGATTTTTTGACATTATATCAGTAAATTGAATTACTGCGGAACCCTATAGTTCTCAAACATAACAAACTGCGAGAACATTGAATTGAATGAAAGAGTTATGTGAACTCATAAAGTTTAGAGTTTGCAATGACTTCATCTTGCAGAGTGTCGGTAAAGTGAAATATAAGACCAGAATTTTTCGATAAGTTCTCCTCTTTTGAACTTTTATGAACTAACTAGCTGTGCCCGCGACGTCGCCCGCGTGGAATTTATTTTCAAAACCTCCCGATTTTGAAACATTCGTCATTGGTGCTCCGCTCCTATTGGTTTTAGCGTGACGATATATAGCCTATAGCCTTCCTCGATAAATGGGCTATCTAACAATGAAATAATTTTTCAAATCAGTCCAGTAGTTCCTGAGATTAGCGCGTTTAAACAAACAAACAAACTGTTCAGCTTTATATATTAGTATAAGATACGGCCTCATAACTTTTGAGTCAAACTACTGTGACTTACAAAGATATACAATGCATACAGTTTTACAAAACTAATAATTCCGATCGGCAGTTTTAATGTGCGTAGAAAAGTGCAGACCTGTTCCCGTTAGCTAAATAATTTATATTGAACTTTATTCACAAGCAGAAATGGCAGAGTGTCGTTTGCTATGCATTGTTAACTCTTTTCCGCTTACACGATTCATACACTGTTGCGCGCTACTAAAATTAAGCTGCTGCACAGGTACATCGGGAGGAAATTATTAGTTGTGTTAAACTGTACTTACCTTTATGAATCAAACACACATTAGTGGAACACAGATGAAAACCAATACGTATTATTATTACACAAATCCCATTCCAAAACAGCCTCCTCTATAACACTACTAAACAATTAATCGACCAATCGTCACCGTACTAAGTACATTTTAACAAGCCAATTGTATCAATCAAAGATTACATTGCTCCCGTTAATAGACCATAATACAACCTATTGATAATTAAATAAAGTAGTTAAATATCCATTATGACTGATGGATACTGTGATAATTGCTTTGCTGGGAAGGCGATAATTACTTTATCGTTGGAACGCACCCGCGGGAACTACATTACTATGAATTAACGCCTCCCTATTCATATTAAATAGTTATCTACTAATTTTAGAGTTATGTTTTGTGTGGTTGTTATATCGCTATTATTCCAAATGGATCTGTGATTTTATATAATATTTATTACTATTTACTCGCGATGTCGCCAGTGTACGGTTCGAATCCATATCGCGCAGAAAGTATACCAAGTATTGGTATAAAATTGTAGATACGAAGTAATCTAACTTTGTTTTTTGTAAGTATTTATTTACTTAGCTTTGTAGTATATATCTATCTACTATTTTCCATCCCTATTAGCTAAGTATCTACCTCTTGTAAATGTGGCAGGTTTTTACCGACTTTCAATAGGAGGGTCTCAGTTTGTTTTTAGAAAATATAAATCCAAATTTTGCCCAGCTACATTATAGTTGAATATTATACCTAGAAAGATATTATACCTACATTGTAAACATTGAATATTATACCTACATTGTACCTAGAAGACTGGCAGCACTACCTCGTTGGATACAGAGGTAATCCTTTGAGCGAGACAAGCTCCAGCCTTCCAGTCTCCTGTTGTATTTTATTTACTTGTATAGATGAACTAGATCAATTAAAAACTGTTTTTGTTACGTAAAGTGGTCACCGTTGCGTATGGACATTTGCAACACCGGCAGCGATACCATTACCAGCTTTAGGATAGGATAGGGAATGGTATAGAAGGAAAATGGGCTACCGGACCTCGAAATCATTGTGCGAAACAATATTAGCTCAATGGTAACCACTTTGCGCAGAGAATATTACTCTGAGAATGTTGAGATGGATGTGTGATGTTACAAGAATGGATAAGGTGAGAAATGAGTACATAAGGGGATCTTTGTAAGTTGCACTCTGACTGAAAAATTGAGAGGAAGGTGGCAGCGGTATGGACCTATAATGAGGAGGGACGAAAGTCACTTGACGAAAATAATGTTAAACAACAAGATGGACGGGTACAAATGTAAAGGTAGACCAAAAAAATGGATGAATTGTGTGAAGGATGTTATGATGATTTGTGGTGTGATAGAAGATGTATGTCAAAATAGAGGAGTGTGGACGGAAAAGACATATATTGCCGACCCCAATTAATTAGAATATGGTGAAAGAAAAGAGAAAAGATATTCTCTGAGAACGTGATATTAAACTGGTCGAGCCGGCATTAAGAGCTGAAATCGATTTAAGGATTCCAGCATGACTTTACCAAAAAAGAAACTAAATCCTAAATAAGATAAATCATAAGCACACTCAATTCGAAACAGTCCGCTTTACACGACTCTTATAAAATATGAGCTATAACATAGCAAGCAATTTCTTGCATGACAGCTTCTGAAAGGAATATATCTCGCCGCAAAGTTTTCAGAGGCGTACATCAAATAGCACGTTAAGCCGGACCACTGGTCCATTAAATCAAGACACATGTACATACAGGAGTATTAAGCCAGTTGTCGAACGTCAAAGCCACTCGAAATCGCATCTAGTGGAGTGGTTCAATATCTTCTGTTTCGTGAATCGCAAATAAGATTTTCATATTTCGCTACGATGTTACAACTGAAAACCATTCATATCCATACTAATATAAAGTGAAGAAGAAAGAAGAAAGAAAGTGAAGAAGAGTGAGTAATTTTTAATATTTTTTTGTTCTTATATTTTGTTTATGAGGTGGTAGGGCATTTGTCTGTCTGGATGGCTAGCACTCCTGGGCTAGAATATGCCACCATAACGACCTTATGTTGTAATCCGGCATTAGAGGCTAGGTTTTAGCGCCTACTTCAAGGTCAGCAACACATTGGAACCTTTGGTTTTACAAATATATAATTCATAGTAACCACGTTCCACCAGGTGGCCCGTCAACCTCTCTACTTTGCTCCAGTAATAAAAAAATCTTAGTATTTTCTGTATCAATTTAATGTAAAAGAATTCAGTGTGGAATTTAGTGTTAAATAATTCAATTAGAAGGTAAATTAAACAATCTAGCATCATTAGGTCTCTTCGGATTTCATAAACTTCGTACATGATTTTGGTTGATCCGATCATAAACCACACTTCGAAGAGGTTGCACTTGAAATATTTGTCCTGATCCAGCCACTCCATTTCATCTTTGGACGTTGTAAGGATCTCGTTTAGATTTTGCGTCCCCTTTCCTTTAGCGTACGATAAAGATGGTAAACAGACTACTATAATAGGGTCCATACTATGATACAGTATACGTTCCATACGTTAAATTTATAGAAAAAGAAATAATAGACAGTCAAGAAATTAGACCATATTCAGCTACATTATCCACAATGAAAAACATAAATATCAATGAATTTATCATTTCGCGATATTTTATGTCTTTAGATAATATATTATAAAATAGTTAGGTAAAAATGATGTACAATTATTGTCAGCCAGGTGTCTTCAAGTCTCATGAGAGTAGGTAGTTTATAGATACTCGAACGCATCACCGCGTGACATGGTCGAACACGTATCTATTGACAAAAAAGATATAGTCAACTTTGCCTAATCTGCAATGACAAATGTTTCGTCGAACAATACGACACCTAATATTATCAGATTGACCCTATGATACTGTTATGAGTTTAGCGGGACTCGAATTAAAATGCCGTTAGAATTACTATAGAGCTTATTAAAACTATACAAAAACGTATAACACAGGTAACACAACAAATCCAAACGTAATGCAGAAGGTCGTAATTCAATAAAACGCCCGAAGTCCATCACTATTAGATTCCCGTATGTACACACGTCACGCCCGTATCGTATTCGTAGCTTGACTGACCTCCTCTCTCCATCAGACCGTCGTTTTATGCTCCACAAATGCAAATGCAAATGTATGTTCGCCCGGCAACGTCGCCACAACATAAGAGCAAGTCTATATGTTATGTCTATCTATACAATCAACAATCCATCTATTGACAATCTAAACTAATACAAAGCCTATTGACATTGTAAACTCTCTGAACACATATCGCTTACCTATTGACGTGTACAGAAATCTGTCTGTCATTTTAAGTGATGAAACATTCATACTCGCATCGAAACCCTCGTAACACATGAACCCGTGTTAAGCACACCAACGGCACATAGTCGATAAATAGACTATAATTCCGGCAGACGTGCGACTGTGACCCCGTTCTGTCATATTATTGCGCTATAAATACGGCCTACCAAATTACTAAGACCTCACGTGTGTCGTATGCAAGGGCACTTTCAGATGTATCAATCAGATCATTTTTAGGGTACCGTAGCGAAAAGTTAAAAAATAAGACCCTTATCTACCTTATGTCGGTTGGTTCAGTTGTTGAATATTTTACAGACAACTACACTTACACTTGGAAATTATTGATTTTATTTGTCTACTATTTTGATAAAGCGTAGACAAATGATGTTTTATATGAAATGTCATGAGTATGCAATGTCATTATACTATGAATGTAATTTTCATGATATTAGTACAAATTGTAGTATTATGAAATTATACATACATACATACATATCACGCCAGGCCCCTTGCGGGGTAGGCACGAACAACAGAGCGCCATTCAGGCTTATGAAATAAATAAGCTTTTTTTTAAAAGGATTTTAAATACAAGCTTTTGAGATCCTGGAAATCATGTAGCAGAGTGCTAGCCAAGACAAGTAAAACGAGCCCAAACACGACGGGTCTATCTAGTTTACTACAGGAGTTCCTATGGCCCTTCCGACTCTATCGTCAGATCAGCTCCATGGTACCATATTATTGCATTGTCACGCGATATACATATGCGTGCAAAACTTCAGCTCAATCGGAAACCGGGAAGTTGGTCAAATTTAACTTGCAAGATTCCACCCGAACTAACATACATACACAGGTATATCCATTGCAAGTTAAATAAAAACTTGTAAAAACATAAATTAGGAGTAGCACAGACTACTTAAAAACGTGTAACCGAAGAATCGAAAACAATAAGCTTATGGAATACTTGTCACAATGACAAGTATATTACTTGTCATTTTGACAAGTAATATGGATTATATATGTAAATAAATAAGCTTTTATATATATAATTCGTGGGGTTTTTTTTAACATTTAAAATATAAGATTTGTACCACTTTAAATGATAATTTAATTAAAGTGAATAAGATAATTGTCTAATAATTTTTAAGGTTTTATTCTGTCAAATTGCAAAAAAGTAGACATTGGCTACTGCGGAACCCTCTATGTGTGCGGGCAACACACAATTTTCTATGTGTCTTTATTTATTTTCCTATAATTAAAATATTCAATGAAACGTTCTATGTGCCAAACTGCCCTTATAGACCGTGGAATCTACCTTATAAATATTATAATTTTATATGTTTAATATTAGCTTCAGTTGACTAAATATCTATTTTGAATGTATTTTTTAATTTTAACTAGCTATCCCGACAGACTTCATCCTGCCCGGAAAAGCTTCAATCGATATGCCGACAGCAATGCCACCTACCGGGTTCAATTGTGAACCAACTCAGAAACCTTCTCTGGTTCAAGCACAACAACTTAGCTAAAGATCATGACATGATCAAATGTATAGTTTACGATACTATAAACTATAAAGGATATATAGTCAAACATTCATTTTTATATATAAGAAGATATATTCATATTTGTAGATAAACACGTTGTTTATTTTTCGATTTAAATATTACACGATATCGCGATATTAATGAAACAGCAGGTTGAGAATAGAGAGGATAGGAGGCTGCACCTAATAGAGCTAAGCTTCTTATATATTACGATGATGAAATGATATTAGTATACTGGCACGATTTCTACTAACGTTTTTTTGGTCTGTGATATGTAAATCTACCTCTAAATAACACAGTGAAGGATCACGTTGATTCGGTTGCGTGCACAGTGGACTATTACGTCGATACCAGTGATATGTGCCCAAGCAGTCACGTGCTATGTCAAGTGGGTCGTAAATATTGAGTCCATTGTGTACACGATTTTACAGGGTTTGATGCTGTTGCCGAGGTTTGATAGTATTTAACCCTTTTAGGGATTGCCCACATTTGACTTGCAAGTCTGTCTGTCTTTCTGTCTTGGCTTTCGGCATAGCGTATACCGAGCAAACCGGTTCCGCACCGGTGATACATCTACAAATCAGAAAGCGGTCTAAATCGAGATGTTACTGGATATTTTTTATTTATTTTATTACAATGCGATCCTTTCAAGGCACCCTAACAATGTAGATGGATACTCAGTATTTCGTATTGTATCCAAACAAATATACGGAAGCAAAATAAAATTTTACTGATGCTATAAAAGCTTCAGGAATTTGATTTATTGCTTATTCTCTGTCTACATTTTCCTTTGACGTTCGTGTTTCGTTCGAGATGCAGTTTGAAAGGCGTGTGTTTGTTTACAGGTTTGGTAGAGCTGGATTTGTATTGGAAGGCTTTGAGCGATTGAATTTGGTTGCTCGAAACCTTTATTTACATTTTGCACGTGTTTATATAAAGAAAGGTAATTTAAGTTTCGCATATTTCATAGTCAACAGCAATTTTTTTTTTGTAGTCAAAGGCTGCAACAAAAATAAAGTCGGAAATCCTCTACTCCGCATTTCTTTCTATATCTTTTGTTCTTCTATTATACATGTATATAAAAAATCAATTGCTGTTCGTCAGTCTAGTTAAAACTCAAAAACGACGTGATGAAATTTTGATTAAATTTTATGTGTGTTTGAGTGGATCCCGGGATGGTTCAGATCATAATTGAAACCGGTAGGTGGCACTCAAATCGGTTTGCAAGATTTTGATGAAATTTCGTGTGTATGTTTGAGTTGGGTCCCTGAATGGTTTAGATCAGAGTTCCCCAAACTTTTTTGTGTCGTAGACCCCTTGCCATGTTTTTCCGTGTTGGGTAGACCCCCTACTTACCTGATATTGATTTCCTGTAAATTTCTAACTGTAGTGAAGTTCGTGTTAAAAACTTAAAGTAAAAACACATGTTAATTTATACATTTATTAATTGAATTTAAATTAAAACTACTCAAAATAAAATTTTGTATCTGTTATGTAAAATATACGTTACATTAAATAAACATAAAATAAACTATAAATAAAATAACATAAGCAATAAGTCAATATTTTTAGTGAGAAGGATGAACCTGATGCTTTAATTATAAATTATCAACAATTGTAAGGGTTAATCTTAAATCTCCTCGGCTAATGATGACCAGTCTGTTTCTTTTTGTCGTTAGGAGATTGGTAACAGCGCTGAACCCCCTTTCCACTAGGTATGACGATGGAAAGGAAATTAAAAATTTCCTCGCTATATTCCATAATACGGGATAAGTAACGGGTATGTTGTTTTGCAGCCAGAATTGCTGATATCCGTTTTTAAACTGAACCTTAAGTTCTTCGTTTGTACTTAGTTCAGTCAGTTCCTCTTGTATTATGACATTCGTTTCTTCTATGTCACCATATGGATTAACTAACACAATTTTATAAACATATATAATATTTTTTTTACTTTATAGGTACTTTTATAAATAATGTATATGTTTGATATTATAAGATAGTATGATGTAAGTAAATAGGTACTATCAGTGTATGTGTTGAGATCCACTATCGTGGACCCCCATTTTCATTTCATGGACCCCCAAATTTTTTTTTCGCTGAGGTAGACCCCTTGCAGGTTGTCATAGACCCCTAGGGGTCGATATAGACCATTTTGGGAATCACTGGTTTAGATTGACAAATAGACCCGGTAGATGGCGTTGCGATTTTTATTGTACAGGGCAGGACAACATTTGCCGAGCCCGCTATTCAGTCAATAAAACTGAAGTACATATTTGTTATTTCAGAATGTATACAACAACAGTTTCAAATACCTAATTAACTAGATTACCTTGTTCATTCTTAGATTCATATACTATGAAAACTATCCCTTTTATCGAAATAAAAAATATTACATGCTCATTTCCATTATCAAATAGGTATGTGTATATAAATGATATTTCATAATAATTGAATGATTTTCAAAGCCCTGAAAAGTTTGTATATATTTAATAAACGTACATATTTTTAATAAACGTACGTACGAAACATATAAATATATTACCCGTCCTTGGAATATGATGATATTTAAATGTATGTAATGTAAGAAAACTTAACTTATTTGTATTGTATTCTACCCATAGTCCCTCAAGACTATAAGTAGAATACTGAGCCCAGATCACCGTCTTCTATGGGTAAGGTGCCCAGAAGGCTGGCTACGTTTCCTCGCTGGATCGCCATACTAATCCGTTGGCCGAGGTAGGCACCAGCCCTCTGATCACCTGAAGAGTCGATGAGTCGTTTTGATAAATTTTGGTAGAGGCTCATGGCCTCAGGACCCCACGGTCCAAGCGTCTCGACAGCAAACGGCACAAACATATAACTCTCACTGAGGGTTGCATATTTCCGCCGCTTGAGCGATTCCGCTGTTTCCGCCGCCGAACCGGCCGATCTAGAAGTGTTTGGTAAATGGGATGCGGCCAACGTGTCTACGCAAGCCTAAGTCAATTTTACGGTTTTTCTATTTCTACCGTCGTTTAATGATTTAAAAATGAAAAAAGAATAATAATTCTTAATCTCAATGGGTTTTTTCTTTTTTCTTAGAAAACTTTCAAAATGACCGTGACCCTAAAATGATAGTTACATTAATTTTTCTCTAATTTTTGAACTCTCGTGAGTTTCAACTATTTTTTCCAATTTTAAAATACACAACATATTCATTGGAAAATTTCAAAAAATTCTAATTTTAATTGGTATAAATATTGATAAACTCTAGTCCCAAATTTACATTTCGGGATAAGATCATTTTAGAAACTGATTATGCCGCCCTCTATCAGATTTCACTTTAACCCTTACAGGACCATAAGATGTCCAAGACTACATGTGCCAATACAACACAATATTTTAGCTATTGTGGGTGTAAAGTAAGAGAATATCACCAGAAAAACATAGCAGGGTGGTTTCCTATAATTTCATGGGAAATGTTTTTCCCTATGGACCAAACCATAAAAGTAAATAAACGAAGAGTTAGGTTTATTATATCGGTATTTTATTTATTGCTTTGTAATACAAATACATAATAAAAATTACCAGAAAAGTAAAATAAATAGTTAGTTATGGTATTCTACGAAAAAAATTCGTTTACTTGTGAAGCACAAGTGGACATTGCAGACACAATTGAACTTAAATAACTCAGAAACCGTTAGGCAAAAAATCATAAGAGAGCTTTTTTTGTAGAGCGTTAAATTTTCTACAAGAATTATTGTTTGTCAACATGATCTATTCATTCGTTCATGACGTAAAAAATTCCAAAGTAATAACAGATTTTTTCCCTCGTTATTTCTATATAAAAGTTTGATTATCGGGGGGGGGGGGGTTAAAATTAAAATGAAGAGCTATAACGTGGCATTAATTTTTTTAATAGATTTAGAACCGATTTAGGACTATCGTGAAAAAAAATTCGGACAAACCCAAAATAAGGATCACCCTAGTACATATATATTTTTGTAATATGTATTTGTATGTTATATTAGTATATTAAGTATATATCTATTTAATATATAAAACATCTGTAAATACTGCATTTATATATTTATTACTAGAATGCAAGAAATTGTACTATGTATACCACCATCGTCATTATAATCTCAATTCATTCCTGGATTTGTCTGGGACAGACCGCTTTTTAGCGAAAAGACCGACCTTTGTGCGCAATGAGACATAGTTTTAGTCAGTAAGTTCTTTTTTATATTGGTGTACAATAAAGAGATGGACCAAGTGAAAACACAATGTTGCAAAAAAAACGTAGGCAGAAAAGTCAAATATCCCCTGAAATACGCCTCTCAATTAGCTACACATGACTTATGAAGGTCCGCTGCAAGGAGCAGATTCTCAGAAGAAATATTTCCGTCCTTTCCACTAAAATAAGCCTTTCAAATACAATCTAACACGTGTTTTACTTCCATATATCACGGCTATAACATTTCGCTGGCATCCACCCCTTTCACGGGTGTCTCGCAAACCGCACCGGGCCACGAATATTCCATCCCGTTCTATCTCTTACATAACAATAATACGTCCTCTACAACCTTCCTGATAAATAGGTTTCTGTGTGTATATGTATACCTATAGATAAGGCCACGTGGTTCAATAATGTACTGCGCGTGAATCAACGCCATCTGTTGGGTGGTGCTGGTTTCATTTAGTTTGTTGACGTGTCCAAGTAATGGTTCTTGTTCTCCATATATTCAATGTACTCTGTGGTTCTTGTTCAGCTCTGTATTTCAGTGAGCGTTTCAAAGAGCCAACCAACAGATGGCGTTAGAAGTAGCATTGTATGAAACTTAAAAAATGTTTTGTGAATGTCGTATTATATTATAAATAAGTATATTTTTCATTGTTACAGCTCTCAGAGCTCGAACACCGGGTTCTGGAAGCGGAGGGCAGAGCAGAAGAAGCAGAGGACAAGGTAATTCTACATATTAATCACAAATATTTTAGTTTTACATCATAAAAATATAATAATTATGCTATTCCATGTATGTACTTTATTGTGTTATTAGTTCCACATTGTCCGTTAGATGTCGCTAGTTCATTTGTGTTGATACTCTGTTAAAATATGAAATTGGAAAGAGACATAAAGACTTTCAACTTATAACGCATTTGACCAAAAATTCAGTAGTTTATCAACAGAGTTTAATTTAAAAAATACCATTTTACCATAAGCAGAAAATAATGCTAATAATAAATAGATCTTTCAATCAAATTTAATAATTTTCAATGATATTGAGTGAGGTTCATGTTATATAGGTTGGTTTGGTTGATTCATCCACATTGAAAGATATAATAATTGATCTAATATCGGCAAAATTAATAATAATTAGGCTCAGAAGAAATAAAATAAGGGAGGCAAGCGGTAAAAAATTAAAAGACATTGTTTTTCGGCAAGTTGTCAGGAAATTTTCTATATTAGATAATGAATTCTTTGGTGTCTACAAACATTCATCTTGAAAATATTATATTTTGAAGTAGGATTTTTTTTGAGATGTCGCCATAAAAACTTTGATTTTCATCACACGAGAAGAGTTATACGGGATGATAGTCATCTGAAATTTTATACCATATACATGAACATCGATTGTAATATAAAACTTTAATTTTTTATTTTTCATTTATTATTAAAAAGTATCCTACAGTATTTCCGTAATTTTACGGCCTAACAATACATAATAATAAATCTAAACCAAAATGGATTCTTATGAAAAAAAAAAACAGAAATATAAATAGCAAGTTACATTACACCAAAATTAATTATTCAAATTTTATTCATTTTAGGCCGGGCGGCCTGTCGTAAGAGGCGAAAAAACAACCCACAGCCAGGTGGTAGGGCATTTGCCCGACTGGATGGCTACCACCCCTGGTCTAAAGTATGTCGCCATAACAACCTTGAGTTGTGTTCCGGCATTGGTGACCAGGTTCCAGTCTCCCTTAAGAAAGCAGCAGCGCATTTGTATGTAGCATGCCTTTGGTGTAGGAAATGTCCATAGGCGATGGTAACCGCTTTCCATCAAGTGGGACGTCTGCCTGTCTGCTGAACTGCAATAAAAAAAATATTATCTAATACTGTGACACTTCTAACGGGAAACTAAACACAGCTAAATGATTAAGGCTGGTGTGCACTGACTTTTAACCGACGGTTAACCGAAAATAATCACTGTTTTTCCATACATTTTTGGCGATTATTTTATTTTAACCATCGGTTAAAAGTCGGTGAACACCAGCCTTAGTATAAATATAAACATTACATTCCTTTTAAAGATAACTAACTGATCGTTTAGGTAAATATTAGATTAAGTTTATAGTATTTATTAATGGAAGGCTCTACACAAGCCTTCACATTATTATAGAATGGATGCTGACATATCTCACTGTTTTGTGTTTGTAATAGATATTGTTACAATAAAAAATTGTCAAGTTCCACGTATTTAAGTAAGCCGGTGAAAAGGCTTTTATTTACTTTAGAAAATACCATTGTAAACCCTTTTCAAGCGCACATAGTCTCAGCTGATTGTTGCACAATTGCAAAGTTCCCTTTTATCCCAACAAAAGCTTTTCGATTTATAAAAGAGTTTTTACCAAACAGAAAGCACCCTTCGCCAAAATGCTGCAAGTCATTTGGGGTCAGCAAAAACGTTTCATTAATCCTGCCTCTGTCAGGAAACGACCCTTCTCGATACGTTTGTTTTGCGAACTATTATATTAATTATTGTTATTATGAATATGAAATATATACGTACTTCTACATAAACTAACTGGTGCTATCACTTAGTTAAAACGGGACTTTGATTTATACTTATAGGTGTATCTTCTAAACATTGCCGGCCCACTGCCACTTCAACTTGCTAGTTTTGCGAACTATGTCGGTAACCTTGGTTCTCCTACGGATATCCTCATTTCTTATTTTATCCATAAGAGAAACACTCAACATAGCTCGCTCCATAGCCCGTTGAACGACTTGAAACTTGTGGACTAATCCTGCCGTCAGTGTCCATGTCTCGGCCCCGTAGGACAGGACAGGACAGTAATGTATCTACTGGTAACTATTCCGCCTCTATCCTTACTAATTTCATTATTTGATACTAAGTTTTCGTAGCGCACAGCTACGCGCTTCCTGTTCTAAAATGAGCTTTAGCGGGCCTCACTCTAAGAGCTCGGGGCTCGATCTACCAGTTTTTGATCGTCTCAGGTTTTAATCAATAAAATTTTCATTGAAATCCGTCGAGTCGTCTCGGAGTCTATTTGAGTATTTTTTTCAGATAGGCAAAAAATATCTTAAGGTCATTAGACCTAAGACTTGAGCTCCGGGATAAACGTTTTGCTACCCATAAAAACTAGAATTCCAGCTGCTCAATTCTGCTATTACTAACTTAATCGGCTGACACTATCGTCTCAATCGTAGATGTGCCTGATTTGGGTATTCTGTTAATTCCAATGGCATGCCCGCGGCAAGCTACTCTTACTTTATAAATATTTATAAACGAAAACTACCGAAATAAATATTAAATTTTTTAGTACATTTTCAATATTTATTTCAGTAATATCGATATTTTTTTTACTATTACTCTGCTGCAACGATAACTAGAAGATTTTAGGGATGTAGTATAATACCAATTTTTAACACTATCATAATGGAATAATTTTTGAATATCTTCACAACACCAACATAGTGAAATAGCAGAACTAGGCTCCAGGTAAACTGCAGCACGGGTGTTCGGTGTCTTTACATCCCTCACCTACACTTATGCGCCACTAGTTTTGTAGAAAAAAACCCGGTGTAACACGGAGGTTTTATTCTTCGACGCCAACCTCTACCAATGTTTAACAAAATAGAATATCATGTCACGTAAGAGAGACTTGGCTTATGTCTGCGATATTATAAGACGTTTTTATTATCTAACAAATCCAAATTTATCCATACCATCATTGATTATTAATTGTAGTAGCCTAATATATTTAAACTACTATACCGGTGTTTTTTTAATTACACTTAATTAAGGTCGTAGGATAATATCTAGCAGAACTACTACTACCCTAGCAACCTAACTACAAGACGCAACTATTTCATATAGTATTAAACTGTAGGTTTTTAGTATAAAATAAAACAGAGATATGAGAAATATTTTTGGGTTAGTATGAGTTTGAAAAAGTTTTGAACTGGTTTTCATATAAAGTAATTTTTCACCTAGTAAAACTTAGTAATTGTAGATTTATTTCTGAGTGACACCTCATAAAACAACCCCAGTTTGAAACATTTGTCCTAATACGCTGGAGCTAAAGAGAGATAGGGGATTTGGAGCTGTGTTGCCAGTTTAAAAGCACATTTCTTTTCCTTAAACTATTTACTTTTTGAAGTGAATTCACTTCAATTGCGTGTGAACTGCACACATACGCACTAGAAGTGACATTTTTATTTTTTCGTTACATTATTTATTCTCTAACCAGTCTTTTGTAGGGTTCCGTGGCCATTTCATCAAAAACATAATGCCCATCTGTGCGTCTGTTTGTGTACGTATGTCACAATGATGAAATCGCAAAATAAGATTAGAATGGTCACAGTACTATTAACTGACTGTTGAAAATTGTATTTTTCATGTAATTGGCAAACGTTGTTTTCTTTTTTATATTTTTTAACGTAATTCCGAAAATAGGTGTAATAAAAATGTGTTTTGCCAAGATCTGTTGAATATTAACATAACAAATTATATTCTATGAAATGGTATTTTTTACAATAAATTTCCGCAGCCAAGTAACAAAAACATAGGAAGTTTGATCACTCATAAAGAACCTTTTTCTGTTTCTAGACTGACATATAATTGATAGAATTTTTTATTTCTAAGATAATAAAGACGAGTTTTCTAATGGGAAAATTGTCTAAATTGCATTAACTATTACTTAATATACGTACCTTGGATTATTAATTTTTTTACGTAATTAATTCGCGTGATTTAACATTTTGTCAATAGCAACCCCATTTGGAGATTTTAGTTTGCGATACACTGTAGCGTTAGCAAAACAAATAGTTACATTTTCTAAATTTATTTACGCAACAAGGTAAATTGGGAACCTTATAAATAAATATTAAAATTGTATGCTAAATATTCACTGGCTAAATATTCAAATTCCCTGACAACTCAAAATTTTAGAGATAAATTAATTCTTATTTCCTTCCTAAATGCTCTGTAAAACTTAAGACAATGAGTCTACAAAGTATAAACCATACTATTCCATTAAGGGTCGATTTTTAAATCATCAGATAAAAGTTATCAGTCGAATAAATTATAACCTGACTTAATTCAAAAGTAAAACTATTCAACTGTTTTATTCATACAACTGTCATTTTTAATTTTCCCATGTTGGTTTTATTCTGTAGTATAATAACTTTTATCTGGTAATCGAAAAATCTGCCCTAAAACAAGAATTCTCTCTTAAATTTTCTTGTATATTTCATTTCGATATCTACCGGGTTCCTGAGATATGATTATATAATTTTAAAGTTCCTATTTCCGCATGAACTTGACGGCCAAAACTGATTATTAAATATCTATATGTTTTTTTTTTGTTTTTTTATGATTTGTTTATTACTTTTGATTTGTTTAGTTTACTTGTGTATGTCCTAAAAATAAACCTGTTTTCTTTCTTTCTTTCTTTCTATATGTATTTTTTTGTTAACGCTACCGATGCTGCATCTGTACACAAGTGCAGACATAAATCGACTCCGCACTGGGGATGCCGTTATTGATTTTCACAATGCTACATTATGACTCACCGCGACTCGGGTGCTATACTTATACTGGAGAGTATACACTGGGAATAACAACCCCATGACTTTAATGTGTTTGCTTTTATATTTATTTCTAATGTGCTCACTAGGTATCACTAGTGTCCAATCGTCGTGATGAAGTAAATGTAACATCTACGGAAACTTATTGATTTAACTCAATACGCTGTTCAAATGTGAAATCAAAAAGATATCTATCAAGACATAATTTTATAATGAGTTGATCTAATAATTATATTTCACGTAATGCAATGCCAAAATGTCCTGTGGCGGCATTTAGTCGTGTAGGGCTTAGGAGTTTTTCAGTTACATTTTTTTACTGGATGATTGACGAATCCAAATTTTAAGGGCTATTCAAATTAAGTGCAAAACATTTTAAAGGTCTAGGAATATCAATCCTAGTATTATTGTTCTATTTGATGACGTATACTTCTCTTGAACAACTTGTAGAACAACCTTTTTGATACATTTACTTTTCTATATATTTTACATTCTATAATCGGTAATTCTTCTTGTCTGCTTGGTACGAAAATTATTTTCTGCTGAAATTAATAATGAAGATATTAAATATATTATCCTAAACCAAAGCCTATCTTCTTCATTGCGCTCATCCGCCCGCAAATTAACATGTAGAACTTAGAAATATCCATACTAATATGCAACTGTGAACGTGTGTCTGTTTGGCTACTTGATCTAATTCGTCGTTTCGGATTCGGCAACAAATATAGCAACGAATATGGCATAGTTTTCTTCTAAGGAAATGCAAGAAATCACCAATTCTAAGCAGTTGAATAAATAAATAAAAAATCTTGATTACACACCATTAATAAAAAACTTATTCACCTTTTCTTATAGAAGTTAAATAAAAAGGCAG
Source organism: Dendrolimus pini (assembly GCA_949752895.1). NCBI lineage: Eukaryota > Metazoa > Arthropoda > Insecta > Lepidoptera > Lasiocampidae > Dendrolimus > Dendrolimus pini. The sequence continues at coordinate 17,392,467 of OX457135.1, forward strand.
TCCGCCTTCGCCTTGGTATCCACGTCCTTAAAATATACTCTTTCAAATAAAATGTAGATGTTTGAAGTTATGGGTAATTTTTCTCTAGTATTGAGAAGGCAGTTTAGTTTTACTAGAACAGTCAACATTTTGCGTCTTCCAGCAAAATTCAATGGGAACCTTGAGTATAATAAAATGCTGCAAATGTCGTTCAGCGGCGTGTGACTATACCAATGGTCATTTGTCTCATTTTATTGCGTCGACGTGATACGACACGACACTTTGCAACCCCGCAATGAAATACATATCACCGTTACTTATTGTATATGTTGGCGAAATATATCTAGAGTTCGAAAAGTTGTTCTTGGAACAACTGAAACAGGTTCTAATGATTTCTGCATACATGATGTAAATGCAGAATAAATCTTGAAATGTAAAGAAATGAAAATTTTCTATTAAAAAGACGAAACAGAATTGTGGGGTACAAGAGTGAAGGTAAATAGAAATGATTGATGTGAAAGAGAACTTGAAGAATTGTAATTTAACCGAAGATGTATGTTAGAATAGATGAGTATCAAAGTAAGAGATATATTATTTTGACCTATGGAAAAGGTGAAAGGAAGGACATACAATGAAAAAGTAAACATATGACCAAAATAATATTTCTACTTAAATAATAGTTTTCGTTTTTCTGTAAGTCTTTCAACTGGCTTAATTTGAGGATATACAATGTGTAAGTTTGTTTTTAGGTATCCAATTTTTTTAGAACTATCAGAAATTCTTCGCTTATTATGTACCATGTATAATAGCAAAATAGTGCTAGCAAGAGTGTGTAAGTGTAATCTATGACCGCGTGCGGATAAGGATATATAGATTTTTAAGTTCTTTTTCGGAACTAACGCTAAAAAAAATTTGATTAGGCTAAAATATTTAAGTAAAGAATAATTCTTAAACGGTATATTCTTAATTGTGAGAACATAATATTGGATGACCTAAATCCTCTGGGCTCAATAAAATCAAACCAACACGTGCAACTTAAATCTGAATGCTTGTATTTTTATTGTATAAAACACGAACGATGACATAATAACCCTACCGGCCGTACGTACCCCTGGCCTCCACATTCACCCCAGTCTACCTTTCATTATACCAATCGATCAAACAAAAGTAAACTTTATAGCCCAACAATAAAAATCAAAATAATACGTATCAATAAACCCCGATTGTTGGTTTTATACAATTGTTTTTTTTTTCTATCAAAAGTCTCGGCAATGGCGTCCACCCTTCCACGCATGCGTGCTCAAACACAGCTAACTTCATGTGGATGTATAGTACCAAGCAAGCCACGGTACAACTTCGCTCCTAAACCTGTATATACAACAATTTTACCTAATATTTAACTGTAAAATACTATACGAAAACGTAAATTAAATCCGTCTAAAACCACGAATGTTCACGTATTTATCGTCAATGTTTTAAGAGCACGCGTACGTCATTCACCGCTTAGCGTAGTAAGGTCGCTTGTATTGAAATACTTTTGATCAATAGGAACTCTTTATTAATTTATTTGTGTTCTAGATAAGAATGCATCGCTTCTCGTCGCGGTAATGTATTTTGGAGCTTTTTAGATCGCTATGACCATTGTGATATAGACTCAAGGCCTAAGTGTGACAACGAATGTTTTTGGTGTCTAATTTTCAAAAGTAGAACATTTATTTTTTGGGCTAAGTGCACTCGTCAATTGTAATTTGTGTTAGCGCGGTTAGTGATAGAGTTAATATGTCTAAGCCTAATACATTGAAGGCTCATAGACTAAGTGCTGAGTTTGCTGAGAAACGTGGCCAGTCGATGAAGAAAACAGACCCTTCCAACCCATAGCAACCACCCGTAAGTATTCTGTAGTTTTGTTATACTATGCAATTCTATGCCTACTCAAATACAATCTGTCAGACAAGCTCTGGTCTTCAAGACAAGTGATGTACATAAAAAGTCTAATAAGAATTTTTCCAGTAGTCGATAATTAAAATAGTGATTGTTAAGATAACGTGCCTATACTAGTATAACTACTCTATTACTGAAATTTATTTACTAACAATATCTATCTAATCCGCACATCTACATTCATATTGAGTTACAATAGTCTTTAAGACTCATAAAGAAGCCTTTAAACTTATTCTAACCCAATATGAATAAGACCGTAATACATTATGTTCTTTATCCCACTTGTTCTAAAGATTCTCAATCGAACTGGAAATGTTCAGAAAGCAGCCAACGTTCCCTCAAAAACCTCTTTAGTAAATTACTTCACTTTTGATTTCTGCTTTTCTTTGTTTATGCTGACGGTAGGTATCTAGCAGTAGCAACTACCTATAGTTAATTTGTTTAAATGTCTACGAAAAACATTCCGTTTATGTTTAGCCCAATTTTAAATTACTTATTTGTGTCATTTTATGTTAAATTATTATATATTGTAAGATATCTAAATCTCATCATTATCGTTAAAAATCTTACATAAATAAATAAAACGCATCAAAATACTACAAAATTTTCGTAGAGTAACTCCGATTACGCGAATTTCAACATGGACGACACTCAGCTGTTCCTAAAGTTTGCACATGCGTAGCGTGTTTCCCGCCACCTTTGAACCTTTATGTCTCTGGAGTTTGAAAAATTTCTAACATAGAACTTGTTAAAGATAATAGATTAAGTAGCGATGGTATAGTAGCTCAAATAGATGTATTACATTCCGATGGTGTAGGTTCGCATACTGGCACAGAACATAGTATTTCTAGCCTTATGTGCATTGTGCATATTGTTACAAACAAGACGGGCCACTAACAACCGTTTACTGTTAAAGGAAAACATCGAGAGTAAAGCAGTTAATTTCTATCTTTTTATATTTATAAAACGATACAATATTTTTATAGTACAATACACAGGCTGACTGCTAAAATGGTGGAAAGTGGTTACAACCTATGGGTCACATGAGACGTTATTAATGTGTTGTCCGCGCCTAAGGATTTTTGTGACGCCTTCTAAAAAATATATTGTAAACTTTAAAATATGTTGATTGAAGAATCTATAATAATATTAAAAATTCTAAAAATACCGTGTTCCTGTACATTGAAGCTATTAAAAAAACAACTGGAAGAGTCTTTATATACAATGGAGAACATGATGCAATTTTGTTTAAATTTCTAGTCTGTTTGTCCGAGATTCACGTAAACACTACTGAGCTGAGTTCGATGCGGTTTTTGCTGATCGATAGCAAATCTTTAGACTTAAAATTTGCGCTACTTTTTATCCTGGGAATTCTGAGGGAATATTTTTGGGAATGATTTCAAACGATTTTTTCACTGATCGACAGAAATTTTTATGTAATAATGTGTGATACTTTTTATCCCGGGAATCGCGGGAATTTTCCCGGGAGCAGTTTGAATTTGTTCTGGTGCCTATCTCGACACAGTTTTAACTAAAACGATAGATTGCATCCTTTTTTCCATTTGATGCGATACTTTATATTCCGGGAATAACGTGGGAATTTTTCTGGTAATGTTTTAAAGTGGGTATTACACATAAAAGTTAGCGGATTATGATCCGATTGATACTAAAAGAATATAATCCGGGACTTTTTAAATCATCTGTTTATGTCATTCAAAGTGGTCCATATTAACATAAACTTTAATCATTCAATGATATTGAATACCCCCTCCTGTGCTTTCAGTTCTGTGGTTTTCTACCAATTGATTCCACTTGGTTGATGCGTCTAATTTCTATCAGCATTACCTTGGAATGTGACGATATATGTGAACTACACTACTGACACTTTTTCAATTTAAAGCTTTAGATATAGACCTTTTACCTCGTATTAAAATAAAATATCATCAAAATGGATGATGATAACGACAACAATACATAAAAGCATCAAAACATCGGTGTATATAATAACAGTAGCAATGTAATCAAATATGACGTATTGCTCCGTTACTACAAGTCACGAGTTTATCAACTCGATCTATCGAAAACGGTTTTTCATTTTAGAAACATTAATAAATGACCTGAATATTTTGCCGCTCTAAATATTTACAATTTGAATCATTATCATGTTTGTATAAATTGTTGTCATCAGTTAGTGTGTTAGCAATGGTTTTGGTCTAAACAATCAGAAAGATATCTACGTCCAGTCTTACGAAGAAGCACTTTCTCAATCAATAGACAGTATATGATCCGACCGCAATGTCGAATTCTACGACTAAATTCCGATTGTAACTATTTAGTGCATTTATCTATCTATTAAACAGTAGGTACTTTTGGTGGTTTAAAGATTATTGTTCCTGAAAAGACAGCTTATGAATTACATAGATTGTTTAATATAAAAACTGATAAATCTTTTGACACCATCTAACTCAATGTTTGCAAGTCCACCATTCATATTCATAGGTAGAGCAATTTTTTCTAGGCAATCGTGTTTCATCTTCAACCGCATTATCGTTTAGTATTGGGCGAAATGGTGGTCAAAACCTATTTATAGTAAAAAACTTGCGGAAGTAATCTGGTTGGTCGGGTTTCAATTTTATTTTTTATGTGACTGGCATATAGACTATAAAATTGCTTACCTTTCAAAAGCACAACGAGTATCCTTGCCTGTAAGAAAATATCATTTTTCGATATACTGACTTATTGACTCGTAGTACTGACCATGAGTCATGCAGTGCATTAACCCGCTTCAGGCAGATGTCTAAACGGATTAGTCCGCAGATGAGTCTATGGATTAACTAGTTCCAGACCCAACTGCTTGGTTAATGATAAGAAAACCTATTTTCTGTGCTTTTAAAACGATCATTATTTTCCCGTCTAGATTGATAGGTCTATTAGTCTTTGAGCGAGCGATTTGGGGTTAGTTATTCATGAAATGTTCTGAACAGTACAGCTATGTCTAGACTGTTGGGATTTTTTAAAGAAAATCGGTTTATTTATGTGACCTGAAATACTTATAAAAATTATATAATTAAATATTTAATATTTGAAGTTACAATAAAATGAATTTTTATTGCAATTTGATTTGCATAGTAACTTAACTTTTTAAGTAATTAGAATGTAGCATATTTGAATTTCCAACGTTTGTCAAAGCTTAGAGGGTCCATTGTTAAAAAATACTACGCACAGCTAAAGTTTTGTGATCAAATCTTTGATTTGTTTGATTCATTTGATATGTTTAACAAAAAAATTACTTGTATTCAAAATATTCAACTAAAATCCCAAAAGTAACGTTACTGTTACACTACCACTAACCACATATCCAGGGAAATTGCCCATAAAAACTATTACGCCTTGATATATTAGGTATATGACCGGCTATAAAACCCTCTACCCCCATAATAGTTCCAAGAACGTCCCGCCATCCGATCTGAATGTTATCTAAATAAAGATCAAACTTTACATATTCGACTAAGACATGTTCGGTACGACAAGTAAAACACTAATGTCTTTTAAACTTTCAATCTCACACTGATTAAAGAAAATCTTACCCATAAACTCCTCTTTAGTCGAATATTTTGGGTACAACCTACGTTAATCATTCAAATTTCGTTTATTTGTGCTCCTTTTAGATAAACAACAGGTAATACACCTTTATAAGGAAAAAATATATATTCATTGATAAGGGACTGATTCTGATTCTTTTACTTAAGATTTGCCTACTCGTTTCTTAACGAGATTATTATAACTAAGGTCGTATATTGTGAGGGATTAGGACCTCCTTAAAGGTAATTATTATAAAAACGTTGGCCACATACTACAATTTATAAATGCACCAATATTACAAAATCTTTAGATTGCATTGCCAATAGTCAAATACACGTCTCATACATGCGTCCCCCAGCAATATGACACCACGATATGGTGGTAGAGCCATGCAGGAATTATTATCTTAATAATAATTCCTGTAAAACAGCTGTACTGTTAGAGCTGGCTCGATCTGTGTGATACCACGCTCTCACAGAATACCGGCGTGAAACGATTGCCCTTGAGCTAATAATGTATCCCCCTTCCCCTATTCCAACCGTTTCATCTCATCCTAAAGGCTGATACCGCATTAGCATCGCCATTGGTGTTGCAAACGTCGACGACGGTAACCACTGACCACCAGCTGAGTCGTCTGCCTGTTTGCCAGTTTCTCAATAAAAAAAAGACGTCAGGAACTGGATCATACACTACTTTTGATATCTATATGTGTTATAGAGCCTAACGTCATTGATGGATTTATACTAGGGGCACTAGGGCTAGTGCTCAGGGCTGCGAAATTTTCAAGGGCTGCAAAATTTGTAGAGTCAGCAAAAAATGTTTTCAACTTTCTGCTATAAAAATCCTTAATAATTAATATAATTATGACATTCCGCATGTCGTTGGTGATGTCAAAGAATATGAAAATATTAAAACCCAACATTAACATAATAAATAGGAGGAAAATAACTTTTGGTGGCTAAGTTACGAACAACAACGAAAAAAACTAAAATTTCCAGCAAGAATGTCGTGTCTACAACGAACTCAGTATAAAGAACAATGAATTAGATACATTGAATGCAAAGCTTTAGGTTTTAAAAATCGGTAATTTCTGTACTGAAAGATCACACCTCTACACTTGTTTAGTAATTACTAATTTGTTTAATGTATTTTCTTTCCTCATCTATTTGCTTACAATGTATCACTGAAACTAAAATATATTCATAAATTTAAGTATTTATCGATTATTGTTAGTTACATTAATAGAATTTTGTTTACGAAAATATAATTTTAACACTCATGTGTCAGCACACTTGGATTCTAATCTAGACCTAATAATTTACAAACTATATTACGTTCGTTAATTAGATAAGAAATATCGATTGCTACTGTTGTATTGTCCAAATAAATACATTTCGCAATCTCAAGAACTTTTCCTATTCTTTGTTACTACCCATAGAACTACAATCCGCTCAACCGTTTTCAATAATGATATATTATGGTAAACCCTAGCAAAAACCGAATCTAATTTATCTAAAGATAACTTTAAGCACATTGGATCTGATAGAGTTGATAGACAGACAGGCGTAACGTGAATATAGATAAATCTTCACAGGAAGCATGAGCTGGCGAGCGCTTCCCGTGACAATTTCGTACGTGATTTCCGGGTGTTCCGGGTGAAGACGGTTTTATGTTAGCCGATAATATAGACGGTTATTGCGTTTACCAAAGTAAATCTTATGAAGTGGCCGGGGCCGTCGTAAGAATGCGGTTGATTCGTTTTATGGTGTTAACTTGTATGTACATTTTTAGTAGTAGTGTTGCTATGAAGCAAATTTACATTTTAATACAACATGGGAATATCGAGTATAGTTTGAAAAATTACGTACAACGGCTATATAGGTAAATAAAATTTTATTTGGGTTTTTGAGAAGGTTGCGATAAAAAAAAATAACAGTGGTAGCCGGTAGTGGTCGAAATTCGCCTATAATTAATTTTAATTATAATTTTGAACAATATTAAGGTTCTGGTGTCTAAGGCTATATACTTCGATAATTACAGATTTCGCCAAGACTACACTGTTTATTTTACTTTAACAATAAACAAAATGCGTGTGTGTGTCAAACACATGGTAGTGTGTGTAATGTTTTTTTATTGATTTTTGTGTTTTTTGGCATTGCAACTGGTTTCTAGATTTTTATTAAGAGCTCTCTGAAGTCTGCTGGGTACAGCTAGTCTATAATAAAACAAAGAGTTAAATGTATTTACAAAAAGTTTGATAAGCTTATATAATAATTAACTCTAAATAAGCTTTAACTGGGAAAGTACTGGATGCTAACAACCTACGGCCTTACTTATAATAATCTCGTTAAGAAACGATTAGGCATCTCTTAAATAAGAGAATCAGTCCATAATCAATTAATATCTTTTTTTCACTTATAAACATGTATTACCTGTTGTTTACCTAAGAGGAGCACAGATAAACGAAATTTAAATGATTAACGTAGGTTGTACCCAAAATATTCGACTAAAGAGGAGTTTATGGGTAAAATTTTCATTAATCTGTTGCTGAGTAGTTTCTTTAAATTTAAGAAAGGATTATAAGTAAGGCAGATGCTAACTAATTAGCTGTGATGTTTCACATGACATCTAATTGTTGTTTTTTATATAAAATATAGGTCAATGTCTATCTTTTTTCTTAAAAAAGATCAACCAATGTTAAAGACGATTAAAAGGACAACTCAAGTAAGAAGTACAATTTAGGATTGAAAAGAAATTTTAAACTTTAAATATTTCATTTTCTTTAAAACGGTTAAAAAGTGGTTTCTCATTAATGTGTTTTCTTTTTCATTGAATATGTAGAGTATGTATTATGATAACATAGGATATTTTTATCCCCAAAATTGTATAGCAAAAGACTTCGGTATAGTGTAGCATGATGATGATGATTGTATAGTAAAAAGTCCTAGTTTTCTACAACAAACATTTATATACAAATCATTTTATAATTTTAATTAGAATTCATTCAGTTTGAAAGGGTCCTTGACGCTCTAGACTCTAGAGTAACTGAAAAATACTTGAAGCCTGTAAAATGGGCAAACGCGAAATATGAATGTGCCAGAATAGGAGTTATGTTCTGGCACAACTCCAATATCAAGCGCCGTACTTTATATGTATCTACCATAAAGTATGAAAGAAGCAGAGTCGCGTTGTATATGATATTTGATAGTGTTTCAGATGTCGTGAACTATATTTTCAGTAATATTTAGCTAGCTGAATTAACTTCTACAAACGAACAGGCAAATAACGGTGTTCTCGTTTACATAATACGCTTCTTTTGAAATAAATATTGTTACAAGTAGGGCCACCTGCATACCTGTAGACAAAGCACATTTATTACCTGCCGCGGCGTTTGAGCATTAGCTCATTATTAATGTTCATCATTAATGTTATTAAACATTGAAAATATTTTATGACTATCTTCTTTTTTTTACACTGTTTTTAAAATTTGTAGAAAACAGACAATTGTGTATTGTACTCGTTTATGGCCGTTTGCGGGCATAATTACGCAGGGGGTGCGGATTACGTTTTCTGGGAAATTGCGTCGACGCTTGCCAGGTAGACATATTGCATCGGTGTATTATAAAGCAATGGCCAATGGAGAGATCGTCAGTCTAGCGAGAACCACGATCAAGGCGAGACTTGTGTACATTCGATAATTGTAATATTGAATGACGAATTACGTTGAACTGATTGTGTTCGGTTATATTTGTACCTGTGTTATACGTGTTTGTATAATTCTAATAAATTCTATAGTAATTTCAACAGCATTTGAATTCGAGTCCTGTAACTCGTAACAATATAAACAAAACAAGTGTAAGTACTTCCGAAAAATCGATTAAATATATATTTTGTAGTTGATTGCAACTTTGTAGGTAATGTATATTGTTTGCCGCATTAAATGGTGAATAATAAATAAAGCAACCGAGTGCGTATCAGCTCATAAATTTCTTGATACTGGGCTCGGTCTTCCTCTTTAAGAAAAGATTGGTCAGTATACCTGCCACGCTTGTCCAAGGCGCAATAAGTGGGTTTGAAGCTGCAGTTATTTCGATGTTAAAATAATACAATTGTAAAGAACATGCACATTTGTAAGTAGCGCATGCTTATCGGCCAGTTACATTTCACAAAGTTCCTTTTGTTTTATAAATAAGCAATCGACTAAGAAGCGACTCGACGCGATCGACTATCAAAAAGCTTGTTAAATTGTATAATTTATACGCACTTTGTACGTAATATCGCGTGCATCTGTCAGTCTTCATATTTTCGTTCGCAGTAGAACAGGCGCACCCCATGTTACAGCTGTCAGTTACCATCGTCGTATCAAAGTAATATGATCTATAAGTCAGTGTTGCTCATGTATTTACCCGTTCTCATTAAAATAGATTCGCTGGAATCGCCTTTGAAGTCATTAAAATTTAGTATCTTGTTGAAATTTTGTACTTTATGCATGCTGTCTAGCGTGTCAGTTTGACAGTCGAGCTTCACTTGTGATAATAATGCGAATTGCTACAATATTGTTTTTATACAATTATATATACTTTATCTGTAAATATTTAACGTCCTGAACAATAATAAGAATATCGTATCACAAATAACGTATTAAACCCGTCGTTACATTTGCGTGAATCGGCCTATAACTCTAATATTATCCCAGATGAAGCAGTAAGATAAATAAGTTCAGCCAGTAAACACATTCCGTACACATATTTAATTATCAAAAATAGATAACAAGGGGATTTTATTTTTACAACAGTAATATTATTCATATAACAATATTTTCCAAAAGAAAATTGTCTCTGTCTGTCTCGCTCGTGTTAATATAGACCGCATCAATGAAGTCATAAACTAAAAATATTATTATACTTTTCTATTACTAATGGTACTGGTTATAAAAAGGTCAATTTTTCATAGTTATTGATAGGATAAAACAATTTGAACATTATTCACTTATCAGTCGGGTTATATTATTGAAGTGAAACTTCTATATAGAGGGGGTCTTACGAATTTTTGGCTCACAAAAAGATGTCACGGTCACGTGGTCACCGTCACTAATTCTTACATTTTTAAACTCGTGATATCTTTCGAATGGAATGTCCGAATTGAATAATTCAAAAAGTTATGTAAAGATATTGAAACAGTCTTGAATATGAAGTAATTTATTTTGATAAGGATTAATACCAAGATACAAATAAAGAGCCTTTTCTAGCGGCGGCATTTTAATTAAATTTTTAAAATAAAAGAACACTTATTGTGGCATAACTATAATAGTTAGACATATGCTGTCGCGACACTTTTTGTAAATAATGATGTGTTCTACAAAGTCGTAGTGCATTATTTTATTCTATCATCAATAGTTTTCGCAGTGCACGCGATTTTAGGTATTTTTTACACCTTGTGTTACATTATTGGAGTTTTAGTAAGGATCCCTAATTTTTTTGTAAATATAATATAGTCTTTGTCACCCAGGAATAGTGTAGCTTGCCAACAGTGAAAGAATTTTTAAAATCGGTTCAGTAGTTTCAGAGCTTCTTCAATGCATACAAACAATCTAATCTTTCCTCTTAATAATATTAGTCCAGATATTCATATATTTACTTTAAAATTAATTCGATATGTGCATATTACAAAAAGCGTAAGATTTTGCGCCAGAAGTTGTTTAATAGAATTCGGAGCTGGGTTGCCCTAAAAAGCGCTTTATCTATCTCCGAAAGCGCTATTGAAGCCCCAGTGAGCCGAGCGCCGGGCAAATCCCGTAAAGCGAGCGAGAGAACGAGCGAGGATATACCTCGTCCCTCTAATACCTAAAATCGCGTTCAGCGCATCGGAATGTGCAATGTTCCGAGCCGACATTAATGGAGACAAACTTAAGTTTGCATCGAACTATGCTCTGCTAATATTTTCTTAATTTTTGCGCCTTGTACTCGTATACATAATAAAATTACGTTATTACTGCGCTTAAAAACGTTAAAACGTAGTTTTATTATCTATACTTCTGCTCTCCACGCGACTGGGTATCAATGCCACTATTTGTAGTTTATGTAAAAAAAAAATAGAGAGTTTGTTAAGGAAACAAATTAACAACAAGCAAACTTTGCCAACGGTTCAGTTTTTCGAAAGTCACAACAAAAGTGAACGACAACGAACGGCAAAACTGTTGACGTATAAAAATATTTGGTGCGTGTGTAGCGTATTACATTTACACCATTAAAATGTACCTAACCTAACCAAATCATAATTTGCAGTAAACCTGAGAAAAACCGAAATGTGTGCTAGGACACATATTAGAAGTGAAACTTCAACGGACAAGTGGAAAAACGAATCGCAACGGACAAGTGGAAAACGAATTGCAACGGATAAGTCGGATAAGTGGGAAAACGAATCGCAACGAACAAGTGGAAAAACGAATCGCAACGGACAAGTCGAAAATCTTCAACTGAAAAGCGACAAAATGAATCGCAACAAAATTTTAACTTGAAGTTTTACGGACAGGTTTTTAAATTGGACAAGTACATTAACAATCTGCCCGTAACACTTCAAGTTGAAATTTTGTTGCGATTAATTTTGTCACTTTTCAGTTGAAGATTTTCGACTTGTCCGTTGCGATTCGTTTTTCCACTTGTCCGTTGCGATTCGTTTTCCCACTTATCCGACTTATCCGTTGCAATTCGTTTTCCACTTGTCCGTTGCGATTCGTTTTTCCACTTGTCCGTTGAAGTTTTTTATTTGATGTATAATTTTTATCTGATGATTGAAAAATCGGTAATAAAAGTTTTTTTAACCGACTTTGAAAAAAGGAGGAGGTTCTCAATTCGTCGGGATCTTTTTTTTTTGTTGCTTTTTTTTATATATGTTCGCCGATAACTCCATGATTTATGATCCGATTTACGTGATTCTTTTTTTGTTCGACGCGGAATAGCTTCCAATTGGTCCCCTAAAAATTTTACATAGTTTGGCCCAGTAGTTTTCATTTTATGAACATTTTTCATGGAAATAATTTTCACTCCGTTCCATATGTACACCGATTACTCTGAGATTTATGATTCGAATCACGTGATTCTTTTTTTGTTCGACGCGGAATAGCTGCCATGTGGTCCCCTAAAAATTTGACATAGTTTGGCCCAGTAGTTTTCATTTTACGATCATTTTTTTGTTCCCGGTTCTTGGGACCTATATTTTTTAAGAAGCGCGGCACCATTCGTAGGTCCACCCATACATAGCTAGACACTAAAAAGTAACAAATAAAATTTAAAAACTTCGTTTAAAAAAACTGACTTCAAAAACGAAAAAACCAAAATGTATAAAATAACTTATTTCTAAAGCTATTATTATTAATATATATTATCTAAAACATCTTGAAGTCGGTGCAAAGTAAAACATAAAAATTACTATATTTTGAAAATTACTAAGCACCGACTTTAAGATGTTTTAGATAATATATATTAATAATAATAGCTTTAGAAATAAGTTATTTTATACATTTTAGTTTTTTCGTTTTTGAAGTCGGTTTTTTTAAACAAAGTTTTTATCTGTGCTTAAGGATCACTAGGTACTCTCTTTAGGATGAAAGGTATCTTATGTTCTTTTGTGTAACCCTGACAACGGGTGGGTATGCAAAATTTCAGGATGGTCGATTAGGTACTTTACGTAATTGAACGTTTAATATTCCTTTACAGAATTACATCTTTAGAAGCTACACTATGACTTGGTGTAATTATAATACAGCATGTGTTTTTTTCCAAGATCAGGCGATTTGAATTCTAACCAGGGTAATTCATTTGTCAAAAATCTAAAGATGCGTTTTTAGTTTTTATCAAAATCGGTCTCTAGACTCCTTTGTGTATTTTTCGGTGTCATATAGTTTCGGATTTGACCATGGAGGCCCACTTGAAAAATTCACTCTGTACTTCATGTATATATAGTATACCTACTAATCCCTTTAAAACGTAATAATTACAATTTTAAATTTATCGTAATAAGGAAGTAAAGTTTTATATAGGATATAAAATTTCTTGTTCTCTAAATCCTGATTGCCATATCGCTGGTGTTAACTTTGCGTGAGGTTTCCCAATGACTAAAACTCACGCATTTGATCCAATGCTTTGAACCTTAAAAAACAGTATAAATTAATTAAAATTCTGTATTGAGAACAACATTTTATATTGCGAGTAAAAGCTTAAAACAAGTTTTATGTATTTACCAGTGTATAGATGTAAATGTAGATGACAAAGTTTTGGACCTTGCAAGCGCTTAACTCATCAATTGTTGTCCCTTTATGGGCCGTTCCTATATCTTATTATTCATTCACTTGTCTTTTGAAGTGAAATTTCTTTATTTAGACGTTGTGATTTGAAACTTGATGAAACTAAAAAGAGATAAACACACTTATCACAAAACACACAGCTTAAATATATTATAACGATATAATATATGAGACGTGACGTCACGATATTTAGAATTTGGAATTCCCCTTGGAATTCCTCCCACACTTTGTTTCACTTCTGAGTGTAAACTGCAAACACACACACACACATTAGCACTGAGTATATTTGAATACATTATTTATTTAAATTCTTAAACAAATAAAAAATTTAATCCATTAGTGTGTGTGGTTCGGTAAGTACTTGGCCGATTTTTACTGGACGATAGTTCTTCCTAATATTATGACTTTTTACATTATTTGTATGGAGCTTATTTTAAATTTTAGTCGGTAGTAGTCGGGTATTAGTCGGCATATTGTTGTCAAAATTAATAATGTTCTAGAAAAAAAAACGCTTATTAATGTTATTTTTATATTTGTAAAGCATATTTCAGACAGTACTGTATAATATCCAGTACGAATCGCCCAGTCGGCGCCGCTCTACGTGGGTGGACGCGACACTTGGGTGAAGGCACGCATTATGTCTCAAACTCCATTCAACCGTGCTTAGAACAAGCATAATGATCATAACAACATGTCTAATACCAGTTTTATTTGTGCAACGCGATGTACATACGTATAAAATACCCATTCATCCGAGACCTGAAGATAATTTTCGGGGTGAAATTGTTTCGATAGCGCATTCCACAGCCCTGCAGTGTGCTGAAAAAGGTGCAGACAAAACATTTTATCCGCACCAGTTTTATGCCTATCGAGAATCAATGATATAAAACAAGCGTGTTTTGAAGACAGAAGAAGGAGAAGTGAGAGGGATCAGGTTGAAAAGGTTTAAGTGCACATTCTGCGAAGTGTATTATATATTTATTCTATAGTGGCTGATTCCTATACTCTATGAAGTTTATTTATTTTTTACAGTTCATTTGCCTTACTATTAGTTAAAATTTAGCATAAGCTCCATTCAAGTAATGTCAAATATTTACCGATTGTAAGAACTTTTTTAACTATTGATGGTAATTTCTTAACTTGGTAATTTCGTCCATACTTTACTGTTATAATCTATATATATAAACGAAAGTCGTGTTAGTTACACTATTTATAACACAAGAACTGCTGTAACGATTTGGCTGAAGATTGGTGGGGAGGAGCTTAGAACAAGGAGACGTACATACGATACTTTTTATCCCGTTGGAACCTGTAGGTGGCGCTGAGATCGGGTTCTAGAATCCTACTATTCACCTGGACCGATTTAATAATAATGACTGTGTGATTTTTATAAATAGTGTAAATAATTTAATTATTGTAGTACTGGTGTGTGCGGTACTTCGAATCATCAGTTTCCTTGTCAATCCGTTGATAAAATCAAATTATGCGAACTGTTTATTAAAATACTGATGTGAGTGACATTTCCGGTTAACTACTTTCATAAACTTGTTTTTGTTCGATCTTGTAGTATAAAAACTGGCGGGAATTAAGTGTAATTCTGTGACAGTCAAGTGTTAGGACGAAAAAAAATTATACTAAAAATAAATTATTAGTAAACGTTAATGTACTAAATCATTTAAAAGAACGTTATCATGGGGTCAATATATGATGTAGACAGTCTAAAATCACTTTCTGGCCTTAATAAACTGCGTCAAAGGAAATTACCTACTCTTTCCAACATGTGGTAGCCAGTATGAGTTGATCTCTTTCCTTTGAAGGTAGATTAATTAAATTCTGAGTTGAGCTTTCAATATGGGAGCCCTGTTTGCTGAAGTGCGTAAGTGTTAGTGGTAAACATGGTCTCATCTACCTTGAAAATGAACCTTACGGAACTACCTTTACGGATCTATTTAGTATGCAGATATAAATCCAAAGCAATAACCGTGACAATAGTCCAGACTGCCTATATGATTACTCAGTTTTACGAAGTGCAGCTAAACGTTGTGAAAATTAAGCAATTATGTTTATATATATTATAGTATGGAGTTATAGAATATAATAGTATATGAATAGTATTCTATCAGTAAATTTGAAATTACTGATTTTAATTTTGTACATTGGTAGAGATTTCGAATAATTTATAGCATTAATGATACAAGTATATTTTATTTATTTACATTAAATATATGTAAATTATAAATAAAACAATAAAGAAAACTACATAATTTATTAAACTGAAATATTTAAAACTAATACAAAAAAACAAACAATGTATTAATAAATATAATTTAATAATTTTAAGGGATATAATACGATTTCTATTTTGAATTTTTGTGTATATTAAATAGCACGCAGGTCTCGGAAGATATGAATTTTAAACAGAAAATCCTACGCGAACGAAGTAGTAGGCATAACTAACACAAAACCACAACAATGAAACATATCATCAATAGTCTTCAGATATTAATGTAATTTTGTTAATAGACAAAACTTGTTTATTACCTTGTATGATTAATAAGCTGTTCTGTATAAACATAGCGAATATATTGATGTACTTTGATGTATGGTTTCCCTATGAATATCGCTAATAAAATCGCCATATATTTAATCAAGCTAATGGCTAAATATTTGACCGCCTTATGCTTGTCATAAAAACAAGTGCATTGGCACAGAACTACCACATAACAATAAATAAAGACACTTAAAATAAAGGATTAGAGCTTAATATGGTTTGGCAAAAGGCTTACAGATAACAGTGTATTTATTGTGAGTCAGCAGTGTTGCCAGCTTCGCAGTTTTGATATTATATCCTAATTTTTGCTTTTGTTATTATGTTCTCACTCATCTCAGGCATTGTATTCCTGCAACTAGAACTTAACCATTATTTTTTAAAGAAAACTAGTACTAACTAGCTACACAATGAAAAGATGTTTTATAATTGTCGAAAAAAATTGAACTGAATATTTTTTTTTAACTCTATCGCAACTCCTGTGTAATCGATAATATGTAGGATGTGTAGTAATTATTAATACATATTTTAGATGTAAGTACCACGACTAACTATTTTGTGGACCCTAACGCTATGTAATATCAGGTATCTTGCTTTCTACAAAATTAATTGATAATTGTAAAATGTTAGAAGATTATAAAGCATACCACCTACGATACTTTTAAATAACTCTGTATCGCTTGACCCATTCTCTAAGACATTCATTATTATTTTCTGTGCAATTTTTACGTTATATCCGTTTTCGAAAGTCTAAACTATTTATTTTATTTATTTAAGAATGGATAAGTTATACAAAAGCTGCATACCAGAAACTAGCGAGTAGTAGCTGGTAACATTGTGAGTCAGTGAGCAAAAACAGGGGTATACCTACCCTAGTTTAGGGTCGACTTTGACTCACAAATCGATACTTTTGCCCCAAATACCAAAATGCGGTTTTATTATGGGTTTGAATCGAGCCAAATTTAACTTGGATACAATCTAGCTTAGTTAGCCATGTCCATCTTATATGAAAATCGTGACCTTTTGTAATAAGATAAAAAAGAACTACCCCCAGTTAATAATAACGAGTAAATCCAAAATCGTTAAAATATAAACAATATTATCTCGTAAACATCTCACTGCAGGGCATCCCCATATATAGAGGATCGGACAGTATACTTTGTCAGAGATTGTCAGATTACATACATCGATTATCTCGATGTGCAATTTTCATCGTAATGTTTTCCTTAATTATCAGCATGTCGTCAAAACCCCAACCCATATCTTCGATCTAGTCCCTCTATCCCGACCGTCCTTTACCATCTCCTTATCACATCCTCTATTCTATCTAATAGTTTTTATATTATCCACTCTCGCTTTGACGACGGGAAACCCGATTGAGGACTAACGCGGCGAGGGTCTGTGGGATTCGCCTTGTCGGGATGGCACTAGTACGATCTAGGAATACTCACTAAAACCCCTCGGTGTTCCTTCTTTTGTCTTAAGCCAGGGCTATGGGAAAAGTGGAAGCTTGACTAAACGTTGTGTGCCCTGGCAGGTCTTGTCCTGTTATCATCCTAAAGCCTGGAAACTCATTGGCTTCGCCTTTGTTGTTACAAACGTCGATAGACAACGGTATCCACTTTCCATTAGATGGGCCGTCTGCCAGTTAGCTTCATAATAAAAATACTGGTCAGTATCAGATGGCCCAACATAATTGGGAAGATCAAATCTTACTCATGTAGAACGGACGGATGAGGATTGGGAGTAAAAAAAGTATACTTGGGGCAACCAGTTGGTCGGCGATCGGTTGGTCGTCCCAAGTATCACTGGAAGGACACAGTGGAAGCTGACCTGACCGCACTACAAGCCCACAACTGGCAAGACAGTACACAGCACAGATGAAAGTGGCATGCTCTCGCTTCTAAGACCAAGCTTCACTTTGCGTCGATGAGCACGGAGTTAATTAGTTTAGTATCAAACGACTAGTAGCCACAAATTATGTGTAGGCAAGTTTTTTATTGCAAAGCTGGCAAATAGGCTGACAGTCCAGCTCCCGGAAAGTGATTACCGTTGCCCATAAGCGTTTGCAATGTATATATATGTAGCCAGCCTTTAGGATGGGATAGAGTGATCAAGCAGGTGAAATAGGATATGGGATGGGATGGATGGGATTGTAATAGGAGGATGGAGTAACGAAGGTAGGATAGGCGGAGAGGTAAGTGGGCCATCGTAACTCTCACTCATCGCACGAAACACGAGTAGCTTTAGCTTTAGTTAGCCTTTTCACACCCATATTCTGTGAGAGAATAGTATTACACCGATTGAGTCGACTTCTTGTAATCAAAAGTGATTTTAGTATGGCTCAAAGATATAGTATTCTAGACGGAAATGTAGTACATTCTTCCAAGTAATTTGCAGGAACACCTGCCGCCCCTTTACGTAATGCAAATGTGAAAACCCTAATACAATTGTTTTAAACGGCGCGTATTACTCTCGCACGAGTGCTTTTGCATTTGAATCTATATGAAAGGGCCATCGGATTAGTACGGGCGAGTGCATTCCCGTTCAAGAGCCGAGGGAGCGATATGTGTGAACCGGCTTTACTAAATGTTGCTAAAAGTATCAGCGAATTTATTATAACTGTTCAGTAAAGCTACAGAACGACACTCGTATAATATAGCTTAGTTTGCATTGAAACCAATTGAGACTTCTTATGATCTTTCAAAGTCATACCTTCATCGATCTTTTATGAGAGTAGTGTCTTATGAAGTTAATCTTAGCTACTTAAATTTTTCATTATCAGTATAGTATGAAACATAATAGCTTTCCGCGTATGTTGACATCTGTTTCTATAACTGCTACTTCCTCCTAAACCACGCGATGGATTTTTAAGCGGATTTCATCATCACTTTCATTTTTCACTAAAGGTTTACATATATAAGAACCTAATTAAGTTTTTATGTAAGTAAAAGAGAGGTACTTTTAGTGATTGACGCGCGCCGTAGTCACGGGGAAATTTCCAGTATTGTACGGTTATTAAAATTAATTTTATTATGACATTTTTATATGGTAATAATTTATTTATATGATATACCCAATTGTACGAATTAACCATTTTCAAGATCATGCTTTACCTATACATGAAAAAAGATCTAAAGAATTTAAACTAACGGACAGTTTGGGATTACCAATAACTCCCGCCAGATAACGTAAAATTGTTCAGTCTTTATCATTATCATCCTTGCGTTATGAGCCAGTTACTATCGGAGCATTCCCTTTAGATCTTGCTGTCCGCTTTCCTGGTTTTTTTCTCCATATATTGCAATCACCAGAATTCCTTAATTTGGAAACCATTGACACGCTTATACGTCGTCAAACTAACATTTCTTAGGGCCACCGTTTCCTATCATAATCTGTCGAAGGCAGTGACTTTCAGTAGATCTACGAGAACTTTCGATTCTACTTTGTTTACCAAAACAATTCTACAAAACATCCCTTTCGTTCCCATTTTTCATTTGGAAATGAGACAATTTCTATTTGGCATGTATTTTCAAGGCGATCCTAGGCTTTTTGCTTTTTCTGGATCCATTCCAACATGCGTCATACACAACTAAGTATGGATTTTATCTAGAAAGATAGTTGATATTGCACGTCTGGCCATAGTAATAAAACCTTGGTCCTTTTGTTTGCTGGTCCTTAATATCTTTCTTTTTAATCTCGGACGATTTATGGTGATATTATGGTTTTCCTTCCTTTTGCTTATTGTTCAAGTTTTGCAAAGCTCGCAGTATAAATTATGTACATATTGTAGCGTCGACGAGTAATATGTTTATTGTTTCTTTTTTACATTGATTAAACCTTTATATACGTACTAATATTAAAGAAACGCGTCTGCAAATTCTTGTTCAATGACCGGTGCATTGACATCAATTGACCTAATTATAATCCTTTGATTTCAACAACAATACTCTATACAAATACAAAAGATCATTTATATTATTTGTAACTTAGTTTATTTTTAGTATTTAATTGTATTTTTAAGTTACTTTAATTTTCCTTTATTTTTCAATATTTTTTTTAAACCTCTAAGATGTCGATGTTTACATACTACAAAAGAACAAAACAGCATGGTTATATAAAATCATTATCTATATCCCTTATTATAAGTGAAAAGTCTGTCTGTGATGATTTCAAAATAAATGTTGCTATATTTATTAAGACTAATCATAAACGACTATTTGTAGAATTTTTAAGTCTCTCTATCGAAACCGTAACTGGAAAGTTCCTACACTTTACATAATAAAGTCTTTTTGAATTTTTATTATTTGATAACATATTTCTAAGACCAAATCAATCTAAATTAATTGGAGAAGTGTTTGGCAGTTCGCGTACAGACTAGAGGTTCCGCAGAGGTGAATTTTCGTTTTTCGCCCCAGAATCATAAAATGCATGGATGTTTTTCAAAATAATTTCTGTTGAATATATTCTAAGCTACAATCTTGAGTTTGTTTCAGAATGCTTAATAACCTGCTAATTTAATAATTAGAAGAGGGACACAACTCTAACGATTTTGGGAGCTAACATTTCGCCATCTGTTAGCTAATTAAGAAAGACGATTGTGATAGTAGTGGGATTCTTGACGATTGTTATTCGTTTCATTCTTCTTCTATTGTCCACGAAATGATATTGGCTCAGCGGCCCAAAGTGAGTTTTGCCGCTTTCCTCTGTCCTGTACAGTGTCGAGCCAGTTGTACGATTAGGTTTGAATTTGGGTTAGGTCAACTTCTACACTATCGTTCCAGCGATATTTTGGGACGACTAACCGGTCTCCGATCGATTGTTCACCCCCAGGTATGGTTTTGGTATGGTTCACACTCCAATCCTCCTCCATCCGCTCTACGTGATCGAGCCAGTGAAGACGGTGAGTCTTTATTTCTCCAATCATATTAGGCTCGCCTACGAGGTTTTCTATCTCAAAGTTGGTTCGGACCCTCCAGCTTCCATTGCCTCTTTTTGTTAAGCTCAAGATGTTCCTGAGAACCTTCCTCCTTGCAACTAACAATTGGTTCTCTTCTTTAAGTGTAAAAACATTATACCTAGTATCTACTTATGACTAAGCAACATTTATAACAAATTTCATCAAACTTAATCCATATGCAAAACCGCGAGGGGAATATAAACAAATACACAAAGCCGTTGAAAGCCATTTATTTAAAGCTCATGTCCTCGTAGTAAGTAAGTAATATGTACAAGTAGGCAAATACTATTTAACATATGTGTATAAACAGCATCCTTGACTTAACGGGTTATGGTCTTGAGAAGTTATGTAAAGCTAAATATGATTTATTTGCTTCCAACAAGGGTTCATAGTGAATATTTTAAAGTTTATACGTTCTACAGTGAATTATATGCAAGAGGGTATTATTAAAGTGTGTTTACAATAGCTTACTTGTAATTTTAGAAAGTTTAGTATTCGTATTTTTGTTGATGAACCTTGTAACCCAAAATAATTCATCCCCTTTAACATTATTTTTCTAGATAAAGCTGTCCTTCCCCAGATTATATTTTATCTTTTTGCCAAATTCCAATATGATGCGTTTAACCCCTTAGTCGTAATCAAACTGGGTAATTTTCTTTCTTTATTTCTACATTTGCATATTAATAACTATGAATTCACAAAATTATCATAGAATATTTGTAGGTTTCTCGACTTAATTAAAATTACATGCTATTATTATTTTAATTTGAGTCTTCGTTTAACCTGACTTGAGGCCTAGTACCCATAATTTTATATTTAATTAATGATCAAAATTAAATACTATAGGTATAAAACAGTTAAAATGTAATTTTACTTAGACGTTGAATAGTGGATAGACTATAATACTGATAATATAATTGATTATAACCGCATCGATAGTAATTGAATTTATAACCAATGTTATCTAGAATCATAAAACTACGTGCACATTCATCATTTACATAATCACCTGTATACGTTTTAGGAATTCATCGGGAAAGGATTACGGCTCCAAATTCAATTGGTATGCAAGATGCACGATTCAAGCCGCACTGGCCTTTGTGATTCGAAACGAACTACTCGGATCACTCGATATTTATAAACGTTTGTCCGAAATAGACAGCGCGTCTAAACTTGACAGTGTTTGACACTTCGGTTATACGGTTAAGTGAGTTTATTTAACGGAATGGTTAAGAAACATTACAAAAATAGACATTCACGCCTTTTCTGGAAGTGGACGGCCACATTTTTCGTTTAGTAATAATAGTTGTTACAAGACATGATGGGTGGCTAAAGCAGCTGGAAGGCGTTTACCATTTAGGCAGTTTTTCTGGCCTAATGGGTATATTGTTATTTATTTCATGCTGATAATGAAGGCAAACATAACGAAGTAACGTATAGATCGAGATCAACTATGTGTAAATTCAACTAATCGACTTTAGACTGTTCTGTTCTGTTCTGTTATCACGTAGTGGGGTATTAAGACTGTTTCCCTATTTGAAGTGAATGAGAAAAAATAAAAGCTGAAATGTTTATATAGTTACTGTATTTTTCATAAACAATGTTGTAAAGAAACAACAAAAGCAAATTTAGCGTCACATATGCTACGGAACGTTAACTTTTTATATCAAACCCGTAAAACTTATTTTAAGAGTTGTGAAAAGTCTTTGTCGATGTTATTTTTCTTCACGTTATGGTGTTCCATTTTATTTCTTGAGATTTTATCTATGTTTATATAATATTCACATTATTATTTCAAATTGGCTAATGTCGCTTGACTACGACGCAGTAGAATCTCTCTTACAAATTCCTTATTGAATATAATATTATTAATTATGTGTACACACACACACACACACACACACACACACACGCACGCGCACGCGCACACACACACACACACACAAACACATACACACAAACTCACGTATTATTTATTATTTTCTTTTAATTAAATAATATTATGTTCTGTGCTTAAAGAAAATATTTAAGCGCAGTAACTATTATTCTAACAATACAATATAATAATGTAATAATATATTTTGATATGTTTATTATGTTTTGTACTTAATGAAAATTAAGTACACTAACTTTATTTTCAATTCAATTACAAAATTTATAATAAGATAATTTTTAATATCAATTTTATGCAATGTAAAGCGTGAAAATATTTTAGATACTTATAAATACAATAATATTTAAGGTATGGAAGAGCGGGATCTTCTGCTACAAGTAAATTTTGCTTAAAAGAAGATTCCAGCAACTGTTAACAAATTGTGCATGTTTTTCGAAGAAATAAATATTTTCATTTTCATTTGGACCATTACTGTAGTTCATAATGTGTATGTAGCAGTTTTTCCTGTGTATATATTATTAGCAACGATCAGATCTTTTGTAAAAGGATCTGTAGTTTCTAAAACTTTTATTTTATTTCTATAGTCGTTGTCACTTCGATGTATTCATAGTACATACATCCGCTTAGTTATCAAAATTCATACATCACATAAATGTGTTGTGTGTATAATATTTAGCTAATGGAAATCCATATTATACACACAAACAATAGTTGCATATTAAAAGCATGTAAATATCGATCGTAATAAAGTAAACTCGGCACGTCCTGTAGGATATCCTAGCGTCAGTTAGTTCGCTTCCGCGCCGCATGCAGCGCACACGTCGCGTTGCGCATTCCATGTATAAATTGTACCGTAGAGACATTCCGCGGGGATTCGAGTGCTGGTTAATGTGCACTGACCTTTATACTTATTGCATTGTTTAATCGACAGTCGAGGAAAGTTTATTTTAATTTCAGTATAATTTTTTATTGTGCTATTTTATTAATATCAGGACAATTATTAATATTTGTGATGGATTATATTACTATATATAGTTGAAGTGAATATACTGGTGATATTTGAGGGATTTTAAATTGATTTTCATAGTACCACCTAAATTTTTAAAAATGTAAGTAATAAAGGGCAAATTATTATTTTAAACTACATTTGGACATTAATATGAATAACATAAATAATGACAGCCCATAAATGTCCCACTGCTGAACTCGGGCTTCCTACTATTGAGGAATGGACAGTATAACCGCCACGCTTGTCCAAAGCGGCTTTGCAGGTTTGACATATCGGTTTTCTCGATGTACAGGTTTTATCTCGATGCTTCACCTTCACTTTTCATATTAGGTCAGAAAACTGCCTGCTTAAGTGGTGCATGCTTTCCGACCAGGATTCGTATCCATGCCCTTTGAGTTCGGAACGTGTGCGGTGGCCATTACGCTACCACGACTTAACAATATAAATATAGTTGACATTCATATGAGACCATAATGTAAGTACGATTGGATGTTCTCCATGTCTTGAAATAGTATTAATAATTTCAAAGCTAACTTTTAAGCTATGAAAGAGTGATAGCGAACAGACCAAGACAATCAATCGAATAAGCTCCAAAATCCACAAAATGATTTAAATAATATTTCATTTATCTGTATTTGAATTTATTTTACATAATTTACCTATACTAATAATATCTATATATACACAGCTTAATTTACAAAAGATAAAAACTACAAATAGTAAATAGGTCCCAAATCACCGTCAGTTGGGAACGTCCCAAAAACCGTTAATATTTTTTTTAATAACATTTCATAAATGCCATCTTCTCTGTCTCTTTTTCGTAGATTAGTAGTATCTAAGCGTTAGTTAGGTCTAGAGAACGACTAGAATCCAGAAGGTTCAGGTTAGATTTCAGACTGTTCGAGGTTTGTTTGAACGAGGCACAGAGTACACGCGAGTTTTTTGAATGAATGTTACTGGAATCGATCTTAACGTTGTCTATTACTCATAACACAAGCATAACTTGCAGGTATACTTGGGAAATATATGCTCGTTCGGCTGCCTTTTTAACGAAAAGGCGAGAGAAGAGTCTAGTATGGGAAATATCCAAGGATGAATGGTTTTTTTTACGTTTAGCACATTTATACTTATAGCGTTACACAAATTATACCACAAAGATTGTTGAAGAGGTGTATCATTTCTGTCATCGTTCATCATTCGAAGACGCGAACCCACGTTATTACCTCAAGACGCGAGTGCTTTCACCACTGACCCTACACGCCTTGTGATATAATTGGTGCTTCTCCTAATTACTACATTACATGGTGAAATATTTACCCGACGTAGTCCAATCAATTTGACGGTGAAGTGACGCGTCGCATTCGCCTCCGTAAATAGATCAAAGTGTAAACTGTATCACGATTGGGAGTGTCTCGGATGTGAGACATCCGGACTTCTCGGTATTCCTAAAGTTACAGCGAAAACGGGTGCTATGGATGCTATCGGTAGTTAAAGCTGTTAGAGAAACAATCGAATGTTTCGAAGAATGGATGAAACCTTCTGTTTTCTTTTGTCTTTTAAGGAAATGTTTTTTTTTTATTGCAATATCTCCTCAATGGTGAGCGCCTTTGTGGGCTAGAACGCACGCACGCCTACCTAAAAGATACCTATTCACATGGGACTTGAAGACACACAGGTTGTAATTTTCGGGACATAGACTCTGTCAGGCGGCAGTCAAGATCTTGAATTTTTCGAGGGGGGCAAAACATTTCAGACGCCCTCTGATGGAGATGCGTACGTCTGTGCTTTTTAGCCTATGTCTACGCGCCCGCGAAAAGTAGGTTATGTGCTTAAAGTACTGGAGGTTTTAATACTAAAAGTTGTTTATTTGTTTGCGAAGTTTGAATTTACCGCCATCTATAGTGTCAGCCCAGGGCAAGGCCCCCGGCTCGCCCCACCTCCTCCTATCTCCGGTCCTGGCAGTGAGTTTCACTCTGCTGCGATGCACGTAATAAAGGTGGACGTGAAGCTCTTTGTTCGTATAGATGATGTCTACCGGTGCCTCATGCCCTTGCGTCTGGTTTTCCAATAATGGAAGGGAGGCGGCGGGATCTCTAATACACATTTATCCTATCAAACCATTTACATAAAGCTGCTTACACGTTAAGTAAACAAGTAGTAACATTACCAGTCCTGCATCCGAGGGCGGAATCTGTCGTTAGCTAACTGCTGTCCACTGCTAGACGTAGACCTCCCCAAGTTTGCGCCGCTTATCCCGGTCCTCCACTCAGCTCCTACCGGTGACTTTACGCAGATTGTTGGTGCTACGGGTTGTAGGGCGTCCTACACTAAGTTTGCCTACACGTGGTGTCCTCTCCACGACTCGTACTGTAGTTTTTAATATCTGGCGTGGAACATAATGTTCACTATGCCGATGTCATAGATCACCCGTGTCCATATCCTATTCTTCATTATTTCTTTTAACTTTCCAGTACATCAAAACGTATTCCCAAACTTTTCAGAACTTTTTAGTTAAATATTATGTTTCATTCGACTATCTATTAATAGTGGAACATAAATATTTACAGATACAAGTATTATTGCATTTTATGCGAACTAAAAAGCAATTTATTTGTGAATGAAATAAAATATACAGACCGACGCTCATCCGGTGGCGCTTACTGATGCGTTCACTCGCGGGTTATTTTCAAGACATAAATTATAGGGCGGTGACACGTTTGACTAATTTTAACTCTTAAAATTATTATGCTTTCCTGGTGTTACTAAAAGCGTATCGGCATTGATTTTATCTTACTCATACACATATGATGGTGACTCTGAAATATTAATCTGAGTGTTGCTGCTGTTGGAGGTGCGGCATCTTGTATATTGAAGCGTTACTTGATCATCATACTTGTGCAATAGGTGCTTTGTCTTCTGGTCCATGATCCCAGTCAAGAGCCCCAGACTGGCGTGATTTTAGAAAGATGACAGACAGACAGATGACATCGGTGGTTTAACGTAAACTTAGAAAGGAATGGATACTCGCTAAGCTGAAAGCGGAGCCGTTTTTCAGGTAGCAGGTATCAAAGGTGGAAAAAAACCATGATAAGTTACGTCTAAGAAGCAAGGCAAGTTTTCCATATGTCATATATCGATACCTCGGGGCTCAAAGGGCGGAAGCACCAAAACTCGACTTTTCAGGAGAGCCGAAAAACAAAATATAAAATATTATTTCGGATATAACTTTTTTGATTCTTGGCCTAAATAAACCATTCTAAAATCAAGTGTTAAAATTCTATGATGTAAAACACTGTTAAATTATATTTCAAATATATTTAAAAGTAACAAAAATAGCTTTCCTATACGCCCCGGAAAATTATATGTTTGGGGCGTTTACATCCTTAAATTCTATGGATGTGTGATCAGAGATGGTCGTAACTGACAATTTGCCTACTAATTCCACCAGTTTGTACACTGTTGCTTTGTTTTCTTCAGTTAATTAAATATTCTAGTAAAGAGAGAAAATAAGAAACTCTTTCTTTATTTGCCTATTTAATTTCAATTTTTAACCGACTTCCAAAAAGGAGGAGGTTCTCAATTTGATCGGTATGTTTTTTTAATGTATGTACACCGATTAGTCCGAGATTTAAGATCCGATTTCCGTGATTCTTTTTTGTTCGACGAAGAATAGCTGCCATTTGGTCCCCTAAAAATTTAATATACTTTAGCCCAGTAGTTTTCATTTTATGAACATTTTTCATGTAAAAATTTTCACTCCGTTCCATATGTACACCGATTACGCTGAGGTTTATTATCCGATTTACATGATTCTTTTTTATTTCAATGCGGAATAGTTGCCATTTAGTCCCCTAAAAATATAATATACTTTGGACCAGTAGTTTTTATTTTATGAACATTTTTATGAAAAAAAAATTATTCCGTTCCATATGTACACCAATTACTCTGAGATTTATGATCCGATTTACATGATTATTTTTAGTTTGATGTAGAATAGCTGCCATTTAGTCCCCTGAAAATTTAACATAGTTTGGTCCAGTAGTTTTCATTTTATAAACATTTCTTTTGAAAAAATTTCCGTGCCGTTCCGTATGTACACCGATTACGCTGAGATTTATCATCCGATTTACGTGATTCTTGTTTAGTTTGATGCGGAATAGTTGCCATTTGGCCCCTAAAAATTTAACATAGTTTGGCCGAGTAGTTTTCAGTTTACGATATTTTTTTGTTCCCATTTCTTGGACCTATATTTTTTAAGGAGCGCGGCACCTTTCGTAGGTCTACCCATACATAGCTAGAAACTACAAAGTAACAAATAAAAAAAACTTCGTTTAAAAAAACCGACTTCAAAAACTAAAACACTAAAAAACTAAAAAGTATATAAAACATCTTAAAGTCGGTGCTTAGTAATTTTCAAAATATAGTAATTTTTATTATGTTTTACTTTGCACCGACTTCAAGATGTTTTAGATAATATATATTAATAATAATAGCTTAAGAAATAAGTTATTTTAAACATTTTAGATTTTTCGTTTTTGAAGTCTGTTTTTTTAAACGAAGTTTTTAAATTTTATTTGTTACTTTTTAGTGTCTAGCTATGTATGGGTGGATCTACGAATGGTGCCGCGCTTCTTAAAAAATTTAGGTCCCAAGAACCGGGAACAAAAAAATGTTCGTAAAATGAAAACTACTGGGCCAAACTATGTCAAATTTTTAGGGGACCACATGGCAGCTATTCCGCGTCGAACAAAAAAAGAATCACGTAAATCGAATCATAAATCTCAGAGTAATCGGTGTACATATGGAACGGAGTGAAAATTAGTTCCATGAAAAATGTTCATAAAATGAAAACTACTGGGCCAAACTATGTAAAATTTTTAGGGGACCAATTGGAAGCTATTCCGCGTCGAACAAAAAAAGAATCACGTAAATCGGATCATAAATCATGGAGTTATCTGCGAACATACATAAAAAAAGCAACAAAAAAAAACCCGACGAATTGAGAACCTCCTCCTTTTTTCGAAGTCGGTTAAAAAAAACTTTTATTACCGATTTTTCAATCATCAGATAAAAATTATACATCAAATAAATAATATAACCCGACTGATAAGTGAATAATGTTCAAATTGTGTTATCCTATCAATAACTTTGAAAAATTGACCTTTTTATAACCAGTACCATTAGTAATAGAAAAGTATAATAATATTTTTAGTTTATGACTTCATTGATGCGGTCTATATTAACACGAGCGAGACAGACAGAGACAATTTTCTTTTGGAAAATATTGTTATATGAATAATATTACTGTTGTAAAAATAAAATCACGTAAATCGGATCATAAATCACGGAGTTATCGGCGAACATACATAAAAAAAAGGAAAAAAAAAAAAAAAAAAAGATCCCGACGAACCTCCTCCTTTTTTCGAAGTCGGTTAAAAATAACTTATTTCTAAAGCTATTATTATTAATATATATTATCTAAAACATCTTGAAGTCTCAACTTGACTGTACCTGCGTACGCCTTTGCTTGCAGCTAATATCGTCGCCGTCATAAAATTCGCATCGAACTATACGTATGTTGAATACTAGAATATACATAAAAAAAGCAAAAAAAATATAAAAGATTCCGACGAATTGAGAACCTCCTCCTTTTTTCGAAGTCGGTTAATTAAAAACTTCGTTTAAAAAAACCGACTTCAAAAACTAAAAAACTAAAATGTATAAAATAACTTATTTCTAAAGCTATTATTATTAATATATATTATCTAAAACATCTTAAAGTCGGTGCTTAGTAATTTTCAAAATATAGTAATTTTTATGTTTTGCTTTGCACCGACTTCAAGATGTGTTAGATAATATATATTAATAATAATAGCTTTAGAAATAAGTTATTTTATACATTTTAGTTTTTTAGTTTTTGAAGTCGGTTTTTTTAAACGAAGTTTTTAAATTTTATTTGTTACTTTTTAGTGTCTAGCTATGTATGGGTGGACCTACAAATGGTGCCGCGCTTCTTAAAAAATATAGGTCCCAAGAACCCGGAACAAAATTTTTTTCGTAAAATGAAAACTACTGGGCCAAACTATGTCAAATTTTTAGGGGACCACATGGCAGCTATTCCGCGTCGAACAAAAAAAGAATCACGTAAATCGAATCATAAATCTCAGAGTAATTGGTGTACATATGGAACGGAGTGAAAATTATTTTCATGAAAAATGTTCATAAAATGAAAACTACTAGGCCAAACTATGTCAAATTTTTAGGGGATCACATGGCAGCTATTCTGCGTCGAACAAAAAAAGAATCACGTAAATCGGATCATAAATGACGGAGTAATCGGCGAACATATGGAACGGAGTGAAAATTATTTCCATGAAAAAAGTCCATAAAATGAAAACTACTGGGCCAAACTATGTAAAATTTTTAGGGGACCAATTGGAAGCTATTCCGCGTCGAACAAAAAAAGAATCACGTAAATCGGATCATAAATGACGGAGTAATCGGCGAACATACATAAAAAAAAAAGCAAAAAAAAAAAAAAAAAAAAACAAACAAAAGTTTCCGACGAATTGAGAACCTCCTCCTTTTTTCGAAGTCGGTTAAAAAGGGCGCATAGATACTAGAGTTAATTGTTGGACGTATGTGTCATTATTATTATTTAGGTTTATGGCTTGGCATCTAGACCTTTAAGCCAGATCTTAAATTACTATATAGTTTCTTCTTTTTTTTAACCGACTTCGAAAAAAGGAGGAGGTTCTCAATTCGTCGGCATCTTTTTTTTTTTTTTTTGCTTTTTTTTATGTATGTTCGCCGATAACTCCGTGATTTATGACCCGATTTATGTGATTCTTTTTTTGTTCGACGCGGAATAGCTTCCAATTGGTCCCCTAAAAATTTTACATAGTGTGGCCCAGTAGTTTTCATTTTATGAACATTTTTCATGGAAATAATGTTCACTCCGTTCCATATGTACACCGATTACTCTGAGATTTATGATTCGATTTACGTGATTGTTTTTTTGTTCGACGCGGAATAGCTGCCATGTGGTCCCCTAAAAATTTGACATAGTTTGGCCCAGTAGTTTTCATTTTACGAACATATTTTTGTTCCCGGTTCTTGG
The DNA here is from genome assembly GCA_949752895.1 of Dendrolimus pini. Lineage (NCBI taxonomy): Eukaryota > Metazoa > Arthropoda > Insecta > Lepidoptera > Lasiocampidae > Dendrolimus > Dendrolimus pini. The sequence continues at coordinate 17,423,802 of OX457135.1, forward strand.
GACCTATATTTTTTAAGAAGCGCGGCACCATTCGTAGCTCCACCCATAAATAGCTAGACACTAAAAAACCGACTTCAAAAACTAAAAAACTAAAATGTATAAAATAACTTATTTCTAAAGCTATTATTATTAATATATATTATCTAAAACATCTTAAAGTCGGTGCTTAGTAATTTTCAAAATATAGTAATTTTTATGTTTTGCATTGCACCGACTTCAAGATGTTTTAGATAATATATATTAATAATAATAGCTTTAGAAATAAGTTATTTTATACATTTTAGTTTTTTAGTTTTTGAAGTCGGTTTTTTTAAACGAAGTTTTTAAATTTTATTTGTTACTTTTTAGTGTCTAGCTATGTATGGGTGGACCTACGAATGGTGCCGCGCTTCTTAAAAAATATAGGTCCCAAGAACCCGGAACAAAACAATGTTCGTAAAATGAAAACTACTGGGCCAAACTATGTCAAATTTTTAGGGGACCACATGGCAGCTATTCCGCGTCAAACAAAAAAAGAATCACGTAAATCGAATCATAAATCTCAGAGTAATTGGTGTACATATGGAACGGAGTGAAAATTATTTTCATGAAAAATGTTCATATAATGAAAACTACTGGGCCAAACTATGTCAAATTTTTAGGGGACCACATGGCAGCTATTCTGCGTCGAACAAAAAAAGAATCACGTAAATCGGATCATAAATGACGGAGTAATCGGCGAACATATGGAACGGAGAGAAAATTATTTCCATGAAAAATGTCCATAAAATGAAAACTACTGGGCCAAACTATGTAAAATTTTTAGGGGACCAATTGGAAGCTATTCCGCGTCGAACAAAAAAAGAATCACGTAAATCGGATCATAAATGACGGAGTAATCGGCGAACATACATAAAAATAAAGCAACAAAAAAAAAAAAAAAAAAGATTCCGACGAATTGAGAACCTCCTCCTTTTTTCGAAGTCGGTTAAAAAAGTAACAAATAAAAAATAAAAACTTCGTTTAAAAAACCGACTTCAAAAACGAAAAAACTAAAATGTATAAAATAACTTATTTCTAAAGCTATTATTATTAATATATATTATCTAAAACATCTTGAAGTCGGTGCAAAGTAAAACATAAAAATTACTGTATTTTGAAAATTACTAAGCACCGACTTTAAGATGTTTTAGATAATATACATTAATAATAATAGCTTTAGAAATAAGTTATTTTATACATTTTAATTTTTTCGATTTTGAAGTCGGTTTTTTTAAACGAAGTTTTTATTTTTTATTAAGCCTATGTATAGCTCAGCTAAACTGTAGGTTATCAACTAAAGCCATTCAACAGAGTTCTTGTGACAACTCAAAAGGTCACATTTGACTATACAATTCACATTTCTCACAAAAACACATAATTACTACTGAAAAACTATCAATATCCTACAAATATTGTTCATTTTAGAGTAATTTTACACATTTTTAGAAAATAAACCTGAACAGCACAACATCTCCTTTCAGATCCCGCTAAAACCTCACGACGTATGTGTCGTTTTATTTTAAAGTACAGAAATAATTAAGGGCGTATCGGGAAGTTGATTCTTTAAAAACGAATATATTCGGGCGTAAGCACCATTATGTTACTAGGTATGTCGTTTACTACCCTCACATTTATTGATCAATATGAGTGGTTGCTCATACGACCCAAAACTAAAACTATTTCGACGTAAAATATTAGGTGTAAAAACATTTGTATCATGTACGGTGTCGCTTACTACCCTGGCGTTTATGATCTTTAACATTGGTTGCTGTTACGACACAAAAGCTAAAAATATATGTTTTATTTTCTACAAAAAATGGGGTCGTAAACGCCATTTTTTGGCGAATTGGAAGACTTTACATATACCGATCGATAGAGGAGAAAAAGTTAAGTAGGACTGCATTAAAAAGTAAATTTCGCCGAAATGGCGGTTACGCCCTTTGAGCCCCAAGGTATCGATATGATAGTGTTATAAACAAAGATATACAGTTATTCAAATAAGTTGGTTCTGCTGTTATTGGGTTCTCCAGAAAACACAAGATTAGTGACATTCAACTACAAAGTAAATAAGTTTTTTTATTTGATTGGTTTTCTTCACAGTTCTTCATTTAAGCAGTCTTTGCTTTGTCATTTCTGTCGTTGAAATTTCTTTTAAGTTATTGTCACTAAGGCAATTCACACTTAAATAAAACTACGTTTTAAGGGTTTCAAGTGAGATAATTTCTTTGATTTTCAAGGATGTCAAGTGTCAATGAGTATTGTGAAAGTTTTATTTAGTCTACCGCCAACTCCTTCGTTTCAATTATTTGGGTTTAATTTTGTTAATGGTTATTATTTACTCTGTGGGAGCCTGATCTTATTTAATACCGTTTCTCAGCATGTTGTAGCTCGAAGAGAAAAAGCGGCGTAAGAATAAACTTTTTAGCAACATAGCTCCTAGCTCTAATAATTTTATATAATATTACTTGAGGTGAGAATTGTGAGTGCATCACAGTTTCATACTTTTTTGAAGTGTAACGAACTGCTTTAGGTCAATAAAGATTCATTCGTTATTTATTTATATGAGTATATTTATATCCTGTTTGAATATTTTCAAATTTGTGAATAAATAGAGAAGAATTAAGATTAAAATCACCTTAATAGACGGTTATCTAACAAAGCCGTTACGTTAACTAGTTAGTAGTATGGCCAGAATAAATAAGGATGTTTAAAACTACAGTTAACAACGAGTTTAATTAGACTGTGAGTAATTAGCCAAGTTGTTTGCATCCTGTACTGACATTTGTTAAATATAACGAGCTAACAAAAAGAATTTAATATCCCGTTCTGCTACCAATTAATTGATTAAAGACTAAGGTGGATTTGGTAATACATTTTTGATCATGTTATTTAGATATAAATTAAACTCTTATGTGTACAATAAAATACATGTATTGTAGGACCTAGTTATGCAGAATGGAACCAACCAACATACTTACAGTTTTGAAAAAAAACTGTTTTTATTAAAATTTTGCAAAAAATATTTAAAATATTGTATATTCTAATGTAGACTATTCTAAATATATTTTCCAAAATATAGACACATTTTTTTATAAGCAAAATTTTAATAAAAATGGCTTTTTCTCAAACCTGTCAGTATGTGGATTGGTTCCATTTTGCATAAATAGGTCCAGTTTACATATGTAGCCTCGTAAACATATGTAAACTAATACAACGATTTTTTTAGATAAACAAATCTAATTCATTATTAACCACTTACATATACATATACGCTTAAGACCCGGCTAGTTCACGGTCTTTTATAGATAAGGTGCTATTGTTATATTGATCTCCGCTTCAACTAAGCACTTCGGACCAGTTTATAAATTAATAAAGATTAAGAAGGCTTATACGTACTTGACTTTCTAATCCGAAACGATGTATTTTATTATGACGATAGCCAATCAACGAATTTTATGGATATAATAAATCATAGCAAATGGCGTCTTCTGATTTGTTTCCTTTTTCAAATGTCTGAGTGTTCCCCGATTTAGAAATTTCCCGATATTGGTGGCGTCCCCTCGTGTCGTGAGTCAGGCAAATTACACCGTTTGTGATTAATGCGAGCTATTCCTGGGCGTATCCTTCACCCGGCTCACCTTCCTTTGTTCTGAGAACGCTTACTCTTGAAGTATGGGAAGTTTGTTAACTGAAACAGCTTTTGCATTTGAGTTATTGTCTCTTTTCAAATGATGAATCGCTTATTAAGCTGACCATTACGAATTTTTATAAGATGCTAAATTTGATAGATTAATTTGCATTTTTAACGTTGTAGGGATTGACGAGATTTGTAATTTGTACTAATATATAAATCTAAATGTCGTTTCGGCTATATTTGGATATTTTTATTTCTTTCTACGGCCCTGGATTGTATTGGGCTTAAAAAAATAAGCAGGTACAATATTTACCGGATTTGCATTCAAAATGTGAAATTGACACAGTTCGAATCGAATCCTATGCATGTTCTAAATTTGACGGTTCTAATGAACTTTCTGTTTCTTGACAATATATTTTTGAAATAATAAATTAATTTACAGTCCTATACTGCTGGAAGACCGAGAACTTACGAGTTTATTTGTAACTAAACTAGAAATTTTGATTTAAATATTCAAAGTCAACGAACTTATTTATAGGGTAGTGAAACCCATTCCAAGGTGTTTATTACAGCGGAAACCATGTTATAACGACGTATGTTTTAAAGCTACATACACACTATACAGGTGGCACGGCCGCGTTCACTGGCTTTTTGTCGGGCGAGTTTGCCGCTGACATTAGTAAATCTATCACATGCCGTAACAAGTCGTAGACCATTTCGAATGTTAAAATATTTTAGAATATAAGAACTAAATCAGCAAGAGACACAATATTATATTTGTTTATATTTCCCAGGTCAGAGAGAAAATTGTTATCTCTGGAATTTACTTTGTCCGGAAATAAACCCGCTAACATGGTTTTCCTGTGAGCCAAATGTGACTTGGATTAGATTCCTAGATCGTAGAAGTAGTCAGTGTACTATGTAGAACGTTGCAGGATTATTTATCATGTCTCTAAATGAGCGTTTGATTTCGATAGAGTTAGCAGCAAGCGCAGTGACTTACTCCTGACTATCAGGACAGGATGTAGTTATTGATGAATACAGACTCCGACAATCTTCCAGTTCTTGTTGGTCAGTCTTGTTGTTGTTGCGTGTGGTGAAAGTAAACGCGAAACGCTTCGTGAAAATGGTTTTTTCAACATATACCTACCGGCGATGTTTGCTGATTCGTCCGGTTATTTGACGGTTGAAACAACGCGGTAGGAAATACGTGTAATGTGTTTGAGCTTTTACGGATTACTGGCTGAAACTTTTTAATGAGTCAACGTCGAAATATTGAGACATGAAGCCATCGGAATGCTGTTTATCTTTGTACGAAAAACAATCAGATTAAATAACACTATTGTTGTCTCTAATGTTTAAATCAACCTCAATTTATACATTTTGGGTAACTAAGGCCAGAAAGAGTAAGATTGAAGAGTAAGAATGTCTACATTCATAAGAATATTGTCTTCGATCAAAAGCGCAGGACCAATAAAACGAAAATTCGTATTAATCTGCAGGCAGCACATACTTTGGAATAATTCGCTTAAATTTGTACTAATCAAGGTATTCTTCAAATGGCGATTTAGGATTACGCCATGCAATAAATTGATGTATTAGCTAAATTCCACTGTCTTATTTTATGATTACTTTTAGGATCCGTAGCATTCATGTCCCTGTTATCTTTATCACACGTCATTTTTATAATAAAACTACTAGATTGAATTAAATGATATTTGGCAGGAACGATCTACGAATTGGTGTAGTGAAATGGGAAAAATAATAATTAGACGTGTCCAAGTTGCGTTTAACTAAGGGTTGACAAAATTCACTAACAAACAGTCATACGCATGTAGATTTATCATAAGATATTTATTTAAAAGTTGACGTGATGTATTTGTGACTTTTTATTAAAGTCTATAATAATAATTGATGTCGTTGTAATTGATAAGTTTTCAAACAATTATATTACTTGTCTTTGGTCATTTTGTATTTTGTCTGTGTCTTTACTGTTTATCTTTGTTAAAATGTACACTAATTATCAGTTATGAATCTTCAATCCTTCATACGAGCTTTGAAATACAGTTTTAATTAACATGAATTTTCATTAAACTAGAATTCTGAACAACATAATAGATGTGACATATGTTTTATTAGTGTTCCGTAGCCAAATAATAAACTATGAATTTTCGAAACGGAACTATTCAAGTTCCGTAGAACTTACGAAAATTCATTCATAGACGCACGCGCTTAGTTGATTACTTTCGTCACGAAAAATGAGTTCATATAAGCGGGATTTACATCAGGAATCAGTAACATAAAAAAATATTTTACCAGTAATTATATAACAGACTACGTTTTAACGATTTTAAGAGTGGCAATTTAGTTGATTTTTATTACGACGTTTCGGCCACTTTTCAGTAGCCGTTCACGGAAAAATGACAATTGTTAATTGGTCAATAAGTGATTTTAAAGTTTTATTTAACCTTAATTTTTAATATTTAGTTTTAATTTTAGTTTATAGATATTATTCAAACTCTCGAACTTGATCTACTCGTAAATAATTAAGAATCTAAAAAAATTTTTTTAGCCTGCAACGTCTAATCTAAACACTGTCGTTAAACACTTTCAAATATTAAGCAAAATTTGATACTTTGTTCAGATTAATTGATATCCCAATTTATTTGATGACGTCATGGAAATTACGCGCCTGTCATATCACATATTGATTATTCCATGTCAGCATAGATAAACAACAGACACATAGCCGTTTAATCCGTCATTAGTAATTTACGTTACCGTTTTAGATGAGATAGTATTCACAGTATAATATGGCGTCGAAGCTGAGAGAACAGCCAAATCTAGTTTTTTCAATTCATTCAACACGCTTTATTATATAAAATAAAAATCTTTGAAGACTCCTTATACTTCTAATATATGTAGCTTATATTGTGGCGACCGAGGGTAGAACTGCCCAGCAGCGTAAATCTGTTTTAGAACTTTTAGAAAAAACTAGAAATTTCTAGAAGGAAAAGACAAGGACGGATATATTTAGAAAGGGATAGAAGATTAATGAAAGAAAGAGATAGATACATGTTAGAAAGAGATAAGACGATGAACGAAAGAAAGAGATAGATAGATGTTAGAAAGGGATAGATGTATAAACGAAAGTTCCCGAACAGAAGGTTCGGGAAAGAAAAGACAGAGATAGATAAATGGGTTCTAGATAATTCTTCCGGGTATATAAACAGCGTAAGGCGCGCTATCATCTTACACAATCGTAAGACCCACCAATCCATACTCATTACAGACACAAGTAGCCATACAAGATTAGCTTAGGCGTGTTGCTGGAGAGTTTCTTCCGCCGCTACTTCTCCTCCAGCTATAACACGTTGCGAAGCGGTAGTAATGATAGACTAGGATCGGCTCCGCCGGCGCAGTCGATAACGAGTCCCCAAATAATCACTTCAGCCTATTGGCTTAGCCCATTCAGCCTTTTACGGCTTGTTCCCAATATAGAGTCAATCCCCCGCAGCGGTCGAGCCGAGGTCGAACCTCACAGGAGGTGCCTCCTCGAGCGTGCTGCTTCCGGGCTGAACGCCTCCGCTCCCACGGAGGCGGGAAGGCCCCAAAGCCCGGTATCGCTGAAACAGCCATCTGCGGCTATTCAGCTGAGTCTGCTCCTAAAAAAAAAAACTACCGGGCAGTTTTAAAGTTAAGTTCAGTCCAAAACGGTGAAACGACAAGTGCGATACTAAAGAGTTGGAAGAGAAGATTAATAGAAGGCAGAGACGAATTAAGTGGCGAATTTAGTGACAAGTTTGGTGGACAGATACGTAGGTGTGTAGCGTAGTTTGAGAGAGGAACCAGAAGCGAGCTACACGCGATAATATCGGAGGTGGTCTACGCAATGTCGGCGACGGTATTGAGGGTGTGACAACTTATCGTCGGCACTGTGCATCGTTGGTCGTGCGTATAGGGGCAACCCTGCAGAGAGGTACTTCGTGCGGCTATATAAGTCAATAAAAGCTCTCAGTCAAAAACTGGTGTTTTCTTCCAATCCATAAGTGCGTACCCCCGCTCGCACGTAACAATATGATAGTATTAAATCGAGAACAGTTATTGACGTTAATCTTTCAGTTTTAATTTAAAATGACCTCTCAGGTTTAGTAGATATGATTTGATCAATATTTGAATTTATATCCTATTTTAATTAGTACAGTATGTACTTACAGGTTCCACTCATATTTAACCACAAACTACTATGGATACTACGTATCATTTAACATAAAAACTAACGGTCTTATTCAGTGTTGCCAGATGACCATGTCAATAACCCCCAAACTGTTTTCAAAAACCCCAAAATAAGCATTTTGAAAAAAACCCCAAAACGGTTTTTTTCCTATTTTAAAGGAGAAATAAAAAAACAAAGCCACTGTCGTGGTGAAAACTTTACTAATGACGTCATCATTTTCGCTCACGGAGCGCTCACAGCGTCCCGTGTCAATAGGTGGGTTAAATAACCGTTCCACTTGAGTTTACGATTGGGACGCCAGCAAACAAGTGGAATGGGAAAAACCGCGGTTGTGAACGTGGTCGTTGTGAGTCTCTAACGGAAAGTACCCCTAGATACGACATATACGAGTAGAGACGGCATAATAAATAAATAACGTGAAATAAACGAACAAATGAATTGAATTATTAAAATGAACTATTGAATTGAAGTATGATTCACTAGTAGAATACAGGGTGTTTGGCGCATGGACCGACAAAATGTTTTGGGGGATTGGGTGGATCAAGAGCTATCTTTAACCCATAGATACCTACGTCCCAAGTGTAACTGTAATCGAGATACGATTTTTTTTGTTTGTTTTTGAAAATTACCTGGTTCATCGTCTTTAAAATGACATATTTTTCTAGTTTGTTGTTGTAATTGAACCAAATAACTTCTATCGCAGTCTTTAATGTATGATTATTCTAAATTAAACATTAATTCTTAGCATTAGACAACAAAACGTTCTTGACGAGCTTTCAAACTCTTAAAAATGAATTAATCTATGAAAAAGGTCAAATTCAAAATTAATTATAAAAAAAACTAAAAGGTATTAAGAATTTCATTTGATTGAAACAAAATCTGTACTTAATATCCTTTCCAACGATATACCACATGGCCTTGAAATTATTCATGTGATCACAAAACAAGGTATTACTCAACCAGTGTCAGAATAAATAAAACACCTTGTTTGAATTTTACGACGTTTTAATTAAATTTTATTCACAGATTGGGTTCAAAATGACGGCCTCCATTGTGAATGCATGCACGACATCTTTTTCTTATTTCCACAGTCGTCGTTTTTAATCGCATTTCTTCTTTCATTATGCGAAAGGCGCTATTTATTTTTTCTATTAAAATTTCCCTTGTCCGTACTTCTGTCGCATAAACAATTTCTTTTGCTCGCCCCCAAACATAAAAATCCAGAGGTGTTAGGTCTGGTGACCGTGCAGGCCAAGGAATCGGACCGCCTCTTCCGATCCACGAATTGGGAAAACAATTGTCCAAATGTTCTCGAACGTCTCGTTGGTAATGTGCTGGGCAACCATCATTTTGGAAAATAAAATCTTCTTCTTCTACTATTGGTAATACCAATTCAGGTGTCATTTATTAAAAAAGAAAAATAACTTTCTCCGGTTAGGCGCTCCGGTAAGAAATGTGGACCGATCAGGTGTCTTCCAATAACCCCAGCCCAAACGTTCACACTAAACTTACTTTGAAATGAACTTTGCCTTTTCTTGCGGGGATTTCGTCCTTTTATCCCCCAATGATGGAGGTTGTGGAGATTCATAATCCCCTCATGATTGAAATTGGATTCATCGGTCCACAAAATTCTTTTTAAAAAATTTGTATCTTCTACGTCTGTATGCATCATAAACCTGCAAAATTCTAGCCGCCTCCTATGATCATCGTCTATGAGACCTAGAACAATCGATTAAATCCGTGAGAATTGTACGGACGCGATTTATTTCATCTGTGAGCTGACCCAAAGGCCACAATGAATAAATTATTTTTTTGAACAAAAACAAACACGTTTGTTTTAACTATTAGAGTAAGAATTTACTTGTTAAATTGTTGTACTTGAAATTAAGTTGTAAAAACACATGCAATGAGTTTTAAATTGTTTAAAAAACATACCTTGAACAGGAGTGTAGTGGAATGCATGCCTTCCATCTTGCCGAAGAACTGACCAGACTTTCCAAACCGACAAGTTAAGTCTTTTAGCTACAGCTCGAATACTTGTCGTTGGATTCTCATCAAAAGCTTGTAAAATACTCTCATCCACTGCAACATTATGTTGCCTCACATTGACTCGAGGCTCTAGAATGTTTATGCTTCCAGTCTCCCTCAGATGCCGGTAGGTCGTAGAAAACGTCTCGTGGTGTGGTACACGCCGATTAGGATATCGCTCCTGGTAAATTCTACGCGCTTCACGAGCGTTACAATTGGCGCTGCCATACGCCAACAACATATCAGCATACTCTTCGTTACTGTAGTTAGGCATTGTAACGAGAACAGTGAAGACAAACACACCAACAGTTTAACAGAATAGTTCAACCAAAGAAAACTTAACAAAAACAGAACGTAACAAAAACAAAGTTAAACACAAAAATACTCCAACAATGCAGATATGAATCGCGACAATACCGATAGCAATGATAGTAAAATCTCAACTAATACTAAACAAAGACCACGACACAAATTACGATCCAATGACAGACAAAGACAAGGGATATTTTCATGTGCAAGAAAGAGACAGTGTTTACCTGCGTACCATTGTTCTAAAAAACGGGTTCGGTGTTAGAGTGCGTGTTCGTCCCTACTTTGATTTTGATAATTTGATCACATAAGGAATAATTTCAAGGCCATGTGGAATGGAATCGTTGGAAAGGATATTAAGTACAGATTTTGTTTTAATCAAATGAAATTCTTAATACCTTTTAGTTTTTTTTTATAATTAATTTTGAATTTGACCTTTTTCATAGATTAATTCATTTTTAAGAGTTTGAAAGCTCGTCAAGAACGTTTTGTTGTCTAATGCTAAGAATTAATGTTTAATTTAGAATAATCATACATTAAAGACTACGATGGAAGTTATTTGGTTCAATTACAACAACAAACTAGAAAAATATGTCGTTTTAAAGACGATGAACCAGGTAATTTTCAAAAACAAACAAAAAAAATCGTATCTCGATTACAGTGACACTTGGGACATAGGTATCTATGGGTTAAAGATAGCTCTTGATCCACCCAATCCCCCAAATTTTTTTGTCGGTCCATGCGCCAAACACCCTGTATATATTCTACGCTAAAGTAATAGTACTGTATTGTAACTTAGATATTATAATTTTAGTGATGAGAATTGTGTTTGTAGATATATTATTGGTATTTACAATATCTCCCAAATTCCCCCCCCCCCCCCCCCCCCGAACGTCTCCCCAAAGAATCCCCGCCCCCCGAACGTCGAAAAAGTCCCTGAAACCAGGGAATCCCCCATCTGGTATCACTGGTCTTATTCGTAGAGAGCTAGAATAAGTTTGAACGCTTCTTTAACACTCTTAAAGAAGCGTTCAAATTTACTCTAACTCTCTATGAATAAGAGAGTTATTCATTTTCTTTCACCTACTACCAATTATTTGGGGTCGGCACAATATGCTTCATTCTTCGATACTCATCTATTTTGACGTAAATCCTATGTCACACCACAAATCATCATAATATCATGTTTCACACCATCCATCCATCTCTTTTTTGGTCTACCTTTACATTTATATCCATCAATCTTGCAGTTTAAAATTAAGACCGTAATTATCCATAGTCAGTGCAACTTTTATACGTGTTACTCGATTTATTTTGGGAATTAATTACACCATATTATGTAAATAACTGTATTTTCTTCTTGGTAAATACATAAGAGTTTATTTTAAGTGATGTTTCGAGACTACAGAGCTAAGATCAGTTTGATCAGATTTCAAGAAACATATCTCTGGATGGATCCGTCTTTTAGATTTTGTAAATTCTATCTAGTACAACAATGCAAACACTGCCCCAGGACAATGCAATTATACCGCATTTGTTGTGCAATACTATCTCGGGACGGAACACAATCTAGTAGACAATGCGGTTATCTCAGCCATGAGACTTGTCACCGCAATACACTGATACGTGTGTATCTTGCAGTACGCCACAAACGGTTTCAAATCCTCATTGAGTTCAAATCCTGCGGTTTTGCTCCGTTCATGTTGTATTCTGAATTCAAATTCTGTGTGTATTTTTTTTATTTTATGGAGTGGTAAGATAGCCTTTTAAGTTAAGCCTTATTCGTTTCACTCGTCACGTCACTTGCTAAAACACTGGTTTAGATAAATTGTAGGTGTGTGCCTGACGCCGAAAAACTGGATTGTTGTGGTAGCTTAAAAAGCGAGAGACAAATCACATTTGTCGCCATCTACTTATTCGTGTAAAATATTTAGACTTAGGACCTGGGCAAAAGTCATTTTTAGTATTTTTTATGTCTATGGTCACACTCGTTATATAAAATTCAGTATGGACCTCTTGGTATATACGAAATTTCATAATAAACACTATAATTTGAATTTATGTAAATTTTAGTTTAGGTATTTATATGTACGTAACGTATAATTTTTTTATAAGTTATATATAATAAACGTATATTGTAGTTGTATTATTCAGCTGTACTGTAAAGTTTCATCTAAATCGCGTCCGTCATTTTCGCGTGAAACATCCGTCCTAATAAACTTTATAGTTTATAATATTAATTAGAACAGACCCGAACGCAGAAGTGGTGGTCAGTTGCATCACTAATACTGCGTAGTGTGGTTAGTTTTATTGCAACAGAGTGGGCTTACCATAAGCTGCTTATGACGACTAAAACTATTATAAGCTGATTGCAAACGTTCGTGTTTTACACGTACACTGACAGTACTTTATATTTAATGATGCAGATTCTAAACTTAGAAGTGGCAACGTCGTATTTTTGGATTTGTTTTATGAAACATAATTATTGTATGCGTATCGAAGTTTCAGTAACTTTGAAAACAAAGTTTAGAGTTTGGTAATTATATTTATTATGTTCGAAAGTTTAAAAGCTGTGCCTTTGTTGTGGTTGTTTTAATTTCCACAATGGCAGGCAAGGATACTGATTTACAAACAGCCTTATCTATTGAGTTGTGAGTATCGGTTCAGCAAAATAGTAGGTTTTTCATTGACGCCAAATAACTTCGTTTTTGTGACTACTCAAAAGCCGACATTTCACATACAGTTCAAATTGTTTATAAAAACACAATCAATATCCTACAACTATTTTTAGTTTTAAATTAATATTACACATTTTTAGAATTGATTAAATTACACAGTACAACATGACCTTTCAGTTCCCACTAAAAGCGGGTACATGACACGGGTTCGTGTTCTTTTTTAAATATTAATTCATACGGTTTATTTATCTAGCCAGTGTTAAATATTCATGAATTCTTATCCTTAATTATATGCGGACTACCAAGCAACCAATTTATTTTTAATAACCCGGTTCAAAAATTCAGGTGAGACGTACTTTCAAATGAAAGAAGAAAAAACGAAAATTTAAATAAGAACACTCTTTGGCTAAAAGCTAGTCTAATTAAAGCAAGTGGCAGAATAAGGATAATAGTTACTGTAATAGCACTGGAGCAGTCTGCGCAGTCTGCATGATAAGCTAGGTGGGTCTATGTTTGCTGAGCTCATATATATTTTTAATAAAATAGAACATAATTATTTACTTACATTGAATCAACTTTATGGAAAAAAAAAACTTAAAAGAAACATCCTTTGAAATTCAAAATATATATTAAATTTTTCGTCGAAAATGGAACTTGTGAAATATGGAACAAACCTCAATTTTTGGGTTGTGTAGTGAAAGTTATTATGTATGGACCTACTATTTCTTCTACACATACATAGGCTACGTTCCATTAGAGACTCACAACGACCAAGTTCACGACTGCGATTTTTCCCGTTCCACTTGCTTGCCAGCGTTACGTAAACCATAGTGGAACGGTTATTCGACCCAGCTCTTTACATGGGCCATTGTGAGCGTTGTGTGATCGAAAATGATGAGGTCATTAGTGAGGTTTTCGCCACGACCACAACGACCGCGGTTGCCTTGTGGAACGGCTAACAAAGCATTTTGGGCGTTGTGAGCTACTGGTGAAACGCGCTAATAGTATCTTATAAGAACAGGTCAGGATTCAAACGCACGTCGTTTGAATGGACATCGGATAACTAGCCACTAAGCTATAATATCACAATTCCGTAAAGCAATTACATTCTATTATCTAAGTTAATTGCCCGTTAAGGTCTGTGAGTGGGGCAACGAAGCAAAATACGATTTCTAATACATGCTTATTGATTGTTTCAGGTCCGCGCCATGGAGCAGCGGTTATGCGACTGGCCAGCGGGCACCGACGGTGCACCCAGAGCCATATCGCGATTAGAAGGCCAGATCGAAGAACAGGTACAATGTTTTTAGCTATTCACAATAAATGCACAACCATTATTTAATCAATGCAGAATAATGTGCGAAAACTCAGCAACTTATAAATGCTATGTTTAAATTACTTTTTAAATTGAAGATGAATACCGAGATGGTCATTCTGACGCCTTAAAACGCCCAGATGCTCCCATATATCGGGGCCAAGATCTAGCTTTTTGAGAGCCTCCTTTTATAGAGGGTTAGTTTCGGCAAATTCAATTATAGAAATATTATTATTAAATTATACAGTATAAAATATAGTTTTAACAACATTACGCTTATGTTTATAAATATAATCCTACTTCAATGTTATAAGTAAAATGAAATGACAAAAGTCTTTGTTACAAGGCCATAAATTCCGAATAGAAATGAATTAGAGAAAAATGTCAAGTTGTCAACAACGTATCCAAAGTATCCATATTAGTTTGTGGTCAACAACAACAATCAACAAACGCGCAACTGGAGTTTTTGGCGGGAACTGAAAGGTGATGTTGTGCTGTGCAGTTTTATTTTCTAAAAATGTGTAAAATTACTCTAAAATGAACAATAGTTGTAGGATATTGATAGTTTTTGAGTAGTGATTATGTGTTTTGTGAGAAATGTGAACTGTATAGACAAATGTGGCCTTTTGAGTTGTCACAAGAACTCCGTTGAATGGCACTAGCCGATTACCTACAGTTCAGCTGTGCTACACATAGGCTTAAGAAAATGAAGAAACTAAATGTATATTATAAACTAAGATCTGGCTTAAAGGCCTAGTTGCCAAGCCATAAATATAATAAAATAAAAAATAAAATAAACAAACGCACAACTCCGCGCAAGATAATTCGTAAAAGTTTCGTTTTATCCTATAAAAAATTATGAATTAAATGTGTAGTTTTCTCCTCTCATGAGCAAGTAAAATTCTGATACAAAAATAAATAGTGTTCGTATCGATATTTCATATACCCAACTGAAATATAAATGCAGGTACTGTACTCGTTTTCGCTATCTATTTTATTCTATCAACTGTTATTTTATTTGCCTTCTTATTTCTAGACAATGAAGCAGGATTATTTATATTGCGAATTATGTATAAAAATATTTATATTATTATATTTATTGAAAAAAACCTAATTTTGTTGTTGCATTTTCTTCGTATTAGGCAATAAAAAGTTTTTTAAGATGAAACTACTTTAAAATCGTGATTTAAAACTCGATGAAAGGCACATAAAAAGAGATAAACACATAAATATATAGAACTAAGCCTGCTAGAAAAAGAGATACGGGTTTTACATTGTGCAACACAGATTAGAGAGTCAATGAGACCAATGATTAAACATAGGTCCAATTTGGACCGAAATAAAACTGACAGTAATATTATTTAAACTAAAACAGTAAAAAATTGAATGTGATATTTAAGAAGTTTAATTTGAATAATATGTTGACAGATGTAGACAAAAGGAATTATATTTATATAAATAAAAGCTAGAGAATAATTATCTGTCAGTATATTCTCTGAAGTGTAATGTCTACTGCGTGTGAACTGCACTCACACATAATTTTCTTTATATAGATTGTATTGGCAAAACAGCTTGTTATGATCACTTATTTCAATTTCCTGAATTAAATTTATGAGTTAAATGTACAAATCACAGGTTTAGTAGAAACAGTTACTTTCATTTTTTATTGACATGTTGGATACATTGCGTATAACAAATTTGTTTCATTCTTTATAAGTAGAATACTGAATCTAATTCATATGCACTTTGTTAGTTTAGGGAACTAACTTTTGTTAAATTAAATCTACTAAGTTTATCTTGTTCTAGAAGCATCTAAGACTCCAAGACGCGAAGCAGGTGGAAGCAAAAGCAGCCCGAATCAAGGAGTGGGTCACGAATAAACTCCGGGAGCTGGAGCAACAGAACCAGTTATTGAGGGAGCAAAACGACCGCTGCAATCAGCAGCTTGAATTGTTAAGAAACCATATAGCCGCACAGGGGAGTAGGAATTCCGCTGTAAGTTTCAATGATTCATTTTTTATCTAGCATACTATTGTAATCATATCTGCTAAATATTATTAAAACTCTTCTTTTCTATTGTATCACATAAATATATTTTTATTCCCTCCCTTCCAGCCTACCCATAGATTACATAGGTTAATTTATAATTCTAATCAGCCCTTTTTTAATTAACCAAATATATTCATTGTAGTATTAAGAGTTCAAAAAAAGAGATTTACTATTTTAAATACTTTTATCATAAGAAAATCAGTCATATTTGTTAAAAATCTATTAAATATTACTAGGAAAATGTTTAGAAATATATATATATATTCTATTATACTAATGATAATTTGTAATAAATAATTCCTATGGTAACATTTGGTTTTATATCTAAAGCACTTCTAAGTTTAATTATAAGATATTATATAATTTATGTAACAGAGTGAAAATCACATCTGTCTGTGTCTAGAAGACAAGAAATAGACTCATGGAAACTTTATGTATGATGTATTTATTATGTCATTTCATATTCCCTCTCCAGTTTCTCCCAACAAGAGCCAGCCTCTCTCTCGAAGTGAGGACAGAGGACGGCTCTAGAGGCACATCCAGCCTATTGGCTACTAACAGAAGGAGATCAGAAAGCCTTGAGGGGCCACAGGTAGCATACATACTTAGCAATGTCACTGTTTCACTGCCAAAAACTTATTTTGCCTATTATGTTTCTTTTAGGAAATATAATTATTCTTATTAATGCACCACTTAAATGAATCAATGGAAACATACATTTCCTAAACAATATCATTCACTCAAGTGATTAATCTTGGTACTAATCCATAAAAATATAGCTACAACTGAATATACTAATATTCTGAAGATAGCCATAATTATATATAGCCATATTCAGTTTCTAAGAAACTGACTGATTAATTTTACATATAGTGGATAAATAATTATACTTATGGAGATTAATATATCATGCTATATAATTGTTACACTGGTAAACAATTAATTTTTCCTATATTATATTTTTTGGAAATATTTTCCTCGTAGCCTTTTGTTAATACATCACTTCAATAGCTGAATAGAATCATTCATTCATTGACGTATACCATTCCTCATGTAAAAATAATAGTGAATTATAATATATGTTGCTACCTTTAGTTCCTAGGGATCTTTGTGTATGTGTTGTGGTCAAATTTAAGGGTATCAAAATATATTAAATTTTATTTACAAATTTTCATGTAACTTCAAATAATAAGGTAATATTTGCTTATATTTTCAATTCACGCTGTTGTCACTAATGGTTGTTAGTCACACATTCTTATGTTATCACTTTTGTATTTATGTATTTTTTATTAATTCCAAGCAATATGTGCTTTAACCAGATGGCATTTTGTTTTTAGTACTTGGATTTTCCTATGATTTGGAGTGAAATCAGTTTTGTCTAATGTACTTAATCTAATTTATGATTATTATATATTAAGTATGTATTACAATTATATGTAATATAATTTATAGCACTATCTTATCGAAGCTGAAGAGGACATTGCTTGGCTCCCAAATTATTGTTTAAAAGCCTACAGCTATTTGTAATTTTCACTTTCTAGATGTCATATATAGAACATTAAAAAAATATTGTTAGGTTATAAAATTCAAAATTTTATTTTATTTCGGCAAACAAATACAAAACTGACAATTCTGGGCCCACTCTGCTAATACCCAGCACAGATCAAATAAAAACATTTCTCTGGCCCCCCAAAAATCCAATATAAAAATACTTTCAATACTTTTAATAATTTGGTGTATTCCTACTTTTCAGTTACCAATCAACTCTTCAGAACCACACTACAGTACTCCGGTACGTCACAGGCGTAACCTGTCGATCGGCGCTACCAACATCGCGAATAACGTCAACGCTGCCAACCCTGCCCTGAACACAATGAATCGGACTATGGACGAGAGGACCACAGCCAGTCTACTTGCTGATGATTTAGCTGTAAGACATGCCTATAGCATTCTCAAGCAGGGCCGGATCTAGGAGGGGAGGGGGGGGGGGAGCAAGCACAGGGCCGCAAATTCAAACTTTGCAGACAAATACACAAATCATCATTAACACAACTTTGAGCATTGAGACATCCAGTACTTTAAAAACAGTAATTACATATCGTGGGGCGCGTAAGCATAGGTTAAAAATTACAGAGTCATGCGTGTCTATCAGTGGGCGTCTACTGGCGGCAATGATGACGATGATGAACATAAAAATATGGGCGAGTGGGGGCGGCGATTTCAGTTTTGGCCCAAGTCGAAAAAATCTATATCCGAGGCTGTTACTGAGTCGAGGAAAATGGGAAAGAATATTTTAGAAGAATTCTATATTTTATATTTAATTTTTTTCTTACAGACAGCAGTTGAAAATTTAGTTGTGTTACCAACGACTCCAAATACATCCACAGACGGAGACACTACACATGATTATGCTGAAATCTACACGCCTAGCAGAGGTATTGTATTATGTTTGATGTAATTGCACTGTGTAGATGTTGCTTATTCATGAAAACTTGCCTTCTTGGTCAGTTTTTATTATTCAGATAGTTGGTTAGTTTTATTATATAGCAAATTACTAACTTAGCATGAAACCCTAAAGATGCGCGTAATATAAATTTTTTTGAATGTTACAAATTACTGAAGGTATCAATATTGGTAAAACGAATTTTGTTTCAAATTCTACGTTGATTATTTTCAGAAGTTTTCATAGATTCTATAATTTTATTTTAGTTCATACGATTAAACTATTAAAAAGCTTATTTTCCAGAACGCACTCCGGCGTGGCAAGGAGGTGTGAATGTAGTAGTCCAAGGAAACAGTAGAGGTGGATCGTCGACTGGCGATAGTTCAGTGTCAGAACACCCAAGGCCTCCTACACCACCGCTGCATAGGTTCCCAAGTTGGGAGGCCAAGATATACCAGGTAAAAATATTCTTGGTAATTTTAGAATTATTTCTCCCTTATTCACTCCTACCGATTTTACATACATGTACTAAGGTGACTTTAAGAAGTTATTAACAGTAGTAGTAGCCATGCTCTTGTAATCGTGAATAATTGTACAATTTTTGTAATTGTTCAACATTGTGAATAAATGTCCTTAGTTCCTGGCTGCACCAGGTTCACATAAACGAAAGGAACTGTCAGCAATTAAAAGAGCATGCCTATTATAGTCTGTAAGGACAATGATTTAATGAAATACTAATACTAAAACACTCCTACTTATTCTAACGGTCTGCCTTCATTTGATAGAGTTCTTGTGAGGCATAAACCTGCTGCTTATAAAAAATACTGATATCAAGCTTATATTAGTAGTAATCGGCAGAAAAACACACATATTGTATATTCCCAAATTAAGCAAGTTACGCATTTGTTATGGGTTATATACAACGGACTACTCTGGGGCTGATCCCAGACCGTAGGAAAGAACTGAGACAAATCGTTTCCAAAATTTACCATACCAGGAATCGAACCCGGAGCCTGTGTTGCAGTGAGGTAAGCCGGCAAAGGCTCAGCTCGCTCAACCACAGAGGCTGACGTGTATAGTATGGGTTATAGTGTACTCAATTTAATTTTGTTTTTCTTCCGTATACAGGTAGCAGACGATGGTCTTCAACAATCAGTAGAAGAAGAGTTAAGTCCCCCTCCATGCAATAGACCTGTACATGAATCAACCAGTTATCAAGACATTTCAGTTCCTGTATATGCCACTGTCAAAGGGGTAAGTAAAATGACATTATAAATAAACGCAGTGTTTGGTTCTAAGCCATGAGAAAACATTACTCAAGTGCATTTCGAAAACTAAGATTGAGATACCGGAACATAACCATAGATAATAACAAAGAATACCATAGTGTCATTACGGATCATATCAATATATAATTACTGTTTCTATAAAAAAATATCTTGTTATATTTGATATTATATTTTAACATAAAGTTATAACAATTAAATTGTAGTGTTAAAGGAGAATACCAACTAGAAAAAACAATCGACTGAAAAAACACCGATAAAGCGTCTAAATAATATTTTTTTACTGTTGGTTAGAGAGAGCGATAAAATTTCAAGATCTACTAAATGTAGAAATATGAATTGTCTCATATGCAAATATAGGGAAAGTAAATGTGAAAAATATTTTTGAATGCAGTAAAGAAGAAGAAAGAATGAATCATAAGAGAATATTGAAATATGAGAGAAAGTGGAAATTTATTTAACAATTTTCTTCCTGAGGTTTCGACTAAAACTTACATACTACTAAATTGGTTAATTGGCTGGCAACCAAAGGAGGAGGAGGGTTGTTGGGGAATTCTGCATGGTTTGCAATACTACTTTTGTTTTTGAATTTTAAATATAATTGTTTTGTTTCCCAAAGCGAGCTAGTCAAATCCGATCAATGCCATTTACTGGTGATTCATCAGACGATTCTTCTGACGGTGAAGAGTCGATGGGCATAACAGTACACAACACTCCACATCACCAGCTCACTAATAATGTATATGGTAAGATAATTTTATAATAGATATTTATATTTTGTATTGAACTCAATATGTACAGTATAAAAGACAGAATCAAGTTTAGTTAAAATTTTGAGTTATTTTTTAAATTTATTAAACACATTATTGACATGATTATTAAATGTTCTGTACTAATCATTTTTGATTCAGATGCAAATATAAATTTACTAATAACATCATCTAATTTGATCACTGTGCAACATAATCTGTCGTACCTAAAATAGATTAAAAAGTATTCATTTAAACTGTAAACTTATTTAAAAAGTGTTTTCTAATTTTTACTACTACATATTATTATTCTAAAATTTTAATCACTATGATATTCTACATTTTAACCATTAACAATGTTATTAGGTTCAAACTAACAATTAATCCCTATTAACCCTCCAGGAGGACAAACGTCACAAAACATCCCAATAAATAATGTTAACTTGACAAGTGTGCTACCTGCATCAATACAACAGACTTCGAACCACGGCTTGGTTTTAACCAATAATGCAAACGGACAGTGCAGTTCATCAGATACTAGTTTAAGTGCAAGTAGTCCATCGAAAAGTGTGAAAACGAGCTCAAGTTTAAGTCCTGCTAAACGGTCGAGTAGTGGTTCACCTAGTAAACAGAGTAAAACTAGAGGTAAGTTAGACTATTTTACATATTTCTCTATATCAATCAAAGTGTTTTTGTGTAAGGTTCTCGAGAACATTTACATGTATATATTTTTGTGTTGATCGAAGTATTTTTGACAGTGGTGAGCACAAACCGCCTGATTCTTTATCTCCTTGTTATTTGCTTTTTTTCAGGCAGTAATGTCTTACTAACACATTGTTTTATATAAAAAAAATGTGCCGAGAAATTGAATTATTTTTTAAAATTTCTTTTTTAATGTTTTTTTAAATTGGTTAATCTTATTTCGAAAGTCAACTAAATCATATATGTAGTATGTTTTTTAATCGATTTTATTACATTGCTCTGAGGATTATTCTTCTTCGTATGATTGAAGGAGATGACTTCTTTTTAGGCAATCTCTAGTCTTCATCTGTCCTCTATCTAAACTAAATTTTAACCAAGATAGCAAGGGAAATGTACTGTCGGTAATCTTACCGACTACTATGAATCAGCCCTCAAAAGTAGTGTGTAGGGATTATTTAAGTTACATTTTGAAGTTATACGCGCGTCATACGCGCTTAGCGTTAGGGAAAATGATGAGAGTAAATTTTTACGATGCGTGCGCACACCTTCACGAAAAAAACCTACACCATGAAGTTAGCTATAGTCAACCGACACCTTGAAGTTAGTTATAGTCAACATTTTAGTTTTTCTATTGTTAGTGTCGTTTTATCTACAAACGTAGAATAAGGCAAAAGATAAAATTTTTGCAAAGATTTTTGTTTTGATACGCCAAAGAAGTACAACTTCTGACGCGTGTACATAAATACACACACACACACACACACAATTTTTTTTTAACCAGGCATTGGTTATTCATAATACTTTACTGTCTTGATGGTAGAGCAATTTGAAGATATTTTGTTAACGTTTTTAGATACATCTTTTGAATCGGGCATGTCGGACGATTACGCGATCCCGCCCGACGCGGTGTCGTGCGAAAGTGTCGCTTCGCCGTCGGTGGCTTCGTTGTGTCGCGCGGCTCCGCCCTCGGATTCGCCGCGAAGACACGACGCGCTAGAGAAGAGCGGGCATTTGGCGAAGTTGGGAGGGAAGCTGAAGACTTGGAGGAAACGATGGTGAGTTTTACACACATTCACAGTAAAAAGTCTAGTATAATCAGTATTAGAGATTTTTCTCTGTATTCCCCTCTTAATGTTTGATAACACACATATCTTGCTTAAGCTACATTTTCCATGTTTAAAATATTTATAATAATACTAATTACTACTACTTTTAATTTGCCTTTATTGCGAAATTGTAAACTTATTCATAATCTAAACTAACATAGTCATATGTACGTGACTGGTAGAGTCGGTGTCGGTAGACCGAGACGTACTCACCATGATCAAATTGTACATATTTTCTAGAATGGTCAGATAAAAAGATTAATAAAAGTTGATGAAGCGAAAAGTGTTTATCAAGACCGTAGCAGGTGGAGATCCATCGTCTCTGCCTATCCCAATGGGAAACAGGCGTGACAATATGTATGTAAAAAAATTGCTGCTACTACTACTATAGCAATAATACTATTCCACAGTCATGGTGGCTGTAAATAGTTGCATCTGTTTCTCGATTTGGTGATCACTAAGTTTGATTTTTGAATACAATTTTGAAGTGTACTCAAAACTAAGTCTGGTGTGCACCGACATTTAACCGGTGGTTAAAATAAAATAATCAGTCAAAATGTATGCATAAACAGCGATTACTTTTATTTTAACCGTCGGTTAAATGTTGGTGCACACCAGCCTAAAACAGCTACAACCATTGCAATTTATGACTTTCTTTTTTTGTATCAATATCGTGTATTTTCTTTATTTTTTTTTGGGGAAGAGAATTTAAGGTCCGAAACTATTTTTCGGTGGTCAGTGGTTAGGTGCCTTGTATTCCCCCCTTTAAGCAAATCCACACGCTGTCGGCCAACCAAGATTCATCTACGGTCACGCGAGTTTTTTTTTTTAAATCTAAATGCCCGTTCCGGTTGGTGGTATGTGGACTCTGTGACCAATGAACAGATGCTTAAACTGCGTGAAGACTTGCCGAGTACTCTAAAGGTACGAGCATTGGGGATCCGCATGTGAGTGCCGCTTTAATTCTAGCCGGCTGTAGATTTTTCCGTCCTTCCACCATCAACAACTTCTACCACCCAGACCACCAGTCAGAATATTTGTTTCCGTTTTGTAAGACGATAAACAGGGTCTCAGTATATTTGACTGGCATTAACCCTGTTACAGGTTTGTCCTCAAAAACGGTACATTATCGTACTGGAAATCGCAGTCCGAAGTGAATCGCAAACCCCAAGGCCAGATCGGTTTGGGCGAAGCGTGCAAGATATCGAGAAACGAAGGCGCGGCAACCTTCGAAATATTCACCGGGAGTCGGACTTATTACTTGACAGCTGACAGTATTGCCACTATGGAGGACTGGATAAGGGTTCTACAGGTATTGGAACGAAGTTCTTTATCGCATGTTCTTTGTTGGATGATGTGATGAAAAAAGGTGTAATCGAAAGGAAAAATGCTGACCGCTGTAAAATAATAACAACAGCCCATAAACGTCCCACTGCTGAGCTGGGGCCTTCCCACTATAGAGGAAAGAACAGTATACCCGCCACGCTTGTCCAAGAATGCTTGGGAAGTTTAATAAATCGGTTATCTCGATGTGCAGGTTTCAACATGATGTTTTTCTTCACCTTTGTTAGCAGGTGTTCTGTGGTAATTGTAACAATATGCCCATTAGGTCAGAAAACTGCCCAAGTGGCGCATTAGTTCCGGCCATGATTTGAACTCTAGTCATTACGCTACCACGACCGCTGTATATTATTATACAATATCAAACTATAATGCTATGAAATAAGATCTAAAATAAAATAATATCTATCAGTGTACGGTGTTTTGAAATTAGAAGACCTTGTAATTGCTCTTATTTATGATATTATAAAATTCTAAAATGCCGTGTCTGTACATTGAAGCTATTTAAAAAGATATAACTGGAATAGACTATATTAACGATGGAGAACAGTCTGCATTTTTATTTGTTGTCTGTTTGTTCGAGATTCACTTAAAAACTACTGGGCTGATTTTTAAGCGGTTTTCGCTGATCGACAGCAAATTCTTAGACTTAAATCTGCGCTACTTTTCATCCTGGGATCTCCGGGAATTATTTAAAATGGCCAGATTTAAAAAATAATCAAATACTAATGTGATTTTTTCACTGATCGATAGCAAAATTTATGTAATAATATATATGATATTTTTCATCCCGGGAATTTTCCCGGGAACGGTTTGAAGTTCTTCGGGTGCATAAAAATTAGCTTATGCCGACACAGTTTTCAGTAAAATTTTGTTTTCAAATATGTATCTGTTTATTCCCTAGAACGTACAAAGGCGAAACGCGACAAAGTTACTCCTAAGCAAAGAGGACAACAAGCCAACAATCCAGGGCTGGCTGACGAAGGTCAAGAACGGGCATGCCAAGAAGAGCTGGTGCGTCTTAATCGGAAAGATGTTCCTATACTTCAAGTCACCTGGTGATCAGGTAAGGAAGTTTGTACGTTTCAACAAGCCGACTTGACAGACTTCGTCCTGAATTTCGATTTGTATGTGAATTTGTGAAAGTTATTGGATATGAGTAATATGGAAGACCACGTTAATGACCGCGTTTTTTCCAGTTCCACTTGCTTATGCGCTTTACAATCATAAACTCTAGTGGAACGGATTATGGAGCGTTAATGTCATTAACGATATACACAAATGTCATTGGTTGATTTGAAAACGCGCATGTTTCAATGTCAATCCGCCCACTTCGAACCAGATCTAGACATGGGTTGTTGTGAGCGCTGGTGATCGAAAATAATTTCATTAGTGACGTTTTCTCCACGACCATAACGACCGTGGTCGCCATGTGGAACGGCAGACGGAGCAATTTGGGCGTAGTGAGATATTAAACGAACGCGTCCTAAATTTATCATTCTTATTGCCAGAGTTATGATCAAGAGCGCGTAGACAATTATTCTTTTTGCAATTTGTTTCTGATTTCTATCTTTCCTTTGCGATAGTCCCAATATTTGTAAATAACTTCTAGAACGATAATGAACAAAGAAGAAAAGAATTACCAATATTCATCGATCAAATAGTATTTTATAGCTAGGAATTCAATTAAATCCTTTAAAAAGCACTTTCCTACTTAAATTTACCAAATTAAGAATAACTTGTCCAATTTTTCTTCCATGAAAATAGTAACAATGTAGGTATTGTTACAATCATGACATGCTTATGGTAAAAGAAACTGGTGTCTGAGACCCGCCAATCCGTTTTGGACAAGCAAAACCGGTTTATTGCCCCTCCCGCATTCGGAGTTCTTTTGTTTACTTCGTATTTAAATTTTGCAATTAGACAATAGTCTATTGTGGTTGTTTTCGATTTTGTTGTCCGTTCGCAGAAATAATTAGCCAGGTGTGCAAATTACTGTTTCTCGGAAACCCCAGTGCACGCGGTCGTTTTTTTGTACTGTATAGTTAGTATAAAACAATGCCCGAACGGAGGGGTGGGTCAGTCAAGCGAGGATTACGATACGAGCAAGACGTAGGTTCGACAAGTGATATAGTGACGGACTTTGCGCGTGTTATTGAACCGTGCAGTTTGTACTGGCTGTGTCCAGTTATATTTGTATCTGTTTTATACGTTTTTGTACAGTTCTCATGAATTATATAGTAGTTCTAACGGTATTTTAATTCGAGTCCTACGTAACTCGTAACAACAGAGGCTGATATCATAATTATGACCTTTGCAGAACCCAACCGGTCAAATAAACATGCGCGACGCTCGAGTGGAAGACGTCGAGCACGTTTCGGACTCGGATTCCGAAGAGAAGAACGACGACACCCGAAACCACCTCACTGTGGCCATATACCCGCAGCACCAGGTAACTGGGGTTCGTGAAATTTTTACTATCATATTATTGTCGAGTGATTGTTATTTGAAAAGTTCCTATTTCTATTTTCCTGTAGAGTAAAGACCTCTCATCAGAAGTTTTGTAATTAGTGATGGTCCATTTCACTGATCACTGGTTAAATAACGGTGATATATAATAAATCACTTTTCACTCCAGTTACAAGTATATTAAACGATCGTTTAACCCATTTACGCCCAAATGAAATTCAATTGTTTTATTTATATATATCTTTATTTTGTGTAGCCTTAGGCCTGTATCACAAATATTTTGTGGTCAAAATTACGAAAAAATAAAAATAAAGGTTGTATTTTCAGGCTGTACTTTTTATAGTACACTGGGCACTTATGTGTGATAATTACTGAAGCAATTTTTATCAATGCAGAGAGTTTTCTGGCATCGTATACAATACACAATACATTTTATGCGAGTATGGCATAAAACACATGGTAGCTGCTTGATTAGCTTTCCTGGGTTGTGTCCATTGTTGCTCGGTCTTGGTCCCGCTACGACTGAACATGATGGGCGGCTTTTGGTTCTGTTACGGATCTGTAGATAATTACGAACTATGTGTCTTCTACAAGCCAACTGGTCAAAGCGCTCTCCTCCAGTCATAGTGTGTAGACGCCAAGCGTTAGATACACTCATATCTAGCAAGTAGGTGAAAATAGCCCACCACCATTTTTGCCACGAATACTTGCTCGATACAATGATATAGATCCGTCCATCTCATCGACACCACCCATCCCTTTATTTTACTTTTGAAATAAGCGTGGAATATTCACGTCCCCCTTTGGTCTACTCTGTGAACACCATCCATTTTATCTGTGCAGATTACAATTTCCCACAGCCGGACGGCCTGTCGTAAGAGGCGACAAAACAACCCACACCCAGATGGTAGGACATTTGCCCGACTGGATGGCTACCACCCCTGTTCTAGAGTATGTCGCCATAACAACCTTGGGTTGTGTTTCAGCATTAGTGGCCAGGTTCCAGTCTCTCTTAACAGAGCAGCAGCACATATGTAGCACCTTTGGTGTTGCAAATGTCCATAGGCGATGGTAACTGCTTTCCATCTAGTGGGCCGTCTGCCTGTCTGCTGAACTCCTGCAATAAAAAAAATAAAAAATTCATCATCGTTTTCATCTTCAAATATAGCGTTGAGAGCTTCTTCGAGTCCTCGAAAGTTATTACAACCTCGAAACAATGCCATTTTGTCGAAGACCTGCATAAACGGATAAAAAATATTTCAATATCACTTTTGCCCATTGTACTAAAAAAACGACACTAAATAACATCATTCTATAAATCTTACGAATTGCACAGAAATGCAAGGCAATTTGTCATTTGATTTACTTTACCATATATCCTAATCGTTTTATACGAATATGCGCAAAATTACATATTAAAAAATATAAATAAGACAAATAATGCACTTACCTCTCTCTGTGTGAAAAATGTCGACTGATAAATGTCAAAAATGGCGGCAATTTTACTGTCAAATCACTATTTTTTCAAATGTATTCTAATAGTGATATCTAGTGATGGTATGCAGGACTAATTCATCGAAAAACAAAGAATTATTCTTTTAATAAGGATTTGAAGAGGTGTCGTTTATTTAGTACAGAGGGCGCAAATGGGTTAATTTCACAAGTTTTATTTTGTCTCTATTTATATTTATAATAATTTAGTTTTTGTCTTAAATAAAATATTTTTCTTTCTTTCTTTCTAAAGTAGATAGTCAAAACGACATTTGAGTAAAATTTAACTTGATTCTTTAAACCGTTAGGCACTAATTTGTTTGAGTCGTATAACGTCGGTAAAGTGACGTTGAGAGTGCAAAGTATTATTTCATTTCACGGTTTCAATAATTACTCATAGTTCTTGTCGTCACCGTGACACGTTCTGTCGTCAATTCTGAAATATCTGGTGGTGATTTTTCACCGATGAAATAGCAGTGACAAAAGGAAATAACTTCACGGCAATGATTGATGTATATTAAAGTGCTTGTAATTTCCATCACTAGTTATGATTCCTAAGTGTGTTCTCGAAGTGTGAGAGAAATCAAACAATTTGATTAAACTACAAAGTCTTCACTATACTATCACTACACTTTAAGTCTTCACAAACTCATGTACGTGTAGTGTCTGTACATTGAAGGTATTAAAAAAACATCTTTATTAGGCTATATAAGTGATGCAACTTTTTTCTAGAATTCTGTTTGCTTTTCTGTTTGTTCAAAATTCACGTAAAACTTCTGGATCGATTTCGATTCGCTATTTGCTGATCGGCAGCAAATTCTTAGACTTAAAGTGTTCGCTACTTTTTATCCTGGGAATCCCGCGCTTTTTATCCCGGGAGCAGTTTGTAGTTATTCGGATGCATAAAAATTAGCTTATTCGTTCGATACAGTTTTCACTAAAATGATAGATTACATTCAATTTTAAATGCTATGGTGCTTTGTGTCCCGGGAATCCCGTGGGAATTTCAAGTCAAGCATGGACGAAGTCGCGGGCAAATCCTAGAGGCTTATAATTTTCACGCACAATACAATCACAATAAGTCACAGTATACGGGTGAGATTCGCGAACCAGCGGCGTAGCAGCTCGAACTGCAAAATCGCTGACATAGGGACTTGTGACATTTCTTGCACTAGCTGTTGCTCGCGGCGGGTGGGGTATAGATACAGGGCACATTTATTTATTATGAACAAATCCGAACTTTAATATAGGTTAGAAGGCTAAGGCGCTTTAGCCGCTTTAGCCTTCGTGGTTATTTTTTTATGACCACCCAAAATGAATTTTATATCTCAAGTAATAAATAAATGTGCCGTATATCTATACCGCACCGCTCGCGGCTTCGCGTGTTTAGGTTGAAAATAGTCCTAGTTTGAACAAACCTTCACCCCCTTTGTCACGCTCTTAGGGGTTGAATTTCAAATCCTTTCTTAGTGCGCACCAACAGTATAAAAAACTCCGCATGAAAACTAGTAGTTTGGGCTGTTTAATATTCCTTTTGCGATAATTTCTATTAATACTGATAACTGTTTTAAATCGTACCAAATATGATATAATTAGGTACTTATATATTAATGTTAGAATGCTATAAAACTTCAGTAAATTTTTTTTTGTTAACTGTACCAGTTTGTAGTTTTCTAATACAAACCTGTTGTATTCGATTTTTGAAATGATAACTTCTTATGGGAGGGTAAACCGCTTCGTTACGTAACGCGTTACGGCGCCAGTCTGTCTGGGTTCACTTTCTCTCACACAAGTTATCACTTCTGTCAGGCGTCCCGAGACGCACACTTTTTTTTTTAATTTTCGTATTAATACGGTAGTTGACAATTTTTGAGAAACAGGTTTATTTTTAGCCTTATGGTCTATTTTAGCTAAAATATTAATATTTAACATTTATTAATAATTTATTTAAAATATTAATAGCAAAAAAACAACATTAACGTATTTAATTAAGCAATTTTATAAATATATTGACATTTCGTCACAAAATCGCGTCAAGCTGTCATGGCGTCTCGCATGACGTCACAGTGTGCAAAACAAACATCTGTTTCGTTGAAGCGTTATCTGAGAAGTCATTGATAACTTCTTGTGTTTTGCACACTATGACGTCACGCGCTCTGATCGGCGTTCATTGTCACGTGGCTAATGGCTGCAATATAACAATTTTATTTCTCAAAAATATCAATTAATATTTAATATTTAAGTTAAAACAATTCAATTTATGTAGATCGTAATCTACGATATATATTAAAATCAGTCTATATTTTTCATACTACCGAAACTACAACTACCGAATTATGTTGACGGTACACTCATTTATTTCAGGGCCCAACATATCTCTTGTTCGAGAGTAAAGCGGACAAGGATTCCTGGTTGTATCACTTAACGGTGGTCAGTGGCGGAGGGTTGAGTCAAGGCACACATTTTGAACAGCTCATACAGAAGCTGATGGAAACTGACGGCGATCCTAGTAAGTATAATCTTAGAAAAAGCATAGCAAAAAAAAACTAACACATGTGTAACTTTTTTAGCTTGAGAATGTACAATTAGTGTAGCGTCTGTCGTTTTATTCGCTTATTATCATTATTTAGATATTTCGTCATGTTATTGATTGATAAAATAATATGTTATCTGTCTATAGAAATACAAATAAATGTTTGTATGTTTGTCCATTGTGCATTCCTAAACATATATCACATTGTAATAAAAACTTTTGTGAGGTGCACTGAGGATGCCTGCGAGCGTTTCTCGCCCAGCAGAATATACAACCAAACATTTTTTTTTTACTTTAAGCATTGCGATGCATGCCTGGTGCAGCCAATATTTTATAAGATTTTAAAATGGGTTTTATTTCAATTTTTACAGATTGCGTCCTATGGAGGCATCCGACACTACTATACTCTAAAGAAAATCTCACGTCGCCACTAACATCGCTTAATTCGGAGGCATTGCAAGCGGAAGCATTAAAATTGTTCAAAGTGAGTTTTGTGTTTTTATATTTTTAGAGCAATTAGAATAATCATTGTGGTAAGAACCCTTATGTTTTGTTAATAAAGACAAAATTATTTTTCTCAGTAACTACTGGGTATATATGGATGAAATCCAACACGAAAATGTGGTGGAAAACAATTGTGAAATATAAAATTAAGAGTGGCCGTCATATACATGTAACTGAGTGATAATTTTTATTCAGATAAATGTCAGACACATATATTAAAATAAAAATAAAAACATTTAAACTCGCAGTTACACATCGCACACAGTCATGTGAGGTAACTATCGTTAGTCAGAACTTGCAGAGTTGTGACGTTGATCTTTAATTACTTATTTACTTAAGTCAATTTTGGGTTATTTTCTACTATACTCGTAGTCAGAAAAATGATGACTTTTGAACTATGCAGTGAAGAGTTCTAAAGAAAACGGAGTATGCAGAGCTTCAAAAATATTGTCCAAATATATTCGTTGAGTAGTCCTTAGAATATGGAGAAGTTATGATTATATGCTGTTTTATGATTCCATAGCTAAATAATTTGTCCTATCTTTAGAATCCTTTATAATTCGTGGACTTTCACACACTTGTCTGATTTTATCTTATTTATACAACATTCAAAACATCTTTGTATTTTAACATAATCTAGCTTTTTTTTACATGATTCATCAAATAAAAGAAATGTAGTGGCATTAAAATAAGCTTATACAATAAAAATAGCATAACCGTAATTAACCTTACTTTAATAATCTTATTTATAAATTATTTTAATTCTTTAAGAACATAAGTAGAATATTGATTGAGGCTACGAATATTGGTCACGCACAGTCCTCTTTCTTCCGCTTCGTCCGTGTTGTTGCAAAAGTGTAAAGGCGCCGGATGAGCTGGGCTGTCTGCCAGCGTCCCAATAGAAAGAAACTTCTATATGTATGCAATTTTTTTATTCCTGGAGTACAGTACAGCAGACAGGTTGCCCGCCCAACTGTGATGGAAAGTGGTTAAAGTCGCCTATATACATTTACAAATTGTTTTGTTGTTGTTACAGTATAAAAAAAAACAAACGAGTGCGTCTCGGGACGCCCGACAGAAATGATAACTTAAAGTTGGACTATTTAATATTGAAATTGTTTAACTTGAGAAAAGCTTAGATAGGCTTAGGTTATGTATATATATATATATATATATATATATATATATATATATATATATAATTCTTAGTTACCATTCTTGAATATGTATGTACATTAGAATTTTGTTAGTATCATTATTTAATCTAATTACCGAAATACGGCAAGCGTTGTGAGTGAGAGAAGAGGAGCCTGCCTACCGCTGCCGTATGCGTGAGAGAATGGGAAGCCAGACAGACTCGCGCCGTAACGCGTTATGTAACGAAGTGGTTTACCCTCCCATAAGAAGTTATCACTTCCAAAATTGTTTAGGATACGGCTCATATTATATGTTAGAGATAAATAAACGGTTTTTATTTATTTATAGTGCGTCCAACTGTTCATGTCGGTGTGCGTCGAGCAGGCCGGCATAGACTACCACGTGGTGTTGGCGCAAAACGCGCTGGCCCAATGTTTGGAGGTTGGCGAGTTGCAGGACGAGGTGATGGCGACACTCGCGCGGCAGACCACGCCGCACACCCACACCAAACACGCGGTGCAGGTAACGCCCACAGCGGAACGCAAACCGAGGACGTTGAATGTTAAACCTCACAAGCTTAGGACTGTAAGTTACGCCGCTATCTGTACATTTTTAGTTTTCAGTTTTGATTGCCTGTTTATACAGCGTGTTCACTGGATTATTTTGAAAAATATTTTTGATATTACATACTAATGGGCGCTCCTTCGTTAAATATATTTAAAAGAAAATCTTGCTCCTTTTTTATTACACAGAGTGTACAAGCTAATTAAAAAACCGGGCAACCTAAAGAAAATGCATTAAAATTTTATTTTATGTCAGTACTTAAAATCAGACATAATAAAGATTTTCTTACCAATTTTATTTATTAAGTACGCACTGTGAATTAATAATAAGAGTTAAAGTATCCCATTTCCGAAACATTCTACTCTATATTTTTTTTTATATTTACGAAATCAATAAAACAAACTATTCAGTGAACATTATCTGTACGAACAGACTGTCGGTCTTTATTTATATTATTAGACACGTAATATAATGAAATATTCACATTTAAACAGTTGTTATATATTGTCAAGGGATGTTTTATTGATTATACAGATGTTGTCTTTTACATATTGTTTAAAATAAGAACCGCAAATAAAAAAAAGCTTAATTACAGTTGCGGTATACATTTTAAATTTTATTATATTCCGTATATGTCTATCAATCTAAATAAAGATTAAAATGTAATAATGTGGTAAAGTTGGGTTTCTTCGAGGAATAACTGAGAAAATGATAATTAGTAAAGCCATATTAAAAATACAAAAGGCTATCTTCGAACTCTTATTACTCTTCGAACAAACAAACTTAACACCTAAGATGGGTTTGAAACATTATTTAAAAAAGAGTTCGATGAATACTTATGATAAATAGTCTAAATAATTATTAGTTATAGTTCAAATATCATGTGTTTCATAAACCCATCTTCAGTTTGTATGAGAAGATTTCAACAACATGTGTTTTACAATTAGAATTATTAAAAAGTAATTAAAAAATACAATGAATAAAATCTTCTTATATAAATGTCAATGTACTCCAGATAATACAAAATATTTGTAAGCTGTCTATTATTAAAAGTTATAAAAAAAATGGATATTTACTTTTGAGACAATAATTAAAGTGATATGTACAAGTGACAATCTTTAAACTATATTATTTGAATGACAATTAAATAACGAAACATAAATAACGCTGTCAATGTCAAAATATTCGAGTTATTATGTTGGTAATAGGTATTTATTTAAATTTGTTGGTTATTATTTGGAGTATATACATTATACATACTAAATTACATTTGCGTAATGACTAAATAGCTTCTATCTGTGATTTAAATAGAAACTATTTACTGTAACCCCACTAATTGATTAGCATGAGCTTTTGACGTAACAAACTAAACATGTAATTAAAAACAATGAAATATATACAAAAATATACTAGCTTTCTATTCGCAAAAGCTTCAAGCTTTCGGGCGATATGCTTCAATGCTTTTCTCATATGTAATTTCATATTATTCTCACAGTTTTTCATCACTTTTTACATATATTATACACGGTTTGGATTCAATAGGAGTTGCTTTAGACCACGCTTATTGTTAAGCTCTCGTATTGGAATTTTTAACACTTCATACTAGTTGCCTTTACATGGTGATATAGCTTAAATCATTTTGTTGGTTCATTGTTGGTGTGGATCTGCAAAACTAAATTTTAATATGGCCTGCTATGATATTCTCTAAATACGTGACACTATTTCGAATCTGCGTCAGTATTATCTTATGGATCAATAACTACACCATATTATTATACACGATAAATAAAATCTAAATATGTGTATTTTAATACATATTCATATATTTTTATTTTTATTTTATTTAGAGTTATATAAGATAGAAACTATACATAAGCAGTTTAACAGAAGCCAAAGATTATCTAACTCTAAAGAGACCTTAACTCAGCAAATGCTGTTTGATAACAACCAACGCTGGTCTTCCTTTAGTGCCAGGCAGTAACTTCACTTTCACAAAAGAAAAAAAATAACTAATGAACATTTAATATTAATTAGAACAAAATCAAACAAAGAATAGACAAAGATGTTGATTATAAAGATAGATATTACATATATTGATTCGAATTCGTGAAATGATTTGGCGAAATAATATGGGTAATTATTAAAATTTAATAGAACAATAAAAAGGAACGTAAGTTTTTAAACATTTCTTGTAGTTACGCCAATCTTTATATCTTCTCTTAGCGACAGATGGCTATGCAATAGATGCTTTTTTTACAAAGTTGAGTGTTGCTCAGCCATTTGTAGCTAATATAGAAATGACCTAAAGTTTGGCGCAGATTTTAACAGGCTTTAATAGATTTATGGAAAAAAGTTAGTAGCTTGATTAATATACATGGTGATTTTTAAATATTCTATAGGTTTTTATAACATTAGGATTCGGGAGATAGGTTCAAATATATAAGATATAGAGCATAGCGTAATATAAGTTGTACATAGAGCTTACAAACTAGATTTATTTTGCGTATAAATATACACTAACAAACCATTATTGTAACTATCGACATATGCTTTGTGTGTTGCTGTAAAAAGCGCTTCAAGTGTCGTGATTCGATCAATTTGGAATTTTGTGTATGTGAAATATGTAATTTTAATTCGCTTCATAATGTTGGCTATAAATTATTGGTGAACTATTTTGTGCATATACACTCGTACGACATAAATTTTCCAATTTGATCTCGTGCAGTTCTGGCAACATTTGAAGGATTTTAAGGCATATTGCAGTCTTAAAAGTCCAACTTTGGTTTTATAATTTTCGAACATGTTTAAGTCCGTTTTTGGGGTCTGTGTTAATCATGGAACAAGAACACTAGCACATTACAAATGCTCAGTGAAAAAGGTAACTCTAAAATCCAACACCCCTACTATTAATCAGGGGGTGCCACAAGTCGTACTTATTGCTATTTCATATATAAAAATACATCTAAAACTTTCAATCGATGTTTTAATATTATATATTTAATATATTTACTAGACGAAATTATTTATTTGAAACTGTTATTATGAAGACTTAAGACTTCCTCAGAGGTTTTGTATGAATTAATTAATATTAATAACTAGCGATTTTCAATAACGGTATGTTTATTCGACTATTTCAATTGTTAAGACATTTCGATGACTTGATTATTGTCACTCTTAGTCTGTAGTTTCGAGGCCGACTCAGACGTCGTAATTAACGGTAGTGCCGATGACTCGACTCTATATACGAGTTACGAGTATTATTTTCTACCAGCTCAACTCGAGTCGAGTGTGTTCGTTGACTCGAAAGAATCGGAAAAAATCTCGATTGATATTAGTAGCAAAGCGATCGATTTGGATCCATTGCGATTGTTTGTATTGTTTAAACCGTTCGTTTTTACCCGTTGCTACCAGTGACATCTAGCGAACAAGGTGAACGAACCTATCATTATTAGAATACTAATATTATAATTCCAAGTATTCTTTTTCCATGGCTAAATTCGTAACTAGATTTGTATGAATGCATGTCTAGTTTTCTGGTCATTGTTGTATTCGTACAAATCTACTTTACGATTTCTAAAAACCCAGTATTGGGTTTTATTTAGTTTACTTTTCGGCCTGTATATATCGTTTGTATTTTAAATATTATTACAATAAAAAAATGTTGCCATAACATAATAGCGGTTTGTTAAGTTGCGATATATTCAAATGGAATGTTGGTGTAAATTTTTTCAGTCCAAGAATGTTCATCCCTTATCATTAATATAGAACTAGGGAATGTTATTTGTTTCCTTTATATCTGGTTACGTTTATTATCATTCATGATATTAATAGCTAGTGTTACTCCTCGCACTGTTTTAAATCCCTTTATTATTATTAAAGGTTGATGTTGCAAGTTTTTAGAATTCCCATAATTTTTTTATTATATATAATCGTAGAGTTAGCTTTGCGTCATGAAAGGTAAGTGTAGGAGTAAGTCTAAAATGTATTATTGCATGATATGAAAGCACTATTATATACACATAATTAAATAATTGAAGATCTGAAATTTTCTATTCGAAAGTTAGTAGACATTTTACGACTTAAACTGTTTGATGTTTCATAGATTAATAATACTTTACTCAAATCGGTATAACATCATATTGTCATAATAATAATCATACCACGCTTAGAGTAATTTATCAAAAAACCCTCTACGTGTCAGTCTACCCAGAAGCCAATGCACGCCTCACAGAACTCCGGTTTTTAATAATAACCCGGGATCTATAAATAAAGAGAACAATACCAGAAATTCGTTAGATAAATTTTTTTGCCAATTTAATATTTCCTATTAGCACCAAGACGATATATAAATGCAGATGTCGCTGTCATATTCTTCTGGTAAAAATATATATTTGTAAATCATATATCATGCAGTTTTACATTGTGATTAAATAAGAGAACACACTGTACATTATTTCCAAATACTTACATCACAAGTGTATATAACATATAGGGCTTTATGAATCTAATGCAGTTACTACGGGGCGCATATTGGGTATAGTCACAGTACACAAGGATGACAATGCACTTGCAGTAACATTAAGCATTGTATTTAAATAATTCATTTTCGTGGATATACTGGCAAGCTTACGGTAATTCCATTGATAGGCTGATTATATTTATTTAATTATGTATTTTGTCATGTCATTTAAAATATACTCTGCAACATGAAACCAAATTCAAATGAAGACAGTGTCGATTATTCTATAACCATTTTGGATGATCTAGCTATTCCAATGTTTTATCAAAATGTGATTCAACATTCAAAATAACTATGATTAGTGAACACTGAGAAATTTAACACTTGCTAATGAAAATAAAAGTATTAATACAATCACAGTTAAGGTCTATTCGTAAATACATATAAGTTTGGTCCAACACGCTTTGCAGCCTGTCGAATCAGTCAGTCGTATTTGCGTTACGTATAGTAAACTCGCGTGGAAACTATACCATTGCAATTTTTGGCACCACATTACAATGATTAGCACCCTATTATTTTGCAGCCGTACAATGGTAGTAATAAGGCGGTGGCGAGTCATAGTGTGCCCATTTTGTCCTTGTTCCTGGAACATTTCGACGGACAGACGCCACAGTCGCCATAGATTCAGATCCATTTTACTAACAGTTCATCCGAATAGCCCGGTACCTTTCGTTCTAATTTCCAAAAATAGCCTACACTGATCAAGGCTTGTCCTTGGGCGCATTTTTATACGCCATTTTTACATCAAATTTGTCAAGGGGCTTCTACGTGTTGACCTTCCTATAGTCCCTCCCACGCAAGTCCTGCACAAGTTCGAGCCATTTTTGTGGCTCGTGGTCTTCAAGGACATACAAGAATAGTATTGTAATGGTAGTAAATAAAAAATGTGAAGATTATTGGGTGGGATACCAACAATAGTATAGTTCAATATTTTCTTAAGTTTTCGCTACTAGTACATAAACTAGTAAGCGCGGTATTTTATTTGATTTTTATTCCAACGCTTCGGTTACTTTTTAATAGCCATGATTATATAAGACAAAGATGTCAAGTGTCAATGAGTAGTGTTAAAGTTTTTATTTAGCGTATTGAGGCAAATCTTATATTATCACAACTATCGAAAAAAAAAACACCATTTCTTTAACTTTCTACCTACTAACACTAGCTGAACCGTCCCCAGATTACTAGGCGTCATTTAAAAAGTAAAACCTATTATTAATTATTTTACACAGGATATTACACTCAGGATACTGCAGCTTTGTACTGGTGAAAGAATTTTCAAAATCGGTTCAGTAATTCAAGATTCCTACAAATAAAGTCACAAACTTTACATCTTTATAATATTAGTATAGATTTCTCAGTGTTGCTAATACTCACACTATATAGATAGATCTCATAATTTATTCACTATCGATATTTGGCACCCAGTTTTCTTTCCAACCAATTCGACCAATACTCTCACCCCTCTGTTGAACCGAACATCACACGCATACCCTGAACACATATCCAGAGTAGAGTACCGGAGCCCCCCACCAGATTGGAACACCAACATTTCATTTGTACAGCAACTGCTACTGTGCGCGACACAATCGCTGTTCACGTGCGACACTGGCGCCTCCTCGGTCGGTGGCGACAACAAGAGCGGCGACGTTGCTCCAAACGCCGCCGGGTCCCCCAGCTCCATACAGGTAAAATTCGTGTCGGGAAACTACAGCAACATCTAGAAGAATCTATCTAATCAAACGTACTAATTATAGTGGTTATCGTTTATTTCTGTTAACTTCAGAGGTAGTGTCATAATCGATAGGAAAGTTGTCTTCGACAAGGTGTCGCGAGATGGCACTAAACCATTATTCAAATGGCAACACTAAAAGGATGTGCAATTTATGATTTCTTAGTGTGGTAACACTGATAGGTCGTGCAATTTATTATTCTTAGAGTGTTGACACCAAAATAAAGTCTTCTTGAAAACGCATCGGTGTTGACATTTTGCTAACAATAAAAATATCCACGTTAATCAAATTAATCGCCGAAACAAGCTTCCTGTATAATGAAGCAAACAAAAGTATTTGTTTGAATTATGAATCTAAACGAAGCAATAATCTGATAAGTTCTGTGATGGAGTAAAGGAGCAAAACGTGTAATAAATTTTCCTTAACGTATCTTAACATCAATGAAACGACTAGTTGGCGCTTTATATTCCAAACGTTTATTTTACTTTTGACGTCTGCACGTCTATCAAGTTACATATTTATTGACATTAAAGCCCACATGAAACAAATGACATTATTGTCGTACTTCATTGTAATAATATAATGATAATAGTAATATGACGTGATGTTCTTGTGAGCCATGTAATGCACAGACTAATAAATATAAATAGTTGATTTGAAAATAAAAAATGATCTACCTTAAAAAACCCCAATTATTAGTTGTGCCTTTTTATTTAACTTTTAATAACTGATTCAGATAGAAACTATTGCAGATTTTATAAAAGTTAAAAAATGCGTCATAGCACTGTTTGGTGTAAACATGCAGAGCGATATTTGACTTAAGTTTTAATTTCAAAACGAACTAATATAATAGAGTATTATAATGGCCTCCTTTACAGATTTATTAATACCAAATACTACATTGCCTTTAAAACATCAAAAAATAGTTTACCAGGTTATCATAACAAAGTGTACCTCAATATATATAAACTTATATATTATATATCTAATTACCACAAGAACTCCACTTATTAACAACAGGTAACAAACACATAATTCTTCTAAAAAAAACTTAATTTGATCCAAATGTGAAAAATATATAAGTTTTTAAAATAAACATGAGCAGCAAAACCACTTCAAGGTCTTGCTTAAACTGTCTTGATAATTTTGATTCAACATTCTACAGAGCGCTCGGTGTATATAGAAATAAAAGTTCAATGAAATACAGTCAAAATCATTTAGATATACATATGAGAAGAGCAAAAGTAGCAAATAATCAAATTCTTTCTTTTAATTTTGGGTAATCATCTTCTTTACAATAAAGCATTATTGACCAAAGATATTCGAATATATTAAAATTTAATTAACTAACTAATAAGCACTTATTCCATCCTACTATCTAAAATATCTATTTTAATATGAAATCGAATCTTAAATATAACTATAATCGATTTTCATTAGCATCGTGTATATGTTGACATTTGTATAATTTCGAATATTCCAGGCGCCTCTGCTATCAGTGGATTGCAAGAGCAATCCGCCAACGTACAGTTTCGTCCAAGGCTGGCAGCTCCTTGCGTTAGCTGTCAGCCTATTCGTGCCGAGGAATAACCGCTTACTTTGGTACTTGAAGTTACATCTAAGCAGGCATGCTGATACCAAGTGAGTGTTCTGAGGTTTTCTATCGTACGTCAGTTTTATTTTATAACTTTTATACCATAGGTTCTCAAATTATTCGTCTGCCGCCCACATTAAGAATAAATTCTGTGGCTTGATATTGAAAAAGCCAAAGTATGTTGTTATAAAAAATAAGATTTTACTGCTAGATTGTTAAAAAAAATGATATTAATTTTTAATGGACAGTATGAAAGAGTACGTTGAACTTTTAAAATAGTAATCTTTGTTATACCTTCTACCATAAATAAATAGTATAATACTTTTTGAATAATCCTGCTACTTCCTACGAAGATATACTTTGGCCCTTTTAGGATTTAGCTACAGAATTATTACCTAAGAGCCCATAAACGTCCCACTGCTAGGCTCGGGCCTCTCACTATAGGGCAACGGACAGTATACCCGCCACACTTGTCAAGTTATTTCGATGTGCAGGTTTCATCACGATGTTTTACTTCACCGTTGTTAGCACTCGGTTTTTGTAACAATATGTACGAGTACATTAAAAAATGAAACTGCCTATGTGGCGCATCCGACCAGGACTCGAACCTGCTCCCTTTGAGTTTGGGATGTGTGCGCTAGCTATTTCGCTACCACAACTTTAATTTTAATTTCCTCACATTGATAACCATAAAAGCATACCACATGAGTAACGAGAAATTATTTCATACAATAAAACTGGGTAGAAATCGGAATGAAAAAATCTATATTGTAGTAAGATGGTTTTAATTTTTATAATATTATAAAATTGTGTGTCTGTTTTGTCATTTTTAGATTGTTTTGTTTAGTTGTTCTATTAGATTTTTAGTTTGTTAGATTAGAGTTGTTTAGATTGTTTGTCTGTTCGGGATTCACTTAAAAACTACAGAGCCGATTACGATGCGTTTTGCCCTGATCAATAGCAAATTCCCGGACTTAAAATCTGTTGTAATTTATACCCTAAAAAATTCTTGGAAGCGGTTTAATTTGGCTCGGTTAAAAAAAAAATCGGATTCAGATGTAATATTTTCGTTTAACGTTAGCAAATTATTTGTCATAAAATCTGTGATACTTTATATCCTGGGAGTCCTGCGGGTTTCTGCTTGGCGGTGGATTCAAGTTGTTAGAATACGTATAAATTAGCTTATTCCGTCCAACATGGACAAAGTCGCGAGCGAAACCTAGTTTAAATATAAAAACGGCCATCTTTATCCTATTCCTGTTCATAACTCCAATTTTTCATTACTCATAGGGGGGCGCTATCGCCCAGTTTGAGAAAGATTGCTTTGTAGCAACGCTTTTGAATAGAATAAATATATTATCTATATTTACTTTTTTAGGACTGAATGCGGTAAATACGCTGCGTATTGTTCGCGAGCGTTAGAGCGTACGATTCGCAACGGCGGAAGAGAGGACAAGCCATCTCGAATGGAAGTTCTGTCAATTTTGCTCAAAAACCCATACCACCATTGCTTGCCACACGCCATACCTGTCCACATGCTCAATAATACCTATCAAGTAAGTACGAAATTTCATAAATCATTTGAGATTTTTTTTTATTGCAGGAGTTCAGCAGACAGGCAGACGGCCCAGTTGATGGAAAGCGGTTCGCCTATGGACATTTGCAACACCAAAGGTGATACAAATGCGCTACTGCTCTCTTAAGGGAGACTAGAACCTGGCCACTGATGCCAGGAAACAACTCAAAGTTGCCATGGTAGCATACTCTAGACCAGGGGTGGTAGCCATCCAGACGGGCAAATGCCCTACCACCTGGCTGTGTGTTGTTTTATCACCTCTTATGACAGGCTGCTCCAACACAGGAATTAGTTTTCTTTTCCGCTCCTACAAGAAAAATAAGATGTTATTTATCTATACTATAATAAACCTTTAAATGGTTCAGGTTACTACAAATTTATATTTGAAAAAAGTTTGGGGGACAATTCAGACCAGGAGATTACTAGAAAATGCAATAATTAGAATTTATGTCTGTCTGTTTGAGCATCACGTGAAAACTACTAAACTGATTTAAATGAAACTCGACATAGAGCAAGCTTTTATCCCGTGGCGTAAGTTGGGATACTTTTATCCCGTTAAATAACCTCGTTTCCGTGGGATAGACGGATTAGCAAAATAGATGGCGCTGAAATCGCGTCTTTTCAATTCACTATCTAATACTTAAGTGGTCATAAACAACATATCATTTATTGTTCAAGTCAATGTGTGTCAATTTTGTCATAGTAACGAAATGATTGAAAGTAATGGATTAAATTATCTAATTCGAAGCACATCGATGTTTTTTATACAAATGGTTTTGGAGAAATTGAACAAGCTTTTTCATTTTAGTATGTTTACTTAGAATAGCATCGTTCTGTGCATTTTATGTACCTTTCATGTTAGTTACTTCACCTGATAAAACCCAACCAAAGATTGTCCTTTGAGCAATGAACGAATGTGTTGAATATTTCACAAGTCCTTTCATTAAAACTACCATAAACATCAGCCCCTAACAATATAGCTCTATTACCAGGTTAATTGTATTCCGGGTCTGCTAGTCATTTTATTTAGATTAGACCATTTAGGCGGTCCTTCGAGCCGGATCAAATCACGTTGACTTCGACTTATCTGCCTGGGCAGTTGTCTAGACTTGTTTATTTGATATTCTTTATTATATGAATACGAATTAATT
Source organism: Dendrolimus pini (assembly GCA_949752895.1). Lineage (NCBI taxonomy): Eukaryota > Metazoa > Arthropoda > Insecta > Lepidoptera > Lasiocampidae > Dendrolimus > Dendrolimus pini. The sequence continues at coordinate 17,466,968 of OX457135.1, forward strand.
TTTTGTGTAAGTAAAATAAAGCTACTGCCTGGGGTTTGTGTTTTTGGTAATGATAAATTTGTATAATCAGGTAATAAGTTTCGATGGTTCGACGACTGTAGAGGAGTTCCTATCGACCTTGAGTACTGAGTTAGGATGCAGGGAGTCTGCGGCATCAGGATTCGCCTTGTTCAGTGACGATCCTATCGAGAAGGACTTGGAGCATCACATTAAACCCGATAAAAAGGTAATCGATTTTTACCCTTATATCGATCGCACTATCAACAGATCTTAATGCTGCACACCGGATATATATTTTATCATTTAAGATGGAGAGTAGTGTGCTCAAAATTATTAGATTATCTTTGTAATTTAACATATGATATTAGAATCTTTCGTTCAGTGTTCTATTCACAGCAACTCAATTGATTCATGGAATAGAACTTGTATGATAGTAGCTTCTCCTTATAACAGCAATAACGTGTTGCGAAATGGAGAGGTATAGAGTAGAAAATAGTTATCTGTTATATATTAATCTGGGATAATGTAGCATTCGAATGGTGAAAAAAATTTGAAAACGGTCCAGTAGTTTTTGAGCTTATTCGTTACAAACATACAAAAATCTTTCCTCTTTATAATATTATAATAGTAATGATTGAAATGGGTGAGGGGGTAAAAGCGTCGAAATAAAAATTAAATAAAATACGGCGATTAAAACCGTTAAAACGTAGTTTTATTATGTATACTAGTCGCGAAAACTTACATACATACATACATAACTTCACGCCAGGTCCCTTGCGGGGTAGGCACGAACAACAGAGCGCCATACAGTCTTATTTTTACACACCTCACTTGCTTCTTTGACATTCATAGCTCTTGTCATGCATGCTCGTCTGTTCTTAAGGCTCCTGACATCACCTTCTGCTAATACACGATCAATTTGATCATGAATCAAAACTTAAATACTATTTTCTCAAATAAAACGAATTATGTTTTTAAATTATAATTCCTTAATGGCAGGCGTCTTGATCACTAGTGTAAATGAAATTGTAGTACTCCAAGAAATTATTTATTTAGAAACAATTCATATATTATTATATTACTGTTTATATTAATTGCAGCTATGTGACGTAATATCGAAATGGGAGACGGCGCTAAGGGAGAAAGGTTCTGGAAAGTTCGAGAACTCCAGAGTGATAAGGTTGACATATCGAAATAGGTTGTACTTCAAGAATTCAGTGAGAGCCGAAACTGACAAGGAGCGGCTATTGCTCTGCTATCAAGTTAATCAACAGGGTAAGTCTGTTTTTTTTGCAGGAGTTCAGCAGACAGGCAGACGGCCCACTTGATGGAAAGCGGTTACCATCGCCTATGGACATTTGCAACACCAAAGGTGCTACAAATGCGCTGCTGCTCTCTTGAGGGAGACTGGAACCTGGTCACTAATGCCGGAACACAAGTCTGTGAATATAGTTATCATTAAAAAAACCGACTTCAAAAACGAAAAAACTAAAATGTATAAAATAACTTATTTCTAAAGCTATTATTATTAATACATATTATCTAAAATATCTTAAAGTCGGTGCTTAGTAATTTGCAAAATATAGTAATTTTTATGTTTTACTTTGCACCGACTTCAAGATGTTTTAGATAATATATATTAATAATAATACCTTTAGAAATAAGTTATTTTATACATTTTATTTTTTTCGTTTTTGAAGTCGGTTTTTTTAAACGATGGTTTTAAATTTTATTTGTTACTTTTTAGTGTCTAGCTATGTATGGGTGGACCTACGAATGGTGCCGCGCTTCTTAAAAAATATAGGTCCCAAGAACCGGGAACAAAAAAATGTTCGTAAAATGAAAACTACTGGGCCAAACTATGTACATGGCAGCTATTCCGCGTCGAACAAAAAAAGAATCACGTAAATCAGATCATAAATCACGGAGTAATCGGTGTACATATGGAACGAAGTGAAAATTATTTCCATGAAAAATGATCATAAAATGAAAACTACTGGACCAAACTATGTAAAAATTTTAGGGGACCAATTGGAAGCTATTCCGCGTCGAACAAAAAAAGAATCACGTAAATCGGATCATAAATCACGGAGTAATCGGCGAACATACATAAAAAAAGCAAAAAAAAAGATCCCGACGAATTGAGAACCTCCTCCTTTTTTCGAAGTCGGTTAAAAAGAAAATAAATTTATTTTATGATTTCTTTAGGTATGTATGTCCAGGTCGAAAACTAGGTACGTTATAAAAATGAAAAGGAGTGAATTGAGATTTGATATTATTCAGTATGAAATCACTTCGATTTGATTCTAATCATAATTAAGACTATGATATGCCCGCGACCTCGTCCACGCTTGACCTGAAATTCCCGGAACACAAAGTATCGCAGCATTCAAAAACAGTGATGCTTTCACGAAAATTTTGATTTTGTTGAAATTTGGTAAATATTTACTCATAATAGCGAGGATGGAAATAGGGTAGTTTTTATCCCGGAAAATAGGATAATTTCAGGGATAAAGTTATGCAAATTTACCGGGGGCAAATAGGGCCTGGATAAAAATTTAATGATATATCTTATGCTCGCTATTGTATTAATATATAAAGCTGAAGAGTTTGTTTGATTGAATGCGGCTCATCTCAGAATCTACTGGTCTGATTTGAAAAATTGTTTCAGTGTTGTATAGCCCGTTTATCAAGGAAGGCTTATAGGCCAATGAAGAATGTTTCAAAATCAGTTGAAAACAAATTCCACGCGGACGACGTCGCGGGCACAGCTAGTAACCTATATGAACGCTTGCTTTCGAAAGGGACGCAGTTACGCAAAAAGGATCCAACCCACAAAATGTTATTTTTGAATTGTTAAAATTTTAGCTGTATTTCCGCATCGATGTACTTGTTTGTGTCTATGGGTTCTTAGGAAAATATAAGCGTAAATGTATCATTTTTTATACAAATAAGTTTAACTGCATTAATGCGTAAATACAGCTAAAACTTCAATCTTTAATCTTTAGTAATTCAAAAATAACATTTTGTGGGTTTGGTTCCGTTTTGCGTAACTACGTCCAATTTATAAGCTAGGTATTTCCCTGCGATACTCGTCCAAACTCCCATACTTCCAAAAACTAGAAAGAAAGAAAGAAAATATTTATTTCAAATTACGACTCACACAACACAAACTGATAAGAAAATAACAATAAAAGAAAGCCGCAATATATGAAATGAGGTTGGCACTCAGTGTTTCGCTGTGTCGAAACATGTTCCGACACAGCACTGGTTTTCAGTGCCCACCTCCATAACCTCAAATGTCCTAAGACCCCAACTATGTAGTACTTAACCACTTCCCAACTACTCAACGATTCTTGGTCAAAGCAACAAATTCTCTTTAAAAACATTATTTTCCATTTTTTAGTGGTGGCCGGTCGTTTCCCGGTGACCAGGGAGTTGGCAGCGGAATTGGGGGCTCTGATGGCCCAGCTGGACATGGGTGATTACTCCGCGGTCAACTCGCAGCACAACCAACCGCTGGCGCACCGGTTCTATCCGTACAGATATCGGGCAGGACTAAGCAACGATGAATTGAGGCATGTATAAGCACTAATTTATTCTTTTTGAAGTTATACTTCTTTAGGCGTATTACAGAAAAATGATGAGAGTAAATTCTTACGATGCGCGCGCACACCGTCACACGAAAAACCTACACCATGAAGTTAGCTATAGTCAACATTTTAGTTTTTCAGGATGGCCGAGTGTAGTATGGTGGTTGCGTAGCAACGAGTTGTTGATAGATAGATTGTGAATTTGTGAGACGAGCATTGTAATATTTCTTTACTTTATTGTGTTTTAATTAATAAATCGTGATCATGAAAATGATGATTTATAAATATATATATTAAAGTGATCAGCAAAGTCAAAGGATTTATTTTAATTCTAATTCCAGTGAATTTCTAAAAAAAGTAAGTAATTATATCGCTTTTTCTAATACTCGGGTGTGATTGTGGTATTTATTTTTCTAAATTATTTAGAGTTAACCTCGGTTTTTGATTGTATTTTTCATTACGGTCGGTTAAATAAATAAAGCCCTACCACGCTAATATAACAAAATAAGATAATCTTTACATAGTATAAAACAAAGTTGCTTGCCGCTTCTGTCTGTCTGTACATCCGCTAACTCCTAAGATATTTTTTCAAGAAAAGTTTTACTACTAATATACAATACTACTAGCTTCTACCCGCGGCTTTGCTCGTGATAAATCGATTTAGTTTTTATTTTAGTTATTCCTATAATGTATTAACTTCTTGTAAATATTTTTCTTTACAGAGACGTTGAAGAAAAATTGCGTTCAAAATGGATCGCACTGAAGGGAAGGAGTACGGCGGACTGCGTGCGGATATACTTGAATTGTACTAGGAAATGGCCTTTCTTTGGTGCTACGCTATTTCAAGCTAGGGTAAATTTTCTATTCAAAAATATCATTTATTCTCTATTGTTCTATCTTGTCTTGCAAAGGAAATTTCGAAAGGATGTCTACTGTCACATAGTCTCAGGATGTAGTCTCATATGTCTACATCGCATACATATTGGGAAAATTATGATGCAATTAATTCAATTCATTTTAGACATAGAACAGCTGTGATGATCTCTTTTAAAATTAGAAATCTGGCTACAGCTTGAATTACGAACAATTTGTTTTTACATTCAGATAGTTCAAAAAAAAATATTTTGAAATTAGGAATTTCCCCACGCGTTAACACTAGTGATTAAACATTGTTTATAGATATCAAGCATTCACATCGTTTACATTGCATTACATTTTTGTCTTAGCACTATTCGCCCGCGGAAAACGTGGAAAATTTACTTAATTTTATTTCAAAAACTATGCTATGTTCCGTGCTGAAAAGTATAATATTTACGTAGTTCCAATAATAAGAATGTAAATTTTATACTTTTCATCCCGAAACAGTCGTAAGAGGCGACAAAACAACCCACACTTGGGTGGTAGGGTATTTGCCCGTCTGGATGGCTACCGCCCCTGGTACAGAGTTTGCCGCCATAACAAAACTTTGAATTGTGTTCCGGTATTAGTGGCCAGTTTCCAAACCCCCTTTAGAGAACGGCAGCACGTTGGGAGAACCTTTGGTGTGAAAAATGTTCCACAGGCGATGCTGAGCGCTTTCTATCAGGTTGGCCATTTGCCTGTCTGCTGAACCCTTGCAATAAAAAACATGGTAACAAACATAAAAAATGGTTAGCGCAACACGAGAGCGTATATATTAATAGTTGCTCTGTCACGCTCACACATCATCCGTCCTGCTTACACTCGATCACTATGGCTACGTTCCACAAGAGGCTCACAGCAACCACATTCACGACCGCGATTTTTCCCGTTCCACATTCTTGCGGGCGTTACAATCATGTCAATCGATAGAGAGAATTAATGCTCTGTGGTCAACGTCCACTTCGACCCACCTCTTGACATGGGTCATTGTGAGCGCCTTGTGATCGAAAATAATCACGTCGTTAGTCACGTTTTCACCACAACCATAACGACGTTGTCGCCATGTGGAACGGTAGACGAAGCATTTTGGGCGTTGTGAGCTACTAGAGGAACGCGCCCTACGTATCGCACGAGCTAAAATAAATATTTTCACTTCAGTTCACATCAGAACTCGACTGTGAATACCACTCCCTGCCATCTGAAGTATTATTTTACTACTACCATACGCTGCTAGAATTTTATTAGCATGGATGTGTTACTTATCCAATTTCAGATAAAACAGCCAGATCTGTCGATGGTCTGGCTGGCCGTCTCGGAAGAGGGCGTGACGGTAGCATATTATTATTATGGATGTGTTACTTATCCAATTTCAGATAAAACAGCCAGACCTGTCGATGGTGTGGCTGGCCGTCTCGGAAGAGGGCGTGACGGTAGCATATTATTATGGATGTGTTACTTATCCAATTTCAGATAAAACAGCCAGATCTGTCGATGGTCTGGCTGGCCGTCTCGGAGGAGGGTGTGACGGTGCTGGAGCTCGCCTCGATGGCAGTCATCGGCCGGTACGCGCTCACCTCCATCGGCCTCTTCGGCGGACTGCAGGTATGTCTACTGTGTTTCATTACTAGCGTGCGTGAAAGCCTTGGTTAATAGATATATTAAGTATATATATCTATGTAATATATAAATGTGTGTGTATCATGTCAGAAGCGTGCACGTCGCGATCCCCGCTGGCCCAGAGGGCCACAATTCTGACCGAGATTCACCCGAGTGCAGTGCATGATAGGGCGTCCCCCGCAGGCGACGCTCACCGATGCGCCCCCGTCGGTGTGAACTCTCGCGCATGCGGCGAAGGGGGCCGCCACCCTTCACGCAGCGCCAAACCTGGCGGGTCGAGAGGAGCAGAGTGCCGTATAGGCACGTGGAATGTGAGAGGTGGAATGAAAGATAAGATGGACGAAATGATTGATATAATGAATGAGAGAAGCCTGGATGCCTTATGTCTGACAGAGACAAAGCGGAAGGGGTGTCACGTTGATGACCTCCCCGGTGGCATGCTTGCTCTGTGGTCCGGCGTGGACCTGGACGAGCGTGCAAGTGGGGGGGTAGGTGTCGTACTCTCATCCCGCTTTGTGTCTGGAGTGAAAGACTATTGTCTGGTGAACCCGAGACTTCTTTGGGTCCGTCTAAAGCTGGGGATCACGCGAGTTTTTCTGGTCGCAGCTTATGCTCCCGTAAGCTCAGCGGATCCCCAAGAACTCGAGAAGTTTTGGGAGTCTGTGAGAGAAATTCTGGATCTGGCTGAAGGGAACGAAAGACTAATTATGTGTGGTGATCTTAATGGCTGGGTGGGGACCAAACGAGACGGCTTTGAGGCTGTCCTTGGACCCTATGGCGACAAGAGAGCGAACGAGGCTGGTAAGCCAATCATAGACGTATGCATGGAAAGAAACTTGCTTGTGTCGAACACCTTATTCCATCATAAGGATATTCACACGTATACATGGAGAATGAATGAACAGAAAAGTATGATTGATCTGATTTTAATAGATAGTCGCCTCCGAAACACAATAACGGATACAAGAGCCTACAGAGGCCCCACTCTTGGAACGGACCACTACCTGGTGATAAGCCGGTTTGTGGGCCTTTTCAAGAAGTGGAGGCACTGGCGAGAGCGTACCAATTTCGGGGAGCTTGAAAGAATAAAATGTGAAAAATTGGAAGATGTTAGTATAAGGAGTATGTATGCGCGCCTAGTCGAAGAAAGGCTTGCAAAGGCGGACTTCTCCGACTTAGATGTGGATAATGACTGGGATAGTATGAAAGAAAGTATAGTGGAAAGCGCAAAAGAAGCATGTGGATCCGCAAAGAGGCATATAACAACGAAAGGTGACGAATGGTGGGACGCAGATGTTAAATCTAGCATAGAGAGAAAGAGAAAAGCCTGGCTGGATTATATTGCATCTTTGCATCAGAATGACAGTATGAAAGAGATGAAGAAAGAAATTTATCGCCTCTGCAAGAATGAAACCAAAGCTTTAGTGAAAGAGAAGCGTGAAAGAATAAAATTGAAAGAAGAAGAGAAGCTGACGGAGAACTTCGAGGCGAATACCAAACTCTTTTGGAGAGAGGTTAAGAAGTCTCGAGGTTGTTCGTCAGCTTCCAGAATGGAAAGAATAAAATCTAAAGCAGGGGACATTCTTGCTAACCCACAAGAGGTTTTAGCGCGATGGAGTGAATATTTTAGAGAAATGTATGATAATATCTCGGATGCTGGCACCACGACTGAGTCTGTGACCGACTTCGAGGAGTCAGCATCCGAGATCACTCTGGAAGAGATCGAATGGTCGATAAGAAGTATGAAAAATGGAAAGGCAGCAGGAATCGATAGTGTGTCTGCTGAGATGATCAAATATGGTGGAACCTGCGTCCGGGACGCTTTCCTGTCCTTATGCAACTTGTGCTGGAGGACGGGAAAGGTTCCCAAGGACTGGAGGCGCGCTGTCATCGTGCCCTTGTATAAAGGCAAGGGGTCACGTATGGAGTGCGCCAGCTACAGGGCCATCAGTTTGATCAGCACAGCATCTAAAGTGTATGCGAAGATTATTGAAAGGAGAATGAGAGTGGTATCCGATGGATTACTGTGGGATGCACAAGGGGGCTTCAGAAATGAAAGGGGATGTATGGATCAAGTTTTCTCGCTCCGCAATATCGTGGAGAAGCAGCTGGCTATGGGCCGGAAGGTTTTCTGCGGTTTTGTGGATCTAGAGAAAGCATTTGACAGGGTTGTGCGGAAGGACCTCTGGGACATATTGCCCGGATATGGGATCAATGGCCAATTGCTGCGTGCTGTGCAGTCCACTTACGAGGACTGTATGGCATGCGTGCGGGTGGACGGCAGCCTGTCGCCCTGGTTTGACGTCAATATTGGCGTCCGGCAGGGCTGCGTGCTGTCGGCTTTGCTGTTCATCCTATATCTGGACAACTGTCTCCAGAGATTAAGATTGATGGATGTTGGGGTGCGGATGGGTGATCTAGTTGTTAGCACTTTGCTTTATGCGGATGATGCCGTGCTTTTAGCCGAATCGCCATCAGAACTGCAAACACTAGTCACGATGATGAAAGATGACTGTCAGGCGAGAGGCTTACATTTGAATTCGAAGAAAACAAAGGTTATGGTGTTTGAAAGAGAAGAAACCAGAACGAATGCAAGGATAATGGTCGATGATGTTATGCTGGAACAAGTGAATGAGTTTGTATATCTTGGATGTGCTTTTAGCAGGGATGGAAGGTACACCGCTGACATAGAAAGAAGAGTAAATTTGGTGAATAGTGTGAATGGAGCGTTAGGTAAACTTCTAGGCGCTAAGAACCTCAGCCAGAAAGCCCAGCTTGCCATACATACGCGGTGCTGGTACCTACGCTCACGTATGGAAGCGAGAGTTGGGTATGGAACAGAGAGCATGAAAGTAGAGTAAACGCGGTCGAGATGCGAGCACTGCGCAAAATCTGCGGAGTGACGCTCGCGGACCGCGTTCGTAATACCGAAGTAAGAAAGAGAGTTGGTCTGAAAGAGAGTGTCGGGGTGAAGGTAAGGAAAGGAATGCTCCGGTGGTTCGGGCATGTGGAAAGAATGTATGATGAAAGAATGACTAAACAGATATACAATGCAAAAGTGGATGGATGCAGAAGTCGCGGAAGGCCACGACACACCTTCCATGATCAAATTGATCGTGTATTAGCAGAAGGTGATGTCAGGAGCCTTAAGAACAGACGAGCGTGCATGACAAGAGCTATGAATGTCAAAGAAGCAAGTGAGGTGTGTAAGAATAAGCCTGTATGGCGCTCTGTTGTTCGTGCCTACCCCGCAAGGGACCTGGCGTGAAGTTATGTATGTATGTATGTATGTAATATATAAAATTCCTTCATATATGTATATCATGTGTGTATTTATTATTAAAATGTAAGTAGTTAGTACTATATTTTACGTATACCACCATCGCCATTATCATCTCAATTAATTCCTGGGTTGTCTTGGAAGAGATCGCTTTTTAGCGATAAGACCGCCCTTTGTACATAAGTAGATATAATTTTAGTCTTTAAGTTCATGTTTGTATTGGTGTACAATAAAGTGTTATCTATCTATCTACTATCTATCTATATGTTACTTACATAAAAACTTAGAATAGAATAGAATAATTTATTGCTAGAAACGTATGTGTACATAGGTGTTTTTCTTTTGTGGTAATTGTCTCAATACATTTTACTTTATTAGGCGTGCAATTTTCAGATCTTATAACTAAATCTAAATACAAAGTAATTACATTACAAATATTGAAATAATTACAATAATAATTAAATAAATTAGGTAATATTAAATGTCAAGGAAAGCATTAATTTAATAATAATCGTTAGCATATAAATGCTAACGACTACTCTAAAATCGAGGATAATGTAAATGATAACACTTACATTATCCTCGATTTTAGAGTAGCATTCCATTGTCAAAAATGTATTTACCTGTCTCTTAAATAATAAGATGTATTTAGGCTAAATTTACTCTTTTGTTAAATTCACTATAATAACATACAAACTAAATACATATTGTCTACATAACTGCCCAGCAAAGCATACAAATGAGTCGAAGCCAATCTGATTTGAAATAATACTGTTACGTACGAGCGGGGGTACGCACTTATGGATTGGAAGAAAACACCAGTTGTAAATTTAAAAGCTTTTATTGACTTACACAGCCGCACGTAGTACCTCTCTGCAGGGTTGCCCCTATACGCACGACCAACGATGCACAGTCCCGACGATAAGTTGTCACACCCTCAATACCGTCGCCGATATTGCGCGGACCACCTCCAATATTATCGCGCGTAGCTCGCTTCTGGTTTCCCTCCTTCGCGTATGTGTCTACCAAACTTCTCACTAAATTCACCACTTAGTTCGTCTCTGTCCTCTATTAACGTTCTCTAATATCGCACTTGTCGTTTCACCGTCTTGGACTGAACTCAACTTTAAACTGCAACTTTCAACTCTAAAACTGCCCGGTAGGCGCGCCTTACGCTGTTTATATACCCGGAAGAATTTTCTAGAACCCCTCTATCTATCTCTGTCTCTTCCTTCCCGAACCTTCTGTTCGGGAACTTTCGTTTATACATCTATCCCTTTCTAACATCTATCTATCTCTTTCTTTCGGTCATCGTCTATCCCTTTCTAACATCTATCTATCTCTTTCTTTCGTTTATCGTCTATCTCTTTCTAAATATATCCGTCCTTGTCTTTTTCTTCCAGAAATTTCTAGTTCTTTCTAAAAGTTCTAAAACTGATTTACGCTGCTGGGGAGTTCCACCCTCGGTCGCCAAAATACAATGAATGATATATATTGTTTATGACAACTTAGGTATTTGTTAGTGAATTGAAAAAACGCAATTGCAGCTCCATCTATTATGTTTATCCGTTTCCTAAAAATATGCGATCGCAGCACCATCTTTTTCGCTATTTTCGTCCATTGTACGGAAACAACGTCATTTATCGGGATAAAAAGTATCCTAAGTTTAAAAAAAAGATGTTTCATTTGCATCGCAGGAACAAGCGTCAGGAGATGATGTTAGACTGAATTGAACTTGGATTGAAATTTGGATGTAGTTTATTGAAATAAGTTATTTTATACATTTTAGTTTTTTCGTTTACGGCCCGTGATATAAGTTAGCTCGGTTTCGATTTCATTTAAATCCGTTCAGCAGTTTTCACGTGATACTCTAAGACAGAAAGACAGACAGATAAAATTTCTGAAAATCGTATTTTTTGGTTCTGCTAGTTCGTCTCTATATCAATACTGTGGTATAGATAGTTCAATCCACGAAGACGCGCCCCACTACATTCTGTAAAGGGAAGGCGCGGGGTGAGGGGCTTTAAGCCCGGACAGCAGTCTCGAGCCAACTCCCGTTCGGTGTACACGACTATTTCTGAATTATATCGCTCTCTCTCTCAGACTTGAATTGCAAGTTGCTCTACTTACATTATATTTAAAATGTCTAAAAAAACGCAGCGGACTGTACTGAAAAGCCAGGTATGAATAATATTTTATCGCACAGTATTAGAATATAAAACTACCTTCCTTATACACGAATCAAGTTTTTTTTCAGGCAAGAGATATAATCTCAAAAGTATATGAATTTATGAAAAAAGAAGCGAATAATAACAAAGCAGAAAGAATAACCGATGCACGTTGGCGAACAGCGCAGGCTGTTGGTGTTTCTGAAAGCACAGTGACTAGAATTTTAAGAGAAAAAAAGGCTCAAGGGGAGGTCGCAGCTTCTTTGGATGAGGAAAATGTTGAATGTGTTGCAAATGAGGCAACTACGTCACACTCAAACTTTGCGAAAACAAGTACGGTAGTGTTTACGTCACCTATGAAAAAAAGAAAGATACAACCAAGAAAAATAAATTTAGATGATTTTGATATAGGAGTAGTCAGAAAAAGCATAGAAGACTTTCATAGAGAGCACCATCAGTTTCCAACATTATTGCGATTACAAAGTATTTTAAGAGATCGTATACAATTCAATGGATGTAAAACAACCTTAAGAACTTTGTTAATTAAACTAGGATATAAATGGTGCAAAACTGAGAATAACAGAAAGACGCTAACAGAAAGACATGAAATTCAATTATTACGACTAAAATACCTAAAACAGGTGAAATCTTTGCGCAATGAAGGTAAGCCTATTGTTTATACTGATGAATCATATGTACATTCCGACCATGTGCAAAATAAATCATGGTCTAGAAAAGATTCAAATATGGGAATAAAACGAAAACTGTCTAAAGGAGTGCGTATAATTATGATACACGCCGGAAGTGTTGCAGGATTTATACCAAATGCGTTGCTAACGTACAGGGCAGAGATTAAAACAGGCGACTACCACGATAACATGAACACAGAGAATTATTTAAAATGGTTAAAAGAAAAATTAATACCTAATCTTCCGAAGGATGCTGTGGTAGTTTTGGATAACGCAGCCTATCACAACTCTACTTCGGAAAAAATACCGACGTCTAACTCTAACAAATCTGAAATGCAAAGTTGGCTCACCGCAAAAAATATCACATTTGAACCGACATTTAAAAAAGTAGAATAATACGATTTAATATTAAAAAATAAAGAAAATTTTCGCAAGTATAAAGTCGATGATTTATTAAAAGAACATAATTTTACAGTATTACGTCTCCCACCATATCACCCAGAACTTAATCCAATAGAAAATATTTGGGGCATAGCAAAAAATTACGTTGCTAGCCGCAATGTCGATCAAAATTATACCACATTAATGCCTATTTTAAATGAAGCTGTATGAGATTATAGAGATGGAAAACTGAATTAAAAGCAAAACTTGTTAAATACGTGGTTTATTTCGAGAGACATAAAAAATCAGAGAGAACAAGTTACAGATTACACAAAAAAAGGGCGACCACCAAGGTCACAATAGGCAGGCAAAGGAACTCATCCATACAGCCATGTAAATTAGTTATTGCCAGAACAATCTCCGCCGCCTTGAAAGTGCCATAACATATTACTCATCTACGTCATCATCCAAAAAGGGGCATATTCTATTTAGAGCTCTCTTAACAATTACTCCCTTCGCCATTCTTATGTCGACTACACGGCAGACACCATCAGAGCCTTTGTAGATATTATGGATTCTACCCAGCGGCCATTTTAAAGGTGGACTGCTTTCATCCTTGACGAGTACCAGTTGATTAAGTTTTACTTCCGGTTCTTTTTTCTTCCATTTCGTCCTCTGCTGCAACTCACAAATGTATTCACGACTCCATCTCTTCCACATACTTTGCCGAGCCTGCTCTATTCGGGCATATCTGTGGAGTCGACTTGGAGTAACATCTTGTAGGTCTGGTGCGGGAAGCGAGGTTAATGGTCTGCCTATCAAAAAATGTCCAGGGGTCAATGGACTTAAATCATTGGGATCGGAAGACATTGGCCCCAAGGGTCTAGAATTTAAAATCGCCTCTATTTGAGCCATTAGCGTAGTCATTTCTTCAAATGTGAAATGGGCATTACCAGAGACCCTCTTCAAATGAAATTTTGCTGATTTCACGGCTGCTTCATATAGACCACCAAAATGAGGGGAGTATGCCGGTGTAAATTTAAATCTTATGCCTTCATTAGCGAGCTCTGGCACAACATCTGCACAATCATTCACTAATTTTGCAATTTCTCGACTCGCCCCAACAAAATTGGTGCCATTATCACAAAATATCTCGCGTGGTTTACCTCGGCGAGATATAAAACGTCGCAAGGCTAATAAAAAGGCTTCTGTGGTTAAATCACTAACTATCTCTAAGTGAACAGCTTTCACCTTAAAACAAATAAAAACACAGAGATAGCATTTTATTAGCCTAGCTCCGCGACCCTTCTTATTTATAATTAACAATGGCCCGGCATAGTCCGCTCCTGTTACCTCAAAGGGATATCCAGGGGATAGCCTTACTGAAGGTAAGTTACCCATTATTTGTTTAGCAACTGCTCCTTTCATTCTTTTACATGTTACACAATTGTTACAAACACGTCTTGCCAAGCATCTGCCCCCAATGGGCCAATATTGCTCTCTTATTACCGAAAGAAGCAACTGTGGCCCTGCATGCATAAGCCTTGTATGATAATATTGCATTATCAATTCTGTCAAATGATGTTTGCTGCTTAATACAATTGGGTGACATTTATCAAAATTATAATTTGAATTATCTAATCTCCCACCAACACGAATTAGACCAGTTTTCTCATCAACTATAGGTGTTAAATTATATAAGGCAGGAAATGATTTAAAGTTATTTTTGTAAATGGTAAAACATTCGAGTTGTGAGAACTGAGCTAATAATAATTCACTATTATTCAATTCTTCTACAGTTAAGGGCCCTGTTATTTTTGATTTGTTTTTACATATATTAATAAACCTACACACATATGCTAAGGCTCGACGTAATCGATTAAAATTAGAGAACCGCTCAAAATGAACAATAGATTTTGGGTTCGTGTCAATATTTGTTAAATGCACCCTTATCTCTGGTAAAGGTGTTTCTGAATACTGCTGCTGGTCCGGCCATTGATCTGATAAGTCATTTAGGTACTTGGGTCCTTCCCACCACAAACTTAGAGTTGGCACTTCTTTGGGGCTCACGCCGCGTGACGCTAAATCGGCTGGATTCAGTGCTGAAGGCACATACAACCATTTACAATTGTTGACGCATAATTCGTTAATCTCTGCTACACGGTGTGATACAAAAGTGCTTAATTTGTGAGGAGATGTGTTGAGCCAGCCAAGTACAACCTTGGAGTCACACCAAAAATATTTAAAATCAATGGAACAACGAAAAGCCTCGATTACCTTAGCGCATAGACGAGATGCTAACAAAGCCCCACACAGCTCAAGTCTGGGGATTGTGGTGGTTTTGAGAGGGGCTACCTTTGACTTAGCACATAATAGTCGTACCATTACATTTCCTGCAGCATCCATAGACCGCACATAAACACAAGCGGCATAGGCATTTATTGATGCATCTGAAAATATATGCAATTCAAGTTTACTATGGTTTGCACAGATTGTTTGGCGTGGGATAGCCAGACACTCAATATGTTTTAAATCATTAAGAATGTGTAGCCACATGTTGGCTACATCCGAAGGAATCTGCTCATCCCATCCAAGTTGTTGCAACCATAGTTTCTGCAAAATTATTTTAAAAGTAATAATACAAACACTTAATAGCCCTAGTGGATCAAATATGCTTGATGACACTGATAGCACTATTCGTTTTGAAATAAAATCATTACATTTTTCATACAAATTTGATGATTTTTGTAGTGAAATATTAATAGAATCAGCATTTGGATTCCACTCAATACCTAAAGTGTTGATCATTGTTGAAAATTTTAAATTCTCTTGTGTCATTTTAGTGTCAAATTTATTACATACAAAGGATAATAAATTTTGTGAATTACTCTTTATTTTAAGTAAATTAAACCCAGCAGATGAGAGCCATTCAGTTATGTTTTTATAAAGGTAAATTAGTTCTGAGTCAGATGAACAGCCTGTTATCAAATCATCTATATATAAATCATGTTTCAATATTTCATTTATTAGAGGATTGTTACATTCCATTGCTAGTTGCATAATACATCTAGTGCTCAAATAAGGAGCAGATGAGGTACCATAAGTTACTGTATTTAATTTTAAGTAATGTATGGGTTCACACTCATTTGCCCGCCATAAAATGGTTTGAAGATGTCTTTGATTTGGCTCAATAAGAATTTGTCTATAAAACTTTTCTATATCTCCTGTTAAAATATATGTATGTTGTCGAAATCGAATCAGAATAGAAAATATGTCATCTTGAAGTGTAGGCCCAACCATTAAAATATCATTTAGGGAGAAACCTGAGGTGGTTTTACATGAAGCATCGAAGACAACCCTACACTTAGTACTTTCACTTTGTTCCTTTAAGACAGGATGATGTGGCAAAAATACAGCATTTTCTGGTCGCTCAGTCTTAGTCAGGTGACCCAGCATCTCATACTCATTTATGAATTGAACATATAGTGCCTTTATATCAGGTTGTCTTTGAAAACGTCGCTCTAGTGAATCGAATCTCTTACGTGCCATATAATATGAATCTCC
This sequence comes from Dendrolimus pini, assembly GCA_949752895.1. Lineage (NCBI taxonomy): Eukaryota > Metazoa > Arthropoda > Insecta > Lepidoptera > Lasiocampidae > Dendrolimus > Dendrolimus pini. Next base: position 17,483,160 of record OX457135.1, read on the forward strand.
TAATATGTCTTCGGGCTTCGCTTTCAAGGGCAACGTGACACAGAACCTTCCATCCTCCAGACGATGAGTGTGCTGTTGAAAATGCTGTTCACACGCTGCCTCCTCTGGAGACAGAACACGACTCTGGGGTATTTCTTCGAGCTCCCAAAACTTACTGAGTTGGGTCTTCACTTCATGACTGAAATTACATATAATTTTTGTTTGAATATCACATTCATTATTCATGATTGGCCCTGAAATTACCCAACCAAACATAGAATTTTGTAAAATAGGCAAATTATAACCTAATTTTATTTTTTCACTACATAATATGTTCCAAAAGACATCTGCCCCTAACAGCAGTTCAATGTTAGCTGGTATATAAAAATTGGCATCAGCAAGAACAATATTTTCTGGTAAGTTAATTGCTGATGTGTCAACTTCCTGACTTGGAATAGAATGAGTTATATTATTGATAACAAATGCATTGACTGATGTGCTAAATGCATTTGTGCATGACTGTACCTTAATATTACAGCGCTGCAAAGCTTCAAATGAAATGCTATTGATACCTGTAACACATACTGAATTTATAGCTTCAGTTGGAATGCATAACCTTTCCTTTAATTCTTGACTAATAAAGGAAGATTGGCTACCGCAATCTAGTAGGCAACGAACCTTAATGAAATTGTTTGGATTGGTAGAATAAACCTTGACAATAGCAGTTGATAAAAGAACTTGGTTTGAAATACAATTGGTTAGAGAAACTGGATTTGCAATGACTTGCTTGTCGTCAATAACCTTTTTGTCAAAATGTAAAAGTGAATTATGCTTATGATTGCATATTTTGCAAGAAATAGATTTACATTGATGGGCTAAATGTCCGCTACGGAGACAGTTTATACAATGTTTATTTTTAACAATTAAATTAAACCTGTCTGCCGGTGACATTGCCAAAAAATTATTACAATAATAGATTAAATGATCACCATTACATGCTAAACATTTAGGAACAGTCTCAGACACAGCAGCAACAAAAGATTTTCGTGCCTTATTCATATGTTTATATTGTACATGCTGTATATGCTGATGCTGTGATTGTTGTGGTAATCTCGGCTGTCTAGAGCAACTCGCCTCAAAGACATCCGCTCTTAAACGTAGAAAAGTATAAAAATGTTCTAAATTTGGTAAATCACTCAAGGAGCCTTTGTACTCTTCCCATTTCATATGTGTTTCCATCTCTAACTTTGCTGAAAATAAATATATTATTAGAGTATCCCAATTTTCAGTTTTTTCTCCTAACGTGTTTAAAGCTCTTAAGTGTTTTGAGATATGGTCTACTAAGGACCGTAAAGGAATACCCCTTTGAACTTCTAACAACAATTTAACATGAGTATTGACTAATTTCTTCTTGTCATTGAAGCGATCACATAATAGTTTCCAGGCTATTTCATAGTTGCGGCTAGATATTTCTAAGGCCGCTATTACTGATGCTGCTGTTCCTGTAAGCGCCCCCTTTAAATATTGGTATTTATTGATGCTGGCAATTGATTCATTATTATGAATAAGTGATGAAAATGTATCATGAAATTCTAGCCACTTGGACCCGTCACCATCAAAATAGGGAATATTGATTTGCGGTAGTTTGATGTTTGTGGTTTGGACAGTTGTAGCTGAATCGGAGCTGTCTTCATCTGCCTGTATAGTAGTGTTATATTTTTCAATTATTTGCTGGGCCTCTGCAAACGCCTGATAAAATCTATCCTCAGTAGACTCTCGTTCGCTTTCGTTCTCGGGATTCTCGAACTTAGTTTCAAAAACAGACTGTATGGAGTCATATTCTTCAAAAAGAGATTCTAATTTTTTCAAACGGGCCTTAGTCTCGTGACATTTTAATTTGTTAATGCTAGATAATGGTTTTAAATCATCTAGAAATTTTTCAAATGTGGTTAATCTGCCTTTAATGGAAGACCTTTTGGCCTTTAGCTCCCTCACATCTTCGGTAACAGGCATTGTAAAAGTATGATAAAAGTGCACAAACACACCTTGTTAAAGCGGTAGTGCGTTGGCCCACAATTCGTTTGGTTGAATGAGTGAAATATAATTGATTTATCACCATACCTTCATAGCTAAAATAATTGAAACGAAGTTCACAGCGACGCCATTTCGTACTCACGTAGGTAGGCGTGCCTTTTCTTGATGGCAATATAATTTCGATATTTTCGTATATCCTTGTTCCAATCTTGACAATTTATATTTATTCTAGGTATTTTATGTCCTGTCACGGTCGCCAAAACAATGTATGAGATTATAGAGATGGAAAACTGAATTAAAAGCAAAACTTGTTAAATACGTGGTTTATTTCGAGAGACATAAAAAATCAGAGAGAACAAGTTACAGATTACACAAAAAAAGGGCGACCACCAAGGTCACAATAGGCAGGCAAAGGAACTCATCCATACAGCCATGTAAATTAGTTATTGCCAGAACAGAAGCTTTTCAACAAATAACTAATGATGTTTGGGCAAATACATGTCGGCATGTAGAAGATATAGAAAACGAATATCTAAAATACTTTAATTTAGACTTTAATTTTGTTATAAATATCGGTGATACTTCGGACTCTGAAATAAGTGAAGATACTGAATAATCTTGAATAAATATCTACTTTTATATTTGAAGAGATCGATTTTTATTTATAATTACTTCCTTTTTAAATATTTGTGAGTGTAGGACTTTTGAAAAGAAAATGGAAACAAAAAGGACTGGGCTATTAAGACGAACTGCTAATGGATCGAACTAAAAACTTTAACACTAACTTTTTTTTGTTTATACATATACAATTTTAAATAATTCAATTGTAATGTTTTAATTAATGTGTATACACATTAATTTGTTTCTTACTACTTTTACTGTTTAGTATTATTTTCCTTGTTCTAAATAAATACTTTTGTTTCTTTCTAAAATATTTAAGTAGAGCATCTTTCCAGATGATCAGCTTGACAGCTGATTTATGTGCTAATTTTATTTTTGTGTGCGTGAGACTACATCGCTAATAAGTGCATAATGATAGAACAAACACATTGATAATTGCTTCGCACACTTGCGCTATCAGTGATACGGGAAAAAAGTGGGGCGCGTCTTCGTGGATTGAACTATCTATAACGGCGCGATTTTCGAATCAACCATACATAAACCAATAACATTTGTGTATTTCGTCATTAATGACATCTATCTATGTATCATTTAAGTGCTATACTCTTGTCGGTGGAGCCTCCTCCAATCTCTTCTATTATGGTATGGTGGGTAGAGGCAAGGAGAACCATCTCAATATATTAAAAAGTATCCACTGAAGGGCAGCAAAATAGCGCCATAATAGCAAGTGGAAAGTATTTAAAAATAGCGCCACAAATAATTTTAGAGTAGGATACTAGATTAAAGAAGGAAAGAAAGACTTCCTCTTTGTCACCGCGCAATTTACGAAAATGTAACTATTGCATGTCTCCTCATGCATGACTCCTGTTTCTGGTGGAATTTTCAGATGATTTAGTTAGTTATCTTAATTAGTGAAATAGGTTTCAAAAATTCAATTGGTCAAAAATTTATATACATACATCTGATTACGAGAAAGTTTCAATATTTTTCCAAATTATAATTTTTAAAATTTTCAACCCAGCATCACTTCACTGCGTTTATAACTACTAAATCATATCATTTCCTTTTCCTACACTAGCGCTATTTTGACAAGTTTTCGAACCATAATGTGCTGTTTACAGGTGGACACTTTTTCAACTGATCCCCCATACTAGATGGTCCTCCTTACCTCTGCCCTCCATATATTATGGGCCAGTTGTTTTACTTTTATGTAAGACACAGCACCCACTTGTTCTTTTATTCGGTCCATGAATACTCGAAATATAATGACATCAACGCTACATAATCCGTTCCACTTGAGTTTAAGTTTCTAACGCCCGCAAACGAGTGGAAGCGGAAATATCGCACGTGCTCTCCGGAGCTACAAGAAGAGCGTAGCCTTTGAAGAATTAATGATACGGGTTTATATCCGGAGTGAAATTATAGGGCTTCTCCGGGTTCATAAGAATCTAAACTCTGATTGCACAATATTGTTATGTTGTATTGAAAGAAGACACACTTCTTTATGAGTGTTATTAATTGTTCAGGATGACTTGATGATGCTGATCGACGGCGAGGACGCGACCAGTCCGGTGCACAAGATGCTCATCAGCCTCAACAAACCAAAAGTGAGTTTTGCACATGCACACGGATGTTGTAAATTTGAATACAACTACGTATATCTCATTTTTACTTTCGCATAACTTGTTAGCACTTTGGTGCCAAAGAAATTAAAATGAAATTTAGTGAATAATTGTGTTTTTATAGGTCGAAACAGAACATAACTCGTTTTCTCACAGAAATATGACAATGTCTTATATCGGTGACGTTTATGTAACGTTCAAATAATTGTAATAAATGAAATTGTTAGACAATCATTATCTTAATTTTATTTCATGCAAATAGTGTATTAACGATTATTTATAAGAATTGTATTATTTGAGAAATCTTTGTTTCCGAGTAAAAAATACAGTTTGCGCTTTAAAAATAACTTGTTACCTGATACAAAATCTAAGAGGCTTCGATGTTTTCTAAGATAATCAAGTGTCAAAGTTGATTCGATTATCGCCGAAAGACAGAAGACAAACATAAGAAGGCATTTCTAAATGAATTGTAAGTTATTGGCCGATTCGTAAAACTTACTAATTGTTGTCAACGCCAATATTGATTGACTCACATAAATTTTCTCTTTAGGTAACAGTGCAAATGAAATAAATTACTACTAACTCTTGTGGTGCGAATCTTTATACTGCATTTGTCTTCCTTCACTCGTCTTCGTTTGTTCGTTTTGTTCTTCGTTTGTCGTTTGATCAGTTGAACTTTGAAATTACTTGTATGAAGCTAATGCCAAATTTTAATCGCTCATACGGGAAATGAACGATCTCTAAAATATTGGAACGAGCCATGAACGAGAATAAATATTATGTGCAAGGAGTTGGAAGTCCAGAGCATGCCGCCATATGTGACCATTAGTGACCAGGTTCCAGTTAAGAGAACAGCAGCGCATCCAGTCCATAAGCGATGGTAACCGCTCTCGATCAAGTGGGCCGTCTGCCTGTCTGCTGAACTCCTGCAAAAAAAACAATCACCCTTTCGTGAAGTCTTTGTTGCTTTCTAATTTTGAACTTTAAAAATGACTTACTGAGCTCATAAAAAAATTTAGAAGGCCACGGGAATTGTTTCGTTAGATTTAACAGTCACCAAGAAAAAAAACAAAAAAAATTGTGTGTGTGTGTACTTATGTACACGCGTTAGAAGTTATACTTCTTTGGCGTATCAAGATAAAAATCTTTTCAAAATTTTTTTCTTTTGCCTTATTCTACGTTTGTAGAAAAAACGACAATAACAATAGAAAAACTAAAATGTTGACTATAGCTAACTTCAGGGTGTCGGTTTTTCGTGACAGTGTGCGCGCGCATCGTAAAAATATAACTTCAAAACTAAAATGTTGACTATAGCAAACTTCATGGTGTAAAAATTTACTCTCATCATTTTTCTCTAACGCGCCTAAAGAAGTATAACTTCAAAAATATTATTTTTAAATTAAAAGTAAATTAAGTAAGAAGGCTTTGAACACCACTTATCACTTTATTGTTCTAGATGGCAGAACTAACCCATCTAATAGCGGACTACAAGAACGCCCTCTTGCGGCCGGGCGGCACTGGCACTCCCCAAATGAACTCTCTGACCCGCAACGGCAGCCACCGTTCGATACACCGCAAGCCCACTTCGACTTTGCCCCACTCGAGCCCGTCGACTTTGCCCCACACCCACCAACTGAGCCAAAGTCACCACATGCACCAAACCGGTCACAACACTCTGAACTCGCACGCCACCACCATGACGTTGGGGTCGGACAGGAATGCGACTTTGACCCTGAGCTCCCACACTTCGACCTTCAACGTCGAGGCCAGGGTGCTCTCCCATGGACAGCCGGACATATTGAAGTCGACCCCGGACCACAGGAGTGAGAAGAAGAGGAGTCACACGCAGGACAGTGGTGTGGCGTGATCGAAGTGATAGTGTTACACGGATGATTGGATGATTGTATAGTGAATGGTTTTAGTCAACGGAGAGTAGCGAGCTATGACTGTTTTGAGACTTGATTTATAATAATAATAGGAAATAAATAGAGGCGACAAAACAACCCACAGCCAGATGGTAGGGTTTTACTCGACTGCCGCCATAACAATATTATGTTGTGTTCCGGCATTAGTGACCAGGTTCCAGTTTAAGAGAGCAGCAGCGCATTTGTAGCACCTTTGGTGTTGCAAATGTCCATAGGCGATGGTAACCGCTTTCCATCAAGTGGGCCGTCTGCCTGTCTGCTGAACTCCTGCAATAAAAATAAAAAATGAATATTTATTCAAAGTCAACACAGTCTTATGTGTACACGAGAAATAGAAACGCTATAACACATACAGTAGGGACATTTCCTAATATTAGTTGTATCTTATACCTATGTTATTGTAATCACAAAATAGGAAGCCCAATTTGACATTTAATATAGTCAACAGAACGTAACTTTGAATGAAATAAAACAGAAAACCTAACATTTAATTTATTTGGTTGATACATGTAAACTGCTACTGTTTACCTAAGAGTATCAATATACATCGAATCTATGTAATTATAATATTTGGAATGGATCACACCAACATACAAAAATACAATTAAACAATAAAAAAAACTAATGTAACGTAATTTGTTTAAAATTATAATAATGAAAATTACAAAAAACATATGAGTTCCAAGTCGTCATTTGGTTGATAGTATACATTAAATGCCATGTGAAATGAAAGTTTCGCGCTCCATCTTGATTTCGTGAGATATTTGTGGCCCACAAAAGTAAATAAATTAAAGTAAACCAAACGATCACAAAGTCCTATAATTTTTAATCGATTTCACATGATAATCGATTACCTTTGGATTTGAGGTTCAATGCCTAAATATGTTGTATCGAACTGTCAAATCAGGCCTACTATTTTGTGATTACAATAGTAATGAATAATTCCGATTTATTCATTTTAATAATTAACCAAATCAGTTAGCAGTGTGTTTATTTTGCTATTCCAGTGATTCCGAACTCGCGTTTATTGTTGATACCAAAATACATTTTAGACATTTTGCGTTGCCAACATCCATTTTGGATTGTCATTTCAAATAAAACATAAATATAAAGTGACTGACACTAAAGTGTATTTATTATTTACTTATATTGATTTTATATCTAAGTATGATTTGGACTTTCATTAATAGCAAACCATAGCTATTATGTTGAATATTATTAAAATTTGTACTTCTGCTATTAAATAATTTACATCAAAGTGTAACCTAAGGAATTTCATTCTCTGAATCTATGAAAAATATAGGCATTAGTTTCCATCATATAATATATGATATCCTCAAAACGGTCGTATCTCACTAGGGAATAGAGAAATAAAGTCCGGTCGTGTCAAGACATTCCACCAAAATGTAAAAACAAAACTCGAAATAACGAAGTAATTCTAATATACCTCATATTTTGTAGTAACGAACGATTCAGCCTTATTTTTATTGACTTACGGTTTATCTTTCGTGGTACAGTTTTATTTGAAAGTACGATATTTTATTTGTACGTCGACAAGTTCGTACATGACGCTCTCACTGTCGACAGGAGAGCAAGAGAGAAAAGTGTGACAAATAAAATTTTGGAACGGGGTCTTGTGATATTTTCTCGCTAGAACCTGGTCAAAAGTTCCGCTAAGAGTCTGTGTTTTTTGTAGGAACTTGATAAGTAGTGTTTTGTTGTGTAATTTTATTTAAAAAAATGTATAATAAAGTTATCAATAATGTTAGCATATAGCTCATTTATTTAAAAAAATGGGTGCGTCTCGGGACGCCCTACAGAAGTGGTAATTTAGCCAGTTAATTTATTATGCGTGAGAGAAAGAGAAGCCAGACAAACTGGCGCCGTAACGCGTTACGTCACGAGGCAGTTTACCCTCCCGACAAGAAGTTATCACTTCAAAATAGTGCTTGTTTAAGACCTAGAAATAGGCTGAAACTTTTGACAGTAGATTATTCTAAAAATTAATTTATGAGTAGAGATGCTGGCTAAATTCATGAATCAGAGACATACTTAAAAAGAAGAAGTATCCCTGCCATCCGGAGATTTTTTTTCCAGTCCAGCCGTTTTATGTCTCGTGTTGCCTGCGGAGCACGAGTGTCATGTACTAACTTGTCGACTTATAGACATACTTTGTTTGTTTTATCAAAACTTAAAATGACATTTGAGTATTATAATTACAAAAAAGTTGGTCGAAATTTGAAACATCAAATTGAAAATCGGTAATTCAAGTCAAAATTGGGCAAATGTTTTATTTATACATTTACATTGCAAAAAAAGACAAATTTACTATAAATATTAACTCGGCCTAACACTTATTTGCTAGCGTGAGCTTTTAAGGCTAAAAGCTGAGTCTGGTATTGATAAAACCTAATGCGTGCTTAGCCTTATAATTGTACACGAGCAAAACTTATAGGTGTACGCTGGTCTTTAGTTAAAATGCACTTTTGAATAAAACTGTGATGAAGTTAATTTTTTTTATTACTCAGATGTAGTTATTTTTTTTAGAAGGTCGCTATTTTTAGTGGTTTAAGTGTTGGCTTTAATAATACATTATATGTATGTCTGGTTATATCGGTGTTTGCGGTATAGAAATGCCAATTTTATATACATAGTAAGTAGCTTTGTAAACAAATTTGTGTGAAGTTTAATTTATTACTCTGCAGGAAACAAATTAGGTTTAATTAAATCATAAAAATGTTTCTGTGAGATCAATTATGCAATTTCAAAACTTACATCATTTTTAAATTAATTTTAGTGCATTTTTTTATCTTACTTGGCATTAGCTGATGTTACTGTATTTGCCAAAAGTAAAAATTATATCTAGATATGATATCGCTCCCAATAAAGTTAAATAATAAAAATTGTTTGTAATGGTATACCGTTGAAATTTATGATACTTTTTGGGCTGCGGTGGAATTTTTTTTAGGAAAACATTTGCTAGGTTTTTAAATTACAAATTTTCGTCAGTATAAATGTAAATCAGGTTTAATATATTTTTTCATTAATTTTATAGCTGCCTGTAATTTACTAAACTTGCATAGAAATATGATCTGAAATGTAATCTGAACCATTTGTCATAATAATTATAAATCTATCGTCACTAAATACTCATTTGAAGTAAAATATCGCGTTATCATACTTTACTCGTATGGAAAAAAAATCTATAATAGTAATGACAATCTGTATTAACAATTCAATTATTCGTTCAATCAATCGTTCAGTAAATGAAATATTTCTGAAATAGCCCTTATGATTTGGATTCTTTGTTCAGACACGACATGTTTTGAATTTGATAATATTATAGATTACAAAGATTAAATAACAGGATGTACCTTGAAGTTTTAGCTGTGTTTCTCTATAGAAACACCGCTAGAACTTCAAGCTAAAATAATTATAGAATTATTAAAACGCAAGAAAAGTACGTACTTGTGGCGTCCTCTGGAAATGTAGTATGCAGGATTGTTATCAGTGATACGTTTTTTACTGAGCTATTATCACTCTTCATAATATTCTTCTTCCATGTTTAAATTATTACAGAGTGCAATTTGATTGAAGCAATCAAAGTGATTAGTGTGAACATAAAATTGAATGATTCAATGACACTGAATCATTCAATTTCATAGTATCTTTCAATGTCACCGAATATCATAGTATTTTACCAGTTCTCCACATTTCAACCAAATTGATTCGATTTGATTGGATCGTATGATGTTAGCTTTATATCGAATCTCTTAAGTTACGATGTCGTAAATTATTGAATATCTCAAAAGGAATCTCTAATTCTTATTTTTTTTTCGATCCTTTTTTATTATGTATGAATCGTTTATAAAATAGATATAATTTTTATTAACACAATTGAGTATTTTCTATTTGGCAACGATATTTTTTTTAATCAAATACATACTATTTCAGTGCTTTTTGATATTAAAATTCATCACAAAGTAGATGTTAAATTATCTAATATTAATCACTTATAGACAAACATTGAGATCGATAGGTAATCAAAAATTCTGTCAATTATATATCGATTTGAAACTTGATTATAAAACTTCTCAAGTTTAACCTGTAAAAAAATCAAAAATCAAGATTTTTCGATCAAGTCTACTTAGGACCCATTATTTATCATTTAGAATTCATTTTGGATTACGTTATGAACGCAGCTCATATTTTTTTTATTATCCCTGGTAGATTTCTTTTTGAAACGCGTACATATAAATCAACAAATTTAAAAGCAGTTAAAAAATAAGATCTATCGATCTCCGCCTTTGCTCTTAGAAGGGTGCGTATTAACTGACTAGTTAATCGACTGACTAAATCGTTAAGATTCGTCAACGAATGTGAGGAGTTTGTAATAGTTATATTAGCAACATTTGAATCATTGACTGGTAACATAATTTTATAACAAATTTATGAGAATGAGAACCAATTGGACGGGTCTTTTATTAAATGACGTACGGTAAGCTACACTAGCTACGTTCCACATGAGGATCACAACGACTGCTATTTTTGGCGTTCCATTTGCTTGCCGGCTTTAAAATCGTAAACTCAAGTGGAACGGATTATTCGCCTCACCTCTTGACATGGGTCGTTGTGATCGCTGCGTGAGCGAAAATCATGATGTCAAATCAGTAACGTTTTCGTGGCGACAAGAGGAACGCACCCACTATTGTTGACATCTTTTTAATTTACGATTCATAATATCTTAAATATAGTGACAAGAATGGTATAGATGAGGAATTCCAAAATTAGATCCAATCCAAATCTTCATACTTGATGGGTTCTTGATGCAGTATAAAGAAAGAAAACTGTATTCGCTACGTATTTGATTCATGAAACTCGATTTCGTCTTAATTTTTGAAGATGGATTATAGTTGATGATACAGTAGTTTATTTTCACGTAATAATAATATAGTAGCCTCTGTGAACCTGCAGTCCACCTCTCCGTACCCCTTATGGGCCATCCACCAATTAAGTCGCATTTATTTAATGAATTTTACCCCTCTTCTATCCTTGTCACAACTGGTCACATCCATGCGACTTCTCCCTCCTTAGTGTAAGGGAGAGAGGAGTATTTTGCAACTTTACATCAAGAAATTTCTAAATTAAAATAGCAGTTCCGTAATTCATTTTATTTCCATTAAAATAGAGTTGGAAATCTTTTGTTTTTTTTTTGTTAATACTTCAAATTTAGTGTTCTAAAGCTTAAATATATTAGATTTTGGATTGTGACGTCACGAAAATTTACGATCCCTCCCACCCCTTGCCACACAATGTCAGACGTAAGCCTTTTGGCCACTCTCACCTCGATTGACCAAGGCGGATTATTTGGTTTGATACATCGGTTATCACCAAGGGTGTCTTAATCGTAATGGCCGCCGGGGTGCGAAAATCAGCCTGAGCCCCCCTTACCAACAATTAAAATTAAATGCTTAGCTCCCAGCTGTAGGATGCCGTAACCATTTTGACAATTACTAAATCCTCATCAATCCTCATGACTGTTCGTCCCTCTGTCCATCGCATATGTGTAGATATAAAAGATCAACTTACGCCCCCTGTATCAATGCTCCCGGGTGCTATACTCCTTACGCATATCACGTTAAGACGGCACTGCGGCCTTACTTCAAAGCGTTCGTTTTCGTCCGATCAGACCGAAAGAGTATGAAATTTTAGACAGAAGATATAAAAGGTTTCTTTAACATAGTCCATATTACACAATAAGAAATAGAAAATACAAATACACTTACTTGAATATGAAAAAAAAAGCAAAAATAGTTTTAAATCGAAAACGAGCAAGGAGGGACGTTTGAAAGTAAGCCCTCTGGTTATCACGATCGGTCAACATTAATACGTGATAATTTTATAATATGCTAATGTACGTCATTAGATGAAGTACCCGTAAGAATGTATGGTTAGATGGTCAGCGCCATCTGTTATCTATCATGTAGATACTAGTTGGGCATTTTTAACAAGTATTGTATATACATAGCACAATATTTTTGCCTTTTCTTGATCTTTTGGGATGCCGTGATAAATGGCTTTCTATTTGCTATGTCGTTGTCGTCAACCAATCTCAGTCCACTGTTGGACGTAGGCCTTCCCAAGTCGGCGCTACTCATTACGGCCCACCGCCTTCATCATCCAGCACCCACCGGCGACCTTACGCAGATCGTCAGTCCATCGGGCTGGAGGGCGTCCGACACTGCTTACCGATGGCTTGCCTGATAGATTGTGATTTGCTAGATGTAGTTATGAAAAGCATTAATTGAACGACAAGTTTACATTATAACCCATTCCATGGCAGCCAGCAAGAGAGTGGCGAGGGAAGTGGGCAGCGTAAGTATGTAAACACAACATCGTGTCGGCATGTATGTATGTTCGGCAGTTATTGTTTACATACTTGCGCAACTCGTCTACCTCACCACTTTCTTGCTTGTTGCCGTGGAAATGGTTAATGTAAATAAAGCATTTATACGAACAGTCAATGTACTTGAGACACCATTATATATTTTATAATCTAGTATAAACATCGGCAATTTTAAATTCCACTCATTTCAGCACGGCCTTACTTATGTAAGTTATGCTTGCATAAGTCTCTAATGTTAAGAACGTATTACGATTCACGACTATCGGATCATACTTCGACAGCTCAGTTTGGTATTAATAAATCTTAGAGGCTTACGCGAGCAAAACATACACGTCGAGCCTTTACGGCCATTTTATCGTAAGCCACATTTGGACCTAAGTATATTTTTGCTTGTACAGGTACAAAATAATAGTTTGAAACACCTGTAGAACCAAAAATATACTTAGGTCCAAATGTGGCTTACGATAAAATGGCGGTAAAGGCCGGTACTAGTGATGATCAAATGCCACTGCCTTGTAACTTTGTTATATCGTACATCACTTTTATGACTAAATATAAAAAATCATTTTTCTTACAAAAACTTCGATTTTATTGCATAATAAAATATAAAGTGAACTTTAAATGGTTCTGACAATTATTTATATAAAGTGCAATTTTAATTATTGGTAAGCCCAAATTTAATTAATGATACGTAAAACTAATAATAAGACAGGTTTGAGAAGTGCAAAATTTAATATTATAAATAATAATATTCAAAAACAAACAAATTTTAATAGCGGTTATCTTTAAAAACAAAAATTACTTTTCTAATGACTTGTTTTCAAACGTGTAGCTGTTGTTTACACGTGTACAAAAAAACTTAATTTGAATAAAGCAAAGATAGAAATAGTAATTTAACTTAATTGACGGTATTTTTTTAAAGTTTTAGTTTGTACTATGCCTTGCATAATATAGAACCGGTTGTTAACCAGCAACATTTTTTGCAAATAAAATAATGCAAGTTGTCGTTCCAGTTATACCAACATAAAATTAAGTAAGTTTATTATAAAATTAAGTGTTTATTATCCGAAATTTCTCAGGCTGTGTTTATCACGGAATCCCGAGCGCAAATTATTTTTAAATAATTTTATATTTCATTACATTTCATAAATATATTTCTACAGATCTTATATTTATGATAATACTATATTACCATAATTTTCTGTTACCAGCATTGTGTCTATATAATCTGCTTGGTGACATGCAATAAAGATTTATTTGTAAAATAGATTGACCTATTAGATATTGCATTACCATTCAAAGCAATTTTGATCTCATTTTCTGTAAATAACAGCCCCAAAACGCCCCATTAAAAAGACCCGGGCCTCCCCATTCTTAATTATACTGTAAATAATAACCCTTAAATTCATATCTGAAAAATTATTTTATACTGTAAAATCTTGGATCTTAAATAAAATAAAAATAATTTTGAATAAAATCAATATTTATGTAAAGAACAAACCTGGTTCAAAGTTATGATTGCCTCTATTTAACATCATCCTTGATGTCCGTTAAAAACAATTGCTCCTCGGCTTTATATAGCTAATCTCTCATGACCATTAATGGCCGGTTCCTATATTTTACCCAAGGTTTATTTGCCTTACTATATTGGTAATTTGAAATGAGCTCATACAAATAATGTCAAATTTCAACCAATGGTAAGGCAAGTGAATAAATTGTAAGATATAAGAACCGGTCATTAGTAGTGGAAAATAAATAACAACTTATAGAATATACAGTATATTATTTAAGCTAAAGGTGATGGAAACTTTTGTCCCACTTATTAATAATTGTCTTAAAGGTTCATAAGTATTTCTTTATTGTATGTCAACCAATATGACTATCGGGCTAAATTGTAAAGAGCTACAAATAAAATGGTAACTAAATAGAGGTAGTTTTGTAAACAGTAGCTTTATATATAGACCATAGAAGCTAATATATCATTAAAAGCAAGTTTAAAGTGTTTGTGTATCGACCAATCTCGCTTCCATGGCCAATCAATTGGGGCAAATATTTGTTTGTGGGTGTGGTTTGAGTTTTTTATATTCAATAATATACGTTATCTTAGAAATTTAAAAATAAATGTACAAAGTTTGCTTCGTGATTTGATTCAACAGCCACTAGGTGTCGGTGTAGGTTACGTTGCAAGTGTGACACCAATATACAGACAATTGAAAGAGACAGATATATGCAAGTGCAATAAAATTCTTGCATCGGGATTATATTGAATGCAAGTTAAATATTAAACATCATACCACGTACCATATTGATTTGTTGTAGTTGCAATTTATGCAAATAGATACAAACAATTTCATCCAAAGACTATGTTTATGATACTTTTTTTACAATATTGTAGAATCTATAAGTTATTATAGGTATTTTTTATTGTTTTATATATAAAAGAAACTCAAATCACCCATAATACTAGCTAAATATAGTCAGCTAATTAGTGATTAAATTATTATTAAAGTAATAAATGACATTTGGATTGCACTTTTTGCATAACACTTACCTGTTGATATAGTTGTATGTATGAACTATTGATGTATATTTTACAAATAGTTACTGCCTTTTTATTTTGTAATAAATGTATGATTTTATACAGTTTGTAAAATAGCTTCTTTTACTCTTCATTGCATAAAACCATTTAAAGGAATTTCAATAAGATTTTCTATCACATAAAATGTAAATTCAATTTATTAATAGAACTTAGAAATTTCCTCTTTTTAGTTAAATTAATTTGTTTTTGTATTTACATTACTTCCATAAAGTCTGGATGAGGTATAAATTTAGTATAACCTTTTAATGGATTTAAGCAATGCGTCTTGTAAATCATGCTTTATAATAATTTATGACGAATCGAATAATTTATCGTGTTAATTTATTTTTGTTTCAATTGGTTGTTTTTTTGTAAGCATAATAATTTTTGTAGGATATGTTTTGTTGAAGGCCTAAAACAAAGACTAGTGAGTGTTTGTGGCCTAAATACTTTGTAATCAGATGATCTACAGTTTTGTTTGATGATGCGAGAATAAACTTGTATTTCAGACCTGTTTGTTTAATTTTTAATAAAGAATAAGAAGAGTAAAAAAATATTTTTAACACTTACAATTTATTTTTCCATCGACTTAATACAAATGTATTATGTATAACAATTACAAAAATCATTCAGATCTAAAGTATTTCTGAATATGATTTAAATATAGAAAATGTCAAATATTGATGAATATACAAATAGACTAAACCGGATATTTTTCAAACTAATCTTTTAGGAACAATCGATATAAAATTATATATTTTTTAAAAATCTATAATATCAATACTTTAAAATTTAAAAAAAAAACTACATTTCCTTTGGCCTCCATCATATTTTGATACCCCGTATAACTCTGTATATGTAATAACACTGGATTGGAGATTATCAACTTATTTTGTAAGAAGGAATTCTTCATACTTTACATCTAATGCTTTCAATATTACCTCCGTGTCTACAGGTACATCTGAAAAAATAATTAAAAGTTGCTTTTTTACTCTGCAACCCCACCACCGGTCAACCGGGCGGTGGCTATACGCACTATGCAGCATAGATAAAACTTATTACTATGCAGTTTTATCTGCGCCCGGTATTCCGGTTGTGACTCTGACTGCCGGAAACACGGCATATTCCACCGCAGTCTGCGATCATCCGGACTCCGGCTAGCCACATGTACGAATGACTAAGACGTCATATTTTTGTCTAATATTTAAAAAAATACATCTATAGTAGTAATAAAATATATAAATGCGAAAATTCAGATGGATGTATGTTGCTCACGCCAGAACGTTACGATACGTATAGTTGGAATAGCACATAGGCTCTTTTTATCCCGGAAAATATTCGTTTCTTATGGGATAGATTTGTTTTTCACAGAGGGCGTGTAGTACCAGTGGCCGTTCCTCCACTTTGTCTAACAAATTTATATTAACGCCAACGAAGCTACAAGAACAAGCTAATCAATAATAATTAAATTTTCCAAGTTTTATACTTCTTTATATGTCTATTTTGTTTGAATATATTTTGTTCTTTATGTGTATAAGGAACAAACACATTCACAAAAAATATGAACTTATTAGTTTAAGGCCGCGTCCTCCTCATAAGACGAACAGTGAGTCGCTAACTATTTGCTCCCGGTTTACCTCCGTATTATTTTTAAATGGAATGTTCATACAGCGCGTAATGTTTTTTCAATCACCACATAAAAGATATTTGCTGTAAATGTTAATTATTTAAACTATTTTATTACTTGTTTTATCCGTGCAGGAACGGAGAAAGAATACTTGTTCCTGCGTTGGGGCGGCCGTAAGAGTCGTAAGAGGCGACAAAATAACCCACAGCCAGGTGGTAGGGCATTTGCCCGACTGGATGGCTACCACCCCTGGTCTAAAGTATGTCACCATAACAACCTTGAGTTGTGTTCCGGCATTAGTGACCAGATTCCAGGCTCCCTAAAGAGAGCAGCAGCGCATTTGTAGCACCTTTGGTGTTGCAAATGTCCATAGGCGATGGTAACCGCTTTCCATCAAGTGGGCCGTCTGCCTGTCTGCTGACCTGCAAAAAAAAAAAAACTTGTCTCTGGTCATTTTGTATTTTGTCTATTGTTTCTCTGTACTCTGTGTCTCTGTCAAAAAGTAAAAACTACTCTTATATGATTTTCATTAATCTGGAATATATAACAATATACATAGAATAAAGTAACATGGAAAATTAAAATGTCAGTTGAATGAATTAAACAGAGTAATGGTTTTTTTACTTTTGAATTTACACAGGTTATAATTTATTCGACTGATTATCTGTTGATTGAAAAATCGGACCTTAGTTTAAGAAGTTTAAGTTTAAGAAGCACAAAGCAGGTATGATCAATTAAATTACCTAGATTAACCCATTCATTGACGTCATATCCAGAATCCTTTCTGGAAGCCATAATGCAGTCCCGAATTGCATGAGTGATTCCATGAGCTGTGCAGATACCCATCTCGCCACAGGCTGCAAAATAAAACAAAACAATAAGCGTAAAGACAATCTGTCATTTCGTAACATACTTTCAATTTGAACGTCCACGGTACAACGCCAGGACGGTCTACCGACATAATTTATTTGGGAAACATACAATATTATTATTCTTACAAAATAAAATACATAAATTAATACACATATCAGTTTTCATTTAAAAAAATATTCATACTACCCATTTGGCTCGTACAACTATAAGAAATATATTTGATACAATATTAGAAAATTAGATTTTTTTAAACTCAGGATGTAACGCATAAATTACATTAACATAAACATTTTACAATTCAAACTCCCGCGCATTACGTAAAGGTAAAGATCAAAACATCACGTTACTAAACCATATACTTTGCTTTCAATACATACGAAGGAAGTTGACTCTAAACCGGTTGGCATTATAAGTTTGCCAGTACAATAAAAATTACGATATTTAATTAATTTCTATTACTCACTAAAAATATTTAAAACTACAATAACGTTCTTTAGAGAATTATAAATTTACCATTTAAAAACATTAAAGTAAATAATATTATTCGACTGTATACAAATAATCAAGCATCAAATCTTCATAGAAAATCTACCACTAAATTAAATTATAGAATCTAATTAATTTCTAATATTACCAATCGAAAACTTAACCATTAAAACGAGAATAAAAACTCGAATAATTAAAGTAATTTTATACGCGTTGAAAGTATTTACCGCAAATAGATTCTCGGGATAATACGAGAGTTGTGGTGGTCACACTTGATAAAGGAATTCAATACATAAAAAACAGTTGGTTTTTTTTTGAGAGACCGTCGCGTTAATATTTATTACGAGACGCATTAAAAATCGTTTTCTTTCGTTACGATCTGTCGGCCAGTACAGTACTTTTAATACCAAGTTAATTAATGCAATTTAAAACACTCACTCAAAAAAATAAGTTGGCTCATTGCCATTTCCGTCCCGCCGTGTGGAAATATTCCAAGAGCCCGTAATAATTCCGTTTTCTTTATATAAAAAACCTCGGCGTATCGAAAAGGTATATATTTACATTTTTTCTTTATTTGTTAAAACGTGGTAAACTATTATAACCCTTAAATCGGGTGATATCATTTTAATCTTAGATTATTTAGTTTCATTTCAGCCTGTATCAAATAAACCACATGTGATTTAAGCACATGTATTAAATATTTTTGTTTCTAATAAATAAATTAAGGCCTTATTACCATAGCGTAATGTAGTCCCGTCCGTTGAACAATCAGCGTGGTATTTCAAACATCATTTTAGTATTATTTGCTTCATGTAAATAATAACCAAATTAATTAAGCTATAAATTCATGGTTCATCTTTGTGCAGAATTCACTTTAGGTTTCCGAAGAAAATATATATCGAATGTCTGTAATTCTGTTTTTAACATTCAGTTTTCTCTTTGAATTCCAGGCGTTCGGGGTTTTTTTTCTATTTCTGGTATATTATTTCCACCCTACCTTGAGTTTATATTGGCGGAGTAAGCAGCCCTACTACGAAATCAAACGACGAAGTTCACGTATAATAATTATTATCAAGCCCTTTATTCATCGTAAATCATAAAGGAAAATTCTCCGATACAAATAGCGTGGCGTCCAAATAAAACTAAAATTAATTAACTTCACTGTGATTATGTCCAAATCGTAAAAACCTACTTCATAGCAAACCTACGCCCTACCAACAATGTCTCATGAAACTGGGTTTATTTATTTAACACGTATAACCCAAATTATAAATACTTTAGCGTTGTATGTGTATAAGTCACTAATATAAACTCGAGATTTGTGTTAAGCATTTATTGTTTTATTTGTGCCACATCTTCTCTTCTATTACATAACAATACAGTATAACAAACAATTAAGTATAACAAGGATAACATCCGAGTGTTAATGGCAAAAAAGTTTGTCGAAAGATTCTTGCGATTTTGCGTTACAATTACACAACAGGTTGTCAATAGAAATATATACTTATATGTTCTTATACATTGTAACATTATATGATGAGAGAGAGGGAGACAACACTTGTACACCATTACAGAAAATACAGAAAAACTTAGCCTGACAATATTCTATATGTGCACAATGGGCGTTCTTATCGCTAAGAAGCGATCTCTTCCAGAGAACCCGTGGCAGGAATAAAAGATATTCAATTAGTCAAAAATCATAAATATACATATAATGATTGAAACTAATTAGCATTAGAACTTAAGTTAGCTCTACTTCTTAGCGTTAATGTGACTCAACTAAACTTTACCAACCTTAGTTCTAAAATTTTATCAAGTTGTAATCAAATGTATGCATGAGTTGACTTGACATCTACATTTTACTTACTTTTAGATCCTAAAACGCCATTTGGATTCTTTGAGTTGTATCTTAATTTCACGTTAAATTGTATCGGTATGTCTTGACATAATGGCACATGATATGTTAAAGAACGATTGGTCAAAAGTTTACCAGTCTTTTTGTCATATACTAGTTTTTCAGACGTGAAATATCCTAGTCCTTGGACGTAGCCACCTTCAACCTTTAATTAAAAAGTTTCATAACTATTAAGACGTATGAATTACGATTAATTACGACATTACAAAATGTGATATTTATATTACAAGTGCTTCGTCTAATAGAACCCTGTTATGATTTTATACTTATCAAAGATTTAACGTAGCAAAATGAAACAATTTCGTCAGAAAAATAACTTCAGCAAGTTATTGTTCTTAGACCACATCGAACTTATTAGGCGCTTGAAAGATTTCGCAACATTTCCCTGCTCCTATATCTTTTAGTTTTATGTATCTTACAATATATCTAATCACTGTTCTAACACAGAAACATCATTACATTATTTAAAAATTAACTTGCATCAAAAATGTCAAGTAGAAGAACTTACCTGACCAACATCAAGGTTCGGATTAATACTTATCCCGACATCTTCCAATATATCCACTCTTAAAATCAGATACCTTCCAGTAAGGACGTCTAGCTCAAGCTCAAGTATGGCTACAGCGTACGCATTATATCCACTCAAATCCTTCTCTTTATCTGTCATCATAAAAAACCCAAACAAATCGACCTCTTCATCACCCGCCTTCATTATAAGTTCTGGCCAAGATAAATTCGGATATAGAGCTTTTAAATGCGCTAATCTTTTATTTATTTCAGCGCAAATTTTAATTATGGCATAACATACACTTTCAGTGGTAATACTTGAACCTGAGAACACGCAGTTGCAGGCAGTAAAGGAGTAACTAGCATTAACAGATACATATTCGAGTGGAATGCCTAATTCTCGAGCGCATACTTGAGCAGCTTTTGTATTTATCCCTTGCCCCATTTCAATACCTGCAGTAGTGATACTAACTGTACCATCACCTCTATAAATGCTAATTGCAGCAGAATAGTTTCCGTAATAAACTACGGGAAATCTCATAATACTGATTTTAATAGCTCTTTTTCTCCATCTATTATTGGCATTAAATTGTTGTATTTCTTTATAACGTTCATCGAAATTAACTTCAGTTTTGAATGACTCGATTAATTCAGGTAGATCAGTCTCTGTTGATTTCATATTTGCTAACCTAACTGATGTAGGGTCTTTTTTTACTTCGAATGCAATGTGTTCCATTATGTGTTCTATTGAACTTATTCCTTCTGCTGTACCTGTAATTGTAACAAACTATGTTAGAGGTCAATAATAGTAACAAGACAATTATACGAAATGTTTAATAATACAGTATAACGCTATAACCACCTTGAGTTCTATTCCGGCTTTAGTGGCAAGTCAGTTCCCCTTTCGAAGCTAGCAGCCCATTGGTGGCACCTTTGGTCGTCCATATGTCCATCGTAGGCGACGGTAACCGCTTTTCATCAGGTGGACCGTCCGTCTGTAGTCACCTTGTGACAAGTGCTTGAGAGTTCAATTTTCGCTTATAATAACATATTCATATCGAACTACAAACAATGTTTCTGATCTGGACCAGGTCATTGTATCGATGGATTATTTATTTGTAATACGCTGGCAATGTAGGACCGCTAACCTAGGGAAAGAATATTATCTCATAAAAAGAATAATATTTCAGCTACCTTACCTGGAGCCCTTGCAAAAGTGTTTGAAGGTAGATCAGTAATAACGGTAGCACTTTTTAAACTAAAATAACTGGTGTCATAGCTGTTGGAGAATGCTTCAACCGCGTAACTCAAGATATTCTCATTATTAGAACATCCTACATCTTCTACGAGAGTGCCGTTCAGGTATTGTATTTTACCATCATCATTTACACCAACCTAAGAAATACAATTTATATACAGTACCTAAATATATTTAAAAAGTCGCTTTACTTCACAGCAGCATAGAACAGCATTACCAATCAGAAAACCTACGATTATGGTTGCATTAATTTTGGGGCTTGTTATGGAATCTATTATACTAAGTATAATAAATAACTTTTAAGTCTTCATTTCTACAAATCAAACAACAAAAAAAGAACTACTATATATTATAATATAGCTAAAAATTCATAATATCTGTACATCACGTTTTTCTTTTTAGCAGCTTACTTTTCAAAAATGGCATTCCTTTCTCTACTGTTTTACAGAATTTTGCACATAGTATTAAGACTGATAACATGTTCAGGACTGCTGCTTATTGGAGGCAGGCTGTAGTCGCTCATTGCCATCATCGCTACTAGTGTGGTACTACTAATGTAGATAGTTCGGGGCCATCATGGCTTGTTGTGCATCCGAAGTGACGGCAGGTTATCGCGCCATCTAGCTCTAAATCATGCGATGTGCTCTCGTAAGCGCAGAGTATACACAGAGGTACCCGTCATTGTAGTACCGAGTGATTGAATGGTGCCGCAACAATGGAAAGAGAGTGGACGGGACGTATTTAGAGCAGTGTAGGAATACGGCTAATGCTTTGGAAACTTATCCAGACAGAAATTTAGAACCCATATACCGTTTGCAAAAAAAAAAAAAAAATAGTGCAACTTCTTTATACGTAAATTACAATAATTTTTATATAGATTTAAGATTTTGACCTATATAAATGTAATTAAAAAATATTTTCTTGTAAAAAAGTAAAATAAATTAACATTTATCACATTATATAGTATACTATATAATGTATAATATCCCTATAATCACACAAGGGATTCAAAAATAATTCTAGAGAAGTGGGCATTAGCGCTAAGCGAATAGAATAGAAAATGTATGAGATGACCTCGTTAAGCTAAATATTATGTTACTCCCAAACACTTTGATTCTATTCGTTTAGCGGTTTATCTGCAGGGCCTGATTAGAATGTGTATACGACAACATGCGTTTTATAAAACATGCAATTATCGCACTTGTTTGTAGGTGACTCTTCGATTTTGAAAAGTCTATCTGACTTACCAAACTTGGACTGTATACTTTACCTCATATTCAACCTGACAAGGCAGTCTTTTTCCAGCTATGCTGAGGTTGGTTTGCATTGGCAAAATAAATCTGCATGGCCGGTCCAGTTTCTTCGCTACGAGGGCGCAAGCTGTCGCTACTTGTGCGTTTCTGCTGATTTTACCTCCAAATCCACCACCGATTCTATTCACTTTCACAATGATACTGTTGAAAATTAATTACAAATTTGAAGGGAATTTAAAAGGACTAGGTATAGATATATATAGCAAGATAGTCCTTTCCTTCCTTCAAACATCAATATCTGGGCGAACGAGTGTATAAGTTACTTCGCTTCCCAACGTGTTATTGCTCTTTTAAGGAAAAGAGGGAACTACTTACTACTACCGCTAAATAAAACTTTAACTACTTAATCACTTGAAATGGCAAATTTTCGTTTCGTTCAGTTGGTTGTCATATTATGGGGTTAAATTAATAAATAAGACCTAAGAAACTTACTCGCTTTCTTTCATATTTAAAAATTTTGCAATAGAAATCTGTGTTAGGTCCATCCACTGCGTGGCGTCGTGTACTTCCAATCCCTTATCAACAGGTATAACTACGCAGCTTATTGGCTCCATGTAATAGTGATATTGCGCTTCTATTTCATATACTCCTTTTATAACTTTTTTAACGTCAGTTCCTTTACCAGTTGGTTGTATAGTTGAATCGCCTGAATAAGTAAGTACAATTAGATCAACAACATCATATCACATAGGACCATTGAAAATTATAATGCAAATTTTCCCGCAGAGTGTCACTCATATTTCCTCTGCATCGTAACGTGATCTTAAGTTATAACCCTCCTAATTGATTTCGATATCTAACTAGACTAGAGCAGGCTTAACAGACATAGTTACTTGTTTACGATTGTAACATGTATAACTATAATCTAAGAACTACAGATTTTACACGGTATGTAACATTTTATGCTATAGCTAACTTGTTGCCCATTTACTGCTTTGCTTTAAAAATAGACGCAAAATTTCAGAACCTTCAATTTTTAAAGTTTTTAACTTACCCTTTTGTTAATCTACTTAATTCATTAGTATATTATTATATTTAACAATAATGACAATATTATGTGGCGTAAACCATAAACAAATCCGCAAGGAAGTCCACCATGCTGATACATAACGGTTTTCGGTACTCTGTGGGTACTATACTCTGTAATACTTAAATTCCTCCTTTAGGTGTTTCTTTTACATGCTTTTAATGATGACACACATCAGTCTCAGCATCACCGAATCAGAATTACTGCATAACCCCGACTGCAATAACTCCACTTATTTCCAGCTTTCCTCACCGTCACCGTAAGAAACACATAAAAAAACAAGCGATCTATTCAAGGGATTACATCATACTTTTGCCAAAGATGATATGACGCTGTATTGTAACAAAGAACATGCTAGCAATCTAATGTAACAGATTATTAAGATTTTTAGTTCGATTCAGGTGATTAGCGATAGTGATATAAAAGTTTTTTACCTTCAATATACCTGGAGCTATCTTTTTTAGCATCATTAATGCGAAGTACAGGTGGTGTTGATTTTACATTTTTGTATGTAACTTTAACTTTCTTTGCAACTGTGGTAGCTAAGTCTTCTCTCTCAGCAACGATTATAGCGATAGGTTGACCGTAAAATTTTATATCAGTGGCAAGCGTTTGTTCAATTTCAGTTTGAAGCTGTATTCCTGGGAAGGTAAAACTGTTTCTCCCAGGTATATCATCGGGTGTGTATATTGCTACGACGCCATTTATAGCCTGAGATTAAAAGCGTCATTAGTAAGGTCTTGACAAGATACAGAACAGATAATTATGTAAAAGCGGATTTAAAGACTTTGAGTGTTTTAGGTACAAAACGTAACGTATTTTGGTGCACTAAAACATTCAAAGGAATCAAAACTTATCCATATTCAGCACAAATAATTTGCTAGTTACAAGGTTTAGAATCTAGACAGATTTTTAAGATATTTAGTATTATGTACGGTTCTTAAAATAAAATTGGTTAAGTGTTCGATGGTTCGTTATTTGAGGCATAAAAAGCATTCAATGAAAATACCCCACATCTCACTTTGAGATACTGGGTAGACTTAAAAATGCATGCATGTCAAACACCTTTCGAGAAGCATACAGTAGATTTCAATTTCATCGAGATATGTTGTTTCAGAATTAGAACTATTTTCACTGTCTGCATAGGTAATTGTATACATAATTCTAATAAAGAGTACACATAACTCACCAAAACATTAGCAGTGTCAATTTTTTCTACTTGACCACTAGATACTGTCGATAAAACAAACGCTCCAAATACCTCTCTCTTCATTGGCGGTACATCATTGGCATATTGCGCTTCTCCAGCGCTCTGGATTATACCTTCCAATTTTGGAATAGGCTGATTAACTGGGTAAAGGCTTGGATCTGTTTGATAATCTTGTTTCCCGCTAGACACTGGTCTCTGAAGCAATATACTTCCAGACCGGTAGATTGGCAATAATAGGCTCGAAGATGTGATGTTTAATACAAACTGTTAAAAGAGAAGTGTTTTCATTAATACATAGAATGTCAATACAACTTACTTACCTATGAGTCTATAATATAATTATATGACAATAATTTGAAGTTGTCAAGGTGAAAACGTGTCAAATAAAAACTCGAAATAATTTCCATGATATACCATTTTAAACCTATTTAAACGTACAATCTGTTACACAAAATGAAAAGTGAGCAACCAGCATAAATTTGCACAATAAATTGCAGCCTGCCCAATATTCCCATCATTAACAATAACTATCCGGCAAGATTGAGTCGTACACTGGATGCCGTTGGATTTGCGAACAAACCCCTGATCTACCACCTGAATTTCGTAATTGAAACCAATAACCGGGCAATGATCTGTAAGAAACATTTAACTACCGGCGCAATTATATAATTATTAGAAGGTTTTGGTGAAAAAAGTAATAAGCGACCCTTGGCACATCATCTCTGGATAATACCTTTCTGTATTTGGATTTAAGCCCCTTTCAAGTAACTTTGGCTATTGACGACTCTGTACGCACAACGACATCAATATCAAAATAGATTTCACCTACTACTTTAGAACATAATATCAAAATTATTATAAACAAGGTTTTTTAATTATTTTTTTAGATTACCATAATATTTATAAATACCTATTATATATTGTTATTTGTGAAACTGTATATTTAATTAGATTTAGATCTATTTAGTCAATTTTGTAAGTCCATAAGTTATATTATTAGTTTATATTTTAAATTTGTTTTTTTTTGGATAACTATATTTATAAGTACCTATTATAATACTGAATTGTGAAATTATATGTGTAAGCCCGTAAGTTATATTATTAGCCTTTTTTTGTAACATATAAATGTATTTTTATAACAATTTTCTTGTATTAAGTAAAGGACTGGTACCCTCAGGTAAATCAAATGAGTTCACAGTCTGCAGGGAATGGGCCTACTGTAACGCAGGACGACGTCCAATGTCCTCACTGCTCCCAGCCACGCTTTTTTATAGGACATCGAGGCCTCAAAATTCACTGTAGTAAAAAACACAAAAGCGTATATACTAACTCGGCTCCCGTGGTCTTCCAACCGAATACAAGTACTCCACCAAACCCTCAAGCTAATAAAGAACCTTTTTGGAATCTACTATCAAAATTAAAGAAAAATAATCCAGTATTAAAACGAATCCCTCGTGGTGCAAGAATTTCGGCATGCTGTACCTTATCAAAATTTATTCAAACCGTTTTGACCCAAAATTCCGTAATAAGCTGGGAGCAACTTTTAATGTTTCCTTATCTTATATTCCATATAAATAAAGATCAAGATAAAAAAATATCACTAACACAAAAAATTAAAAATAATTGTTCTATTTTGGATAATAATGACTCCCAAATTTTCTGTGTTAATAACCCTCAAAGCTGCTCCTCAAATCGTCTCCGTAACAATCCGGCTATATTTAATATTGTAGAAAACAAAATTAGTGACGGGGACATTAGAGGAGCAGCTCGCTTATTATTTTCTCCCGATGCAGTAGCGCCAAACTCTGCAGATACGCTAATAGCCCTGCGCGAGAAACATCCACCTTCATCGCCGGAAACCGTATTGCCGGCTCCACCAGACTCAGAGAGCGCACTGGTTGTTACTATAGAGGATGTCAGGAATGCCGTTGGATCCTTCCAAAGTGGCTCCTCCGGGGGACTTGACGGCCTGACGCCCCAGCACCTCAAGGACTTAATAGGAGTAGGATGCGGCGAGGCCGGCGAGTCACTTTTGAGGAATCTGACGGCATTGGTTAATTTTATGCTATCAGGGAAGGTTGTAAATGAAATCACTGATATCCTTTATGGTGCCAATCTTTGCGCTCTGAAGAAAAAGGATGGAGGAATAAGACCGATCGCAGTAAGCACGGTCTACCGCCGCCTGGTGGCTAAGTGTTGTTGTAAAAAAAAAGCTGAAGACTTAAAATTATACTTTCAGCCCAACCAGCTGGGTTTTGGTTCGCGGGGGGGTTGCGAGGCGGCTGTCCACGCTTTGCGCACATTCCTCCAACATAATGGTGGAGATTTAGTACTGAAGGTAGATGTTAAGAACGCCTTCAATTCGGTTGATCGATCTGCCTTGCTCTCACAAATTAAAGACCAAATTCCCGATTGTTACCATTTTCTTTGGCAATGCTACAGTCAAAATTCAAAATTAATATTTCAAGAAAACGTACTTTATTCAAAAACAGGATGCCAGCAAGGCGATCCGTTAGGACCGGCCATTTTTAGTTTAGCAATTCATCCCATCATTACACGTTTGAAATCCAAATTTAATGTATGGTATCTAGATGATGGCACTTTAGGAGGTGAAGTAGATGACGTTTTGGAAGATTTAACCATTCTAAAAAAAGAACTTAAAACCATAGGACTCGAAATAAATTTAAACAAATGCGAATATTATGTCCGCAACACAGAACGTAAAAATGCAATAATCTCTAGACTGAATACAATAGCACCGGGAATTAAATTAGTTAACAATTATTCACTTCACCTCCTTGGTGCCCCAATCTTCGACGAGTCAATACCTAACTACGTCGAAGAAAATATTAAATTTTTTCGTGAAAGTTCAGATCGTTTACTCCAAATTAATACACATAATAATATGGCCTACACTATTATCCGATACTGCCTTTTCGTGCCCAAATTTACATACGCCCTCCGATGTTGCCAACTCTGGAAACAAACCTCTCTTTTACAGACGTTGGACAACATCGTGAGTGATACCCTCATATCCATCATAAATTTAGAAATGGACGACCGAGCATGGTCACAGTGTTCTCTGCCGGTGAGACTGGGTGGCCTCGGCGTCCGCAAGATCTCCAGTGTCGCTCTGCCAGCTTTTCTGTCATCGGCTTACAGCACGAGTGATTTAGTAATCAAAATTTTACAAAAGACCAATTTGCAGTTCGAAATTCCCTATTTAACCGATGCCAGAAGAGTATGCTGCCCTAACGTGAACGTACCTACTGCCCTTACTTCACAGCATGCTTGGGATGGGCCGCTCTGCGAACTTACGCGGGATAATCTTCTACAAACGTGTACCAGTTCAGCAGAGCGCGCCCGCCTCTTAGCCGTCGCTAACTGGGAGTCTGGACAGTGGTTACAAGCACACCCATCATTTTATAATAACACACTTCTGGACAACACCACATTCCGATTAGCCGCAAGTTTACGCCTGGGGGCACCATGTTGCGTACCACATCACTGTCAATGTGGAGTTATGGTAGACCGATTTGGACACCACGGGTTGTCATGTTTAAAAAGCGCAGGAAGAAGATCTCGTCATGCTAGCCTCAACGACATCATCCGCCGAGCTCTTGTCAGCGTCGGCGTACCGGCAATTCTAGAACCGAATGGCCTGATGCGTGACGATGGCAAGAGACCGGACGGAATGTCACTCGTCCCTTGGAAGATGGGGCGGCCGCTAGTGTGGGATGCGACCTGTGTTGACACACTGGCCCCGTCACATCTTCCAATGACCGAGTCAGGGGCTAGCAACGCTGCCGCTTCAGCCGAAGACGTCAAACGGCGCAAATATGGAGCCTTAGGAAGGGTACATATTTGTGCCGTTTGGGATTGAAACATTAGGCCCGTGGGGTCCGTCGGCAAAGAGTTTGTTTAAAAACATATGTAAGAAACTCTTTGACACTACCCGTGATCAGAAGGCTGGCTCATATTTTGCACAACAAATAAGTATTGCCATACAGCGTGGTAATGCAGCCAGCCTTCTGGGCACGCTCCCCGTTGGCAGTGATCTGCTACATAATATATTTTAGTTTCAATGTCTTAGATTTTTGGATTTTTCGTGTGGGTAGGAGTAAAAAGTAACAGCTTTAGAAAATATCTCTTTAATTATTTTAAGTTTTTAATTTATTAAACAACTAAAACTAAAGCACAAGTACATGATTACTTACACTTTATAGCCAGGTAATCTGCCAAGTGTTATATCCTATCACTTCACAACACAACATACTTAATTTCTACAAGTTCATTTTCTGTCAATATGGATGCCATTCAAGAAGCCATGACTCAGCTCTCTACCACTTTTGCTGAGCGTATGGATACCCTAGAAAGTGAACTACACAAGGGTTCAGCTACCAGCACCACTACTTCTGCCTTGGCTACAGACTTTTATAATTTCAAAACATTTATAGTGAAGTCTCTTCGTGCCCTTCAGGAGCAGATAGATCTTATCCAGCAGTCTGTTGATCAGGTCGAGATGAGGTCCAGGAGGAAGATTCTCCTGCTCCATGGGGTGCCGGAGAAAGCTCAGGAGAACACTGCAGCTGTGGTCACTAGCATCATTAGCGAGAGGCTCAAGCTGGTTAATTTCAGGGAAACCCAAATACGCCGATCCCACAGGATGGGTAAACCAACAATTTCAGGTGAGCGACCCAGGCCCATCTTGTTTAAGCTGTGTGATGCTGATGATCGCAGTAAGGTCTGGTTTGCAAAGACCCAACTCAAGGGAACCGGCATCACGATGTCGGAGTTCCTTACAAAGAGACGACATCGCCTTTTTACCCAGGCCAGGCAGCGTTTCGGGGTGAGGAACTGCTGGACGCGGGATGGTACGATTTACGTGCTGGGCAGTGATGGCACTAAACGTCGCATTGAGAAACAGAGGGATCTAGACAGTCTGCCTTCTCCGTCTCCTGTAGACCAGCAAGTACCACCGCCAGGGCCTAAAGAACCAGTTGTCGCAAGTAAACCCCATCGGCCGGCGTCACGCTCACGTAGATAACCCTTAGGCCTCTGTAGTAGGAGCATGAGCTCTATACTCTATTCCTTGTGACCTTCTTTTCACAGTGTGTATTTTCGTCTATTATTCTTATTATTGTAGTTAGCCGTTGTAAGTACTCATTTAATATTGTCTTTTTGTTTCATAATCTCATCACTGTTTTATTATTGCATGTTTACTTTATTTCTATTGTTAGTGGCTCCATCACCTTACTTTAATTTATTTTAATTGACTATTATTTACTTTCAGACTGTTTAAAATGTTTATAAGATTTATTTAATATATCGGAAGGTACACCGAAATATGTAGGTCACTGAAGTATATTATAAAGGTCTATGATGTAGGTAAACATAAATACTACACAGCCGTCAACTACTGTCAATGTCAATCTTAATTGTCATTACTTGTATTGTATTTATGGTCGGGTAACAAGATTTTTTGGGAATGATGCGTTTTGCTAATGAATGTTGTTAATTTACTGTGTTGTTAACATTTATAACCGCTCGCTATCTCGTCCATACACCTGGCAGATGAATTGCGATCTAATCGTATATTGAATTATATTTATTTGTTATTTATTTTTCAAGTACAAATTTTTATTATTTTATATATACTTTATTTTTTATTATAATATTTATACTTTATGGCTCTTCATTACGACAGTCTTAGTGATTCTGAATCAGATTTTTGTTCTTGTTCTTCCACCTCTGATAGTATATACGACAGTGTTTCCAGTTTATTACCACTCCAAAATGTTATAGAAACTCATTTTTCGGGGTTTTCTCATAATTTCAATATAATACACATAAATGCGCAGAGTATTCCAGCTCATTTCCCAGATATGTTGGCGTCATTTAATCAAAGTACCTTGCACGCTATATTAGTGTCAGAATCCTGGTTAAAACCCTGCCTTTCCTCTAACTCGTATACCTTACCAGGATTTCATCTTATCCGTAATGACCGTGTCGGGAGTGGAGGTGGAGGCGTTGCTATTTACCTTCGATCTCATATTCCCTACAAAATTATAAGCACGTCTCCACAACTCCCAACTTCTGATGCTGGGGAGCATTTACTCATAGAAGTAGAACTTGCTCATGCTAAAATTCTACTTGGAGTCTTTTATATCTCTTCCCTTCGTATCAATTACTTTTCTTCCTTTGAGACACTTTTAGAAAATATCTCAACTTCATTCGCGCATACCATCATCATGGGCGACTTTAATACCTGCCTTCTGAAACGAGACCATCGGTCATCTTCCTTAGAAACTTTAGTTCGATCTTTAAATCTCAATATTCTTCCGCTGAATGCAACGCATCGCTTTCCTAACTCGACCCCCTCTCTTCTTGACTTGATGATGGTCTCATCACCTTCTCACGTCTCCAAACACGGCCAGTGCTCGGCGGACGCTTTTTCATATCATGATTTGATCTACCTTTCTTACAATGTACGTCCGCCGAAAGTGAAACCCAAAATTATTCTGCAGCGAAGTTTTGGTGATATGAATCTGGACGCACTTCTTAAGGATGCTCGGGAATTCGACTGGTCTGAGGTAGCTAAGGCCGCTACCGTTGATGAAAAGTTGCATGTGTTTAATACTGCTTTACTGAGGCTTTATGACTCACATGCACCTTTACGCCGCATAAAAATCAAACACCTGCCAGCGCCGTGGCTCACCGATGATATCAAATCACTGATGCACAAAAAGTTAAAGGCTAAAACCAAATACAAAGTTAAACCTACTGAAGTCAACCGAATGGCGTTCGTGAGTATTCGTAATCGCTGCAATAGAGTGTGTAGGGACGCTCAACGCCGCTACATTCACGAGTCAGTCGAAAGTGAAAGCCCAGCTAAAGTCTGGAAATTTCTACGATCTCTGGGAGTTGGCAAGCAAACAAATAGTGTAATTCCCAAAGAACTCAACATTGACGATTTAAATCGACATTTCTCAGCTACTTCTGACTTTGACGTTGTAACTAAGTCTAATACTTTAAATACTCTTTCCGCCCTGCCGACACCCGATTACCCTCCATTCTTGTTAAGTCGATTTACTGATAGTGATGTTAAGAGCGCTGTAAAATCCATTACATCGAACGCTGTCGGTAGCGATGGTATTAGTCGCAACATGATTCTGCCCATACTGGATGTCATCAATCCTATCCTCACCCATATACTCAATGCCTCTGTAGTTTCTGGTACCTTTCCAGTCACCTGGAAGGAAGCCCAGATTATTCCTCTTCCTAAAAAACCTAATCCTGTTTCATTCTCTCAATTCCGTCCCATATCTATTCTGCCATTCCTTTCTAAAGTCCTGGAACGCCTAGTCCACCAACAGTTAAGTATTTTCCTTAATCGGCATTCTCTCCTTAATCCCTATCAATCTGGTTTCCGTCCTGGCCACAGCACAACCACTGCCCTCGTGAAAATCACCGATGACATTCGTTATGGTATGGATAATGGTTTATTGACTGTGCTATCGCTACTGGACTTCAGCAGTGCCTTCAACAATGTTAACTTTGATGTATTACTTGGTATTCTAAGCTCTCTTAACATATCTCCTACAGTAATCGACTGGTTTCACAGTTACCTGTATGGCCGCCGGCAGCGGGTTCGCGTCGAGGATGATTACTCGTCATGGTGTGAACTCACTGCTGGTGTTCCTCAGGGCGGCGTGCTTTCTCCCTTATTGTTCGCTGTTTTTATTAATTCCATCTCTAATGAACTCACTTCAACCTATCACCTCTATGCAGACGATTTACAAATTTATACGCAATCACCTGTTGCCACCTTAGACAAAGCAGTTTCAAACATAAACCTAGATTTTGAACGCATTCTGCAGTGGGGCAAGTCATTTGGGCTTCATGTCAACCCTGAAAAAACGCAAGTCATCATCATCGGTAGCTCACGGATGCTTAACAAGGTCGACTGGAGTACCATACCTAGTGTGATGTTTGATGGGACAATCATTCCTTTTAGTGATAAGGTAAAAAACCTTGGCATTATATTTGACAGTGAGCTGTCTTGGCGACCTCATATCACCGAACTAAGCCGACGGCTTTACCGCTCATCCAAATCCCTTAGAAGGTTGAGGAATTTCTTACCCACTACCACCAAAATTAAGCTAGCAGAATCCTTATTACTTCCTATTCTTGATTATGCTGACGCCAGCTATCTAAATTTAACCCAAGAACAACTTAATAAACTTGAGCGCCTCCAAAATTTTTGCATAAGGTTCATATTTGGACTACGCAAATATGACCATGTCTCTGAATTCCGAAAAAAACTCAAGTGGTTGCCAATTCGATTTCGCCGGAATACTCACATCCTTGCTTTTCTCTATAGTATTTTATTTGTCCCTAGTACTCCTGATTACCTTAAACAAAATTTTGAATTTCTTTCATGCTCTCATAATTTACGCCCTTCTACTAAACTTAAATTGAACACTCCTGCGCATAACTCAACTTTTTATAACAATTCTTTTACTGTTAAGGCTATACAGCTCTGGAACGCGCTTCCTGTTACAATCAGACAAGCAAAATCGCTAGCGATATTTAAAACTATGATCAAAAAATACTACCTGTCGTTGGAATATGATATTTAAATTCATTTATATATTTTGTAGATATGTATTTGTATGGTATGTATATTAAGTATATATCTATGTAATATATAAAATTTCTTTATATATGTATATATATCATTTATGTATTTATTATTAAAATGTAAGTAGTTCGTACTATATGTTACGTATACCACCATCGCCATTATCATCTCAATTCATTCGTGGGGTTGTCTGGAAGAGATCGCTTTTTAGCGATAAGACCGCCCTTTGTACATAAGTAGATATAATTTTAGTCTTTAAGTTCATGATTGTATTGGTGTACAATAAAGTGTTATCTATCTATCTATCTATCTATAATTTAGATTTTTTTAAATATTATATAACATATACGTAAAGTTTTGCATGTAATAAAATAAATCAAACACAGTATAAATGTATCGCGTCTGCTAACGTGAAAATAAAATGTAATGTAGTGAATACCGTCTACATACAATTGAGAGATTTTGAATTATATGAACTATGTACCAGACCAATATCAGATAGAAGCGTAGATTGATTGAGATTCAGAAGATTGCATAACAATTCTGATTCTCCATAAGACGTATGAACTGCACTCTGGTTACAGATAGCATCAAAGAGATAGCAGATAATTATGCAGTGTATATAATATACAATATTTGCCGTTTGATGTCGAGACGCTTGGACCGTGGGGTCCTGAGGCCATGAGCCTCTACCAAAATTTATCAAAACGACTCATCGACTCTTCAGGTGATCAGAGGGCTGGTGCCTACCTCGGCCAACGGATCAGTATGGCGATCCAGCGAGGAAACGTAGCCAGCCTTCTGGGCACCTTACCCATAGAAGACGGTGATCTGGGCTCAGTATTCTACTTATAGTCTTGAGGGACTATGGGTAGAATACAATACAAATAAGTTAAGTTTTCTTACATTGTATTCAATAGTATGTAATTTATATAATAATATTATATTCAATGTAAAATATACAATATTGCATTAAGTAAGTTTCTTCAAAGGCACATGCAGACATAGAATATATTTAAATTATATGTGTCAAACCAGTCAACAATAAGCGTAGCGAGTATGTGTATTTCCCAAAAAATCACAAGGCCTAGCCCAGTTGTGGGATGCTTATAGGCTGCTATTTGTAAAATATATTTATTTACCTTATAGAACAGTCCTATAGCTAGCTTCTTTCTACATTCAACAGAAGCTTCGGGTGGGTTATCTGTCGGCATAACTTCTTTCTCAAGCATTTTTACAGCTCCTTGTAAGGTATCATTTATAGATATTTTTTTTCCTAGCAGATAATTTTCTGTATTAACTGCGTGAACGAAATCCGGTCTAATGTTACCGTAAACGATAGTAGCTTTCTTGACTATACTCTTTGAATCGAATTCCAGCAAAAATCCGGCATTAACAATGGCTAAGGCGTTTTGGTTCCTCGGCATAATCTAAAAAAGAATTACACAAATGCATGTCAGTCAACGAACAGTGAAGGTCTACAGAAGTAATGAACCAAATAGATCTACTGGGGACATTTGTATCTACCTCGGGGATCTATTTTATTCAATGCCTTGTATTGATGTTTGATATCTTACCTTATAGGTTCTTACACAATGAGTTTTAGCACATAATGGTGGTAGAGCAAATTGCACAATCAGTACACCGTTCATGTCATACTTGAGGAATTCCATCATTGTTAATGTGACATAAGATCCAGAGAGAGTACCTTTAAAATAAATGTTTGTATCTATTCTACACTGTAAAATATTTTATGTTTGCTTGTAGGGAAACAAGTGCAAGAGGGTTGATGAAAATGAAAAATAATTATAGAGGCAAGTCTGTGAGTAAATTCAGAGACTTGCCTCTACAGTTATTTTTCATTTCTTTTAGCATCAAATATATGGGACACACAATGACCTAGAACTTATGTCATCTTTATACATACATAATTAATATTAAATTATGGACTGCACATGTTAATAATAATGCATAAGAGTTAAATAATAAATGTTTAATCATTTAAATATTAATTTTGTTATCTTTTAACATCTGTTTTGGAATGTATCATATAATTTTTTTCTACTTACGAACAGTCATGGTGGCTCCGACAGTTTCGAAAAGTAAAAACACATCTGAAGGATAATTTGCAAGCTTATGTTT
The DNA here is from genome assembly GCA_949752895.1 of Dendrolimus pini. Lineage (NCBI taxonomy): Eukaryota > Metazoa > Arthropoda > Insecta > Lepidoptera > Lasiocampidae > Dendrolimus > Dendrolimus pini. The sequence goes on from OX457135.1 coordinate 17,519,327, forward strand.
GTAAATCATGTTCCCAGCAAGTGAACCGAGCTACAAATTTAATATAGATGGTATTATATACTATACTATATATAGTGTCGGAGTGGAGGTAAGGCAAGGAATGCTCCGGTGGTTTGGGCATGTGGAAAGAATGAATGATGGAAGAATGACTAAACAGATATACAATGCAAAAGTGGATGGATGCAGAAGTCGCGGACACCTTCCACGATCAAATCGATCATGTACTAGCAGAAGATAGTGTCAGGAGCCTTAAGAACAGGCGAGTGTGCATGACAAGAGCTATGAATGTCAAATAAGCAAGTGAGGTGTGTAAGAATAAGCCAAAATGGCGCTCTGTTGTTCGTGTCTACCCCGCAAGGGACCTGGCGTGAAGTTATGTATGTATGTATACAATACTACTATAGAATTGAAATTTAGCTGTTTGATAGTAAAATAAAAATACAGCAAACGATCAAACAAACAAAAACATTTACCTATAAGATAGTACTTATTGCCACCGATGACCACATAGATTTACACAAAGATACCTAATTCTTTATAATTAATTACTGTACCGTTATCTACAGCAGTTTTAAGAGAAACGTCTTTTGGCCGGTTCCTATACCTTGCTATTCATTCACTTGCCTTACTACTTGTATGGAGATTATGTCAAATTATAATGATAGTAAAGCAAATTAACGGTCAGTAAGATATAGGAACCGAGCTATTATGAACACCTCACTGTACGGGAACTGGGATTCTGGAGAAAACCAGTCTGATGTTCGCCAGAATACCCAATAAAACACTACACCCCACCTATGTCCACCTATGTAGATACACACTCACTAAAAATAAAAACTTCGATTAAAAAACCGACTTCAAAAACTAAAAAGTCTAAAATAACTTATTTCTAAAGCTATTATTATTGATATATATTATCTAAAACATCTTGAAGGCGGTGCAAAGTAAAACATAAAATTACTATATTTTGAAAATTACTAAGTGCTTAGTAATTTTCAAAATATAGTAAGTAATAAAATAAGTAATAAAAAAAAGTAAATTATTTTAGACTTTTTAGTTTTTGAAGTCGGTTTTTTTAAACGAAGTTTTTATTTTTTATTTGTTACTTTTTAGTATCTAGCTATGTATGGGTGGACCTAAAAATGGTGCCGCGCTTCTTAAAAACTATAGGTCCCAAGAAACGGAAACAAAAAATGTTCGCAAAATGAAAACTAATTTTTAGGGGACCAAAGGGCAGCTATTCCGCGTCGAACAAAAAAGAATCACGTAAATCGAATCATAAATCGTAATCGGTGTACATATGGAACGAAAAAGATTTTTTTTCATTAAAAAATGTTCAAAAAATGGAAACTGCTGGACCAACTATGTAAAATTTTAAAGGGACCAATTGGAAGCTATTCATCGTCGAACAAAAAATGAAATACGTAAACCGGATCATAAATCACGCAGTAATCGGTGAACATACATAAAAAAAACAAATGAGATCCCGACGATTGAGAACCTCCTCCTTTTTTTGAAGTCGGTTAAAAAGTGATTTAAAACTATGTGTTTCATAGCTGATTTATTCTCATATGCATATACCAGTGTGTACTCACAGCTCGATTGCGATTATTAACAGATCTCGATCTACCTGAAATCTTTTTGAAGTGAAATATTAGGATTTTTTGTCATTATAAGCGTTACGGCAGTGGTGAAAGGCGGCATAATTTAGAGTAGACTATCGATGTTTTAATTGGTTCCAAATCGAATTTAGTTTTTTTTCGAAAAATTAAAGTATTTTTAAATAAAAAATGCATTCATTAAAATGTACCTAACCTTACAAAATCATAATATGCAGTAAACCTGCGAAAAATCAAAATGTGTGTTGGGACACATAGTAGAGTGAAACTTCAACGGACAAGTGCAAAACGAATCGCTACAAAATTTAAACTTGATGTTTTACGGACTGATTAATGTATTTGTCTTATTTGAAAACCAGCCCGTAAAACTTGAAGCTAATATTTGTTGCAGTTCGTTTTGCCACTTGTTCGATGCCATTCGTTTTTCCATTTGTCCGTTGAAGTTTCACTTCGACTATAAATATGTTCCAGGACACATTTCGATATTTTTTTGTTGTTGTTGCGTGTTAAATTAGTAGTCAAAAATACTAACCGTCCTCACAGGTATGTGAGCAACTAACTTCAAATGCGTTGCAAATTCAGATAAATATGCAAAGTCACTGTTGTGAACAGATACATCAGTGAAAATAGTTATACAACTCTCCAAAGACAAGTTAGCCTTGAGAATTAAATTTTGATCAAATTCGTATTGTTTCAGAGATCTCACATCACTGATATCAATTATTGTGTTGGGATATTCAAAGGTTTCCACAATACCTGAAAAACACTTTACTGAGAACATATATACACAACTAAAAACAAAATAATGACTACATTATACAGTTAATCATTCGAAGAGATAATGCTTATCTACTTCAGTGCTCTATGCTCCCAAAATCCGCAAATATCCCTTAGATAAATATTTGCGGCATTATAGGGGCTTTCCATTGAACAAAAACTGTACCAGCTATCCTGTTAATTGCTGGACGAGGATACGCCGGGTATCTATGCAAATACCGTCCCACTAACAAGCGCCTAGTCTTCCAGGGGGTCACATATCCCATCGGGTTTCGTACCATTGGCTCGAAGACATTGTGTATTTTTTAAGAATATAAGATACTGTTACAAGTTGCAGGACTCAAATTAAAAGGCCGTTGGAATTATTATAGAATTTATTAGAACTATACAAACACGTATAACACAGGTGCAAATATAACTGTACACAACCAGTCCAAACGTAATGCACGATTCAATCACACGCGCAAAGTCCGTCACTAACGTCTTGCTGCGCTTGTGGCTTACGCCAGACTGCCTCGTCCCTCCATTGGGGTATTGCTTTATAAGAAATACAATATCTCTGCTCGACTCCGTCGACTGAATTTCCTAGAAGCACACCTGGCTAATGACCACCATAAAATATTACAATACACAATGGGCTGTTTTTCTAATCACAAATTTTAAACACAGAGTAAACAAAAGAAGTCCAAATGCCGCAAAGATAATAAAACGTCTGCAGGTGTGAATTTGTCTTTTGTCGGCGCTCTGGTCGTAACAATACATTTGTTTTATGCTATTACGTTCATACATATTGCGAAGATTCAGGCAGATAAACATAGTAATTGGTTTTAAAAATCGGAAAACTTGTGTTTTTTTAAACCTTCATTCGGATCGAATTCCTTGAGATTAAGAAAATAACATCAGTCTCTTAGCCTCTCACTGCTGGACTTGGGATTTCGATTTTCAAAAGAATGAACGGAATATATGTATACTGCACGCTTGTATATACAAAGTAAGTTTACGGGTTGGATTGATAATCTCTATGTACAGTACGCGGCACGCAACTTGGCCACGTGTTGACGTAGTGGGGGTAACTTTCCGGCAGCGCGTGCTAATGCGTCTTCTCGAGGTCGCCGGCCTTCAGCTGGCACCCGGAGAGGCAGGTACGTGCATTACTTCCCTCCCTGAGTTAGGTTCCGTTTACCGCGGGGGGGCCTTTAGCTTGCTAGGAGAGCAAAGGATTCATCTGCCCCCCGCACTACGAAGTGGGGTGTGTTCTCCCAGGGCACACTCCAGGCACTTTATTGCGCTGGATAGACTGTTGGGTAACTATGTTGTATATCTCAGTCTTTCCAACACAAAACAAAAACGCAGGGTCGACAGGGAGGAGGGGGTTTTTAGTGGGTATTGAGGTTGCTTGCTCGTGCAGCATCGTTCGGAGTCGCCACACTATTCTGTGACGTCGATCGCGGACGGAGCACTGCTAAGAGCATACTATTGCTGCAGTGTTATCGCCCCCGACCGACGCGTGCCGTTCCCCTAGCATCGGCCCAGATTGTACGTAAATCGGTTAAGCATTTTCCCTCGCCTGAAAAAAAAAGTGGGGGTAACTTCGCGCATGGCACGTTCATCACACATATACGCGTTGTGCTTGTGTAGTGTCTGTGAATAATCGCGAGGTGTGCCGTCGCACTGCATTCGCATCATGAAACGTATGTCCACAGAAATAATATCTTGATAGAACTGCGAAGTGGGCGTGGCACCCGTGCCAAAACCATGCGCTATATTGCATATTTTTCTAAACGCACTCAGCCGCGCTCTCATTACGTAACGTGAGTCCCGCTCGTGCGGTCGCAACGTAAAAAATAGACAAATCGATACAAATATGCCTTATTGTGCTGTGGCAAACTGCAAAAACAAAAGTAGTGAAGCAAATATGAAGAAAGGAGATATTTCATATCATCAGTAAGTATTGAAATTCAGTAAAAGTATTTTTTTTTGAGAAAAAAAATAATGGTTCTACTTTTACTATGTCCGTTAAATACGATCATAAGTTGTTTATTTCTTCGTTAAGTTAAATATCCTGTGCTGTCCACATACAACGCTCGTATACAGAAGCATAATGTATGCGCGCAATGTACGTCGAACCGAGCGAAATACACATAACACAATACACATGCTTATGTCAGATAATCGCTGTGATTGGTCATCGAATGCTAGAGATTGACGCTACGTGCATCGCTGAGTCTTATGACTTATCGATGAATTAATTAAATATTCATTCGAGTCTCAGTGACGATATTATCAAGCTTGTTGCGTAACTTAGTTATTTTTTGACGAAAGCTAAAACAAAATATATAAGTCAATTTGTTTAGGACTTTTTGTACCAAAATTAATTACAGCATGAAATCTTTCGTGATATATGAACATATGATATATAATAATTGTAATTTATGACATAATTATAATATGCTTTTATTTATATATCAAGAAGAAATTTCGTAAGCGCTGAAGTTATTAAAAGGTCTAACCGTTAAGTATATGAAAACTGCTGGCACCTAGTGAAGAGCTCTTACTTTTTCTTGTTATTGTTCTTCATCTAATATAGCCATAAAAGAATTAAACCCTATAGAGTAAGGAAATTGAACCCCGTTAAGTAAAAGTTATTTTTTCAGTGACTATTTATGGTATCTTTATGAAATGATAACTGATTAAACTGTATGTTACTATCGATAAACTCATTATAAAATATTTGCTTTAGAATGTTTGCTTTAATGGAAACTTAACGGAAAATAAAACCGTATTCATTAGTTAGCTAAAAACCCAAAACATCATTAAAGTGATGACCTTGATGATTTAATAATTATGATAAATTCAATCGTATAAAATATAGACAAAAAAATCATCTTCACTATTTTCTTCAATAATAGATAGCCATTACATTAATAGCTTAACTGGCTAGATCATTTAGTACAATGTAAATATGTTATACAATGTTTTTAAAGACTTTTGTCGTTTCATATTTTTGCATCATTTATTTCCATAAAAATAATTTTATTAGAGGATTATGAATTAAACTATTATGTAACATATTAATTCTAGCTTTCCAAAGGATCCAAACATTAAAGAGAAATGGATCACTGCCACAGGACAAAAAGATTGGTTTCCCACGAAGTACAGCACTATTTGTTCCTCTCATTTTACACAAGAAGATTTTGATAATACAAAAAAGATTAGAAGATTGTATCCGAATACATATCCAAAAATGGAGGTTTGGGTAAATAACGTAATTATATTTTTTATTAAAACCATGTTCTTGTTAAGTAGTAGTAAGTTTTACATTATTTTATATTTTCAGGAACAACATGACGATAATTTGTCGTCTAGATCTAGTAAAAGACAACTAATATCCCCCGAATCTGGCAATAACAGCGTGAGTTAGAATGTCATTTAATTATAAGTAATACGAAAAATATAGCGCACTACTATAAATAATTGTAAATATTAATTTATGTATTTTTTACTTATAGGATATCACCGAAACACCTAGAAAAAAAAGTTTAATAAACCAACTGGCACATGCACAATATATTATTACTAAAAAAAATTTACACATTAAACGACTTCGAGAGCAAAACCGCAGAAAAACGAAGAAAATTCAGAATCTTCAGGAAATAATAAAAAAGCTGATAATTCACGACTCAGAGAAGATGCTCAAATATTAGGGAGCATGAGCATAACAACACGTGAATTTGTATGATAGACAGTTAAAAATATTTAATAAATATGTATTGTTTCAAGGACAATAGCTTTATATGTTATTGCTTATGTCATATTAAAGATGTCGTACTAAAGTATTTAACACGTTTTATTTTCTATGATTATTAGTACACAAAATTAATAAAGTAACATATATACATAATAATAATTTATCACACGCTGCAGATATGACTATCGATAATCTAATGAGTGTGTCCCTCACTAGTTGCCGCACACAAAAAGATATTGACGTCACGCTGTGGGCGCGGCTTGTTATGGCGGCTCCATATTAGCGCCGTAAAGTTCAGTGAACAGACGTGAACGTGAATGTGGAAAGTATTCGCGGGATTATCGCGCGTTCGCGCTTGTTCCCCGATCGGAGTCGGTATTTTGTCCCGTGGCAAAGGGTTCGCACCTTGTTCGCGCGGTGTTCACGCGTTCACATCCATATTTACGGTGCCGTGACTCCGTGACAGTTCACTCCTGACTACAGATACGTACGGACGCGTGCAATTATAATAAATATGGCATAGCAGCAGCGTAACAATGAAACAGAAATGCAATTTTTAGAGCAGTATCACTCTGAAAATGTACTGTAGGATACAAAAACTCCGAATTACAAAGGATGAAAATAAAAATTATGATGCCTGAAGGCGGATTAGTACTCAATTGCATATTGAAATTAATGAATTGAAAAAGAAAAAAGACTCTGCTGCCCAGTTTTTTTTTTATGTATAAATAGTTATATGTTGCCACAGCAAACAAAGTAATTGGAGCAGCAGCTTCCACGTCCCTTTCACGGCAGGTATATGTGTGACTCGTGAATGTAGACGGGTACGACTTGCACGACTTGTGCCGTGAAATCACGCCATTAATACACGGCACTAATGTGGAGCCGCTATTAAAAAATGACACGCGCGAAATGTAAGCGAATAAGACGTCCAACCGTTCTATTTAGATATTATTTCTGTGCGTATGTCCGTCTCTCTCTCGGTCAAGCTTATTAGTATGAAGGAGATAGCTGAGTAGACTCATTCCCGCATCCCGCTTGGCAACCAAGGAGACCTAAAAAACGACTTGTGTGCATGTAACGACTCTTCTTTCTTCTAGATACAGGCTTATGTTAATAATCGTAGTAACCCCAATGGCCAAAACAATAGAATACAACAATTAATTTTACAGATGAGCATGTAATGAGCGGCTTGTAGCCTTTGTTAACGAGTTCTTCATACATACCTTTACCAGTATTTCCGTCAGCAAGCATATAAGAATCCACGCCATGCTTTTTCAAAATATCAAAAATATCATCCTGTTCGAAGACTTTGAAGAATTTATACTTTCCAAAATTCAAACAGATGACTTCTCCTTGGTTTCCATGATTGTCTAAGAAACACCAGTCACTGTCATCACTTCTGATGGAACATTTTCTACTACAATTGTTCCGTTTACACTCATTCAGATCTTCGATATCGTTAAGCTGTTTCACTCGCTGGCATAGATCTGGGCTGGCGTCTATTGCAAGAGATTTCATAGCGTCCATGATTGAACGGAAGCCAGTACATCTACACGTGTTACTGCCAAAAGATCTCTCTAGTTCGAACATGGGCAAGTGCTTGTGCAGAAGGCTGTTTAGATTAATAAGTGTAATATTAACATTCTCAGGTCAAAATAAAACTACGTTTTAACGATTTTTAGCGCGGTGTTTTATTTGATTTTTATTCCGAAGTTTCGGCTAAAAATCAAATAAAATACTGCGCATAAACCCGTTTAAACGTAGGTAGTTTTATTATGTGTAGTAGTCGCGAAAATTAAGAAAATACTAGTCTCAGGTCACGTACAAAGCACTCAAAATAAATGTGCATGTCTGAAGAAATTAATGGAAATAGATGAAGTGAATACTCTTCGTCAGGATCGTCGCAAGTCTCCACTTGCGACCATAAAGCTCCATTTATGTCTCTACTTACCCCCATGGGAAACTGGCATGATAATGTGAAACGTATAATCTTATATAGAATAGAATATACTTTATTGTACAAAAATGCTACATAAATTCAAGAACATTAAATAAAAGTACAATCGGCGGTATTATCGCCCATGGCGATTTCTTCCAGACAACCTTTGGATGGAGTATAGGAAGGACAACAAAAGTCGGTAGTTGCTAAACCAGCACTCGTACAATAATTTCGTTTATTAATAAAAAACAAAAAACAAATAAATAGTAATATATGTGATAATATATATACTAAAATAAATACACACACATATATATATAAAAGTGAATCGTAGAAATGTCTGTACGCGCATAACTTGAGAACTAATTTATCGAATCAAGAAGCAAAATCTATTTTTGGTTACATAAATGATAAGAAAAAAGGTAACGATAAATACCTAAACATTTGCATAACCCAGCCAGGAGTGCAATAGCCACACTGGCTACCATCGAATAGGACTATGCGCTTCTGAATTGTATTGTACCCATCCAACTTATTGCCGACGCCTTCCACGGTAGTTATCTCCCATCCATCGCAGGAAAATATCAGTACTAGGCACTGGTGAAAAAGTGTTGCTCTCAAAAAGCGAATATAGGCTAGATATGAAGGTGTTTCTTTATATTTTATTGCATTACTTCAGCAGACAGTCACACCTGATGGAAAACAGCTACCATCACCTATGGCCATTTGTAACAAACACAACGAATGTGCTGCTGTTTTCTATAGGAAGACTGGAACCTGGCCACTAATGCCGGAACACAACTCAAGGTTGTTATAGCGGTATGCTTTAGACCAGGGATGGTAGCCATCCAGACGGGCTAATACGGTACCGACCGGCTGAAACAATAAATCATTTGTATAATTTGCCGCTAGCCGTGTGCAATATTTAATCATTTTTTATGCATAAGAAGCTAAGCCAAACGTTTGTCGCTTGGGCGACCATGTTGCCCTGGTAAATAAAATTAAAAATAATTGAAGCTTGTATATTAAACAAAATTAAGAATTTCTCTTATACAGTAAAATATATAGAATAGGGTAGTTAATACATAAAAATGTGTCAACTACCCTATACTATTTATACCTATAAACTGTAGACTCAAATAATGTTGTAACCGTGTAATTTCGGCCACATTTAATTGAATCTCCAGCTTGCATTATTAATAATGGCCGCTATCAGGTTTTATTTACTTACCTTTGAATGAATGAATAAGTGAATGAAATCACTTTATTGTTCACCAAAATTAAAACTACGTTCTTAAAAACTAGATAGAATAAGTTTTGAACAAAGGGCGGCCTTATCGCTTAAAGCGATCTCTTCCAGGTAACCCCTTAAACTAAGGAATGCCTTGGTATTTTTTAAGGATTTTAACACACATTTCTGAGTTAAGGAGTACTTACAGAATTGACAGGGAAGATCTCTACTTGGTTGCTAGGATACCTCTTGGCGCGGACGCTGACGATACATGCTCCGCAGCCACCCTCCCGGCACATGGCCTTGGTGCCAGGCAAACCGCACACGTAGCGTATATATGCATTCAGGGTAGTTGTCCGGGGTGTCCTTTCATCAACTGTGAACACAAAGTGATTGTCAACAGCACTCAGAGTCGAATATGTTGATTCATGGCCGGTTCCTGTATTTTAATATGCATTCACCTTACCATGGGTTGAGTTTTGACATTAGGTATTTGTATGGTGCTTATGTCAAATTTTAAAGCATAGTAGTGCAAATGAACGGTCGGTAAAATATATGAACCAGCCATAAATTAATGAATGAAAATTATATTACTTCATGACTCTATACTTTTTTTGTTGCTTATCCTCAAACAGCGATAACTCGTTGCGAAGTGTTGTACATAGAATAGAATTTAGACTTAATTTTTTAACCGACTTCGAAAAAAGGAGGAGGTTCTCAATTCGTCGGGATCTTTTTTTTTTTGGTTTTTTTTATGTATGTTCGCCGATAACTCCGTTATTTATCATCCGATTTACGTGATTCTTTTTTGTTCGACGCGGAATAGCTTCCAATTGGTCCCCTAAAAAATTTACATAGTTTGGCCCAGTAGTTTTCATTTTATGAACATTTTTCATGGAAATAATTTTCACTCCGTTCCATATGTACACCGATTACTCTAACATTTATGATTCGATTTAAGTGATTCTTTTTTTGTTCGACGCGGAATAGCTGCCATGTGGTCCCCTAAAAATTTGACATAGTTTGGCCCAGTAGTTTTCATTTTACGAACATTTTTTGTTCCCGGTTCTTGGGATCTATATTTTTTAAGAAGCGTGGCACCATTCGTAGGTCCACCCATACATAGCTAGACACTAAAAAGTAACAAATAAAATTTAAAAACTTCGTTTAAAAAAACCGACTTCAAAAACGAAAAAACTAAAATGTATAAAATAACTTATTTCTTAAGCTATTATTATTAATATATATTATCTAAAACATCTTGAAGTCGGTGCAAAGTAAAACATAAAAAATTACTGTATTTTGAAAATTACTAAGCACCGACTTTAAGATGTTTTAGATAATATATATTAATAATAATAGCTTAAGAAATAAGTTATTTTATACATTTTAGTTTTTCGTTCGTCGTCGTTTCGTTAGTCGGTTTTTTTAAACGAAGTTTTTAAATTTTATTAACAAAAGAAAAACTATTTAATTTGTAAATAATAATACCTGCCTACATAGAATAAACAGTATATATACTTTGTTGACTTTATGATTTAAACAATATAATTCATGCTTGTCTGAATACAAGTATATAACCTTCAAAAAATTATCTACAGTAGAACTTGGTTTGAATAAAGACTTCATTTTGAATGCCGACGATTGAATTTCTCTCATGATGATACAATTCCTGTTTTAAATCCTAAAGTTTTTATGCAAATCTGTTCAATCCTTTGATATCCTGTTCGAGATAAACTTTCAGACAGAGAAAAGACCTAAATACGGTTATGTATGATCAAGAGTCGTATACATAGAAGTTGTCATTTAAAATTTAAAACACGGGTCGATCAATTATCTTAGGCTACGTACACACAGAACAAATTAAGGCTATTAGCCAACGGTGTTGACGTTGCCGGTAACCTAGTGTATCGCAATCTAAGCATTCGCTTGTTCGACGAAAGCGTTAGCGATAGAATAGAGGGTAATTTGTATCAATACTACTCGATTCGATCCAACACCGCTCGAATATAAAAGCGTGCCGATGGAACGACTCCGACTTCAACTTTGGTCGGATGTGGAGTCTCTCTCCGGCATTTGTCTGATGCGCATGTCATAGTAACGTTCTAGAGTGGCTGACTATTGTGCGAGAAGTGAGACTTAATTAATCTGCAATTAACATAATGCTAACAAAGCCTACTCATTAGCTCTGTGTGTATGTGGCCTTATATGAAGACTAATGCTGGTGTGCATAGACATTTAACCGACAGTTAAAATAAAATAATCAAATAATCGCTGTTTAACGGTTTAATTTTATTTAAACCATCGGTTAAATGCCTATACACAACAGCTGAAAACTGGCAAAACTTGTTTCTCCTAATTATTTATGCAACCGATAAAGGATAGCACGAATTGTGAAATAAGTGTTAAAGTTTATATGTTCGACATTTGTTTTTGATTTCAGCCTTTGAATCCGATTTTGTGGAAACAACCTAAGGTATATCAGAAGTTTGGTAATGAATAAATGAATGAATGAATGAAAACACTTTGTTGCTCACCATAAAGTAAAATTACGTGCTTACAAAGTAGGTACAATGATTGTTGTACAAAAGGGTGGCCTTGTAGCTCAAAGCGATCTCTACAATGAATATACTTTGGATAACGATTACAAATATAGAATACATATATCCCAGAAAAGGGAGTATTTTACCGAAACGAAAATACGCTATTCTCATATGATATATGTGACTTTTATATATCTACTAGCTTCTGCCCGCGACTTCGTCCGCGTGGAAAGTTCTTTTAACTCTCCTACGGGAACTCTTTAATTTTTCGGGATCAAAAGTATCCCATGTTACTTCTAATACCTCCAAAAATATGTGTACAAAGTTTCATGATGATCGGTTGAGTAGTTTTGGTGTGAAAGCGTAACAAGCAAACTTACATTCACATTTATAATATTAGTAGGGATAAGCTCCAAATTAAAAATTCAGGAGAAACCACTACAAAAGATATAAGAAATATTCATTTATTATTTGTATAATAATTGTGTTTTATTGTTACTATCTTTTTTAACGGTATCTCCTATATTAAAGGAGGACGCCGAACAACCTACCCACTAAACCTACCTGGGTCTCTACGAGAGCATAATATATGTAAAATGTCAGGGATATTTATCGTAGTTAACCTCAACTGACTTCCCAGTGCGCCGATTTGGTATTAAGCCCCGGGAATCAAGGCAGTACAGTAGAGGTGATTCCTCCGATACCCCCGAAAACAGTGGCCCTCTACCACGGATAATGGGAAACCGGATAAAAAATGTTGTTTTGAACCCCCGTGTAGGCGACGCACACACATGCATAAATATAGAGATATTTTTTAACTTATTTATATTATTTTCAAAAACTAAAGTATGTTTTAACGATTTTCAACTTTTTGAAGCGCGACTTATTATGTTCGCTAGTCGCGCTATTTACGGCAAAATATTTGTTATTTTATAATTAAAATACGGGCAATACGACGGGGTGTGCTACACGGTGCTATTGGCTCAATTTGAATATTAGTGTCACGCGAGTCTCCGATCGACGCGAGCGCATCTGCCGTACATATAATTCCCAACGCCGTGTACACACCCCCGAAGCCTGGCAGCCATATTTTTTGGTGTTTTATTTAAATACTACCGGTATCACCTACACCCCGTCTAATAATTAGACGGCAGTCGATAACTGCCTGCACGGTCGTCTACCTCGCTCTCTGGCGACCCCCTATTCTAAATCATTAACAATGACTCATAAAAGGAAGTCCCTTGCCAGTGAGACTCGCTGTGGATCGCTCCTCAACGAGTCTACCCGTCCTGACTTTGCTTGGAGTTGCCTATCCCTTCCACAAGTACAAGTGGAGCGGACTGCACTCCAGACGATACGTCATAGCGTACTCAGTATGCAGAGACAAAGTCTATACTTTATTACCAAATAACAAAAACCACACGATTTTAATTACTGTTTTTTCAATGTCGGGCGCTTATATGATTACCTGTTAGACCTGATTGCAATTTATTAAATTGCATATAAAAAGCGCGATCAGTATAATCTTTAAGCACCGTTCATGGTGACCTTGGCATGCAGAAATCAAATCTCGGATCTTTCTTAAAGTTATTCCCCGTTCCCCATATCTTGACAGATTTGGTAATAAATGTTACTTAGTAATAAAATAGCTTATATTTGAAATATATTGTTTATGTCACCCAATATTCTCTACTGCTAGACGTAGGTCGCTTGTACCACTTACCCCGCTCCTCCGCCTTCCTCATCCATTTTTTAACGAGGGGAATTCCGATTCAAGACTAACCACTGCGGGGAAAGCGCGGTGGAGCGTGTGGTATTCGCCACGTTGGGATGACCCTAGCACCCCTGAAGAGGTACTAATGCCACCCGAGTTAGGGATACCCACTAAAACCCCTCGGTGTTCCGTCTATCGCTCTTTATGCCAGCGCCACAGACTTTTCTACATCATCCATTGCCGGGGGAATCCCCTCTCGGCGTCTTCATTCAGGCCCAACCGGCGACCTTACGAAAGTCGTGAGTGTTGGACTGCTTGTTGGGATCTTGAAGGGGTCCTACATTATTACATTTGAGGAGTCGTCTCCACTGCAGGACAGCACGTTTGCTCCGTCGGCCATAGGCCCTACGGCAGATGTCGCCATCCCTTGGTAATTTTACGATCTATGTTGGTTACTCTGGTACTCTTAGGGAAGTCCTCATTTCTGTTTATAACAATAATACAATACCTACGTAAATTGTTATATATTTTTAGAGTCGTTACATTTACCCTTCAAGCTGTCAAAAACATGTAAAATTTCCATAATGATTTGAAAACTCCTCTAAGAAACAAAGAACAATTTACGTTTTGCATTATTTTCACTTATAAGCTCTTTTATTACTGCACACCTGCTAGAGAAACTTCGTTTGCGTCAGGTCATCAGGAAAATGAACGCAATCATGTTACACTAAATTATACCTACTTAATATTTTTATGCATAAAAGAACAGAGATAACATGTTATTTTAACCTCTGTTCTTTTACAAGTTAATACTTGTAAAATATCATGACAAATATCTTTTTAATTAGCTGTGCCCGCCACTTCGTCCGCGTGGAATGTCTTTTCGCGGAGCCCTTAAAAAAGTACCTAGCCAAAGTTACTCTTTATACATCATCTATCCGCCAGTGAAAGTCTCGTCAAATACGGTCCAGCTATTTTAAAGAGTAGCTGGAACATCTAGACAGAGACACAGAAATATAAAAATTCTATTACTAACAGACACTTCAATTTTATTTATTAGTATAAGGTAACTTACTAAGGATTAGATTACTTGTCAAACAATAATTAATGCGCTATTCGACTCCTTTTTCTTCTTTTATGTTCCTTGACTTATGTCAGAAGTAGAATTCAAAACACGAAATTTGAACAATCGGCAAAATCCTTCAAAATATTTCCAACTCTATTTGTATGAGCAGTGTTTAAATTTTTTTAAATAATTTAAATGGAAATAAAACTTATCATGGAACTGCTGTTGTAATTTAATAATTTCTTGATGTATAATATGTGATATCACACTAGAGAGGGAGGCGTCTCAAAAATGTGACCAGCTGTGATAAGGACGGGGGAGGGGTCAAAAATTATGAAATTCGTGTGACGTAATTTGTGGATGGCCCCCTAGCGCTGTGTCGAGTTTCATTGAAATATGTTCAGCAGTTTTTACGTGATGCTTTCACATATAGACGGACAAAAATTCTAAAAGTTGCATTTTCGGATTCTGCTGGTGTAAATTAGCACCTCTGATTTTTCTACATTTTGTAAATAGGAGTATTACATCAGGACAAACTTGAGTTTTCTTTCGGCATTAGTGACCAGGTTCCAGTCCCCCAGTCCCCTTAAGAGAGCAGCAGCGCATTTGTAGCACCTTTGGTGTTGCAAATGTCCATAGGCGATGGTAACCACTTTCCATCAGGTGGGGCGTTTGACTATCTGCTGGCCTCATGCACAAAAAAACGCTTTATTGTATGAGTTCAGCAGACAGGTAGGCGGCCCACTTACACCAAAGGTACTACCTACCTACCTACCAATGGGCTGCGGCTCTCTAAAGGGAGTCTAACCTGGCCTAATGCCGGAACATAACTCAAAATTATTATGGCGGCATACTCCATGCCAGGGGTGGTAGCTATCCAGACGGGCAGATATCCTACCACCTGGCTGTGGGTTGCTTTGTCGCCTCTTACGACAGGCCACCCTGCCCCAGGAAATTATATTCTTTCTCCGTTCCTGCCCTGAATAAAACATGATACAAATTCAAACTCTACTATATATTATAGATATAAAAAACATCATTTTTTGGGAGCTGATAACCTGCGTGTCATGTCAAGTTATCGCGAACAGGGAGTCTAAATATCCAATAACAACTGCATAAATAGCACATTCTTAAAAATAATACGCAAATAACACCTTAAGATACATACTTATACCACATTACAATTCAGCTATAATAAACTCTACACAAATAGAAATTATAGTTGTTAATATACCATAACCACTCATTACAGTTGTTTCCTAAGAAAATATGTATAGAATTGTATAATTTTGTTATTATACTAATGAGCCTATTTTATGTCGCAATTCAACAGTTTGCGAGTAAAGTTCCACGGTTTACATTACGCTCGTTTAGGAATTTTATGTCTTTCGATTTCTTAAGAACAACTCTTATCAAAAAAATATTTTAATTAACCTACATTTAGTAAAACTTTATTTACTTTTTACAAAACCGATGTAGAAGTATTATATGCGTTTACAATAAAAAACTAAAAACACGCTTTTTATAGAAAACCGAACTAAAAAATAGAAAATAAATTTTAATAAATTTAAATTAAGAATAGTGTTAAAAATTTCAATAAATATAAATTAATAATAGTGTGAATAAAAAAAATGTATTTTATTTTAAAAAAAGCGTGGGGTGCATGGTGTCAATAGTTATAAATATTTTATTGACAGATATGAGTAAAGTGATTATCATTTTGATAATATCTTAAAAAGCACCCCACGCTTTTTTTAAAATAAAATACATTTTTTTTATTCACACTATTATTAATTTATATTTATTGAAATTTTTAACACTATTCTTAATTTAAATTTATTAAAATTTATTTTCTATTTTTTAGTTCGGTTTTCTATAAAAAGCGTGTTTTTAGTTTTTTAAAACTATTATTTATTTTTTACTTTTTAGTTTGGTTTATTTATAAAAGCATGATTTTTTAGTTTTTTTAAACTATTATTCGTTGATTATCAAAAATATTCATACTTAATATAATACTCGATTTCAGAGAGGGAGCCTGAGAAACGGCTACCAGTACCAAGGAAGGCCGCAGGCGCGCAAATTACCTACGGAGAGTTACTGACATACTGACATACTGACATACTGACTGACATACAAGTGAAGCTAATAAAAAGCGTGTAAAATACATAATTAATTATTCTGTATGTCTTTCAAGACCACGGGCCATAAAAATGGCCCGGACTTTTGGAGGGCTTCCGTGGGGCCATGGGGAGGCCAACACGTAGAGGCCCCTTGACAAATTTAATATAAATGTGGCGTGACTCTGACCGGCGATTATCCCTGTCTACACCATATAATGCACCCAAGGACAAGCCCCGGCCAGTGTAGGACTATTGTGGGAAATGAGAAGAGAAAGTACCGGGTAATTTGTGTGAACTGTTAGTGGTACTAGGGCTCTGGGAATATGGGGACTATGGCGTCTGCCCGTCGCAATGTTCAGGGAACATGGTAAAATGGGTAGACGGTGACTCGCCACTCCCTGCATGGGCCCCGAAAAATGCCATAAAAGACAGGGGCAACATGGGTGTGAGTGGCTAAGGGGTGTAGAGAGGTGGGCTGCAGGTGTACACCAAAGGTAGTACCTTTGGTGTAAGTGGGCCGCCTACCTGTCTGCTGAATTAATTATATTATTATTGTCAATAAATAAAGTATCTACCTAAAAAGGATTGATGGGGAAAGGAAAGGAAAAACTATGTATGGGACGCGTCTTGCGTCGATACTGTGGCGGTATCCCATCATTCAGCCACTAGCATGTCTGCTGGTACAGCTGCTGCACAACAGGAGGCCCTAAAATGCCGCAAATATTGCGCCATCGGAAATGGTTACATATTTGCGGCTTTTGGGGTCAAGACCCTGGGACCATGGGGGCCTGAGGCGCACAGACTTTATCGAGACATAGCAAAACGCCTGGTAGACGTCTCACGTGACCAAAAGACTGGTCTGTACCTCGGACAATGCATTAGCGCTATATAAATTAATTTGTATATATATTATTAGGAAATCACAAAAATAAAGTATATACTTTATTATATACATTACTTTATTATATATATTATAAATGAAAAAAGGATTGATCTATCTATACTATAACAAATCTGTTAGAGGTGTCGAGTCTGTAAAATTAATCCAAAAATCAAATAAAAAACAGGGGGCTAACCCAGACAGGCTGACTCCGAAAATCCTTTATATTTGCTGAGCATCACGAGAAAATCGATTTCTTACATGAAACTCGACGTAGAGCCAGCATATATATGTGAAAGAGTTTTTCGGCGGCAACGCCGCGGGTCGTTGGCCCCTGGGATGTAGGTCTATTTTACTTAGATAGAAACTTAATTAGGTTTTTATATATATAGTGAGTGAAGCCACGGGCAAGAGTTAGTATATAACTAGTCTGACCATAAATACTATTACATAAAAACTTTTCTTTATTTCAACTTTTTAATTAATATTTTGAATTTGGAACACGTATATTATTTTAAAAACTTCTTGCGATTTTGCGCCATTTCACATATTTTTTCCTGTTCATCACAGAGTACTTTATATATACTGGTACTGTTCATTATCAAATTACAATATGGAATGGAGTGTTAAAGAAAATAGGATTGCAGTAATCGCCTTGCACGAAGTGGGTATGGAGCCGTCGGTCATATTCCAGATACTTCTAAAGCTTGGTATCAGCCGTATGTTCGTATATCGTACTATCAACAGATACAACAACACTTCATCTGTTCGAAGACCAGAAAAGATCGGGGCGGCCGCGTGCTGTTTGAACTACGAAGGCTGTTAAAGCCAAAATTCGTCGAAACCCCATAAGAAAGCCAAAAATCTTATCGCGAGAAATGAAGATTCCCGCTAGGACTCTGTCGCGAAAACAAGATCTGAAGCTCGGTGCTTATCGTCGATATACAGGACATACCCAAAATCAATCTATAGAATTAAAGAGAGTGGATAGATCAAAACGCCTCCTGTCGCGATACGCCACCTGCGTATCGTAAAGGCACAGAAATATCCTCTTTACCGATGAAAAATTTTTCACGATTGAAGAAAGCTACAATAAGCAAAATGATAGTGTACGCTCACAGTTCTAAAGAAGCTGCTCAAGTGGTCGGAAGGGTAGAACGTGGTCATCATCCTACGTCAGTGAAGGTTTGGTGGGGCGTGTCTTATACTGTGGACTTTCCAGCAGGACTCTGCACCTGGTCACAAGGCATGAACTACGCTATAAGCCTGGCTTGAAACCAACGTTCCGGACTTTATAAGAGCTGAAGACTGGCCCTCATCTAGCCCAGACCTCAGCCCTTTAGACTTCAAATTATGGTCAGTTTTAGAGGACATGGCCTGCTCTAAACGACACGTCGACATTGAGTTTCTTAAAAAATCTATGGAGCAAGCAGTGGCGAAATTTCTCTTGGAAACAGTGCGTAAATCCATAGATTCGTGGCCAAACAGATTAGAGGCCTGTATAAAAGCCAAAGGTAGCCATTTCGATTAGAATATTTTTTTATTTTTTGCTGAGAGTTTAATAAATATGTAGGTATAAATTTTTATAATATTACATTACTTCATTAAAAAAATGTATTTTTATTTGTAACAGAACTTATGGCTGGACTAGGTATATATAAACCTTCCTTGAAAATTATCTAACTGATGGCGAAAACAGCTTAAAAATCGTTTAGGAGGAGTTAGCGGATATACAGACAGACTGACAGACAGACGCGGGAAGCGACTTGGTTTTATATTAGACTAGCTGTGCCCGCGACGTCGTCCACGTGGAATTGGTTTTCAAAATCTCTAGATTTTGAAACACTCTTCATTGGCGCTCTTCGCCTATTGGTCTTAGCGTGATGATAAATTCCTTCCTCGATATATGGGGTATCTAACACTGAAAGAATTTTTCAAATCAGACCAGTAGTTCCTGAGATTAGCGCCTTCAATCAAACAAACATACTTACAAATAAACAAACTCTTCAGCTTTATATATTAGTATAAATATGTAAAGGTTATCTCGGACCTAAGGTAGGTATGGCAATTACCGCCCTCTGTTAAATAACGCCCAAATGACATAAAACGTACTTTAAATCGAGTTAGCCAAGACACGGGTCACGCGCACAAAGAACACACGATTAGAGACCCGTCTAGCGTAAAACAAAACCTCGCGAGCCGCCGCCATGCCAGTGACGCGCTGTAGTTCAAGAAGCTCAGTAACGAACGTCGCTGTTATAATATCTGTCCTAAGGAAATTGTATATAATTCGTTATTTTGTTATATTTCTTGTATGATTTTACATTTATTTACAGTGTAGGTAACTAACCTAACCTTTCATATTTCGCAAACATTTTCACTGTGCGCAAAACAATTTAGAGAAAAATGTTCAAAATTACAGTAACGACCAGTAGGACAATAACGCCCAGTCAAACGTCTGTTGGGCAATATTACCCTTCGTGGGCGCTATTGACCTACACGTGGGCGTTTAATGTTAAATATTATAATAATATTATATTATTAAATTAAATTTAAATAATAAATGTGTGACAATAACTAACAAAGTAATCTTTTGTCTTAAATTATTTTTTAAATATGACCTTAAGGGACGTGTTGGTTCGTCTACCTTTGGGCGTCATTACCCTTTACCGTTTAGTAGCGCCCAATGTTCGATTAGACAAATCTTACTGTTTTTGAAAAAAACGCCTTTTATACTATTATTTTGTACTAATGTATATTTCTGATATCGATTTTTTTGTTAGAAATGATTATAGCCCGTTGTTTCATACTACTTTAAGCGTGCTAAAAGTTTCGTAGTTTTTATGTTAAATTTTAATTAATTTCATTCCTTTTGTTTGTAATAAAGAAGTTTATATGTGACTGTTGTTTTATTTGACAATAAGCACGAATCGTGCTTTTTTTCTGTCCAGCGTTTTATTTACTAAACGGGCGGTAATTAACATAGTATTTTTAATAACGCCCAAGACAAATCTTAAAAATATATTATTTGCATGGAAATTATAAATAGTTACAATAGTCAACTAGTATGTTTCGGTTCTAAAAACTATGCTTAACATTTTTATCGCATTATTTATTCCATGTAATTAATACTTAAGGTAAAAATTAAGTTTTAAGTTAGGTGGGCGTTAAATGCCTCGAGTACCTTACACTTGAATAACAAATGACAAATGATGTTGTTTTTATGGGATAGATAAATTAAGCCGACAAGGTGGTCGAGATCGTTTTTTTGTGCCTCCGTTGCAACTCACTACCAAACGTCGCAACGGGAACGAAATGTCAATAGCAAACAATTAGATAGTATAAAACAAAGTAGCTTTCCGCGTCTGTATGCATAACCGCTAACTACTCCTAAATCACGCAACGAATTTTTTAAGCAGTTTTCATCATCACTTAGGTAATTTTTCACTGCAACTTTATAGCTATACATAAAAAAGCTAATTAAGTTTTTTTGTTAGTAAAATAGAGGAAAACATCTGGTCTAGTCTCTAATAATTATATTATAAAATTCAGTTGCCTATGATTTGAAAACTATTATAATTGAAAGTTTTCAATGAAAACTGCTATTTATACGATACATAATCACAAATATCGATTTTTAAAATCTTGTTTCTCAGTTTGAAAGTTTGTGTGACTCCGGAACAACTGAACAAAGCTTAATGGTAATTTTTGGGATTAATCAGGAAGTTCATTTTGGTTTACTTCGATTTCTTTTTGGGTTCAGAAGATATGAATACTATACTCCAAGTCCCATCCGAAGGAAACGGGGGTCATAGCTAGTTTACAATAAGATAGAAGTAGTAAAACTTACCTATACATTTCATTCCATTGACGGTAAATGTTATTTTTGACATTGTTTAAAATGAAAAGACGCGGCGCGGCGTCTCGAATATTGCAGCACGGCCGTCAAGTACAACGATGCAATTAGGACTGAAAGATAAATTTTATGTGTCTCTGTTTTTATGTATTATGTAAATTACCACATCGAATGAGGTCCACGACCGTTCGTATACCTCATTCGATGTGGTATAATACCGCTGAGCCAATTTTTAACTGACTGAGATAAAAAAGCGGACGTAAAAAACACCTGGAACAAAACATTCGTCGTCAGCCATTTGCAATCTGCTGGACGAGGCCTCCCCAAGACGGCGCCACTCATCCCTGTCCTCCGGTTGATTCATTCAGCGCCTATCGACGACCTTGCATAGGTCGTCGGTCCATCGAGCTGGAGTGCGTCCGACACTACGTTTACCGAGACGCGGTCTCCACTCCAGGACTCGCCTGCTCCATCGGCCGTCGGTCCTGTGACAGACGTGACCGGCCACTGTCACTTCAACTTGCTAATTTTGCGAGCTATGTTGGTTACCTTGGTTCTCTTACGGATATCCTCATTTCTAATTTTATCCATAAGAGAAACATCTAACATAGCTCGCTCCATAGCCCGAACAAAACATACTAAGTAGAAATAATGAGCCAAAACCTGCAACCCGAAAAATCCTGTAAATCCCATCCTTATAATATAATTCTGTTCGTGCGTCTGTCACTGAATGTGTTTGTTTGAATTGGTTCCTGAACGATTTAGATTCACAATTGGAACCGGTAGTACTCGTGTATAGCATTGGAAGTTCTTTATAGCACGTTTGTCGGCGGATTAGACGAAGAAAACTGTTAGCGAAAGAAAAGTATGAACGTAATGTACACTGTTTTGAAAGTAGTTGAAGGTCTTGTAATTGTCCTTGTTACTATATAATGTCTTCGATGGCCTTCGGTGGTCTCCGATAGCCTCCGATGACCTTCGATGGTATCGTTGCTCGTTTCGAAATTTCGTTCCAACCAAGTGCTTTTTGGTTGCCTGGAAGAGATCGCTTTAAGCGATAAGGCCGCCTTTTGTTTTGCCGTTACATTATTATAATTATTTGTTCTGTAATTGTTTATTTTGGTGAACAATAAAGTATTTTCTATTCTATTCTATTCTAAGTGTCCCAAAGACACTTCGTTACTTTTTAGTTGATTGATTCATGTTCTACAAATCATATTTATTTATTTGCATAAAAACATAGATTGTATAAAGATGTTACATAAAATTTAAAATTGTACACATTTATTGCCAAATTGGGGTGAAAATATACAAATGAGAGAAAACTTATATAAATTTCTATAATATAAGCCCATAAATGTCCCATTGCGGGGCTCAGGCCTCCCATTACAGGGGGAACGGACAGTACACGGCGGCTTGGCAGGTTTGACACATCGGTTATGTCGATTTGCAGGTTGCATATAGGTAATCGTAACAATATGCCCAGTGTCGAGGAATTTGTGGTGATGTCGGCGCGGTCGAACATCGAACGCGCGACAACGGCCGCTACACACGCCTCCACGAGTTTGCTCCTCTCCACTCGTGACCACCAGATTACGAAGTCCCACTCTGGCTACCGACCCCCTGTGACCTCATCCGCCGGGATCAGGGCGATGTTTGAGACGCCGCAGATGGCCATTGTAAGCCGCAGACTGGCCAATCATGCCGCCGACGGAGCCAACGCGAAGCCCGTGATGGCCACCGAATGCCGCTGATTGGCCGACGCGAGTCGCCGACATACTCCTTAGGTGTCAGGCGGCTCCCGTATCCGGTCACCGGGGGGTAGTTGTCCCGGGGCAAAGAGCAGTAGTTCGAGGCCCCATACCGGCTCTGCCGTCTACAGGCAGACCCGATGACCTCGAGAACAATATTCATATTAGATAAGAAAACTGTCTATAAGTGGTGCATGCGTTCCGGCCAGGATCGAACCCGCGCCCTGATTATGGGGACGTGTGCGCTCGTCATTGCGCTACCAAGTTTACGAATTAATTTGATATCAATAAATTAATTTAATTACCAAAGCAATACCACAATTTTATAATAAGCAAATACCTACATACATTATATAAAATGACATTATTGTTTTTACGAGTATAATACTCGTAATAACATGATTTATCAAATTGTTTTGCATGAAATAAACTGAGAAATATTTTATTTATTTTAAAGTCGATTACAAATATAATTATATAAATTCTTTTATTTCTTTAAAAACACTGTTTGTAAAGATGTTACAATAAATTATAAAATGGCGTGAGAATAATTTGTGCAAACGTGTATATAATATATATATATATATATATATATATATATATATATATATATATATATATATATATTAGGGTGATCCAAAAAAAATTTTTTTTTATTTTTTCCAAACAGGCTCAAAAGTTTCTTTTGGGTGTAAAAAAAAATCTGTGAAAAGATGAGCCCTTAATATTAATATTAAGATTGCCCTCATCGCATTTTTTTAATTTCCATAAGAATAACACAGGAATTTTTTTTGCTTCTTCTGTTTTCAATCAAAAAATGTTATCAGACCTTTTTTGTAGAGCGTTCAATTCTCTATAAAGATTGGAACAGCGATTTATCAGTCAACCAGTCGTTTGAACGGTACAAAAATCAGAAGAAGCAAAAAAAATTTTTCCTGTGTTATTCTTATGGGAATTTAAAAAATGCGATGAGGACAATCTTAATATTAATATTAAGGGCTCATATTTTCACAGACAATTTTTAACACCCAAAAGAAACTTTTGAGCCTGTTTGGAAAAAAAATAAAAAAATATATACATACATAGTAATAATTACAATTATAAAATTTCTGATTTACAATAAACATTGTTAACTTTACAAAAATATGTCACTCGAAAGGTATTTTATATAATCATATTATTATTGAAGCACAAAAATAATCGTCAACTGAATAGAAGAATGCTTTAACATTACGCTTAAAAGATTGCATTTTATATATATTTAGCTTTAGGTCAGTAGGTAATTTGTTGAAAATTTCAATATATATATATATATATATACACACACATACATATACATATATATGTATGTATGTATATTGTATATATCTAATACCACTTCAGACTACTCGGTAATTTGTGTATCACGCAACGTTTTCTAGTAGATAACACGGCGTTCACAGTTTGCTTGTCGGATGATTGAAATGTGCTTATGACACAAAGCGGAGCAGGCTTCTTGGTCAAGTCTTGAGACGGGTTTGAACCAAAGTCGTTGTAATGACTAATAAGACGCGGCAACCCACTTCACTACAGCGACTTTTATGTCACTGTGTTTTTATTTCTTAATGAGTTAATGGTGGTCGTGCGAACGCTATCGTTAATAACAAATAATAAAATAAAAACTGTAAATTGTAGTAGGTATCTAATTATCTGTTATCGTTTTGTTTACAAAAAAATGAAAAAAAGAAGTATTTGTACATTAGAATATCATACCTAAATTAATTCTGGTTTGTTTATTTTAGGTAGAGTAAACTATACGATTGTTGGCACACCAACCAATAGGTAATTGGCATCCAATCAATTTATTAGAGATATTAAGAAATCTTATATAATACTAGGATATGTCCGCGATTTCGTCCACGCTTGAGTTTAAATTCCCGCGGGATTCCCGAGTTAAAAAACATCACACATTTTATGACATAAAATTTGATGATCAGTGAATAAATCACATTGGAGTTCGATTTTTTTTAATCCGGTTATTTTAAACCACATGAAAATCGGTCCAGTAGTTTTTACGTGAATCCCGAACAAACAAGCAAGAAATCTAAAAAAAAATTGTAACGTGTTCTCCATCGTTTATATAGTCAAAGTAATTCATTTTGTGTATATAGGTTTGATTATGACGTGCCTAATTATATAAAACTTCATAGATCTGCTAAGCACAAATTGAACCGAGCTAGGAGGAAGCGCATTTCAAGTTGGGAGTTTCTGCTATTCTAGAGCAAGAATCAGGTTCATATATCTCCCAACACCGTGCATATTAAATGTGGGCTACAGCGCCCTCCATTTCCTCCACAGCGGCCTTCGAACCGATTTACCCTTAGTTTTTCGGTCTTCTACCACGTTAATATCTGTTTTAATCTTAAGTCTTTACCCATTTTTGTGTGTTTTAGTTTAAATTCTTTTATTTTCAATTGCCGCCATAACTTTGAGTTGTGTTCTGGCATCAGTGGCTAGGTTCTAGTTTCTCCTTCAAGGCTGGCAATATCTCAGGTATTACTAATGTCCATAGGCGACGGTAACAATTTTCCACCATAGTTAGGCCGTCAGCCTGTTGGCAGTGCTTTAGCAATAAAAAAATATACACGTCGTACACATAATTACATGCTTTTCTTAAAGCATATCAATTTTTCTTGAAATATTTAATTTGTACTTAGGTGTTTATTAGTATTTATATTGATCAGCTTTTATTCGTGCAAAATAGTCGGACGTAATACTTCTGTAACCAATGCATATGGAGCCTCAAACGTCCGATCACCAAGGCGGCCTATTGCAAATGATCAAAGAGTACATTGAATATAATTATAAAGACAAATGATCGGCAAGCGCGCACTCGTCGTGTTTCTCTCCGCGCCAGTGCTGCCAGGTTGGATTGAAAAAATTACAGTGTTCCGCATGTAAAATTACAGTAGATCGGTAGCAAAATACAGTAAATCATAAAACTCTAAACTCACAGTATTTTTACAGTGAAAAAAAAACATATTTTGATTGGAATTATCAATGTATTTAAGAATCACTATTATAATCATTTACATATAATTTGTCAATCAATATCACTGTATCACTGTCACTTAAGGGTTCATTTTTATATATTTTGTCCGTAAAAGTCTTCATCGTTTTTTCATTAGGGTTATAATTTATACTTTTAGTATAATATGTAATGCTTACTTGAAGTAGAACACAGTGCGGTGCGTTTCACGCAGTGAATGGTAGAGGAAGGCCGGGTAAAGTGGATACCTTAAGGTATTTAAGGTTATAGCAGAAAAGGTATACAATACAAAACAAAATAATTATCTCAAACCAGTCTTTATTTATTGCTCTCACAAATACGAACATCAGTTACCATTAATATTTAAACAATAATCAACTGCAATTAAAATTTAAAAAAGTACGAAATTATTCGCTTTGCCCGGTACCCCGGGTAAAGCGAACACAGTACTTGGGCAAAGTGAATACCCATATTCAATCTCTGAAAATATAGAAATAACTTTGATAAACTGAAAAAACTGTTGATAGCACTTTAGGCGGCTAATTTGTGGTTGTAGAAAACCAGTTTCATCCATATTATATAATCTAGATGCATCAATATCATATTTTACTGTTAAAGCTTCAAGGTTTTCATAAAAACGTCCAACTTCATGTCTGTTAAATCCTTTTGCCTTTGCAACCGATGTTGCCTCTGGAGTCCTGAGGGATATGTGATCGTGACGAGACAAAAATGATCCCAGTTATTCGGGTAGTTCAAATTATTTTTCTTGGCGTAGATGAACGCTAAATTTTTGAATTCATCTCGAGTCAAGCTAAAAAATACAGAATCCATATCTTTGAGATATGTCACCAACTTTATTTCCTGATCTGCAGTGAAAACATGACGGAATCGACCAAGTTTTGAAGCAGCGATGCCGGTTTTTACATGCCTATACAAGGTTGCATAAGCCAAACCATACTTTTTAGCTGTGCTTTTTACTGATTCTCCAGCTTTGCACAAATTAATAGCCGTTTTCACAGCATTTTCATCCCACGTCCCTTGCATAGTTTTTTTTAATATTTATTCATCATCTGAAACAAATAAAAGACATTTTTAGATAACAAGTCACCAATGAGAAATGGCGAGCACAAAGTGGATACCATATCCACTTTGCCCCTATTCACTTTGCCCGACTAGGTAAGTTTTGAGGTTAACATATTTCATACAAAAACTAATAATTCTGACTTTCTGTTAAATATATACCATAAAAACCTACTTTGATATGCTACCGGATTAAGACGTTCCTAAAAATCAAGAACTAGTAATACAGGAGAATTGATCAATGTACTTACCGCCTAAAATCAATCTTTTATTTACGAAAACAAATCTCCACTCCGCGGACGGGACGCAACGCGGCTCCTCGCTTCGATGTTTGCCACGTACTATAGCAAGATGGCCGAACCCAACAGTGGTGGCGTGTTGAATGAAAAACTCATAATTTAGGACTAGTGAGGAGTATTCGCCTTGCCCGGGGTACTCACTTTGCCCGGCCTTCCCCTAAATGTAGTTTTTTTTTGTGCTTAATATTAAAATAAACTACGTTTTTCGCTGTTCACTGTATAGCTGGAATACAGTGTACAGCAAAAGCAGTAAAATTAGAGTAAATCTACTGTAATTACAGAGCACCTGGTATCGCTGCTCCGCGCACACCTCATTTCTCTCAAAGATATTATAATATACTGCTGTGTATAGAACGTTTCGTGCCATCGGTCGAGTGCGCTTATTATTATTAAATCTGATATTTCGTTTAGCAGCTAAATGTGTTCTGTATTATCAAATATGAATCGGCATTTTTACAAAATAAATAGGCAATCCTGAACTGGAATTCAAACACACAACAGTATTTTATTTCTAGTTGAAGACCTCCAAGCATATTTAGAAAAGACAAATAATTATAAAGAAGATACAGGGGGTTAAGAATTGTCAACAGACATTTCTACCTCTCAAACATAGTTATTACTTTGAAATCATGATTTATTTTTAATAATTGCATCGAAAATTGACGACTTTATACATCAAAATTCGAGAAAAATGTCTATAAAATATCAGAAACTGATAATTAAAATCCAGCATGATTCCACAAATCGAACAACTGTGTCAATTACGAGACTAGACACACATTATTTTGTTCATTTAGTTTATTTTGAGGCATTTCATGTATCATATACCCATCGCCACACCTTTTTTTTTTGATGCGTGGGAAATGCATTTCGCACACTAACCGGGTCCCTTACTAGGGATTAGACCAAAGCGACCAGAGGTAGTATGCGCTGGATCGACTGTTGCGTAACTATGTTCTATATCTCAGTCTTTCCTTCACAACAAAGCGCAGGGTCGACGGGAGGAGAGGTTTTTTAGTGGGTATTGAGGTTGTTCGCTCGTGTAACATCGCTCGGAGTCGCCACACTCCTCTGTGTAATCCATCGCGGGCGGAGCGCAAATAAAGCATACTATTGCTAGCGTTATCGCCCCCGATGGATGCGTGCCGTTTCCTAGTGACGGCCCAGAGAGTGCGTAAATCGGTTAGCATTTTCCCTCGCCTCAAAAAAAAAAAAAAAAAAGCGACCAGAGGTGACATCCACGAATGGAGCACCAGAGTCAAATCGCCGGCTTGTGTGGAGACTCGAAGACCCTCAATACTCCACTAAAACCACCCTCCTCCCATGTGTCTCGCGCTTATGGCAGGAAGAGCGTGAGACTTAGAACGTAGTTACGCCCACGCTGGTCCTAGCGCATCAGTGCTTGAGAATGCCCCGAGAAAGGCAAACTCACTTCGTCAACAGGGGTGAAGGCTCCTCTGCTCCGTAGATGCTAGAGGGCACCCATCGCCACACCTACGTTAACGGCCTACAACATTATCGCAGATGCGGCCCCAGCATTAGGTGGGCCGTCTGCTTATTTGTCAACTAATAGAATAAAGAATTTAAAAAAACTCAAAATCACTAATATGGATTTATTATGCAAAAAGTAGCTTACATACTAACCTAACCTAAACAATATTGTAGATATTTAAGTCAAAAGCGACACGTATACAATCATTATAAGGCACGTTCAGACATTTTACATAATAATAATACGGCAGGTATACATAGAACACACATGATTAAAAAACTATTGCAATTAAATAACTTAAAAAGCAATTAACATTTTTCAAGCAATTCTTTACTATCGCCAATTAAACGATGGTTAAAAAAATATTACACAATTAAATCATTTTCATTTATGATTAAAATGTGGAATTTAAAATAATGCCGTAGTAAAATTTGGGTATTTAAGTTCTTTTTATGTGGCATGGAAGAATTATTCTATTTTCATGATTATGGCATTCTTATATTAAAACAAAAGATGTTTAAAATAACCTGTTAATTTTTATAGTTAAAAATATTTAAAATTATGTATAATTATTGAAGGTAGTCTTTAATTTAAAAGTCGTCTTCTATACTATATGTTAAAGAATATATAAACATATTTAAAATTTGTAGATAATGTTCTATAGAAAATTCTTGGAGTTACAGGAAAACAATAATTAGTTTGGAGATAACATGCAGTCATAGCTCATGGCATTTGTTGTGCTGTTGTAAAATTCTTTGTGACGCACTCAGTAAGTTTTTAATTTTTCTATTCATTACTGAAGCACAGCAGACAGGCTGCCGGCCCGACTGCGGTGGAAAGCGGTTACCGTTGCCTATGGACATTAGCAATACCTGAGGCGTTGCCAATGTGTTGCCGGCCTTGAAGGAGAAACTAGAATCTGGCCCTTGATGGCGGGACACAAACCAAAGTTGTTATCGCGGCATACTTTAGATCTGGTGGTAGCCATCCAGTCGGGCATATGCCCTACCACCTGGCTGTGGGTTGTTTTGTCGCCTCTTACGACAGGCCGCCCCAACGCAGGAACAAGTATTCTTTTTCCGTTCCTACACGGAGAATACAGTTGACAAACCACTGACAAACAGCTAAGGGCGCGTTCCCACTATGTTGTAATGATTAATTTATCGTTGGACGACTATCGTCTCTAGCTGTTCCCATTATAACGATTGTTTGCCGTCAAATTTTTTTTATCTTTTAGCGACTATCGTATCTAGCTGTTCCCATTGGATCGCGACGACATTTTGTCGTGTCGTTTTGTCGTTTACATATCACTAGCAAGCTACAAATCTACAGTCGCCTTTACGTTCTCTTGGAGATCAGTAGTGCGTTTATGCTCCTGAGTTTAATGGACGAAGACGAAATTTTAATAATGTATTACTTTTTGAAAAGAAGGAAGATGAAGCAAACAAGCAAGCAAAGCAAGGCTATGATAGATTTGCCGTCACGATTTAGTCGTAACGATTTTTTATCGTTTTAAGACTGTCGTGGTAGCCGTTCCCACTGTCATGACAATCTGTCGTCACTGCAAAAAATGTCGTAGACGACTGTAAATCGTGTCGTTCTATATGTGAACACCTCCATTTAAACATATAAGCCACGACACTTAAAACTACACGATTATCTGTCGTCACGACAAAGTGGGAACGCGCCCTAAGTGTTGCACGAGATTGAGTCTCGTGCAAATTTTTGGAGTAAGTGTAATGGGGCCCCAGGAGAATTTAAGATGGAGTCTATGTGAACAAGTGTCAAATAAAGTGTAGATTTTTTTTTAAATGTGTTTATACTTACATGGTATATATGTGATATACGTCTGTGTGGTTAATAGTAAGTTATCTACTGGAAGCTATATCACCTTTATGAGTAGTAATTCAATTATTTTATATTTCGTAAAGCACTGCTTCCTATATAAAAATGGCTTCCTTTAGCCGGCTTCGCTCTGAGAGCTTGGGGCTCAGTCTTCCTATTTTATTAGTTTGTGAATCTGGCCAATATAGTTAGCTGTTGAAAGGACACAGTATTATTCGATATAAAATTTCGTGTACAGATGATAAGTTTTGTACCGAGTTAAAATACTGAACCTCCACAGTTTTCGAAGGTTTACATAAATTGGATCACTGATGTATTTAGAAAAACAATTTTAAGTCATACTAATATATTTCACATTTCCTAAAATTTTAACTTTAAATGTTGCTTAAACAAACTGGTGATCAATAAATATATTTCGATCCTATTAGTTTAATATTATAAACGCAAAAGTTTACTATGCTTTCACGGCAAAATTACAGAATGACTTTTGATGAAATTACAAGAATATAGCTTATGCATTGGAATAACACAGACTATAATTTATAAAGACATTGCTTAAATAGACAAAGTCGCGGGCATGGCTATTATATTATTATTATAACAATTTTTATCCCTAAATACCTCGAAAATTTCAGACATATAGTTAATAATGAAAAAATTAAACTAAAATGCAAATTAAGAATAAGGAATATATAAAAATGAAATGTTAAAAAACTAAGACTACGAAACATTTTGGTATTTTTCACAGCTTAATTGAAAAGAATCAAACTTTACAACTCCATGTTTCTATGGAAGACTCAATATTAAACTACAATCAGGTAAAAAATGCTAACTATTTGATTCTTTTCAAAATCAGTCAAAAGTAAATTATTACAGTTTCCGCTACGTATCTTGACCACCATGAATTACTTAATAGGCTAATGCATTATATTTCAACGTACATACCTACGCACGTTTAATAAAAAAAACATATGTAGGTCAATATTTAAGAAATTGGCGATGTTATAATAAAATGCGTGTTTATTGGTAAACTCATACAATTCATGTTAATTAAAAAGAGAAAAGTGATCGTGAATTTCATTCGATAAATTCGATAAATGCAAGACTGTCAATTCTAGAATGCGATTCTATTAGAAAATCTCCAACTCTTAAATTTTTACATACATCTTTTTGTATTAAATGTGCATTATGTAGACTGGCAGCGATAGTAATAAAACTTTGAAATAAATACGTTAAAAATATCAATCTTTCAGAAGAAAAATATTTATAAAAAGAGTCCTCAGATCTCAGGTCGTTTTTATCTTTTTAACATTTTATTAATTAAAAATATTTTTTGATGAACGACGAAACTTACTAAGATTTTTTATTCCGCTACGGCGCTAGCGTGGACCTATTTTAGGGTGGTCAATATACATGGCGCTAACTCTAAATTATTAAGCGTTTAAAATTAAACTTACATAATTTTAATTGAATTGTATTTACTTATTGCGTATGCTAAGTTAAAATGAATCTCCTTTGATTTTCTTAAAATAGTGAAAGGCACATTTTTAATCTTATTTTATCACTTAGTCCGCGCAAACTTAACAACCGCCATAAACGAGTACCTTAGGTGCAGCAGACTACGAAGTAATTTAAAACAGATTATTGCGCAGTCATTTGATACCACCTAGAGCAGCCATAAAGTTTGGTGCGGACTGTAACATAAGGTTTTAAAATACAAAGAGAATCATACTTATCATTACGACTATTTCTTCAAATATCAAAGCGCGTATAAATAATAGCGAAATTATTTGAAAGACGTCACAGAAAAATAAAGATTCAAGTCTTACTTACGTACAACAAGTCATATTAAAACTTATAAATATAATATGAGAATCATACATTTTAAAGGCACCTTTTTATTGTAAATGTAAATTTTTGCTTCCTGAGCATTTTTAAAATTTAATCTTTTAAATGAAGTTGAAATAACTGCCACTGCTATGAATTTTTTACATTAAAATATTGGGTGGTATTAACTTATAAACATATTAAAAAATCATATTTCGGTTTTAGATACCAAAACAGTGGGTTTATTTTCTATTGTAAATATATTGCTTATTACAATCATATGGATCTCCAAACTTGATGCACTTTCTCATAGGTGTCAATTATATTACTAAAGAAAACTAAATATCATAGGCGCTCATTATATCTGTCCATGAATGTATTTAAGACATGATTGCACCTCCTCACTATCTACAATCATGTTTTGTAGCTTTTTCATGACATCTGTAAGTAAATCCTTTTCAAAATTACCCTTTTTCAATGCTGTTAGACAAAAATTTGTTAACGCTTTAAAACACTGCTTTCGCTGAGCATTATGAGGCTGGTTGTCCCAAACGGGCGTAGCTTTTACGTATCCCCAAGCAAGAAAGACATACTTTATTACTGACTCCCAATGTTGTGCCTCAACTAAGATTTTTCCTTGATCGATAACAGACTTTTTAAAGGCCACCAAATGAGTTGCTACCCTTGAATATGCTGGGGAGTCAGTTTTTGACGTCAACCGAGATGTAGGTAAGCTTTTAAAGATATTGGACTTCAGATAGCTAAGTCGTTCTTCTAATGGCGCTAAATCAGGCATGGGCATATTTTTACGCAGCTCCTGTTCTATTTCCGGGTGTGTGTATGTAATGTTTTTGATTATGTGTATGAGTTGTGTGGGGCTCAAACCTTTGAGAGCAGTATCTATAGGTCCTTTGAGTTCTGTGTCTAATGTTCTTTCTATTCTGCATCTTTTGATAGGCGGAGTAGTTTTAATGGGACTTGTGATTTTAAATTTTTGTGGGGTACTGATATCAGAGAAGTCTATTTTCTCTGGTGTTAAGGGTATTCTCTCAGAGTCGCCGAGTAGAAGGCGTTTTCTGGGAGTCGATCTTAATGTTACACCAAGCTTTGGAGGCGAGCAGCGGCTGGGAGTGTCTTTTGGTGGTGTTCGTACTGTGGATGTGAAAGAGCTACGTTTCAGGTCTATATCTGGTGACCATGTTGATGGAAGACGTTTACGGCCTGAAAATTAAGGAATAAATGTTTTTTATTTAAACTAGCTATGCTAATATTTACTTTTCATTTGTTAGTTCACACAACAAATTACAGTCATGACAATACAGAGTGCTAGATTAAAATAGTGTAAACCTAGATTGTACTTTAAAACTATGTATACAAAAACAAAGTTACATTAGAGATCTTAGGAAAACATAATTAATTTTAGCATTAAGGGCCGCTTGCATAAGGTTGCTTACATTTATTTAAGAAACACAATACGTATTTACACCCATAAATACAATTAGCATCTTGCACAACGCAAAATTTGCCACTAAATATGTTTTAAAGAACTGTCAATACCTTTTGTGTAAAACGTATTTAGGCAGTTTAATATGATTAACTAATTTTATTTAATGGCGATCGGCCCTAAGAGTATTTTAGAGAAAGGTATAAGAACATAAATGAATTGGAATGTAAAAACTAGGGAAGAAATATCTAATATTTATATTTACATTAGTGGAGGATATCTTTCAAACTTAGGCGGAATTTTTGGAAATTGGTTCAAAAACGTCAAAATTATTAAATTTGTTGTAATACAGAGCCATTTTTACTATCGCAAAAGGATTATTGTTATTAAATGACTATTATTATAAAGGGATGAAAAGGAAAGATATGGGGAGGCTCCTTCATGTCTTTTCTCCTGTGAGTCAGTTTTCAGTATTCTTATGACTATTTTCTCCTTCTGTCCTTTTTTATTATTTAGATATATTTAGAATTATATAATTACAATGACTAGATGCAATATTGCAACTTGAAAGCAAATATTGCAACCAGCTATTATATAGAAAATGATATAATATATTGTTTAAACTATAACCTCTTTGTTGAATTAGCATTTCATCAGGTGATGGCGCTGGACTCAGATAGCCAGGGGGCAGCGCTGGTGAGCGGTCTCTAGTATTGGTGACCGGCTGTAGCGGGGTCACACGTAGACGATCCAGGAAGCCCGGCATCTCAGCCAACGCGGCGCGGGTACGTCGCCCGCCCTCTGGGGTCACCGCCCCATCCATTATTGCTGGAAAAGGCATATAGCAGATTCAATGGGTTCAAAGGTTGACCATAAATGAAGTCTGCTCAGGAAAAACAGTAAATGTCTAATTAGGAGAAACAATGTTTTATAGTTTAAAACATAGGTTCCTAAAGTGGTCCATAGAGGCCCCTGAGAGTCAGCAAGCTGCAAATAGAGGTCCACAATAATAAATTCTACTTAGCAAGTTGTAACAAAAATTTTAACATTCCATTAACGGAATAATAAAATATGATAATGCACATTTGTACTTACAGGCTATAAAATGTATATGGGACAAACTATATCCTATACTAATACAAGGGAAAAAGAATTGTGAAAATCAGTTCAGAAATAAATAAGTTATGACTGAACATATAAAGAAATATTTACACTATCAATTGAGAACCTCCTCAATTTTAGAGTTGGTTAAAAAGAGGGGGTCCGCTGAATGCAGTATAAATTGGTAAGAGGCTATGAGACAGAATAGTTTGGGGGTTTAATAATACAATTATATTCTGTTATTCTATTTCAATATAAATATTTAATGGTATAAAGAGTACTTGTGAAAAACAATACTTTGTTTTGTGTAACTGTTCTTTTTAAAACTATTTTATCACTCTCATCTTCTTTGTTAAATTGGAATAACTTCAATAGTTAGCTGATTATTTTAGATTTAAATTTAGTCTATTTTGAAATATGATTTATCTGCGTATTTATTTTTTAGTACTGTAACTTGTCACGTAGTGGCAGGTGATTGCAAATGTATTTTCTTGTTAAATTAATTATAAAGATATATTTAGGTTATATATATATTTTTTTCTTTTTTTACATTTTTATATTACATATGGCATATGATGTAAACAGCGATAGTGATGTGGACTATTTTTCATGCTCTTCTGATAGTCACGATTCTAAAGATAGTAGTTATAACCTTTCTGATTTTATTTATACTGAGTTTCCCAATCTTTATTCAAATTTCAATGTTTTACATATTAATGCGCAGAGCATTCCAGCCCATTTCTCAGATTTGCTGGCGACGTTTAGTCAAGGAAATATTCATGCCTTGTTAGTTTCTGAGACTTGGTTGAAGCCATGTCTCCCAACTGTATCATATACACTACCAGGTTTCACACTTATTCGCAACGACCGAATTGGTGCTACTGGTGGGGGTGTGGCTATTTATCTTAGATCACATATTCCTTTCTCCGTTATAAGCATGTCCCGCCAACCACCAGAGCCCGACGCATGTGAACACCTACTTATAGAAATCTCTCTGGGGCATACAAAACTGTTACTTGGTGTGTTTTACAGTCCGTCCCTACGAATTAATTATTTTTCATCTTTCGAAACACTAATGGAAAAATTCATCCCTTTATATAATCACTCCATTGTGATGGGCGATTTTAATACATGCCTACTTAAACGCGACTATAGATGTTCATCTTTTGAGACCTTAATTAAATCACTTAATTTATCAATTCTTCCTCTTTGTGCAACTCACAAGCTGCCTAATGCAACAGCCTCTCTCTTAGATTTAATCTTAGTGTCCTCCCCCTCTCATGTCATTAAACATGGTCAACATTCGGCGGACGCTTTCTCTTACCATGACATGATATATTTATCATATAATGTGCGTCCTCCGAAAGCAAAATCGAAGCTGATATTACAGCGTAATTTCAGTAATATGAACGTGGAAGAATTACGCAATGATGCAAACGAATTGGATTGGTCTGCAGTCGTCAATGCAGTTTCTGTCGATGAAAAGGTGCATGTATTTAATGCTAACCTTCTACGGTTGTATGATTTACATGCACCTATGCGTCAAATAAAACTTAAGCATCTTCCAGCACCTTGGCTTACTGATGAGATCAAGGGCCTTATGAAACAAAAGTGTAAAGCAAAATCTAAGTATAAACGTCGTCCTACTGAAATCAACAAACACGCTTTTATACAAGCACGCAATCGCTGCAATAGAGCCTGTAGGGATGCACAACGCCGGTATATTCACGAATCAGTAGATATCAATAATCCTAGAAAAGTTTGGAAATTTCTTAAATCACTGGGAGTTGGTAAAACTACACCTATATCTAATTCCAAAAACATAAACCTAGATCTTCTGAATCAGCATTTTGCTACCACTTCAACTTCTAATCAGACTGTTAAGTCTGAAACACTTAATTTCATTTCTTCTCTTCCTACTCCTCAGTGTTCTCCTTTTTGTCTCAATCAATTTGCTGTATGTGATGTTGAGAAAGCTGTAAAATCAATCACTTCTAACGCAGTTGGCAGTGACGGAATTAGTCGAAACATGATACTCCCCATTCTTGACATCATCAGTCCTACCATTTCCCACATCCTTAATGACTCCATATCCACTGGTATATTTCCTACTGTATGGAAAGAAGCCCAAGTTATTCCCTTACCTAAGAAACCTAATCCCTTATCCTTCTCAGAGTTCCGCCCTATATCTATCCTACCTTTCCTCTCTAAAATCCTAGAACGTTTGGTTCATGATCAACTAAGTTTATTCCTCAACACTCAATCCCTCATGAATCCTTTTCAGTCTGGGTTTCGACCAGGCCACAGCACAACAACAGCACTAGTCAAAATTACTGATGATATCCGTTGTGGTATGGATAAAGGTTTAGTGACTGTTCTGTTACTGCTTGACTTTAGCAGTGCATTTAACAATGTGGATTTTGATATACTTATCGAAATTCTCCGCTCTCTCAACATATCTCCAACTGCAATTGATTGGTTTCACAGTTACCTGGTTGAACGCCGGCAGCAAGTACGTATCGATGACATGTTTTCAACATGGCAAGCTCTATCTGCTGGCGTTCCTCAGGGCGGCGTGTTATCTCCTCTTTTATTTTCTATTTTTATAAATACTATCTCCAAAAATCTATCTTCTTCCTATCATCTCTATGCAGACGATTTGCAGATTTATACCCAGGCTCCGAAGGGCACCTTACATGACGCTATTAAGGTTATTAATGATGACTTGAATCGTATACACAACTGGAGTACTTCTTACGGACTTAGCGTTAATCCTGGTAAGACTCAGGCTATAATTATCGGTAGCTCTCGAACAATGTCCCAAATTGATTTTGATTTACTCCCTGATGTAATGTTTCATGATACGTATGTTCCCATTAGTGACCAAGTCAATAATCTCGGCGTAATCTTCGACAAGGAACTGTGTTGGCGACCCCACATTACCGAGTTAAGTCGCAAGATCTTTGCATCCTATGCCTCACTCAGAAGACTAAAAAAATTCCTTCCAACCGCCACTAAGATTTCGCTTGTTCAAGCAATTTTACTACCCATCCTTGACTATGCGGATGCCTGTTATCTTAATATCACCCAAGAGCAACTCATTAAACTTGAGCGTCTTCAAAATGTTTGTATTAGATTCATATTTGGATTAAAAAAATATGATCACGTTTCTGAATATCGCAAAAAACTCAAGTGGCTCCCAATCTCACTTCGCCGGAATGCTCATCTTCTACATTTATTATATCGTACACTATTTATACCCTACACTCCTCCTTACCTTAAGGAATGTTTCAACTTCCTTCATACATCACACACCTTCGATTTGCGCTCCTCTAATAACCTCCTGTTAAAGGCACCTGCACATTCTTCAACATTTTACTCCAAATCCTTCGCTGTGCAGGCTGTCTGCCTGTGGAACTCTTTACCCATAGATGTCAGAAAAGCTAAATCACTTGCCATATTTAAAAAATCTGTCAAAAACCATTACCTTAGCTTATAATGTTTTATTTTTTATATTTTATTTTCTATTCTTCTTAACTTAGCTCTTTACTGTCCACATTGTACTGTCCTTCCTTTTTATTTTATTTCTTATTAATTTCATTATACCTAGACATAAGTTTTTAAATGTATCCTCTCAGTCAGGTTGCCTGGAAGAGATCGCTTTGAGCGATAAGGCCGCCTTTTGTTTTGCCGTTACATTGTTGTAATATATATAAATGCATATTGTTACAATTAACATGTGCTAACAATGGTATCTTGATGTGCAAGTTACATCAAGATACCTGATGTGTCACTGTTCGCTCCCCTACAGTAGGAGGCTTGAGGCCAGCTGTGCGATGTTTATGGGTCGTTATTATATATACTTTTGTTCCTTTCACTTAACGTAAACATATGATTAAACAATAAAACAACAATGTACCAAAAAAACCAATCAACTTGAGAACTTCTTTTTGGAGTGGGTTAAAAATAGACGTGTGTTCATGTCATGTTGACCCAGGAAACAGTTCACCTTTTATTTTCACATGTTAAGAGTGGATTTCAGATAAGCTTGTCCTTTCCTAGGGCTCAAGCTCTCTCAGTACCAAATATCACCAAAATTGATTCAGTATTTTTGCTGTGACAGCATACAGAGAGATCAAGTTAATTTATAAGTGTGGTTGTAAACAGCAGTTGTACAATGATTATTTTAACCATCTAGTCCGTAGCATTGCGTTGTTTACCTAATTATATTTATTGAATATATAAATTAAATGACTGGCTCTGAATAGAGCAAAGTAGTCTGAAGAATTTTCACCCCGCCAAAATTTCTTTTAGACTGACCTATCATGAGATAATAAACGAGCTTTTAGATTATCAATTAGATATTATAAATATAATGTACGTTTACCTGTTCAAATATAGACGAAATACTATAACAATGTTGAAATTAACAATCACAAACCATACAAATAAAATTGTACATACAAAGTACAAACAAGTCAACAGAAAATTGGCGCAAAATTTGACATGACAGCGGCAATGACCCAACGGTTCCGTCCAGTGTTACCAGATCACAACACATTGCCATTGACATTATTTTAGAAAAATTCCGACACCAGCCACTTCGCAAAATACGGACGTAAAATATCTATTTTATTATCACGTTTTATTTAATGGTTTGTAATTATATTTTAATATGATTATGAGTGATGAGAATTGATAAGTGGTCTTGACACCAAGTTTGTAAAAATCGACTAAATTTTGATCATTTAGCACAAAGATCTGCTAGAATTGGTTGTCAGCTGTCAAGTGCAATCAAGCTTTAACTTTGGTACAGATAAAGACAAAAGTAGGAAGTGACAGGTGTGATCGTAGAGTCTATACGTGTTTGGCAATTTTCCTTCGGTTTTTTCTTTTTTTCTGTTTACCTGGTTCTTGTATTGTTTTTTATATATTGGTGGTGGATACTAATTAACATCTATTTACTGGTAAGTACTTTATTTTCTAATTAATGTCGCAGTCTGTGGGTGAAAATGTACCTCCCGATAGGGGAAGAAATACCTTGGATCTTGAGGTACCGGTAATAACTGCTGCAGCTCAAACCCCTCAAAAAGTAAGCTCTAAGCGTCACAGAGATAGTACAGGAGATATTCCTCCTGAAAAACGGGCCCTGTCCTTGCCCGCATCTACATCAATACAGCATACTTACACCCGGCCCGGCTTTGACTTGAAGTCGGACTTAAAATACAATGAAATTGATTCTGGCCCATTTGTGGTATATGTTTCACGTTCTGAAACAGATTCTGCCATCACTTCTGCAAACATGCGTTCACTAAAAATAGCTCAAGCTATTTATAATAGTAATGTTAGTGGCATTAATGAAATAAAACATGAGGGTAGGAACAAAGTTGCAGTTTTTTTCAAAAGTCATACTGAAGCTAACTCTTTTCTTTCCAACCCGGCCCTTTCATTGAATAACTTAACTGCTGCTATACCCCGATTTCAAGTGACTCGTATGGGTGTCATTCACCAAATACCTCTTGATTGGACATTGGAGAATCTTGTCTCTTGGATTGAATGCCATCCAACAGCATTGGTTATTAAAGCTCGGAGATTGAATAAAAAAAATAGGGTTGATGGAAAAATTATTTGGGAACCTACAGGAACTATTGTACTCACTTTCCTCGGACAAAAATTACCATCTCATGTTTATTGCTGCCACGTTTCTCTCCCTGTGAATGTATATACACTTCCTACTATTCAGTGTTTGAAATGCTGCCGTTTCGGGCATATTCGTGAACAGTGCCGCTCCAACCCCCGTTGCTCACGCTGTGGTGGCCCACATGAAAGTATGTTTTGTAATGTTTCAGACGATAGAAGTACATGTTTATTTTGTTCCGGAAATCACTTAGCGACTGACTCTCGATGCCCAGAACATGACCGTCAAAGAGGCATTAAGCGAATCATGTCAAATGAGAATATTAGCTATTTGGAGGCTGCTCGCAGATATCCCTCAGCTCGTTCTTCCTATGCAGATGTTGCAACCATGTCCCAATCCCAAAAACCCTCCTATTGGAAAGTCCCCCCTTCAAATTCACCCCTCCCGCCTAGTCAATCTCAACCTCAATCTCAAACATCTCTAACACATTCCTACCCCTTCCCATCCTCATCATCTTACAAAAAAACATTTTTCTCTGAGAAACGTTCTAGACCAGAACTGAGTAAACCATATGATCGTTATGCCCATTCAAATATCACCGCTACACCCCCCTCATCTCTTCCCAATGGAAGTGCCCTTGGTGAAAATCCTCCAGGTCCATCTCAACCAACTGATAATCTTGCAGAGCTTCTGTCTGTTACTCTAATTAATTTGTTCTCCAAATTTGGAGTTACCACACCGAACAATGTCTTGGAAATTATCAGGTCTATTATAACTTCTCTCGTCCTCTCTTTTTTAAAAAATGCTGAATCTAATCCAGTGGAATAGCCGCAGTGTAAACAATAAAAAGCATGAAATAATTCATTTAATTAACCAATACAAACCTATCATCTTTGCCATCTCGGAGACATGGCTGAGACCGGGTTCTCTTTTTAGAGTTCCAGGGTTTGCATGTCTCCGGGATGACAGGGAGGATGGTTGGGCTGGCTGTGCTCTTTTGGTTAAAAGAGACAGCATATTCACTCATATCCCTATCCCTCATCACTCCATCAATATTAATATTGTTGCTGTTCGTTCCTCTAACATTACATATGTATCTGTTTATATACCACATCCTAATATTCCTATCATCCAAG
This sequence comes from Dendrolimus pini, assembly GCA_949752895.1. Taxonomy (NCBI): domain Eukaryota; kingdom Metazoa; phylum Arthropoda; class Insecta; order Lepidoptera; family Lasiocampidae; genus Dendrolimus; species Dendrolimus pini. Next base: position 17,561,464 of record OX457135.1, read on the forward strand.
AACTTTATTCCCTTCTATTTCCTCTCCCTACCCCTATAATCATTCTTGGAGATTTAAATATACACCACTCTTTATGGGGATCAGCTTCTTGCGACTCAAACTCTTCTGCATTTCTTAATATTTTAGATGAACTAGACCTGTGTGTTATCAATGATGGCACTCCTACTCGTAGAGTGTCTCCCATACAAAACCCTAGCATTCCAGACCTTACATTATCATCCCCTGCATTAGCAAGATCTCTCATTTGGCGAGTCCTTTCTGACTCCCACGGTAGTGACCACCTCCCTATCCTTTGTTCATTTGCCGACTCTTCTCTCCCCCCTACTTGTTTCACCCCACTTATGAGATTTAGGCTCGACCAGGCTAACTGGCAAAAATTTTCTGACTTGGTACAAAATAAGCTAGATGCACTTCCTCCTATTACCAATTTAAACCACCCATTACTTTACTCACTGTTCATATCGGCTCTTACTTCTTCAGCAGATGAATCAATCCCACTCAAAAACTGTTCCATAAACAAAATTTCCTCTCCGGCCTGGTGGGACTCCGAGTGTTCCACGATGGTCAAAAAACGCAAGGAAGCCGAAAAGTTGTTTGCTAGGGTCATGTCTTTGGAAAACTACCTAGAGTACCAAAAAACTACCGCTGCCTGTAAAAGACTTTTACGGCAAAAAAAGCGTAAAGGCTGGCATACTTTTTGTGAATCTCTGTCCCCTAGAACCCCCTCTACTATTGTGTGGAAGAAAATAAAAGCCTTTCGCAAATCTCAAGTTGATTATAATGTGACCTCTAACAACCCTACCTCTTGGCTCTTTGACTTTCTGAATAAACTTTCTCCTCCATATGTTCCATCGGACCCATCCCCCCCTATTCACTATTCATCTACTTCGAACTCTGGATCCTTTAATTCTCCATTTTCTTTTGAGGAACTTCTTTGTGCTCTTGATCACCTCCAGGATTCTTCTCCTGGAATGGATGGTATCACTTACTCCTTCATCACCAATTTGACAGCATCCTCAAAATCCTTCTTTCTTTCCCTCCTAAATCACATATTTTTATCCAATTCAGTCCCAGACTCTTGGAAACACCAAATTGTTATCCCAATATTAAAACCTGGTAAAGACCCAACAGACCCCAATTCATATAGACCCATTGACCTGTCTTCAGTTATTGCCAAAATCATGGAGCACCTAATTAAAAACCGTTTGGAGTGGTTCGTTGAAAGTAGAGGTCTGCTTGCAAGAAGCCAATTTGGCTTCAGAAGAAGCATGGGAACCATGGATAGTTTGAGTCTCCTTACGTCAGAAATCCGCCTAGCCTTTTCCCGTAACGAACATGTATTAGGAGTTTTTCTGGATGTCACTGCGGCTTACGACAATGTTGATCTTCATATACTCAGAGAGAAAATGCTCCAGCTGAGTATACCTTCGAAGATCATAGACATCATCCATAGTATGTTTATGGAGAGAACAATCTCTGTTCGCTTTATGGGCAAAGTACTTCCTCCCCGCCTGATATGGAAAGGTCTTCCCCAAGGCTCAGTTCTGAGTCCGCTACTCTATAATATATATACTGCCGCAATTGACTCTACAGTTAACTGTTTCTGCAAAATCCTCCAATATGCCGACGATATTGCTCTTTATGCCACCTCTAATTCTTTCTATGATGCCTCGTCCCGTATTAACTCCGCACTTTATTATTTAAACTCATGGTTATTTGAGCACGGTCTGTCCCTTTCCGCCCCTAAAAGTTCGGCAGTTGTTTTCTCGCGTAAAAGAACGGTTCCGGAACTTCATATTCATGTACTCAATCAACCTATCCAAGTTATGGATAGTGTTAAATTTCTGGGTGTATTTCTTGACAGCAAACTTTCAGCAGTTACACACTTAAATTATATTTGTCAAAAAGCAGAGAAGAACATAAATATCATGAGGGCATTATCTGGCATCAGGTGGGGATCTCACCCTTACTGCCAACAACTTCTCTATAATGCAATTGTTAGGAGCCACTTAGATTATGGTTGTTTCCTACTGGAGCCCTGCAACAAGACGGGCCTCTCGAAATTAGACAAAATCCAAGCCAAATGCCTCAGAATTATCACAGGCTCTATGAAGTCTTCCCCCATTAAGGCTCTCCAAGTGGAATGTTCTGAACCCCCCTTAGCTCTGCGTAGACAGCTTCTATCTGACAAATTTCTCTTTAAAGCAATGGAACTTTCAACCCACCCCCTATTAGATACTCTTGACCAATTGTTCCATCTCACTGCTTCCCCCTATTGGGCTCATAAGACACTTCCTCTCCTTATCCATTCCTACAAAAAAGTAATTGACCTCCCTTCAGGTATTTTTCAAACATATATGCTACCTTTATTTGAAACTAAATTTGATTGCCTTATTTTTACTCCTAATGTCATAACTGACTTAGGCATCTCCAAAAATTCTTTCGATGCTGATCAACGGTTCCAGTCTATTGTGCAGAATCGCTGGCCAGACCACATCCAGTTATTCACTGATGCCTCCAAAATTAATCCCAGTGATCATGTCGGAGCCGCCGTGTGGATTCCCAAGTATAAAATCATTTTGAATTTCAAAATCCCCCCATCCAGTTCCGTTTTCTCAGGTGAATCCATTGCGCTCTTGGAAGCCATACTTTACATTGAGTCTCACAGCATCAGGAAATCGATCATTGCTTCGGATTCCTTAAGTTGTCTCCAGGATGTAATAAAGATGCCCTTCCATTCTAAACACAATTCTCATATCACAATCAAAATCAGAGAAGCTCTCTATCGATGTCTAACTGCTGGCCTTGAAATAATACTAATCTGGATACCTGGCCATTCAGGAATCCGGGGCAATGAGATTGCTGATAGCTGCGCCAGGGATGCTGTACACACAGGTGTTGTTAAACATAGTAAGAATTTCCCTCATGATCTCCGCACACTATCCAGACCCCAAATGCTTCAATCTTGGAACGATATGTGGCAAGTCTCTCGCCAAACTGTGGGAAGACACTATGGCTCCCTACAACCAACAGTCCAACCCAAACCTTGGTTTTTCACCCACCGCACATTACCCAAAAAGGACATTTCATGCATAATACGTCTGCGTCTTGGCCACTGCTCCTCACCGGTTTTCCTTGCTAAAATAAGAATCCGCGATCACTCTTTGTGCGAGTGCGGTATGGCTGAAGGGACATTGCAACATATTTTTTTAGAATGCCCAAATATTGTTTCCCCTCTGTATGAAATCCTACCCAAAGACTTCCCCCGTCCTGTCAATCTTAACTACCTTCTAACCCTATCTAATAAAGAACATGTATATATATTAAGCAAATTTCTATCTATTAATAATATCTATCTATAATATATATTTATACTCTAACATATATCTGTATTGTTCACAGGTTAACCGAAACACTATTGGTCTTACTTATAAAAATCTCGTTAAGAAAGGTTTAGCCGTCCTTTAAATAAGAGATTCTTAAGCCCCTAATCAATTAATATCTTTTTTTCACTTATAAACGTATATTACCTGTTGCTTACCGCAGAGGAGCACAGACAAACGAAATTTGAATGATTGACGTAGCGTTGTACCCAAAATATTCGACTAAAGAACGGAAAAGAGCGAAATTCTTGTCAGTACTACGTTTTTTAGTCTGTATCCAGTGACTTTATTGACGTTGACACTAACAACTGACAGCTGAGTTGTTTATGTTTGTCGTGTGTAAATAGAAAATAATATAAATTGATAAAATAATCTTTAAATACATCACAGCGGAACGCCATGTGAAAAGAATACAAAAAAACTTGAGTGAACAACAAGTGTAAGCGTTAAAGGGCATAGCATACGTAGCATCCATAGTTGTTTGTAACAGGGCGCACAATATGTAAAATAACTATATTAATCCTAATTTTTCTTTGAATACTCTTCTAACAAGAGCCTAATGCACGCTAACATAATATTTTATGGTTTTTTAGCTAATTCTCGAAATGCTGGTACATGAGTGTGCTGATATTATTGAAAAAGAAACGAGCACAAACGCGTATGTCGCCAAAAAGCTCGCTTGGCTAATATGAAAAACAAGGCTAACAATCTGAGTTGGCATTTAAAAGAGCGAGAACAATGACTGGTGGAGGAGATTTTCCGCCTAGGTAGCCGACCTGTTGAAGATCAGATTTTGATGGAGACCATATCCCATGAGTTTACTGTGGATTCCAACAATTTTGACAGTGATATTATTCATATTAAATAGGTAACTACAAGTTTTTATTTAGTACATTCAAAAACAAAGAGTCACTGTCTCTATGATATATATTTTCGCATTGATTTCGTTTTTATTGCCAAACATAGCCATAGTATATTAATGGACAGTACATAGGGTACATAGGATATATGGCCATATGGGCCATTTAAATAAAAAGGTTAGTACATGTGTCCTAAACGCAAAGTGCTCAAGTTCGAATCCTGATTGGAAAACATACATCACTCAGGTGATTAACAATGGAGGAAAACATTGAGATGAATCCTGCAGGTCGGTATAACCAATGTGTTAAACCTGCCAATCGGCTTTGGAAAAGCATATTGCATATACTGTCAGTCCCTTCCCTTTCTGAATGGGACATTAAAGCCCAATATTGGTATGTTTATAGGTTGTTATTATTATGGCTTTTGTTTTCACAGACATACGGGAGACTACTGAAGGGTAGCCATGAACAAGCATTGTTTGTGTTGGCCAAAGCAGCGCAGGAAGAAGGAATGAAGTGTAAAAGAGAAGTCCTTGAGTGAAAGATGAGGTGTGATAAGAGTTGCATTAAAAGTGATTGAAAATAATGTATCTGGAAGAAGACTGGCTATCAAAAATAATAAAAAATACATAATTGTGTATAATTTTTTATTAAAATTGTGCATTAAAATTTTTTGAGGTGTTTTAATTGTTTAAAAATGTTCCTTGTTATTTGTTCTACATGGTGATCAATAATCTCAATAATGTGAGCTGCAGGTAATGGCAGTCCTCAGACATTGGGGTCGCCATGAGATTGGTAATTTGCTTAGGTTTAGTGGTTTCTGTAGAATTAATATTGTAATAGACTGCACTCAATAACATTAAGGAAGGTCAGTGATAATGTTGATCAGTATCATGTCATAGAAAGGGCTATTCTTTATCTTCTCCATTATAGCCAAATAAGAATGATAAAATTAAATCATTATTAAAATTTTCATACAGGCACTTCAGGTTGAAGATTTTCTCTATCTGAAAACAAATAAAAAATCAGTAATAAGGCAAATATTAGTAAGATATAGGGCTAGAAGTAACTATTAGTCAGATATAGGAACTGGCCAAAGGTCATATTTTATTATTATATGATAAAATATTATTAAATTAATATGAATATGCACCTTGTTCTTCATTCAGCTCGATCACTAAATTGTGCAATACTGTACAAACAATAATAGTTGCCTGTATTGAGGTGTATGAGCCTATCATGGCTTCTAATAATATTCGGAACCATTGTTTCCATACACCAAAAATCTTTGAATAACATTACAAGTTTGAATATGACAGTGATTGTAACGCTGCTCTTCTGCAGTGTGGGGCCTCAGCAGTGGTGTTACAAGGTGAGAAGTCCTTGCATAACCACATCACCAATTAGCCGTTCAACAAACTCATTTCCTTCAAATTTCCTCTTGACTGGGCTTTCTCAGTATATCCTTGCATCATGTGTGCTGCCTCTAGAATGACCACAATGTCACAATTTTCGCAAAAATCTGCGTTTCAAACGACCTGTGTGTTTTGAATAAGATTGCATTGACTTCTTCTGTTAAATTTGATGGAATTTTTATGTACCGCCAACTTTTCGAAGCGAACCTTACTCCGTATGTCCACCTCGGGTATCAACTTGCAGATCAGCTCTTATTTCTATTACTTTGCACATATTCGTCTTACTGAATCTGTATCATAGCCTGAACTCATCATCTGTTAAATTATGCAACAGATTGAAACGAGCTCTGTATGTCTTTCTCCGTCTTCTTGTCGCAGCAAAAGTATTCAGAGCTCCTCGATATCATGTATAAAATCGTAGAAATTGTCGAATACCAATCAATGTTTTATACCAAGAAACAAGAAAACAACAGCACACACCAGTATTAACTGTGATACATACTAAACACAGCTTGTCGGGTTAGAACTTAGAACTGACTGAGAGAGCAGTAATAGTCCAAGAAATAACCACAAGAGACAATAGCGCTAGTGTCGGTAAAGGGTACAATAATGAAGTTATTGAATTATGTGCCGAGTGAAAATATTTAATATTGTGGCGACCGAGGGTAGAACTTTATGGCAGCATAAGCCGTTCTCAAGACTTTTAGAAAAAGGTAGAAGATTGTGGAAGGAATACACAACATTTTAGAACGGAATAGATGATGAGCGAAAGTTGTAGAATAGAAGGTTTGGGAAGGAAAAGACAGAGATAGATAGATAGGAAGTTAAAGATAAAGATAGTTTAGAAAGGGATAGATAGTAAATAAAAGAATAATGAAAAGAACATTGAAAGTATGGGTTCTAGAAGATTCCTTGCGGATATATAACCAGCGTAAGGCGCGCCTACCGGTAGTTCAAAGAGTTCAATTGAAGACAGTGAAGCGACAAATGCGATATGAAAGAGTTGGAAGAGAAGTTTAATAGAAGACTGACAAAGTTTAGTGGTGAATTTTGTGAAAAGTTAAGTGGACAGTTCAGTGAAGGAGGAGTGTAGCGTAGTTTAAGAGAAGATCCAGAAGCGAGCTACATGGGGTAAATTCGAATGTGGGCACTGCAGCAGCAGAAAGTGGTCTACGCAATATCGGCGACGGTATTGTGAGTAAGACATAATTGTCGGGACAGAGCGTTGTTAGTTGTGCATGTGGGGCCAACTCTGCGAAGAGGAATCACGGCTGTGTAAGTCAATAAAAGCGTTTAGTTAAAAACTGGTGTTTCCTTCCAATCCTACGTACTCCCGCTCGCACGTAAAAATGTTTTTTTAGTTATTTTAATTGTTATTCCTTTTTGAATACATTAATACCCTAGTGATTTTACATTGTTTGCGAGTATAAAACTTTTTAGCACTTTCTTCAATAAATATCCCTTTAGCTACGGTAGGTGGCGACACCAATTCAATGCTTTTTTACTGATATATTTTTATACACAGATTCGATCCCCTTATTTCCGCACTCCGTGAGAATCAGCTGTTTCAAATGTGAATAGCCATTTTGCCTTTTAGCAGTCATTTAAACTACCTCTCGAGGTTGGTTAAATTTGACAGTTATTTGTGAGTTGCTTTACCATCTTTTATCCTTAAAAGGAGTTTATGGGTAAGATTTTCACTAATCAGCTGCTAAACAGTTGCTTAAAATTTAACCAACGTTTATAAGTAAGACCATATGAATACCGACCAAATTTCTCCTATATAAGCAGAATAAAGCCCCTTTACTCACCTGTCGTTTCTAACCTAACTGTGACGTTGGCAAAATCAATGCTGGATGCGTTGAAGCCATAAACTAAAAAAAAAAAAAAAAAAAAGACATTGTCATTCACAAAAGAACGAAAGCAATGCCCAAAGAGTACATTGAATATATAAAGAGCAATTTCCATATTATTCTGTCCAATTTAATGTTGTTTAGAAAATAATTTTCTATTAAACATGGTAAATGTTCGTGTCAGCAAATAAATAAGACTACATATTATTTAAGTATTATTTTAGATGCCTTTTTGATGTAACATTATGAATTTCTTAAAATTATAATACTTTGTAGATTAATATTATATATTTATATATATTTTTAGCTATAATAACTTGTGAAAGGGAATTGTGAAGTGTGTCAAGCAAATAGTATAGTAAACAAAGTACGCCATTCGTATGTTCTAGATATTTTCTAAGTAGCTATAATGAGTTAATCGTTTGCTATTATGGAGCGATTGTCCCACGACTTAAATCTGGCGTTGGAAGAAAGTAATTGCGGCCGGCAGGAACGAAGGAAGTTCGGCCTTCGCCGCCGTACGCGTTCTGCGGGAAACCTGCGTTAGTATTATACCAAAACTTTTCACTTATAATGCTAATATTGTTTGTGCTGTTTAAAGTTCATTGTGATCGAGGTGCAATGTGAGTGCCCCTTAGTAACTGACGAAATATTTATATAATAAATATATTGTTTTTGGTTGAGTTCAAAGCTTTTGTTCCAGAAATTTAACACCTACTTTCTGTTGATGCTGTTGATTTATGGCCAGTTCCTATATCTTACTATGTATTCGCTTGCCATCGGTTTAATTTGACATTACTTGTGTGGAGTTTATGTCAATTTTTAACTGATAGTAAAGCAAATAAACTAGTGTTGGGTAGGATATGATTTTAAAATAAGTTTGTAAAAGTATCATGACATTTTGTACTGAGTAGTACCAGTACAATGTACCACTTCAAATGTGGCAAGGAAATTTGTATGGTTTGTACTGCGGTAGTATATTTGAAGCAATGAGGCCGGTGAGGCGGATAGTGTCATTTCCTTATTTGTCCTGTAAAAAACTTCTAGTTCAGAAATGTTAATTAAGAAACAGATGTGATCAGCCTCACTCACTTCATTTTACTAGCAGTCATACATGTCATGTCGTTCCTCTTTGTCATGTGAATATCTGTAGAGGCGTTATTGTACTGTTGTCCTCATTCCTTCGTCTTACATAATGTGTGAGTAGTAGCAGGAGAATATATTTGAAGCCATACAAATTTAAATTTTGAGCCATATCAGTACAAATATATTTTGTATGGGATAAATGTACTACTCATCACTAAAATGAACTGTTGGTAAGATATTAAAACAATAGACTGTTATAGGATAGTTTACCCAAAATCATAGTTAAGAAACCCAATACTAATATTGCTAAACTTTTTAACTGTGCCCTTGCTGGCCTTCCTGTGACTAGTTTCTAGGTCTACTCAGTTTACCTCAGGCATATATGTGGCTCATCTTGGTATATGCAATTTGAGAAACTATATTGTAATTGTACAGAGTCTGTGGTGCAATGAAATAATGTGGTATGAATTGTTCCAACACCATAAAAACGTTATGAACATGGGACACATATGTTTTTTTCTCATGTGTGCCTGCCCTGTGCCTATGCTATTTCACTTTTAATGTCAAATATTATTAGGTGATTGTAAACATCACTTTGAATGACTTTACAAGTGTAGAAAATAGGACAATAAAAGTTTTGTAACTTCAGATACCTTGCCATATTTTAATTTTTTCTTAGCTTACTAAATTAAACTCTTAGGTTTGGGTTTGTGATGCTCAGGATTCACCTGCAATAATATTATAGTTATTGATTGTGGCTATATGTGTCTTATTTATAGCAACGAAAATGACAATAACAACACTAATGATTAGCTAATAATGTATATACATACATTGTGACAATATTTAACATAATTAACAACAACAATTTTGTATAACAAATAATTGTATGTATTTATACTATTGTTAAATCTGCATCTGAGTGATACGGTCACTAACATTATCCCAGAAGGAGCAGGACATACAGATAAAACTACATATAATATCTACAGTCTATGTATACTATAATAAATCTATAAATGGTTCGAGCTTGTATATTGCATTTAAAATTATTCAGACTTATTGATGGGATTATTTGGATCAGAAGATTTAGAAAATGCAATTTTTATAATATGAATGAAACTCCTGAAAGGATTAAAATGATCAGTATACCGATAAATGACATAGTTTCCATGGGATAGATGAAATTAGCAAAATAGATGGTGCTGCGAGCCACATCTTTGTTGGAAACTAATGAAGGTATATGAACGAAACTTGACATAAGGTACATTTTATCCTGATACATGATATTGTTTGTATAAAATAGAAAGATTAGTTAGATGCCACTGCAATAGTGATTTTTCAATTCACTAACAAATATGTTGTCTTAGGAAACAAGTATTACTTCAAATCAGGTTAACTTCAACTCAACTCTATGTTTTGCTAGGCAGCTGTTTAAGACTATATGACTTAGTTACTTTGTTCTCATTATATATATATATATATATATATGTCGGAGAGAAGCTATATTGGATGTATTGTTGACTGGATGTATAACGCACAATATCATTTGTTTACATTTTAATTACTTCTAAAATTCTTAATTTAATTTAATTTGATTTATTAAATGTTTCTATAACTTAAAGATCGTTCTAACCTAATAAAAGTTATGAATATTGTAATTTAATAAACGACCAATGAGAGCAGAGCATGTCTAGAGCGGGGTCAGACGCGCCCTCTATACTTTGGTAGTATCTACTTCGGTAGACGGAGGAGTTTTTGTGGCACATTTGGTTGGTGGCAACAGGTCGAGTTGGACCATGGAGTATTTTAAAGAAAGTATTGAAGCTGGAAGTATGAGCGGGTGCCCTGAACCCGCTGCTCGGTCTAAACTATGTCAAAATGCTGTTCAAATCTAAATTAAAAGTGTATAAACCGTGGCTATTGTATTTTATGCTCGCATTTTATCCTGATGACGCCCACTAAACCTGCAATAACTAAAGATGTCGTGAGAACGAGGCCGTTCTGCGACATATATATATATATATATATATATATAAGAAAAGGAATTTTGTGCTATTAAAATGAAGTTAGCCCTAGGGTTTGAGGTGTGGTGTTGCTGCAGGGTAAACTCTAACTAGTATAATATAAGAATCGCATTGTTATTTGTTGTTTGTTAATACAAATATTTGTTGTTTGTTAATACAAATATTTGTTGTTTAACTTTTACCTTACTTTTTACTAGCTGCAACAATAACAGTAAGTCTGGTCGAAGATGGAAGCTCCAGCAGTCCACCTCAAGCTCCTCTTATCACACAACCACTATCCGATTCTGATGATCCACATCTCAACTTACACAAGTCTACAGGGCTTAAATCACGACATTACTGTCAAGTTGGCAATTTTGAATCTGACTCATTCAATGAGAACTTCTCCCCCACAAGACCAGCGAATGCAAGGAGAAAACGAAAGTATAAGAAGGTGCCTGTTGAGTATGTGGATGGGAAACGGTCACCACCTATCGAAATATTGAGTGTTACTGCTGAGGTAAATTGACTGAATTATTTGTATCTTTTATATGTGCCCATTAAAATAATTGTCAATTGCAAAATGTAGTTTCAAACTCGAGAAAATATTTTGGTATAAAGTAAAAAGGCTCTTTTTTGTTGACTTCAAAAATATCAAACAATAAATGAATAATTTATTTACTCAAAAAAATATGGCATTTATATTTTTAAACTTGTTCCCTCAAAGTCTATATTCATGTAGAATTAATTCTTTCAGCCCAATGCACTCCCAGAAGCTATCATGCTACAGAGTCAGGTTTTGCCACCTGGCGTTTATTTAAATAAACATAAAGCATTGTTGAAATCAGAAAGGTAATTTTACTCAATATTTTTCACTAATTCCACAAAGAGGGGCAGCACACACAATGTGTGTGTATATATGTATATACTAATATTTGTAGTATGGGTATATACAAAAGGCAACTTTCAAGTTGCATCCAGACAGTAATCAGAGCAAACAATAGAAAGTTTAGTTTATGTATTCATCCTTTTAATAAATTAGAAATTTTACTCAGGTTTGAAGGTCGTCATAAAATTGCAGATGTCCATAGGCGATGGTTACCATTTTTAATTAGCTTGCTTGCTTCAGTTAATACTATAAAATCATATACATTTCAGTAAATTTAATCAACTAGACACCAGAAGTCATCATTATATGTATATCAATATACTCATAATTTATCTGGAAAGTTATACATTAATCCATAAGTATTGGTAACAGTTGATGAAAATATATGTCTTTTATGTTCCCAGGAATGCCTTCTGTGGCAAAAGAAAATGGTCACATCGAGATAAAAGTGATGTTTGTGAAATGAGAGAAAGGTCTTTCAGTGGAGGTTGTTCTTCAAAGTCGGCGTTCTTCAAAAATGATTTCAAATACCGCAAGTACGACACAGATAAAAACAAGAAGGACACTGTGTTACAACCAGGAAAAATTGTATTAAAGTCTGTTAATATTGAAGGTACGAAACCTTCAACATTTACCATCACACCCTCACTTCCAGGCAGCAGCAGCTTTAACTTTGTTTACAAAAATTCGTCCAAAAATGGTACTCCAATTTTATCAAGAATGAGTGGTTACAAAATAGCCACTGACTTGCCTCCATTTTTTAATCCAGCAACTAGTTCAGGCAAAAATAGTTTTGATTGTAAATATCATAGAAAAATTAAGATGTTGAACAAGACACATCCCCCTAATTCACTCAGGAATCCCTTACACTTCGATGACTCAGTTTGCGGCATGGAATGTGCTGGGAATGAATCCAGCTCTTTAAGTAGTAGTGACTCTGATGGTATTGTTACAAATGATAGTGATAGAGAAGGTGATGATGAACTAACAGACTGGCCTGGAATTGAAGAATTGAAAGTTTTTAATAAAAGCCTAACCTTTAAATCATCAAAATCGGTGAATAACAATTCACCAAAATCCATAAGTAATATGCCCCCTCCGAAAAGGTTGAAGAAAGAAAAACAGCCTGTAAAAAGTGGTTGGGCCACATGCAAAAATAAATTCAAAAAGAAACGCGTGAAAGTCGATTCAGGGAATGACGATGATGCTATGATGTCTGATTCAAAAACAGTTGTAGATTTAGAAGAGGACAATGTTTCAAAAGAGAACAGGGATATTCTTCAACCTCGTTCATCGTTTTCGAGCTTTAGTGATATAAAAAACGCTGGAGTATCAGGTCAGAATGCAAATGAGTCGTTTTTTCAGTCATTTCAGGCGTTTGAAAAGTCTACGCAGCAGGATGGACAGGATGGGTCGTTTCAAGCGCCGCGAACTAACTTTACGCTACAAAAAACGTCGTCGAGCGATTTAAATTTGAGCGAAAAATCGCCTCAAAGTGATCACTACTATAGCGAGCATTCCATGGGAAATACTGGTGTTGCCGAAGTGAGGGAAATAAGGGCGGGTTGTCGTAGAATAAGAGAAGAAAGACCGGGTTTTCTGATTTTGAGCGCTGCTAATGAACAGCTGTCAAAATTTCTTCAAGATTCTTGCCAAAATGAGTTGAAGTTACCTACCCTTCATGATCCAGAGGAGAAAGAAAAGTTGGAATCACTAGCGAAGTTGTACTCTTTAGAGTTGCAAATGGAATTAGGAAGGCCTGTTTTACGAAAAACAAGGTAACAAAAACCATTCTTTTGCCAGCAAGTTTTATGGATCAATAGTCGATGTTTAATTAGTCAAATGTCTTAGAAAAGAGACCCATGTTTTGTGAGAAACATTACATTTTTAAGTGAAGGTCAAAATTTAATAAAATTTTCAGAATATACACAAGTCTAACTCTTTATATTAAGATTGAAAATTCGAAGTCTAATTCACTGGAAATTTCATTTTTTAATTTTAAGCATAATTTTTGTAATTTTTTACACGTGAATTCAAAAGTTAAAAAAGAAAAAACTCCCAAACAAGGGATGTTTTATACAAAAAAAATAATATTAATAATTTGAACACAAAAAAAATGTTAAAAATACAAAGGGGTGATTCAGTTAGCCCTCCATATAAAACAACTATGTTTTACATTTGAACGTCACTACTCAGGCCACCCATTGTACGATATGTGTGTTGCACTGACTTATTTTATTATTATTATTTATATTCCAGCAACACAATGCAAGCAATACGTGTCGAACATTCCTACCATAATTTCCCTTCAGATCACAAGCGTCGTTGTTATGGCGATGACACGGACACAAGTCTCAGTCTCAGTGATCAAAATTCAGTAAATTCCATCAATGATCTTGAAGAAATCGATGAATTTCAACCAAAAGTCGAATTTGATATGACTGCACAAGATTTGGTTAAGACGTTTTCACATACATTAGTGGATAAGTCCCTACTATCACCGGGTGAACTTGATTAAAAAATTTCTTTCAGTTGGTAAGTCAATTTGTATTGTGTCAAGCAATAATTTAAAGAAACTTCTAATTTTGATTTTCCATTTAAGTGCATTTAAGAGATTATATTCTACCAATTTGAAACCAACTTTTGTTTAAGTAGTTTTTATGTTATGTGAAATGATTTGAAATATGTATGTAATATGTATAAATATATTTGACATTATTATTGTAAAAAGACAAAGGATTATATTATAGATAACCTCAGATATATACTTATAATAAATAACCTCAGATAAAAATCTACTTCATCTGAGCTTAATAATAAAAATATTTTGCTAATTGTTTTATATAAGTTAGAGATTTTCTAAAATGATCTGGATTATTATTTGTGAATTATTATTATGCAATCAAGAAATGTATAAAATGAATAGATTTCATGTTAAGGTTTATTTGTGTTAGGTGATTTTTAATAAAAGGATTGCCGCAGGGTAATCTATTCAATCCCAAACTATTGCTTCTTTCATTCTGCATAAAGTATTTAATAAATTAGTTACTGACCTCAAAATCCCATTAGCGTACGCTGGACGCGTATTCCGCAGAATTAATTTAGGGTTTTATAATTGGCGATTTTGCGCCCCTACCCCCTTGCACAGACGCTTCGTGCCAAGGGGCTAGTCTTCCCAACCGTTAATTTTTCTTACTGTCGGTTAAAATTAGACATACAAGTAAAATTCTAACGATGGTAGGGCAAGTGAATGTATATTAAAATCTAGGAACTGGCTATTAATCAAGTGAAAGTTAGTCTGTTTCTTGATACTTTCCTCGCGAACTCAAAATTGAAGAAATTAATTATAAAAATAATATTTAATTATGAAACCGCGGTTGTTACTACCGAAATTTGTTGAGATATTACACTGATTATCTGTTTGAAAAATGGACATAGAATATATTGTGGAGACCAAGGGTAGAACTGCCCAACAGCGTAAATCAGTTCTAGAACTTTTAGAAAATACTAGACATTTCTGGAAGGAAAAGACAAGGACGGATAGATGTTAGAAAAAGATAGACGATAAACGAAAGAAAGAGATAGATAGACGTTAGAAAGAGATAGACGACAAAAGAGAGAAAGAGATAGATAGATGTTAGAAAAGGATAGATGTATAAACGAAATTTCCCGAACAGAAGGTTCGGGAAAGAAAAGACAGAGATAGATATATGGTTTCTAGAAAATTCTTCCGGGTATATAAACAGCGTAAGGCGCGCCTACCGGGCAGTTTAGAGTTTAGAGTTGAAAGTTGCAGTTTAAAGTTGTGTTCAGTTCCAGACGGTGAAACGACAAGTGCGATACTAAAGGGTTATCAGAGAAGGTTAATAGAGTACAGAGACGGATTAAGTGGTGAATTTAGTGACAAGTTTGGTGGACAGATACGCGAAGGAGGTGTTTAGCGTAGTTCGAAGGAGGAACCAGAAGCGAGCCTCCCGCGATAATATTGGAGGTGGTCCGCGCAGTATCGGCGACGGTATTGAGGGTGTGGCAACTTATCGTCGGGACTGTGCATCGTTGGTCGTGCGTATAGGGGCAACCCTGCAGAGAGGTACTACGTGCGGCTGTGTAAGTTAATAAAAGCTTTTAAATTTAAAACTGGTGTTTTCTTCCAATCCATAAGTGCGTACCCCCGCTCGTACGTAACAATATTATTTAATGTCTATTTTACCCTTACACTATAAGGCAATAAATATCCTTGCTCAATCTAAATATTTATTTGAATAGAGCAATAAATCAAATAGGTATAGGCTGTTTATGTGTATATATAAATAACTTACAATTATTATAATCATTTACTAATTGTTGTGGTCATTAGGTGATAATTATGATTACTTTTATAAATAACTGTAATATTTTATCTCTTGAAGTTTTTGATATCATTAGAATAAATATTTATCTGAATAGGTTGTTATTGTTTGCCATTAAGAACAATCGTCACATAATTATAAAAGTGTTTTTACTTTGCTAATATTATATTTAATTAGCAATGTACTATCATTTTTCCTCAATTGTTAAATATAAAATGGTTTTTGGTTGCATCTCCAAGATTAGATGAGTTTCACAAGGTTGCGTGATAACTTATTTTGTACGAAAATGCGTTTATTGTACAGCTAATGGTTAAATAAAGTTGCTATATATAGCGTCGACTTTAGTAAAACATTGGTGTTTAGATTCTTCAGGTCTATATGCAATCTTATCAAATGTTATTATATCATAAAATTTAAGAGCACTTGTAGATCGGACTCCCGCTGGCATGGGATTTGTTAAGGCTCATTTTTATGATAGGGAAATAATTGTCAACCCGTATGTATACATATATACTTATATTGTAGTAGCTATCCGTTCGGAATTGAATGATTAAAATGGTCTGGACTCTTATCATGTGAATGTCCCACAGACGCGGCGATGCAATCGCCGTACTTAATGCTGGCAAAATAATTATTTTCTAATCCGTAAATCGATGTGGGTAATTAGTACAAAATATTTCATAAATAAAGCTGTAAATTTATTTACTGACTACGAACAAAATTCTATCAAATAGCGGAGGTGTCAATTTTTTGTGGGATTTCTGTCGTAGTGGACTTTTGTCTGATCTAAACGAAGAAGAAAAAGAAGACGGACGGAATTCAATGTGTTGTTGTTTGTATTGTAACTAAGAATTTAAAATTCAAATCTTTATTTAAACGAAGTTCCAATTTAATGAACATTATTATTTTAAGTGGTTCATTGGCCTATAGCTACCTAAATTGAGTATGTAATCGAAGTAAGGAGAGAAAGCCCACAACTCTGTCATTTTTATTCAAGTGTTTATTCAACCAAAAACTACTCTCAGCGCGTTCCATTAGTAGCGACCGCGGTCATTGTGGTCGTGGCGAAAACGTGACGTCACCATTTTCGATCGCACAACGCTCACAACGACCCATGTCAAGAGGTGGGTCGAATAACCCCTCCTCTTGGGTTTATGATTGTAACGTCGGCAAGCAAGTCGAACGGGAGATCGCGGTCGTGAACGTGGTCGTTGTGAGTCTAATGGCACGTAGCCTATGTGGAACCATCCATAAATTACATTGAAAGGGGGGGGGG
Source organism: Dendrolimus pini (assembly GCA_949752895.1). Classification (NCBI taxonomy): domain Eukaryota; kingdom Metazoa; phylum Arthropoda; class Insecta; order Lepidoptera; family Lasiocampidae; genus Dendrolimus; species Dendrolimus pini. Next base: position 17,578,581 of record OX457135.1, read on the forward strand.
GAAGATTCGACGAAGTGTGACAAGGGGGTGGGACGGGTAATAAATTTCGTGACGTGTAATAAATTTCGTGACGTCACATCGAAATTTTAAATATTTAAGTTTTAAAACACGAAATTTAAGCTATTACTGAAAAACTTCAAAATATTTCCAACTCTCTGTGTTTAAAAAATAAAATAATTGGTAATAAAATTAATTACGAAACTGCTGTTTTAATTTAATAATTTCTTGATGTAAAATTACAAAATATGTGATGCACTAGGGAGGGCGGACTCGCATGAATGTGTGACCAGGATATGGGAGGGGTCAAAAATCAAGAAATTCGTGTTACGTAGTTTGTGGATTCTATTATCCGCAAGAGTTAACCGGAGCGGAATGCGCGCTCCCCTCCCTGCCTTCTTACCGCTCTCGCCATCGACGCGTTAGTATATTACCTCGCACTTACGTCATTCGAGCGAGGTTTAAAGTTAACTCTTGCGGGTTGTATTGCATCCTAATAAGACTTTCTTAGGACCAATTATAATCTAGCGTGAAATCTCGGTTGCTTTCGGAGCCCTGGGTCCACTTTCCTTTTACTTCTAGTTGGCGCATTGCAGATTGTTATGAAGTTATATTTGAAGGTTTACGACGGTGAATCAATAAAATTATGTTTTTATCATTTTGTTATATAATTTTGTTTAATACTTAAACAACCATATTACGTATGGGGTTGCGTATCAAAATTTGAAGACTACTTAGTTGTAAACTAATTTTATTGACGTTCTGTTCTAAACTAGTATTAGTAATTAATTATATTGATATATTTAATTATCATAGATTATTGAAAATTAATATACTTTATAAATTAAATATTGTGTTTCATTAATTTATATCTCGTATATTGTTTTTTTAAATCACAAAACTGCACGGTTTTGTCTATGGTTTATTATTTTAAATACAAGATGAATGTTCTAGTTTAATTAATTTCCAAGCGAAGCCATTTGTGGTTGAGCTTTGACTGACTGGTTGTGAAAGTTTGTAACAGTTCGAAAAGGTACATTTCGCTAAACAATTGACATTTTCAACACATAATTCTTGGTTAAATTTAGTTTTATTTTTTATTTAGTTAAATTTTTCTAATATTGTGCATTTTTCAAAATAAGACAGCTTGGTAAGAATATTTCTTAAGTTTACGCCACATAGCTTGTCCAAAGGTATAGAATAAAAAAAATAGTTATTAAATAAAAATAAGTTTTATTAAATAAAAATTAAATACAAAAGAATTAACAATAAAATGTAAGAATAACAACTAAGCACCTATATGCATATACTAGGTATAAACTAAAAGCAATAAATTAGCACACTTACATTTCAATGAAGTCACAATAAGGCAATCAAACATGTATACAATATAGATTCTAAAGTATACAAGTTAGGTAAGTTAAGTAAATTATTGGTAAAATATTCATACCTCAATGAACAGTTGTATAAATAATAAAAAGAATAACATATGAATAACATATTTTTGTCACATCATCTCATTAAAAACTTAAGCATATTTGACAATTACTATCAACTTGATTTTTTTTTAATATTCTGTTATTTAAATAATTTCATGCTCAAAATGACTTCATTTCCTTTACAATGGCGTCCAGACTATAAGTATTTATTAGTATGTATGTTTTTGGTAATTTTTTCACTATAATGTTTTGTCAAGGATTTGTATATCTCTTACTATCTACTAATTTTAATTAGTAATATAGTAGTTATATCAAATTAAAACAATACGAAATTATAACCAGTCATTTAACATTAGAGTTATGTTAAATTAAACCATGTCAAAAGTAGGGTTGCCAACTATTTTTGAGAAAAATAACGTATTACACTTTTTAAGTAGTGAAAAAAATTAAGTATTTGGTAGAAAACAAGTATTTTACCAAATTTTATTAATTTCTTCTCTCGGAGACACTACTTTTGTGTGCTTCTAGCACACACTAACAACTATTCGTTATCCTTACATTTTTGGAAGCTATCTTTACATTCCCAATTTAAATAAACAAATAATTCATTTTTTATTAAATTTATACATGTCCTGTTCCTATCTTCTCGCCATTTCAGATTCATTACCGAATGAACTCTTTCAGTGAAAGCTGGATTGATAATAGTTCAGTAATTAGGTATATGGATAATTACGGAAAGTATTATCCGTATCTGGTGTGTACGGAAAGTATTATCCGTGTCTGATATAAGTATATGGATAAGTATTTTATTTTACGCATCAGAGTAAATATTTGAAATATAGTATTTTCACATACTTTATTTTTATGCAAAAGTATAAAGTATATTTAGTGAAAATAAAGTAAGATACGTTATTATAAAGTATGGTTGGAAACTCTAGTAGACAAGAAAACCGTTTAATTAAATACAATTACTTTATAATTATCAAAAATATTTTAATATAATAAATATAATCCGGACGCAACATCCTAATACAATGTACACCCTGTGACATTCCTTACTACACTAAATCTTAATGAACTTAACACAACATCTGTAAGTAATATAACACATTTGTATTATCCAATTTTTAAGGATATTTCGAATTTCAATATATTTTATCTTTTGTGTGTAAATATTTGAATTAATCATATCATTTTTGTATTGTGATGCAGTATTATAATATTGTGTAAGTCACAAAGTTGTATGCACTATTTGATAGTGCTTCGTATCACATAATAACACTTAGAAATAAAAAGTGTGTAAAAAATAGGTGTAAACTGTAAACATAGTCTTCTAAACAATTTTTTAAAATATTTGATTTAAATACTTATATCTCAATACGTTTAAATATTTACCATACTGCCACCGTTATAATTTCGTAGAAGGTATTTGAATTACAAAGTAACCACCCAAAGGGCTGTTAGACATTCTTGAGTAGGTTTAGTGAGATAGAGATCGGTAGCGACCATCAAGGCAGGTCTGCGTTTTTATATTCAAATATGACAAAAGAAATACTGTATAAATTTTCACAGTGCCGCAAGTACTCACTCAAAAACATCTAATAGCTCTCCAGCGTTATAGTCGAGACTGGTATGGGTTAAGTATTATGAATAAATATGCTAGATAACTAGTCTGAAAAGGATCGCTCGTTATCCAAGAAGTGATGTGTTTTATATAAAACGTAAGAGAGAAGAGAGAAATTATTTGTTGTGTGCCCCCTGGAAATCAAAGATTTCGGGGGCTTTTTAGGCAGTTTGAAGACTAATCTAATGAATTTTCTTATTACATTAATACATAATCATGTGCAGTGATGTATATAAAGTATTAATTATGTCTTTCTTGAAAGCGTAATCTGTTGATAAGACCGAGATAATAGTAAAAATATTATAATTATCAGGAACGTAATTAACATAATGTACGCTAATTACGGCTACTATAATAAAATATTAAATTTCTATTTCAGTCAGAAATAACAATATTTAAAAATGTTGCCAGTAAAAAAATGTTTATTGTTACAAAAACTATTTAAGTGATTTCAAAAATATTTAAACGTGTTTTACATATTTAGACAAATTATAAAGGAATCAATTTAAAATAAAATTATCTAAATGTTTATTAAGTTGTGTATGGTAAAACAAAGACCTTTGAAGTACTGGGACAAAAGACCCGTTTCTGGTTAAATAAAAAAAACCAGTTTTTTACCGAACCGCGATTAACAGATAAAACATAAAAATTAATAAGTGTCTTTTCTTTATGACATGTTTTATTTCCTCATATTAATTGCATTGCATGCATTATCATATATTTATTTCGACCAAACCCGCGCAAATTGTTTTTCGAATGAAAGTATTTATTCTGCGACCGAACAAATACATTCACTACTCATTCAAATGCAATATTACAAATTATATTATTTTTAAATACTTCGCACGATTTGTGCATCTCGTCAGTGGAATACGATTCAAATAAATTACCAAAATTTTAGGAGCAAATATAATTAATTATAGGCCTTTGATTAACTAAAGACAGAGTAGGTTTCTCACATAAACAACTCGAAAATTAATACAAACTTGACGTCTGACTAAACCCACATATCATGGTTAACCAACTAGAAGAAAAGTAATAATTGATGCGTTTCTTTATCTTATTATCCATTCTTATAACCTTAGAACCAAATGTATATCGATAGAAAGAATGAATGAGAGCTACATAATATACCAATACAACTCTCAGGACTGAGTTTCCCTTCATCAGATAAGTCATCTATAATTTATAACCCGACTGAATACAAAAGTGACACAATTGAAGTATTATTGTTCATACAATTGTTATTTGTAATTTTTTTATGTTGTATCTTTTCCTTTGTCACATTTTTTTTAAGCAAGCAAACCAGACCGGTGTCCGTCCTAATGGAAGTGCCTATAGACATTTGCAACTCCAGAGGCCCATTTCTGGTATTTTACTATCTTGGCCTTGCGATGATACTTAAAGCACGATTCCATTGCGAGTGTCAAGAATTCGTATTCTAACTAAATCCACAATATCTTCTCAATATCCTCGCGGGGGACTAATAGTAGAAAAAATTGGTATTACCATTAGCAGAAATGAATTTTGAAAAAACTACCAAACATTTAAATATTTATTTCCCGAGTTTTCGTTTATTTTATAGAGAGAATGGCGTGCCACGGTCGCGATATTGGGATTAACAGAATACCGAAATCAGGCCAACCTACGATTGAGTCGAGTGTCCGGCGATTTTGACGAGATAGTAACACCAGAATTTGACCCCAGGTGCGAAGACAACGCGTTGCTAGCGCTTTGGATGGGATAAGATGGAGTAGCATAAATGGGAAGGGTTAGCAGGATGGGATAAAAGGAAAAAGGTGGAATGGAATAGAAGAGACGGGAGAAGAATGAAATAGGAGGGGGAAGTGAGTCACCGGCACCTCTCACTTCTCGTATGAAAACCTGCCAGTTCAAGACTAACCATTTATCTAATTGTATTTTATATGGAATAACTCTGCACTTGACATATTATCTACATTTACTGTATAATTTTAGAAAAAAGTAAAATTAATGTCTGGATTGAGTGGGTTACAATCTACTGTTGCTAATTAGTTGATTTCAACTTTTAAATACTATTTGTATGCCTGAAAGGGCAAAAACATGTGAAACAAAATAACACATTGTCAACCAATGTTTTTACGCAAATAAATGATTTGGTTCGATTTGGAAAATCAGCCTCTAAAAGTGTACACTATTGATAATTCGCGCAGGTTTAATCGACTTATACACCTACCTACATTTTTCTCAAACCATCAGATTCACTCAATAGTACAAATAAGGTCGTCGCCCTCCAACTTCTGTCCGTTGGTGATGGAGACTGCCTTGATAGTGCCGGCTCTTGGCGCCTGGACTATCATTTCCATCTTCATCGCTGAGAGGACCGCGATTGGCTGGCCTTTCTCAACTTTGTCGCCTTCCTTTACTTTGATAGCTAAGAAAACAATTACTCAGTTTTAATAATAATTTGTAATATAATAAACTAGCTTCTGCCCGCGACTTCGTCCGCGTGGAATAGTTAAAAAAAGTGTGCGCCTCGGAACGCCCGACAGAAAAGATAACTTAAGCCAATCTAAGTAGAACTATTTAATAATGAAATTGTTTAACTTGAGAAAAGCTTAGGTAATTAACTAATTACCTAAATTTTATGTATATTAATATGATAATGTAAGAAAAGGTTAATAACATCTTTTATTGATTTTAAAATATATTTTACTCTTAGTTACAATTCTCGAATATGTACATTAGAATTTTGTGTATGTACATTATTGTAGTATTATTATTTAATCTAATTACCGAAAAATGGCAAACGCTATGAGTAAGAGTGAGAGAGGAGCCTGCCTACCGCTGCCGTATGCGTGAGAGAAGGGAAGCCAGACTAACTGGCGTCGTAACGCGTTACGTAACGAAACGGTCTACCCTGCCATAAGAAGTTATCACTTCAAAAAGTAAGTTGAAAAAATCCCGATTTTGAAACACTCTACATTGGTGCTCCGCTCCTATTGGTCTTAGCGTGATGATATATAAGCGTTCCTCGATAAATGGGCTATCTAACACTGAAAAAAATTTCAATTTAGACCAGTAGTTTCTGAGATAAGCGCGTTCAAGCAAACAAATAAACTCATCAGCTTTATATATTAGTATAAGATTAGTAATAATCGCGCAATCAATTCAAAAGTTTCTATTCAAAATAAGTTCTATTGGAGAACACTTTTTGAAGGTCATACATATAAGTTAAAATTGAATTTTACTTCCTATTGCATTACTACTACATTGCTTCGCTACGTTTTATTGCTGTTAAGGAGAAGAAGCGGCAAGAAACTCCTCAGCAAAACGTCTAGCTAAAAAATATTTTTCTGTATATATTTCTTATTCTATTTATATCTCAAGTTATTGTTTTATAAGTTTTATAAAGAAGTATGCAGAATGACTTTTGAAGAATTAATGGGAGTTGTAGCAAACAGTGCATATTCAATAAGACAGAGACACAATAAAAGGAAAGAAAAATATTATTATAGTTATAAATATAAAGACATGAAATACAATTTTTTTAACGCATTGAGTCATGGGAACGTATAATTACTAATAAAGACACCCAATTTTCTGGGTGTTTATGGGTGCTTGTGGGTGTTTATCGGGTTTTTATCAAAGCACCGGGTTTAAACCCGGTGGATTGCCAATCTATAATAATTAGTAACTTTTAACTGATATTAACCCCATTCAATTCAGTTTTTAATGTAAATTATTATATATATAGAACTTACTGAGTACTGTGCCGGGCATTGGGGCACCAACTTGGTCCTTGTTACCTTTCACTGCTTTCGGATGGATTTTCATTTCCTATAAAAAAAAGATTATTTTAAAATCTTTGGTATTAAGTTTCTCTTAGTTTTTATTTATTCTACACTATATCTGTAATGTATGCCTTTGAAGACCAGTGGCCATAAAAATGGCCCCATGGGAAGGCTAACACGTAGAGGCCCCTTGACAATTTTAATGTAAATGTACCGTGACATTGATCCGCGATTATCCCTGTCTACACCATATAATAATGTACCCAAGGACAAGCCCCGGTCAGCGTAGGACTATTGTGGGAAATGAGGACAAAAAGTACTGAACAACTGCTAGTGGTACTGGGAATATGAGGACTGGCGTCTGTCCGTCGCAATGTTCGGGGGATAGCTAGATAGATGGGAAGGATAGCCCCTGGAATGACGAACTTTTTTTTTATCGTAAAATGAGGTATATAAGAAAAATATTTTTTTATAAAAAAAGAACCTTTTCAATGGAATTCTTCATTATATTTCACAGGAAATGTAACCAGTGGCAAAATTCGGGATTTTATCATTGCCCAACAGTGGACGCGTAACATGAGTGCAGCAAAAAAGTTGACGACACGGACGGGTGTGTCGCCGACATTCCAGGTTTTAATAAAGTATGAAATTGAAATACTGTTTTTTAATTATTTAATTATGAAAACTTATTTCAATTTATGAATATTTTTTTTAAATGTAGATAGAAGTAAATGTTTATTTGAAGAAATATTGAAATATAGCACATTTTGAGAAATCCGTAAGTCACATTTTTAGCAAGGTTTGCACTGTGCTTATTGCCGTGTCCAAATTATATTTGACACAACGCAAAAATTTTCAGTGCAAACCTTCCTTTTTGTGATACGACCCGATTTTTTTGTTAGTATAAAATATTAATAAAAATGTTTAGTACGGACATTCCAGATATGATTGTCGTGTTAACCTTCTATAAGGGCCAAATTTAATATTGTCTTTTTCCGCAAGCTGCCAGTTGACATAAAAATTGCCGCGCCAGAACAAACAGAATTATATCGTCTCTTTTATTCTAATACAAATTTCTATGTAGTCAGAGGGAGAAAGCAAAGTTCAACGTTCATTTCAATTATTTGTATTTGGCCACAAATTTATGTCTTACAGGTAACCTCCTTACCTTGCTGGCATTCTCGTCCCTGATGAAGACAGATCTAAGTTGTCCGTTCAGTTCGAAGAAGACTTCCCTCTCACCAGCCGCAGTCATCTCCTCGGATATCGCGAGGGTCTTGATATCCAACGTCTTACCACGTTCGATCTTCACTTCTATCGTTTCGCCAACCTGAAGAAAAAAGCACGATATTTAAGAAAAGCACCTCAAAATATTGGAAATGGCAATGGTTATGTGACAAAGAAATGTTAATAAAGAAAAACCCGTGGTAGCTTAGTGGTTAGCACATTTGCGTCCCAAACTCAGGGTGCGGGTTCGAATGGGCCACTGATGCCGGGACACAAGTCAAGGTTGTCAACAATTCTAGACCAGGGGTGGTAGTTGTCCAGACGAGCAAAAGCCCTACCACCTGGCTGTGGGAAGTTTGCTGTCTACTACGACAAGTTACCGGGCAGCATGAATTTTCTCTCCATTCCAGGTTATATTCTTACTACTCCATCAAGCTAACTATACTCTGATTTTTAATTATCTGGACTAAAATGACATCTGCGATCGACTTTTTTATGTTGTAAGCTTGGAGCATAGTGTTGTAGTATGGCACATTCATAATCGAGTTGTGTAATTGTTGTTTCGATTCGTTGATTCAAGTCACAACTGACTGGAGTTCTTGATTTAACTCACACAACTTGCTTATCAATGAGCCATGCTACAGCACTATGCTCCAAGCTTGCAACATAAAAATAGTCGGAGATTTTGGCGGGAACTGAAAGGAGATGTTGTGCTGTGCAGTTTTATTTTCTAAAAATGTGTAAAATTACTCTAAAATGAACAATAGTTGTAGGATATTGAGAGTTTTTGAGTAGTAATTATGTGTTTTGTGAGAAATGTAAACTGTATAATCAAATGTGGCCTTTCGAGTTGTCACAAGAACTCCGTTGAATGGCACTAGCTGATTTTCTACAGTTCAGTTGTGCTACACATAAGCTTAAGAAAATGAAGAAACTATATTGTAAACTAAGATCTGGCTTAAAGGCCTAGCTGCCAAGCCATAAACCCAAATAAAAAAAACATAAAAATAGTCAATCGCAGATGTCAGTGTAGTCCAGATAATAAAAAATTGAGAATATAGTTGAACGCGTGGAATGCGTCCTCCCCGTACCGTTCGAAGTACCGTTCGCAGCTTTGATAAGTTCGCGCATATTACACAGTTTTATCTAGTTTTTTGTTATCTATTGCTTCTTTATAAAATATCTCCTATCCCTTATCAATCTTTATATTAAACTAGCGGACCCGGCGAACTTCCTACCGCCATTTTTTTCTGAATTCCTAAGACTGTTTCATGACACAAAAACAAAATCACCAAAATCGGTCCAGGTGATTAGGAGGGTTCTACAACTGACCTCAGCGCCACCTACCGGTTCTAATTGTGAATTTAAATCATCCGCGAACCCACTCAAACACACAAAAACAAAATGATCAAAATCGGTAGTCGTTCTCAAGTTATGCGCGTATATTTATTTTTATATATTTAGAAGAAATGAAAAATAAAAATTATTACAAAAAACCAGCTATCGACTCATAAATTAGTATTAATAGTGAAGAATATAATTAGTTGAACAAGTTAAAATTAATGACTTAAATCTTGTTGGAATTTTTAGATTTTTTTGCAATCGGTACCTGACAGTCGACCGCACATCTGGCTTTCATCTATTTAGTTACAACACAATACTATATTATAGTGTGACTTACAGTGGGTCCCACCAAGAATGTCTTGGTGTCCAGGTGCTTGACGGGCCCGTACTTGTCGCGGATGCGGAAGAAGTCGTTCGCCACTTGTGGGTACATCGCGGCTGACATCACATCCTGGTCTGTCACCTATGCGGTAAACGGAAAAGTGTATAAGATATATACAAAAACTCTTTATTGTTCATCACAAAAACATAAAATTATTTACATTACTTATTAATGAATAATGGTTGTAAATGATGACATGTAATCTTACATACATAGCTTCACGCCAGGTCCCTTGCGGGGTAGGCACGAACAACAGAGCGCCATTTAGGCTTATTCTTACACACCTCACTTGCTTCTTTGACATTCATAGCTCTTGTCATGCACGTTCGTCTGTTCTTAAGGCTCCTGACATCACCTTCTGCTAGTACACGATCAATTTGATCATGGAAGGTGTGTCGTGGCCTTCCACGACTTTTGCATTGTACATCTGTTTAGTTATTCTTTCATCATACATTGTTTCCACATGCCCGAACCACCGGAGCATTCCTTATGTAATCTTATACTAATATATAAAGCTGAAGAGTTTGTTTGCTTGAACGCGCTAGTCTCAGAAACTTCTGGTCTGATTTGAAAAATTCTTTCAGTGTTAGATAGCCCATTTATCGAGGAAGGCTATAGACTATATATATTACCACGCTTAGACCAATAGGAGCGGAGCACCAACGAAAAATGTTTCAAAATTGCGGGGGTTATTTTTAATATTTTTAAAAAAATATTCCACGCTCACAAAGTCGCACACAGAAGCTAGTGTATTGAAAAATCTTAAAATTACAGATTTTAATACTTGCTTAAAAATACAGATAAAATTTGCACTTGAAATAAAAATCAGTTGGCTTACATCAGGATAAGTCTCCTTCAAGTCCGACTTCAACTTATCGAAGTCAAGAGGCGGCAACTCCTGTCCGGGGCGGCCTTCAATCCTGGGCATGTCTTTCAACACCTTAGATCTAAAATTAAAATAATAATTACATTACGTTTTGACGTAATAGAGCCATGCCAGAAATCTTGATCACAGGGGTCACTCGGTCGGGGTGATACCACGCTCTCACAGAATATCGACGTGAAACGGTTAGCTTCTAGTTAATCTTATTTGGTGCTGAGTGATGAGAGAGTGATGAGTTTTGATGGCCCTATTCTCCTTTCCCCTTATTTTTTTTAGAACATGTTAATGTTGTGACTCGTGTTTCTTTTCCCGTATGTTACTTGTAATGCTGGGGCTTTATCTGCGATAGTGTTAAAAGCGTTAAACAATAACGCCGTTATCGCATAGACATATTAGTGTGTATACTTTATCTGTCACTATTTAACGTCATTAACAATGTCGCCTCTTAAATAACACATTAAACCCATTTGTAACATTATACCAGATGAAGCTGCTCCTTAAAAAAACATCGTGAGCAAGTCAAAACAAGGATTTAGAAGCGAATTATAGCCATCTCATTTGATTTCATTATATTTAAAACATACACATTAAGAACCAAAAAATAAATATGTATAGCTACAATTTTAATTTAATGGGCAATTAACAGACTCTGAGTGCAAACATCGATGCTCACCTTAAAGGTTCAGGGAACCCGCCGTAAGGTATCCCGATGGCTCCCTGGAGGTACTCCACCACGGATTTGGGGAAGGATAACTCTTCAGCTCTCGCCTCGATATCCGCTGCGGTCAATTTGTTCTGGACCATGAATTGGGCGAAATCACCAACGACCTTCGATGAAGGAGTTACCTTGATAATGTCACCTAGGAGGAGGTTTGCTTCCCTGTGAAAGAAAAGAGGACTCAATATTATTTATCCAAATTGGTTTGTACTTTTTTCACATTTTTAAAGGTGCTCTCTCACTGCGAGGGTTCTCCAGTGATGTAATATTACAGATCCAAGCATTACATCAGTGATGAAGAACCGAGCATTACATCAATAAGGGATTATTATTTATTTAAGTTTATGGCTTGGCAACTAGGCCTTTAAGCTAGATCTTAGATTACAATGTAGTTTCTTCCTTTTCTTAATGTGTAGCATAGCTGAACTGTAGGTTATCAACTGACGCCATTCAACAGAGTTCTTGTGACAACTCGAAAGGCCACATTTGACTATACAGTTCACATTTCTCACAAAAACACATAATTACTACTCAAAAACTATCAATATCCTACTACTGTTTATTTTACAATAATTTTACACATTTGTAAAACATAAAACTGCATAGCACAACATCTCCTTTCAGTTCCCGCCAAAAACTCCTATATGAATGATTATAGAAAAAAGGTAACGTCAGCAAAAAAAAAGGTCAATTTATACAATAAAATATTTGGTAATTTTTTTATCATAAATGATACTAATTACCTGTAAGCCTTCTTGACCTCCTCGAACTGGTTACCCAAACCCAGCGAGAAGGCCTGGAACTGAAGGTTGGTGTACTGCCCTCCAGGAATTTCGTTCAGGTACACGTCGGCGTTTCCGGACTTCATCGTTGCCGTACACTCGAATGGTCCATACAAAGTACGGGCCTGTTCCCAATACGCCGAGTATTCCGATACCATTTGCAGAGGTATTCCTAAATATATAACATTTTGTTAAAAAACAACCTTTTCCCTTGGTTTGGCGTTTGACATTACTTCACATAAATTGATCCTTACAAGCTACACTGTCATTTGGTGTAATAATACAGGTGCGTCCATTGTTTCAAAATCAGACGATTCGATTTCTGACAAAGTTTATTCACTTTTCAAAAATCTGATTAAATAACTTTAGTTTTCGTTAAAATCGGCCTCGAGACTCCCTTGAGCATTTTTCACTATTTCGTATAGTTTAGGAGGATTTGTCCTTGATGGACGTCGCCTGTGGACTTTGTGACGTACTGCTAGCCCCGAAGGTAATTTATCAAAATAATAATATCAATCGGCAGACAAACACACACATTGTATATCCCCAAATTAAGCCAGTTACGCTTGTGTTATGGGTAAAATATACAACGGACCACTCTGGGGTCGATCCCAGACCATGGTAAATAACGGAGAAACTACGTTTCCGAAATTTGCTATACCAGGAATCGAACTGGAAGCCTCTGCGTTGCAGTGAGGCTAGGCAAAGGCTTAGCCCTTAATTTATGAGACCCTTTTTAAAAACACACACATATCGTCGAAACACACTCACTAGTATCAAGCTTGGTGCCTTGTAGGGATGCAACCATGGCCCCCATGCTGGGTTGGCTGGTCAATCCCGACATGGAGTCCACGGCGACGTCGACCACATCCGCTCCCGCTTCCGCGCACGCCAGCATAGAGGCCACACCCGCGCCGCTGGTGTCGTGCGTGTGCACGTGGATAGGCACGTCCGGATGTTTGTCACGGATCGCTGTTATTAGGAGCCTACGGAAAAGTACTTACTCCCAGTAAAGTAAATGCTGGTATACCTGGAGTAGGGGTTAGTTTAACTCCGTGCGTTAGATCTCACCGGCGTTGAATTATCTCGATATCGTTAATCGAATGAATGAAAATACGTTCTTAAAAGCTAAGTAAAATCAATGTTTGAACAAAGGGCGGCCTTATCGCTTAAAGCGATCTCTTCCACGAAATCCCCTAAACTAAGCTACGGAAAATATTAAAACATAAGCCTGTTTTTGTTAATTAGTTGATTTTCAACTTAACTATTTGCATGCCCGAAAGGGCAAAAACATGTGAAACAAAAAATAGCGTACTGTAATCTTATGTTTTTACTAACCATGTTTGAAGCAAATAAATGATTTTATTTGCGGCAGTGAGGACAATCTATATCTATATACATATAATAAAATTGTAGAGGTCGAATTTCTGTACAATATTTTTTTTTGCTAAAAACCGAGTCAGGGGGATGTAAGAAGTGAAATAGAACTAACTTAGATTATTTTCAAATTTTTTGTTTGACTGTTTGTCGGTTTGTCTGTTTGTACCGGCTAATCTCCGAAACGACTGGACCTTAAATGAAATTTTGTATGATGGTAGCTTATATCCCTGGTCAACATATAGGATACTTTTGATCCCGAAAAATTAAAGAGTTCCCGTGGGATAGTTAAAAAACCGCACCACGCGGACGAAGTCGCGGGCAGAAGCTAGTTAATAATAAGAAACATTCAAAGAATAAGAAAATAAATAATATACTTTATATACTACAGAAACGTAAAACATATACTACATATAGAATCAGCAGCATAGATAATAGTTAATAGATAATAGATAATAGTTATCAGTTTAAAAGATGATATGGATAGTAGTTCTAATATTCTATATAAATAAGAAATTAATTGGTTCGATTAATCTTATCAAGAATTCCGAACTTCTATATATGTCTGATGTATATACAGCACAAGGCATACAGCCACTTTATGTATGTACATGTTAGAAATGTTATGGTCTAATAGTTATTATTGTCATAAATTAAATTACGTAATGTGTCGCGATACGAAATTTATTACCTGCCCCACCCACTTGTCACACTTCCTCAACCTCCCCCCCCCCCCCCCCTCTTTATGTAATTTATATATTGTAATTTATAAGTGATATATATCAAAGTAAATATGACTCATTCAATATCATTGATTACCATTATGCCCTTTGAAACAAATTTAATCAATTCGCCCGATCGATCTAATATCAGGATTAAGTCTCCGCTCCATCTGGAACGATGTTAGTGCTAGTGGCTATGGCCATCCGTCGTGTTTATGGCGTTAATAATAACACCAATAATGATTAGCTACCTTAGTGTATACATTGTAGTATATTATTAATATTAGCCCAGAGGGATCAGGGACCTTAAATTAAATTGTAGTGGAATTAACTTACTTAGCAGCCTGGGGTTTGAGCAGTCCAGCCATATCCTTAATTGACAACACATGGGTTCCAGCCTTCACCAGTTCATCAGCTAAGCCCAAGTAATACTTGAGGTCGTATTTCTTTTTGTTAGGATCTGATACATCTCCCGTATAAGAAATAGCAGCTTCAACTACGCCCCCGGCTTTGCCTGCTGCGTCCATACCGAGAATTAGATTTGGAAGGTAGTTCAAGGAGTCGAATACACGGAATATGTCCATTCCGTTTTGGACCTGTGAGCAAAATGGACGATTTCTTAAGTCTCCGTTCAAAATTCCCTAGTACCAGCGAGTGGTAGGTAGTTATACTTCCGGTGGCAGAGACTAAGGGCCACTTGCATAACGATCGCCTTTGAATAAAATTAGTTAATCATATTAAAGTGCCTAAATACGTTTTACACAAAACTTATTGACAGTTCCTTAAACATATTTAGCGGCAAATTTTGCGTAGTGCAAGACGCTAATTGTATTTAAGGATGTTAAATACGTTTTGTGTTTCTTTAATAAATTTAAGCAACCTTATGCAAGCGACCCTAAGTCTGTTCTATTTTCAAAACTTTAAAATGTATATACAGAAATAGTTGGAATAACGAGTATGTAACTTAGCAATTGTGTGAGCAGGACAGACTGTGACAGAGCGAGACAGAGCAACTATTAATATTCTAAGATCGGAATTCGCTAGCTAACTTCACTTCGAGACTCCGTCTTTCTATTAATAATATAAGATTTCAAGTAATATTTTGAAACGCAGTCTCATCCATTGCCTATTTGAGAGCATATTTAAAACAGGTATGTTTTGTAGTTCCCCTGGGATAGACAAATATATTCAAAAAGATGACAATACGGTCGTATTTATTCGGTGCCGCCTGCCGTTGCAGTTCAATAACAAACACATCGTCATTAGGGCAACGCGAACGAAGTTTCACAATTAAAAGCAAAAATCGAAACGTGTGCTGGGACACATGGTAGAAGTGAAACTTCAACGGACAAGTGGCAAAACGAATCGCAACAATTTTTTAACTTGAAGTATTACGGACAGATTGTTAATGTACTTGTCCAATTTGTTCCAAAACACCCAATCTATAGTCTACTCTAAAATTATGCCGCCTCTCACTACGTCTACTCTAAACTTATGCCGCCCTTCCACGCGGCCATAACGCTTTTTTGTGACAGAAAAAAATCCTAATACGTCTATATAGAAGTTTCACTTCTAAAACTTTAATTGTATCTATTAATAAAATTGAATACCCTATTTTAATACTTCTAGACTTCTAAATGTAGTAATAAAAAATATCGACTAATAAACTTACAGCCATTTCGCAGAATTTGTATACGACGTTGTCGGGATAATTGGTATACCCCACGGCATTGGCGCCGCGCAGCAACATTTGGAAGGGGATGTTCGGGATGAGGCGCCTCATGTCTCGCAGACGCTCCCAAGGGCACTCGTGGAGGAATCTATACAATAAACAAAGATTTTTGTTTGTTTGTAAGTTATTTTAATCAGCACGAATGTTCTGTGAAATGAGTTAATTTTTCCATATTTTTTGTAAAGTCCTGGTATTGTTATATGTCTATTTGTGAAAACTCACTCATGGTAAAATACAAAATAATGACATTAGGTTTTCCTATGCTGGGGCTTCATCTGTGTTAGTGCTAAAAGCGAAAGCGACTTATTTAAAGCGTTAAAAAATAACGACTTTAACACATAGCCACATTATTATATATACATACGTTGTTTATAATTAGTTATTAACTAATAAGTTATTACAATATTTAACACCATTAACAATGTTGCGACTCTAATAACACATTAAGCACATCGTCATATTTCCGTAAAACGGCGTTAAAAATAATTTTTGTATGCTACTAGAATTGTCCCTCAAATCCTGGTGAGTAACTGTTTGTTTCACTTGCATATTTTTTTTATGCATAGCTAGCGAAGCCGGAAGTAAAAACTTGTATACAATATACTTAGATAAAAGTCTTTCTTGAAAAATTATTTTGATAGTCTCTGTGGTTGAGTGGGCTAAGTCTTAGGCGGCCGAACTCAGTGGAACGCAGTCTCCGGGTTCGATTCCTAGCGTGGTAAATTTTGGAAACTAACTTTCTGTTATCGACTATGGTCTGGGTATCTGGGATGGGCCCCAGTTTGGTCAGTTGTATATTACCCATACCTAACCATAACAGAAGCGTAACTTGCTTAGCGTAGCGTTATACAATGTGTGTGTTTGCCTGTCGGTTTATTTATTTATTATTATTATTTAACTGATGATGAAAACCGCTTAAAAACCATTGCGTAGTTTAGCGGATATACAGACAGAGAGACGCGAATAGCGTCTTCGTTTTATACTATGTAAAGATAAAAAACTCACCTCAAAGCAACATCAAAGGTGGCTCCACCCCAATTCTCCAGCGAATAGAGATTACTAAAGTTATGCGCAACGTATGGCGAGACGGCGAGTAAATCGTGCGACCTTACACGCGTCGCGAGTAAAGACTGATGGGCGTCCCTGAACGTTGTGTCCATCAATAGTAGACCCTTGTTCTGTCTTACTGCTTTCGCGAATGCTTCTGGTCCACCTTCGTTGAGGATTTGCTTATAGCCCTTCGGTGGTTGGACGGCTGTGGAGTTATTATTTCACGGTTTTCATTTAAACAAATTATTTTATTTTTATATTAAGACTTTGAGAGACTTTTAAAGACATGTTTACGTTTATTTGTTGAATGCAGCAACTAGTTCAATTTTTATATTGTGTTTATATTACGAGATTTTATGACTTTTAAATTAAATTTGTTTGTTATTTAAAAATATTCTCTACTTTTATGTTACTTTAGATTATCCTTAAGTTGAGTGAGATATTTGAACATAATTAAATAATTGCTCGAATTAGTTTGGGATTCCCTGGTCTAAAGCGTCTGCTTTCGGAGAATTGCTCAGTGAAATTAACACGTAGATGGAAGGTGTAAGATACACACTTCTAACACTTCTGCTATTAGATTTTGGTGTGTACGTCGCTGTCTACAGGCACCAACTCTACCGTTCACAATGCTGACATACACTTGTTTTGTAATTCTCCTTTCATACATTCTTTCCTAATGCCTAAATCATCTAACATGTTATACTGCAATATCTCCAAACGAAAACCCGTGATACTCGTACTTCTAATAATACATATAATAGACCTCAAAACTATTTCTGGATTAACAGCACATAGTCTAGGCATACATCTTCTTATGTGATATGAATGAAAGGCGACAAACTATCACGCTAATCATTTTTCGCTTTAGTTTTTAGACTGTTATTTACATTCCAAGTTAATACTTATGACATTTCAAGAGGTACCAAATATTAATCTATCACCAATAGTAGGAAAACAGCCTTCATCATACAGAAGAAAAATGAGTATCCATTAAGAGAAATATAGTGTCTGTTAAAATGAGCTTTAATACTTCTATTGTTTTCATAACATAAATTGTTAGGTTCAAAATTAATTAACCTACAGCATCAGGTCTGGATTTAAAAGCACAATACGAATAAATCTTATATGCGTCCTTGAAGTTCGTACAAGTCACTGCGCAGAGTAACACGTGTTGAGTGCATTTCAGTTTTGCGTGTACTGGATATTAGTTAGAAATAAATTAATACAAAATATTAAAATAATCTTTAATACGTGTATTGTTTCTGTAACGCAATTAAATTGTTAAGTTAAAAAATCAATAACCTACAGCAACAAGTTTAAATTTAAGAGTACGTTACGAACAAATATTAAATGCGTCCTTGAAGTTCGTACAGGTTACTGCGCAAAATACAAAATATAAGGTTCACAGACAGATTCGAGACAGGCAATTGTTGTGCTCTTACTCAGCCGCTAAGAGGATTTGCATGCACCTTTTTCGCACAACACACCGTAAGGTAAAAAAAATTGACTGGACCTGCACAAACTCAAGGAATTAACTTCACCTGAAGCGCATATAAGTTTTGTACGTGTTGTAGGTACATTAGTCACAAATATTGAATATAAGATAGGCTTACCTGTATTTTCCCCGGTTAGTTCCTGTATTTTAATAGCCTCAGGAGAAAGGTCTGAAAAAGGTTTTAGTAAAAAATAATGAAAGTGCAAATGCGTACTGTGTGAAGTGCAAAATAAATAGAAAAGGCTTCATGACATAAAATATTAATAAATTAATCCTGATCGCTCAAGAGCAGGATAAAAAGTATTAAAGTGCCAATGTTGCCACTTGATATGACGAAATAATAATGAAGTACGAAATTTCAGATTCATATAATATGTACATACATAAATAGGATTACATGTAATCTAATGAAGAAAAAATAGTACAACATTTATATTTGCGAACTTAGCGGTGTATTTTTATTTTATAAAGAATCGGAACTTCTTTTTTTAATAAAATCAGTACAAAATTTTAAAACCAAAACCTAAAGTCTTGACAATCGCCTAAACAGTTTTCTATAATATTTCGATAGTCTAAAATGCTTAGTTCGCAATAATTAAAAAGCCCTGTGCTCCGGATAAAGAAGTATCATACCAAATATAATATATACTGTATTAATAGCAAAGCTTTGCATATTAATAACTAAACAAAAAAGACACAAACGAATAACGATTTTTTGAAAAGTTTGACCTACCATGCCCAGAGCGGACTGTAAAAGAAAATTTATCTTCAATTTTCATGTATTATCTTCTTATTGAAAATTTCATCCTTCATTAAAATTGGTATATTAAGCCGGGTTGACACTACCAGAGTACGCTCGGACTGAGTGCACTCAATCATACTAACTTCCTATGAGTAGTATGTAGTATTACGGTTTACACTCATCCAAGCTTCCTTGTATCAATCTATTCATTTTCATATAGATTTCCATGATTTAAGTTATCGGATCTCATTAAGTTTCTAGAAATTGATTGCAATAATTTCCTAAAAGTTGAGCTTGATCCTATTTTACCAGTCTCAGATAATATTGTTGAGTAGTGTCCCAGTATGTCAGAGTCTATTAGATCCAAGCATAGTTTGATTGTGTAACAGCTTTTTTATTTATCAAATTAAAGGATTTTGGGACCATAGATACTGCAGTATGGGATGTATGCTTAGTTAAGAATGTTATCAAAACTGAATTTAAATGTCAAGTTTCTTGACAGCTGAATGTGTTTCGTCTTGTGAATAGAGTTAAAAAAAAGCAAAAAAAAAACCCGACGAATTGAGAACCTCCTCCTTTTTTCGAAGTCGGTTAAAAAGAAGAAGTAGCTCTTTCTCAGTTTTAAAAAGACGTCACATGGAATTATAAATTGTGTTTTTTGGCATACACTACTTTATTATAAGTTATAATTCAAACTAATTTTAGGCCACACATTTACATTCGTATTTTAATATTATAATTTCTAAAAAATCAATAAAAATGAATTTATCCCTATTTAGTGAACTTGCTTAGGCTGTGCCTGATATTTGCTTTGTAAACTTATTTACACGCGTTTTACTGCCGTTAAGTACCGTTTACAAAACATTTAACATTGTAAATTTCTTAATAATTATATCACCGTCTACTAAGGGTCACATTTGTAATTTTTCGACTTTTGTTTTTTATACTCAAACAATGTTACAAGTTGTTAATTGTTATTGTAAGTCAACTTACCAAATGCTAATATATTTTCTTTAGTTTTTTAAGTAATGTTAATTTTAAGCTATTTTTTTACATCTTAAGAAACTTAAAAGTTGATAATTATTATTGTTAACTCACCCAAAGGTACTGGCGGTATATAAGGTTTTACATCCGAAGGCGGTATTTTGGTAGCTAAGGGAGTAGCTGGACCATTCACCAGCACATAGCCCAAATAGTTAAGGATCTTCTGGGCTCTGTTTTGGGAGGGCTTGAACATGAACAGTTGGGGATGCTCGTCTATGAAGTATGTGTCCACGGCACCTGTAGAAAATTAGACCGGACTTACAATTACATTGCCTTGTTTTTAGTTTTTTTAGAGATATGTATGTTAAGTGTTAACGGAATATTGTAATAACCACGAGTTTATAATCTAACTCATCAGATTATACATGGATTACAAAGTTCACAATATAAAATATATATATCGAAGGAATCATAACAAATGGGCGTACAGACAAAAGTGCAGTTTTAAACAAGGGACAAAATTGTGAATAAAACAAAACTAGTTGATGGTATAAGGCTGAAATTTGAAATATCCTTCTTTTTAGGTACACTTGCATACTGGTAAGACTTTCTAAATTGTAAGATGCATACTTTTTAGTGAACAACAAAAAGATGGCATTTTTGCGTATATGCCTATATGTTATGAAGCCCTCGATATATTCGTTAGGGGACGTCCATTAATTACGTGAGCTGTATTTGGCAATTTTCCGATCACCTGGTGAGATATTGTGAGATTTGATTCACCCCAATCTCACGTGAGATTTTTCAATGTGTTTCTAATGTAGATGCATTGGATTACTCTCGCTTCTTACTCACCATGTTGACAGGTTGAGTTTTTTTTATTTTTTTTATTGCAGGAGTTCAGCAGACAGGCAGATGGCCCACTTGATGGAAAGCGGTTACCATCACCTATAGACATTTGCAACACCAAAGGCGCTGCAAATGCGCTGCTGCTCTCTTAAGGGAGATTGGAACCTGGTCACTAATGCCGGAACACAACTCAAAGTTGTTATGGCGACATACTCTAGACCAGGGGTGGTCGCCATCCAGTCGGGCAAACGCCCTACCACCTGGCTGTGGGTTATTTTGTCGCCTCTTACGACAGGCCGCCCGGCCGCAGGAAATTGTATTCTTTCTCCGTTCCTGCACGGATGGAGTGACAGCAATGGTGCCGTTAACTCTATCTATACAAATAAATAAAATTGAAGGGCCTTACTTATAATCGTTTCTTAAATTTAAAGAAACTGCTTAGCAGCTGATTAGTGAAAATCTTACCCATAACGTCCTCTTTAGCCGCATATTTTGGGTACAACCTACATGCTTATAAGTGAAAAAAAAGATTGTAATGGATTAGGGTCTGATTCTGATCCTCTTACTTAAGAGATGCCTAATCGTTTCTTAACGAGATTATTATAAATAAGGCCGTAAGTGTCTGTTTTTAATGTCATATAACAGTTTTTTAGTAAATGCATATAAAGTATGTACGGTACTACATATAACAATAAATAATAATATATCAATAAACTAATTTTTAAAATTTTCGTCTCTGATTCTTCTTGGTAATCTCTGAAACGGCTGGACCGATTTTGACGAGAATTTCACTGGCTGATAACTGATGTTAGGCTCAATTTATTAGGGTTCCGCGAAAAAAATCCACGCATACTGATATTTAAATATAAATAACTCACCGTTTAGGAATTTCTGGTTCTCCAATACGTTTAGCAAGAAGGGTATGTTGGTCTTGACGCCGCGGATTCTGAACTCACGCAACGCACGGTTCATTTTGGCCGCCGACGAAGGCAGGTCTTGGGCGTGGGAGATTACCTATATTCAAATGAAAATTAAAAATAATAAATTTTCAAGTATCAAGTATTTCTGGTAATTAGCGTCCTCCTTGCGGCTGGTTGCAGGCATTCGGTGTGATCTTCTTTTCTCTTTCTTTCTCTCTTTTGCTTACGGTAGCTAATATAATTTAAATCCCTATTATCCCTATCCCTATTAATATTATAAATGCGAAAGTAACTCTGTCTGTTCCGTTTTCACGGAAAACTACTGGACCGATTTGGCTGAAACTCAGTATATATATATTTTCGATACCGAGGATGAACATAGGATACTTTTTATCCCGAAAAATGGGATAGTTTCTGGGATAAAAATATATTTGTCTGTTTGTTTGTTATGCTTTTACGGAAAAACTACAGGACCGATTTGGCTGAAATTCGGTACGTATGTACATTAAATATTGAGGATGGACAAGGGATAATTTTTGGTAATTTTTCCTTTTTGGTCATTTTGGCCTATTTGGTCAGACGAAGATAGGCGATAGAAACCAATTTCCAGTCGCTCTTTCCGGGCCATCTGCCTGTTCGGCATTAAAAAAAGTGGCATAAAAAACAGATGGTACATCAGAAATGTAAAAAAAATATTGACACAGTATGTATTGACATTAATAAGAATTTCCATAAATTTAATTTAATTTTAGCTGTACACATAATTTTCCAGAAGAAAATTGATATTTTTACCTTGACAAGTAGAGAATCGTAGTATGGCGAGATTACTGCACCAGCAAACGTGGAAGCTGAGTCTAGACGGATGCCCATGCCTTCGCCGGACCTAAAATTTTTGAATTTGAATTACACACACACACACACACACACACACACACATATATATATATATACATAATTTATATATTTATTATTAAAAAGTAAGTAATAAAACGTCGGATAAACCAAAATCGAATAAATTACCGCGCTTAAAACCGTTAAAACGTAGTTTTATTATGTGTACAAGTCGCGAAAACTTAAGGAGATATTATAAAAAGTAAGTAGTTCGTCCTATATGTTACTTATACCATCATCGCCATTATCATCTCAATTCATGCCTGGAGTTGTCTGTTTGTTTGTTCAGGATTCACCTAAAAACTACTGGGCCGATTTCGATGCGGTTTATACTTATACTTAACTCCCGCGGGAATTTTTATGGAGCGGTCTGTACTTGATCGGGTACATAACACACAGTTTTCACTAAAAAGATAGCTTGCATTATTTTTTAAATGCTGCGGTACTTTGTGTCCCGGGAATCCCGCGGGAATTTGAAGTCAAACGTTGTCGAAGTCGCGGGCATATCTCAGTTGTAAATATTGGAACCCACCTGAACACCTCTATCCTTCCAGTGCTGGGCTGGAAGTTGTTGGCCGGGTCCTCGGTGGTGACTCGGCACTGGATCGCGTACCCCTGGGTGTGGATCTTGTCCTGGGTGAGACCCATCTCCGGGAGGGTCATCCCTTCGGCGACTCGAATCTGGGACTGGACCAGGTCGATACCGGTCACTTCTTCCGTTATAGTATGCTCTACTTGTAACCTAAAACAATATTTCGGACAAATCGTTTTGAACCTTTTTGTTATGTTTATCGACGCTTGAAAGGCAATCAAAATAATTTTAACACTGGTAGAAATATTTTAATCGAACAATTAGGCGAAATGTTATGATTTTTAGTTTTTATTTTTGAACTTTAAATCACTCTCCTGTAAAGTTTACTCAATGTCGCTTAGTCATGATTGCCTTTCAAGCGTCGATATGTAAAAACAAATCAAGCTACTTAAACTGTATTGGCTATCTATACATATAATAAATCTGTGGAGGTCGAATTTCTGTACAATGATAAAAATGCTAAAAACCGAGTCAGGGGGATGTAAGAAGGGTAATAGAGCTAATTTAGATTTTTTTCAATTTTTTTGTTTCTCTATTTGTACGGGCTAATCTCCGAAACGACTGGACCGATTTAGATGAAATTGTGTTTAGTGGCAGCTTATATCTCTGGTCCACACATAGGATACTTTTGATCCCGAAAAATTAATCGTGGGATAGTTAAAAAATCTTTCCACGCGGACGAAATCGCGGGCAGAAGCTAGATTGGTATATTATACGATGCAGGTGGTGTATTCAATGAAACACCCCTTAATAATGGACTGTATTTACTTATAGGTGCTATAACAGCAATAGGTATGTTCAGCTCTACGACTACTACATACTAAATGGCACGTTCAAGGTCAATCAACACAAGTTAGCACTAAAACCCAGATATTCCACTAAGCACTAATAGTATTATTAGTGCTATCATATAGGAACAGAGAAAGAATACAATTTCCTGCGGCCGGGCGGCCTGTCGTAAGAGGCGACAAAACAACCCACAGCCAGGTGGGTATTTTCCTGACTGAATGGCTACCACCCCTGGTCTAAAGTATGTCGCCATAAAACCTTGGGTTGTGTTCCGGCATTAGTGACCAGGTTCCAGTCTCCCTTAAGAGAGCAGCAGCGCATTTGTTGCACCTTTGGTGTTGCAAATGTCCATAGGCGATGGTAACCGCTTTCCATCAAGTGGGCCGTCTGCCTGTCTACTGAACTCTTGCAATAAAAAATAATAAAAATATAAACTATTATAATAATAATAGTTCCACCGATCAATGCGAGTGGTACTATAGTGGCTGTATAGTACGGCCGGCGTAGCTTGGCAAATGTGAACATAGGCTCTGCGAACTTTAGAGTATGTACACTCGTGTGATGAGTGGCCATACGACTCGTCTGTAAATACAATTGGTCGACTTTCATCCCTGTATTTTTTCATTGCCTTGTACTAGTCGGTCACTGTATTTTCTTCACGAGTTTACATGCGCTAAAGTTCGCAGAGCCTATGTTCACATTCGCCAAGTTACGCCGGCCGTATCATAGTCTTCTGAACGCTTCCTGGTATTTCTGATCTTCGTTTGTGTGTATTACTTGTTTAGAAACTGTTTTATACTTGACCGAATAACTATGCCTGTCGGGTGCGGGGGCAGGGGTCGCCCTAAATGAAACACCCCTTTGCGAGTTTACTGTATTTATTACTTACTACTTACTTACTGTATTTACAACTGTATCAAACGGCACGTTCGAGGTAACCGACACAACTTAGCACTAGCCCCGGACGTTACACTGAACGTAGATAGCACTAACTATATCGATTACACCGATTAATAGAAGCGGCACTAATCACAATGCACTGGTGGTCCTCAAGATCCACGTAGTCACGCTGAGAATCCGTTGGCTGTAGAGTCTTCCGAATGCTCCTTGATCTTCCTGGTCTTCTTAGTCTTCCTTGTGTGTTACTTTTCTTTGTGTGTGTATATTATATACCATTATTATATACCAAAGGAAACAAGGTTGCCGTAGGCTCGCCCCGTGCTTACTAAGGTACTACAAAAATGCAGACGCTTAGCAGCTAACGGAGCGAGCTACGTTTCCGCGGTAGGCGGGGCGTGGGCGGTAGTACGGGATTTACGGGGGAGAGGTCAGGGGGATGATTCTGTCCGTAACAATGCCATTGATCAGCAGCAGCATTGGGCGCGAACAGATAGTAAGAAATAAAATAGTAAGTTACCTAGCTGCACAACTCATTGACACCAAACACCATGTTTATCGTTAGAAAAGGATAGTGCACCGACAAAGAAATGAGCACACCTGCCCGTCGTAAAACGCAGTTTATTGCCTTCTTTGATTTAGGAATTATTTTGTTTACTTTGTGTTTAGAATTCGAACTTGTTTTATGGCCGTCATTAGTGTCGAACTAACCCTTGCTGTTATTGCATGCGTCGAAGCTTGCCAGGTTAACTCGGTGAACGCGGTCCTTTGTTCTATTATACAGTTTAATATAAAACAATGCCCGAACGGAGGGGTGGGGCAATTATTATATTATTATTTGGCACATTTGTTTATAATATTTTGTATGATATTAAGAAACAGCATGAGAACAAATACATGGATTTTGTAGAGAGCAATTTGAAATGTGCTCCAGGTGTCATTGCCTTTGTATCAGGTATTATGGAATCTTTGAGTAAGATCAAAAATGAAATTGTACTCGATAATATAGAGTCCTCGATTTTCTTGTTGTTGTAATACTGGCGACACCGGAGGGCTGGCAACATTGAGCAGAGTTTGTGATCGGAGGTTAGACGTTAAGTTGACATAATAAAACATCATTTATAATATACTTTTTTCATTAATATTAATTAATTTTTAAACAATATTGTTGTAAGGGCCATTAATTACGCAAGGATGATTTTGACGATTTAGAATATTTAGATTAAGACGCTGAGGGCGTACTTCCAAACGCCTCTCATCTTTCGTTTTCGTTGGCTCAGCCCGAAAATACAACAAAATATAAAGAAAAAGAGATTTATTTAGAACTACAACAACAAAGAAAAGAGTATAACATTTGAAAATGCAATTAAATATTTATTAAAAAACACGTTTTAAAGTTTTTTACGTGAATTTAAAAAAAAATTCAAATACTAATTTATTTAGATACCTATTAAAAATATAATATTTTTTATTATTTCCATATTGAATAAAGGGCATTACTCACGGCGAAGATACTATAATATTTTATGTTAAGATAAAATATCGCTCACTATACAGTTTGTATGAAGTATCACACACGGTTAAGATCCCTATTAATATTATAAATGCGAAAGTAACTCTGTCTGTCTGTTCCGTTTTCACGGAAAAACTACGGGAGCGATTTGGCTGAAACTCAGTTTATATATATTTTCGATGCCGAGGATGAACATAGGATACTTTTTATCCCGAAAAATGGGATAGTTTCCGGGATAAAAATATATTTGTCTGTTTGTTTGTTATGCCTTTACGGAAAAACTACTGCACCGATTTGTCTGAAAATATATGTAATTTTCATACCGAGGGTGGACAAGGGATATTTTTCATCCCGGATAATGGGATATATTTCGGGATAGATTTATGTTAAGGTTATCCCAAAAGTGGGATAGGTTTTGGTTGGTTTTGTGATTTGCCATTTTCATCATTTTGGTTATTTTGTCCGTTTTGCTCTTTTTGTCCTTGCTCTTTTTCTCCTTTTTCATATTTTTGTCCTGTTTGCTTTTTTGACCTTTTTGCTCTTTCTGTCCTTTTTGCTCTTTTTTAACCGACTTCGAAACACTCCGTTCCATATGTACGTACACCGATTACTCTGAGATTTATGATTCGATTTACGTGATTCTATTTTTGTTCGACGCGGAATAGCTGCCATGTGGGTGGGGCAGTCAAGCGACGATTAAGACACTAGCAAGACGTGTGTAGTACATTCGATTAGCGATATAGTGACGGACTTTGCGCGTGCTATTGAATCGTACAGTTTATAGTGTCTAGTTATATTTGTACCTGTTTTATAAGTGTTTGTACAGTTCTACTAAACTCGATAGTAATTCCAACGGCATTGTAATTCAAGTCTTGTGTAGCTCGTAACAATACGTTTAGCAACTCTTTAAGATAGTAAAGATGACATATGTGAATAGAATATGTCGATCTCAATCAATCAATCAAAAAGTTCTTTAATTTCTTTATTATTAATCTGATGACAGTTAGATAATAAAGAAATAAAAGAACATACGTTACCTAGCATTGACTTCGATAAAGTAGAAGTTTCCTTTATCGTCTAATAGGAACTCGACTGTGCCGGCGTTCTCATAACCCACGTGCCTTGCCAAATGTACGGCACAATCCACCATTTTCTGACGCGTCTGAAATAAAATAATTCATATTTTATTGCACCAAAATGGTACATAAATACTCGAACGCTGACAGAGCGTCTGCCGGCGACGAAAATTGTATCACTTTGAGCTGATTTTTTATTTTCCATTCATTTTTTCATCCCCTAAAAATAGTCGACCGCTCTTGAATTCGTTGTACCAACGAAACACGGTAGCTTTAGAAGGGCCTTCATCCATGAATGCCATTTGATTTTTTTTAATTTAGGTTTAGGCTTGGCAGCTAGGCCTTTAAGCCAGATCTTGGTTTACAATATAGTTTTCTTCATTTTCTTAAGCCTATGTGTAGCACAGCTGAACTGTAGATAATCAGCTAGTGCCATTCAATGGAGTTCTTGTGACAACTCAAAAGGCCACATTTGACTATACAGTTCACATTTCTCGCAAAACACATAATTACTATTAAAAAACTATCAATATCCTACAACTATTGTTAATTTTAGAGTAATTTTACACATTTTTAGAAAATAAAACTGCACAGCGTAACATTTCCTTTCAGTTCCCGCCAAAAATTCTCGGCAAAGAATGCCATTTGAACTTGGAAGTCTATCACAGACCTTAAATCGTAAAAAAATCATAGCGCGAAAATGTTCCCGGCGCTGTTTCATTTTTCAATGAGAGGCGATAATTTAAATTAGCTCGCAAACAATGTGGAGGGAAATTTTGAAATTGGAACGTACTTATTTTTAGTTATAAATAATCATATTTTCAAAGTAGATTATAACTGGGCAGTCTCTCATACATAAAAACTTTTTGAAGTTATACTTCTTTAGGCGCGTTAGGGACAAATATTGAGAGTAAATTTTTAAGATGCGCTAAACACTACACCATGAAGTTAGCTATAGTCAACCGACACCCTGAAGTTAGCTATAGTCAACATTTTAGTTTTTCTATTGTGTCGTTTTTTCTACAAACGTAGAATAAGGCAAAAGATAAAATGTTTAAAAGATTTTTATCTTGATACGCCAAAGAAGTATAACTTCTAACGCGTGTCCATAAGTACACACACACACACAATTATTTTTTTCGCGATACTTTCTGAGTGGCCTAGTATAATTCCGATCGGCAATTATCGTTTTCGCAAATAAGGCGGGTCGGGTCGGTATGTAAATAACATCCACAAAAAATAAAAAACGGTCTGTACTTTTGATAAGACACTTGTATTTCGATGCGTTAAATTCAAATCTGGGGTCAGTTTGGTCCATTTTGAGGGTGTATGGATATTCGGATTCAGCGCAGCAATTTTTATTTCTAATGGTTCAGTGTAATTAATCTATATTTAACTTTATTCGTAAGAGCAAACGGCAGAGTTGCTTGCTATGAATTCTGAGCTCTGTCACGCTTACACGATTTCATACACTGTCGCACGTATTAAAATTGGTTTATTGGGCAGGTACATCAGGAGGAATTATTAGTTATGTAAAACTGTAAAATCGGCGGTTTTATAACCTTAGGCGATTTCTTCTAGATAATCTTTGGATGGAGTATAAAGTCGGTATTTTTTAATGTAAATTGTAATTAATAAACAAGTTTTCGAAATAACGGACATATACCATTTTTCTGTTTAGTTTACTTATTACTATAGTAGAATTATTTTGTCCGTGCAGTTTAAGTCATAAATAATCGGAGTATTTCGCTCTCTCTTCCACTCACGGGCCTTATGGGCGGGCATAGTGATTGCGCATTATTGTTGTCGATAGTGTATTTGGTTTTGTCATTTTGTGGGTTAGTGATAAAAATGAAAGAAAAAAAATAGATAAAACAATGTATGTATTAAAATAAGAATAATAATGATTTAAAATACATTATATTTTCTTATCTATCTTGTATCTCTATATTGTATCTCAAAATACATTATTAATTAGGTATCTAAAAAAAAACTATATTTACAAAAGTTTAGAATGTAACAAGTTATATTAAAAATAAATAATAACTTATATCTAAGTTTAAAATTAACAGCCAAAAAGATAATAATAACAGCCAAAAACATAATAATGATTTTTATAAGAATGATAATCTTTCTTTGATAAGAATCAGTTTTTATCGATAATGGCGTTGCGCGCAACATGCTCACCGCCCTAGCCGGGCTGAGGCCGAGTTTGATTTATGACCCAAACTGCACGGACAAAAAAATTCTACCATAGTAATGTAAATTGTAATTAATAAACAAGTTTTCGAAATAAAGGAAATATAACATTTTTCTGTTTAGTTTACTTATTACTAGTAGTAATATTTATCATGCTGCAATTATCGGACCTAATAACCAAATTATTGTAGTTATAAAAAATATCTCCATACCTCTGGGTCCAAGTGTGGGGCTGGTGCTATCTCGACGACCTTCTGATGACGTCTTTGCACTGAACAGTCGCGCTCATAGAGATGGACCACATTACCTGCTTTGTCACCTAAAAAGCAAAATAATATCGAGGAGTAAAAGATATTATTACATTTAAGCGACATTTTGCCGGAAGTAAACAATAAATTAAATAATCTATAATATTATAAAGTTCTAAACATGCCGTGTCTGTACAATGAAGCTATTAAAAAAACCTACTCGAATACACTATATAAATGATGGCGACCACAATGTGTTATTTTTTCCCGATTTCTTGTCTGTTTACGCTGATCGACAGCAAATACTTGGACTTACAATCTGCGCAGCTTTTTATCCCGGGATTTTTTCTGGGAAAGATTTAAAAGGACAGATTAAAAAAATATCGAATTACAATGCGGTTTATTCGCTGGTCGACAAAAAAAATATGTAATAAAATGTACGATATTTTTTATCCCGGGAATCTCGCGAGCATTTTTCCGTTAGCGGTTTGAAGCAGTTTCCACTAATTCTTTTTTGAATAATGAGATTCTTCGTGTACCGGGAATTTGAAGTTAAGCGTGACCCAAGTCGTGGGCACATCATAGTATTTATTTAAACACTTTTCCGTTGAATTATTCCTTATGTTTCACACGAAACGCAAGCAATGGCAGAATTCGGGTTCCCACCGTTGTCTACTTGTTGACACACAACATGAGGGTAGCTGAAAAGTTTACGACATAGACATGGCAACATTCTACACCAGAAAACGTACTGTATATTGCAATAATGTATTCACTCACCTAAAAGTTGGACTTCGATGTGTCTGGGCCTTTCAATGAATCTTTCGATGAACATGGAGCCGTTGCCAAACGCCCCCAAGGCTTCGGAGGAGGCGCGCTCGAAGGCCGAACCCACTTCGCTCATTTCTCGAACTACCCTCATACCTCGGCCGCCGCCACCGTAAGCAGCCTGAAGATACAATGATAAATGAATATCTATACATATAACAAAACTGTAGAGATCGAATTTCTGTACAATGAAAAAAATTTATAAAAACCGAGTCAGGGGGATATAAGAAGTGACATAGAACTAATTTAGATTTTTTTGAAATTTATTGTTTCTCTTTTTGTCGGTTTGCCTGTTTGTCTGTCTGTTTGTACCTTCTAATCTCCGAAACGACTGGACCGTTTTAAATGAAATTTTGTATGGTAGTAGCTTATATCCCTGGTCAACATATAGGATACTTTTGATCCGGAAAAATTAAAGAGTTCCCGTGGGATAGTTAAAAAACCGCACCACGCGGACGAAGTCGCGGGCAGAAGCTAGTAATAGAATATATCTATTGCGTTGTGCATATAGAGATGACGTGTAAAAGTAATCTAACAATATTACATACATACTTAACTTCACGCCAGGTCCCTTGCGGGGTAGGCACGAACAATATTACCTTTTATAATACAAATTACTTGATCATGAAAATTTTTTATGTGTAATAAAAATTACATACATACATATACACATTCACACATCTATACATTACAAATATTTAAACGAAAATTTCCAAATGTAAACTTTAAATAATTTTCTTTTTTTTATATAATTGTATAACAATGGAGATGTCTGGAAGTGGGCGCTAACAACTGGTACACAGTGTGCACATGGCGGAAGTGTTCAAAAAAAAAAATGCACAAGTTCAGCAGACAGGCGGAGAGCCCACCTGATGGAAAGCGGTTAGCATCGCCTATGGTTATTGCAACATCAAAGGTACTACAAATGCGATACTGCTCTTTTAAGGGAGACTGGAACCTGGCCACTAATGCACCAAGACAACTCAAGATTGTTATGGCCTGCTCTAGACCAGGGGTGGTAGCCATCCATACGGGTAGATACCCTACCAACCGGCTGTGGGTTGCTTTGTCACCTCTTAAAACAGGAAAAAACGGATTGAATGTAAGTATAACATACCTTGAATATAACTGGAAGACCATGTTGTTTACAAAATTCCAAGGCTTCCTCCTTAGTCGTAACTGGGCCGTCTGTGCCCGGAACAATTGGCACCTCTGTTAAATAAAGTTTATAATTTTTTACTTTTTTAATACTTTACAATCACGTTTAGTTGTGTAATAATAACAACATTAAACCCGCATTGGGGTTTTGTGACGAAGCCTTAGGTGAGTAGTGACACCTCGTACCTGACTCCGGGGGCCAAGGCAAGGCCCTTGACTCCATGCTTACCTTAGCCAGTGGAGACCTAAAACTCAAGCTCCAGGGTTGGAAGTGATAAATGGTTTAGTGTTGGAAGTAGCTTCGGTGAATCTACAGCCCACCTCTCGACACCCCTTAGCCACTAATGTTAATAACCCATGTTATCCACCCCTTGCCAACTTTGTATGGGTTTTTTTAGGGGGCAGTGGCGAGTCACTGTCTGCCCATTTATCCATGCTCCCCAAACATTGCGATGGGCAGACGCCATGGTCCCCATAGCCCTGATCCCCAGTTCCACTAGCAATTCATCCCAATAGCCCGGTACCATTTGTTCTCATTTCCTACAATAGTCCTACACTGACCGGGGCTTGTCTTTGGGTGCATTTTTATATGGTGTAGACAAGGATAATCGCTGGTCAGTGTCACGCTGCATTAAGATTAAATTTGTCAAGGGGCCTTTACGTGTTGACCTTCCCATAGCCCCACGCAACCCCTCCAAAAGTCCAGGTCATTTTTATCGCCTGTGGTCTTGAAGGACAACATTATAATAAGATCAGCATTTTAACAATAAAAAAAAATTTAAGCACTTCTTACACTTCTGTCATATCTTTCCGCCTGTACGTTAATCTTTGTACACATTGCGTAGAACTGCCGGCATACTTATTTCAATTGTATTAAGTATAATTGGAATAATTAATAAATAATATTCGACACACATATTGTATATCCCCAAATTAAGCAAGTACGCTTGTGTTACGGGTAATATGCAACGAACTACTCTAGGGGCGAACCTAGACCATAGAACAACGAATAAAAATCGTTTTCAAAATTTACCATACCAGGAATCGAACCTGGAGTCTCTGAGTTGCAGTGACGTAAACCGGCAAAGACTTATCCCTCTCTACACGGAGGTATAAGTATAAAATGTAAATCAATAAATTAAAAAAAATTGCAATGTCGCGTTTTGCGCAGGCCAAGTCAACATATCTAAAAACCTCATAAAATTAAATACTAATAGATCTAAACTTCATGATAGAAATGACTATTTCAGCAATTTTGAAAAATCAATATTTAAAAGGCCAAGTCTAAAATATTTTCGACTTACTAGCTTCGATAGCAGCTTTCCTAGCAGCAACTTTATCTCCCATCTGTTGGACAACTTTAGGAGACGGGCCGATGAATCTAAGACCAGAACTGATGATCGCCTGAGCAAAGTCCGACCTGGAGGTAATTTAAAATGTCAGAATCCTTTTGTTGGAAGAGTATATATGCTGTATCACAACTTTACTTATAACTTGAACACTTATATTTATTTATTTAATTGGGTCGAATATCTAGAGTATTTTAGAGGGAACTAATTATAACATGTCGGTCTTGTAATTTCATATACAATTTATTATGGAGAGAGAGAGAGAGAGATAACCCTTTATTGCACGCCAAAATATACAATTAGAAAGGCAGTCCATATTTACAATATTTTCTAGGCGATAAATAGGCGGTCTTATCGCTCAAAGCGATCTCTTCCAGGCAACTAAATGAAAGAAATTTGAATCGGGCGATAAAGGTGGTGCAGGAAAAAGGCAATAGATAGATAAATATTCATACATATACATACATATAATACGTAAGTTATTATAATAAATGTATATATGTAGGTACTAGTAATGAATAATTTTTAACACGGCTACTCCGAGGGTCGAGGCGTCGAACCCTGTTGAATAGCTCTGTGTTACTTACATAAAAAAATAATTAGGTTTTTATAGATCGCGAGCGAAGTTGAGGGCAAAAGCTACGGTATATATATAAATCTTCCTTGAAAAATTAAGTAGCTGATGGTGAAAACCGCTTAAAAATGCGTTGCATGGTTTAGGAGTTAGCGATTTATAATATTAATATATTGGAATAAAGGTTTATTTTTTTAATATAACAATCGCCTAAAGTTGCAAAATATGTTAATTACTTTGATGTATTTTAGGCTGTAATCACAGCTGTTAACGCTAGACAGCTGTGCGTAAAAGGTTACACGATAGAGCACGGTTACTTAGAAGATATCTATTCACGCGTGACTTGAAGACACCTGAATAAAAAGAATTAGAAAAAACGACTGTGAGAAATTCCACTCCTCGGTGATATGCATTACAGCCACTTTTCAACAATGGCATAAGCATGTACCAGGGTCCCCAGATTGAATTAACGAAAAATCCCTTTAACCGTCGAAGAATTTCCCGAAAACGATACTATTTTAGAAAGTTTACACCCACCCCATACATTTTTTGAATGAAAAAATTTGACGCGTGAATGGCGGTCCACGCACAGTACCTAGGATTACGTTTTTCGTATTTTCGTTATTTTTTCATTAATTCATTAAGAAAAATCCGCAAAATTCACCAATTGAAAAATAATTAAATAATAACAAAAAAAACCCTGAATATAGAAACCCTGGCATGTACCAACATCTGCTTGTTTGGAGGTAGAATACTGAGGGTGGAAGTAACTCGTATAACTCCGGACACATTCTGTATGTATTTATTTTTATTCAAGAACTAGCTGCCCGGCAGACGTCGTCCTGCCCAGAAAAACTTCAATCAATATGCCGACAGCAGCGCCACCTACCGGATCCAATTGTGTACCAACTTAGAAACCTTCTTTGGCTCATGCCCAACAACTTTGCTAAAGATCATCACATGATCAAATGTATAGACGATTCTATAAAGGACATACAGACAAACAGTCATTTTTATATATCGTACAAGACAAGATGAGAAATGAAATGATTAATCATAAAATACTATCGACGGCTTCAAATAACTTTCATAATTATCTTCATTTGATATTTCCTATAAAATTTAATAAAAAGCATTATCAGTATTTGCATTATCTCATGGTATTATAGCTTACAATACTTTAATTTCGTGATCTTTCTATTAAAGAGAATGATAACAAAATAATTACCTTTCGGACAGTAGACCGTAACCAGGATGCACAGCATCGACATCATTTTCCTTCGCCACTCGAATTATTTCTGGGATGCTAAGATATGCTTCGACTGGAGGTAAACCTTTGCCAACTAAGTACGATTCGTCGGCTTTTTGTCTGAAATATATTTACACTCTATTTAAGGTTCTAAGGATCTAATTCAATTATAACTGTAAACTAATACTACTTTTAATCTATTTATTTATTTCACACAACAGAACCATACATACATCTTAATATTTTTAACACAATTTTGGAATCAAAGTTGTACTCCTAAACATGTGAATACAGGGTATTACAAAAAACAGATATAGCGCAATAACAAACAAAATTAATATATACAACAGGTTGCTCTTATTAATCGCTTAAACTCTCTAGTGTTACCAAATATAATAAATAGGCCCTAGGTATATTGATAAAACATGAATTCTGTCATGAAACATGGTTTAAAATACTGATCGTTCTAATATTTATCAAGAAAATGCCTCATTTATACTCATATTAATGAAAGTCACGTTTTAGTGACACCTGTTAGTTTTGGATAAAGAAAAAAAACATGAATACAATACGATACCAACCAGACGAGGCATTCGTGTCACCAACCCTATGATTTGGTTTGTAACTGTCGTCGTGTATTTTCTTTCCTTTGTAGTGGCGCAAGTATCTCAATGAGCTGGCTCAGTTTTTACTGAGTTAACGCAAGGAATTATTCATTTTTTGTTAAATTCTGTTACTTAGGCCACCAAGTCTAATTTTATTTTATACACCCTACTGACTCTATGGTTTAGTGATTTGCAAGGGGCAGTGTTTTAAACAACACGTAATATCGACATTCTTAGTCGGTAATAAATTATTATATAATCCGCGCGCAGAAGGTTTGCCGATGACTACTTACTATTATTGTATATACTTATGTAAAGTATAAACAATAATAAATTAAAATAATACGTTTATTGCAACGAATATTTATGTAACCTTTTTTGTCAGCCCTACTGACCATCGACGCGTGACGTCATGAGGCTATCGGCAATAATAGATGTAGATAATGCTAGAAGTTGTGTCCAGCTCACCTGTGCATCTGCAATTTGTCCTGTTCGCTGTAAATGGCGACTGAACGAATACCCAACTCCGTACATGCTCGGAATACTCTTATGGCGATTTCACCACGATTTGCAACGAGGACGCTTCGTATCGGCTTGTATTCTACAGTTTGGGAGTCCTGCAAATTGAAAGATGCTATTTTATAGGAGCGTGTAGGAATATCCAACAAAAAGTTTTTATTAATTTGGTGTGGCATGGTACTGGCCACCCAACATATGTTTAAATTTAGAACATAAGTGTTCTTTTGTTTTTTTATCTGTTTCCCTCCATTACTATTAAAATCGTCATTGTATCACGCACGTGCAATTTCCTTTAATAATTAAAATATTTATAGTC
Source organism: Dendrolimus pini (assembly GCA_949752895.1). NCBI lineage: Eukaryota > Metazoa > Arthropoda > Insecta > Lepidoptera > Lasiocampidae > Dendrolimus > Dendrolimus pini. Next base: position 17,615,427 of record OX457135.1, read on the forward strand.
CACAACCAATTAATATTTAAAAAAGTAGTCAACAGATCAGATTGTTCAAGTGATAAGTTCTATATATTTGAAGCAAGTAGCAAACTCTTTAATTGGGCTGACAAACAAAAACACTGTTACGTAAACTTGTTTAAAATTACGCTTGTATTTTGGATATTATACAACGGATATCGATGATCTCAGACCAGACCAGAACAAATAACGGCAACTTCGTTTTACAAAATTTATGCTGTCGGGAATGGAACCCGGACAGCCAGACGTCTCACATAATGGAAAGTGCTTAACCTATAAGCTGGTAGCCGTTTGCAACACCAGGGTCGAGGCCAACGCGTTGCCAGGCTTTTAAAATAAATAGAGGAGATGGGATTGGACAGAAGGGACGGGATAGAGTAATAGATTAGAGACGGGGGAAGAGGATCTTTAGAACTCTCACTCATCGTAAGAAACTCGATAAGTTTAAGGCTAACCATTTGTTATAACATGAGTTCAGGATACAGACTGACGGCCCACCTGATGGAATGGACATTTGTAACATCAAAGCTGTCGCTCTCTAAACGGACACTAGAAACTGGCCACTAATGCCGGAACACAACTCAAGGTTATTATAGCGACATATACCCAGACCAGGGGTGGTAGCGATCTAGACCAGGCTTTCTTAAACTGTTTGCAGTTACGGACCACTTTCACAATTTAAACAACTCCACGGACCCCTTGCAAAAAATATTTTTGTTATGAAATAAAGGCCATTTTTATATTAATAAAAATACTTTTATTAATACGATTAATACACTTACTGCTAAGTTAATGAGAAGGGTGCTGCTGTTTGGCCTCAATGAGAACGTTAAATTGTGGGCTTGTCTTCGACAAGGCAAGCCGCATGTCATCCGTGACATTCAACCGATTGCAATTTTTTATTTTTATCGTCACTAGAACCGATACCTCGCAACGATACGTAGTAGCAAATGGTATCAGAACACACATAACTCGCTTGACAAGAATAGGGCAAATTTGACTCAAAGAACACCAAAACTCGCCAAGATCTTTTGCATGAAATTCAGCTTTCAAAACTTCTTTAGATCTCATGTCAATTAAGTCATCTTTAACAAGTCAAGATTACTGCACAATTTCCTAATAAATATGTTTACAGACTGACCTAAGTACTGCGGACCCCTGATACACATGCCACGGACCCCTTAGGGGTCCATGGACCCCACTTTAAGAAACCCTGATCTAGACGAACAAATACCCTGCCACCTGGCTCTGGGGTGTTCTGTCGTTTCTGACGACAGGCCGCCCAGCCGCAGGAAATTCTATTATTTCTCCGTTCCTGCACGGATAACGTACCACTTCGCGTCGATAGTCTGTGAGAGCCGCCCCACCGAGCTATAATCGAAATAATGACTCCAGCATGGCTTTGCAACGTCAGAAAAAGATACGCCATTTAATAAATTACGTAAATTATATGACTACAGGTAAAAGCTTCATTATCGATAACAATTAATTAGTGGACAATAAACAAATAAAGATAAACGTCGGAAGTATGGCAAACTTGGTGATCGTATCATGATCATCCGCATGTAACAATTATCTACGCATTTAGTTATCTGATTAAGATACGTTGATTGATATGTTTCATAGTGTTTAATCTCCAGCTGTATACACTGTATGCATGTATATGCATGCAGTGCACGGGTATCCGTGGGTCTGGATTAAGGGCTACGGATAGAACACCGAGTGGTTTAGTGGGTATTCCCGACTAGGGTGGTAATTGCATTTCCTCGTAGGGGCTATCATCTCCAGCAGTGATAAGTTCTCAATCGAATATCGCGTCGTTAAAAAATGTCACCTCCTGGCACCACCATATATGTATTGAGTGGATTTAGGTAAAATATCCATCTATCCTTATAACATTTTGAATTGGAGAAACCTTCACAATTTTATTTATTTATTTCGAAGCTGGCAAAGAGGCAGACGATTCAGGTTTATGGAAGTGGTTACCGTTACCTATTGGCGTTCGTAAAACCAATGGCAAGGCTTTTACAATAGGACAAAGTGGAGGGAATGCCGAAATGAAAATGAAATTCAAAAGGTTACATAAAACTAAGTACGGTCTATTTCCCGTATTGCCAAAGTGGCCAGATCGACCCTTGTGGTTGCAATCGGTTTCCCAGGGGTCGACGTAAAAGAAAACTGATTTTGGGGCTCAACAAGGTCTAAAAATACACACCTATTAATCAACACGAGTTCTTATTTGAAACTTACAAGATAATAGAAGACTAATATTTGAGAAGCAAATATCATTGTTGTACTTTTAAAAAACAATTCAAAATCAATAGGCGTACGCAAGTTCGTTCAAGTTGAAAAGCTCGGCAAGTTAATAAGCGTGGATTAGTTCGTGCAAAGTAATGAGATCGAGTGTCACGACAAGATAAGAAAGTAATGTACATGCCGGCGAAGGTAAAGGCACACTTGCCTGGCAAAAAACGCAGTTTTTTGTATTACCCTTAAGTATTACCCTTCACGCATTTGAAATTCTTTTGTTTATTTCGTGTTTAAAATTGTGTTGCAATTAGACAATAGCCTATTGTTAGTGTTTTCGACTTTGTTGGCCGTTCGCAAGAATAATTAAACAGGTGTTCAGGTTACATTTTTTTGGAAGAGCCCAGCCCACGCAATCGATTGTGTATTGTACAGTTTATTATAAAACAATGCCCAATTAGCTATGGGGGTATGAGGTATCAGTTCATTTAGAAAAGGTGGTCGCCTAAAATAGTTTGGGAATCCCTGGTCTATATTCTACAAGAGTTGGCATGGTTTGGGGCATTTTTTATTTTAAGATACTCGGTATGAATAAATACATAACGTTAAGACGTCAACCCAGCATTTCTTGAACCTAACCCCTTTAACAGAATCTGATGGAGCTACAGCGCCGATCAAATCTTAAATTCTTCTATGTATATAGATTTCCTTTATTAATCAATTATTCTTACATAAATGTAATATCATTTAATTCCCGAATATTTTGATCTTATCAAGGATAAATTGGTTATTACTGAATAAGCCGTTTTGAAGATAATTATTATCAGTACTTACGGCATTGAATTTGATAATGGGACCTCGTGTAGTGTCATCAATAATAATGTTTAAATGAAATTTCTGGCATAAACCTAGAAACGTATATTATTTTATTTCCAACATTTTATTTTCATTAATTATAATATAATAAAATTTACCACTCGCTAATAAACGTAATCGAATCTACTTTTCAATGTTTAAGTGCATATTTGTCTTATTTTGTTTTGATTTTAAAACGACTTCAAAAAAGGAGAACGTTATGGTGTAAATACATTTTTTATAGTGTCAACTATTTTTTCCAAGATCCTCTCGGTAATTTAATGTTGAAGGAAGTATGTTGCCCGACGATATGTAATAACTTGAAGTCCGGTCTTTCCTGATCTTTATGATTTGTAGCGCTACCCGTATCTTCTGCGCCCTCGAAACCGACATAAGTGATGATTGCTTCTGAGCTTTCACCACTATTATAACGGAAATTCAGTGAATAATTCTTTCTATAATTCTAATTCTTTTTCAAAATGAACATTTGTAATATCGAATCACGTCTTATGATGCAACTCTTGTTTACTTGATGTTTTTCTTCCCTCCCTCTTAATTTTTTTTATGTATTTATTATATCCTAGAGACAATATTTTATACCTGAAAATATTTCGATATCCATACCAACGATTTTTGAGGAGAAAATACCCCAATATAGAGAACTTGAAGCCAGATAACATGGATAAAACGGGTAGGCCGTTCCCTTCACGGCCGGGGGGAGAGGACGACTTTCAATCGAATGCCGTAAAAGAACAGCAAGGAGCAATCATTTAATTATTCATTAAAAAATAAATATTATCTAACGAAGAAACTTACCGTGGCAGCAGTGCGGCTTTTGGCGGTACTCCACGCCTGAAACTGCGATGCGGTCGCGCGTAAAGCGCATCTTGCTTTCAATATTTGCATTTTAACTTATTCAAAATGGAAATAACAAAATTATAAGTACGAACTTAGTTTAAAACTTAATTAATAACACAGTTGCTTATTTCATTTTCGTTAAATTAGAACTACGATGACTAGACTTATGTGTTTCGTTTCGAGATTTCGGCGTTTCGGTTGTGATTCTGAAACAAGAGAAATTACAGTTAAATTACCTGTTGCCTAAATACGAAGTTCAGATAAACCCAGTAATAACATAAAACTATGTATAATGTTAGGATGTGTTTATGTCTCAGTTGCCTCTTTATAGTATTGTTACTTCCTGAGCTCCGACAAAAGACAAATTCGCACCTGCATACCTGTAGACGTCTTATTACCTTGGCGGCATTTGGACTTCTTTTGTTTACTTTGTGTTTAAAATTTGTGATTAGAAAAACAGCCCATTGTGTATTGTAATCTTTTATGGTAGTCATTAGCCAGAATTATTACTCTACAAAATTCAGTGCATTCGGTCGAGCAGACATTGTATTTGTACGTATAAAGCCCCAATGGAGGAATGAGGCAGTCGAACGATAACCACAAGCGAAGCGCGAAGGACTTGTGCGTGTTATTGAATCGTGCTTTACGTTTGGACTGGTTGTGTTCAGTTATATTTGTACCTGTGTTATACGTGTTTGTATAGTTCTTATAAATTCTATAGTAATTGAAACGCCATTTTAATTCGAGTCCTGCAACTCGTAACAGTATTATATTAGGACTGAAATGCTTTTCAATTATATGCAAATTTACTGTTTTTACGGTGCGAATATGGAGCCCTAGGGAAAGGTTACATATTTGTGCCGTTTAGGGTTGGAACATGGGCCCGTGGAGTCCATCGGGGCTAACAGTTTCTTTAAAGGCATCCGTAAGAAGCTCTTTGACACTGCCTGTGGTAATGCAGCCAGCCTTTGGGACACGCTCCCCTTTGCAGTGATTTGCAACATAAACTACTTCAGATTTATTTATTTAGATTATGTTCATATTCAGGTAATTTGTCTAACAAATAAATTAGATTCGGCTGCCATAGAGTAAATAATAACCCTAAACAAATTTAATACTAAATAACTAAAATGAACAAGTTGGTGGTAAGCTAAATAAAACTTTAACAATGCTCATTGACACTTGACATCTTTGTCTTCCGTAATCATTGCTACTGAGAAATAGCCGAAACATTGGTATAATAAAATCAAATAAATTACCGTGCTTAAAACCGGTAAAACGTAATTTTATTATGTATACTAGAAAACATAAGAAAATATTACGCTTCTTTATTGTTCATAAAGAAGCGTTCAAACTTACTCTAACTATGGATAAAGCCGTAAATCTTAAACATTATGACAGATGAAGCCGCATAACTAAGAATCGTTAATGCTCTTAAAGCTAATCCTCTACTGCTGTCAAAAAGGAACATTCTCAATAGACTGCTACCCGAAGTATAAACTAGGTTTTTGGTTGCATGAGACATCTACCAACATAATGGGGGAGATAAAATCTGACCGTTTCCACTGGCTCGGTCATGTAGAACGGATGGAGGAAGACCGGTGAGTGAAGTAAGAATACTTGGGGCGACCACTCGGTCGGCGATCGGTTGGCCGTCGCAAGTATCGCTGGAAGGACAGAGTGGAAGCTGACCTGACCGCACTACAAGCTCACAACTAACAAGACACTACGCAGGATAGAGAAAAGTGGCGTGCTCTCGCTTCGGAGGCCAAGACTCACTTTGTATCGCTAAGTCGACGGAGTTAGTTTAGTGAGAGATTTACCAGGCTTTTGATTTTTTATTACTGGAAGGGCAAATGTAGGATATAGGATTAAAGCCTCAAAGAAATCTTTAGTAACTATTGAAAAACATTGCCTATAACTTAAGAAAACAGCATTAGTAATGAGACCACGTCCATTGACGATGGAAATGTCCGATTCGACCTTTAATGACATTGTTTGGTCTAAGTAGCCTTTGTATGTAACAATTTCATTATAATAAAATAATAAACTTACGCTTATCAATAGTAATCGTACTCATAATGTATTATCTAAGTATTGTAAAATTACGTTTTGTGCATTTTATGGTAAGGTCATATAGACCGCGATGACGACGCAAGATTTTTTTGTGATTAGGGTTATGTAACAATCTAGTATAAACTGAAGTCTTATGTTTTCGTCATATATGTCCGTCTGGCTTTGTAAATCACAATTAATTGGAATGAAATTCCACAGGAAGGTGTGGTATACATATATGAAGCTTCATAATGTCGTGTTAGAACCGTAAAGCAACTAAACATAAGTGAGTGTTGTAAGATTTTTTTTATACTGTACATAGTCGTGTCGGATATCTTTAGTCAGATCTAAAATATCATTGTTACAACTCAGATCCCGACAAACACAAAACCCACCTGCATATAAGAAACAAAGCACATTTATTAACCGTCGGCATTTAAACTAATAAAATTGGAATTATTTTATGGTCGTCTTCTTTTGTTTACTTATTGGCATACGTCCTATTGTTGTATTGTGATCATTAGCCAGATCTTACGGATTTAAAATACAAACTGATTCTAGGAAATTTGGTCCACGCGGCCGGGCGGACATGTTGCATTTGTGCAATAAAAGCAATGGCTCGAGGGACGAGGCACTCAAGCGAGAACCACGATCATGGCGAGACTTGTGTACATTCAGTAATCTATTTAGTGACGGATTTTGCGTGTGTTATTGAATTACGATCTTCTGCATTACGTTTGGACTTGTTGTGTTCAGTTATATTTGTACCTGTGTTATACGTGTTTGTATAGTTCTAATTAACTCTATAATTTAAACGGCATTTTAATTCGAGTTTCGCAACTCGTAACAATGTACAATAGTTCATTAATCACTTTTTCATTCAATCAGTTGCAAGATATTACAAACCAAAGTCAAAAAGTTACAACGGTATAAGTACACAAAACGCAAAGGAAACCACGGAAAAGTCGTAGTTTTATGATAATTATTTTTTATTATGTATAGTAGTATAACTAACGTTTACAAAATACACAGAGAAAAAATGCATAAACTAGTGATAACAAGAATACAAACGAATGTTGATACTAAAAATATTCGTCGATAATAAACGTAAATTGGAAATAACGAACCTTAAGTGTTGTATAATATGATAAATTTGCATCCATTTAAACAGTTCGCGTGTGTCAAGTGTTTTGTATCTTAAAATATTGTCTAGATTTACGATTTGATGCAAGGTCGATGAAGTGCTAGTCCCATGAAATGCGTAGCATTCTGCTCTTGCATCACATTAGATAGACAGATTGTGTGAAGGATGACATGGTGATTTGGGGTGTGATAGAAGATGTATGATAGATTATCAAAGGAAAATACATAATTGTGCCGACCCCAAAAGATCGGAATATGGTGAAAAGTAGGGACTATTACATATTTTAATGAATATATGATAATTTATACACTTGTAAACTACTAAGCAAACGTAAGTTTTTGTTAAGGATTGAACATCACTTCTTTGCTATTTCATGTCTGTATTCTTGCAGGCTGAACAAAAAGTGGCCTTGGAAAGACTACGCAATAACTACAAACTAAATTACCATCGGAGTATATGAAGTAGTTAACGTTGCAAGTTTTTTATTTTGTGATCTTCATCATCAATTTAACAACAAATTCTAATGAATTATCTTTGGAGTTTCTACAAATTTAAAGTTTCTTAAATTTCATCAAAGCGAGGAAAATTAGGTCATTACAATATGTGTTGGTTTGTATATGTCTATTCAGCTAAGCGATTGACTTCTAACTTATTCTATTGGGTTTCTGGCAAGGAACATAGTCTAATCTATATAATTATCGTAATATTCATTAAATGCTGCCTCGTACTTGCACAGAGATTTCTGATGTTCATGACGGATATAACCATTGTTGGTTCGTCTCAAATGTGGATACCAGAGCTCACTGTGACGTTTACAAGATAGATAGATAACACTTTATTGTACACCAATACAATCATGAACCTAAAGACTAAAATTATATCTACTTATGTACAAAGGGCGGTCTTATCGCTAAAAAGCGATCTCTTCCAGACAACCCCAAGATATTATAAACTACAGTATTTAAAATGCGAGTATTAGTACAAGAATATCAGAATCGACAAGAGTTACAAGATCCCAGTCAAGAGTGTAATATAATTGTGGAGTTACGACTGATCTTACCAAGTAAAAGGCCTGCATAATGAACAACAACGAATAGAACGCGGCTTATCGGAAATGGCATTTTGTTTATAAAGTAAATGCAGTATACTGCTCTATTGTTTGTAAAGTAATACGAAATTGTAATTGCATTGTATAGGCTTCCTTTAATTGAAGCCAAACCATAATTCGACCGCTCCGCATGGTTTCCATCAGATTCTAATATCGAACTAATAGATGCAATTGATTTATTAGCGGGTACTATTCGTAAAATTCACGAAAATTATTCACTTCACGAACAACAATGATGCAAGTGGAGTAAATAACAATGCGAAGATGATGAAAGATTATTTTAAATATGATGAAACAAAAACAAAAATACGTTACTAAATACGAAAATAAAATTACAATCGTGTACTTGATTCAAAAGATAAGGATGAAATAGTCAATAGTGTAGGCAAATAATATCGATTTTAATACTAACAGGAAAATGTCATAATTCGACAGAATAGTAATAATTGGGTGGTCATATTTAACAAGAAGCTTATAACAGAGCAAATTTAGATAGAAGGAATGCAACAACATGTAAAATGTGATAGGCATGTTACAAGAGACCCAAAATCAAGCCCTAGAAATATATTAATTAGGTCTACAGTAAAATAGGTTTTATTTGGTAAATATTTATTTGTGAAAGTAATATAAGTATACAGTTTATAAGAACAGAATTTAAAAGATATTATTAGATTGCAAACCCTGTCAAACCAGAACCCCACCCGTGTAGAACCCCACCAATCGTGAAGTGTCCTTGGGTCGAAGTCGAATTAATCATTTTTCCAAGTTCAACGTGTTTCATTGCATAAAACCAGCATGTAATATATTACTTTCAATAAAGCGAATGAACATAGAACAGTTATATTCTAAACTAGCTGTACCCGGCAGACGTTGTCTTGAGCATAAAAATAAAAATCTAGAAACCGACTGCAGCGCTATCTACAGGGACCAATTGTTAATCTAAACCATTCTCGAATCTACTTGAATAAACACAAAAAATCATCAAAATTGGTTCCATCGTTTAGAAGTTTAGCGGCACCACCGGGTCTAATCATGAATCTAAACTATCCCGGAATCCACTTGAACACACACACAAATAATTTCACCTATATCGTGGAACTAGATGGCAGCGTCACTTACCTGGTTATTTGTTAATCTAAACCATTCTGTAATCCACTTGAACACACACAAAAAACATCACAATCGGATTAAGAAGGATTCAGCGGCGGCACCTTCTGGGCCCAACTGTGAATTTAAAGCATCCCGGGACCCACTTATACACACACACAAAAAATGAAATCAAATCGGTTGAATCGTTTAGAAAGACTTCAGTGACATACACACACACACGAACAGAAAGAATTTTATATATAAAGATTTTCCTCAGAACACCCTGCTTAAGTTTCATTAGTATCTGATCAATGCTTTAGATATATAAATTTTTAAGCACCCTTTGGGGCGTTTTCAGAACACTGTCAAAGTTTCATCACAAACTGATCAATGGTTCAGGAAGGCATATTAGACAAACAATGATTTTTATTTATATCGATTTTTGAACCAGAAATCCTTTTGAGCGTCCTCAGAACATCTTGCCAAAGTGTTATCACAATCTGAAGAATGGTTTAGGAGCGCATCATAGATAGAGACAGGTAGAGAAACAGGATGACTATAAGACCTGAAAAAATGGGACTGTGAAATAACTTCAGTATCCCCACAAGCGAAATTAAGACCCTTTAACGGAAATATTGGAGTTCACTCGCGAGGACTTGTTTTGGTCATGACTTTATTACGTTGTTAACAGATGTATCTAAAAATGTTTTCTTCATTAAATTTTGAAGTTTTTTAGATAGACGGATATAAAATATTATTTAATTTGGGTGTCAAATGATGTCTTGTAAGATAAAGTAATGAAAAACAAATGACGTTTCGAAAGCGAATCAGGTCAAGTCTATTAAAAGATACAATGACGGATTACATGAGCAAATAGTAAATATTATAATAAAGTACCTTGTCCTTGCATAGTGAGGACATTTTCTACTTTACGAGTATATTATCACTCGACTCAATATCAATCGTACTACTTAATTTCTAAATTTCTTTTCAGAGCCCGTCTCTTGCATGGCAATTCATTTTCGGTATTTTTGAAGTAGGTGTCTCTAAGTGCCCCCAATACTAATATTACAATAGTGTTAGAAAGGTCGAACTGGCATCATAGTGTTGTGATTTTGGTTGCTTTTGCAGCTACCATTGCCACTACACTACAAAGTTGTAATCATAAATTTGGATGTGTCTGTCTTTTTAGGTTCTCATTAAAACTTTTTCTAATATACTCAACCAATAAAATTATATACACTGACGGACTCATAAACTGCATCAAAGTAATAGACGACTTCGAAATAAATATTTTAACCAAGTATGCAAACTTTCTATACAGATTTAAATTGAAACCTCTAGATTGGTCCATGAACTTTAAAACAGCGTAGGGTCATATCCTTAAGTTTAAGTTTGTGTACTGGAAAGGACCTTAAGACTTTTTTTGAAGAAAAAACAGAAATTTAAGGAAAATGAAAAAAAATAAATGGTTTTAACAATAGACACAAACTTTATGCAAGGGTTTATTTATGTTTCAATAAGGTGTATTACCTCTACGTGCCCTTATTACGGATTCTAATCGGTTGCGCATAGATTTTATTAGCGTTATTAAAAGATCTTGCGGAATATTGTCCCATTTTTCTGAAAGTGCTGTTCTTAGTGCTGCCACTGTCGTGGGCAAAGGGTTTCTCGCATATACAGCTCTTTTTAAATTGTCCCAAACATGCTCAATGGGATTAAGATCCGGGCTGCGTGCTGGTCAATTCATTGTACGTATCCCAACCTCTTCGCAATATTGTCGAACTTGTGCAGCAGCGTGCGGCCGGGCATTATCCTGCATTAAAGTAAAATTTTCGCCTATGAATCTCATGTAAGGCACCACGTGATCTTCTAAGATCTCTGTTATGTAGCGATGTGCAGTCAAACTCCCTCTATTACCGTTTTGACGGACCATGTCTATGAACACAAGTTCTGTTCGCCCGTTCATCGATATGCCACCCCAGACCATACACGAACCGCCTCCAAAAGGAACACGCTCCTTAATGCAACTTTGATCATATCGCTTCCCACGACGATAGACTCTTCTGCGACCATCTGCACCATATAAACATGTCCTACACTCGTCCGTGAACAATACGGAGGTCCAATGCTCTTCTGTCCAATTCAGGTGATCACGCGCAAATCTTAAGCGAGCTTGTCTGTGAGCTACATACAACTTTGGTCCATTTGCTGGTCTAAAAGGGGTGATATCCGCTTCCTTTAACCTTCTTCTTATTGTTCGTGCACTCACGTTTACTCCACGCACTTCATTAAGCTCTGTTTTGATGTTAACAGACGTGAGGAAACGATTTCGCAGGGAAGTTGTAACAATAAATCAGTCATCACGACCGGTGGTTGCTCGAGTCCTGCCTGTACCACGTCTCCTTCTGTAAGAACCTGTCTCCACAAACCTTCTGTATATTCTAGAAACCGTAGACTGGTTTAAATTTAAATTCCTACCAATCGTTCGTTGATCCAAGCCCTCCCGCACCAATGCTACAATTTGAGCCGCTTGTTCGGACGAAGTATCCATATTATGGTTCAAAAACTCTCGATAAGTTAAAAAACTAACCCAACAATTCTGCTGGTAACAATAATTCAATTGACAAAAGAATAAAAAATCAATGAGAATCAATTTAAAACTTTACTATAAATAACACGCAAATCTGATACTACGAGTAAATTTTCTTTTCCCGGCTATATTCATTTGTTTTACTGCAGTTCTATTTTTAAATTTTCCTTTTTTTTTAGATTAAGAGCCAGTCTCTTCATATTTATATAATTTAATCTAAAAAGTTTGCATACTTATTTAAAAAAATCATTTCAAAGTAATCCTGAACTATGATGCAGTTTATGAGTCCGTCAGTTTATATAGCACTGCGTAGCCTTGTAACGTAATTCTAGATCAGAAAATGAGTTTAACAAAAAATATGTAGAATGAAATCATATTATGGCGCCATTTTGCAAACACAAAACCGTTTTTAAATTTCAAAATACAAAACGCGAAAATTAACACTGCCTGAAGTTTCTGAATTAGGCCATTTATTTATATCCCCTTTCATACTATTGTGAAGAAAAGAGATGGTTGAAGTAAAAGTTTTGCTTCGTATACGAATGGCTTGTGCCATCGGGCGATGACCCCATACCTGTTAGCTGATATTATGCAAATAAAGATTAACGAACCCAGATGCTTATCACGTGAAGGCAATAAAAAATATAATGAGAATTAACTCGCAAATCTACTACGTATCGCATATGTTATCGTATATTTATCAATGTCCTACTCGATGTTATTTTCATGTTTAATCGAATATAATATGTGTAAAGACTACATTGAGATATGATTGTGAACAGCGCACGATTCTCAAACTTCCAATGTTATAAGAGAAATAAATATCGCTGTAGTTTTCGTTCTGTGTACATAATAAATTTATTTACAAAGTACCTACATATTGTGTTTTTCAAATTTGGTATCAGCAAACCTAAAAGCTGTGAAACTTAAACAAGTTAGACTTGTTTCGAACCAATTTTGTAAAACCCAGTTTATTTATGCACATGGTCTTGGTGTAGCGCAGTCAAGGACAAGCTTATTTACTTTTTGCGCTACCAATAACGAATTAGCTTCGACCTTTATAATTGGTGATATTACCTTATGATTAAAGAATTATCAATAAATAATAAAATTAAAGTGGCTGTATGTCATTATAAAATAAATGCCGTAAACATTACTAGATCATAATATCTCACAGAGATACCGTAAAAAGAACTCTGTAGACAAGACTATAAGGCAAGAGAGGCAAAGGGAGACCATTGATGAGTTGGGAAGAGAACATAAAAAAGTAGCCGGCCCTAACTAATGTCAAATAGCCCAGGACAGAGACAGATGGGTCTTTGGAGGAGGCCTTTACCCTATCTGGGATTACATAAAATTAGTAAATTAACAAGATTAACAACAACATACTAACATAATACGTATTGTAAAAAGTAAGAAATAAAAGGCGTTTTTTATATAATATTCTTCAGCTGTACTTAGGCTTCACGTTTTTTAAGTGAATGGACCGTATTCTCGTTGTCCAAGGCAGATTGAACAAGTCATTGTAACAAATTGCAGATCAGGTTAGATAACTGCCAAGTGGTGCATGCTTTCCAGACAAAATTTGAGATCACTTCATTTGAAACACGAGTTCGTTAGACCCTAAGCTACCAAAAATAATAAATTAACTTTATAAATTATACCAGACGGCTACCAGAACGAAGGTTTTCCCAAAAGGCTGGCTACATTGCTTCGCTGAATTGCAATGATTATTCTCTGTGAGAAATATAAACCCGCCCTTTGGACATGATTAGTGTCATTTTCTTACAATCTTCTTTGTAGAAAGTCTGCCGATAGACCCCATAGACCCATGTTTTATAACCCCGCTCAGTTGGTTAATTTTATTATGTAACTCATGTACCGATAGGTTAAATTTATGATATATGAATATGTGTAGTAATATGTACACATGTGAATAAACTTTTGTACGCTGCTCATGTCTGTCTTTGACCAAGTATCGTGCATGCACGCATTAAAGAATCTTGATAAAACAAATTGGATAAGTGCTTGGTAGTCCGTACACGATGAAGGCGGCTGTAGAAGTGATCAATGTCCACTGTTTTATCATCTGGGTATAGAACACTATAAAGCATTTATAGTAAATGAATAAAAAGCTCTCAATAAAATCAACCAACATTAACATTATTTTTAAGTCTACCACTTTTTTTCTAGTAGCCATTTTGATTCAAAAATAATAGGTTACGGAAAAACGGACGGACATGACAAGTAAAGAGAATCATGGCTCCGGTGATGCGTCGTGACTCGCGAGTTCCAAGCTACCTCAATTTCGTTCCTGTGCAGTAGTGTACATAAAACATTCCCATCTTAATCTAGAGAAAACCTTTGACCTTAACCTTCGAACGTAATGCAATAACGATAAATAAATATATTTATTGTTTTTATGACTTTCAGTTCTAAAATATTCATATCTTATCAATGGGGTCAAAGTATTTTTTTTAATGTTACACTACTATTTACACTGATGATGCAACTTTGTGGCTATAATTTTGAAGATCTGTATAACATCACGTACTTAACAAATTCTTTAAATCACCGGATTCTATAGTCGGGGATACGCCGTCCATTTTTGCTATTGATTACTATCAAGCTAATTTTCCGTGAGTAGCTTTTTTTTGATGAGACGCCCAACTTTTTCTGTTACAAACATTTTCGATTGTAGTAATTAAGAGGGGTAGCAAGGATGAAAAATGTAGATTTGATGATTCTCAAAAATGTATTACTCAAGATAATTATCCGAATTATTCGAAAAAATATTCGTCCTACAAAATGTATGGTTTGATCAGAGTCAACTCTCCTTCCAACATGTATCGATAACGAGGTCATCAAAAATGATAACTAACCAGCTGATTTTTTTTCTGTTGCTTAGTTCATATTGAAATAATTTAACAGCAACATTATCCTACAAATTGCGTGGTACGTTAACCCGGTCATACGCTCAAAAGTTGTTAATACCACAAGACCATTTTTCTAATTACTAACTATAGGACAAAAATATAAAATAAAAGGTTAGTATGTTCTCGGTTCAAATAAAGAAATGTCCTACAAGAAAATAGTGTCATTAGGCCTACAAGAATTATCATTTTTTTCGTTTTCCTATTTGTAATGAACATAAAGTGAAAACTTTTTTTTCGAAATTGAAACTACTTTATTTTCTGAACTCAATATGAATAAGACCGTAAAATCATGTAAACGTTATTTTCCAACAGAAACGAAGACTTCGCTATTTCAACTCGATATCGTAATCAAAGTAATGAAAGTAAGAATTATGTACGTTTGAGGCAACCATTATTCATATTATTTTTTAACCTTAAAAACCTGTTCTTGAAGATATATGCGAAACTGATGCATTGGGATAATGATATATTTAGTCTACACCTACCTGAATTAAATTAAAATTAAAACAAGATTAAGTTTGTTCATTGCATTGTTATAAAACCAATGAGCACAGTCAATAATATATTAAAGATCATAAATGCTATTTGGGAGATAACAAAAAATGTTGTGCCTGAAATTTCATAATCACCTAAGATAACACAGTGCAAAATTCACTAGGACAAACTACTTAAAAAAAACTTAAAGCAAATGACGTAACGTGACTGAGATGTAAATGAAAAGTAAAAAAGAACGTCCATAAAGTCACTTAAAAAGTCAATATGTTTATAATCGCCGAGCGGTCATAAACATTGAGGAAATTGTAAGAATAAACGTAATAGATGTTAGGTTAAAAATAAACGTTAAATAGTATTCATTGAGACAATAATAGCGAGAGAGACCGACGCTCTTAGAAGATCTATTACTATGTTTTAACGTATATACGAGACACAATCACAACCAACGTTTATGAACGAAGGCTAATAGAGAAGTCAGTTTTAATTAGCGATATAATTATTATTACATTGACGATGAATTTAGAAAGTGTATTCATTTTAAAATTATTTATTTACGAAACATACCTTCAAAAATGTTAAGCAGAAATAAACAACAAGATAAGAACACTACACGCGTCTACTCGACACGAATGCCGGCACACAACTTGATCAACTTGTGAATTTGTGATTTGTGTGGTTATTTTGTCAGACGAAACAGGTCATAGCGACCTAATATGGCTTATCGGCTAAGTTCAATAGCAACAGACACTAGACCTCTTTTTACGTAATTGAGACTAATAAATCATCTAACTTTTTTCAACTGCTGAGATTTACAAAAAACTTATGGTAATTCGCTGCTTATTTTATCAAACTTCAATACTGGAATTAGGTCATGGACAATGCTGAAATGTAGTCTATTTAGTCGCCTGTAATTTTGCAATCCCAACACACAGGTTAAATAAAACTACCACTAATATTGCTAGCGTAATTTTTTAAGCCAAAATTTTATTCTTGTAAACTTCTTAGCTTGTTAATCTTTTTTTTATTAGAACGATTAGTATCAATACAAAATCATATGCGATAGAAGCAAATTAATAGAGTAGAGCCTAGATTCCGTTGAGTTTATGTGGTGTGACCAAGTAAGTTAAAGTAGTAAGACTTCCTAGCTAGCTATAAACATTCTTTGATCCAAATCGCAAGTAATCAGACTGAGTTGAAGTAATTATTTCATAATTAAAAAAAATCTTTTTTTATTATTTTATTGCAGGAATTCAGCAGACAGGCCGACGGCCCACTTAATGGAAAGCGGTTACCATCGCCTATGGACATTTGTCACACCAAAGGTGCTGCCAATGTACTGCAGCTTTCTAAAATCAGACAGGGTTCAGTGGCCAGGGTTCACCCTGGCCACTAATGCCGCAACACAGGTTATAACCTTATTACAGCGGCATACTCTTCTCGGCCAGGGGTCGTAGTCATCTAGACGGGTAAATACCCTACCACCTGGCTGTGGGTTGTTTTGTCGTCTTTTACGACAGGCCCCCTGGCCGCAGGAATTTGTATTCATTCTCCCTTCCTGCTGTAATGCTAGTGTTAGCTATCTTGCATTTATAGTATATATGTATATATAAGTAAAAATCAAATAAAGCTTTAAAATGTACTTATATGAAGAGTTTAATAAAAAAAAGGCATACAAAATCATAGCGCGTGGAAATCCAACGTTTTTATCAACATAGATACGTATCCCTGTATAAAACAGCTGTGAAATTATGTAAGTTTTTAATTATGAGTTATGGAATAAATATTGTGTTAAAACCTTCGATTTTTTTTAACAGTTTAATATGCAACTATCATTAACATAAAACTTCGTACGTAACACATAATTAATAGTTACCAAGAAAATTAATGTGTGTAACAATAGCTAATAATTTTAAAGAAACGATCGTGTGTAATCACTGTTTAATTTTGATGTACCTAATAAAAATAATTCAATGTTTTTTTATAATTTATATTCTTTTATATTTAATCTTTATTGAATTATAAAATAATTAAAAATTCAATATAAATAAAATATAATGTTTTCTTGAGTTTTAGCGACGTTTTAAAGATTTTAAGTGCGGTAATTTTGTTATTCCGACGTTTGGGCCACTTAACGGAAGACAGCGATTTCAAGTGTCAACGAGTATTGTTAAAAGTTTAGTTTAGCCTACCGTCAACTTGTTCATTTTTATTATTTAGTTTTGTTTATAGTTATTATTTACTCTATGGGAGCCTAATCTAATTTACCAAATGAAACGTAAATATTTAATCCAAATGGTCATCTATATAAGTCGCAGTCATTTTTCTTAAAAAAACATTGAGCGTATAATTTATGTCTTTAAATAACGTTTTACTTTCGGTTCCAAAGTAATATAAAGTCGTAGAAAATGTGTTCCCCTCATTTTCTTCTTTTTGATGAGGAGAAATCCATTTACAGACTTATCACCGTGTAGGGATTACGGTGACGGCATGTGGAGACACATCGGTGTGGCACTATCCTGGTGGAGGATTTTTTTAGTTCCCCTTGAAAAAAAAGGTTACCACTGCCGGAATACATAAAATTCCCGCGTGTCCTTTCTACTTGCATATAGCCAGGGCCACCGCAAAACCACCGCCGCGGCAAAAAATGGTGAGCGCGGAACAACTCCGCTCCCTTATCTGACGAACTTTTGCGGACGGACCCTCTCCTGGGTAGGACTTACCGGTCCTAGTGGAGGTAGGTTGCCGTTGACTGGCATACCCATTAGAATCCCTCGTATTCCCACTATTCGGTTATAGCCAAGGCTACGGGAAATAGCTATAGGCGACTCTGCGTGGGCGCCGGCCGAGACAGCCTCATCTTTTACCCCATACAACCCTTCAAGTTTTGAAATATGAACTCTCAAAGTTTCTGAAATAATGTAAGTAGCAGTCTACAAAAACACTATCCATTAAAATTAGTTTCAATAAAATCCTTTGGAGTAGTTTTTGTATATTCGATCAAATGGATTATTTGGAGTTATGCAATGAAATTTTAACAAAGATTAAACGTTGACATGATGGCCACCTCCACAGAGTCCTAGACTGACACGCACTTGAGTGATTTTCTTTCGAGATACTATATACGTTTCCCAATGTACGTTGTGTTACGTGCACCAACTAGTTCTAAGAATTATTAATACAGAGTACTTTAGTAGCTTTAGGTAAGTTTTTAAATAGATATTTTGTATCAAAACGAAAATAACTACAGATAGGATTTAGAAAGTAATTAGGCGATACGGGTCTGAGGTATCAGTTAATGTTGGCAAAGGGGTCTCTTGCCCAAAATAGTTTGGAAATCCCTGTAACGAATTAAAACATACTCGCTCAATACAATGTATTTTGGATGTAGTCCCAACCTTTTCAAACTATGCAGTAGGTATAAAAATAGTATGAAATTAAGAGTTTCTTGAGTATTTTTAGACGTCACATGCGCAATTTTTGGCACTGGAACTATTTTTGGTTGACTGAATACTCTTTTTAAGTTGTTATGTAGTTCTTGACCGCTATTAAAATTTTGTCTTATTTTATTGAATATAAAATCGCCTTCTGGGTTCAGTGATTATTTTGCCATCATCTTTGTCCCATCCTAAAGACCGGCAACACGTTAGTTTCGTCTTTGGTGTTGTAAAGAAGTGCTTTGCACTTGCACTTTCCATAAGTTGGATTGTATGCGTGTAATTATTATCAGCTTCGCAATAAAAAAGAAATCGCTATAACCTTACTTGTCATATCCATCATCACTCTTTATCCGTTCAGGAACGGGGAATTAATACAATATCCTGCGGCCGGGCGGCCTGTCGTAAGAGACGACAAAACAACCCACAGCTAGGTGGTAGGGTATTTGTCCGTCTAGATGGTTACGATCTCTGGTCTAGAGTAGGTATGCCACCGTAATAACCTTGAGTTGTTTTGCGGCATTAGTGGCCAGATTCCAGTCTACTTTTAGAGAGGGGCAGCACATTGGTAGCATATTTGATGTGACAAATGTCCATAGGCGCTGGTAACAGCTTTCGTCAGGTAGGCCATCAGCCGGTCTGCTGCACTCAGACAATAAAAGTGTATGGTACCATTTTTCTTAGAATTTCAGTATTTTATCATAGTTATCGATATTTACCTTTATGATGGTAGGACTACGTACAATACCCGTCTGAGTATGTATATATCACCATCCTGCTTATTTCTTCAGTAAAACAGTTTTGCTATGTTAAGGAAAGAAGTGGAAAGGCTTAAATCTGCTTTTAGAGAATCTTTTAGTGAAATTGACACGTGTCAAGATATACTGGTAAGTGTAAAACATAGCATAATGAGCCACTTTGTTCGATACTTGTATTTGTAAGACGAATCTGCTGTAGACCCTTAGGACAGAAAGCAAAATTACTGGCACGGAGATTTGAGAGTTATTTAACTATAGGCTCAAGATGGACCACACATGGCCAACGTCTTCAAATTATAGGCGACATGATGTCAAAAGGAGACGGCGACAACCTCGTCTGCTAGTTTACCTATCTTTCTCACATAAAAACAGTCTTGGTGTTTTAGGCGATGCAGAAAAATGTTGTTAGTTTCAATCTCTGTATTAAAATAACAAGTCACAAATAACTTATTCTTGAATTCTTTAACAAAAGAAATTTGTTTTGTGGTTGTTGATTACTAGTTTATCGTGAGCGGTTTAGTATGCAAACATAGTATTTAACACAAACATGTTATCTTTGTTTTTTTAATAAATATCAGAATAAGTCTTTTTTTGAGTTATAACTATAGAGTTATGACTATAATAATAGCTTTACTAAGATAATAATGCATAGTGATGAAAGAGAGACTTGTTATTACGGGAAATACCCTATCCAATTAAGACGTATACCTATACGATAGTTGCTGATGACATTTATTAAAATTATAAATTGATAAACCGTGACTGAGTGTGACAAAGAACGAATGGTAGGAAAAGACATATCAAGTCGACCCAAAATATTTGCAAGAAAGTGAAAGACGAGAGACCAGAAAAATAAAAATTGCACTGTTATATCATTGATTTTGACATTACGAGGTTCTTTTAACTTTCGTCAAAGATTTAGATATTGGTTCCATTAACCTTAGTAGTTAAAATTGAATTTCTAATTTTACGAATCGGTGTGAAGTGAAACTGTTAAAGAAATAGGTTTAATAATATAATAGGTATTTGCCAAATTCAAATTGTATGACGGTAGGTGCCAAATATTTTTTTTATACTTAAATACAAATTTTAACGATTGTTACATTAACCTTGTTTAAGCTTTCTGGGTGCGGCTGTAGCACATTTCTCACCGTTAAGTATTCCAAATCTAGATTGTAAAGCCATAAAAAGCGAATAAAAAATGCACAGACAGTACAAAGACCTCTCGTAACAAACTGGCAGACCTTGATCTATTTCCAATGCATTAAAGGTGCACGCTCATCTATACGCGCCGCCCGAACGATATACGCTGAATTTATATACTATAAAATAATGGCTTTACAAATGAACTAGGGTAGTTCAAGCATTCACCAGCTAAGTAAATCTTGAAGGCAAGTCTAAACTTGCCTCCAAGAAGGAGCAGGTCCAAATAAACTGTATGAAATAGTACTTCAAGCCGCGACAATACCTCGTGATATCCAAAGCGTAGGCAAGGACACACATGGAGTACTGATCACAGCTGTGGATTGAGGCACCTATCTACCAACTTTATCTCCTGGACAATCCAAAATTATACCATTCGTGTTGTTGATGATCCCATACTCAGACGGTCAAGATACGTTTAGCAATCGGAGCGGTTGCATGTTTTCTGTGCATTTTATAGCGTTCATATAATTTGGAGTGTTTTGAGGAACTGTTTTCATCCAGTTCGCTCCTCATCGATTAGGCGATCTCCTGTTTCATTGAGCCACTTTGTTTTTGCACATAAAGCTTCTTAAGAACATTTCTTTATATTGCAGATCTTAGGGATTTTTAATGCGGTTACGAGGGAAGCATTTCGGCCGTCGTGCAATATGAGATTTTACAAAAAAGATGTATTAAAATTCCTTCGGGGACGGTAGCACGTTGGTCATGTTGTTCTACATATCTATACGCGACAATAATTAGTTCCCACCAGATCGACCGGCAGTCCATCTGTTACTATTAAGAAAATGTATAAAGTATAAACCAAATTTTTATATTATATTGTATACATACAATTTTCTGAAAAAATTCGATGCGAAATTGTATAGAAATAACGATTTACGCATGAGCCGACTATTGTTTGGACCGTTTTACGGTCAGTTCATTTTTGTCCCTAAACGGACACTTCGTTTGTTAGGAATGAGTCAAGTCTTTGGTTTTCTAGTTATGTCTAGCTTCGACACCTCATCCGTATAGGAACGGAGAAAGAATACAATTTCCTGTGGCCGGGCGGCCTATCGTAAGAGGCGACAAAACTAGTCTGTTCGACTGGATGGCAACCACCCCTGGTCTAGAGTATGCTGCCATAACAACCCTGTGTTGTTTTCCGGCATTAGTGACCAGGTTCCAGTCTCCCTTAAGAGAGCAGCAGCGCAAGCGTACCACCTTTGGTGTTACCAAATGTCCATTGGCAATGGTAACCACTTTCCCAAGTGGGCCTTCTGCCTGTCTGCTGAACTCCAGCCATAAAATAAAAAAAACCTTAGAATACGAAACTAGTGGTAGTTAGTGTGCAAGTTGATTTCACGAAGACTTACAATAATTGCTTGTGCTGCTCTGCGGCGCGTATAGGTATGAATTCACCTTAAAGATCAACTCAACTGACTGCTAAATGATTTCGAATTGTGTTTATTATCATGTTAATTTTGTTTATTATTATATTTATTTAGTGTTCATTATTGTCTATTCTCACATGAGTATCTTTAATAATTTTAATGTTTGAATCTTAGTCCATTAATGTATAGACCGAGTCTACGTAAACATTTTTTTTTAACACAAACAAAAATGACTTCACACTAAAAACCGAAAACTAAATATTTTACCGACTTCTTTTTACAACATCTTGAAGACGGTGCCAAGTAAAACATAAAATAATAACAACAAATTTACGAGATATTCTAGTTTTTATGTTTTACTTAACACCAACTTTAAGATGTTCTGGAAAGAAGTTCGTTAAATATTGTTTTGTTGTTGCTTTTCGTGTGAAGTCAGTTTTGTTTTTAATATTTTTTTTCTTTTTAGTTGCGCCAATACTTTAATAACTTTAGAAGTAAAATATTAAGAACCTGTAGAAATTGTATAACTGGCACGAGTATACAAATTTATCATCTCATCTCACGCTTCGGTGTATATGCTCTTCAACAAGAATTGCTCTTGGCTTCGTTACGATCTGCTCATCAGACCCTTACTTGGTGACCATGGGAGGATCTAGGGAGTGTATACTTACGAGTAAAGAAAAAAAAATGAAAATCGGTTTAGAATTGACGCGTAGATATCGTGTTATGAAGACGTTGGTAAACAATTTTCGTGAGTTTCTCTAATTCTTGGAATCCACCAAGCAGATCCTGATATGGTAACAATGGGACCAATTCCGGAGTGTAACCTTTCAATTTAAAGAAAAATGTTGAAAAGTGGTTCACAATTGATACAAAAATAAAACATACAGACGAATTGAGAACCTCCTCCTTTTTAAAGTCGTTAAAAACATAGAGTGACATGAAGCATTTTTTTTAACTTGTGTGCGTTAACTGTTTAGCGCGTCTGCATACTGGTAACGCACTGCAGCGTGATCAGCATCCTATGCCAAAATTGGTGTCGTTTAAAAGAAGGCCACACTTTTAGAGTCCGAGACTCCGTCTTTTTATTTCTAAGATCTGAACTTTAACCCTTTAAATTATAAATTAGGTAGTGTGCCAGGTTGTAAGAAAATAGTTAACCTTTAGAATAGTACGCTTGAACTACGTGTGGCGAATAAAGAGCACATGTTTTGTGGGAGTCCAGACTGATAAAACTGCTTAAGTGTTTTAAGAATATTTTGAGACATACAATATGAACTGACAGTACGAAAATACTATGTTTGAATTTGAATAAATTTTACCCACTTCAATGGCAACAAGCGGGATAACAGCAAGGGGACTGAGCAGCGTGAGTCTATTTGTTAAAAATTGTGTTTATATATTTGTGCAGCTCATTTCCCTTGTCACTCTCCTGCTTGCTGCCTTGGAAGTGGGCATAATGTAAATGAGGCATTAGCTGATTTATATAATAAATATTACTTAATTATAGTAAATCAATCATATCTGGATATCTGATGGGTGTAAAATAGAACAACAATTCATGTGACGTACATATGTATTTATAAGAACATATTAGACAGTAATTACGATATATTTTAGTATAAACCAAGTAAACTGTTATAGATTATGATTAATAAAGCTTTACAATGGAGATTACTATTATATATGATGATTTTTTCATAGCTTCACTCTTACATAAATTTTAAATTCATATCAAATGGAAATTACACCAAAACCCTTTTATCAAAAGTAATCATTATAAGTTTTCTATAATGATTGGTCATTCAAACAAACATTCAGGACCCATTCAGGCCCACAAACCGGCTTATCACCAGGTAGTGGTCCGTTTCAAGAGTGGGGCCTCTGTAGGCTCTTGTATCCATTATTGTATTTCAGAGGCGACTATCTATTAAAATCAGATCAATCATACTTTTCTGTTCATTCATTCTCCATGTATACATGTGAATATCCTTATGATGGAATAAGGTGTTCAACACAAGCAAGTTTCTTTCCATGCATACGTCTATGATTGGCCTATCAGCATTGTTCGCTCTCTTGTCACCATAGGGTCCAAGAACAGCCTCAAAGCCTTTTAAATAGTCAAATTCAAATATCTTTATTTGTATTAAATATGGTGAAAACATGGTGTAGATAACATTAAGTTGAACAAAGTACAGCATGTTTTAGCCAATCTGGGTACACAAATGTTTAAATGAAGGCAAGAAGGTAAAGTACACTGCCTCACAGTTTTACAAAAATTAAAATTATATTAATTATTGTTTAAATAATAAAGGTCCAGAAATTCTTAAAAGAATCAATTTGAAGTCAAATAATCAATAACATTATAATAGACTTTGTCCTTTAAGAGTCTTGACCTTTGTTTTATAAAGGTTGTCATTTAATTATTTATAATATGAAGGCAATTTATTATATATTAAAGTGCCATACAGAATATACTTTTGCAAATAAGAGTAATCTTGGCATTATAAGGACAGAGTCTATCACTATTATAACGGTTTCACAGGGCTACCTGACAGTCAGTTTCCACAATACTTCTTTTATGTATTATTTTTTAAAGGGGTGAAAATGTCACCCTTAGCAAACCACAAACCAATCAGCTAATGTTCTAGAATACAAGTGAAAGAGCAGGTACCTATCCAATTACTTAAATGAGATATTGAGCTATAAATAGACTAGGTATATAAACTTAAACCAGTTCTGTATTTTAAAAATAAAAGAATAAAATCTTTTAATCTCAAATACCTGTAACATTTACGAGATAAATTCCGCGGAGTTTACGGGGAATTGTCCCATAGAATGTAAGCCCGAAAAATGCTAAATTAGTTAGAGAAAACCTTTGAAATTAAATATACATTATTTTTTGTGTACTGCACAAGTTTATCTTTTAATTGATATCTTCCAAAAACAAATACGGCAACTTCATGACGTTTAATATAGATATTTTAGAACAATTACCTACCAATATAGGGTATTGGTTCTAAAATATCTATAATTAATAGTAAGTCATTAATTCATAAACTCAATTTATTACAATACATATATTTAGTTGAAAACCCTGCCTAAATATCTTAGAACTTTTATTCTTCCAAGCTTAATTTAAATAAAATCTTTCCAAATATGTGTTGAACTGTGATATAGTAATGTAGAGGGTAACATGGAATAGGACTATATTACCTATATAGTAATTTAATAACTAGATAAGTTTAAAAAAAAGTTAAAAACTACTTACCGAATACTAGAACAAATAAATTAAACAAGAGAAGGAAGGAACTTTTTCAAAATTCGAAAGAATTTTTGAATGATTACACAAGTTGAAAACTAAAATAATAAAATTCGACAGTTCGACAGTCGACTATTTTTTATTTATTATATTTATGGCTTGGCAACTAGGCCTTTAAGCCAGATCTTAGTTTATAATATACATTAAGTTTCTTCATTTTCTTAAGCCTATGTGTAGCACAGCTGAACTGTAGGTAATCAGCTAGTGCCATTCAACGGAGTTCTTGTGACAACTCAAAAGGCCACATTTGACTATACAGTTCACATTTCTCATACATACATACATACATACATAACTTCACGCCAGGTCCCTTGCGGGGTAGGCACGAACAACAGAGCGCCATACAGGCTTATTTTTACACACCTCACTTGCTTCTTTGACATTCATAGCTTTTGTCATGCACGCTCGTCTGTTCTTAAGGCTCCTGACATCACCTTCTGCTAATACACGATCAATTTGATCATGGAAGGTGTGTCGTGGCCTTCCGCGACTTCTGCATCCATCCACTTTTGCATTGTATATCTGTTTAATCATTCTTTCATCAAACATTCTTTCCACATGCCCGAACCACCGGAGCATTCCTTTCCTTACCTTCACCCCGACACTCTCTTTCAGACCAACTCTCTTTCTTACTTCGGTATTACAAACGCGGTCCGCGAGCGTCACTCCGCAGATTTTGCGCAGTGCTCGCATCTCGACTGCGTTTACTCTACTTTCATGCTCTCTGTTCCATACCCAACTCTCGCTTCCATACGTGAGCGTAGGTACCAGCACCGCGTTGTGTATAACAAGCTGGGCTTTCTGGCTGAGGTTCTTAGCGCCTAAAAGTTTACCTAACGCTCCATTCACACTATTCCCCAAATTTACTCTTCTTTCTATGTCAGCGGTGTACCTTCCATCCCTGCTAAAAGCACATCCAAGATATACAAACTCATTCACTTGTTCCAGCATAACATCATCGACCATTATCCTTGCATTCGTTCTGGTTTCTTCTCTTTCAAACACCATAACCTTTGTTTTCTTCGCATTCAAGTGTAAGCCTCTCGCCTGACAGTCATCTTTCATCATTGTGACTAGTGTTTGCAGTTCTGATGGCGATTCGGCTAAAAGCACGGCATCATCCGCATAAAGCAAAGTGCTAACAACTAGATCACCCATCCGCACCCCAACATCCATCAATCTTAATCTCTGGAGACAGTTGTCCAGATATAGGATGAACAGCAAAGCCGACAGCACGCAGCCCTGCCGGACGCCAATATTGACGTCAAACCAGGGCGACAGGCTGCCGTCCACCCGCACGCATGCCATACAGTCCTCGTAAGTGGACTGCACAGCACGCAGCAATTGGCCATTGATCCCATATCCGGGCAATATGTCCCAGAGGTCCTTCCGCACAACCCTGTCAAATGCTTTCTCTAGATCCACAAAACCGCAGAAAACCTTCCGGCCCAATGCCAGCTGCTTCTCCACGATATTGCGGAGCGAGAAAACTTGATCCATACATCCCCTTCCATTTCTGAAGCCCCCTTGTGCATCCCACAGTAATCCATCGGATACCACTCTCATTCTCCTTTCAATAATCTTCGCATATACTTTAGATGCTGTGCTGATCAAACTGATGGCCCTGTAGCTGGCGCACTCCATACGTGACCCCTTGCCTTTATACAAGGGCACGATGACAGCGCGCCTCCAGTCCTTGGGAACCTTTCCCGTCCTCCAGCACAAGTTGCATAAGGACAGGAAAGCGTCCCGGACGCAGGTTCCACCATATTTGATCATCTCAGCAGACACACTATCGATTCCTGCTGCCTTTCCATTTTTCAGACTTCTTATCGACCATTCGATCTCTTCCAAAGTGATCTCGGATGCTGACTCCTCGAAGTCGGTCACAGACTCAGTCGTGGTGCCAGCATCCGAGATATTATCATACATTTCTCTAAAATATTCACTCCATCGCGCTAAAACCTCTTGTGGGTTAGCAAGAATGTCCCCTGCTTTAGATTTTATTCTTTCCATTCTGGAAGCTGACGAACAACCCCGAGACTTCTTAACCTCTCTCCAAAAGAGTTTGGTATTCGCCTCGAAGTTCTCCGTCAGCTTCTCTTCTTCTTTCAATTTTATTCTTTCACGCTTCTCTTTCACTAAAGCTTTGGTTTCATTCTTGCAGAGGCGATAAATTTCTTTCTTCATCTCTTTCATACTGTCATTCTGATGCAAAGATGCAATATAATCCAGCCAGGCTTTTCTCTTTCTCTCTACGCTAGATTTAACATCTGCGTCCCACCATTCGTCACCTTTCGTTGTTATATGCCTCTTTGCGCATCCACATGCTTCTTTTGCGCTTTCCACTATACTTTCCTTCATACTATCCCAGTCATTATCCACATCCAAGTCGGAGAAGTCCGCCTTTGCAAGCCTTTCTTCGACTAGGCGCGCATACATACTCCTTACACTAACATCTTCTAATTTTTCACATTTTATTCTTTCAAGCTCCCCGAAATTGGTACGCTCTCGCCTGTGCCTCCACTTCTTGAAAAGGCCCACAAACCGGCTTATCACCAGGTAGTGGTCCGTTCCAAGAGTGGGGCCTCTGTAGGCTCTTGTATCCGTTATTGTGTTTCGGAGGCGACTATCTATTAAAATCAGATCAATCATACTTTTCTGTTCATTCATTCTCCATGTATACTTGTGAATATCCTTATGATGGAATAAGGTGTTCGACACAAGCAAGTTTCTTTCCATGCATACGTCTATGATTGGCTTACCAGCCTCGTTCGCTCTCTTGTCGCCATAGGGTCCAAGGACAGCCTCAAAGCCGTCTCGTTTGGTCCCCACCCAGCCATTAAGATCACCACACATAATTAGTCTTTCGTTCCCTTCAGCCAGATCCAGAATTTCTCTCACAGACTCCCAAAACTTCTCGAGTTCTTGGGGATCCGCTGAGCTTACGGGAGCATAAGCTGCGACCAGAAAAACTCGCGTGATCCCCAGCTTTAGACGGACCCAAAGAAGTCTCGGGTTCACCAGACAATAGTCTTTCACTCCAGACACAAAGCGGGATGAAAGTACGACGCCTACCCCCCCACTTGCACGCTCGTCCAGGTCCACGCCGGACCACAGAGCAAGCATGCCACCGGGGAGGTCATCGACGTCACACCCCTTCCGCTTTGTCTCTGTCAGACATAAGGCATCCAGGCTTCTCTCATTCATTATATCAATCATTTCGTCCATCTTATCTTTCATTCCACCTCTCACATTCCACGTGCCTATACGGCACTCTGCTCCTCTCGACCCGCCAGGTTTGGCGCTGCGTGAAGGGTGGCGGCCCCCTTCGCCGCATGCGCGAGAGTTCACACCGACGGGGGCGCATCGGTGAGCGTCGCCTGCGGGGGACGCCCTATCATGCACTGCACTCGGGTGAATCTCGGTCAGAATTGTGGCCCTCTGGGCCAGCGGGGATCGCGACGTGCACGCTTCTGACATGACATTTCTCACAAAACACATAATCACTACTCAAAAACTATCAATATCCTACAACTATTGTTGAGTAGTGTTCATTTTAGAGTAATTTTATACATTTTTAGAAAATAAAACTGCACAGCACAACATCACCTTTCAGTTCCCGCCAAAAACTCCAGTCGACTATTTTTTTTAAATATTTATGGCTTGGCAACTAGGCCTTTAAGCCAGAGTCGACTATTTAAATGTCAGTGCCCACAGAGCAAGTAATCACTACGTTAGTCAGTGACATGTGTCACTGTCTGACTAACTTATTGCAGGACTGTAAAAAGGTCACAGTACGAGACTTGTCCGTCAGCCGTAGCTGTTGGATACATTAGACTGAAGACTCATTAGAGTAATGTACACACCTGGCATCGGACGTAAACTACCCTCCATAATTCAGTGTCATTAACGTAATGACATTCAATTCTATCACTGGAATATTGGAGTTTATCTAAGCAGTGTTGTTGTTGTATGTTGTAGGTGCTGAATCCGCCTACTAATCATAGATTACAACTATACAAGCAAATAAGATATAATTTTGTGGTAAAAGTTATATTGACATGGTAAAGGCAAAGCAAAAATATGATAGAAGCAAATATATATACAAATGGAACATGTCAGTACAGTAAAAAACAAAGTCTAAAAACTGGTGGATAGCAAAAAGTTCATATGCATATAGCATACTCTAACAGTAGTATTTCTACCCTCAATAGTAAAAATAGTAATTTTCAAAATATAGTCATTTTTATGTTTTACTTTGCACCGACTTCGAGATGTTTTAGATAATTTATATTAATAATAATACATAGCTTTAGAAATAAGTTATTTTATACTTTTTAGTTTTTAAAGTCGGTTTTTTAAACGAAGTTTTTTTATTTTATTTGTTACTTTTTAGTGTCTAGCTATGTATGGGTAGACCTACGAAAGGTGCCGCGCTTCTTAAAAAATATAGGTGCCAAGAAACGGGAACATAAAATGTTCGTTAAATGTAAACTACTGGGCCAAAGTATGTTAAATTTTTAGGGGACCAAATGGCAACTATTCCGCATCAAACTAAATAAGAATCACGTAAATCAGATAATAAATCTTAGCGTAATCGGTGTATATATGGAACGGAATGGATATTTTTTCATAAAAAAAATAATAAAATGAAAATTACTGGGCCATACTGTGTAAAATTTTTAGGGGACTGCATGACGGCTATTCCGTGTCGAACAAAAAAAGAATCACGTAAATCGAATCATAATCTCAGAGTAATCAGTGTACATATGGAACGAAAAGGAAATTTTCTTCTTAAAAAATGTTCATAACATGAAAACTACTAGGCCAAACTATGTAAAATTTTTAGAAGACCAATTGGAAGCTATTCCGCGTCGAACAAAAAAAGAATCACTTAAATCGGATCATAAATCACGGAGTAATCGGCGAACATACATAAAAAAAGCAACAAAAAAAGATCCCGACGAATTGAGAACCTCCTCCTTTTTTGAAGTCAGTTAAAAAGAAGGAAAGCCACTGAATTTTGAGTCTAATTTCTAATCATAAACCGATGCCAAGTACGTTGAAGCCCTGATGGCTCTCTAAAGAAAGAAAAAAACATTTAATAAAATTAAAATTGAGATGAACACAATTATTTAGACGTTTCAGCATATGGCGCTGTAGAGGTTGAATGGGGCGGCCAGAGGAAATTAAGAAGAACGAAGTACTTTTAAAATGGGTTTATTAATACACACACACACATTGCATTACTACATGTTAGCACGGCAGCCATTACACGAGAACATAACTCTCCATATATTCAATATACTCTTTGAACATAACTGAGACGGAATAGGAAGCATACAATAGACACACATAAGTATATCCGTAGACAAGCTCTAGCGATGTGCCATTGTTTCTCTAACAGACGCGACGGCAACGTCAAGTCAGCATAGCAATTTCTGATGTTAGACAGCTAAGATATTGCTTGAAAATATCAGATATTGTGAAAAATAAAACGGAAAAATCTTCGTTTTGCCTGATTTTAGTGGCATCTAGTATGTGTAGAAACATATTTACTAATATTTAGTACAACCTGACGTGTAGAGGTTTTGCCCTTACTTTTATTAAAACGCTGATATTTGGAGTGAAAGAATCATTGCATCGGCTTTTCATACCTTTTTAGCGAGTTTCGGTCATTGAACATAGTTTAAATTATTGTTTAAAACTTCACACGCGTGACTTAGCATCGGGTCATGTCGCAAATTGATATTATGTTTCTACCTTTTCTTTCGGTTTTTAGATTCTGATAATTAAATTTTTTCTTTTAATTTACATGATGTTGTTGTTGTTTTTCAAATTTGCCACAAAGGCAGGCAAAGGACGTAGTCCATACAGCCTTGTCAGTTGTATTCATTATAAAGAAGTCATGGTTATTATAAAAGGCCTAAGCCAAGTCAAATGTAATTTTATCCAATATATCTATAATGTATTGTACTCTGTGTCCATTTCCATTTTTACAAGTCCAATCCAGTCATAGTCAAAAATTTATAAATAATTTTATAAGTATCCTGGTTTCTTAATAAGTCCTGGGAGGAGCGCGGGATCTCTCCAGGGTCGTTATAAATCTTGAGGAGTGAATCGATCATCACAAGTCTAGCCATTGAGAAATGAATACAATTAAAGAAGATATGATCAATTGTCTGATCTTCTGCATTGCAATAATTACATGTGGGTGATGAAACAATTTTCATTCTAGCCAAAAATGCATTGACTTTACAGTGTCCAATTCTTAGCCTGCAGACAGTTGTATAAAACTTTCGTCCCAAGTATACATTAGACTTCGAAAACCACGGAGTAATTGGCTTAGTAGAATTAATAATGTAGGAATGCCACAATCCTTTTCCATTATTGATTTGATCCATTTTAACGCTTTCCCAATTTTCATTAATTTTGGTCTTCAAAATGTTATAAAAATCTGTATAAGGGATGGCAATACCATCAGAAACGTTCTTGTTGTCACTGTTAGCATTAGCAATGACATCTGTATTACTGTTTACAATGGCCCTGGCTAAGAAATCCGCGTGCTCATTTCCTTGTACACCAATGTGAGAAGGAGTCCACATAAATATAGTTTTAATGTTATTTTCTAAAAGGTTCAACCATGTTCTTTTGATTTCATAAATAATATAATTAACACTAGTGCTCAATTTACAGTTATTAATCGCCAATAAAACGCTCATGGAGTCCGAAATAATCAACCAATGTGAAGAAATTTCTTTATGTTGTTGTACATACTGGAGTGCAAATAGAACTGCTAAACATTCGGCTGTAAAAATTGAAATGGCCGCTGGTAGCTTAATTCCATGTCCAATTTTTATATGAGGTATGTAAAAAGCACAAGATACATTGTTTCCTTTCTTCGAACCATCCGTATATATGGAAGTATAATTGCTATATTGATTAATCTGTTCAAGAACTTCTTCTTTACATTTTAGATGATTCTGAATTACGACATTTATTTTGGAAAGTTTACTTTCAAATGAGCCTCTATAGCAAGGCCAGTTAGTATTTGCTCTATGTATATTATAATTCTGACCAAACTGTATTATTTCAGAGAAATCTTGAAGTATAAAGGGACTAGAATCATTCAAAGGAGAGAAGCTATTATAAAAATGAAGAATTTTTTTAAACAAAGGATGGCCCATTAAAGAAAATATCTTGATTATAAAACGATACTTAAGATATTTAAATCTTAGAGATAAAGGAAGAATATTGCATTCTGCTTGCAATGAAATAATAGGAGATGTTCTCATGGCACCAGTGATAAGTCTCAAATTATTATTCTGTAAGACTTCAAGTTTATTACATAGTCTTTTGTTGGATCCAAAACACAAAAATGCATATTCAAAATGACTACGAACAAGAGATTTATACAGCATGAGTAATATTTTTGGATCAGCACCCCAGTATGTCCTAGCTATAGCTTTTAAAATATTAAAAGCTTTGGATGCTTTGCAAACAATGGAATCCACATAATTTGTCCAAGAAAGATTATTAGAAAAAATAACACCAAGAAATTTAACATTACTATCTATAGGCAAGCGATTTTGGTTATAATATAATTTTACATTAAACGGTCTATGTTTATTAAAAATTACAACCTTGCTCTTATCTATGCTAATATCAAGATTTAAGTAAGAAAAATAAGAATGAAGCTTAACTAAACAGTTATTAAGAGTAACAACTAGAGAGTTAACATTTTCCCCCGAAATGTAAATAACTAAGTCATCAGCATACTGTAGATTGGAGACAGATGGACTCAATATTGAATTAAGCTTATAAATATACAAAATAAAAATCAAAGGACTAAGAATCCCACCCTGACAGACACCCTTGTGAGACAATCTAGGCCCAATTAACTCACCACTCTGATTTATTTTAACAAAAACTTGTCTTTGATGTAAGAAATTAAAAATCCAATTTATTAATTTTATAGGTATACCAATAGAACCTAACTCTGATGCAAGAATATGATGGTTAACATTGTTAAAAGCTCCGACAATATCAAAAAATATGCCAATTAAAACTTCCTTATTTCTAAAAGCATTGTAAATATCTAGATGCAGATGCGTAATACTTTCTTGTGCTGATTTCCCACGTCTAAATCCGAATTGATTGGAAGGCAATAAGTTATTACTCTCTATATAAAATTCTAGACGTGATTTTAAAAGCTGTTCAAAAATCTTACCCAAACATGAAGTGAGTGTAATAGGCCTGTAAGAATCTGGAAACCCAGATTCTTTCCCAGGTTTTAGAACAGGAATAATAATGTCAATCTTCCAGTCACTTGGAATAAGGGATTTGTCCCATAATAAATTTAAGATGCTTAAAACAACATTCCTGCAGCAAAGTTTGAGCTTTTTCAAAACTTTATAAGAAAGACCATCAAATCCACAAGTAGTATCTTTCCTTGAGTCACAAGCAGCATTGAATTCATTTATAGAAAAAGGTTTAATGAGATAGTCTAGGTCTGCAACATAAGCTGTGGAAGATGTTGTCAGAGGTAATTCAACTGTATCTGCAGTATACTTATTTAAAATTTCATAAGCCCAGTTGAGATCAGTACAAGAAGAGTTCACACGGGGAATGTAAGTTTTATTAAATTTCCTAATTTTATTCCAAATGAAAGTCAGTGGAGTCTGTCTGTTTATGGATTCACAAAAAGTTCTCCAGCTTAGAGTTCTCTCTGTTTTTAGTACTAATTTCTTAAAAGCCTGTAACCTTTTGAAATTTATATAATTAGATTCAGTAGGGTCATTTTTGAATTTAACATAAGCAGACTTTGAGTTTAATACTGCTTCAGAGCATTTGTGATTCCACCAGGGAAGAGTAAGTTTCCTATGTTTTTTGTTAGACTTGGAAGAATTGCAGGAATGTTGTTGTAAGGGCATAGACTGCTGAATAGCCACTTTAAATAGTTGTGTAAGAGTGTTATAAGTATTTTGGGGATCACTATTATCAAAATTGCAATCATGTAATAGTTTGTGGGCATGTTTAGAATAATCAGACCAATTAATCAGAGGACTGTTTGAGGAAAATTTTGGACTGGTATTAGAGTTATTAAATCTTACACTGTTAAAGAAAAAATTGGAAAATACAGGGAAGTGGTAGCTCCCTGAGGGGTCATCACCAACATACCATTCTGAGGAAAGAGATAAAGATGGTGAAACTATAGTTAAATCAAGAGCATTTTGACGCCATCTATGAGAACCTACAGTTGTTTTATCTCCATTATTAAGAATAACAAGGCCAAAATCATCAACACTTTGCAAAACATCAATTCCTCTTGCGTCTGTATAATCACAACCCCACGCAGTATTTAATGCATTAAAGTCACCAGCAACGATCATTGGTTCAGGGAGACTGTTAAATAAATTATCTAATTTTACTTTACTAAAGGAAGGGGAGCATTGCTTAGGACTATAAAAAGTAACTAAAGTAATAAGTTTATTGCAAAAACTTAACTGTATGGCAATATTTTGTAAAGAATCATCGTAAAAAGTGTCAAGTTTTTTAAAAATTAAAGAATCATGAATTAAAATAGCAACACCATTATGACTATTACCAGAATCCAGGCGGACAATATTGTAACCACGGATAGAAAAGTTATGATGAGATAGTAACCAAGTCTCACAAATAAGAGCAACATGTATTTGATTCTCATATAAAAGCTGTGTAAACAAGTAGCGATTACTAATTAAACTCTGTGCATTCCATTGTATGATTTTTAAACAATCCATAAAGATATTTATTTAGTATTTTTAAAAATATCCATGAGAACATCTTTAATAAACTGAGATGAGATTGATTTGTTACTAGTTTTATTTTCCGTTATTATTTTGACTATTGACTTTGTCATGAGGTCCATTACATCTACAGAATTAATTAACGAAAGAAACTGTTCAGATTTGGATTTAGTGGGTAATGAGGGAAAAGATTTCTCATTGAAGAGGTCATTAAACTTTCTTTTCTCAGCCTGCTCTTTATTTTCTACAATCATTTTCTTTTTGATTGGGCAACTACCAGACACACTAACATGTGGTCCCTTACAGTGTACACATACTGCTTTATCAGTGGAAATTGAGCACTCTTTGTAAGTGTGTGGTCCAGAGCAAATCGAGCACCTGATGGCGTTCTTGCAAAACTTAGCCATATGACCATATCTTAAACATTGAAAGCATTGTTTGACTGGAGGTATATAAGTAAACAATGAAAAACGCCAACCGTGAATATCCACAAATTCTGGTAATACAGATGATGCAAAGGTAATTACTACAGTACCTGTAGGCTCCAGAGAAAATCCTGAGTCCGTAGTAATTTTTCTCATAATTCGGCGTACACATATGATCTTCCTGTGGCTGGACAACAGAGTAAAGATTTTTAAATTGGATAAATTCAAGGGAACATTTCTAATAACACCTGAGACTTCTGTGCTGACTGCTGGGATACTAGCTTTAAATTTATAATCCATAAGAAAAGTCTTGTTGTTTAGAAATGCATTTGCTAAATTAGATTTTTCAAAATGAATTCCAATCTTGTATTTGTTCATTGATTGGAGGTATTTAATACCCTTAATGAATCGCTTTAGGTGGCTAGCTAAAGAAATCATGTCTCTAGTTCCGATAGGTTTACCCTGATCTGCAGACTCCAGGAAAACAACAAAATCAATCAGAGGTGAATCCTCGGGGTACCGTCGCGTGTAGTCAGTAACATAGTAGGGTTTAAACTTATCCTTTTCCGAAATTTCAATTTCTTCAGATACGCTGCTACTATCTGAAACCTCGTCCGGCCAATCATTGGAATTCCCAGTTAAGGGACGTTTTTTCTTTTTGGGCATTATGCCCTAAAGTAATAACGAACTTTTTATTTGTAAGTTAAGGTAAAAAGATACGAAAAATTAATTAATAATTAAGTTTTGAAAAAAAAGCGCCTTCACAAATTAGCAGTTCCCGCCTTTTTCCAAACTAATCTTAATTTACATGACGTTTGATGTATTTTATTGTGAATGTGACAAGTTGCAAATTTTTGAGTTTTATTATCATTTTTCATGCGCTTTCGCAGAATTAGTTAGGTTTATAAAAGAAAAGAAGTAACAACTTCATTAAGTTCATTAATTTAAATCTATACTCGTATAAAGTTCGTTAAGTTTTGCTCGGCGTTGTATAATAGTCAAAAGATATAATAAAATAAATACCTAAATATAGGTATACCGTAAAACTTAAGTTTTAGCTTGTGGTGTTATAATTTATATTATTATACAGTTTATATCAACACCCTCCGCGTACATCTCTCCTTAGAGACTAGTGTTCTTTGGCGTACATTCATTATAGCAATGGAGGAACCTAAATCTATAATTCAATATAGGAACATAGGAAATTGTTGCCGAACTTGTTTAGAAGATTTATCAAATAAAGAAATATTTGATCTATTCTCAGATATCAGTGATTCTGTTAACGTTGCCGAAATGCTTAAAACATGCATTTCCGTGAAGGTAAAAGTTTTATTCATAAGATGTGAGGCTAAGTTCCGCTTCCCTTTGCACTCGCCTTACCCTTCTAGCTTATATTGAAAAAATCGGACTTGTCCATAACAAATAAATGTGCCTTATAACTATACTCCACCTGTAAGGAAAAAATGGCATTTCATTTTATTTAGTCCTATTTTAATTTATGCATATATATGCAATTTTGCCTCATTCATGTCCATCACAACAGATATATTTCATTAATTTTCTATTTTACAGCATAATTATGTGTGCCTATATACTAGAACATTCTTTTAAGAGTTTAGGTAATTGTACTAAGCTTATAATAGCTTAGTTTACAAGAGTGTAATGTTACAACATAATGTAACAAGATGCCTTCTGAGTTGTAAAAAGGTCAGAGATGAAACAGCATATTATATATGAAGTATTATGATACTGTACAAGTAAAATATTACACATATTAATCATAGGATGGATAATTACATTCACTTTGCATGAGTATGTATAAACTTGAAAGTGTCTGTTTGTCATCTCTGTATTTGTGTATTATTCATTCAATTCAGATGAACCTTTACACAGCTGTTATTGCTACTCACATGGAAGGTTTTGTAATATTCAAACACTATAATATAGTGCTGAAGTTGTATAAGTTATAATATAATATAGTAGATTATGAGAAAATTATGAATTTTTGGTTGTTTTATACCACCTGGTGGAAAGCCTTTATCATTGCCTATGGAAATTTGTAACACCAAAGGTGCTATTAATGTGCTGCCACTCTCTAAAGGGTGACTGGAACCTGGCCGCTAATTCCGGAACACAACTTAAGCTTGTTATGCTGGAATACTCTAGATGTTTTGTTTAAAATCATTCTTTAATTAAATAAATTTTGGTAACAAAAGTTCATTAAATAGGTTTTGTTGAATAAATTGGTTTCAAATAGTTTTGGCTGGACACCTTTAAAGCACAGCCATATAGTATGGTAAGTTTTCTATTACACAAAAACACATGTTTGAATTAGATTTTCTTAGAAGGAATTTAATTTTCACAGAATAAACCAGTTTATTTAGTATACATAAAACTCTTTTTTTGTTTACAATCTGAACTAAAGAGTGGACCAAAACTGGTTACAATCAATTATAATGTTACAAGTTACGCAGGACTCAAATTAATATGCCATTGGAAATACTATAGAATTTATTAGAACTATAAACACATATAACATAGGTACAAATATAACTAAACACTACTAGTACAAACTGCAATTCAATAATATGTGCAAAATTTCGCAACTATATCGCTTATTGAATGTACTACACACGTCTTGCTACTATTGTAATCCTCGCTTGACTGCCTCACCTCTCCATTTGGGCATTATTTTTAGTTTTATACTAACTATACAATACAAAAATCTACCACATGGACTGGGGTTTCCAAGAAACCGTAATTTGAGCATCTGGTTAATTATTCCTGCGAACAGCCAACAAAGTCAATAACAATAGGCTATTATCTAATTGCAAATTTTATGCACGCGAAGTAAACAAAAGAACTCTGAATGCGGGAAGGGTAACAAACCAGGTGCACATTTCTTTGACAGTATGCAACAATAATATTCCTTGAATCTGAGAGGAGAGGCATTTTTTCCTCAATGCTGCCCTCTAAATCAAGTCTCTCATCTCAAAGTGCCTCCTAGTAAAGGCCTGCTCATGTCAGTTCTGCCTGCCAGGGCAGCATGATGCTACTATATAGCTATAATCAATTAGAAGTAGTTAATTCTTAATCAGTTCTAAGGCCCTGGTTTTCTTTTGTCAACAATTTAATTACCTGTCCTTTTCTGATTTCTTTTCCAGATTTCACCACATGACAAGTTACCAAAGAATCTGTGTAAAACTTGTTATAATAGTTTAGTTAGTTTTCATGCATTTAAAATTCAAGCACAAAACATTGACCAAAAATTAAATGAGCACTTCTGTATAAATGTTGTATGTAATGAAAACAACAATAAAATTAAAGATGAAATGGTGCTTGATGCCAAATGTAAGGATTTTAAGAATGAAATTGATGATTATGATGGTTTTGCACATGGGAATACTGAAAATACAGATATATTCTGTGTGCCACTTCCTTCAACAGTAGATAATATGTTAGATTATGATAATCATTGTGAATCTAATAACAGTGTGCCATTAGAAGCTTCTATAGCTAAATCAAAGAAAATTAGTAAGCATAAACATTTACAGGAAGCAGTTAAAGCATATGTTAATAAAAGCCAAAGTACTGAAAAAGAAACATATGAACAAATGAGTTTTGAATGTGATATTTGTGCAGCAAAATTCAAAACAATGAATTCACTCTCGGGTCATAAAAGAAAACATACAACCAAAGGCCGAGTGTTGTCATGTGTTTCATGTGGTAAAATCTTTAAGAAAATAAGCCATTTGAAAAGGCATGAATTGACACATGACACTAAAAAGCCTTACAAATGTATGTTATGTAAGAAATCTTACAAGAGAATGGTGCTTTTGGAGGAACATTTGAATAGACATAAAGATGGTAGTGCCCGCAGGTGTCCATTCTGTCCAAAATCATTCTGGCATATGGCAACACTGGCAGAACATGTGAAGAGGCACACCAATAGCATGCAACACTTGTGTTCAGTCTGCGGTAAAAAATTTAGCTCAACTGGAAACTTGAAACAGCATCAGTTGAGGCATGCTGGAGAAAAGAGTTATACTTGTGAAATGTGTCCTAAAACATTTGTTAGTAAAGGTAAGACGGGTATATCATCTTGTTCTGATATTTATTATGTATTGCCAATCCATAAAAGGAGACAGATTCACTTTCATACATTCTTGGGCCCAGATTGTAAAAAGATGAGACTCATTGTAAGTCATGTTTTCATTAGATTAGTTATTTTACGTGAATTAATTCACTCACATAAATGATTATGGTGATTGATAACTTATGCTTTTTGTAACCTAATTTTTAAGATATCTCATCTTCCAAATCTATACCAACCACGAATGAGTTACAATAAATATGGTCCTTGGAGCCGGATTTTTGCAAATTCAGTATAGATATTGTATCCAGAACGATTTAATAATTGATTCACTAATTATGTTTGCAGGTGAACTGAAGACTCATATAATCACACACACTGGCGAAAGGTTGTTCAGTTGCGAAAAATGTCCTGCAAAATTTACTAGGCGCAGTACATTGCTGAAACATAACTTTAGGCATCTGGGGATAAAGCCATATAATTGTGATACATGCCCAATGAAGTAAGTTTTGCATATTGTTACAATTATCATATGGTTACCACCCCTGGTCTAAAGTATGTCGTCATAAGAACCTTGAGTTGTGTTCTGGCATTAGTGACCAGGTTCCAGTCTCCCTTAAGAGAGCAGCAGCGCATTTGTAGCCTTTGGTGTTGCAAATGTCCATATGCGATGGTAACCGCTTTCCATCAAGTGGGCCGTCTGCCTGTCTGCTGAACTCATGCAATAAAAATTAACTTCATATCTGAAGTGCCAGTGCCAATAAACAACGCTCTGCTAGCATCTAGAAAATTTAGTATCAATGGTGACTTTTGATGTTTATTGTAATTAAATGAGTAGATAGATAGATAGATAGATAACGCTTTATTGTACACCATTACAGAAAACACAAATGAACTTATAGCTTAAAAATATTCTATATGTGCAAAATGGTAATGAGTACCTACTTTACAGAATATAAAACAGTTAATAAACATAATTTTTCCCCTATAGTGGGAAGCCCGAGCCCAGCAGTGGGACATTTATGGTCTGTGTTATTATATTATTCTTATTATATGTTTTACAGGTTTATTACCAAGAGTCATCTAATTCGCCATTGTCGAGTCCACACTGGCGAGAGACCGTATCTTTGTGAGATCTGCGACCGTACATTTACGCAGAGCAATGATCTCGAAAAACACAAAAGAGCACATTTCGGCAACGAAATATATGAGTGAGTTTCTTTTTATGGCTTCATAGTTATTTCAGCAAAATGGAACTATCAACACTCGTGTAGATGGCACCGGATGGCACCACTTTGTCGTCGCGCTGCATTCTGTGTATATGCGAATGTTGAAAATCTCGCCTATAGTAGAATTATTTTGTCCGTGCAGTTTGGGTCATATAATAATCGGAGCGGTAAAGCGAGTATTTCGCTCTCCCTGCCACTCATGGGCCTTATAGGCGGGCATAGTGATGCGCATTATTGATGTGGATAAGCGTTATCGATAGTGTATTTAGTTTGTCATTTTGTGGGTTAGGTTAGGTTAGATAAAAAATAGATAAAATAACGTATTTATTAAAATAAGAATAATAATTATTTAAAATAAATTATTAATTAGGTATCTAATGTATTAAAAGATTATAAGTACAAAAGTTTAAAATGTAACAAGTTATATTAAAAATAAATATAAATACTTATATCTAGTTTAAAATTAACAGCAAAAAAGATAATAATGATTTTTATAACAATGATAATCTTTCTTTGAAAAGAATGAGTTTTTATCGATAACGGCGTTGCGCCCGCGCAACATGCTCACCGCCCTAGCCGGGCTGAGGCCGACCTATGATTTATGACCCAAACTGCACGGATAAAATAATTCTACTATAGTCTACACAGTTTGACGGCGCGGTGGCGGTGTTGTGTACGCGTGCTTATGTTTTCGCCATGTTCTCTATATGTCAGGAGTTGCCAAATGGCTGACCGCGGTTCGCATCCGGACCGCCGACCCATTTTCTGTGGACCGCGAAATATTGAAATTTTTCTCATTGATATGTAAAAATATACCTTTATTATTTTTAAAGTAAAATAGCTTGTATTTAAAAACCTTTTTAATAAAAGCTTTATTAAAAAGGTTTTTGAATACAAGCTTTTGAGATCCTGGATATCATGTAGCAGCAGAGTGCTAGCCAAGACAAGTAAAACGAGCCCAAAAACGACGGGTTTATCTTGTTTAGTACAGGAGTTCCTATGGCTACCTTCCGACTCCATCATCAGATCAGCTCCATGGTACCGTACGTATTAGTGGATTGTCACGCGATATACATATGCTTGCAAAATTTCAGCTCTATCGGAAACCGGGAAGTGGGTCAAATTTAACTTCCAAGATTCTACCCGAAGTTACATACATACATTCATACATAGGTAGATCCATTGCAAGTTAAATAAAAGCTTGTAATAAAACGACTTGTTTTATTGGAAGCCAGGATTGGAGTGACAATTTAATTTTGTTAATTTATAAATGTGAAATCATGTACTTTCCTATATATTATATATTTATATAGCCAGTACTATTTTGATACTATACTACAACAATTTCCGTAATTACATTTGTTTAATAAATATTTTATTATATTTTTCTATAAAAGGGTTGTGCGGACCGCGATGGTCGTTTCATTTCTTAAAACGGACCTCGAGTGTCACAGTAATTTTTCTTCAGGAATAATTTGACTACAAGAAGTTGTAGTATTCATGGCACTACACAGTAATGTAGTGAAATTGTGAAAAAATAAAGATTAGAGATTACTATTGCTATCATACCGATTAAGCCGGCCCTAAAAGCTGCAATCAAGACGATAATTTCAGCATGACCCTACCACATATGAAATATATATTGACCCAATTTTTATTAATGTATTTTTAATTTGAGGTGCCCCTTATGCTTTCAACGCTTCCGTCTGAAGATGGAACTAATTCAGCACGAATCGGAGCACTTTATATCATCGAAACTAGAACGAATGCGTGTTAATACAGAAAATGTCATAACAACACCACTGGGACCTGGCAACATTGAAAACTTGGCCGAAACAAATAGTGGGATATTGATTGAACATTGATAAACCCCACTATAACATATTCTACTAAACTCATCTGAGACGATAATTCGTCTAAATTAAAATGGTATTTATAAATGCATGTAGCGCTATAGCCTTGTTACTTTTTATTTAGACGTATTATCATCTCAATCATCGGTTTCAAAATGACGGTTGTTCTATAATACGAGTCTAAATGGTGCTTCAATTGGGATTGTTCACTTTTTTTCAATCTAGCTATTTCAAAAACCATTTCGAGGAATAGTGTCCCTAATCATTTCTGTCTAGTTGAAATTCCAAAAAACGTACGATCTTCTTATATTTTGTAAGAAATGCGTTTGACCTTTCTTTGACCTTACTAAATTCAATCAGGTGGGCCGTCTGCCTGTTTGCCTGCTTCAGGTGTAAAAAAAATCTAGCTGTACATTATTTAAGTTCTGTATCATGGATTTTCCCTAAAGATCACTTTAAAAAATTTAACGATAACTATAGAAAATAATAATGGTTGAACACGAAAAATTATAAGCCTAGCGACAAAAAA
Organism: Dendrolimus pini; assembly: GCA_949752895.1. Taxonomy (NCBI): domain Eukaryota; kingdom Metazoa; phylum Arthropoda; class Insecta; order Lepidoptera; family Lasiocampidae; genus Dendrolimus; species Dendrolimus pini. Next base: position 17,658,832 of record OX457135.1, read on the forward strand.
CACTGAAATGATCACTATCTCAGTTTATTAAAAAGCGTCCACTGAAGGGCAGCAAATTAAGATGGCGCCATAATAGCAAGTGGAAAGTATTTAAAAATAGCGCCACAAATAATTAGAGTAGGAGAATAGTATAAAGAAGGAAAGAAAGACTTCCTCTTTGTCACCGCGCATTTTACGAAAATGTAACTATTGCATGTCTCCTCATGGTGGAATTTTCAGATAATTTAGTTAGTTATCTTAATAAGTGAAATAGGTTTCAAAAATTCAATTGGTCAAAAATTTATATACATACATCTCAATACGAGAAAGTATCAATACTTTTCCAAATTATAATTTTTAAATTTTTCAACCCAGCACACTTCACTTCGTTTATACTTTTTCAACTGATCCCCCATACTAGATGCTCCTCCTTACTCTACCCTCCATACCCCAAATGATGAAAAGAAATGTGTATAGGCAAACTAATACTTTGTGTTACCACCCAGGCAGCATGGAATGATCTGGACTAGAAAATGTTTTCGATAATAACATATTCGTTTAAAATCTATAGTAGAATTATTTTCTCCGTGCAGTTTGGGTCATAAATAATCGGAGCGGTGAAGCGAGTATTTCGCTCTCTCTTCCACACACGGGCCTTATGGGCAGGCATAGTGATACGCATTATTGTTGTCGATAAGCGTTATCGATAGTGTATTTAGTTTTGTCATTTTGTGGATTAGTGATTTAAATGAAAGAAAAAATAAATAAAACAACGTATTTATTAAAATAAGAATAATAATGATTTAAAATAAATTATTAATTAGGTATCTATGTATTAAAAAACTATAAGTACAAAAGTTTAGAATGTAACAAGTTATATTGAAAATAAATATAAATACTTATATCTAAGTTTAAAATTAACAGCAAAAAAGATAATAATGATTTTTACAAGAATGATAATCTTTCTTTGATAAGAATGAGTTTTTATCGATAATGGCGTTGCGCCCGCGAAACATGCTCACCGCCTTAGCCGGGCTGAGGCCGAGTTTGATTTATGACCCAAACTGCACGGAGAAAATAATTCTACTATAGTGCCTTTAATTTTCTATACCAAAACGCAATAGAAGAACTTTATTCTTTTCTGGGCGGTTATCGTTCCTAATATTATTATAGTAGGTAGATTTATGTAAAAAGATTGATATTTTCAGAATTTTTTATGTTATGTTAGTTTTTCTGTTTTTGATTGTTATTGTATTCCTTTAAGTCTATTTTATATTAATAAGAGTTTTTGGCGGTAGATGAAAGGGGACGTACTGTGCAATTTTATTTTCTAAAAATGTGTAAAATTGCTCTAACGTGGACAATAGTTGTAGGATATTGATTTTTGAGTAGTAATTATTTGTTTTTGTGAGAAATGTGAACTTTATAGTCCAATCCGGCCTGTCGAGTTTTCACAAGAACTCCGTTGAATGGTGTCAGTTGAATACCTTATAATGCAGCTGAGCAACATTGGAATGTGTATTAAAAAGCACATTAAATCCGCTTGAATCAGTTGAAATTCGATTAATTACGTGTAACTTAAAAAGGCTATTTTTAAGTTTTAGTTTTAAAATAAATTTGATTGGATGTAGATCCATCTTTAATATTATTAGTGATGACATTATAAAGGCCCTCTTGATGATTGTTTGTATATGTAGTTTTTACGATCCCGCTCGAAGGACCAATAAAAATGACAGGCGGAGACTGTACCATAAGAAAATGTATTTTCTAGAAAGCGTAAAATAATGTTTACTAAACCTAAATTATATAAAATAATGCAATCTACTAAGAAGGACAGGGGGTCTAAAGGTACCGCTTTGCAGATTCGTGTTAAGAATATGACAAAGTATCAAAAAAACTTTATGACATGTAAAGCATGTACCACCTGTATCTCTGTGCACGTGTCGATTTCAATAAGCGATTCTCCAAAAGCGGCCGCTTTAGGCCGCTTAGTATTGTCAAGTTTTTGGTCCGTATTCTGGAACAATACTCTAAATATAGTTCAATTTTACTGGTCTTGTAATTGAGTTAATTCAATATTGACACCGTTCAATAATATGGACCATAAAAATTAAATAAATAAGCTCCAAAATGTTTATTTTTATGATAAAAAGCAATTTTAGAATACGTCTGTAAATTCATTTTGATTAATTTTCATATCAAGCGCAGGGTTATATGAGTAAATTTTTAAAAGTACCCGGGGCTAAGAGAACTGTTTACTATACGATTGTTTCATGTGAAAAATAAACGAAATATATTCTTTACTGCGTTCATTCTTATTGACAACCAGGACATGCCAGCGAATTCGTCCATGCTTTTTTTTTATCGCAGGAGATCAGCAGACAGGCAGACGGCCCACTTGATGAACAGCGGTTACCATTGCCTATGGACATTTGCAACACCAAAGGTGCTACGAATGCGCTGCTGTTCTCATTAGGGCGCCTGGAACCTGGTCACTAATGCCGGAACACAACACAAGGTTGTTATGGCGGCATACTCTAAACCAGGGGTGGTCGCCATCCAGTCGGGCAAATGCCCTACCACCCTACCACCTGGCTGTGGGTTGTTTTGTCGCCTCTTACGACAGGCCGCCCGGCCGCAGGGAATTGTATTCTTTCTCCGTTCCTGCACGGATAAAATTAATTTAATTAATATTTTCTTAAGTTTTCGCGACTTGTACACATAATAAAACTACGTTTTAACGGTTTTAAGCGCGGTAATTTATTTGATTTTGTTTTATCCGACGTTTCGGCCGCTTTTCAGTGGCCGTGGTCACGGAAGACAAAGATGACATTTGTCAAACGTGTATTGTCAAAGATTTATTCAGCCTACCGCCAACTTGTTCATTTTAATTATTTAGTTTTAAATTTTGTTTATGGATATTATTTACTCTATGGGAGCCTAATCTAATTTACCACCGCTTCACAACATGTTGTGGCTTGAAGAGAAGAAGCGGCGCAAGAAACTCTTCAGCAAACATGCCTAATTCTAAAAAAAAAATATATAACATTAAAATGAGTGGAAGGAAAAAATAAAAGAAATTATCAGTCAAGTCAACGAAACAAACCAACAAATGTCATCTTTGTCTTCCGTGACCACGGCCACTGAAAAGCGGCCGAAACGTCGGATAAATCAAAATCAAATAAATTACCGCGCTTAAAACCGTTAAAACGTAGTTTTATTAATTTAATTACTTTGAAATTCCCACAGGATTCCCAGGACACAAAGATGATAATGTAAAAAGAATGTAATCTAAAGTTTTAGTAATAACTGTCGAAATAAGCTAATTTTATGCACCTGAATTTGTCATTATTGTCATGTTTGTCTATTATGTAGACATAGACGGGGATAGATAAGTATAACTAGGACGGTTTGAAATAAAGAATGAAAGTTTCGATGAGAACAATCATTTCTCAAGTTTATAGATATAATAATTTTTCGTCTATAAAAAATGCGATAGTTACACGATATGTCTTTCCGTTAAGCTTTCACGGAAAACTACTAGGAATACTGGATCGGTTTTGCTGTAATTTTGTTTAAATGTAGTTTTAGTACGGAAAATGGACATAAACACTTTTCATGCCGGGAGCTGGAATAGTTTGCGATATAAAATGAAATTAGTCTTGCGAGTGCAAATAGCACTAACATGAAAACTTAGTACAATGTACCCTGTATTAACGCCTGCTCTTTAAATAAGAAGCACGCACTAGAGATTGACCCGCGGCGTAGCCGCGGGTTAAACTCTAGTAAAAATATATATTTACACGACAAATTGACAACTTCCCCTTTTTTGAAGTCGGTTAAAAATATAGGGAGTCCAATGAAAGCAGTTAAAATTTTGTAAGGGGTCTTCGTGACTCAATAGTTTGGGGACTATTGTATTAAATAATCGAAGTAGTACCGTTAAATGTGCAATAATTTCCAGTGAATACATTACTGTTTTAACCACACGGGACACGGACATAAACCACGTGTATACTACATAAGTTTACGGACTCGAGTTTAAAAAAATCTTTTCTTCATTTGATACCTTTTTCCATGCAAGCTGGGAATATAATCTGGGTTACAATATAATCATACACTTTCGTATTAAACCGACACTTATGCATTACCGCAATCACAACTATGGCTTACAACAGACGTCAAAAGGTATATTTTACATTTAAATATATAGAGTTAATTCTAGTTAGAGATTTTGCTTCACATAAGCTCGTATTTTATGAAACTTATGTACAAACTGACGCCTGAAAATCGATAAAGTTATAGTAACTCCAGTATCTAATCCAGGTGTGCCGACTTGTAGCTAATACGGTTAATAGATGTGGTATTTATAATAGCCCTGCTACACCTGGGAAAATGTTACTGTAGATGTAACTGCTATTTGCGGTGCGATATTTTTATTTTATTTAGGGCATCGAACAATTCCATCACAAAGATAAAATAAAAATATAAACTTGTGGCGCAACCAGCGATGCTGCCCACAACTATAATAAAAAAAGGAATAACCACGTCTATCTGACAGTCTTGATTTTATAAGATTTGGTGATCAGTCGTCAATAGATGTGAAATTCAATACAGTACTTGCCTAATATCTGTTAGTTATGAGAAACAGATACAACCATTGACAACTCTAAATTTTCTTTTTGTACAGAGAACAGCTTAGAAAAAAATATGTCAGCTTCTGTTTAGTATTCATTGTAAGTTGTAACGTTTCATTATCCTGTTAATTCTTGAATATTGTTGACAATGTAGCTTTTCATGTAACTGCGTCTTTACAATCAATTTTTAAACTAATACAATAACAGAAAACTTACTTATATTTTATATTGTATTCTACCCATAGTCCTTCAAGACTATAAGTAAAATACTGAGCCTAGGTCGTCGTCTTCTATGGTAATGGTATGGTAAGGTGTCCAGAAGGCTACGTCATCTCGATGGATCACCGTTGATGACTCGATGTGTCGTTATGATAATTTGTTGTAGAGGGTCATGGCCCCAGGACCCCACGGTCCAAATGTTTCAAAAGTGAACGGCACAAACATAACTTACTGAGGATTGCATATGAGCGCCGCTTGAGTGATTTAGCTGCGTCCGCTACCGAATCAGCTGGCTGTTCTAAATGTGTTTGGTACATGGGATGCGGATAACCAGTCCACGCAGGTCGCATCCCACACCAAAGGCTTGCTACGTCAATCCTTTGGTGTGCGATGCCTCACTGAAATGAACTGCGTTATATTTTAAAGCAATAAGCACTTACGTATTTGTTCAGTCACTAATGCAGGTGGAGCAGGACCATTAGAACGAAGCATTTTGCGTTTAGTTTCTAAGACGACCGTTGAAGAATGAAACATTTTGTTAGAATCTGTTTACTCTGATAAATTAATTTGGTACTTTATACCTTATAACATGTTTTGTTATAAAGTATATTATGTAAGTCATGGTAGTAATGGCTTGCGCACGTGTCTCTAACTCAAAGGGCGCGGGTTCGATCCTGGCCAAAACACACGCACCACGTAGGCTGTTTTCTGACCTAATTTGCATATTAATATTACCACGTGCTAACAACGGTGAAGGTAAACATCGCGATGCAACCTGCACATCGGGATAGCCGATGTGTCAAAGCTGCTAAGTCTCTTTGGACAAGCGTGGCGGGTATACTGTCCGTTCCCCCTATAATGGAAGGCCCGAGCCCAGCAGTGGGACATTTAGGGGCTGTTGTATATTTGTTTTTTATAATTTAACATGTTTTAACTCTGTGGAGATACATTTTCATTTCATTGCAATAAAGTTAAAATCACTCAGTGTATCGTCGGTACTCTTATAATGTGGAAACATCCATAGCAATAGACGAGGAAACAACTAGGAAATCCAACATGTTATATACGTTAGGTAAGCCACATTATGTATTGCATTAGATGGGCACGTATTGTGAAAGGCAGAATGTATGTTTATGATATTCCTATATTATTTCATACTAAGGCATTCAGCGAGAAATATATACGCTTATGCCCCTTCTCCACTTGCGTTTATGTTAGTGACTCCTAATGGGTCTTCAAAATTATGTATTAACATTTAGCTAAATGTTAATACATAATTTTGAATACTTCACTAATGCAGCTGCATTAGTGAAGTGCACAACCATCTGAGTTATTGATTAATGTTTAAAGTCATTAAAAATGTCACATCTCAAATAACGCGTTAAAACATTGGCTACACTATTACAGTAGTTAGAGTAACACGGCGCAAATGTAGCACAGTCATTTTTAAAAGTATTTGCATAGGTATACTATATGCCAAGAGAAAGGCCTTTGGAAAATTATTTTTTTTGTTGACTTATTTTAATTTTTAGTATTTTTCCATGTTACATACGTAATTGTTTGGCGTTGAAGCTGTCAACGGAAAGCGAATAAGAGTAAAGTACTAATCTATAGTATAGCCTTCTCAAAGTGGAGTTCACATAGGGTTGCATCTCTAAAATTTGGCAACCAGGACAAAATGCGTGAAAACCTCGGATTTTGGAGCCTAGAACCTGGAGATGTCAATAGGTTTAAAAAAAAACTTAGTATTAAAAAACAGATCAAAATGTTATAAATCATCTTTGCGATTCACTGCCGGTGTCACTGTGGCGAAGTAGACGTGCTCGTTCGTCGGTTGATCGCGGCATGTCACGCTGCCATCGCGTCGTCTGGCGGCGGCCCACGTCTTGAAATTTTTAAACCCGGACTGCAAATGAAACTCCGCTCCGACGCTCCCCGAACGCCCTCTAAATCAAGACAAACCGGGGAAACCCAGAGGGATGGCAACCCTAGGTACACATAACTCCTAGAAGCAAGCCAGTTAATAATAGAGGATATGCTTCAAAATTTACGTAATGGCAGCTGCTTAGTTATGACCATTGCAACACGCAAAACTAAGAATCGAGTCAATTTGCGACAAGACACAAACCCACACATAAGAACAGGCATATTTATTACTATTTGTGACTATATTTCTTTTTTGAAGTGAAACTTCTTTATCGGCATTGGAAAAAAATTTACCGTCACATTTTTCGGTTACGCGTCATATCTTTCAGTTACTCGTCACATTTTTTCCGTTACGCGCCATCTTGCCCCTACCACGGCCAATTCGACCGTCGTACACGGTCGGAGTAGATCATTTTTCAAATAAAAAATAAAAACTTCGTTTAAAAAAACCGACTTCAAAAACTAAAAAACTCAAATGTATAAAATAACTTATTTCTAAAGCTATTATTATTAATATATATTATCTAAAACATCTTGAAGTCGGTGCAAAGTAAATCATAAAAATTACTATAATATTTTGAAAATTACTAAGCACCGACTTTAAGATGTTTTAGATAATATATATTAATAATAATAGCTTTAGAAATAAGTTATTTTATACATTTTAGTTTTTTCGTTTTTGAAGTCGGTTTTTTTAAATGAAGTTTTTATTTTTTATTTGTTACTTTTTAGTGTCTAGCTATGTATGGGTGGACTTACGAATGGTGCCGCGCTTCTTAAAAAATATAGGTCCCAAGAAACGAGAACAAAAAAATGTTCTTAAAATAAAAACTACTGGGCCAAACTATGTCAAATTTTTAGGGGACCACGTGGCAGCTATTCCGCGTCGAACATAAAAAGAATCACGTAAATCGAATCATAAATCTCAGAGTAATCGGCGAACATACATAAAAAAAGCAACAAAAAAAGATCCCGACGAATTGAGAACCTCCTCCTTTTTTCGAAGTCGGTTAAAAAAAGGTCATAAAGAAGTTTCACTTCTTACGTGTGTACACTAGTACACGCAGACATTTTTATTTTAGAAATAAATTATTTCTATATAGAGCCAGTTTTAAGGAGTTCGCCCAAGGGTCATATAAGACAAAGGTCCTTGGGTCCGCCATTGTCTTGAAATCTAGAAGTACGTAAACTTATTGATAAACACTAGACTATGAAATATCAGAAGAATCTTTAAAAACAACCATCTATCATCTGAATGAGAAAATAATTTATGGTTCAATGGTTAAATAATCAACCATTACAGATAGATAGATAACACTTTATTGTACACCATTACAGAAAACACAGAAGAACTTCCAGCCTAAAAATATTCTAAATGTGCAGAATGGGCGGTCTTATCGCTAAGAAGCGATCTCTCCCAGACAACCCGTACAGCCTTAAATAGTAATAATAGAATTGTCCCTTAAAGATTACCTCTATGTAGATGTAGGTCATTTAGTAGGAAGCGTGTTTCACACGTTTTGATATCTTTTCATAAAAGATTTTTTTATTAATCAAAAACTAAACTGATAACTTAAGTATTTATATTTCAATTTGGAGTCTTAAAGTCGATGTTAGATGGTTCATTTAGATGTTTTAATTTCGACGAAACAACTAAAGTGATTCATAATAACAAAAGCTTGATACATTCAATATCATTGAATACCATTATGTCCTTTCAGTTCTGAGCCCTTCAACCATTTCGTAATAGACGGATCAATTAAATTGGATCTATAATGCTGAAAGATTAGCATTGTAGATTCGTATTTAATTTTAGGTATACTTTGTTGCAAGTTTATGAAATCGTCCTTGTCCACGGCTTATTTAGGTTTCTATTGTTCCGTGACTTAATAATAAATATTATTTTCTTTATTGGATTCACAGAAATAGTATACAGTAGAACCTCTTTAAGTTGAACTTGAAGTTGACACCAAACAATTCGAGTTAAAGACTTTTGACTTATGGAAAATTTCGACTTTGTAAGGAAATATTCGTCTTGTAGAGGTTAAGATTTATTCAAAAAATCGAGTTTTAAAGGTTGTAAAATAAATATTTCTTCATCACTAGTAGAGAACTCTTCAATGAAATTATTATTGTATATATATCATTATATTGTATCTGTATGTATTTGTATATTTATTTCTTAAATTAGTTTGATTATTTATGTATGTATTGCCTTTTTCCTGCACTACCTATATCGCCTGATTCAAATTTCTTTCATTTAGGTTCCGTGAAAGAGATCGCTTTGAACGATAAAGCCGCCTATTGTATTGCCGAAAAAATATTGTAAATAGGATCTGTTTTTGTAATTGTATATTTTTGTGTCTAGTAAACTGTTATCTCTCTCTCTTTCTTCACTACATGTAAATGTAAACTGTGGTCCAGACCGAATGTCCGGTTTTCTTTATGTTTGTCAGGTCAAGAAAATTTTGGTAAACCGGTCAAAACATTGTTTAGTTTCAAAAGAAATTCGTCCATTACCTGCCGAACGCGTAAGAATACTCGAAAGTTTCGTTCGACGCGCCGTCAACCCGAATTGTGCGTTTTCTTTAATAACTGCTGGTTGCACTGAGTTCAAAGATGTACCTGATGATACCTATCTCAGGCGATAGGTAAAACCACATAAATAATATCTAGATTATTTCTGTGGGTAAAACTTATTAAAAACACCAGTATCAGTATCATCGAGTACTAAATATATGAAAAAGTGCATTGGCTCTTAATTTAACATTTGATGCTTTAATATATAAAAAATATCGTTTTCATTAAATTTATATGTTAGTAAAAGAAACTTGTCTAATTTTTTCGAACATATCTGGCAACCCTGATATTTCTATCACTATATTACAGATGTTAAAATATTTTATCAAAATAATTTCTACTATAGAAACTAGTTTGTAGTGGCCAATTTCTATCCTTTCGTACAGCCAAAGAAAGTTACGCTCCGTCGATTTGCTAACGAAATCGTTCGCGCCGTATTCAGATATAATTCTATGCAACCGAATGGAATGTACATTTGCATACAAATGTGTTTTGCTTAATTATAATATAATAATTTTTGATTGATTTTAATATACTCGTAATTAATTAAACTAGGTCATAACATTTGTGCGGGGTCAACCACTTAAACAATCTCGAGATGATATAGAATCTACATTTTTCTAGATTTTTCTTGGTTTCACGTTTTATTATTCAGGTCATAGAAAAATGATATTGGGAATGACAACCGCTCAATAAAAATATTAGACCAATAGTTGGCTCTGTATAACTTCTCTCGCTTCTTGCCGTTTTACTATACACAATATCTTTTTAGACCGCATCATGGAAATATTGAATATAATAATAAATTTGTTTAAAGTGTTTGACTGATTTTGTCTTAAGCGTATCTATATTTCTTTTTCATGCCCAGACTAATTTGAAAAACCTTACACAAGTTGACATCTCGCTGGACAGTTTTTTAGACTTCTTTAGTAGGACTCCTCATCCGTATCATCAATAATGAGACTGAAGTAATGGTTAGCAGGGAGCATTACGAATTTAGATGCATTCCAGAACAGAATTCATTTTAGATTAGCATTATATTGAGTAAATGAATTATAATTAATATTAACAAAAGCCTTAATTGACCTAAACAACAGTCCTAAATTGAGTGTGAGTTGTGTGTTTAATCTGTTATTTTAATAATATTTCGAGTGGTAATAATTTTACCGTTCGTAATTTGCAGAATAAAAAAAAAACATTGGTCATCTATTAGATGCCTGTATCACGGAATTCTCCAAATGCGTAGCGCAGATTCTATTGTCATTTGGACTATTGACCTGTTCACATGGTACGATAAAGCTTAATAATATCAAAATATGTTGTGCAAATTTGGAGAAGCCTAAGGATATTATTGACCAAGGACAACATGAGATTGACAGGAATACTGAATGCTTCTCTGACGGTTGTTACTTACATTACCTATAATATTATAACATTTTAAAAGTGTATAGTCTTATGTTTCTTATATTTTTTGTGTTTGTCTGTTTGTTCGGGATTCACGTAAAAACTACTGGATCTATTTCGAGGCAGTTTTCGTTGATCAATAAGAAATTCCCGGAAATAAAATATACGGCACTTTATATCCCGATAATCTTACGGAAATTTTCTTGGTAGAGGCTTAAAGTGGCCAGCATTGAAAAAAATGATTCCGATGCGAAATTTTTAATGATTGATAAAATCCTCAGTAAATAATTTTATCTGTGTATGCCTTTAGTAACTCTACCTATCCTACATTTTACCGGTATGTCTAGGATTCATGTATTTTCAAACTAAAAATCCATTACCCTGCTGAAATAAACTTTGTTTTTATATTTAACAAAATAGTTTATTTTTAGCTTAATTTATTTATAATTTAGTTTATTTTTAATTAGGTGTTTGAAATGTTATTTGATGAAATAAAATACGTTTACACAAAATATCTGTAATCTTTGTTACCTGTCCAACGTGGACAAGTCTGGGGCAAATGTACTACTCAAAATTTAATTTTCCATTTTAACTGTTTCCACTTTTGACCACGCCGTTACCCTTTACGGCCTACCGTTTTACGCTTTATATACTTTATGAATCAAGTTAATCGCGTTGTTTGGCCGTACGGTAGGTCTTACGATCTTATTAATAAGGGTCATATTGTTGCATCACGCGAGACGGCGAAGAAAGGATCGGCGGTAGGGTTCTGTCAGTTGCCGCATAGCGTATACGCCGCACGCGCATGCCCGCTCAAATTTGAAATTTCGAACTGTTTTGATTGTGTATGTTATTTTTTGGATACATTCTTGAAAGGTCAGTGATGTTATTTTAGATTAAAATGTTTGATTATTTTGTTATATATTTTATAATATTAGCTAGTGTAAGAAGTGTGTGTCCCCGTTTCGAAGAGGGCTTATTATTATTTTATTATTTAATAAGAGGAAAATTAAATTTTATCTCGAATTTTGCCGATGATATTTTTTTGTAAATTGATTGTATTTTTATAGACGTAATTAATATCTTCTATAACTTAACTAGCATAAATACTAGACTATTCATTTATAAAATCAACCTTACAATAATATACCTACCTATAATGCGTATCTATACAATTAAAACAACCTCAAGAATATAAATGACTTAATTAAAAAAAAGTATTAATAAATAAATCTATAGTAGTGTTAGTAGTAAAGTATCCTATATTATTTAGCAGATTACTGCCAGCTTGCTTTGTAAGCAATTAAATAATTTTTTAAAACTAATATAAAACTGTAATTTAAAAATGTAGGCAATACATATATAACCTTTATGAAAATTATTTACCATCTTTAATGTATAACATTTACGTAATATTTTCATATATACAACAATTTTCTTTGATCTTAAATATTTTTTATTAAAGTTTATGATATGGCTAAATAAAAATTGGCTTTCAACTTAATATTACAGATATTATTTCTGAATATTCGCGAGATAATGAAATAACATTATCTCGCGAATATTCAGAAATAAGCAACGTTTGCGAAACATTAAAAACCTGGCCAATTCTTTCATAATCCGACCCTAAACGGTTAATGAAATAATTTAGCATTTTCTCTCTTACGAAATTATTCACTAAAGAAATCTGAATTACCCAATATTTGTGTCTGATTTGTGCTTAAACCTAACTCACCGTGACTATATTGGGACACTTTTCTTATTTCAAATTATTTACATAACCTTTATGCCTCGTTTAATATGCCTGCAGTAGTAGTCGAAAATTGACAATACATATCTATTTCCCCGATGAAGATGCGTATTTGATTTAATTGTTGCTATCTAATCATCATCCCTCTTTAATGCGAAATACAGAATAGTGTATTTCTAAGGATAGGTAAGAGAACGTTAAAAATAACGGTTCATTGCATGACTTTGAATAATAAAAGAACTGAATACACTTCTCCTTTTTTTAAACCTTATACCGCGCTACTTTCCATAAATTTCTTAAAGAAGCTTCGTTCCTTTGTCATTCAGAAAAACAACATTATTCACCCAGTCTGTAGTAAAATGAAATTCTATTATCAAAATTGTAATACACATAAAGTGAAAGAGCAATTTATTTATAAATTAAATGTAAATTTTGGCGATGTGGAAACGTGTCCACGGTCACAGACCATAACAGCTGTATATTTAAAATTTAAAGTAATTATAATCTAACTAGACACTTACGCAACTTGTGTAGTCTGTGTTCTTGAATCTTAAAGTGAACGTTAGTCCGGCTCGAAGGACCAAAACATTGAATGGATTCAAGGTCGTTCACAGAAAGCTTTGCACCGACCGCATTGAAATAAACACTGTTCTACTAGTTTTCATAGCGTTTTGCAAACTAAACTAAAAATCTATGAAAAAAGTCGGAAATATTACGAAAATAGAATTGTAATTACCGTCGTTCTTTTTTCTGAGATTTATTACGTCACGGACACTATCGTCCGCTGACAATAGTGATTAGTCTTAAACCCAGCATTTCAGGAACTAAAGATTCTTCCAGAACATTCGCGAAAATTTTTCCCGGTTTGGTAAAAAAAGTCTTAGATAATTATACAATAAGCTACAAAAGAATACCTATTTATGAAAGCTTTTAAACCCTGTATACATAGTCATGCAAGGTTTAAAAGCTTTTGTAATTAGTTTTTACTAAACGATTATCACTTCTAGTATTCTCGCTTCATGGTTTCGATACTTGTATTAGTAATTGTAGAAAGGTAGTGCCACTCTACTAGCCTAGTATCGATAACAGGAAACGAATGTGTTGTTGAATAAGACCTAACTCGACTATTGCGTATATTATGTCACAGCATAGTAAGAAAGATTATATATCTACTGTTATGTAGAACTAGATTTACCTGTTTGTTCACATGTTCTGTCAATTAACCCATAAAATCGTTTAATATTTTGAGATAAAATATATTTTATCCTAATTGGGAATATAAACATATTAGTTAAGAATAACATTAGTTTAGTTTTCATAAAATATGATGATGTAAGTCAGTCTGTTTGTGTTTCTTTAACAGTTACAATGCTGTATGTACTCGTAGTAAAGAAACAAAAAAATAGAAGTGGCCGCAATATGTAACTGAGGGGTATTATTTTTTTAAGAGTAAATAAGCGTATGTGTCGTTAGGTACTGATGTTACTTGTATCTTTATTATGTGAATGCGTGTTATTATCCGACATTTTTTTTAAAAGTATGCCTCCTTCTAACTATGAACAAATGGCAGGGACGTAATAGCCTATATAAACGATGGAGAAAACGATGTAATTTTCTTTAGATTTCTGTCTGTTCGTAGTTTTGTCTGTTTGTCTATTTGTTCTGGATTCATATAAACACTATTGGGCTGATTTCAATTCGGTTTTCGCTAATATTAAGCTAATTCTTAGACAATCATCTCTGCTCTACTTTTTATCCTGGGAATCCTGCAGGAATTTTGCTGGGAAAGATTTAAAACGGTCGGTTTAAATGATCGATAGCAAATTGAATATAATAAAATGTGTGATTTTTATTCCGGGAATCCTTGGGGGATTACCCTGGGAGCGAATTGAAGTTGTTCGGATGCATAAAAAAATAGCTTATTCCGAACTGTTTCCATTAAATCAATAGCTTAATTTTTTTTTATATGTTACGATATTTTGTATCACGGGAATCCCGTGGGAACTGCAAGTCAAGCGTGGACGAATTCGCGAGCAAATGTATGAAAATGAAACTGCGCCGACTCCGTTTATTTATGTAAATTTTTCTGTAAACTTTTTTTATTGCATGAGTTCAGCAAACAAGCAGACGGGCCACTGGTGGAAAGCGGCTACCATCGCTATGATCATTCGCGATACCAAAGGTGCTACGAATGCGCTGCTGCTCTCTTAAGGGAAACTGGAACCTGGCCACTACTGTCGGAACACAACTCAAGGTTGTTATGGCGGCCACCAGTGGTGGTAGCCATCCAGTCGAACAAATGCCATACCACCTAGCTGTGGGTTGTTTTGTCGCCTCTTACGACAGGCCGCCCGGCCGCAGGAAATTGTATTCTTACTCCGCTCCTGTACGGATAATATACGGCGAGGCGACATTATTAAGTAGAGATTAGAGAAAATGTACCTACTATCCAGACACGATAGCTAGTGTATTTGGAAGTCCACTGTTAATGCCAGGATGGTGGCCAATAATGCGAGCTTTTCGCTACATTTGAGTTTAACTGATTAGTAAGACTCGCTGTTCTCCTAACATTTTCACACGGTCCAAACTAGTATCAAACACTGTTTAAGAACATGTGAGTTTCTTTGGAGAGTACCAAGTTATATACGCTTGTGTAATGTAGGGAAAAAGTTGTTAAATTAGCAATGCTGGTCACGGCCCAAGTATTTTGGATAAGAACTTGTAATGCTGATTACTTCTGAAGTTTGCGGGGTTCTAGGTTTAGTATAATAAGGAACTGGTAGTGAAATGGCAAAATATAATTAATTAAGTTTCTCTATGACTGTTCTTCTGTCCTTCTTCGTACTTCACAACCGTTTTATTAGTTGTTTTTTGGCAATATATCATCAGTGCAATTTCAGAATCTAGCAACTGAGATCGTTGTTCCAATAAATATTTGAGCATTTATTGTTTTGCCACCTTTGTTAAAGTGGGTAGTCTTCCTGTCTGCTGAACTCCTGCAATAAAAACAACATCAACAAGGCGTTTCATTGGTAGCTCAAAAGGTCTAAAATGCTCAGTTAGTCGTTCCACAAGGCGACTGCGGTCGTTGTGGTCGTGGCGAAAACGTCACTAATGACGTCATCATTTTCGGACACATAATGCTCACAACGACCCATGTCAAGAGGTAGGTCGAATAGCCGTTCCAATTGTGTTTTTTTTAATAGCTGGAGTACAGCATACAGGCTTAAGGCCCACCTGGTGGAAAGCGGTTACCGTCGCCTATGGACGTTTGCAACATCAGAGATGTCAACAACGCGCTGTCGGCCTCGAAGAAATTTTATTACACCCTTTTTGAAAAACGCCATATCGTAGCGCTGTGGGAAAACCTCGACCGGGAGCTCATTCCAAATCCCCACCGTACACAAGAGAAACGTTCTACAAAACCGTTGCGTACATGAGCGAAGTGGCTCAAGGAAGTGGGTGTAAACACCCAACCGATGGCGAGCGGTGCGATGGTAGAAAGCGGACGAAGGCACCATTCTAAACAGTTCTTCAGACGACTTTACCGTCGGCAAGCAAGTGGAACGGGAAAAATCGCGGTTGTGAACGTGTTCGTTGTGAGTCCCTCATGGAACGTAGCCTAAATAGGCCACCTGCCTAATGCCAGCTTAGCAATAAAAAAAAATGCGATTATAAGTGGGTAAATAAATAAATGTGTTGGCAATGACAGCGTGACATACTGACACCGCTTTCGATTACGTACTATAGTGTAAATTGTTTTAGGTGAGTAAAAAGCAAACGTAATTTTATCTAGTGATTGTTCCAAGTTTCTTGAATAATTTTATTTGCTTTTCGCATGTTGCGTTCTCAAGTCCAAATAATTATGTTTTACATTCGCAACTTCTCGTTTTGGATACTTACGTTTTTTTGCAAATGATTCATTAATTATAATGTATCCAGATTTTTATATGCAATTACAGTACTGTTTAATTAACACATTATACAATGACAACAGTCCAAGGCATTTTCTCTGCCGAAAATAATTTAAGTTTCATATATGTACATGTATTTATGTATATCTATAGTTTGATATCTACTTTAGTATAATAATTAATTATTCATTGAACTCTATTATTCCAGTGATCTAGTATAGGGTTGAGAATGCCGATATTTCGCGACTTTTACTTTAGCCTCATTGTATTTTGTATTCTGTTGCAACTGAAAGTTGCCAAGTCAACTGAAAATATATTGAATCCTAGTTCGGGACCTTGTTGCCTAACGGACTGCACAAAGTAATCGTATTACTATTGCTACTACTTGCATTAAATCTCGAGATTTGCCGTATATTCTTGCTTTAAAAACATGATTATAGTACAACTTTTGTTCATTTTTAAATAGGTTTTATTAACAGCACAATTTGACCTTAGAAAACAAGGCTTAGCCAAACATAGGCGCGGATCCCTAAGAAAAATTTAGTCACAACCACCCGAAAATAGGCCAAGTGCGAGTCGGGGTATGAATTAGCTCATAATCATCATCATCAATACAGTGCTTTCCTACAGATGTTTACAAAATATATAACGCCCTGACCCAGATTTTATTTTACTTTTAAATAAGTAGATATATGTGCACCCAGCCAGTCATTTCTTTTTTCCAATACTAGTAATAATGTGCCAAAAAGAAATAGATATGTAGTAAAAAAATATGACATAACATGTCACGAGCATATCGTCTACGATGAATGATGAAGTACTCCGCTGCGTTCTGAATCACGCATGATTAATTTTTTTTATTTTTTTTTATTCATGCACTGGATGTAATATCAGCCTATCGTCCAATATACCGTGAAAGTGTGACATCACAAGTCTTTTAGGGTTGTGGGCATAGCCATCATGCCTACAACGGGTGACTGCACTTGGCCAAAAAGTTCCATAACTAACTCAGGCATCGGTTGAAAGACATCTGCGTTTCGAAGTGTTAAGTGTGGAGATAACCAACATAGTCGGCCGTTATGGAAGTCATCCAACTGCGCGATCTCTTAGGCTTAGCATCACATGCTGGTACTTTTGGAGTCTGGCTGAGCTTCATTCACCGTTACCCAGCACGCAAGTTCGCATTGCGTTTATGAATATAGGCGTTGGTGTTTAAACATTGTTCAACGAAGACCTCAGATGAAACAAGGCATTATTCTGCAAGCTTGTGTTGTGTACACGTGGTTTTTGTCTGTGTGGGTTAGTAAATTTGTAATGTATCTACTGGAAACTATTTATTTACCTTAATATAAAAATGATATAAAATTATATATTACATATTGTACGGTTTAGAACGCGGAATTTTGAAAAGACCAAATGCACAACCACTTACCTTGCTTGCTGTGCTGCGGGAACCCTTCGATTATGGATTGTAACTCCTCACATTCACTGGCACGATTTCTTGATTGGCTAAGTGTATATATTTGAAAACTAAGTAAAAACAACGAAAAGACAGGAAGGTCGATGCGGCGCGTGCGGTGTAGCAAGTAGCACTGATTGTCCGCGTGAGGGCAGCATCGGCGTCGATAGCTCACACGGGGTGGCGATGCATTTGTATGAAATATACCAAAAATTTGGAATTTATAAAATACGCGGAAAAATTGATTATGCTAATACGGAACATACTGCCGGCGTTAAAACCATCCATGGTTTTAAAGGAAAAACAATGAAGTAAATACATGAAAGTTAAAAGATTAGATAGAAAGTAAAGGAAAACTTTAGGAAATTAAATTTGAAAGGAAAATGAATGGAAAGGAATGTTGAATAAAATGTTAATAAGTATAAAATAAAGCATTATTTACAAATAGGTATATGTATATTATTAAATCAGATACAAGTTTAATCGATTGGTAACGGACAGATTTTAATTACGGGTCTTGTAAAGAGAGTTCTACCTACACGCAAGGTAACGACGCGAGTAACATTGTCTGAACCCGGGTGTAGCTTATGAACGATTGCAAGCTGCCACTGCAAGGGGGGAAGGTTGTCGTTCTTTACAACTACAACAGAACCTTCTACAATTGGAGCATGATGAGGTAAATTTTCGTTCCGAAACCATTTTTGTCGACTTTGCAAACTAGAAAGATATTCAACGCTCCACCGCTGCCAGAAGTGTTGAATGGCTTGTTGTATAATTTGCCAACGTTTCAAACGATTTGGTTGTTCTTCTGAAAAATTATATTCGGGAATAGAAGTAAGGGGAGAACCAACTAGAAAGTGAGCAGGCGTCAACGGGAGGGGATCACTTGGATCATTACTGAGTATACTCAGAGGACGAGAATTAAGAATAGATTCTATTTGACAAAGTATTGTATGAAACTCTTCATAGGTCAAGAAACGGTTACCAATGACGCGATGAAGGTGGGTCTTCATCGATTTAACCACAGCCTCCCAAAGGCCACCGAAATGACTCGCATATGGAGGATTGAAATGCCATTGAATACGATGAGTTAAGAGAAAATTTTGTATAGGAAATTTAACTGCATCTGATTCTAAAAATGAATACAACTCTTTTAAATAACGATTACAGCCAACGAAATTACGCCCGCAATCTGAATATATGTCCGAGCACAAGCCACGACGAGAAACGAATCTGCGTAAGCAATTAAGAAAAGCTTCAGTAGACAGATCTTTGACTAATTCTAGATGTATAGCTTTCGTTGACATACATATGAATACACATACGTATGATTTGAACATCGATGAATTTCTATAATTATCTCTCTTAGTATCAAATGGGCCGGCCATATCAATTCCTACGTGAAGAAAAGGACGAAGTTCACTTACTCTCGAAGCAGGTAGGGGAGCCATAGAGGGCTTCGGAGCAGAAGGACGTGCACGAAAACACTGCACACATCGATATGTACGGGAACGTACAGCTTTGCGAGCTGATAAGATCCAATATGTTTGGGAAAGAATATATTGGAGTGTTTGAGGCCCAATATGTAAATGGATCTTGTGATTATGATCAATAATTAGATCAGTTAAATGATGTTTAGTAGGCAACAAAATTTGATGTTTGGCATCGTAAGAAATATTGGCTCTTTGAATTCTTCCTCCGACACGGAGTAATCCAATGTTATCTACGAATGGTTTAAGCCTTTGAATGGTTTTAGTACAGTTTTTGTGTGATTCGAGTTGAGAGAAAATATACGAGAATTGAGTTCTCTGGACAATTAAAATTAAACGGTCATGGGAAAACTTTAATTCAGGTATTGTAATTAATTTAGAAGAATAAAATGTAATCCTTTTACATCTATAGTAAAATCTAAATATATAAGAAAATATTCGAAGGACCTTTGTAAATGAAGAAAAACGTTCAATGAACGAAACTGATGACAAGTCAAGTGCTTGTGTTAGAGTGACAATTTTACGCCGTTCTTCATCTGTTGTAAAATCAATTTTTGATACAGGCCACATAGGTTCTGGGTTGCAAAGCCAACTGGGACCGTGAAACCATAAGTTTTGATCCAGTTTCGATGGGAGAACGCCTCGAGATGCGCAATCAGCGGGATTCTGTTCGGAACGAATATGTCTCCAGTGCGATGCTGGGAAAGAACTAGTAATTAGAGTGACTCGATTCGAAACAAAAGTTTTCCATTCAAAAGACGGAGAACGAATCCATGCAAGCGTTATAGAAGAGTCACTCCATGCAAATATATTTTGAAGTGGAATGAATGTTTTATAAACATTATAAACTTTGGTCAGTAGTTTTGTAAGAAGAACGGCTGCCAAAAGCTCTAATCTTGGTAGGGATAGCCTTTTAAGCGGTGCAACTTTAGTCTTCGCAGAAACCAAATTGACTGAGATTTTATTACATTCATCTATAACACGAAGATAAACAGATGCCGCATATGCCTTTTCTGAAGCATCTGCAAATCCATGTAATTGGACATTCGTCTTACCGAACAAAACATATCGCGGAAGTTTTAGATTTTTAAGTAATGGCAATTCTGTTACAAACTGTAACCATTGATCGCAAATAGATTGAGGTGGACTTTCATCCCAATCAATTCCAGCAATCCAAAGAAGTTGGATTAGATATTTAGCGAAAATTGTAACAGGGCTAAGAAACCCCAATGGATCAAACATTCTGGCGACCTCGGATAGAATACTCCTTTTGGAACAAATTGGGGAGGGTGATGCTACACTGTAGTGAAATGTATCATATTTAGGGTTCCATTGTAGCCCCAAGACCTTGATGGAGGTATCATCGTTAAGGGAGGAAAGTACCATAGTGTCGTCTTCTACTTGAGTAGTGTCACTAATGGCGTTAAGGAATTCGGCACTATTACTTGACCACTTACGCAACTGGAATGTGCCTGAAAGACATAGAGCTTGAAGCTCCTTCTGGAGAGAAATAGCCTGTTCAAGAGTATCTGCACCGGAAATGACGTCATCAACGAATACATCGTGTAATAAGATAGTGGAAGCTTGTGGATAAGTTGAAGCTTCATCTAAAGCAAGTTGACGCAACGTTCGAAGCGCAAGATATGGTGCAGAAGCTACGCCGAAAGTTACGGTGCACAGACGAAAATCTTGTACTGGATCGTCAGTAGAAAATCGCCAAAGGATTCGTTGAAAATCACGATCTTCACGACGAACTTTAATAAAACGGTACATCATTTTGATGTCTGCTGTAAAAACTATTTTATGAAGTCGAAATTTTAAAAGTATGTCACAAATATCCTTGTGTAATTTTGGACCTGTTAATAAATTATCGTTCAACGATATACCATTTGATGATTTTGAAGACGCGTTGAAGACTACACGGACTTTAGTGGTCAGACTAGATGACTTAATCACAGAATGATGTGGAATATAATAAGAACGACAATCATTAATTTTTTCCTTGGGCACAGGTTCCATATGTCCATAATCTAAATATTCTTGTAAGCATTTAGAGTATTCTCTACGTAAATTCGGATTATTTTCTAGCCGCTTCTCTAACTGAAGTAAGCGTGTGAAGGCAATACCTCGGGATTCTCCCAGAGGTGAAACGTTTTCTTTAAAGGGAAGGGCTACTATATATTTTCCGGAAAGATCACGAGTACATGATCTAGAAAAAATGGCCTCGCAAAGTTCATCCTCCTTTGAAGGAGGTTTTTCATCAGAAATAGTTTCAACTTCCCAAAACTTTTGAAGTTGAATATCTAAATTGCAAGTGCTAAGATTAACAGATACGTTTCGTGAAACTGAATGGGAGATTTTCCCATTTAATAAATAGCCAAATATGCTGTTAATAGCAACAGGAGTGCCTTGTGGACCAATAATGTTGTCGTGAAGTAGTATTTTGTCACTGTAATCCGAACCCAACAGAAGTTCAATAGGACGTCTAGAGCGAAGATCTGGATCAGCAAGAGGTATGTTTTTTATGTGAGAAATATTTTCAAAAGAGTTAGGAATGGATGGTAAATAATTTGTAATGGTCGGAAGGATTAAAGCTTCAATATAAAGTTTAGGTTCAGATTTATTATAAGGAGTTACTTCACAGAACGTGACTCCACGAGGGGATTCTGTGGAGTTACCAATGCCTGAAACAGACATGGTAGGATTGATACGAAAACGTGGCAGTCTCAGACGTTGAACACATGATTCGGATATAATAGTAGTTTGACTACCCTGGTCAATAAGAGCACGAGTAAGCTGGGGAATATAGGGTTCGTCACAAATAGGTCGTAGATTTATTAATGCTGTGGTAAGTAAAACTGTACACTTTTGTTTACTTGAAGGGTTTTTTACATCAATTGGAAGTAGTGGTGGAAAAGAGGAAATAGAAACATTGTTACAACTGGAATTTTCTGGAAGAGTAGATTTTATACATTGATCCGTATGAGATGTGGAATCAGAGGTAACTTTCATATCATTATGTTCAAATAGATCATTTGAATTAGATTCATGCAAAGTTGTATGGTGACGTTGTGAACAGGTTCGACAAGAAAATTTAGAATTACAGTTTTTAACATCATGTCCAACTGATAGGCAATTAATGCATATTTTATTACATGCAACGATTTTTTTACGATCTAATAAAGGTAATTGATTAAAATGCTCACATCTGTATAGTGGATGGAAAGTTGACTTGCAATAAAAACATTTATTTATATTTTTTAAATGGGAAGGACTAGTACAGGAAGGGTCATTGCTCTCAAAGTCAATAGCAGTCGCGGCGTGTACATTATATGACCGAGGAGTGGAGGAAGCAAAGCGCGGCGCAACTTCGGGGCGCGCGTCGGTGAGTGAACGCGAAAGAGGGATACGGCGCCGCTCGCGCACTTGCGGCTGAGGTACTGTCGCCTGTTTCACCTGGTGCGGCATCGCCCTGCCGGCGCTGGACATTACTTCGAATGCCATCAATTCCTTTTCGAGAAAATCGAGTAATTCCCCAACGGAAGGTATCTCACTAGGTGAGGGAAGTGATGTTTCGAAACGACTTCTTACGGAGTCAGGTAATTTTCGTAATAATATGTTCAAAAGGACAAAATCCCAAGAATGAATAGGGAAACCCAGGGATTTAAGAGCTGTAATATTTTCAAAGTAAATATTAATCAAATTTCTTAAATCATTATGGATGGTTTTGTCATTAAGGTTTTCAAGGTCAATTATACGATCCAAATGTTTAGATGCGACAATACGTTTGTTTTCATATCGATTTATCAATATTTGAACGGCATTATTGTAATTTTCGTTTGTTACAGGCAAAGATTTGATAAGATTATAGGGTTCACCCTTTACGGAAAGCAACAAATATCTGAACTTTTCAACTTCACTCAAATGTTCATTATTAGTTATCAAAGATTTAAATAAATCATAAAAACTATTCCATTCAGTTGGTTGTCCATCGAAAGTAGGCAGCTGTAAGGGAGGTAGCGGCAATACGCGAGATTGTGGAATCCGAGATAAAGGCGAGTGTACATTCGAAACGCTGTGACGAGTTTGTGATTTCATTAAATCGGACGCGGCTTGAACCTCATAAAACATATCGTCAAATTGTTCTCGAATAGTGTATTGTTCATGTTTATCGAAAGTTTTTTCCTTTACCAAAATTTTCTCTAACTTGGTTTGAGTTTTAATAAAATCTTTTTTGTAACTGCCTAGCTCTCTCAATCTGCATTTGAATTGAGTTTCATTTTTCGTTGAATAATCTAACATCTTTTTTAAATTGGCCATCAAAACTTCTCTTTCGAAAAGTAACTGTTCCTTTTCAGCAAGTTCTTTCTCCGAAAGAGACATTTTAAAATTAATTGGTTAGATCAAAAAATCAAAGATTAAATCAAAGAATAAATTAGAAAACGTTAACTGATGAAAAGGTATAAAAGTACAAAGCAAAAGTATGGTATATAAAAGGTATAAAATAAAACTATAAACTGTATTTAAAAGTTAAAATGCAGTTAATAATTAATTATTTTTTTGTATCTGTGTGCGCCTTCCCTAATGCATTCACTGCGTAACAACTTGCAGTCGCACGAAAAGAATGTCGTAACGTAGGTACTTTGAAATAATTCTAATTACGATGAAATTTGATTTTATATTAGTTAGTAAGTATATAAATTGGAAGAGAAGTAGGAAAACTAGCACAATCAATTAATCGTTATCCGGTTCGAATGGAACAAAAAATGTACGGTTTAGAACGCGGAATTTTGAAAAGACCAAATGCACAACCACTTACCTTGCTTGCTGTGCTGCGGGAACCCTTCGATTATGGATTGTAACTCCTCACATTCACTGGCACGATTTCTTGATTGGCTAAGTGTATATATTTGAAAACTAAGTAAAAACAACGAAAAGACAGGAAGGTCGATGCGGCGCGTGCGGTGTAGCAAGTAGCACTGATTGTCCGCGTGAGGGCAGCATCGGCGTCGATAGCTCACACGGGGTGGCGATGCATTTGTATGAAATATACCAAAAATTTGGAATTTATAAAATACGCGGAAAAATTGATTATGCTAATACGGAACACATATAATATAATAATAAAATGATCTTACTTTAGTTGGCTTCACTTTGGGAGCTCGGGGCCCGGTCTACCTATTTTTTAGTTTGAAGTATCTCTAAACGATTTATCACGTTGCTCTGTAGATAGAAATACAGTTACTTTCATATTACGTGTACCGGCACGTAATACAACGGGTAAAAAGCGTATATCCTCATACAATTGTTTACAGAGGCATATATGCTCAGTTTAACCTGCAAATTGTTCAATGCTTAACGCTCAGGAATCATTATAGTCATTTCACATTTCAAAATAGATTTGACAGTATCTTATACTTTCTGTCCTTAACTATATAAACAATAACAGCCCATAAATGTCCGACTACTGATGCTCGGGGAGTACTCCCTTAGGGACGAACGGACAGTATACCCACCACGCTTATCCAAGGCGGTTTGGCAAGTTTAACATTATCTCGGTGTTCGAGTTTCATCAGGATGTTATCCTTCACCGCGTTTAGCACGTGGTAATTGTAACAATATAGGTCATATTAGGTCAGAAAACTGCCTAAGTGGTGCATGCATTCCGGCCAGTATTCGAACCCCCGAGTATGGGACGTGTGCGCTAGCTATTACGACACCACGATTCAATTACGTGTACATCTAGAATTATGCGGACTCGACGTATTCCCTCCAAAACACTATAGTAGTGTTCTGAAGGGTACACAAGCAAAAATAAATAATACATTTTATTGAACTGCAAAATGATAAAATGAAAAATAATACTTAACTTTAACAAAACATTAAATATACATAAACTTAAACGATCTTATTCATATTAAGAACCTTTAAGAAAGAAGTTTGAACTTACTCTAATTCAATACGAAAATATATAATTAATAATTATGACATACTTTTTATTTCCGATTAATTTTAACCTTTTATATAAAAAAAATATTCTCTAGATATGACTTTTTGGATGGTCATAAAAACTCTGTTTTATTTAAGCTTATTTATTATATGTTTTCGTTTTACATCGTATTTATATCGTTTTTACTCGATATCCAAGGAGGATTATTATATAAGAACTTTGAAATTTAAAACAATAATATTTTACGCTCAATCCATATATATTAGAAAATTGATACTGAAGATTTTAATGTTGATTAAATATTAATATTAAAAACTGAAATCATATACAGACATAAATTCCTTAGTATTGGCAAATGCTCACCGATTTAGGTGATTCGTTATTAAAATCATTCGTGCAGGAACGGAGAAAGAATACAATTTCAGTAGTATCAGATAGACGTATATATCACAAAGTTTCGGCAAAGACTAAGTAGATGTTAATGAGATAACTTTTAAATTATTGCAATTTAGGACAAGGTTAATAGTATTTTTTTAAATTATACTCTATACTAACCAAAGGTTGTCTACTTTCAATTAATATTCATGCTTTTTTATTTTTAAGATATGCTATCCTTGTTAATCGAATTGCTAATTCAAAGGTCGGCAAGTATATGGTTTTTATTAAACTTTTACTTAATCAACAACAAAATGTATACATACGATTAACTTTGAAGACCTCGAATCTGACATTTTTTGATCGACTGCTTGTTTACTGAATTATGTTTGATAATTTTGAAAAATGCGCTTGAAATAGTCCGATTATAATTAGCACGGATAGTTTATCCGTGCAGGAACGGAGAAAAAATACAATTTTCTGCGGCCGGGCGGCCTGTCGTAAGAGGCAATAAAACAACCCACAGCCAGGTGGTAGGGAATTTGCCCGAATGGATGGCTACTACCCCTGGTCTAAAGTATGTCACTATAACAATCTTGAGTTGTGTTCCGGCCGGCATTAGTGACCAGGTTCCAGTCTCCCTTAAGAAAGCAGCAGCGCATTTGTAGCACCTTTGGTGTTGCAAATGCCCATAGGCGATGGTACCCGCTTTCCATCAAGTGGGCCGTCTGCCTGTCTGCTGAACTCCTGCAATAAAAAAAAGATTCGACTCACCGATAGCTCGTTGATCTTTTTTTGATTTGAAGAGAGTGAAATGCAGTATCGTAAGGACGGTGGCGCCACTCGTCGACGTGTTGAAATGTCGATTTGATTGACACTCACGAATTGACAGTGGCGTTTAGACGAGCATTTTCGAATCGCGGGTAAAGAGAAGCGTTTAATAGCAAACCCTACAAATTAATATATATAATAATGTTAATGGTTAACTATGATGTCTTTAACTTCTGCAGCAAAACGATGTTCAAGTTGCGACGTGACGTGAAAGTATTTGGTATTATCGTCTTCAACACCAGAAAAGCAAAGCTGCCTTCTACTTGCGCAAACCATACCGCTGGTTCTTCAGCCCAAAAGGGTGACGATTTAAGCCGAGTCGCAGTCCGACTCGGCTTAAATCGAGAGGTGTGATATCACCTTTATTTTCGTGCTCCATTATTGATACTGTCACCAATATGTGGCGGATTGGTGCGATGAAGAAGATAGGCTTTGTTTAAAGTTGAATTATTTATTTTCTGGTTTTAACAATAAAATACAAAGAATAATTTCGACTAGCTATCAAAGGAATGACAATGTTAATAATACGTAAAAATGTATAGAAAAATAAACATATAAAAAGGTTGTCCCACATATCTTTTTTTTTTCTTAAATGTTGTATTTATAAATACCACATTAATATTACAATCTAATCTAAAAAGACTAATAAGTAATTTGAATATAACCTGAATTGACTAAAAGTATTTAACTAAGAAAGTGTCCATTAGCACTTTTCTTATTGTCTCTATTAAGGGGAAGACACTTTGTTGATGTGTTCTAAGTTAGCACAGTACACCACACTTTAGTTTTGTTTAAAGCACTAGTTCAAACGGTTTCGTCCTTTTGAGGCTTCTCGTTATATCCGTGTTGTCGAGGAGCTGGATCGCCTCAACATTCACGTGATCGTGAAGCCGATGCTCGTGGGCTTCCGCGTACTTTCTGATAATACTAGTAACAAACTCCACTTTCAGATCCCGGTGGAGGTCGCTCGATCTAATGTACCATGGCGCCTTTACAATGCCTTTTAGTAATTTGTTTTGGAATCGTTGTATTATATCTATATTGCTTGGTTTGGTACAGCCCCACAACTGTACGCCGTAGGTCCATACCTGCATCAGGACTTGTTTATAGAGGAGCAGTTTGTTAGGTACTGATAACTTGGAATATTTTCCAAGCAGCCAGTACATATTTCTATAACGCGCTTCCAATTCATCGCGTTTCTTCTTAACGTGAGCCTTCCAGCGTAGTTTGCCATCTAGAGTCATACCTAGGTACTTTGCGGTATTTTCATACGGTACTACGGTGTTGTTCATGTATACCGGATGATAATTAGGCATTTTGTTAGTGAAGTCAATGTGGATTGACTTGGCTTCATTTAGCTTAATACGCCATTTTTTTGTCCAGTTATGGATGGTATTAACTGCCTTTTGAACTTTTTCCACAGCTTCTTCGTGGGTTACTCCTGTAGCCATGATGGCTGTGTCATCCGCAAAAGTAGCTATGGTGTTATTTTCTAGTTCAGGGATATCACTCGTGTATATTAGGTACAAGACCGGTCCTAATACACTACCCTGTGGCACTCCAGCTTTAATTTCTTTAAGGTCTGAAAAGCAATCTTCTTGTCGGACCCTGAACATTCTATTTGAAATATATGATGCTAACAAATCTGAATACTGTTTGGGTAGCATTATCCTTAACTTAAAATTAAGTCCTTCATGCCAGACTTTATCAAATGCTTGCGCCACGTCTAGAAAGACGGTAGAACAAACTTTCTTCTCTTCTAATGTTCAATGATGTTCGTGATTCTGTGAACTTGGTCTATAGTTGAATGTTTTTCTCTAAATCCAAATTGATAATCGGGAATAATTTTTTTATCTTGAATTATTGGTTTTAGACGACGCAATAATAGTTTTTCAAACAGTTTAGACATTATTGGTAAGAGAGAAATTGGTCTGTAAGATGTCGTCTCATGTGGAGGTTTACCAGGTTTTTGTATCATGATTACTTCTGCAACTTTCCAGAGACTAGGAACATGTTTTAATCTAAAACTAGCATTGATAAGTGTAGTGAGTTTAACTATATACCCTTTCTTGGTAGGTTGCGTAGCACTTCCCCGGTAATGATATCATAATCTGGCGCTTTCTTTTGACCTAGTAGTTGAATTTCTTTATGGACTTCTTTAGGAGTTACAAATGTAAGTTCCAATTCTTCAGGTGATAGATACTCAAACATATCTTCATTATCATTACCTTCGTTTGGTTGGAAAATTTGCTCTAAATGTTGTCCCACATATCTAATAATTTTTTTATCTCCATGCTTTATTATTAATAAATTATTTATTATTATCAATTATTAGTAATAATTAAATTAAAAACAAGAATTATTATAATTTTTGGTTTCCAGTATTGATAAAACTAGATTACATACATATATATACATATTATCGCTCCTGTTTCCCATGGAGGTAGGCAGAGACTATAGATCTCCACTTGCGACGATCCTGACAAACTATTTTCACTTCATCTACTTTCATTAACCTCTTCATACACGCATGTACGTTTATTTGCTATGCTTTTTACCAGACCTCGTTTTAACACTTCTGATTTGATAATGATGTGTACTATTAAGCTAGATTATGCTGCTAAAATCTCTTTTCTGTAGGTCCGAATTTTGACATAAGACAACTGCTGCTGGCCGCAGGATTCTTTTGTCTCTTCACACTTTATTGACTGAATTGATCAATATTTATGCTCATCTTCCATTCACATTTGATCAGACAACATTAATGGCCCGTTCCTATATCTCTTACTATACTCTATTCATTTACTTGCCTTACTATCGGTTGACATTTTTCTTTGATTCTGACATTACTTACCTATATATGGAACTTATGTCAAATTTTAAGCGATAGTAAGGAAAATCAATGTCAAGTCAATATGAACGGGCCATATATCCATACTGGTGTCTATCGTTGTCTATCGATAGGACAAAGGTGAAAGGAATGAGAGAAAGAGTAATGTTACGAGTTGCAGGACTCAAATTAAAATGCCGTTGGAATTATTATAGAATATATTATAACTATACAAACACTCATAACACATGTACAATTATAACTGTACACAACCAGTCCAAACGTAATGCACGATTCAATCACATTCGCAAAGTCCGTCACTTATGTCGTGCTTCGCTTGTGGCTATCGCTAGACTGCCTTATCCCTCCATTGGGGTATTGCTTTATACTGTACAAATACAATATGTCTGCTTGACTGCGTGTACTGAATTTTCTAGAATCACACCTGGCTAATGACTACCATAAAATATTACAATACACGATGGGCTGTTTTTCTAATCACAAAGTAAACAAAAGAAGTCCAAATGCCGCAAAGGTAATAAAACGTCTACAGGTATACAGTTGTGAATCTGTCTTTTTTCGGCGCTCAGGTCGTAACAATAATAATGGACGTTGAATTCAAACTTAAAGCCAAATGACTCCCTAATTATATGAATAGTGCGTGTGGAAGAATTTGGTTTTAGAAAAGAGAAAGCATAATAAATGATGTAGCCATTTGCTAAAATTATGATCGACATATTAAAGGAATTTTTGTTTTACTTACATAATATTAAAACGTGTTTTAGTATTCCAAAGATTGAAGACTACCTTTCAAATTTTTTTATTATTAGTTTAGATCAGAGTTCCCCAAACTTTTTTGTGTCGTAGACCCCTTGCCATGTTTTTCCGTGTTGGATAGACCCCCTACTTACCTGATATTGATTTCCTGTAAATTTCTAACTGTAGTGAAGTTAGTGTTAAAAACTTAAAGTAAAAACACATGTTATACATTTATTAATTAAAGTTAAATTAAAACTACTCAAAATAAAATTTTGTATCTGTTATGTAAAATATACGTAACATTAAATAAACATAAAATAAACTATAAATAAAATAGATAAGACCGCCCATCGTGCACATTTAGAATATTTTTAGGCTATAAGTTCATCTGTGTTTTCTGTAATGGTTTACATAAAAGTGTTATCTATCTATCTATTTTCTAGATAAAGTCTGCGGAGATATTAATATACGAATATGTTCTTGACAAAATGAATCTCGTAACCTCGACGCGTTGAACTCAACCATATAGTAGAAGCACAAAAAACATATTTTATGAAAGATACCAATTTCTCTGAAGCGTTGAGGTAAAACATGAAATTAAGCAATCTGAAACAGATGGCTGTTGCAAGCGTTTTACATAATTCGCCGTGAACTTATTCGATATCGTTGATCGAACCAAAACGGCTCTATAGTATCGAAATCATCTCAGGCAAAAACAACACTAATAAAAACAGCCAGTCACTTTCACTATGTCGCTATTTTAATGCACTTTTTTATTTTTTTCGCAGGCAACACAGCTCGCCCGTGTTTCGGTGAATTCGGAGCCAGTGCTGTGAGAAATAGTGTATCTATGTTCAGTTCTATGTGATTTTTTTATTGTGAATCTGTGTACGTTATTTTAATTTGCGCGGGCGGCAGGATAGTGTAACGATTGAAAATGGTAAGTTATATTCTGAAGTTTTTAATAAGTTACTATCAGACCCGGTAGACGGTGTGCTGGTCTAAAAAATAAAAATCTAGGTCCCGATTGCAGCGCCACCTGCTGGGTCCAACTGTGAATCTAAGCCATTCTCGGGTCCATTTGAACACACACAAAAGATTTCATACAAATCGGTTCGACCGTTTAGGACCGTATAGATGAGTAAGTTAAATAAATAGTAAAATAAGAAATGTATATCATTAGTAGTATATTAAAAAGTATATACTTATATTAGAGTAGTAAAGCTTAAACTGTTCTTAACGGGTCTTAAAAATTAAACTATTATTATCTATGAGCTAGTAATTTAGATAAAAATGATTATGACAAAACGGACGGTCCGATATGTATTTTATCCTATAATCGTATTAACTAAATTGTGAAGTCCGTTCTATCCCGAGTCCAAAACAATTAAAACGAACAAACGCATGCGTAATACAATTATCCTTTGGAAATACGGTACATGTATCACACTTTCCTAATACATTGGAATCTTGTTAGAGCAGAATAATTAAGCTTTGATCATATTGAAGCGAATCTCACGCAGAGCGTGGATTGAAGTTGCTTGCACTGATCCGGACCATAAACTTCTATGGATGTGTTCAAAATGGCTAGAATAGTCTCAAAGAAATATCGAAACATCGCGGGATTTTATTTATGTCTCGAGTTCCGTTCAGTATGAAAATAGAAAAAATATATGACCAAAAACTTTGGTTATCAGGAATAAGACTTGCAAGAAATCACTCTTGTTTGAAAGGTTAAGCAAGTGAGCAAATCTCTTATGGTTGGTTCCTTTTTTTATTGCATGAGTTCAGCAGACAGGTAGACGGCCCACTTGATGGAAAGCGGTTACCATTGCCTATGGATATGTGCAACACCAAAAGTGCTAAAAATGCGCTGCTGCTCTCTTAAGGGAGACTGGAACCTGCTCACTAATCCCGGAACACAAATCAAGTTTGTTATGGCGGCACAATCTAGACCAGGGGTGGTAGCCATTCAGTCGGGCAAATACCCTACTACCTCGCTGAGTACCTACCGTTCATTTGCCTTAAGCTAGCATTAGACAGTTAATTTCTATCATTTAACGCCCAATATGATCACGGCGGCCCTGATCACTCTGGTTGATTCATCCAAATTGAATGATAGAAATGAACTGTCTAGTCTGTCTTGTCTGATCAAGATCAGATCGCTAATCAATGTTTGTTAAGCAATTTTTAGAAAATACGAGACTACGCGCCGTATGTATAGGTATAAATCAATTAACGCCCCCTAAGTCCTTGTTCTTTCACTTCTCTGCCTTTCAATCAAATTGATTTCCGGGCAATATCAACCTTTCTACTGGTTAAAATTGGACATAAGGTCTATACATGTAATGACATATTTCTACCAAGGGAATTTGTAAAAAAGGGGATCCAAATGAATGTATAGTCGTCGCTTGTTTTCTCTTTGCTAAACGCATAGGTTTGATTGCAGAAAATTATTTTAGGGTTAAGCTTACCCGTGTATTATCCCCGCAAATTGCTATTACGCCTGTCCGCCATTTTGGTGACGTAACCGTAGCCGAACACTCAGTACTGTTAGCATCACTGGCCGGCGAGTATGCGTACATATCGAGTTGCGGATGACGTCACGTGAATGTTAATTTGAGAAGGTTCCAGCGCATTACCAATTTGCGGGGATAATATAGTAATATTTTATAAGTTTCATATATAACCTTTTTGTGTATAATACGAGTAAAGAATAGTAAGAAATAAAAGCTGGTCGAAGTCGCGTCCCGCGGTATTCTTTTTGTTTGTTTGTAGGTAAACTGGCAAATGGGTCCACTAGACGGCAAGTGGCTACCGTCGCCCTTGGACATCCGCAACACTAAGGGAGCCAATGCGTTGCCTACCTTGTTGAGACTTTGAACATCTTTTATACGCCCTTTATGTAGAGCCCCATATTGTAGTGTTCTGGGAAAACCGCGGTAGGGAGCTCATTCCATAACTTGCTCACATATGGCATAAGAAGCGAGCGCCATGTACAGTGGATAAGTCCAGGTGTCAAGGTAGTGTGTATGAACTCCCAGTCGCCGTAAAATGGCGACGTAGGTACAAAACCAAACAGCTCCTCAGAACACTCGCCATTGTACAGACGGTAGAACGCGATTAGAGCACCAACGTCTCTTCTGAGATTTAAAGGTTCTAAGCCGTCTGTAAGTTCCGGATCTCTCAGTTTGGTCAGACCTTAATTTTATTACCCACTGTTTACATTGCTAAATTTTACGTAACACTTTTCCGCCTATAACAAGCATCGGTATAGTTCCTTATTAATCAAATCACCGCTTTGTAGTCGGAAAAGTGACAATACACTCATAACTCGCTCCTCATATGGGACCGTGTGCTACTGTGATATTATAAACACGGAAGATATCGCGAATATAACATTATTAACGGTGAATAGGGACAGCTATTACTGTCTGTTTGTTATGGGATATCGAAATTTTCCTTATAGGATATATTAGGTTTACCGAATATATCGATCTCATTTGTGCATATTGTTTGACTTACTGTATTTTTTAAGAACACTTTGGCATGATAATCCCATGATGATATATAAAATTCTCGTGTCGCGGTGTTTGTACTTAAACTCCTCCGAAACGGCTTGACCGATTCTCATGAAATTTTGTGTGCATATTGGGTAGGTCTGAGAATCAGACAACATCTATTTTTCATCCCCCTAAATGTTAAGGGTAGTCCACCCCAAATTTTTATATTTTTTTATTTTTATTTTTATGATACAGCATTAAAAAATACATACGACTTTAATTTTTATTTAAATTAATTTGCATTCAACAGCTCTGAGTAAACAAGTTTAATAAATTAGTAAAGAGTAGCAGGCTTATTTATTATACGTGAAGTTTGAATTTTCTAGACGACCGCACCGAATGGGAAGAAAAATAATCTTGTTAAATAAATAAATAAAAAAAAATACCATGACGGCTACGTTCCACATGAGACTCACAACGACCACGCTCACGACCGCGATCTCTCTCGTTCCACTTGCGTGTGGGCGTTACAATCGTAATATCTACTGAAACGCATTATGCGATCCACTTCTTGACATGGGTCGTTGTGAGTGCTGCGTGAGCGAAAATATTGACGTCATTAGTGACGTTTTCACCGCGACCATAACGACCGTGGTCACTGTGTAGAATGGCTGAAAGAGCATTTTAATCGTTGTGAGCTATTGGAGTACGCGCCCGATATGACATGACATAAACAATGAAAGTGAATGTATTTATTAGAAAACAGAATCTTACAGATTACTTATTGAAAGTCTTGAGTCTACGCCTTGTACCACTGCTTCCAAAGCAATTTTTGTTACTGTTATAGAAGAATGAAGTAAAGATTTGATCCGCAGCGTCTTCTCTTTGAACTGTAACTAAAATTGATTTTGAAGCAGTGAAGACTCATAACTCGAGCAGTAATCTCTAAGATTCCATTGTTATGTTTATTTATTTACCAAATACTACTTATTTTTTCTGATTATGACCAGTTAACCAACGTGACAACTTTTACAAAACCGTCACGTTCGCTCGTCTGTCTTTCTTTCTGACTACATAATCGGGCCGTAAGTTTTGTTACAAATATATTTTTGAATGAAGTAAAGTAATCTTATTAAAACTTGTATGAACATACCTACATGGAAGTTTTTGTGAAAAATACTTCTATTCGAAATGACCACCTTTGGTTTTAATACAGGCCTAAAATCT
Organism: Dendrolimus pini; assembly: GCA_949752895.1. Taxonomy (NCBI): domain Eukaryota; kingdom Metazoa; phylum Arthropoda; class Insecta; order Lepidoptera; family Lasiocampidae; genus Dendrolimus; species Dendrolimus pini. The sequence goes on from OX457135.1 coordinate 17,693,665, forward strand.
GTCTGATCACGAATCTATGAGCTTACGCACTGTTTCCAAGGGAAATATAACTAATGCTTGCTCCATAAATTTCCTAAAACTCAATGTTGGCGTATCGTTTAGAGCAGGCTATGCCATCTAAATCTGACCATAATTTATAGCCTAAGGGGTTCAGAGCTGGGCTAGACCAGGGCTGGACTTCAGCTCGTATAAAGTCTAGAAAGTCAGTTTCAAGCCTACGTAGTTCGTGAACGAATGAATGAATGAAAACTTTTTATTGTTCCCCATAAACTTAAACCTAGACAATTAATATGGATACATTTGAAATAGAACAATGAGAGGTCTTATCGTTTATAGCGATCTCTTCCAGGCCACTCCCAAGGAGATTTTAAAGAGAAAATATACAATTTTTGGTGGTAGGAAAACTAAAATAAAATTAATAAAATCATAATCGACATATTATTAATTCGTGCCAGGTGCAGAGTCCTGTTGCAAAAACCATGGTACATTATCCGTGTATGAACGGAGAAAGAATACAATTTCCTGCGGCAGGGAGGCCTGTCGTAAGAAGCGACAAAAAACCCACAGCCAGGTGGTAGGGCATTTGCCCGACTGGATGGCTACCACCAGGTCTAAAGTATGTCGCCATAACAACCTTGAGTTGTGTTCCGGCATTAGTGACCAGGTTCCAGTCTTCCTTAAGAGAGCAGCAGCGCATTTGTAGCACCATTATTAAACACTATTAAACGGTGCTTGTGTTTTAATTATTTGCATTAGTCAGTAGTGAGAGTTTGAAAGAAATGAAGTACTCATAAGTGTCGTCAAGAGTATCTACTGTTTAATGAAAGCTCTCATGTACTCGTGGAAGCGTCACGAAGTCCCATTAAGTAACCACCTTTAATATTTTTACAACATCCATCTTGCTTGAGGATAATGCACTCCATCGCTAAAAAAAATAAACAAAGCAATGAAAGCAATTCGTCATCAGATTATGTAACATAGTGCTATGAAAATAATTTCCATAAGACGTTTCGAGTACAGACGAGCAAAATGTTATACAATACGTCTTTGTTATGAGCTTATTCAATCTTATGATTATAGTATTTAAGTTTAAATTGGATCAATCGATTACAAATATCCGCATGATGATTCTACAAGGAAATAAAGCTTCTAACGCGTTGGACTAAAGTTGAAATTATTTGAAGACATTACATTAGCGAAAGTGTTTCGTATGCTTGCAAGCGTGTTGGCTTACATTTTTTAATGCTCTCACTATCAACGACGGTCATGGTCGATGTTATGTAGTTAATTGGAATGTCATGAAGACATAAGTGGCTATGGGTTTGGAATGCTTATACGCCATTTTGGCACTGAAGGAGTTGGGAATTCATCGAATAAGTTTCTCGTTTAAATATCAGTTACAATTTTTATTGAATGAGAATATAATATAGTATTATAAAACTTTTAAGATATGTGACATAATTATGTATATTATGTTTTTATAGAAAACTAGCTCAGCTGACACACAGTGTCGTGTCTGATTTTCAATGAGTTTGTTTGTGATCGTTGTGTGAATTTAAAAATAAATCATTTTTTTTAATAATTAGTACTTACAAGCTATACTATGATTTGGTTTAATAATACAGTAAGTGTTTTCTTTTTCCGCATTAGTCTTTACGATTCCTGATCAGGTATGGATTTTTCAAAAATCTAATAATAAATACCGTCTTAGTTTTCATCAAAATCGGCCCCGAGAGTCTTTTCAGAATTGTCTTTTCAGTCTTTTGAACATAATTAAACATTTTCATATAATGATAAATTAAGCGTTGCAATTGGGAACGTTCCCGATAAGTGACAGTGGATTGGGACCAATATCATGTTTTTTATAATTATTCCCTTTTTTTAATTCGTTTTCTCTTATTTAGTTCTAGTTTTTAATATAATACAATTTGCAATTTATTTTTATAAAGTACTGGCTGTGTCCGCGACTTCGTCCGCGTGGAATTTGTTTTCATGTAACCATAAAAAAGTAGCTTAAGTTACTCTTTATAAAAGTGAAGTCAAAATCGGTTTAACCGTTTCAGAGATTAGCCGGAACATCCAGACAGACAGACAGACCAATTTTTTTCCTGGTCCGAATTACCGTCTGATTTTTTCACATTTTTACTGTGACATTATAATCAGGCACTCTGATTTTATATATTTGTATGTATAGATGTCACATATAAATATATCAAACTAATCTATTCAGAGTGTTAACGAAGTTTGTATATAAGTGTACAAAATAATGAATCAGATCGCAACTGAAGTTACGGCTGACAGTGCTCGCAAATCAACCGTTGGTAATTAAAACTTTCCCTTAACGGAGATATGCTTCCGGCAGATGGCGCCAGGCCTGACAATCTTTAACATCCTCTTCTCTTCTTATATATTAAAGTCACATTAGTCTGGATAAAACTTATACACTTTGATTTTGATGTTTTTTTTGTACATGTTTGAATGGATCCCCGGATGGTTTAAAGTACTTGATAAACTTTATTGTATTAGAATAGAATATACTTTATTGTACAATAACATTTATGAAACAATATACAAAAACAGCATAGAATTAAGTACAAAGGGCGGCCTTATCGCTGGCAGCGATTTCTTCCAGACAACCTTTGTATGGAGAGTTGTACAACAATATACAATATATCGTGGGCTTCATAACATATAGGCATATACGCAAAAATGACATTTTTTGTTGTTTACTAAAAACTATGCATGATACAATTTAGAAAGCCTTACCAGTATGCAAGTGTACCTAAAAAGAAGGGTATTCCAAATTTCAGCCCTATTTATAAAATCAACTACTTTTGTTTTATTCACAATTTGGTCCCTTGTGTGAAATTACACTTTTGTCTGTACGCCTATTTGTTATGAAGCCGTCGATATATATATTTAAAGTCACGGTTGGAACCGGTAGGTGGCGATGCAATCGGGTTTTAAATTTTATTTTCGGGCAGGACAGCGTTTGTCGGGCCCACTAGTATTATATAAAAATCAATAGTAGTTCATTAGTCTCGTTAAAACTCAAAAATAGCTTGACCGATTTTGATGAAGTGTTTTGTCGGTCCCGGGATGGACCCGGTAGTTGGCGTTGCAATTGCGTTCTAGATTTTTATTTTTTTAGAGCAGGTCAGCGTGTGCCAAGCTCACTATTGTTATATAAAGTGAATTTGTGTAAGAGTTTCTTTGTTCTCTTTTGACGCTCTCGTATATTATGTTTTACATGAAATTTGTTATGAATGTAAGTACACACTTTATAAACTTTACGTGAATGAAATATTCCTTTAGTAGTTAATTATTTAATTTTATTACTTTTTTTTATAAATACCTGAACTAACGGGCCCGGCAAAAATTGTCCTGCTTTGAAAATTTTTAAATCCATACAAACATACACATTTTTTTGTGTATGTTCGTTTGGAAGTACAGTGAGAGGCGGACAGAAACATTTTATATTAGGTATAAAGTTTACATAATTTCTTTTCTAAGAATTAACGGGTTGCAGTTAACGGAGCTTACAGCTAAAACTAAGTTAATATTTTGAGTAGGTAATTAGAGTTTTTTTTTAATTTTATTTATTCGTTAAGTAAGTTTAAAATGTAAAGTACAAATTTAAAAATAAATTACAATATAAAAAAACTCTCTCTATTAAAAACTAAATGAAATGATACTAAGTAAAAAAAGGGAATAATTATTAAACATTAAAAATTGGTCCCTATTTGAGTTTTGAACTTTTGAGCTTCAACATATTAAAATAATAAATCTGAAATACCGCATTACCCACCGTTTGGCTGAAGCCGTTGACAGCAAAGGGGACGGTCTAGCTGTCAGCCTAGATATTACTAAGGCCTTCCATCGGGTCTGACATAGGGCTCTTCTGTCGAAGCTACCATTTTACTTAAGTCTTATCTTAAGTCTCTGAGTGAGGGAGACAAAACCTTATGCAATTCAATCCCACTAATACAAGTCTGCGTATTCTCTGCCATCAAAAACCCCATTCGTATATTCGCTTGAGTTCAAAGGAACACCCCATACCACCTCACATTGTGGGCCGGGGCACCTGCCTACCAATTAAATCCCCTGGATAGCATTCAACTCCGTTTGCATTGTGGACGATCCCATTCTCTCAGACGGTTTAAATACGCTAAGGCTTCGGAGAGACTTCGCGTCAATGGGAGTGTTCCGAGGAACTGTTTAGAATGGTGTCTTTGTCTTCTTTTTACCACCGCACCGCACGCCATCGGCTGGGCGTTCATCCATCCACTACCTTGAGCCGCTTTGCTGTTGTACGCTACGGTTCTCTAGAACGTTTCTCTTGTGCATTGTGGGGATCTGGAATGAGCTTCAAGTCGTGGTTTTCCCACAGCGCTACAATATGTGGGTAAAATATGGTGTCATAAAAGTTCTTCGAAGCCGGTGGCGAGTTGGAGATATCTCTGGTGTTGCAAACGTCCATAGGTGACGGTAACCGCTTTCCATAAAAGAAAATAAATCTCCAAGTTCCTGTAAAGAAATCATAGAAAATACCTAGCCTAAAAAGCCCATTAGTTAAAATTAACATATTTGACTAATTTAATATTAAATCTGGCGTAAGAGACTACCTGCCAAGCCATAAAACCAATGAAAAAATAAAAGAAAATAACAATCTATACTAACAACAAAATGTGATTTAAACATCACGGGACACGTGTCGACGAAGCATTATTATTTATTAAATAATGTATCATCAACCCAAAAATAGAGATTGGTATAGACATTTCACGTCCTACGAAGGGCGAAACATTGAAAACTACTGACATGTCTGGACCTTCGTTTAACAATTATAACCGATGGGCCGTTCAGACACAGACGTGGCCTGAACATTTATATTGTGGCTATAGATTATCATGCGGTTTTGCATGCTTAAACTTCGGGCCAATAACGATTATGAAAAAAATATAACGCTCTTGTAAAAAGAAACTAACACCCTTATAAATCTAGTATAACTGTTATGAATAAGGGGAAATATGTTCATTTAATTACCGGCCCCAAAAAAAGGTCTGTACTTTTGACCAGACCTCTCAATTCTTATGTATTTAGATAAATCCAAATCTGGGGTCAGTTTCCCTACACCTTAACACAATCGACCCTAAGACACCAAAATATAGGATAGTTTCCATTGGACAAGTGGTCCTACCGATACTATCCCATTTTCCGTAATAAAAAATATCCTATGCTCCTCTCTGTTGTCAAATGCTACTTACCTATACAAAATGATTAGATTACATTCACAAGATTCATGAAAATAATTATATAACGGTCCACATACAGACATCCAAAGAGCACCTATAATTTATTGTATATAATGTATTTAGTATAGTACGTAATAGTAGTAAATAGATGTAGGACGTAGTAAATGGATGTCTATCCAATAAATCTAGAAATCCAGCCAGGTGTGTAGTTGAATAATTTTATTTATTTGGATTTCGGACTGAGCTAGCGAAATCTAGGATTACTATGCGACAGACTGAGATTATTAAGTGGCGAATTGTGTGACTACCAAATTGTTATCGTGAGGTATTTTTATTATTTGTATGAATTCAGCTGACAGGCAGACAACCCACTTGATTGGAAAGCGGTCACCATCGCCTATGGACATTTGCAACACCAAAGGCAAATACACTGCTGCACTATTAAGGGAGACTGGAAGCTGGTCACTAATGCCGGAACACAACTCAAGGTTGTTATGGCGGCATACTCTAGACCAGGGGTGGTAGCCATCCAGTCGGGCAAATACCCTACCGCCTGGCTGTGGGTTGTTTTGTCGCCTCTTACGACAGGCCACCCAGCCGCAGGAAATTATATGCTTTCTCCGTTCCTGCACGGATAATCAGATATTCAAAAAATCCGGATATTTTAACACATGAACAAAGCGAATTTTTTACAAATAACACTTACATATGTATATATGGTTGCGCGGAAGAACACCTCCGCATAAATATTTCCTCCCCATCCTCGTCATCAAGAAAAGAATAAACTTTTAAATGAAGAATGCGCAAAACAACACACATTCAACCTAGTGTCAGTGTTGTCACCGCAATAGAGTGAAATGATTGCTGGAACAGAAGTAGAAATAACCATTATAATTTAATTTAATTCTCCTAGCAAATCCTAGTGAGTGTGTAACCCTCCCGGGAGACGAGCGCAGTATGGTGGTGGACTGGTGGAGAGATAAGCTACTCTTCCCTTGCTTCTTCTTCCACATCCCTTAGCCTTCTCCAAGCCATCGAATCGCGCCCACAATATATGTGTATTCTTTTACATATACAACTTATTTTGTGCCATACACGTGTTTATTGGACATATCAAAAACCTTTTTACCGTTAACTATATGATTTTTTTAAATATTATGATACAAATATTTGTAATGACTGTTTAAACGCTAATTATTATGTTATTTGACTCGTTTAAGTTACGACAAAATAACTTACTTACTACTTAAATGATAAAAAATGCCTCAATTTACTTGACTGTCAACTTTTTCTCACAAATTCTTATTCTAGTTTAAAAGTAACATTTTTGACGACTGGCATCAAATATTACTTCACCTGTTGACCTAAATAAAGAAGCAATACAGCCAGCCTTCTGAGCACGATCACATCTGGCAGCGATTTGTTGCACAGTCTATAATTACTTGTGCCAGTTTATTTTTATTAGTTTTTAATTGTTGCGGGACTCGAATTAAAATGCCGTTGGAATTACTATAGAGTTTATTAGAACTATACAAATATAACTGAACGCAACCAATTCAAACGTAATGAACGATTCAATAACACGCGCAAAGTCCGTCACTAAATAGATTACCGAATGTACACAAGTCTTGCTCCGCTCGTGGTTATCGCTTTACTGACGATCTCTCAATTAGGGTATTGCTTTACACTGCACAAATACAACATGTCTGCTCGGCCTCGTGGACTGAATTTCTTAGAATCACACCTGGCTAATTACTAACATAAAAGATTACAATACACAATGGGCTATTTTTCTAATCACAAATTAATTTAAACACAAAGTAAAGTTATTCCTAATAAAGAAGTACCATTTTTATTTTATTCGTAATGACCCTTACACTAAAATGCATGACTAAACCCTTAACAATAAAAATTATGAATGTAATGTAATTTGTAAATATGACTTATATTAAGTAAACAGCAAAAAAGCGAGGACAATTCAACACACTTGCTTGATTTAAATGAAGTAACAACTTTACAAGCTTTATAAGCTAATGAGGAGAAAACCAAGAAAGAACCAAAGAAACCAAAGAAAGGTCAACAGTTGTGATGGAATTAAATGACTTCCATTGTAAAGCTCACAAAAGAGAAGCTTGACGAATTAACACTTACATTAAATGCTTTTGTTGTCTATGATTTTATTTTCAAGGTAACTTTTATTAGAAAGGAAAAACTGGTAAGTATAAAATAATTCTCCATCGTTATGAAAATGAGACTTCACAATATTCTTTGCTTATGGCATGGAGGAAGAAAGTTAGGTTAATGACGATCATCCAGGAAAGAACTCCTAAACACTGCTATGGCAGTTGGTGTCACCAGTAGTAAGTTTTCTATATGAATAAATAATATTGAAGTGCGTGTTTGTAATGTAAAATGAAAGCTTTTTACTGCATGCACATGGAAGTTTATACAGTGCTTATATCAAAAAATCAAATTTTAAAATTTTCTCTATCCGTCTGTTTGTTCCGTATAATCTTTGAAATGGCTGGACCGATTTTCACGGGACGTTCATTGGAAGATAAAATTAAATTAATCCACGAAAAAAGTTCTACACAGCTGAGTCGCGGGTAACAACTAGTTAATTAAAAAAAACTGAATTAAAACTTTCAATCGATCTTTTATTATGTCTCTTCGAATACACACAGTAAAGCCGTGATGAATCATTTTCACGATTTTAGCTCTTCGGGCCGACATGATCGGTGTGACGCTCTCGAGTTGATCGTGTTTCGTCCGATAAGTGAGAGTTTCGATGCCCTAGTTCCCTTTCTCCCTACCCTGTACCCTGTAAAATGGTTTCAGTAAAATAATTTGCAGGTGATTTGGTTATTTTTTTTATTACCTTAAATAACTAAAAAATTACGTTAAAACCACGTTCCGCCTCATATCATGAATATTTATGATATTTTTTTGGTTAATTATTGTTCCGTAAATACCAACGCAAAGTTGTTTCGTTTACACCCAACTTTCGGTCTTTTGCAACACCAGAGGTGCAGCCAACGTAATGCCAGCCTTTAGAATGGCAATTGAATAGAGAGACAGGAGGAAAGGAATGAGGGATACGATAGGTAACATGCCTTTCCCATGTTAGAGAGAGAAATCACTGGAAATGGGGAAACACGATTAGCTCGAAACTAACCATTTCACGACGATATTCTGTTAGAGCGTGGTATCAGACCAATCCCGTCGGCTCTAAGAACTATATTCAAGTTAATGGTTTCAGCATGGCTCTACAATGCCAAAAGAGTACGCAAAATGACGTTCTTTACTGTTTTTCCTCCTTCTAACGATATTTTAGATCTTTTCATGTCTATAAAAGAACTCATGTAATACATTTATTACAAGTTTATAATAAAATATATATTTTTCTATTCTTCCTAACTTAGCTGTTTCCAGACCACATTGTACTGTTCTTCCTTTTTTCTTTTTATTTTATTAATTTCATTATACCTAGACATAAGTCTTTAAAAGTATGCTCTCAGTCAGGTTGCCTGGAAGAGATCGCTTTGAGCGATAAGGCCGCCTATTATATATTGTAAATATGGTCTGTTTTTGTAATTGTATATTTTGGTGTGCAACAAAGTGTTATATATCTCTCTCTCTCATGTTTGAAGTGTTTCATTAATGTAATACTTAAATGGAGCTGGTTTGCCAATTATGGTATTGTAATTGCTTTGCTATTATTGAGACTATTGCTAAATTCCTATCAATGTAAATCTATTCAACAATATCTTACTCAACGCATAATAACATAATGTTTAGTTAAAAGGGGCCGTTGACCCTCTGCAAGTGTGAGGTAATTTTCGTTGCATTAATACTATTTAGTAATATGATTTCACTTTGATGGTTTTTGTGTAATTTTATATTTAGATAAAACAATAATATATTATAATAACAGGTAAGATGCTACTTACCTAAATTCAAAGTAAACAATTTTTGTAATGAATTAACGTTGTTTATCGAAAACAAACTTTTATAATTGATTAGTTGGCACGTTTCATGATAAACTCTCAAGCAATGTATAAAAGAGCGGGCTTCTTAAATGTTATAATCGATAAATCTTAATTAAGTATAGTTAAAATTAAATTTTAATTAATGTTTAAATATAAAGATCATTTTTATTCAATCTTATACCAATATATAAAGCTAAAGAGTTTGTTTGATTTAACGCGCTATTTCAAGAACTACTGATCTGTTTGAAAAATTCTTTCAGTGTTAGATAGCCCAGTTATCGAGGAAGGCTATAGGCTAGATATCATCACGCTAAGACCAATAGGAGCGGAGCACAAATGAAGAATGTCTCAAAATCGGAGGGTTTTTTTTTAACTATTCCACGCGGACGAAGTCGCAGAAGCTAGTTAAAATATAAACTAATACAATACAGCAAACTTAGTTATTTTGTATTCTAGCTATAATTCAATGTTTAAAGACTATAAGTAGAATAATGGCCCTAAGTCACCGTCTTCTATGGGTAATGTGGCGAAATTTGACTTTCTTGCGTTTTTAAGCGGATCTCTAAAGGGTTTAAATTAACAATTGGACCCGGCCACGTAGATTTTGGCAAAGTCTACCTGGCCCGTTAGTAAACAATGCAAAATCATAGTTAAAAAGAAGGGCTAAATTATAGATAGACAGATAGATACTACTATAATACTACTATAATAGATAACACTTTAATGTACAATAAAACAAATTGAAACATGACCCACTATAAGATTATTTTCTTACAGTTGTGAAATACAATTAGGTTGAAATTCGCCTGAACATACATTTCCTTGGTAACGAACTTGTTATTAGACATTGACAGTTACTGACTACGTTGTATTAAACAGATCTGAGAGACTCATCTATACTCGTGTAACATCTTACATATGCTATTACGTGCTATTACTATCTCTGTCATTAAGTATGTTGGATTAAGGGCCGGTTCCTATATCTTACCGACCGTTTATTTGCCTAACGATTAAAATTTGAAGTAATCTCTATACAAGTAATGTCAAAATTCAACCTACGGTAAAGCAGGGGAAGTGGAGTGAATAGTGAGATATCAAAACCAGTCATAAATCGACAAGCCAAAGGTGACACAGGCCAATCCTTTTGTATATGCAACATTAGATATTAGGGTTATCGTTATACGTTAGGTAACAGAAATACACAAGAAAATAAAACATTAACAACATTAATGTGGAAGAATATAACAATTTTTTTTTGTTAATTTTATTAATTGGTTTTATTTCAAAGTTAGAAATGGCACTCATTTTACTCTACTTAAACCTAAAACCGGGTATAAGCACCATTGTTTTCAATGACGTCTAATAGTCTATTACGCATCGACCCGATTAGACGATTGTAGCTGTCGGTTCCCCTCATGTAATTCCAAATTTCATTGCAGTTGTTGTGTTGCTGCTCAATTGCTTCCTTTGTCCTCTCGTTTCTGTTATCCCACATTTGAGCCAACAAACCCCATAAGTTTTCTATTGAGTTGAGGTCTGGTGACCTAGACGGCCATGAAATTAGAGTAATTTCATCTTCATGCTGGGTAAACCAGTTCGAGACAATTCTGGCGGTATGTACTCGACAATTGTCGTGAACGTAGGAGAATACAGGGACTTCTTCAAGTGGGTACACTATTCGCACTGGCGGTAACATTGATCCTTCCAACAAATCGACACAGTTTAATGCGTTTTGACGTGATATTTCTCGAATGCCATAGCCTTCCTCACTGAGCACTACAATCCGAGCTCTTTGTTCTGCGAGCCTAGCCATTATACAATTTAAATAAATATTCAATTCTTAGATATTGAGTTCTAATTTTTTTTCTCATTGACTTTACTTGACTTCTTATATACTTTCAGAATGACATTTTATTTTTAAAATTATAATACGTTTTCTGTAATGAAAAAAGTTAGAATTATAAGGCAGATTTCAGTTCGAGATTCAAATTATTTCAAATCATTACTGTTTTATCTAAAACATAATTATCTAGTACAATGATAACAAAGTCTAAAATTGCGTAGTTCTCTGAGCCTAGTGACGCATTTTTATTAATATTTATAACGTCCTAAGTGCAACACACACAATAAACCTTACTATTTTGACGGTTTTAAAGGAATTATTAGCAAAGTAGGTCATAAATCAGTTGTGCCGATCGTACACCATTGCAGAAAACTTACGAACTAGTACTATTCTAATTGTGTACAAAGAGTAGTACCGTTTGCGGCCGAGTTATTGGCCAGGTGTGGCGGATTAAGTCGACTACGATACGGGCACATTGCATTTGTGCAGTATAAAGCGATGGCATGATCAAGGTGAGACGTGTGTACATTCGGTAATCTATTAGTGACGGACTTTGCGCGTTTTATAGAATTACAACCTTTTTTACGTTTGGATTTGTTGTGTTCAGTTATATTTGTACCTGTGTTATATGTGTTTGTATCGTTCTAATAAACTATAATAATTGCAACGACATTTTAATTCAAGTCCCGCAACTCGTAACAATACAAAGCTGCCTCACTATATTTTAAAACTACTAAAACAAAAGTAATATTATTTCATGTAAAAACTATAAAATAGCTCGTCTTGAAATACTCTTCAAGTGAACTTCAGGATCTTTTAACTAGAATCTTTATATTTTCCCTCAACACAAAAGGCGTGAATAAAACTTAAAGTTCTTCGTAAGTTGTGTAATTACAAAATACTTTAGTCATTTAATTAAAAAATAACTTACTTACGCAGCCTTGTCTGCAAAATTCGACTCAAGGGAAACAACTCCATAAAATACTTAAGCTTGCCTTATATGTAAATTAGTGATATTATAGGCTATTGATTTCTTTTGATTATAGTCTTCATGGGAACCTAATTGTTCTCTTCTGCAATGGGAAATATGCATTTAATTCAAATACGACTTAATTTTTTGATGATGTCTTTATTCATTTAACTAACTAACTGCTGCGGCTCACCGACCCAAAATGAGTCCTGGCCTCCGAAATGAGAATACTCCACTCCTTTCTGTTCAGCGCTGTCTCCTGCCAGTGATCGGCATGAAGCTCGCGCAGATCAGCCTCCACTACGCCCCTCCAGCGATATCTGGGCCTAGCAACTGGTCGCCGTCCCGTTGGTCCGCCCAGATACGCTCTTCTCACTGCTGCGCCATCCTCCCCCATGCTATGTAGATGGCTAAGCCATCGCAAGCGATGTGCCTTGCACTCGCCAATTATATTGGGCTCATCCACCAGTTTCTTTATTCATTTAATTCCTTTAATTTGATATAAATTCATAAAAAGCGTCACAAATGTACGGTATATTTAAAATCGCAAAACACAACGCTATCGATCAAATAATAACGCTCATCAAAAGCGAAAATAGTAGCGTTTAAATAGCTCAAACTTGTTCAAGATTTTAAATATTAAAAAGAAAATTGGAGTTTTCCAACAGTATTTCTGTTTTTATAATGATAAAACGATATAAATAATTAATTATAAATACAATAAAAAGCATTGCATATTCCCCATTAAAACTTGCTGACATTGATGAATTAAAATTGAAAGATTCAAGATCTTCTTGGTATAGTGGTCTAAAATTTTGGTCGTCTAGTTCACTGAAATGCAAAGGTTTAGAGTGCGTGGAATCTACCCGTCCAGGAACGGAGAAAGAATACAATTTCATGCGGCCGGGCGGCCTGTCGTAAGAGGCGACAAAACAACCCACAGCCAGGTGGAAGGTTGTTTACCCGTCTGAATGGATACCACCTTTGTTCTAGAGTATATCGCCATAACAACATTAAGTTGTGTTCCGGCAGAGTGACCGGGTTCCAGTCTCACTTAAGAGAGTAACAGCGCATATGTAGCATCTTTGGTGCTTTGGTTACAAATGTCCATAGGCAATGGTAACCGTTGTCCATCAGGTGTGCCGTCTGCCTGTCTGCTAACAAGGGCCATGTGCGATAAGGAGGGTACACTTATCATTCCAACAGTGGTCTGGAGATGGCGCTGAGTCGTCGTCAATATAAAATGCAATGATATTATATACAAATAAAGTTTACATTTTAAGCTAGATATCAACTATTTAGAATTTTTTTACAAGCTTTTATTTAACTTGCAATGGATGTAATTATGTATGTAAGTTCGGGTGGAATTTTGCAAGTTAAATTTGACCAACTTCCCGGTTTCCGAATGAGCTGAAATTTTGCACGCTTATGTATATCGCGTGACAATGCAATAATATGGTACCATGTAGCTGATCTAATGATGGAGTCGGAAGGTGGCCATAGGTACTCCTGTACTAGGTACTAAACAACATAGACCCGTCGTGTTCAGGCTCGTTTTACTTGTCTTGGCTAGCACTCTGCTGCTACATGATATCCATGATCTCAAAAGCTTGTATTTAAAAACCTTTTTAAAAAGCTTATTATCATTGATGATAAAAATACTGCGGGTGGGATGTCACAGAAATAAATAACTTGACGGGTATTTGTATAAAATGAGTTCATCAGATTTAGATATGGATTTAATTAGAAAATTAGTTGTTTGTTAAACTATTCGGTTTTTTATTTACTTTCCTCATATTGAAATAAAAAGCAGAGTGTTTACCTCGTGTGAAAGACCTATTTAAGCACTCGAACTATTGGTACCTAGCTAAGATGGTTCGCCAAATCATCCCGTGGCTTAATAAGTTTTTTTCATCCCTTGTGGAACATTCTACTATTCCTATTTCTTTTAGTAGATATGTAGCTTTACTATAAGCACTACATTATTGTCGTTTCGATTATTCCTAAGTTAATTTCTTAAGGACTTAACTTGTTTACATAATTAATTTACATCCAAGTCATAGGGCTTTCCTTGAACTAGATTTAGGTTTACAAGCTTGCCTTTACTGTTGTAACCGCTTGGTGACAAATTGCCTTGCTTTGTGGTATAAAATGCTATTTAGTTCAACTAATTAGTTTACACCACTTATTACGCGCATAAATAATTGTTTATTTCACAATTATATATCATTTAACAGCTGTATCTTTGTCGGTGGAGCGGAGCCTCTTTTAATTTTTTCTATTATAGGCCAGTTGGTTTATTTCACTGTATAAAACGACACCTATTTTGTCCTTAATTTCTATGGCTTAGTTAAAAACAAAATAAATACTTCACTAGCAGTCCCGGCGATTGCCTTCGCATGATAAATGAAATCTTATATGTTCATCTCCATTCAAGTGTGAAAGATATCGAATTGAAACATACCAGATTATCTTCTTCTTATATATAAAAATGAATATTTGTCTGTATGCCCTTTATAGAATCGTAAACTATACATTTGATCATGTGATGATGTTCAGCAAGTTGTTTTGCATGAGCCTAAGAAGGTTTCTGAGTTAGCTCCCAATTGGACCCGGTAGGAGGCACTGCTGTCGGTATATCGATTAAAGCTTTTCCGGCTGCCTGGGCAGCTAGTTTAATATAAAATTCACATGTTACTGTCTAAATTGTTCATTATTCAAATTCAAAAGTTTTTGTTCAAAATAAGTTCCACTAGAGAACATTAAAAATTAAATTAAATTTTACTTCCTAGTCTATCTACACCGCTTCGCAATGTGTTATTGATGTTAAGGAGAAGAAGCGGCAACAATCTCCCCAGCAACACGTTTAGCTAAAAATTGTTTTTCTTTATATTTCTTATATTATTTATATCTCAAGTTCTTTTTTTTATAAGTTTTATACAGAAGTATGTTACAGAATTACTTTTGAAGAATTAATGGAATTGTAGCAAATAGTGCCTATTCAATAAGACAGAGACATAATGAAACTAAAAAAAATATTATTATACTTATAATAAAGACATGGCATACAATTTTTTGCTGCAATATATAAAAAAATATTTATAATAACAACAGCCCATAACTGTCCCACTGCTGGGCTCGGGGCCTCCCACGGTAGGGAATGGACGGTATACCCGCCACTCTTGTCCAAGGTAGGCTTGGCAGGTTTGACACATCGGTTATCTCGATGTACAGGTTGCATCACGATGTTTTTCTTCACCGTTGTTAGCACGTGGTAATTGTAACAATATGCACATTAGGTTAGAATACACCCTAAGTGGTACATGCGTTCCGGCCAGGATCGAACCCGCGACCTTTGAGTTCAGGACGCGTGCGCTAGCCATTAAATTGCTGCAACATATCTCCATTATAAGCCATTGAACCATTACTGAGCCTATAAGACGAATTTTCAAACTGATTATTTTTAACTGTCATTATAAGTCCTCGTATAGATACTTACTTAAATATTGGCAATTAGTTTCAGATCAAATGTTTAAACGTCGATTTTTTGTTGTACATATAATAAAAAGAAAGCTAAGTGTGTAACGACGCATAATGTAGGGTACTATAATCTGGAAGAACCTGTACAGTCTGGTATCTACTTCAAAGTTTAAGAACATAAAAATGACCGAAAATTTTCCTTCATACGACATTACTACAAAAGCTACTTGATGACAGTAAACGTCGTTATAATCTTTCAGTTCTCATAAAATATTCTGAAACCACGCTTAGTCTTACCTGATCACAGGAATGAAAACAGCACTATTCGTGCTTGGAAAACGATTTACCTCGCTGGACTTTTTGGCGGGAACTGAAAGGAGATGTAGTGCTGTGCAGTTTAATTTTCTAAAAATGTGTAAAATTACTCTAAACAGTAGTTGTAGGATATTGATAGTTTTTGAGTAGTAATTATGTGTTTTGTAAGAAATGTGAACTGTATAGTCAAATGTGGCCTTTTGAGTTGACATAAGAACTCCGTTGAATGGCACTAGCTAATTACCTGCCGTTCAGTTGTGTTACACATAGGCTTAAGAAAATGAAGAACCTATATTGTAAACTAAGATCTGGCTTAAAGGCCTAGCTGCCGAGCCATAAACCTAAATAAATAACATGCTTACTGATATACCTCGCTGTTAAAAAAAAACTAAACGAACTACAGATAATACATGCGACTCATGTCCCAACTTTTTTACAGGTACTGTTAAACCGCGGCATAAATTGTAATAAAATATAACAACATTTTGTAAAATCATTTTATACTAATAAATAACTTTTCGCTAATTATTATTTAATGTATATTTTGAGCTAAATATTCGCTACTATCAGTGACAACAAAACATTGCTTGATAGAATGCCAAAGAAATAAAATTATTTAACGTTTCACATGTGTCGTATTAAATGAGTTCACCAGATTTAAATATGAATTTAACGCCTGATTTCATTAGAGAAGTAGTCGATTGTTTAACGAAGCAGTTTTTATTTACTTTCCTCATATTCGAAATAAAAAGCAGAGTGTTAGCACCTGGCGAAAGACCTATTTAGGCACTCGAACTATTAACGCCCTCTCTACGCTCGTGCGCCAAATCATCTCATATCTAAATAGCTCACTTTCACCTCTCGTGTAATAATCAATAGTAATTGTACATATATCCTGTATTTTTTTCATAAATTTCACTATACCATTAAGTAAAGATAGTTGATAAATTACCCTACTTTCAAATTTTATTTAATAATAATACTAATAATCTTTAAGTATATTGACTGTGACATACAGGTCTGCCTGTATGGCGAACAAAATATGCAAATAAGAACAAACAGCCAACACGTGAAACACGCGATACCCAAACAAAGCACAATCTGTTTAGTGAACGACAGAAATTTTCATACAAATAGTCAACTGTAAACCCTTTACGTTGTAGACAATCGTAATAAAGCAAGTAAACAAACTAATTAAGTCCCAAAGAGTATGAATGTGCGACTCACTGCAATTGTATGACTGTCGTTAAGATTCTCCAGTTACGGCAAGACCACCATTGATCACGTACGTGCATGGAATGCGGGATGAATACCTAATTATTGTAGTGTAATAAATAATTCGGATATTTCTTGTTTCATTTGATGTAAGGAAATATCAGATTGCTACACGAGAGGTGAAAGTGACATAAAGCACGGGATGGTTTAGCGCACGAGCGTAGCAAGGGTGCTCGATTATAGTTAGAATATTGGTTCGAGTGCCTAAATAGGTCTTTCACCTTTGGGTAACACTCTGCTTTGGATTTCGAATATGAGGAAAGTAAATAAAAACTGATTAGAACAAATAACTACTTCTCTAATAAAATCAGTCATCGTCACATATAAAACGTCAAGTAATTTTTTTCCATTCTACCAGCCAGTATTTTTTTTTCGCTAATAGTAAATATATAGCTCAAATAAATTTAAATTAAATAATAATTCAGTGAAATGTAATTTATAAGTAAAAAAATATGTAAAAATGTTTTTGATATATTTTTTATTATAATTTATACCCCAATTTAACGGTGGCTGTAAAAAAGTTGGGACATGAGTCGCACAGTTTTCCAAATTTTTTGACAGCAGGGAGAATCGCTCCCAGGGACGAAACGTGCTATTATCATCCCTGTGACCAGGAAACTCCAACCGTACTTACAGAAAATGAGAAATGAAAAGGAAATTTTCTAAATGAAATCGCGAATATTTTTAAACAAATGGAATTAATAAAGGACTTTTTACTCTTATTGACAAGCTGGCAAACATGCATACAGCCTTGGTTACTGTCGCCTACAGGATTTGCAACATCAGGTGTGAGGTCAATACGTTGCCAGCCTTTACAATGGTATATGTAGGAGGGATGGGGTAAAGAGAAGGGATAAGGAAGATGGGATAGGTGGAAGTGGCCCATCAGAACTCTTACGCATCATAGAAAACAGGGTTAGCCGATATTCTATGAGAGCGTGGTACTACACTGATCGAACCGGTCTTAATAGCTGAAATCAAGATGATGACTCCACCACGGCTCTACTAAATCAGATTACAAAGAAATTAGTTTTATACAAATGTTTTCTTTTACTATATGCTCAACAAATCTAAACTTTAAGGATAGGGTTCGACGAACTTTTTTTTAGGACTGTTAAGTATATAAGTAAACATACTCAAGCTAATAGTTTTAGCAAATATTCCATTTAATTTACAATTATTTACCTACTTCAAATATTTAGTTTAAATTATAGATGATTCTCAGTAATAGTATCATAACACATTTCTACTGTGAAGTTTGAATTGTTTAAATTTGAACTTTATACATTTATGTATATACTTATATTATGTGATTATAGCGAGCCGACATAGAATTTAGGCACGTCTCATAGCACTATCATCTAAGTACTAAATATAGTGAAACTTGGTTAAGTGGGACCTGGATAAGTGAGAAACCTCCATAACTGGAACTCATGCTGAAGTCCCAATACTTTAGCAGTGAATTACCCCTGTTATTGGGATGAAGTAAACCTCTATATATGGGATTCGTTCTTTCGATTTATCATTGTTGAACACTTCTTTAAATATTAATTTGTTTGTGGACTGTATATATTTTAATTATAAAAGAAACTGCACGTGCGTAATATGTGACGATTTTAATGGCAACAGGCGGGAAGAAAAAAAATGCAGATAAAACAAAAACCTATGTTCTAAATTCAAATATTGATTATTGGTGGCCAGTACAATGCCACACCAAAATAATAAATACTTTTTGTTGGAGATTCCAACATGCTAGGGCCTTGGCAAATACAAAATTGCTCCTAGCCACACTTATTTAATAATATTACAAAATATCGTTTGTTCTACAAAGATTACAAATTTTAAATATTGCCTTATATTATTTAACTACAAACATCGAAATTGTACAATACCTTAACTTAAAGATAAAATGAGTAGAAACATATTAAATCAAGACACTATTCATAAATAGGCAAGATACAAATGTTCGTTATTGAACGCTCATATAATTTTCCATTCGGCGTTTTGACTTGTAGAGCTCTAACTTTTCCATCCTTCCCAGGATATACCTTGGTTATCCGAGCCATCGGCCAGTACATAGAAGGAGTCTTAGGCTCTTTAAGTAATACAAGCATACCTACTATAACATTAGGTTTGTCCTTGCGCCATTTAGGACGACATTGCAAGGAGTTTAAATATGATTTATGCCAAACTTTCCAAAAAGACTGCTTAATTTTATCAATCATCGACCAATATTTGAGTCTGTTCATTGGTACAAGCGTAAGATCATGTTCTGGATAAGCCGTTAACGGCTGACCAATAAGAAAATGACCTGGCGTGAGAAACGAAAAGTCATTAATATCGGATGACACAACAGGCATTAATGGTCTTGAGTTTAGTATAGCCTCAATATGAATTAAAGTACTATTTAACTGCTCATATGTAAGAGTAGTACCATTAAGTATTCGTTTCAAATGAAATTTCATACTTTTTACTGCTGCTTCAGCCAGACCAGCGAATACAGGAGAATAGCTGGGAACAAAATGAAATTTAATTTGTTGTTCAGCAGAAACATTGTATACTTTCGTTTGATGATCTTTTGAAGAAAGCAGCTTATACAGATCAACTAAATGGTTCCGAGCACCTCGAAAATTAGTTCCATTATCGCAATGAATTTCAGTAGGCAGCCCCCTTCGAGAAATAAACCGATTTAAACAAGCAAGAAAACACTCGGTAGTCAAATCTGAGGCTAACTCAAAATGAACAGCTTTTGTTGCAAAACAAACAAATATACACACATAACCTTTTGTAATAATAGCACGCCTTATTCGCGAATTTTTAATAGGCGTAGGACCTGTAAAATCCAAACCAACTATCTGAAAAGGCCTTGCAGCTGTAACGCGCTGTTGTGGCAAGGAACCCATTAGTTGCTCTGCGGCGATTGCCTTATGTCTAAAACATACTATACATTTATGTATTATCTTTTTAATGTGTCTTATACCATTAACAATCCAATACCGCTGGTTTAAACTAGATAACAATAACTTGGGACCGGCGTGCAACAATCTTATATGTTCATGCTGAATTATAAGATCCGTAATTCTTGAATCTTTGGGTAAAATAATCGGATGCTTCTGATTGTATGATAAATCGGAGTTATGAAGCCGTCCACCTACTCGCATTACGCCCTGAGAATCAATAAAAGGATGCAGTTGTTGCAACGAACCTTTTACATTACAATTGTTATTTACAGCATTGATTTCATCACGAAACCAGTGATTTTGTTCGTTTTTAATAATTAACAATAAAGCATTCTGCAACTCACGAGAAGCTAAATAAACACACTTAGCTTTATTATATTTGTTTTTACAGTTGTGACAAAATCTCCTAACGTATGCAAGTACTCTTATCATTTTATTTAAGTCGGAAAACCTATCTAAGTATCTAAAAACAGAATTACTACTAGTTGATAAAAGCACAATGTCTCCATGAAACTCCGTAGAAGTTTTTAAATCCGGCACTTCAGAAGGCAACTCAAAATTATCATTAAAATTATAATCACCAGATTGTAAAAAATTTGCACCATACCACCACATACTGCAATCCGCAATTTGATGTGGATCCAAACCCTTGCTTACTAAATCAGCTGGATTATCGTCAGATTGCACATAAAGCCAATGCCATTTAGAATTTAACTGATTAATTACTCGCACTCTATTCGATACGTAAGCTTGTAATTTTAAAATGTCAGTTTTTAACCAAGCCAAAACTATCTTCGAATCGGTAAATAAATAAATATCATGAATTTCAATTTTTAATTTAAGAGTATTAAAAACTTTCGTCATTAACTTAGCCAAAATTAAGCTGGCATTAAGCTCAAGCCGAGGAATAGTCAATGGCTTTGCACACGGATTTATTCGGGATTTCGAACAAAGTAAAAATAATTTCGCATTACCTGTTATATCCACCGTGCGTAGATAAATACAACATCCGTAGCCTACCGTACCTGAAGCATCAGCAAAACCTATAAGCTGTACTTTCTTTATATGTGTTGATAGCAACAAATTCCTATTTAAATAAATAGCTTTCATATTTTTCAAGCTTTGAGCAAAACGTAGCCATTCTGCTATTAAAGGCTCTGAGGGTCTGTCATCCCAATCTAACTTCTCAAGCCAAAGTTTTTGTAAAATTATTTTAGCTTTAACCGTAACCGGACTAACAAAACCCATAGGGTCGTAAAACTTTGCAATACAACTTAAAATCGATCGTTTTGTGAAAATGTTATCGTAATTAAAATTATCAGGACATTTAATAATAAAGCAATCCTTATTTACATCTAAAAATAAACCTAATGTTTTTGTACTATGAACGTCATTATTTAATAAATCGATATGACTATCCACTTGTTTATCAAGAGATATTCCTGCGAGGATTTCAGACACATTCGATGACCATTTATGAGTTTCGAAACTTCCGAGTTTAAGTAATTCACACAATTGATATTTAGCTTCAATCACTGTATTCATATCTGAGTGAGAAAAGCAAATGTCATCAACATATGTGCAATTTTTAATTATGAATGATGCTAATGGCCATTGTTTTTCATATCTATTGGCAAGTTCATACAAACATCGCGTAGCAAGATAAGTAGAACATTTTAACCCGTAGGTTACAGTATCTAAACGTATGCATTTGATTGGAACATCTGGACTATCACGCCATAAAATATTTTGAAGCGAGGAATGCATATGATTAACATTAATATTCCTAAACATCCGTCTTATATCAGAAGTAAGTGTATAACTGCCAGTACGATATAACATGACTACATCAAAAAGATCTCTTTGGACCACTAGACCATTTAATAAAATATTATTCAGAGATACCTTTTTTTTCGTCAACATAGATCCATCAAAAACGACACGAGTGCGTGTAGTAGTACTATTTTCATTTATAACCGCATGGTGTGGTAAGAAATAAACAGGATCTATATTAAAGTTATATGCACCTATATCAACATAATGGCCATGCTTTAAAGCAACATATTCGTCAATAAAATGTTTATAATCTGCAAATAAGTCTTTATTTTTCTGTAATTTCTTTTCTAAATTATAAAATCTATGGAGCGCCAAATCAAAAGAATTACCTAGTGTACTATTGATATGTTCTAGGGGAATTTTTAGAGGTAAATCTACCTGAAACTTATCGTATTCTAATTTGACAGAGCACTGAAAAATATTCTCTGCAATTTCTTGCTCAGACAAAATCTCATTCTGTATTTGAGGTACACTTTCACATTCCCAAAAACGTTTAAGAATAGAGTCCGTATCGTCATTCAAGCAAATGAGCGAGACGAGCTTGGATGGATGTGGTGTTAATGGAAAGTCACCACCAACTATGTACCCAAATTGACTATACAAAATATGAAAAGAATCTGTCTGGTTGCTATGCTGAGTAATATACTTATCCACGGCGATCTCAGCCTCTGCTTGTTGCATATTTTCGCCGATAGGCCATTTTAGTGCTTGGAAAGTAACATCAACACCTAATAGTAAATTAATCTCAGACATAATATTATATTCTGGATCTGCTAATGTTATTCCGGAGGGAATACTCATTAAATCGATATTGTTTTGTGGTAATGGGCATGTAATTTTGTCGACCACATTGCATATAATATTTACTTTGAATTCAGAAGTCAATGAGTGAACTTCTATAGGAATTGCATAATTAACTTTATAATTATGATTATTAACTCCTATAATACTGGAATTAATTGGCACCGGAGTAAGCCCTAAAACATCCACAGCTTTTTGTGTTATCAAATTGACCTGAGAAGCAGAGTCCAGTATGGCTTTGACACGTACTTCCCGGTTATTTCGTCCATACATCTTCACTTGAGCTGTTGGAATTATAGTTTGACAAGCATTATCTCTAGAAATTAAAGTAACGGGTGTATTGTTGTCATCATAATGAACAAGAGAATTGTGCTTTTTCTTGCAAATGGCGCATCTAAAATGGAACCTACATTTACCTAAATGTGAATTAAGACAAATCGTACATAATTTTTTGTCTTTGACAAAATTAACTCTCTCCAATAAAGGTAACAGTTTAAACTTATTACATGAAAAAATCTTATGGTCACAACACTTACAGAAATAACATGCTTGTTTTATTGTTACCGCGCTAACCTTAGTCCTGGATGTACTCGCCTCCCTGGCAGTGGGCTCTGTGCTTTCCATCGCAATCGCTCGCCTCTCTAAGAATTCCAGGAAATCGGAGACATTGTGCTTGTCCTCCAAGCTACGTTCTAGTTGGTAAGCGCGGGCCGTATAACTATCAATTTTACGTAATAAAATACACAACAATATAGGGTCCCATCCATCGATACAAACATTTATGTTTCTTAAAGAAGCTAAATTTTGTCTAACTGTACATATAAAATTCCTGAAGCTCTGCGGTGAAGCTTTAGATACAATATCTAAATCTAATAATTGGTACACTAAGTCGGAAATTATCTTGTATTGATTAAAATATCTATTTTTCAATAAACTTAACGCTTCAGTGTAGCTTCCCGCGACAAAAGGTAAGTTTTTTACAATATTGTAAGGTTCATCCTTTAAAAACGACCTTAAATAGTGAAGTTTCTGTATACAGTCTAATGATTTATCGTTATCAATGAGTGAATTAAATAAATTAATAAAAATAATATAATCATGGTGACTTTTACCGTCGAACGGTTTAATTTCAATACTAGGTAGTTTCGCCGATGCACTTGAAGGGTTACCAGGTTGTTGTATCTGCTCCTTGACCTTCCTCTTCTCGATCTCGCAGTCAAGAGCTCCCAGCACCTCGTAATATTTGCACTCGGTCTCCTCGATCGCCTCGTCATCGTCGTCGCCGTAGATGAAAACCTCCTTACAAAGTTGCTCATAATCTTTATATTTTTGCAAAAGATTATCTTTCCTCGCAAGTAACTCTGAAGTTGACATCTTACTATATTGATTCGCAGCGTTTTGCGCACGTGTAATTGCGGCCTTGCAATATCCTCGTTCCTTCTTTAGCTTGCTTAAATTATCCATTGTGCAATGCTTTATCGGGTTCAAAGAAAAAATATTTCCGACACAAACTTTGTCAGTTTTAGGAAACAAAAGGAAGAAGAATAACAATAAACGGCATTTAAGGACCAAAAAGAATATGTTGAACACTTCTTTAAATATTAATTTGTTTGTGGACTGTATATATTTTAATTATAAAAGAAACTGCACGTGCGTAATATGTGACGATTTTAATGGCAACAGGCGGGAAGAAAAAAAATGCAGATAAAACAAAAACCTATGTTCTAAATTCAAATATTGATTATTGGTGGCCAGTACAATGCCACACCAAAATAATAAATACTTTTTGTTGGAGATTCCAACAATCATCATAGTTACCTCTATAACTGAGATAATATCGTTTTGTTTGTTTACTTACTTATTCTTATTCTACCCGCAAATTCCGCACTAACGAACATGCTACGACAGACTGCAAACAAAAGTTCTATTAAAAAAAACCAAAGAAATGTCTTTTTTAATATATTCAATATTGCAGTTTAACTAGACAGTACTAACATTTTTGTGTTCCAAAATGTGTGTAACTCATTCTCTCTGTATAATTATTGCACTACGTAAAATAATAGAGATGTAGGATTTTGCAGGAGTTCTAAGTAAATTTTTTCCTTCTTCTTTCACGGAGTCAGCTAGTATGAATGATATCATATATACATACATACACAACTTCACGCCAGGTCCCTTGCGGGTAGGCACGAACAACAGAGCGCCATTCAGGCTTATTCTTACACACCTCACTTGCTTCTTTGACATTCATGAATGATATCATATTCCATAATTAAATTTATAATGTAGATATATGTTTAATCCTTAAATCAAGTGAAGACATGAGTGGATGAAGGTGATAAGTCGCATAATTCCAATTCTGAGTAAATCGAGATAAAAGTTTTACTTTTATTTTAAACTGAACTGAACTTAACACCTTTTTCAACTCTTTATTTTTTAAATATGCCTTATATCTATACTCTAAGATCTGTAGTCATTTGGTATCGACTTATAACCTTCATCTATGCAAAAAAAGCAAAAAACCGAATATGCGACATATCACCTTCATCCACTCGTCTTCAATTTTTGGAACAGAAACCACATCATATAAAAACAAAAATGTATGTAAGTAATATGTTTAATTAATATTAATATTTTTTATATATTTAAATGTTATTGTATATTATGTGTATTTTTACATGTAATGTAATCTATTAATGTATTTTATTTAGATATCTCTGTATGTGTAAGTATATATTTCTTTCACTTATTAACTTATTATATTATTTATTGTATTTTTACACAAACTTAGTTCGCTCGTTTGTTCGTAATTTAACTTTATAGAAAAACCTGTTATTTGCCCTAAATTGTAAGTACTTTTTTGTTTGTTTGTTTTATTGTAATATGCGCTGTTGATTTTTTGAATCAATAAATCAATGTTAATATATATATCTCACATTTTTCTAGAATTAAAATGTCCGTAACTCAACTTTGTGCGTGCAAAAACATTGTACTTGATAATAATCTTTTTTATGACATATCGTCCTGTACCTCGACTTTCACTGTTTTGCAATATATCTTGCAATATCTTCGCGCGAATGTGCGCCGGGTGTTAAATTTAAACCATGTTTAGGCGAAACCCAGATTGCGGTTTTTATATACACTTTTTTGCAATATTTGTTTTTATTAAGTGTTTTGTATTATTTGTATATTATATTGCATGTATGTATTTATCACTGAAATGAAGGTAGCCGCACTATGTATAAATTCGGTTACCTTTATGTATACCACCATCCGTTATAATTTCAAATCATTCCTGGCATTGCCTGGAAGAAATTGTTTTTTAGCAACAAGACTTGGGTTGTCTGGAAGAGATCGCTGTAAGCGATAAGGCCGCCTATTGTTCTAATGCAAATGTGTCTATATTATTACACGCCGACAAAGTGAATGCATACTTGCAGTTTATTACCTTTCCCGTATTTGGATTTCTTTTGTTTACTTTGTGTTTAAAATTTGTAATTAAAAACATCCTATTGTTATTTTACTCGTTTATGACCCCAGGTGTGAAGATTACGTTTTCTTGAAAAATTCAGTTCACGCAGTCGATTGTTTTAGTGTATAGTTTAATACAAAACAATGCCCGAACGGAGGGGTGAGGCAGTCAAGCGATGATTACGCTACGAGCAAGACGTGTACATTCGATAAGCTATATAGTGACGGACTTTGCGCGTGTTATTGAATCGTGCAGTTTGTACTGGTTGTGTCCAGTTATATTTGTACCTGTGTTATGCGTGTTTGTATAGTTCTAATAAATTCTATAGTGATTCCAACGGCATTTTAATTCGAGTCCCGCACTAATTACAATATCAATTGTCTACATTTAAGTTTATGGTAAACAATAAAGAGTTTTCATTCATTCAAGACGACGGTATTTGTAGTTTAAAGTTATCTATCTGAATTTTATTAGTTATGGAGGTAAATGATCTCTTGTCGTGGAAGACGTATACTGAAATCTCTACAGGGTTTTCTTGCTCTGTATGCAATTAAAACATTTTGCAGGTTAGGGCCTTGAGGTGGCTGGTAACTAGATTTGGAGCCGCTGGAACCTTCCCCATATGATGATGAATTCTCAGAAGGTCCCGTTTGTCAATGGCATGGCCTTCGGGCTTTTCGTTAGCTATTTCTGCGGCTTATCTGGCCATCTCGATACTGGCAATTGATGACAATCGCACAACGAAGGATTCTCTAGAGATATGAAACATTTAAAACTACTCAACGAATATTGTTTGAAACAATTTTCGATGTAAATATTTCAAAATTCTATCATTTTGTTTTTTCTTCGGAATTTTCCACTTTATAGTTTAAGAGTTACAATGGGATTTTACATACACTGGGGACAGTTTTGTCACGAATTTGGGAGTTAATATATCGCCACCTCAAATGAAAGAATAAAAGTATAGGTAGACAGCAGATAGAAGCACTTATTGAAAACGTGTGTGCGTAAACTTATGTATGAAGTGGTTTGTGACTGTGTGGTTATTAGTAATACATGCATTGGAAATTAATACTAAATTATCGTAACGCATTGCGCGATTGGTTTCCTATTGCAAAATCGTTTCCCTTAGCCGGTTTCACTCTGAGAGACCTATTTTGTTCATCTAAGATCGCCACTTATTGACTCCATTAAAGATATTAGATAAATAACGATTTCTCTTTTTTTGTATACAAAGAAACATAAAAAGTTATAAATAAAAACGTGTGCGTCTCGGGATGCCCGACAGAAGTGATAACTTGAACTAATCTAAGTTGCACTATTTAATATTGAAATTGTTTAACTTGAAAAAAAAACTTAGTTTATTACTAAAATTTTTTGTATATAACGCGTGGGTTAGAATGAGAGAGGAGACGCCTGCCTAGTGCTGCCGTATGCTTGAGAGAAAGGGAACGCGTTAGATAACGAAGCGGTTTACCCTCCCATAAGAAGTTATCACTTCAATACATACTTAACGATGACTAAAAATGTATCAGTAAATAATTCTAAATAAATAAAAAATTAAATTGCTGTGTAAGAAACATGTGAAATAACCTTTACTTGTGTTTATAAAGGATGTCTACAATCTCTTAAAGTATGAACGTATGACAGTATATATCAGCCTATGTATGTCACAATGACGTAGGCCTTGTTGCGTCTCGCATAATGCCATCCAAGTTGTACATTGTATACACAAATTTACGAAGTTCGCACGTGCAAAATTATTGCATACCTTGTTATGAATGTGAAATTACTTGTTTATTTTGCTAACTTGGAATTGTTGTTGTTCGTTTACAGCAGTATGCTGTCCTTGGGCCTATTTTTGTGTCTTGTTATTTTAGTGTTCATCTGACTATGCTTATTTATGATAGTTCATAATTTATTGGCAACAACCATAAAAATTTACGACATAACACTAATAATAAACACTGGCGCACAAAAAAATTAAGTGGTCTTTACTTTTGACCAGACCTATATATTCTTCTATCTTCTTCTTGTCTTCTTCTTTTATATCGAAATACATATGAATAGATAGGTCTGGTCAATACAGACCACTTTTTATTTTTTGTAGTCTGGTGTTTTATTAGTAATCATTTTTCTTTGTGTAAAGTCACGTCTTCACAGGGAAGACCTATTTTATGACCTATTTTTACCTATCCTAATTAATATTATAAATGCGAATGGGTGTTTACTTGTTTGTAGCATTTTTACGCCCTAACTACGCTACAGATGGTCATGAAAGTTTGTATACACAATGCTACGGTATGGAAAAAGAATTATTCTCGAGGAATAGATAAATATAGCGGAAAAGACGGCACTCCGGTAAACAAATACATCGTCATGGTAACTACAATTATATTGGCAATTATAATTCGTTGTTCTCATGGTAAGTTCCAACTTTGATAGATGGCATTACGGATACTATGAGCTAATTAAGCTTGACTTTTTAAGACGTGTGGGACACCCAACGGCCGGTGCTCCAGTCTGTTTACAAAACTTACATTTACGCGAGCGAAGCAGCCACCAAAACTTAGTATTTACATAAATTTAAAAAGCAAAATTTTACCTATCTATATAAAAGAACTAGCGATCCCCGACACGTCCTGCCCTGACAAAATAAAAATCTAGGACCCAATTCTAGTGCTCCCTACGCATTAAATCCATCGCCATATCTGCGTGTAACGGCCTATATCTGTAACACTATCATAGATGAAGTCCCATTATTATAAATTGGAGTTTTTACCTATGTTGCCAATTGTTTTGAAATCGCATAGAGACACTTCAATTTTATTGCCATAGATTGACACAGATTTTAGATGTGACTTTCGATTCATTGCTTATTCGTCGAGAGTGACATAATATTGAATAACCAGGTTAAGCTGTAAGTTAAGCTGTAGGTTAAGGTCTTAGATATCGTTTCAAAATCATATTATAGCCGTTCTCACCAAAAACTGCTTAGAGGCTATTCATATATTATGTTACACATTATGGGGGGAGGGGGTCGACGAAGAGTGTCATCTTATCTCATACTAATATATAAAGCTGAAGAGTTTGTTTGATTGAACGCGCTAATCTCAGGAACTACTGATCTGATTTGAAAAATTCTTAAATTTATTTTGAAAAATTAAACACTGATGTTAGATAGCCCATTTATCGAGGAAGGCTATAGGCTATATATCATCACGTTAAGATCAATAGGAGCGGAGCACAAATGAAGAATGTTTCAAAATCGGGGGGGTTTAAAGTACTAATATAAAAAGCTGAAGAATTTGTTTTCTTGAACGCGTTAATCTCAAGAACTACTGGTCTGATTTGAAAAATTCTTTAAGTGTTAGATAGCCCATTTATCGAGGAAGGCTATATGGTATATATCATCACGCTAAGACCATTTTTTGACATTAAAATTAATAACACCAAAGGTGCTTGCTACCTGCGGGCGCGATGCGATGGCCGGGAGAAGGCAAAGGGACGGGAAGAAGAAGCAAGGAAGGACTTACCTCGCCACCAGTCCCCCGCCACACTGCGCTCGTCCCCCGAGGGTTCACACTCTCGCTTGGGTTATGGTTTTTATCAATAAACGCAATTATAAGTTTATTTCTATTTATTTGTGTTTCAACAATATTTTGCTGCGTATTTATATTACGGTGACAGCACTGACAGTCCCCTGAACGTTTTCTTGTTTTGCGCATTCTTCATTTAATCGTATATTTTCTTCTTGATGGGGAGGAAGAATTTACAAGGAGGTGTTCCTCGGCGCGACCACTACCTCAAAGCGTAATCACACCGTACGTGTTATTTGGCAAAATAATAGCAATCCATCCTATTGCAGGTGACAATTTTTGTGTGCCAATACCGAAATATTGTATTCTCACTTCGGTGTATGTCACAGTCGATTATCTCAGAAACTACTATAAAGAAACAATACTTGTTTGCATTGTTAACAAGACACACCATTAAGAGCCGTGGGAACAAATTAATTGTCAATATTTCTAGTTATTTTGTTATAAGCTGTATTTACTATACTATGGTTTTTACTTGATGATGATGATGATTTAGCCTTTTGTGCCGAGCTAGTTCCTCTTTGTTTAGTCTCATGCTTTATAAAATGTCTCTTAGCTCGGTGTGCCGCTTGACATAGGCCTCCTCCAACTGCTTCCATTGCTCTCTGTCAGCCGGGACTCTTATCCAATACGGTCCCAGGGCCAGGCGAAGATCATCTTCCCATCTTCTTAGCGGACGTTTCCGTAGTCTTGCACCATCCCTTGGATACCATAACGTGATCTGATTTTTAGTTATCTGTGCCAAAATGACAGCTGTGATCGAACTTTTTTTTATATGTTTCAAAGGTATATATTGTTGTATTGAAATTCTGTCAAATTCTATATGATTCAACTCACAGTAGTAAGCTGAATCAAGAAGTCGCTTACCAATGAGCCATGTTACAAAACTATGCTCCACGCGCACCATAAAAATAACAATCGCAGCTGTCATTTTAATCCAGGTAATTAAAAATCATAGTATATATTGTTACGAATTTATAGGATATGAATTCAAAAATGCCGTAAGAATTATCACCAAGTTTCTTACAAGTACACACGTAATTCACAGTTTTTTTAATTTATTTTTTATTGTAGCATAGGTTCGCGTTTGACCACAATCTTGCGCTATGTGGCGCAAAGTTGTGGTCTAGGATGTAGCACACTTACCTAGATACATATTCACACGGAACTTGAAGACACCCAGATTATAAGTATGATGAAGCTGGATGCAAAGCGCTTCGTTCTTATAAGTGGAATATCCACTATATATCGATAACAGTTCTTACAAATATAGCGGAATGCAACAAAACCGAACCATAGGGCAGAAAATCTTTCTTACATAAATCGTGCAAATTTCGTCGTTATAAGATACCCGAAAGTGCACTAGGTTAAATTAATTCGCAAACAATGTGGAGGGAAATTTCGAAATTGGAACGTACCCATTTTTAGTTATAAATAATGATATTTTTAAAATAGATTATAACTGGCCAGTCTCTCATAAATAAAAACTATTTTCGCACTACATTCTTAGTGGCCTGGTATTAAGTTTAAAATATGTATATATGTTTCCTTCATTATACAAGTTTATAACATAAGAATTTTATTGTTTAATTAAATACAATCATAAACACGAATTGCTTTTTTATGTTTTGGAGCCAAATAAATAAAACAGTAGACGATTTCTCCTCTATGGAACCCTATATCATTGTACCTATAGTTGGAGTTTTTGGCGGGAACTGAAAGAAAACGTTGTGCTGTGCAGTTTTATTTTCTAAAAATGTGTAAAATTACTCCAAAATAAACAATACTTGTAGGATATTGAAAGTTTTTGTGTAGTAATTATGTGTTTTGGGAGAAATGTGAACTGTTTAGTCAAATATGGCATTTTGAGTTGTCACAAGGACTTCGTTGAATGGCACTAGCTGATTACCTACAGTACAGCTGTGGTACACATAGGCTTGAGAAAATGAAGAATCTATATTGTAAACTAAGATCTGGCTTAAAGGCCTAGCTACCAAGCCATAAATCTAAATAAATAAATGTACCTATAGTTACTTAAGATATATTTATACGTACATTTATGCATAATACAATAATAGGTTATAATAATAAACATCTCACTGCTGAAGCCTTACTCTCAAACGCGTTTCCTCATTCGTTTTCCTCCAATTAGCACGAAAATCAAGAACAAAAACGGCCTCTAGTTGAGCGGGCTAAGCCTTTGACGGCTTACCTCGCTGCAACGCAGAGGCTGCGGGTTCGATTCCTGGTATGGTAAATTTCAGAAAACGAATTTTCTCTGTTATTTACTATGGTCTGGATGACTGCTATCAACACCAGAGTAGTCCATTGGATATTACCCATAACACAAGCGTAACTTGCTTAGTATGGGGATACACAATATGTATGCTTGTCTGTCGGTTTATTTAGTTTGTTTAAAATAACAATAATATAGTCTATATAACACCATAAAATGAGACAGACATACTATGGAAAATGCATTAAATATAAAAAAAAAACAACAAGCAAAGAACTTTGTAAAACGATAACGAACGACGGCAAATGTTTGAGAGTAAGCCCTCTGAGCTCGGACCTGTGTGTGTATATTATATCTCTCGCAATTAATTTTCTTTAATATATAAATGAGTCATTGGAGTATATTATATCCCAATGTATATTAACTTTGGAACTATAATTACATAATTTAAATGAAAATGTGACGAAAGTTGTCACTCGCAATTCATCAAATATATAAACGAAACTATTACTATTACTTACTATCCTTAAATATAATATTGCAATTTTTTCCAAAAAGTCCAAATGATGTTGTAGAATTAACAATAAAAAGTGTTAAAGAAAAAAATAATGTTCTTTTCCAGAAGGAGTCCCGGTGGCCTATACTATGTTTGCCAATACTACTGGCGGCTTCGGCATGCGGCAGCGACATTCTAATGATCACCATGGGTGGTACCAAGTCACATAAGATGCCGTTCTGGGAACTGGCCAGAGGGCTAATTAGAAGGTACCTAATTTATACAATATTGCTAGTATTATAATAAATAGAAAACAATTTATTGTTTATAAATTAAAATAAGAAAATTTACCCTAAACTCCTAATTAAAAATAAACTAAATTATAAATAAATTAAACTAAAAATAAGCTATATATACAAACTAAAATTAAACCATAAAATCTAGTTCCAGACCGACATAATCCGTCGGGCTCTTGTCACCGCCGGGGTACCTGCCGTCCTAGAACCGAACGGCCTGTGCCGCGACGATGGCAAGAGACCCGATGGTATGTCATTGGTGCCCTGGAAGATGGGTCGCCCCTTAGTATGGGACGCGTCTTGCGTTGATACTTTGGCAGCGTCCCATCTTCCAGCTACTAGCATGTCTGCCGGTACAGCTGCTGCACAACAGGAGGCCCTAAAACGCCGCAAATACTCAGCCATCGGAAATGGCTACATATTTGCGGCTTTTGGGGTCGAGACCCTGGGACCATGGGGGCCTGAGGCTCACAGACTTTATCGAGACATAGCCAAACGTCTGGTGGATGTCTCACGTGACCAAAAGACTGGCTTATACCTTGGACAACGCATCAGCATTGCCATTCAGCGAGGCAATGTGGCCAGTCTTTTGGGCACGTTTCCGACTGACAGCGGTCTGGAACTAGATTTTATGGTTTAATTTTAGTTTGTATATATAGCTTATTTTTAGTCTAATTTATTTATAATTTAGTGTATTATAATATGAAATTATTCCACAAAATAAACAAATTGTTGAAAATGACAAACCACAAATAAAAAACCTATCATATTTTCTGGGATAGATTTTTCATAAATCTATTTTATTGTCCACCCTTGGAATTAAATTTACATGTATATCGAATATCAGCCAAATCGATCTATTAGTTTACCCGTAAAAGCATAAGAAACAGAAAAACAAATATATTTCATCCCGGAAACTTTCCAATTTTTCGGGATAAAAAGTAACCTATGTCCATCCTCTGCTATATATATATATATATATATATATATATATATATAATACAAAATTAATTGTATAGTTGTTCATTTTAATTATTTAGTCATATATTATTTATATTAAACTATAGTATATTATAATTAAAAATAAAATATTAAGGATAAGGATTAAGGCGTAATAGTTCATTAGTTTTCACTTCATTAGTTTTACATTAATTAGTTGTCTTGTCAGTATATTCTGAACATTGTGCACTAACAAGAAACGTGTATGTTAATAAATTTCTGTACGTTCTCAGTGATGTTTCTAAGCATTTGTTTGTTACTTACCGTGAATATTGGAGTCATTATTAATTCAAAACATAGCTAAATTGTTTGTTTATTTAGCGATGTAGACGATAAATATTTAGAAAAATATTTTAACAAATTCATTCAAAATAGCTTCTAGTATAAACATTTTAAAGAGGTTAAAATTGACTAAAACTGAAAATAAATAATATTAAGTAAAAAACTACTCACGTATAATAATATAACAGTTCCGTAGTGAGGACAAAAGTTTGCTGTATTTGCCATTGGGGCATTGAACCCTCAAAATTTCAGGGTCCTCTATTCTGGTATACGCCACCTGATACACCAGAAATCATCATGGTATCCTTTA
Organism: Dendrolimus pini; assembly: GCA_949752895.1. Classification (NCBI taxonomy): domain Eukaryota; kingdom Metazoa; phylum Arthropoda; class Insecta; order Lepidoptera; family Lasiocampidae; genus Dendrolimus; species Dendrolimus pini. The sequence continues at coordinate 17,728,079 of OX457135.1, forward strand.
CAAAATTCATCCATTTTTATTTTGGTCTAGTTATGTTCTTAAGTTTTGTTGCTCGAGTACATCAACTAGGTTGACGGCTCATATGATAGAAAATGGTTACCGTTGCCTATGTACATTTGCAATGCCATAGAGCTACCAAGGTCCTACAGCTTCTAAGAGAATCTGAACTTGGCTATTGATGCCATGTTATTATGTCTATGAATCTTCAAGTCTTAGGCCGGGACCCCACTAAAGCAGAGATGGGTGCTGGCTAGCCTTTCGAGTGTGCGATGCATTGAGTGCATTACAAACATTGCGTCGTCCACGCACAGCTCACATCTCCGCTTCTATCGCGCCATATAAATATTATATATCTCCGCAGAGCGATCTCCACTGAAGCTGAGCGGAAAGGAGATGTCTCAATAACGCAATTATATTGGTTGTTCAAAAAACATCTCCTCTCCGCTCGTCGCGTCCGTCCGTTTCCCGGCCTAACATTCTTTTTGTCACATGATTTCAACTCTCCTCGATATGTAATTAATTCCGACATCCACCATTATGTAATTTAAGGATGCTGGAAGTGACTTACAACACTTATAAAAAATATTTCCCGGTTCCAGAGGTCATAATATCACATTTATCAGCGCATTCCCAGCTGACTTCCATATAACTGGTTTAGAGGAGATCGCTCCAGAAGGAATTGTATCCTACGTGAGAAGCTACATGTCTTCAGATCTGGTTGGTGCAAGGATGCGGGGAGAAGATCCTTTGTCTGTACATGACATAGTTCGGTATGCTTATGAGGTAAAATAGACATTTAGGATAATATTTTTCATTATTATTAACTAATTGCACCCATTGCTTCATTATAGAAATAATAATAAAACAGTCATCGATAGTGATATGTCTTGGAAGTCTCACATGTCTGAATTAAGTCGGAGAGTTTTTACTGCCTTCCAGATCCCTGAGAAGTCAGAGAAATTTTGTGCCAACTGCCACCAAAATTATGCTTGCAGTCTCTTTTCTTACCGGTTGTTGATTACATTGATTTCTGCTATCTTGACTAAACCATAGATTAGATAAATAAACTTGAGATACTTCAGAACTTTTGTATAATGTTTATATTTGGTTTGCGAAATAATTACCATATTTCTGAATTTTGTGAAATACTCAAGCGGCTCCCTATTCGTTTTCGCCGGAATACTCATATTCTCACACTCCTTTATAACACATTATTTTAATCCTGCTAGTCCCCATTACCTTAAGGGACGTTTCGCATTCCTTCGCCTTTCTACTTCCCACAATTTGCACACTCATCATATAATTATGCCTAATTCTTCTTATACTGTTAACTAATAAAATATATATCTTATACTTATGTTTGTATATATTTAATTTATAAAGTAGTTTAAGTATATGTATTTAAGTTATGTACTATGTAATGCTCTATAACACCTACATCGCCAGATTAATTTAAAATATACTTTAAGTTGGTTGCCTGGAAGAGATTGCTTTAAGCGATAAAGACGGCTATTGTTTTTACAATGACTGATAATTAAATAATTAAAGTAATCTTCAAATATACATATAGCCACTAAGCGAAAGACGGGCCCCATCAGACAGTTTCATAAGTCTGCCTTATTAGGCATTTGTTTGTCAAAACATATAAACTACTTGATAGGTTTTGATTTTGCACAGACGTAATGATTGGTTGTATTGTTACGACCCGAGAGACTCGAATTAAAATGCCGTTAGAATTACTATAGCGTTTATTAGAACTATACAAACACATACGACACAGGTGCAGATATAACCGAACACAAGTTCAAACGTAATGCATAAGGTCGTAATTATATATAACACGTGCAAAGTCCGTCACTTAATGATTCCCGATTGTAGTACACACGTCTTGCTTCGCTCGTGGTTATCGCTCGACCCCGTGTCCCTCAATCGGGCCGTTGCTTTATACTGCACATATGCAATATGGCTGTCCGACCGCGTGGACCGAAGTTCCTAGAATCAGTTTGTACTTTAAATCCGACACACCTGGCTAATGATTGCCATAAAACATTACAATACACAATGGGCTGTTTTTAAAATCACAAATTTTAAATAAAAAGTAAACAAAAGAAGTCCAAAAGCCGAAAGGTGATAAAATGTGATTTTTACAGGTATGCAGGTGTGAATTTGTTTTTGTCGGCGTCTAGGTCGTAACAGTATTTTTCATCCAAATTAACTAACTATCAAATCGGTACAACGCAACAATGATGTGGATGAAGCTCTAGGTATTTTTTTATCTTTAAGGGAATTTAACTGTCAACAATTATTTCTTTCAGATATGTGACGCCTTCTACAATGACTACGAGACGAGATCTTTCTTAAGGTCTGGAAGGAACTTTGATCTCATTATCCTCGATGGTGCTTACCCAGAATGCGCGCTAGGAGTGGTTTACCGTTTCAAAGTCCCTTTCATTTACATCAACACCGTTGGCTTTTATGTTGGCCCGTTCAGCATGTCTGGAAGCCCAGCTCCTTATTCTGTTACTCCGTTCTTCGGCAAGGCGTTTACTGATAATATGGGGCTAATCGATAGAGCATTGAATGCTGCTTGGCATGTCGCAGTTATGCCTCTTTATGGCGTCAGTATCGCAGTTCTCCAAGGAGTTTTAAGAAAGAATTTTGGGTACAAAATCCCCCATGTTCATGATATGGCAAAGAATGTGAGTTTTATACTACAGAATGGACATTTCTCTGTGTCATATCCGAGACCTTATCTGCCAAATGTTGCTGAAGTTGCGTGTATTCATTGTAAAGAAGCGAAGAGATTAGATGCTGTGAGTATTAAAAATATTACTACAATTGATTGCATCACCATGCTTCATCCAATCATTAAAAGTTTTTATCAAATCACAGTACATATAAGAGTGTTATATACCTCACCAGTGTCTTATGAATTTATTGTAGCTATTCTAGTAGTTCTGTATCCAAAAAGTTAAAAGTACACTATATGAAAATAATAATAATAGACAGACAGACACACATGGGGATATACCCCCAAGCTAAGCAAGTTACGCTTGTGTTATGGGTGATATTCAACGGACCACTTTGGGGCCGATCCCACACACCCAGACCAAAGTAAATGATAGATTTCGGCCAGCAAAGACTTAGCCCGCTCAATCACAGAGGCCGTCACTAAATCACTTCATACCTAAAACTGTAAAGCAGAAAGTGACGTAGAGATAAATAAAATAATCTGCACATATTTATTTTAAATTTATTATTATGTTTTTTTTTTGTCCAAGTTTCCTATCAAAAAATCTGTCTGCGTGTGTAAATCAACACATCTATGATAACGTAGTACCTATTTCTGCAACAGGGTTTTATTACTCAGTGTAACCTCTATTATGAATAATAAAATTGGAAGAATACAATATTTTAATTCCATTTTTCCAGGAATTGGAAGAATGGATTTCTGGCGCTGGAGAAACAGGCTTCGTTTACGTGTCAATGGGTTCTTCAGTGAGGACTGCTCAGATGCCGTTAACGGTGCATCACATGATTCTGGATGCTTTGGGCAGATTACCACAAAGAGTTTTGTGGAAACAGGATGTAGACCAAAATATCACTGATATTCCTTCGAACGTTAGAATATATAAATGGTTGCCACAGCAGGATTTACTTGGTATCTAATTTTATATATTAATATTATTTTACATTAATATAAAATTACCTTAATAAAATCTTGTTCCTTCTCCAGTCTGTCTTTGTTTGTCACTGTTATTAATCTCACAAGCTACAAGGTCTATATAGCTGAAACTTGACAGGAAGATATAGAATAGATATATATTATGCTGATACCTACTGAGATATTTCGGATTAATGCTTTTTTACAGTTCCTAAACCAAATGATAATGGATGTTTGTCACTTCTACGAAATTACTGATCATGCGTGTACTGCCATACGGTTACCTGATTTTATTTAAATGTTACTTATAGTAATAAAACATCATAACTTAACACGTTTATATTTAGAATATTCTGAAATTTTATTACCTCCAAGTTTTATTGCTTTTCCACTTACCTGTAAACATACAGAGTGTCAGGTTCCTAGAAACAAATTACTAATGTTTCAATGGTAAATACCTATACATAAATTCTAGTATGTATTGTATTGCTGAACTAGGCTGTTGAAGTATCATTATCTACGGACATTTTGAATGCTTAGCATTCAAAAATTTGCGATACTTTATGTAAATCATTATTGAGTCTTGAGCCCGTATGGACAGGGAAAAGGAAAAAACAATATTCATACATAAACAAACACAATAATTTGTTCAAAATGTCACTTCCTGAACAGTGTATATAACTATTTGAACCATTTGAAATATTAAGGTCCATGGAATTTAGATGCCCATGAAGTTTTTAAAATCATTAAAACCCAACTGAACGTCGTTACAAGTGACAGGATGGCTAGAGCTTACCTTATTAGAAACGCATTCTTTATGTTCAGCAATGTAACTGCTAGTCTTCTGCCTATGGCCCAACGACATCGGTGTGATAGGGCTAGTTTATATTCCGTTGATAAAATTACAAACGAATTAGAAATTATGTAAATACTTTCATTTCAGGTCACCCAAAAATCAAAGCTTTCGTCACACACGGCGGTTTACTCAGCATGTACGAAACGGTCTACCACGGTGTCCCCATCGTTTCAATGCCAGTCTTCTGTGATCATGACTCAAACGCTGCCAAAGCTGTGGTTGACGGATATGCTAAACGACTAGATCTACAATATCTCACTTCTGAATCACTTCACGACGCAATTGTAGAGGTGATTACAGAGCCAAAATACAAAAACGAGGTCATGAAACGTCAAATCTTGTTGAGGGATCAAAAGGAAAGTCCGTTAGAAAGAGCTATTTATTGGACAGAATATGTCATCAGGCATAAGGGAGCTTATCATTTACAGTCTCCTGCAAAAGACTTGACATTCATACAGTACTATATGTTAGACGTTGTATTCTTATTAATGATTGCAGTTTTTATTATATACGCTCTTATTTCTTACACTTTAAGGTTCGGTTTTAAGCGATTGGCTTCCTATATACAAAATAGACAAATGAAGAAGTTGTTGGTAAATTCAAACGGAATAATAAAACGTTCAAAGTTGCTTATAGACCAAACAGCTTTAGGCTCTAAGAAAAAATTGTGATCACCAAAATTATGAATTTAAGTTATATTTTATTATATAAGAATAATAAGTATGATTGGTTTCATGAAAGGACTTTATAAGTAGCGTTGTCCAATAATGCTGATGGAGTCGAGACGAGAACGCCGACGATGGGATTGATCTATATCAAGTCGCTCAACAAGCTCTGTTATGGTTAAAAACCGAAATGAAGATAGCCATAAGAGATTCGAAGGTACCAAATGTTATTATAGCTCCTAAACCAGCAACCAGGTATGGCAATAAGCCGGTAACAACTGTTGCAGGAACGATAATAATTAATGGAGCAGAAATGTCTTGGAATGTTGAAAGTGTTTCTGAAACCTTATGTTGAAGATATAGTGGATCGACGACATGCGTAGGATCGCCGGAAGGCGCTAGATGTAAAAAAAACACATGCCTTAAATTTGATTAAGGTCCAATTTGGATACCTATTTTTAGAAATATAGATGACTATTTGGAATCAATAGATTCTTATCGCTTTAGTTTTTATCTGTTCACTTAGATTTGACAAATAGTTTGCTTATATCCTGGCACCCCGCATTGAATATTTTTATCCCAAAGTATAGTTGGAGTCCCGCGGGATGTTCACGTCCCCGCAAACAAATTCGTATTAAATTATGTTTATACGATCTGGCTTAAAACTGAACAATATAATCAAATGATTTCTTATCTCAAGAATAAACGCAGCTTAAGTCCACGCCATTGGATGAAGAGATGAATGTGAAACTGAACGATTAATACATATTATTATAAAAATAAAGATTTTGTGAAGGATGAAGATTTTTCATGTGATAGGAGACGTATGCCAGAATACTGGGTGGTTGGAGTGGAGTATACTCCACTACTATAGAGAGTATGGAATACTCTACTCTATAGAGTATGGAATGTAAAATACATATTGTAGTGACGCCAAATTATTGGGTAAAAGGTAAAAGAAAGAAAGAGACCGCTTCAATATTTTTGGCTACTCGTAGTTAGTAATAGGTAGCTGTACAATAGACGGTTCTAAAATAAAATCGAGTATTGTCTAGTTTCCTGTAACTTTTCTAGAAGTAGCGTCTCTAGAAGTTTAAGAATGTAAGAAAGTTTGAAAGAATCTTTAAGTTAAATATGTTAGCGAAGTATGCAGGCTGTAAGTAAATACGTACAATATTTTTGTTGTAGTAACATTAAGTTACCGTAAAGTTACCTTTGAAATACGTAAGTTTTACAATATAAGAGTTTTAAATGAACTCTAAAATTATGCGATGTGTAATTTTTTGTATATTTTGGCAAACTTTGTAAGCATAACAAACACCCAGATGGATAAATAAACTGAGAATGGACCATTGTATATTGTAAATAATATTATATTAGTTTTAATCATATTTATGTGCTTAGAATATTATGTTTTTAATAAAATGTTAATATTTGCTCATACAGTTTGAACCTTTATTTTGATGAAAGAAAAATAAAAGAATTTTAAACTATTTACATGTTTTGTATACTTTGTGTTTTAACCTAACCGCACTGTATTTTTAGGTCTGCGATACTCTAAGCTATATCTCACCCCGGTATATTATGTCTCTATGATAGAGCTGATTAACTCGGGAACTGCTGTTAGAGATATGTATAATTATAGATACTAATAATAAATAAGTACTAACTGTATAGGTTTACCCAAACTTATGTCCAAGCACTGTGTACGCCTTTGACCTCAGAAGTACATATCTTACATATATCTTGAAACCAGCTCAATAAATCAAAAAATATAATCACTTTTCAAAATCAATAATTTTGAGGTTTGTCGCCATTTAAAATAAGTTCACCGACTCACTGCGCTTGCCAAAAATACATTATTTCTGACATGTCTATTTATTTAACACCGTAAATGAAACCCGACGACAAAATGGCGGCATCTTCGTGAAGTCAGTCATTATTGGGGGACAGAGATAGATATACACACATACCAGTATTAAAGAGATGGAAATATGCATGTACCAAGAATGTGTAGTGAAGTATGAACAAGAAATAGGGTTACCATGACTCAAACCATTGTTAGCATTAAATAATAAACAATCACTGAGTGAGATGTTAAATGTAAGAATAGAAAAAATTGACCAAGTGCGTATCGGACCACACACATGAACCCCTTCATCTGCTGTATCGATAATAAGCGTCCATATTTAGTTATTTGTTTTAACTCTTATGGGTTTGTTATTCTTTATGGGATTAGTGTACAACAAATAAAACAAAAGATAAAAATTATGTTTAATTTATTTGGTTTAAAAATTAAAAATATTTTTTTCAAATTAACAATGAAATAGTGCCTTTTAATTTTTGAAATTAATTTATTATAATAAGGATGAAATAGCTATATTGTCCTCATTAAAATAATTTAATTTATGTACCTAATATGCATGTGTTTGACTTTTTTCATATTATCATGTAAAGAAATATTTATTATTAATATTTAATGTTAAATAACTTACTTGTAATTTCATATTAATATTATTGCAAAGATGCAGTATTTTAAAGTGTCAACTGAGTGATATTTCCTTTACTTATTACAATTATATAATTAAAACGTTTTAACGGATTTAATCGTATATTTGGTTGGATATATTTTTAAATAGTGTAATAAATTATTTCATATTGTGACGAATACGCGTAGCGAAATTTCTTCCCTTTCAGAAAATAGTGCATAGTCTTTGCCTAAACAATAACACAATACAATGTTGCATATACAACACACACCAAAGAGCAGTATAGAAATATAGGGCCAGACATATGTTAAAATGAGATAGATATACTCGGGAAGAAACTGGAATAAACGTACGTAACAAGGACGGGAATACCTGTTGGACAAGGATAGACATATGGTTGAATTACGTAATAGGCTTCATTCTAGATTGTCGAGCGGATATATAAGCGTCGCAGTCTGCCACGGAGGCAGACGGAGCTCGAGCGCCTCCGGGCTCGCCCCGAAATCACCGGTAAAGTTGTGAGGTCTTCGGACCAACAACATAAAGTCAAGTCAAATTTAAAAAAAAGCGGAGGCAGACTCGCATGGGCTAGCGAAGCGAAAAGCAAAGGGATCAAAAGGGCCTAGAGAATGCGCGACAACAACACGGTGGAGCATCAAAACGTGAGGCTTCAAGACTATTCAGGTGCAGACACCGGAACAACGATTGAACGGATCGTAACGTGAGTCAATCTAGAAAAGCGTGTGCATAATATAAAGAGATATTTTTATTTAATTAATTTTTAATGAAATAAAGGCCGTTTCTCTTTAAATCGGTGTTTCATTCCAATCTCGCTGCACACAGCACGTAATAATATTGGGAGCTTTTATTATCTCGTCTCCTTATTGATATGAATAAAATGACATGATTACAAAGTTATGGGTAAATGTATAGCTTTCTAATACAGGAATTTTAAGTAGTGGGGTGGTGAAGTGGGGAAGGGGGAGGCATACTTGCCTTTACAACAACCCCTAAGGTCCGTCGATCGTAAGGTGGTTTTTTTTAAAATAAACATAACCTTACTTATTTTCACTGATTTTTTCGCTAATATTGCACTTCTATCATAGGTCCAAAGTTGAAAACTTCTTTCAAAGTTAAAAAAAGCAAGTAATCAACATAAAAAGAGCTAAATAACCTAAAACCAGCTTAATTGGATAAAAATGAAGAAAAATCATTAGAGCACATTCATATACACTACAAGAGTAACCATTCAAAATGGCGACCAATATAGACGATGAATTTTTTTTTACGTAATCGCATTAATTTATGTTTAACCTATAATAAAAAAAATGTTCAGCAATGTATTTAAAAATTGATATAATTAATATATTGATTCATTAGCATATTAAAAACCACCTTGCTAGTCGTCCACTAAATTGATAAATAAAACAAATGTTCCATGCGAGACTTTTAAGGCGTCGGCGTCGTAACTGTTTGTGTATAAAAAAATAGTAAATGGTTACAAGTCGGTTTTGGCACTTTTAAAATGACACAATTTTACAACAAAAATAAGTGAAGTTACGTTTATAAAAAAAAAATAGATCTCCGGACCTTAGGGGTTGTAGTAGGGGTAAGTATACCTCACACTATCCACTACGCCCACCCACAACTTAAAATTCGTGTATTAGATTGTTAAGTCGCAGCCAAGTTATGTAATGTGTTATGTAGCCCTACAAAGTTATGTAGCGTCATTCATATTCATTACAATATTCCCCCTAATTAAATATGAATATAGACCCAATAGACAGTCGGGCAGATACGATGACTACAGAAGTCTTCCAAATAAATGACTATTTATATTACTTACAAAAATAATTATAAGAATATTATTCTTTCTATTTTATTAAAATCTACAACTAAAATTTCGATATGTGCAATTGTGGCAGTATAAAACAAAAACCTTCGCCTAATTATTAAATTAAAATAACATTACTTGAGGGCATGACGTGTAATTGTCCATCCTTTTGTTTCCTACATAATACCTATATTCGAGTCAAATATATTTACCTCGCTCACGGGTCAGAAGAAATCGACGGGAAGAAAGGAGGTAGTCCAATTGAAATCTGTGCGCAAGCGCAATACAAGTGAAATTAATATTTAAATTAAATTGTGTGGTGATGCAAATAACATCATAAACTATTATCAGACTTAATAATAGTTGCACTAATACGTGTAGTATGTGTAACTATGTACGTAGTTATATACAAAGGCATAGGACTGTGTCCTCTTGCAAAATATTTTAAGGAGATTCGGTGAGTCCTTTTGTGTCCTTCTTATATTTCCTTAGACCACTAAGTATATTTCGTACATTAATTATGCTCAAGATTTATTATTATTCTATTCCGGACGAAGAGAATCCCAAAAACACAATTATCATAAAAATTGATCCAGCCTTTCTTGAGTTATACATGGTGTAACTAACACGACTTTGTTTTATATATAGAACTTGGATTGAAAAAGGGTAAAAATAACACTAACATAACTCATTGACACTTGACATCTTTGTCTTCATAGCTACTGAAAATTGACCGAAAAATCGAAATATAATTCCGCGCTTAAATCCGTTAAAACGTAGTTTTGGGTTTTAGTTATAGGGCGCATTTATTTATTATGAACAGATCCGATTTTTTTTAATAGGTCAGAAAGCTAAAGTAGGAGCTCCGCTTTACGTTTTATAACTCAACCAACCACCCCAAAATAGACTTAATAAATAAAATAATTAATAAATGCCCCCTATAGGGCGTTATAACTGCAACAGTTATTACAGAACCGCACGCGTAGTTTAAATTAGATATGTTCAATTTTGTCAAATGTTGTGGCTCTGAAACACTAAATTCAAATACACAAGCTGTAAAAGTGTAATATTAATTATCTACTAATTAGTTATTTTTTCTTAACTCTCCTTAATAAATAAGAAAAGGCTCTGCCCCAGATCCCTCTCTGCATGAGACGACGACTCCAAAACCAGAACAGGTTGTAGAGACGTCTTGGATTCCATTACATAACCTTCGCTGGCTCCTGACCCTGGCCTATGACGCTGATCTCCTTCTGCTCGACGTCTTCAGGATTGACTTTTGTAACTTTAGAGTCACCTGTTACTGCACCACGCATTCGACCTGAAAAAACATGAATAATTAATATAGTACTTAATTTATTAGTTAATATAATCTCAGCATTACATTATAACAGATGTCCCACTGCTGGGCTCGGACCTTCTTCTATAGGGGAACGGACAGTATACCCGCCACGCTTGTCCAAGGCGACTTGGCAGGTTGGACACTAAGCTTGCATCTCGATGTGCAGGTGTCACCACAATGTTTTCCTTCACCGCTGTTAGCACGTGGTTATTGTAACAATTTGCACACCAGGTCAGAAAACTACCCAAGTGGGGTAAGCGTTTCGGCCAGGATGCGAACCCACACCCTCTGAGACTGAGATTCAAAGCGCTTTTTAGGATATTATATTATTAATTGAATACACTCCACGCTTTTTTACAATAATGTACCTACATTCATTTTTTTTACACTGTACTTAATCAAATTGATTAATTATTTCTTTTTTGCACTCCACGGTAAGACCCCATTAATCAGAAACCAAATTTAATAAATTTTATTTTCTGTTTTTTAGTTGGATTTTTTATGAAAGCGTGTTTTTTTTAGTTTTTTTAAAACTATTATTTATTTTTTAGTTGATTTTTTTTTATGTTTTTAAATACAAGCTTTTCATGTAGCAGCAGAGTGCTAGCCAAGACAAGTAAAACGAGCCCAAACACGACGGGTCTATCTTGTTTAGTACAGGAGTTCCTATGGCCACCTTCCGACTCCATCATCAGATCAGCTCCATGGTACTATATTATTGCATTGTCATCGACCTTTGACAGGTGTGCAAAGTTTGAATTAAATCTGATCGTTCAAAGTAGGACAAAATCGAGCTCAAAGGGGTCGGTTACAAACATACATACATACATACAGGTGAAGCTAATAAAAGCGTGTTAAAAATGGAGAACGTGAATGAAAAATGATAGGTGTTCGATATAAAATATGTTAAAAATAACGACGTAGCTCAAAAAAGAGATTAATGAATTGTGTGAGGAATATCATGATAATTTGATTACAAATACATATAGGTATCATGATGATGATGATGATGACGATAATGACGACCTCTGTGTTTGAGCGGGCTAAGCCTTTGCCGGCCTACCTCACTGTAACGCAAAGGTTCTGGGTTCGATTCCTAGCGTGGAAATATTCAGAAAACATATCAGCCCCAGAGGTCCGTTATATATTACCCATAACACAAGCGTTACTTGCTTAATTTGGGAATATACAATAGATGTGTTTGTCTTTCGATTAAAATAAAAATAATTATTATTATGGTGTGATAGAGGTGGTGGTGGTGGTATTCCAGAATAGAGTTTTATGGAAGAAAACACCTAAAGACAAAAACGCAATTGGGAGAAGCTGAATTACACTTAATAGTAAAGCTTTACGCTTTAAATCAATATTATTGTAAAGATTTCCGTTTCAAATACTTTTAAAATTTGAAGCCATAGTAATAATACCACTTGATATAGCAAAGATAGTCAAAGAGTATGATAAAATATTAACCTTTGCGATGATAAGCGACGCCACCGATAACTGAGAGGAATCCAAAAAAGACCATCATCCATTTCAGTACTGAAACCACTTTTTTTGGCGTAAAGAGTTGACGTTTCATCATCTTGATAAAGGTCTTGTTGAGTGCCAATCCCTATAAAAAAAGATGATAAATAAATTGAAACATCCATCCATCCATAGAATGAAATATATGTATGTTGCTAATATTTTATTCTATGGATGGATGGATGCTGCTACAAAGGTATCGATCTCTAAGACCAAAGGGGCCATCAATAACTTATGTCACACGGTATGTCCTAAATTTCGTGACGTTACGTTTCAAAATCATATTTAAGCTTTAAGACACACAATTTTATTTAGAAAATTCTATTAATAAAAAAACATCAAAATATTTCCAACTCTATATGAGCAGTGTTTAAATTATTAAAAAGTGATTTAAATGGAAATAAAAATATTTACGGAGCTGCTGTTTTAATTTAATAATTGATTTATTATTATTATTATCCGTGCAGGAACGGAGAAAGAATACAATTTCCTGCGTCGGGCGGCCTGACTTAAGAGGCGACAGAGTAACCCACAGCCAGGTGGTAGGGCATTTGCCCGACTGGATGGCTACCACCTCTGGTCTAAAGTATGTCGCCATAACAATTTTGAGTTGTGTTCCGGCATTAGTGACCAGGTTTCAGTTTCCCTTAAGATAGCAGCAGCGCATTTGTAGCTCCTTTGGTGTTGCAAATGTCCATAAGCGATGGTAACTGCTTTCCATCAAGTGGGCCATCTGCCAGTCTGCTGAACATCTGCAATAAAAAAAAGTATTTTGTTTCTTAAAGTTTTGAGGAACTATGGGTAGAATATAATATAAATATATAAATTTTTCTTTTATTGTATTACTTTATAGTCATTTTTCTAGAAATTTTTTATGAAAAAAAAGGTCTTGTATGTAAAATATCTTTAACTATAATAGGAATATTTTTACAAGCTTTTATTTAGCTTGCAATGGATGTACCTATGTATGTAAGTTCGGGTGGAATCTTGCAAGTTAAATTTGACCAACTTCCCGGTTTCCGATTGAGCTGAAATTTCGCACGCATATGTATTGCGTGACATGCAATAATATGGTACCATGGAGCTGATCTGATAATGAGTCGGAAGGTGGCCCGAGGAACTCCTGTACTAAACAAGATAGACCCGTCGTGTTTGGGCTCGTTTTACTTGTCTGGGCTAGCACTTTGCTGTTACATGATATCCAGGATCTCAAAAGCTTGTATTTAAAAAACAAGTTATTATGCATAATGATTAAGCATCTAAAACATTAGTACCTCTTCAATCCAAAACAAAGGAACGATGGTATTAGGTAAATTTTTACAGATTGCTATCTTTTCAGTTTTATAGAGCTGCATGTTAAACTGGATTCGCTGTTTTGCCACTAAGGGTGTTCCGCTGATCTGGGAATGATATAAGAATAAATATAAAAACTAGAATCTTAAAATTAATTTAATCGTTTACGCAGCGCACGTAGCGGAAGCTCTCAAAAGGGGAAAAAAACGATTATGAAACATTATTTATTGGTGCTCCGCTTCTATCGGTCTTAGTGTGATGATATATAACCTAAAGCTTTCCTCGATAAATGGGCTATCTAACACTGAAATAATTTTTCAAATCGGTAATTCCTGAAATTAGCGCGTTCAAGCAAACAAACAAACAAACTCTTCAGCTTTATATATTAGTATAAGATATATAGATAGATTATGTATCAATGATCAAGACATTTAGTATCTGAAATGTTTAATTTCGCTTATAGAGACGAAAAAGAACACAAGTACACCTGAAAAAGAAATAATTTCTGCGGAAAATAAATCCTAAATCGTGTAAGCGTAGTCGCGTGGAGGATTGTTATTCACTAAAAAATAGCCACTAGATACTCAACCTGTATATACATGGCAAAAATAGAGTACAAGGTCATGTTAATGTTTACTGTCCCCCTCTCACTTGGTACTGGAATGGAGAAAGGATAGATGTAATAATTCAGACTACCTCATAATTATTGATTGTACATAAAGCGCGGACTTTTAGCATAATAATAAAAAAAAACGACTTCAAAAACTAAAAAGTATAAAATAACTTATTTCTAAAGCTATTTTTAAATATGACAAAGGCTATGAATGTCAAAAAAGCAAGTGAGGTGTGTAAGAATAAGCCTGAATGGCGCTCTGTTGTTCGTGCCTACCCCGCAAGGGACTTGGCGTGAAGTTATCTATGTATGTATTTTTAATTATAATATCTTATTTTTAATATATTTTATCTAAGACATCTTAAAGTCCGTGCTTAATAATTTACAAAATATAGTAATTTTTATGTTTTACTTTGCACCGACTTCAAGATGTTTTAGATAATATATTTTAAAGATGAGATATTATAATTAATAAAATAAGATATTATAATTAAAAATGGCTTTAGAAATAAATTATTTTATACTTTTTAGTTTTTGAAGTCGGTTTTTTTAAACGAAGATTTTTTTTATTTGTTACTTTTTTGTGTCTAGCTATGGGTAGGTCTACGAAATCTGCCCTGTGTTAATTTTTTAAGGGACCAAATGGCAACTATACCACATCGAACTAAAAAAGAATCACGTAAATTGGATCATAAATCTCAGAGTAATCGGTGTACATACACAAAAAAACATACCGGCCAAGTTGAGAACCTCGCATCTTTTGGAAGTAGGTTAATAAAAAATAAATTAAGACGGTATATAACTTACGGGTTCAAAATCTATCGCTATTCCATGTTCATTGACATCAGGATTCAATCCTATAACATTTTTCTGTACTTCTGGATCGGCGTCCAGAAAATGAGGCATGGAAGCATACATGGGTGCTTTCATACATTTCATAAGGTCCATCAACCCTTTTGGAGGGCAGGTGTCAATTGAATCACAAAAACATTGCAGCTCTGGGTCATTGGCAAAATCTCCAATATTTGCTACGTAGCGATTTGCCTTAATGCCTTTGTAGGATGATTTCTTTTGATACCATGGTTTAAAGGATCTGAAATAATATTTATTTATATTGTTAAGAGTGCGGGACTCAAAATGCCGTTGGAATTACAATAGAATTTATTATAACTATACAAACATGTATAACACACGTACATAACTGTATATAACTGGAGGCTCCACGATTCAATAACACGCGCAAAGTCCGTCACTATAAAGCTAATCGAATATACACGCATTAGATCTTCATAACATATATTGACATATAAATACTTAACTATAAAAAGGTTATTTTCTCAGTTGATTTTCTATTCTATTTCCAAGAAACTGCTTACAGTTCTGAAGCCATTTGCATAAAACAGTAAACATAAATAAACTATCTCATTCAATTTTCGTTGTTTAAAGTTGTGAGTTATCTATACTTATAATAAAATTGTAGAGGTTGAATTTCTGTACAATTAAAAAAAATGCTAAAAACCGTGTCAGGGGGATGTAAGAAGTGAAATAGAACTAATTTAGATTTTTTAGAATTTTTTGTTTCTCTGTTTGTCTGTCTGTTTGTACCGGCTAATCTCAGAAACGACTAGACCGATTTACATGAAATTTTGTATGGTGATAGCTTATATCCCTGGTCAACATATAGGATACTTTTGATCCTGAAAAATTAAATAGTTCCCGTGGGATAGCTAAAAAGCTTTATTTACTTAAGCAGCTTATAACAGACTAAAAGTAATTTCTCTGCAACGTAACATAATAGAAGCGGATAATTTGACAGGGTGTGGTGTCAGTGAGAGAGTTTTATCTTATATATATAATATATAAAGCAGATAAGTTTGTTTCTTTGTTTGTTTGCTTGAACGCACTAATCTCAGCAACTACTGGTCTGATTTGAAAAAAAATTCAGTGTTAGATAGCCCATTTATTGATGAAGGTTACAGGCTATAAACCATCACGCTAAGAGCAATAGGAGCGGAGCACCAATGAAGAATGTTTCAAAATCGCGGGTGTTTTTTTTATCCTCCTTTCCACGCCTACGAAGTCACGGGCAGAAGCTTATCTTATATATAATAAAATTTAAAAACTTCGTTTAAAAAAACCGACTTCAAAAACGAAAAAACTAAAATGTATAAAATAACTTATTTCTTAAGCTATTATTATTAATATATATTATCTAAAACATCTTGAAGTCGGTGCAAAGTAAAACATAAAAATTACTATATTTTGAAAATTACTAAGCACCGACTTTAAGATGTTTTAGATAATATATATTAATAATAATAGCTTTAGAAATAAGTTATTTTATACATTTTAGTTTTTTCGTTTTTGAAGTCGGTTTTTTTAAACGAAGTTTTATTTTTCTCTAAAAGCGAGTAGTTTCCGTAACTCTACGTCAATGACGGGCTTTTTTTTTTGGGCAAACGAGTGGAAAAGTAGCTACTCTATTCAGCACAGCTCTTCTAGGAAGCTTCTTGACGTTGCCGAAGACTTTCTTAGACCCATGATATGTAGAATAACTTCGTCTAGTAGGTTGCCCTCAGAATACAGAATATTCTGTATTCTGAGAGGTTGCCACGTCTTTGCACTTTTGCGAGACGTCAACGGCTGTGTCTGAGCCTAGTTCTACTATTATAGAATAGAAATCACTTTATTGTTCACCAAATAAACAATTACTGAATGAATAATTACAATAATTTAACGGAAAAACAAAAGGTGGCCTTATGGCGGACTGAGAGGACACTTTTAACAACTTATGGTAAAATTAAATATAAATAAATTAATTACTATAGTTAAGGAATGTAAAACCGAGCAGTGTTGGCTGGATCCCTGTATTGTTTAAGGTAAGTACCACCGTTCTGATCACCAGAGTGGTTGATCAATGCTTTCAAAACGCTTTGACAGACTCTTTCAGTAATGAAATTAAATTAGTAACATTTACTATGCAAAATTGCCGTCAGTTACGACTGAATTTATGAAATGTTAAAGTTAAGTGTTTTATCTGACTATATTATGGACTTTTGAATGAAAAGTTACCGAGTAAAGAAAACATCGAAGAAGCAATGAAATAAAATATTTAAAATTGCTCGAAGAACTAAAAATAATCAAATTGAAGATATTTTTATGAAAGGTCAGGTAAACCGTCAAATAAACATGTATGTATAAAAGTATTTTTTTTGCACTTGATGGAAAGCGGTTACCATCGGCTATGGACGTTTTCAACATCAAAGTCGCTACACATGCGCTGCTGCTCTCTGAAGGGAGGCTGAAACCTGGTCATTAATGCCGTAATACAACTCAAGGTTGTTATGGCGAAATCCTTTAGACCAGGGGTGGTGGGCTAACGCCCAACCACCTGTCTATGGGTTGTTTAAACGCCTCTTACGACAAGGTCCCCCCGGCCGCAAAAAATTGTATTACATGTAATCGTACATCACAAAGAGGATTTTCGTAATGAATTACACTATTTCATGATGTCTAAATGATGAGATGAGACAACATAAGCCGCTTCTTAAATTGGATTTTACAGTAGAAAATGATTTATGTTAATTAGACATGCGCGGATTTTAGTGATGTTATATTTAGCTCATAAGTTTCATTGCAGGCTGGTTGACCTTTGTTTTAAATAACACGAATTTATATAAATTTTTTTCGGTGAGAAGAAATTTATAATATTAATACAGAAATGACATCGTTGAAATAATAAATCAAACACCTAATTTAAAATAAACCAAATTAGAAATAAATTAAACTAAAAATAAACTATATATACAAACTAAAATTAAACCATAAAATCTAGTTCCAGACCGCTGTCAGTCGGAAACGTGCCCAAAAGACTGGCCACATTGCCTCGCTGAATGGCAATCCTGATGCGTTGCCCGTGGTATAAACCAGTCTTTTGGTCACGTGAGACATCCACCAGAATTCACCCGAGTGCAGTGCACGATAAGGCGTCCCCCGCAGGTGACGCTCACCGATGCGCCCCCGTCGGTGTGAACTCTCGCGCATACGGCGAAGGGGGCCGCCACCCTTCACGCAGCGCCAAACCTGGCGGGTCGAGAGGAGCAGAGTGCCGTATAGGCACGTGGAATGTGAGAGGTGGAATGAAAGATAAGATGGACGAAATGATTGATATAATGAATGAGAGAAGCCTGGATGCCGTATGTCTGACAGAGACAAAGCGGAAGGGGTGTGACGTCGATGACCTCCCCGGTGGCATGCTTGCTCTGTGGTCCGGCGTGGACCTGGACGAGCGTGCAAGTGGGGGGGGGGGGGGTAGGCGTCGTACTCTCATTCCGCTTTGTGTCTGGAGTAAAAGACTATTGTCTGGTGAACCCGAGACTTCTTTGGGTCCGTCTAAAACTGGGGATCACGCGAGTTTTTCTGGTCGCAGCTTATGCTCCCGTAAGATGTTAAATCTAGCGTAGAGAGAAACAGAAAAGCCTGCCTGGATTATATTGCATCTTTGCATTAGAATGACAGTATGAAAGAGATGAAGAAAGAAATTTATCGCCTCTGCAAGAATGAAACCAAAGCTTTAGTGAAAGAGAAGCGTGAAAGAATAAAATTGAAAGAAGAAGAGAAGCTGACGGAGAACTTCGAGGCGAATACCAAACTCTTTTGGAGAGAGGTTAAGAAGTCTCGGGGTTGTTCGTCAGCTTCCAGAATGGAAAGAATAAAATCTAAAGCAGGGGGACATTCTTGCTAACCCAGAGGTTTTAGCGCGATGAAGTGAATATTTTAGAGAAATGTATGATAATATCCCGGATGCTGGCACCACGACTGAGTCTGTGACCGACTTCGAGGAGTCAGCATCCGAGATCACTTTGGAAGAGATCGAATGGTCGATAAGAAGTCTGAAAAATGGAAAGGCAGCAGGAATCGATAATGTGTCTGCTGAGATGATCAAATATGGTGGAACCTGCGTCCGGGACGCTTTCCTGTCCGTATGCAACTTGTGCTGGAGGACGGGAAAGGTTCCCTGGAGGCGCGCTGTCATCGTGCCCTTGTATAAAGGCAAGGGGTCACGTATGGAGTGCGCCAGCTACAGGGCCATCAGTTTGATCAGCACAGCATCTAAAGTGTATGCGAAGATTATTGAAAGGAGAATGAGAGTGGTATCCGATGGATTACTGTGGGATGCACAAGGAGGCTTCGGAAATGGAAGGGGATGTATGGATCAAGTTTTCTCGCTCCGCAATATCGTGGAGAAGCAGCTGGCTATGGGCCGGAAGGTTTTCTGCGGTTTTGTAGATCTAGAGAAAGCATTTGACAGGGTTGTGCGGAAGGACCTCTGGGACATATTGCCCGGATATGGAAAGAAAGAAAGAAAGAAAAAGATTTATTGACTAAAAATACGACGCTATACATAAAAGAAAAAAACACAATAAATTGTCAATTTTTACACAAAAACATATATATTATAAATAAACAAATAAAGGCTCGTACGTCGAGTTTTTTAGCTAACGAGGTTGACAACTCAGCATTGTGCTGTATCGAAATTTTTCAAAATCCCAATGCAGCGCAAATTTTCAGTGCCAACCTCCAAACACTTGCCTAATAACATATATATATATATATATATATATATATATATATATATATAAGTTATAAGTTCATGTACACCTAAAACATACAGCATATACACAAATACAAACACACATAAATTTACTGTGGTTATATTAGAAAAACAAATATAGTAATACAGGGTGGCGCAATAGAACGTGCATATTGCATCATCTTTTTTCGCGGGGTAGAAAGTGCGCGGGCGGGGGGAGCCTGCATCGTTGAGTAGGCGGGCTCATGGAGTTTTAGTCACTATGAGTCACTTCGACGGGAAGCGTCGCGCATTTTGCGTGCGCGCATTTTACGAGAACTCTCGTTCATACATCGTTACTAGTCGTTTATATTGTTCTGAATATGGACTACGGCAAATTAGTGAAGCTCCGAGTGCTAATTTAATTAAAATATGGGTACAGCGTTTTGAAGAGACTGGTTCAATGTTTAAACCACAAGCAAAAGGTCGTCCAAGAACATCTAGGACCGACGACAATATTGAGAGAGTTATGCAGTCTGTACGAGGAGATCCACAAATGTCTACTCGCAAGAGATCGACTGTCTTACACTTATCGCGACGAAGTTTGCAACGAATTTTAAACTTGGATCTTAAACTGCATCCTTACAAGCTGCAGTTAACACAAGAATTGAAAGAGTCTGACTTCGGAGCAAGGTTCGCATTTGCTAATGAAATGCTTAATCGATTTTCCAATTTTGACAATATCCTTTTCTCAGATGAGGCCCACTTCCATATCAATGGGTTCGTAAATCGTCAAAATTGTCGTTACTGGAACAGTGAGAATCCCAAACTCAAGCACCAGAAACCACTGCATAGTCCTAAAGTGACAGTATGGGCAGCAATCTCTGGTAGAGGAATAATTGGACCGTTTTTCTTTGAAAATGCGCGGGGGCAAAACGTCACTGTTAATACCGAACGCTATGTTGCGACGTTGGAAGGTTTTTTGGCTCCAGGGCTTGAAAATTCAAGAATAGTGAATTCTAGGACTTGGTTTCAACAAGACGGAGCTACCTGTCACACATCAAATGACTCCATGGCGGTTGTGAAACAGATGTTCCCTGGCAGACTGATTTCGAAAAGAGGTGATATCCCATGGCCCCCACGTAGTCCAGACGTGACGCCTCCTGACTTTTTTTTGTGGGGATACCTCAAGAACAAAGTCTACAGCAATAATCCGAAAAACATCGATCAGCTCAAGGAGAATATCCGTGGTGAAATGGCAGCAATTACACCAGCATTACTGAAGAAAGTTTTCAATAACTTCCATTTGCGATTAGAGGAGTGTCGTCGTAGAGAGGGTCATCATTTAGACGATGTTATTTTTAAAAAGTAAACTTCAGTTATTTCTTAATAATACCTCAGTTTTATTTTAACTATACCTTTTGTATTTATTTTTTAATCAATATTTTAAATATGCACGTTCTATTGCGCCACCCTTTATTATTAAATAAAATTAAATGACATAGGTATATATAGTGAAATTACAAAAGACTTAAAGATATATCAAAAACAGTGCTGAGAAAATAAAAAAATAAAAAATTACATATGTATTATGGGAAAAAAAGGCTATGCGTTATTTTCAAGTCCACATTGAAATTGAATTCAACACTTTAATTAATATTTGTGGTAGGTGGGGTCATTCTTTTGTTCCTCCATCAAATATTTTCTGTATTGAACTTTAAATGAAATTGCTGACTTCATATTTCTTAAAGGTGGTGGGAGATCATTCCAGCAATGAGTTGCTGCAAATTTGAACCAACCCCTAAACGCTGCTGTCCTATGTTTAGACGTCACTAAAGGCTTAGTAACAACACGTGCACTGTATTCTGGCGTCCTATTTTGTCTCCAGTCCATTTTTTCATATAGGTATGTTGGATTTCGTGTAGATATTATTCCAAACAATAGGGTAGCTAGGTGAAGTTTTCTTCTAGCTGCCATCTTAAGAATATCGTTTGCATTAAGAAATGGTGTGATATGATTCCTCCTAGGTATCTGGAAGCAAAATCTGGCACAAGAATTTTGTATGCGTTGTATAAGACGTTACGTTCTTGTTAGCAGGCATGGTCCATATACAGTATCACAGTAATTTAGTTTCGAAAGGACTAGACTCTCTACCTGATGCTTTCTCACGTCTACACTTATAAAACTCCTTAAAGCATATAATATTTTCAGCCTATAATAACAGTTTCTCGTAACATTATTAATATGTGATTCAAAACGTAATTCAGAATCGATGGTAAGTCCTAGATTACAAGTCGAACTTACATTCATAATACATTCATCTCTTATTTTGATCATAGGACTTGCTTCCTTTATTGAGCTGACTTGTTGGCGACTACCAAGTATCATGAACTTCGACTTTATAGGATTTAAGACCAAACAATTTTGTTCTGACCATGATACGATTCTTTCGAGGTCACTGTTGATGTTTTCGACCGCTTTATTTACCCTGTTAGGCCTGAACGATAGATACAACTGAATGTCATCCGCATATATATGAAATTTACAATGCTGGATATATTCAATAATGTCAGCACTGTATAAGATAAATAAAAGTGGTCCAAGAATTGAGCCTTGCGGAACTCCTCTTGCAAGGTGAAGGTGGTTTAGAAGTCACTATTGTTCCATCAGGCCTTTTAATTTCAACCTGTTGCTTCCTGTCAATCAAATAACTATGAAACCATCTAATTGTGTCCCGTGAAAATTCATAAAATGCTAGCTTCGACATTAGTAGATTGGTGTTAATGACATTAAATGCCCGAGAATAATCCAGTAAAGCAAGGATTGTTCCTTGTCCAGCATCACGCGCTTCTGTAATATTTCCTATAACGTCACTTAGAGCAGTTGCGGTACCATATTCCTTTCTAAAACCTGACTGGAAAACTGGCAATATATTATTCGTCTCTAAATATTGTACGACTTGGGATATGGGATTAATGGCCAATTGCTGCGTGCCGTGCAGTCCACTTACGAGGACTGTATGGCATGCGTGCGGGTGGACGGCAGCCTTTCGCCCTGGTTTGACGCCAATATTGGCGTCCGGCAGGGATGCGTGCTGTCATCTTTGACAGGCTTTGCTGTTCATCCTATACCTGGACGATTGTCTCCAGAGATAAAGATTGTTCAACTTGATGGATGATTAGCAGCTTGCTTTATGCGGATGATGCCGCGCTTTTAGCCGAATCGCCATCAGAACTGCAAACACTAGTCACAATGATGAAAGATGATGAGATTATCATCTCAATTCATTCCAGGGGTTGTCTGGAAGCGATCGCTTTTTAGCGATAAGACCGCCCTTTGTACATAAGTAGATATAATTTTAGTCTTTAAGTTCATGATTGTATTGGTGTACAATAAAGTGTTATCTATCTATCTAAAGATGACTGTCAGGCGAGAGGCTTACATTTGAATGCGAAGAAAATAAAGGTCATAGTGTTTGAAAGAGAAACAACCAGAACGAATGCAAGGATAATGGTCGATGACGTTATGCTGGAACAAGTGAATGAGTTTGTATATCTTGGATGTGCTTTTAGCAGGGATGGAAGGTACAGCGCTGATATAGAAAGGAGAGTGAATTTGGGGAATAGTGTGAATGGAGCGTTAGGTAAACCTCTAGGCGCAAAGAACCTCAGTCAAAGCCCAGCTTGCCATACACAACACGGTGCTGGTACCTACGCTCACGTATGGAAGCGAGAGTTGGGTATGGAAGAGAGAGCATGAAAGTAGAGTAAACGCGGTCGAGATGCGAGCACTGCGCAAAATCTGCGGAGTGACGCTCGCGGACCGCGTTTGTAATACCGAAGTAAGAAAGAGAGTTGGTCTGAAAGAGAGTGTCGGGGTGAAGGTAAGGAAAGGAATCCTCCGGTGGTTCGGGCATGTGGAAAGAATGAATGATGGAAGAATGACTAAACAGATATACAATGCAAATGTGGATGGATGCAGAAGTCGCGGAAGGCCACGACACACCTTCCATGATCAAATTGATCATGTACTAGCAGAAGGTGATGTCAGGAGCCTTAAGAACAGACGAGCGTGCATGACAAGAGCTACGAATGTCAAAGAAGCAAGTGAGGTGTGTAAGAATAAGCCTGTTGTTCGTGCCTACCCCGCAAGGGACCTGGCGTGAAGTTATGTATGTATATATTGTATTGCACATTTGTTATTTTCCAACATAGAAATCTTAATACAACCTGTATTAAGATTAGAATGAAAATGGAAAACGGTATAAACGGAAAATTAGAAAATCATTCTTTTCAAATACCTGCATAAATCGCCGGAATAAGATTGCAGTCTGTCCTTCCGGGTCAAGAATGGTGGGAACACAGTACCGTCAGTGCCCTGATATTGATTACATGAATCTCTCCATATATCCTGTTCTGGTTTTCCGTCGATTGCTATCACCTGGCCAACGTCCATGACGTTTTTAATGCCACGTTTGACTGTAACTACGTGTGAGTCAATGGTACCGTTTTTCTGAAAGAAAATTTTCGCTTTATTGTTTAAATTTGGACCTTCCACACATAAGATCACGCAAACTTTTGATCAACGCAAGTATTCTAATATTGAAGTGTATTAGCAATTTTTGATACTACAATATTTGAATATAAATATAGGATACTTTTTATCTCAAAAAATAACAGAATACTATTGATACACCTAGGTTGAGTTATAAGGCAATGTTGAACGACTAGCATTCCAAATATATATAATGAAAGACATATTTATATACCAATAATATTATGTTATAATTAATTAATAATGTAGTAGGTAGATAGACGTACACGATAATTAATTTGACACAAGAATACTATGCCCAAAATATACTACTATCAAACGAAACCCATAATTAATCTTATTAAGTAAAATCAATAAACAGCCTTGGTATTTGGTTACACAAAAATCGTATTCTCTGATTTATTAACTTTCAGGTAACAATTTTTTACAGTACAATTTTAGTAGTAGTACAGTAGGTTTACATATTTAATTATACCCCAAACTTTTGCAAAAAATAGTAATATCTAGCGAATCACATTAAGACAATTATCAATATTGTCCAAAATATACAAGCTCTCTAGCATTAGTAGCTATAAAATTTTCGTTTTACTTCAACTTTAGATCAAATTATCAAAAGAGCTTTCACGTGTTGTCATGGAAATTGTTCCACATTATTTTACTACATAAAATGGTTACTATTCATCTGAAATGATAGACAAATAATGCAAACTTAGTTAAATATGCCTGGTTACTGTTAGAAGCTGGATGATAGTAGAGTACTGGACCGAATGAAAAGATCGGTCTAGGAGTAGGTAATGAATGAATATAAGGTAAAAAATTAATTTGTCGTAATAAACGCCTCACCCAGAAACACAAGAATATCCCATTTTCATCCTAAATAATGAATGCTATACTCTAAATTAGTAGAAAAAATGTTGTTGCTGTTTTAGAATATGGAACTCAAATTTAAATGGGGGGGAAGGATGAAGGATTTTATATTTACCGTCCCAAAAAGTGAAAACCTGAATTGATTATTAGGCTCAAAAATAAGACCAGCGGGTTTTTCTTTCTTGATAGTAGTACATGCAGCTTTGGGAGCAAATTCACTCCTGTCACAATTGATTATGATACCACGAAACAGTAAATCCATAGGTTTCCCTCTAAAGAATACATCTGGTGGATTGTCGAAAATGCCATTCAAGGCTTTGCCCGCAATGTTTAACATTCCTGGCTTCTCTCTCGCCACCGATAAGATCATGGCCTGGAAGAAAAAACTTTGCAAGGTAAGCAAGAAAAGTAAATTGACACGTTACGCAGTTTTAGAACTTAATTCCACATATCCCGGTCATGTACTTCTTCTACCAGATCCTATCGCAGGTCGTTGGTTCACTAGGGTTGTCGTGCACTAGTCGCAGTACTTTTCTTTTGCTAACGCTGGGGTATATCTCTTCTTGCGACACACTCTCGGGCTATGGATTCGGTGGGAGGCCAAATGCCACTTGAGAGAGTGTCACTTGAGATCTAAAAGCGGATAGCAATTACTGATAAGAATGACGAAAAAATGCCATGGCAATGTACGGTTCAGCGTACAGAGTTTTGCTGACGCTGCGGCTTACTTTAGGCTACTTTATTATAACTATAAATCGACTCTTCAGGTGATCAGAGGGCTGGTCCCTACCTCGGCCAACGGATCAGTATGGCGATCCAGCGAGGAAACGTAGCCAGCCTTCTGGGCACCTTACCCATAGAAGACGGTGATCTGGGCTCAGTATTCTACTTATAGTCTTGAGGGACTATGGGTAGAATACAATACAAATAAGTTAAGTTTTCATACATTGTATTCAATAGTATGTAATTTATATTATAGTTATTACTATAAATAATGCTCACAAATATATTGTGATCAAATCGCTATTGAGTTGCTATTACATCGCTACAAGTTGCAATCAGTCGTAAAATATGACCTCACGCAAAGAATATAATAGAACGGTAGAATTGTGGATAGTACTTAATATATGCAAAACTAGCATTAATTTTTAGATTTATAAATCGTAGCTTTTGGCTAGACTTAAGATACAGATAAATAAATAGAGATAAATAAATAATAGAGATAAGAAGGTATCGCCTGTAGACATACGAATTAAGGAAGAAAGAGATCAAGTGACATCCCAAATTTATTTTCTAAAAAAGATAAAGAATAAATAAATAAAATTTATAAACGAAATACCTTTTGCCTTGGCTCAAGACAGAAAAAGAGTGAATTATTTTAAAAAATACGACTTCAGCTACAACAAGTTGAACCCAGGTATCAGCACCAAGTTCAACTACTACGAGAATAAATCCCTGTAAGCAAGAAGGTGTATTTTGTTCACCTTACAAGAAGCACTCCACCAACTACTGCCAGTATTCACTTCTACAAACAAGTGCAAGTGTAAATTATACATTTACTGGTCCTTCGAGCCGGTTGAGAAACTGTAAAGCCAATAATTTAAATTCTTACCATTATAAAAACATGGGGTACAATTATGAGCTCTTCACCAGTTAAGCCATTTGACAATTCCGGTTTGAAGTAGAAAACGTCTTTCTTCTTATAGGTGATTGTGTCATCTTCTTCATGGTCCTCGATCTCCATCTTTTCCTTCCACTCTCTTGCCGCAAAAATACAAAATATTATTGGTATCATGTAGACTTGCAATAAAGAAGAACTTGAGGCTAACTTACTGATAATCCATATTACCATGGAAGAAGTTCTACCGCTATACTGCGCATCTATCTCTCTATCTAATAGGCGCAATAGTTTATTTTCCCTTCGTTAGATCAGGAATAATAAACCTTTTTTTATTAAGAATTATGTTTAGTTGGCCACATCGCCATTATATATTTTTTTATTGCATGAGTTCAGCAGGCAGACAGCTCATCTGATGGAAAGCGGTTTTGATTACATTTATTATATACCAGCAATGCCAGATAAACTTCGTTTGCATTGCTAAAACGACGACGCATTGTTATTGTACGCGCCATTCATTCGTTCGCTCCTTCCTATTCCCTACTTAAAACCTCCCTCCTCTACCCTCTTTCATATAAAAAAGTGATGCCGCAAAACTACCCGCTACGCACGCATACGAATTTAAATAGTTCTACTCAAAAACGTTCGATAAGAGCTCAAAATTAATCCACTGTATAGCCACGCGTTTAAATATTTATAATAATTAAATTAGATATTGGTGCTTGGTTAATGTAAGCTGTCGAAGAACCCACTGCAAATTCTGCAAGGTGCGTACCCTTTTATCTCACAGTTATTATGTTATAATAAATAACAACGGCGGCACCAAAAAAAGGCGACTCACAAAGAAATAATCATCAATCTTTCGTTTCATCAAACATTTCTTAAACTTAGTATTCTTAAGTCGATACAATCAAATAAAAAAGGGACAAAGGATCCGTAAATGCGATAAAGTCCCAAGTAAACATTATCTCAGGCCTTCTCAGAAGGCCGAGTTGTAGCGGACAGTACTTGCTGTAATATCCTATTACAACGTCTTGAGTTTTTAACGTGGCAAAACCATGCTGAAATCTTTATCTCGATTTCAGCTCACCTCAACTGAGGTCCAATTCTGTTATTACTATTACATAATTAATTATTACTTATTATTATTATATATTAACATATCTTGGAGGAAATTCTGGTCGCTCAAAGAAATCTTCAAAGGTGACTACACTATCGACTTGAAAAGAGTTGTTTTTGATACATGCATCTTGCCAAGCCTGCTCTATGGGTGTCAAACATGGATTTTTACAAACAAAACTAAGAAAAGAATATTAACAACACAAAGAGCAATGGAAAGGAGTATGTTGAAAATCAGAAAAATTCACAAAAAGAGTAGTGACGCTATCAGACATATAACAAAAGTAACCGATGCACTTAACAAGGCTTTGAAATTAAAGTGGCAATGGTCCGGACATGTTGCTCGGCTACAAGATAAAAGATGGACAATAAAAACTACAAGATGGAAAGGTCCAGTAGGAAAACGGAAAGTGGGAAGACCGATAAAACGGTGGGCTGATGATATATCGGAAACAGCAGGCAAGGATTGGATGATCCTAAGCCAAGACAAAGAAATCTGGAAGAAGATGGAGGAGGCCTTCACCCGAAGAGGGGTCCAAAATCAACACTAACCAAAAATCACTAACATTTTACTCACTTAATTAACCACAAACATATACTACAACTAACATGTAACACATGAATTATCAACTGTTATTGTAAAAAAAAAGAAAAAAGTTAGATTTTGGAAATAAAGGCTTTATTATTATTATATATTATATACACGCCACTCTATCTTTATTAATATTCAAGTGACCTCTAAATTGCACTTCGCTTGAAATCTCCATGCCCAGAATCACTATCGAGTCCGAGATCCTAAGGGGAGTTCCCTGCAAATTGGGGCGCTAACATGAACGCAGCTTTTTTAGCAGTAAACGCGCAGACTTGCGTCTCCTTGGGATTAAAAAGAACGAGATTTCATCTTTCCCATTCCAAGACCTCCACCAGCGAGATCTCGATTTCATCCAGCCGGTCTTATTTATTCAGCTAACACCAATTCTGCTGATGTGATACCAATTTTTTCTACTATAATTCTGTTGCGACTGTATTGAGAAGATATTGTGGATTTATTAGAATACGTTTTTTGATACTATCGCAATGGAATTGTACGTTGAACATCTAACGCCAAGATATTGAAATATTAGAATTGGGCCGCTGATGTGATACCACGCTCTCAAAACCATCTTTAGCCGGGGTTGTAAGGGATGCGAGTCACCCGGGCGCAGGGACTTAAGGGGCAAGCCGATTGACTTCAATAAATCATGCTTCTTCAAGCTCTTACTAACAACATTTAAATATTTTTTATCCATGCAGAAACGGAGAAAGAATATAATTACCTATAGCGGACGGCCTGTCGTAAAATGCGACAAAACAGTCCATAGGCAGATGGTAGGGAATTTGCCCGTCTGGAGGGCTACCACCCCTGATCTATAATATGCCACAATAACAACATTGACTTGTGTTCCGGCATTAGTGGCCAGGTTCCAGTCTCTCTTTCGAGAGCGTCAGCGTATTGCTAGTACCTATGATATTACAAATGTCCATAGGCGATGGTAACAGCTTACCATACTAAGATACCTTACAAGGAATCGAACCCAGAGCCTTTGCGTTGCAGTGAGGTAAGCAAAGGCTTAGCTCGCTCAACCACAGAGGCCATCAAATAGTTGTCGAGTAATAAATAATATTGTTTTATACCAAGAATTGTATGAAAAATCTTTTTTAGTGAAATTTGACTTTTATAGTAGCCTCGGTAGTATGGAGACGGTCAAAACATAAAATTTAGTTTAAGATGGATTATGTCAGTTTCTGAATAACTTTCTTCCCGTGAGGCGAGATACAAACCGATCCACGCAATGAGAGTAAGAAGATACCAAGGAACAAAAGTAGTCTCCCAGCAGTGGAAGAGGCCGATGGGCCACCGCCTGCCAGGGCCAGCGGAGAGGCTAGGCTGTTTACCCGTGGCCTTGGCATTAAAGGTGAAGGACGGAATACCGAGGGGTTTAAGTGCGTAACTCTAACTGTGATGTAGCAATAACATCCTTAGCCTTGGGTAGAGGTGCTAGTGCCAGGTGGGAACTGGCGAATACCACACACCGGCCGCGATTTCCCCAGTCGCCCTCAACCGGTTAGATAAAAAAGTAAAGGTTCTGAATTACTGATGATTTAAAAAAAATGTCCCTGTTGTAAATGATAATGTATATCATTATGAGCTTTTCCTACGTATACTTAAAGAGGAAATGGTTATTTACTATTAAAATTAACAATAACGTTATAGATATTCCACTAAGTACTTAATAATACATCACTGACGCTCTTCAAGAACACGTCATCTGGTATAAAATCATGTGTTTCATTCTAATTGAATTATTAAATGGATCGATATGAAATTTCATATAATTAACCTTTAAAAAAGCGAGTTAATTCGACCTTTAAATAATCTTACATTAGTAGCATAATTGTATGTAGTAACTTAGTCACGAATATAGACAGTAGTAAACCATAATTAATTACAGCTTTATAATTGTTTAATCTATACTCAGCTAAACTTCAAAGGTTTTGTTATACTCTAACGCAACATGAAAAGTTAATTTAATAAGGTAAGACGAAATAAATCTATGTGAAGAAAAGTGTCTATGTGAAGAAAAGCGGAAAATTAAGCGAACCAATTTTTTATTACTTCTTTGTGCAAAATTATGTAAGTATATGTAGTTTGCATGTATTTGGTTAATTCCTTTATTTTATTTATTTATTATTAATGGTTTAAAGGTAAATATAATGCAAGTAATAAATAAATAAGTAAACAATACAAGTACAACCAGAAATGGATACTTATCTAGTTAGTGAAAAATAAAATAAATAATAATAACTTAAATCCACTAAAATGATTAAATAATTTATCTATATTATTGTGACATTTCTGATGAAAAAAAAAGGAAATAAATAGTTAAACCTATATGAAACGTTTCCTTCCTAACTGTAATATATCGGTGCTTAATATATTATTTCTAATTCTATTGCAAAACTAAAAAGTATTTTTTTTTACAAAAATAACATGAAAGCAACAAGTTTACAAAATATGGTATTTTTTATGTTTTAATTGATACCGATTTCTAGATGTTGTAGACATAAGTTGGTTAAACATTTATGTTTTTGTTTTTAGTGCGAAGTGGGTTTTATTTTTGTTATTTTTTAGAAATTATAATAATAATCGGCAGACAAACATAGACATTTTATATCCACAAGCTAAGCAAGTTACGCTTCTGTTATGGGTAATAATACAATGCACCACTCTAGTGCCGATCCCAGACACCCAGACCTAGTCGAGAAAGTTTTTTTCCGAAATTTACCATGCCAGGAATCGAAGCCGGACCCTCTGGGTACCAGCTAAGTCCGCTCAATCACAAAGGCCATCAAAATAAACCGTTGAATGAATGTTAAAGAAATGCACGGAGATATATTGTACCCTGAGGGCGGATATAGACTACATTTCGTAAAAACATGTTGAAGGAGAAGTTGTTAGTAGGAAAAGAATACTAACTCAAAATAATAAGGTCCAATTTCCTTCACGATTGGCACTGCACCATTGTGTACTTCTTCTGGATTTGTGTAGTTGAAGAAGTACACTTTAAAATCTAGAGGGAAAGGTATCTTCTCCCACATTTGGCGCACGTCCGTCTTCTTCGATAATGCCATTTCCTGAAACATGTATTAATACTTTAAAAATGACTAACGTAATGAAAAATACAATCTATTTATAATTTACAGGTGGCAGGGTATTTGCCAGCCTGGATTGCTACCATCCCTGGTCTAGAGTATGCCGCCATAATAACTTTGAGTTGTGTTCCGATATCAGTCGCCAGGTTCCAGTCTCCCCTTAGACGGCATCGCATTGGTAGCACCTTTAGTATCACAAATGCCCCTAGTCGATGGTAACAGCTTTCCATTAGGTGGGCCGTCTGCTTAACTCATACAATAAAAAAAAAAACGTGTGCGTCTCGGGACGCCCGACAGAAGTCATAACTTAAACTAATCTAAGTTGAACTATTTAATATTGAAATTGTTTAACTTGGGAAATGCTTAGGTTATTTCTTAAATTTTATGTATATTAATATGATAATGTAAGGAAAGATTATTTAAGACTAAAAAAAAATTTGATTATAAAATATATTTTATTCTTAGTTACAATTCTTGAATATGTACATACATTAGAATTTAATAGTATCATTACATTAATAGTATCATTATTTAATTTAATTACCGAAATATGGCTAGCGCTTTGGGTTAGAGTGAGAGACCAGGAGCATGCCTACCACTGCCGTATGCGTGAGAAAAAGGGAAGCCAGACAGACTGGCGCCATAATGCGTTACGTAACAAAGCGGTTTACCCTCCCGTAAGAAGGAGTTACGTTCAAAAAAAATTGCTCTAGTCTAGGAGATGAATGATGAATTTGTTGCGGTGGATGTAAGCCATAGTGAGGAAAAACCACTTCATGAACCTCCGTATCGTTTGCAACTTTTATATACAAGAAATTCAAATATTGTCGCCTACGCTGGCACTACGTATTACGGAAAATTTAAAAATTCCTTTAAAAAAACCGACTTCAAAAAGTAAAAAACTAAAATGTATAAAATAACTTATTTCTTAAGCTATTATTATTAATATATATTATCTAATGTTAAAGTAAATATTATTTTGGTAATGTATAAACAAAATATCTGTTAATTATTACGTTACAACTGGTATCACTTTTTAGTGTACATACTGGCAACATTGTCTTCTGTCACCCTCTCATTCCGTGCTCTCTAAATGTTAATTGTGCTCTGTAATATATTTCTAAATAATACGAATAAATCTACTTTAATCTTGTGCTTCGTGCTTATTTTTGCCCACTACGTTATCAGGTTACGGGCACAGTGTATCGAAATAATACGAAAATCACAATATTTCGAGTTTTATGCAAAAATAAGAATAACCTCGACGCCACGCAACATGGCCAACAGTGTTACAAATTCCATAATCGAAAAACTCAAAGGTTTAGAAAACTATTCATCTTGGAAATTCATGATGAAAATGATATTAATACACGATGAATTATGGAAATGCATCGAGCCAGGAGATGACGACGTCATTAAACAAGAAAAGGCGCTCGCAAAGATAGCGTTGGCAGTCACACCTGCAATAATTCCACATATAAGGAATGCCAAAACAGCAAAGGAAGCATGGTGTAGTCTTCAGAAAGCATATGAAGATAGAGGTTTGTGTCGAAGGCTGGGTTTGTTAAGAGCATTGTTCTCAATAAAACTAAATGAGAGCGGAAGCATGGAGCTATATTTGAACAAAATCACGGATATTTCACAACAGCTCAGTGAAATAGAATCAAAGCTGGAAGATGATTTCATCGCTGTAATAATGTTAAGTGGATTATCATCTGACTATGACCCTCTTATCATGGCAATGGAGAATTCTAATACAAAACTATCCAGTGAAGTAGTCAAAGCAAAGTTACTACAGGAAAACATTCGCAGAAGTGAAACCAGAGAAAGTACATCTGCTCTAGTCGCTCAGAAACAACCACGATGCTTTAAGTGTAAGAAAACTGGTCATTTCTTTAAAGATTGTCATAAAGTTACTAAGAAGAACAAACCTAAGAAGGATTCATCTCAAGTACTATTGACAGCACTTTCAACACACATCAAAAGAGACTATTGGTATATAGACAGTGGTGCGACGGGACATATGTGTGGTAACAAAGATTATATAAGTGATTATGTAAATATAGAACCAAATGAAGTTATTTTAGCGGACGGTAACAAGCTGTACACAGCTGGTAAGGGCTCTGTGCATGTTAAATTGAAGGATAATGTAATTAAAACAATAAAAGATGTTTTTTATGTTCCTAATTTATCAACAAACTTGTTATCTGTGAATGCTATGGTTCAAAGGGGGTATAAAGTTGTATTTAGTTCTGATGGTTGTCAAATATTGGACAACAGTGTGGTCTTGGCTACAGCCACACTAAGAAATGGTATCTTTCAATTAGATACTATGGTATATGACCCCGTTCAATGTAATTTGGTAGGGAATAGGCATAATTTAAGACTTACAGGTTCAGATAGTGCCGGTTCAAGCTCGCTACCTGCAGAAAGCGGTGACCAATCAAAGCAGAGGTGCCCTGACACAGCTACAAAGGGGTTCCTGCCTGCTGCTGCTTCAAAGGGGGATGCTGTCATAACACAAGGAGTTTGGCATCGTCGCTTGGCACATCTCAACCATCGTAGTATGGAACTACTGAGGAAAGGTATGGTCGACGGTATATCTTATGATATAGGTGACTTTCAGCAATGTATTGCTTGTATCGAGGGAAAGCAAACTCGTAAACCATTTCCAAAGAAATCTGTTAATAGATCTACAGATATATTGCAATTAGTTCATAGTGACTTATGTGGCCCTATGCCCTGTACATCATTTAGCGGATATAAATACTTTGTGACTTTTATAGATGATTTTACAAGAAAAACTTTTGTATATTTTTTGAAATTTAAAAGTGAAGTTTTTGACAAGTTCAAAACTTGGAAAGCACTTGTAGAAAATCAAACAAATAAAAGAATAAAAGCAATTCGCACTGATAATGGTGGTGAATATGTATGTTCAAAGTTCCAGAACTTTCTACAACAGTGTGGCATTGAACATCAAACAACAGTGCCATATTCACCGCAGCAGAATGGTGTTGCTGAGCGTGCGAACAGGAGCATCATGGAGAAGGCTCGCTGCATGCTTCAGGAAGCTGGTCTGGATAAGAAATACTGGGCAGAGGCTGTAAACACAGCTGTTTACCTGAAGAACCGCTCACCAACTATAGCCTTAAAGGGCTGTACTCCGGAACATAGCTGGACTAATAAAAAGATAAGTATATCACATTTACGTATATTTGGTTGTGTTGCCTATGTCCAACAAAACAAACGGACAAAGTTAGATCCAAAGGCAAAGCCATATATATTTATAGGTTATTGTGATAATACCAAAGGATACAGATTAATTAATCCTGAGAATAGAAAATGTATTATTGGACGAAATGTAACTTTCTTGGAGAATTTGTTTTTAAAAGATATTGTGTCACATGATGATAACATTGTTGTACATACACCTTGTTTTCAGGTGAATAATACTCAACCTCCAATAGAATCATCTGCTGAGGAAAGTTTCTCAGTTAGTACACATTCTGATGACACAACTATAATTCAGAATATTGATAATTCAGAAATACAAAGACAAAGCATAATTTCAGTAAATGATTCTGAGAGTGAGGAAGAGGATTATAATTTAAATGTTTCAATAGATAACACATACATTCCAGATGAAACCCTGGAAGAAGAAAGTTCAGACATTTCAATGACATTTTCGGATTGCGATGACTCCATGCTGGCTAACCTAGCAAGAGGACTTGACATCAACGCTGATGAGCCTCAGACAGTGCAGGAAGCATTGAGTGGTGCAGATGCAGACAACTGGAGGATAGCTATGAAAGATGAGTATAAATCATTTATTACAAATAAATGCTGGACCCTTACAGACAGAATTAAGGAACAAAAGCCTATAAAATGCAAATGGGTTTTCAAGAAAAAGTATGATGCTAATGGAAAGCTTTTGAAATATAAAGCTAGATTGGTAGCCAAAGGGTTTAACCAACGAAAAGGCATCGATTATCATGAAACTTTTTCACCTGTAGTTAGATACTCAAGTATTCGAACATTACTAGCTATTGCTGCTGAGTATGACATGGATATTGATCAACTAGATGTGAAAACTGCGTTCCTTAATGGTGACCTCAATGAGACTGTCTATATGGAACAACCGGAAGGTTTTATAATTAAAGGCTCAGAAAATAAAATATATAGACTTAATAAAGCTATATATGGTTTAAAATAAGCAGCTAAAGCTTGGTATGAGAAAATCAGTAAAGTATTATGTGACTTGGGATTCACAAAACTTTCATCTGAACCATGTGTTTATTATAAATCCAGTAGTGAAGGATTATTGATAATAGCACTGTATGTAGATGATATCTTATTATTCTCTCCTCACAACTCAGTTGAGAAAAATAAAATTAAGCAAAAACTACAAGTTGAGTTTGATATAACAGATTTAGGGCCAGCACATTATATTTTGGGAATAGATATATGTAAAACTAAAGATAGTATAACCCTAAATCAGTCTAGTTATATTCAAAAGGTATTAATTAAATACAAAATGGAAGAATGTAAAGCTTCTCCTACACCTATGGAAACTGGTATTAAATTGAAAAAGGGAGATAAAAATAATAAAAATTGTAGCAAGTATGACTACAGAGGTTTGATAGGATCATTGATGTATATAGCAGTAGGAACACGACCTGATATTGCACATGCAGTTGGTTATTTAAGTCAGTTCAATGACTGTTATGAGGAAAACCACTGGAAGAGTGCAAAACGGGTTCTTCGCTATCTGAAAGGTACCAAGGATATGAGTTTGACCTTTGTGAAAGGTGGCTTAGAGTTAAGTGCCTATGCTGATGCAGATTGGGGAAGATGTGAGACCGATCGACGATCCTATACCGGCTATGTGTTTAAAATTGGAAAGTCAGTAGTGTCCTGGGAAAGCAGGAAACAACGAACTGTTGCTTTGTCAAGTACAGAAGCAGAGTATATGGCACTATCTGATACCTGCAAAGAGGCTATGTTTTTACGTCAATTTTTATGTGAACTTTTAGGTAAATTATATACTGTAACTATATATAATGATAACCTGTCTGCTCAAAAATTGTGTAAAAATTCGATGTTCCATTCTAGAACAAAACACATAGATATAAGACATCATTTTATTAGGGAACAGATAAATAACAAAACTGTTGATGTAAAATATGTATGTACTTCAGAAATGATAGCTGATGTTTTTACAAAACCTTTATGTAAAGATGTACATTGTAAATTTGTCAGAGAGCTAATGCTAAAATAACATAGCATGAAAAGTTGTATTTAATATATGTATAAGGTACATTGTTCAGTTTACTTTTGATTGTATCTTTTATTACATAGTATGACGATTGTTATTTTGTTTAAGGGCCAGTGTTAAAGTAAATATTATTTTGGTAATGTATAAACAAAATATCTGTTAATTATTACGTTACAACTGGTATCACTTTTTAGTGTACATACTGGCAACATTGTCTTCTGTCACCCTCTCATTCCGTGCTCTCTAAATGTTAATTGTGCTCTGTAATATATTTCTAAATAATACGAATAAATCTACTTTAATCTTGTGCTTCGTGCTTATTTTTGCCCACTACGTTATCATCTAAAACATCTTAAAGTCGGTGCTTAGTAATTTTCAAAATATAGTAATTTTTATGTTTTACTTTGCACCGACTTCAAGATGTTTTAGATAATATATATTAATAATAATAGCTTAAGAAATAAGTTATTTTATACATTTTAGTTTTTTAGTTTTTGAAGTCGGTTTTTTTAAACGAAGTTTTTACTTTTTAGTGTCTAGCTATGTATGGGTGGACCCACGAATGGTGCCGCGCTTCTTAAAAAATATAGGTCCCAAGAACCGGGAACAAAAAAATGTTCGTAAAATGAAAACTACTGGGCCAAACTATGTCAAATTTTTAGGGGACCACATGGCAGCTATTCCGCGTCGAACAAAAAAAGAATCACGTAAATCGGATCATAAATCACGGAGTTATCGGCGAACATATGGAACGGAGTGAAAATTATTTCCATGAAAAATGTTCATAAAATGAAAACTACTGGGCCAAACTATGTAAAATTTTTAGGGAACCAATTAGAAGCTATTCCGCGTCGAACAAAAAAAGAATCACGTAAATCGGATCATAAATGACGGAGTAATCGGTGAACATACATAAAAAAAAGCAAAAAAAAAAAAAAAAAGATCCCGACGAATTGAGAACCTCCTCCTTTTTTCGAAGTTGGTAAAAAATAAAGCAAGCTATGTAGGGGTGAATACCCAGAGACGCTAAGAGGAAAAGAGGGAGACCATATAAAAGATGAGAAGACATATTTAAGGAAAGTTGCAGCCCACATTGGACAAGATTGACAAGAAATAAGGATGAATGGAGAAAATTGGGGGAACCTACGCCGCTGAGACGACATCCGTAGATAAATAATATAGAGAGATTATTACTATATTATAATACTTTATGCTCCTAGCAGCTAAGTTAGATAAACAATTTAAATCAAAGATGTGAAAGATCCTCGCCTTTTTTCGGCAAGCTTGTTTATCAATCATCCATAGCTGAAGACGATTTTAGTTATTCTAGATTTTCTGCCTCTATCGATAATAATGACAAGTCTGATAGCCGTTCCTGTTGGCCCAGAAGTTATTCTCAAAAATGTTATTTATCTATAAAAGATTATGGATAACATTTTCTGAACATTTGCTTACACATGGGGCCCCTGTAGCCTGGGGGCCCGTATCATTGATACGGCGGTAGCCACGCCCCTGACGTGAGCGCCATGTAATTATTTTCGCTGCACACAAAGGCATAAATAATGTTACAAGTAAATAGAGTCTTTCTAAAAATAGGGTATTGGAATTATTGGAGCTTGTCATACTGAGACTGTCTTGCGGACTGACGGGACCGACGCGTTGATAAGCAAACTAAGGGCCGCATGCATAACGATCGCATTTAAATAAAATTAGTTAATCATATTAAACTGCCTAAATACGTTTTACACAAAACGTATTGACAGTTCTTTAAACATATTTAGCGGCAAATATTGGGTTGTGCAAGACGCTAATTGTATTTCAGGGTGTTAAATACGTTTTGTGTTTCTTAAATAAATTTTAGAAACTTTATGCAAGCGGCCCTAAAACTTCTAGGTCCTACTTAAAAATGCTTCACCTTACTGCCACCTACTCGGGTTCTAAGCGTATTCATTCTATGGATATAATAACCGTATTTCATAAACAAGAAAGTTTGTGTAATGGTGTTTGTTATTCGTATACGCAAATAACTACTAAATTTTATGGTTTAATTTTAGTTTGTATATATAGCTTATTTTTAGTTTAATTTATTTATAATTTAGTTTATTTTTAATTAGGAGTTTAGGGTAAATTTTCTAATTTTAATTTATAAACAATAAATTCTTTCTACAATACAGTATGCAAATTTTTTAGATTAAACTACTAAACAGATTTTGATCGCATTTTACAGTAAGTCTGTCATATTCATATTCATTTATTCGATGCTTAATGTACATTTAAATGAATCATAATTATACATTAATCCTTTTTGGGGTATGATATGTAATTTATCCTTAGATTTATCAGATATTATAATGAATTTATGTGTCTAATTGAAATTGATCTTATTCTATTAATTATATATAATTTTAATTATATTTATTTGTTTTATTGTTATAAAGGTATCGTTGAGAATAATATGCTTTTGTATCAAAAACATTTTTAATTTGTTTTAAACAAACACACACACACACAAGGTTTACACTGACCTTCTTGAGTTGACTTTTTAAGACTGTAGGGAATATTATCCAACCGAAGAGAATGCCAAATACTGCCACGCCTCCACCCACAGCTGCACATTTTAGTTCCCTGGCTAACTGCATTCTTCTCTAATCCTAAAAAGTAAAAATCATGTAGATACAGGTTCTTTCATAATAGTAGTAGGAAACTAAAATTGACCTAAAAAATATAATTGAAAACTAAAAATAA
Source organism: Dendrolimus pini (assembly GCA_949752895.1). Lineage (NCBI taxonomy): Eukaryota > Metazoa > Arthropoda > Insecta > Lepidoptera > Lasiocampidae > Dendrolimus > Dendrolimus pini. Next base: position 17,767,802 of record OX457135.1, read on the forward strand.
ACTAAGTTACAATTAGTGTAAATGATTATAGACTGTGTAACAAATCGCCGCCAGATGGTAGCGTGCCCAGAAGGCTAGTTGCATTGCCACGCGCGAACCTGTGAAATACCTAAAATATATTTTTGTGTAGATCACTTGTAAGTGTCCCAAATAATTGCTTACATTTATTAGGGTTTTGGGCAAGGGACTTCATTGGAGCATCCATTTCAATACTATTGCGTCTAGGATTAGAAAATTAATTTATATTTTTAAAGATCTTCAAAACGATGCTAACATAAACTACATATACAGACGTATCAAGCGATTTGTGGTTCCTTTATTATATATTTCATGTGTGTATGAGGCAATGCGACTAAATCGCATATAATTGTACCCGAACGAGCTCAAAAAGCTTACTGAAAGCGATGATGTACCTACCATATCAACATCCAACATTGGATGTATACCTATATAAGAAGGCCTATCTATCAGGAAAAAATGTATATATGAAACGCTCAGTTGTCACAGGAAATCTGTGCGTAAGTTAGAAATCAGTGCAGGAACGGAGAAAGAATACAACTTCCTGCGGCCGGGCGGCCGTAGGAGGCGACAAAACAACCCACAGCCTGGTGGTAGGGCATTTTCCCGACTGGATGGCTACCACCCCTGGTCTAAAGTATGTCGCCATAACAACCTTGAGTTGTGTTCCGGCATTAGTGACCAGGTTCCAGTTTCCCTTAAGAGAGCAGCAGCGCATTTGTAGCACCTTTGGTGTTGCAAATGTCCATAGGCGATGGTAACCGCTTTCCATCAAGTGGGCCGTCTGCCTGTCCGCTGAACTCCTACAATAAAAAATAAATAAAAGTTAGAAATTACGCAAAAACGTGTTGAAAAATGATCATTACCACAAGTAAGGACTAGTTTTGCCTAAAGATATATCAATTTAACAGACTGTTTTATGCACAATAAATTATCCAAAAGAAAAGATAACAAATCACTAAGAATACTTTAGCGAAAGGCCAAAATTGGATTTTTTCTATGGTTTTGTTAAAGGGCCTTCGTCAAACCTAGGATAAACTAGTCATTCCGGGACGAGACTGCATATCGACCTTTGACTGTAACATATACGTAAACTTGAATCATTTAATACCGTTACCGTTAATACATTACCGGTTTACCGAATACACCGTTACCGTTATGTCCTTTCAGTGAATACCGTTGTGTCCTTTCAGTGCTATTCTATTCGACCAAATTGATTTAATTTGGTTGATCCGTCTAATATCAGAATAAGACAATCATGATAAGGTGACAGCTGTTGAATTCATTATGCACCCTTGTTTCATGAACTTCACTATGATAGTTATAATTATTGTATCTATTATTATTTTAAAATCGATGCATATGGAACATGTATTGGCAAAGGCAACCAGTGAACCTGCATATTTTCTCACGAACTTGAGGAAGTTATCCATGGCTAACTAACTACCGTGACCTCGTAACCAATGGGTTTGAAGGTGCATTCTTCATGGCACAATTGTATGTTTAAGGTGATTTCTAGGTTTTACCATTCATTATTTTTCAACACATTTGCTCAAGGAATGTACTTATGAAGCCTATATAGATAGATAGATAGAAAACCCTTTATTGCTAACCAAAAAACAAATACAAAAACAAAATGCATAATTACAACACTTCTTGGCAAAACACAGGCGGCCTTATCGCTAAAAGCGATCTCTTCCAGGCAACCTAGCTTAAAAGAAAGTCTTAACTAATCTGGCGATGTAGGTGGAGCAGAAAAAGATAGGACTGTACAATTTAAATATACACACTAACACTAATTTATAAATTTAATACATATATATATATATATATATATATATATATATATATATATATATACGTATATACAAAATAATCTAGATAAATATATATTATAAATTACATACTATTGAATACAATGTAAGAAAACTTAACTTATTTGTATTGTATTCTACCCATAGTCCCTCAAGACTATAAGTAGAATACTGAGCCCAGATCACCGTCTTCTATGGGTAAGGTGCCCAGAAGGCTGGCTACGTTTCCTCGCTGGATCGCCATACTGATCCGTTGGCCGAGGTAGGCACCAGCCCTCTGATCACCTGAAGAGTCGATGAGTCGTTTTGATAAATTTTGGTAGCGGCTCATGGCCTCAGGACCCCACGGTCCAAGCGTCTCGACAGCAAACGGCACAAACATATAACTCTCACTGAGGGTTGCATATTTCCGCCGCTTGAGCGATTCCGCTGTTTCCGCCGCCGAACCGGCCGATCTAGAAGTGTTTGGTAAATGGGATGCGGCCAATGTGTCTACGCAAGTCGCATCCCACACCAAAGGCTTGCCACGCTGCCAGGGAATTAGAGTCATTCCGTCAGGGCGCCTGCCATCATCACGTGCAATACCGTTCGGCTCCAATAGAGCCGGCACGTTAGCGGTGGCAAGCGCCCTCCGTAAGCCATCATTCAGGGCGGCGTGGCGTGACCATCTGCCGGCACTGCGGCGGCAAGAAAGACCGTGGTATCCCGGGTCGATTACCTCTATACCACAGACACATGTGTGTGGTGCACATATGCGAGAACCTAAGCGCAGGTTTATAGCCAAAGAAAAGGAAGTATTATCCAATAATGTACCTATGTTTGGGGAGGGGATAGCTTGGAGCCAAAAACCAGACTCTTTGCGAGAAACGGCAAGGATGCGGGCACGTCCTGTAGAGTTAGTTGAATTTAGAAGTTCTGTGTTTAATCCTCTACATATAGGTTCATCCCAGCATCGTTGCGAATTCATGATCGTGGGAATGTCTTCACTAGGGCAGACCATTTTCCAGGCGTTTAGTGCTTCATTTAAAAAGGATGTATTGACATTATCCCAGTGTTGCATAATTTTTTTAAATAATGAGCCAGTGCTGTAGGCGGATGAAAGAAAAGCCGGTAGAGCAACGCTAGAGATTTTGCGGATGCCTAAACCTCCAAACCTAATGGGTAGGGAAGCTTGGATCCAGTTGTTGTCTGAGAGTTCTGAATTTAAAATTTTACTAAGCACATCTTTAATGCGATTATCTAGTGGTTTTATAAGATTAGAAAATTTCCAAAGCGGGGCGCTATCTAGATAAATATATTTGTTATCATTATATGTGACAAGCACTTTATATTAATTAACATAATATTACAATAGATAAATAAGTAAATGTATTATATATTAGACATATTTATTTAAAGATAGATAGTACTTTCGAAGGGAGTTCCAAAATTTAGATAATGTTTTGGCCTCTCTGAAAGTAAGAGGCAACGCTTTCAAAGTTTGACAGCCTGCACTGTAAAATATTTATCGCAAAAGGATGAAGTGTGTGCAGGTGTCAGGAGTCTATGATATGTGTCTGAGCTACTCGTATATTGTTCAAAAGTAAAAAATTGCGCACCATACAGCGGAATATGCGGCTAATAGGTACTCTCACTTAATCACTTAAGTACCTGCTCTACTACAACATACTCTGTTGTACAGCGCCGTACGTATTCTTGACAGTGTTTATTAATTTATTAAAAAATATATAAGATTTCCACCCAGGTCTGGATTTCCATTACCAAAAGAAATAAGCTGATCGATCGAACCTGCTTGGAAGCGCTTTTGATCAATACAAATGTCTCACTTTAATACTAAAGAAAAATGAGACAAAAGATGTTGTTCTAATTAACACCACACGCACGTGACGCCGTTTGCAAATTACTATTAATTTCCAAAAGTAGTGACTGACCTATCTATGTAATTTCTTATTTGCTATTAAAAATAATCTAATGAAGAAGTTTTTTTCATTACCTACTGTACTGTTTTCTCGCAATTGTGTTGAATTTTTTTTTGTATGATATGTGGGGTTATTGGTGTTTACAAATTCGTGGCTATGGTAAGCTCTCGACTTGATATCGGGCTTACATTTCAGCACTAGTATTATAAATACCTAACTAGTATTACTACTAGTTAGTACTTACTACTTAGTAATTACCGCACTAGTATCATAATAACTAACTATTAGCTTACCATTGGCAGGAAAATTACATCACTTGTGTGGGGTACAATATTATGATGCATTTTTCTTTTGTTTTACTCTTGTGTTTAATTGGATACGTTTTAAACTAGATTAAATTGTTCCTTCATAAGTTTTAAGTTAGTTATATGATTTGTCAGTGCAGCAGCGGTGCGGTTTCGGTATGCTCCGTATACGCGGTTCATTTGAATATTTTACTGGGTTCAGAAGATATAAATATTTTACTGGGTTTAAAAGATATGAATATAAGGTTGGTGGGGCTGGATAAGTAATTTTTTATATTTGGTTTTGTTCATTGTATATATTTGCATTTTTTTAGTAATATATAGTTGTTCAAAACAGTTTAGTTTAAATTATAACATGTTCTTATTTAATTCCGTGTATATGAAGTCGCATCTACAATTATTTAAGCGTTAACATTTTTATCGTTTCTTTTATATTCCTTTGGGAGTTGTTACGAAACTTTGCAGCCCTTCCCGAGATTTTGTCACGTTGCGTAAAGAATTGTATGGGTAATCCACGTATTACCCTCGAGGGGGCCACTGAATGACGACACAAAAGATCCGCAAAAAGTATTACATAGTTTGCTAGCCGTGTCCGTGACTTTGTCCATGTGGAATTCTTTCGCAGAACCCTAAAAAAAGTAGTCTAAGTCACTCCTTATAACACCAGGTATCTGCCAGCGAGAGTCCCGTGAAATCGGTCCCGCCGTTTCAGAAATTAGACGAAACATCCAGACAAACAACAAAAATTGAAAAAAATGATTTTTGTGAAATAATTGCCGTTATACTTTCATATGCATTTAGTAAAAGGCTGTTATTTTGTAATTACAAATAGACAGTTCGATTATATATATATATATATATATATATATATATATATATATATATATATATATATATATATATATATATATATATATAAAATATTATATGTATAGGTAAATACTGTCTTTCATGATCACGGCTACTGAAAAGTGGCCGAAACGTCGGAATAATAATTAAATAAATAGATGTACAGATTACATCCGTACCTGGAAAGTGCGAAAATGTTAATGAGAATTTTTTTTACTCAAGCTTTTTTATTAAATGATAATAGAATTTTATGTTGTGAGAAATTTTGTTCACTTTCGATGTTAATTTTTTTAGTTAGGGATGCGGACTCTTCCTAATTCTAATATGAGTTTGTATGTTACTGAACTCCTCCAAAACTCCTGGACCGATTTTGATGAATTTTTTGTCTGTGTTCGACTGGGTCCCGGGATGGCTCAGATTCAAAATTAGATCCGTTAGGTTTTTTATTTTATTTTTACTGTTGGGGTTCAGCAGACAGGCAGACGGTCCACTTGGTGGAAAGCGGTTACCATCGCCTATGGATATTGGCTATACCAATAATGCTACAAACGTGCTGCTGCTATCTTAAGGGAGACTGGAACCTGGTCACTAATGCTGGAACACAACTCAAGGTTTTTAGTTGTAGCCATCCAGTCGGGCAAATATCCTTCCATAGTCCGCCTTGCCGCAGAAAATTATATATGTATTCTTTCTCCGTTCCTACACAAATCAATGCATTCCAATAAACAAGGTCGGTCAATTATATGATATTAATATTTAGGCACAAGCAGGCCTTTTTTTGTCAATTCATTTTTGGGGGCACGTTAATTTTCGAAAATTATAAGTCCATAATTTGTTGGTTGTTGTTTCACTTTGTCAGTTTTTATGGCAATATTTCAATATTTTAGAAATTTCGTTTAAGGGCACTGCGTGCCCCACGTGCCGCCACAAAAAAAGCCATGGGCACAAGTAATATTAAACTATATAAAAATTATGCTCACGTGCACTAGTCCGTCATTGAAGAAGGTTTATACACTACTTGTAGTGTATTGCAATTGTTGGAAAACTATGGGTGGGACATTGTACAGGTAAATGCAAAAGTAGTTCCCCAGAATAAGTGAGTTTGATGTTTTGATTTATATTGTTACGAGCTACACAGGACTCGAAATAAAATGCCGTTGGAATTACTATAGCGTTTATCAGAACTGTACAAACACGTATAAAACAGGTACAAATATAACTAGACGCTGTATAAACTGCACGATTCAATTACTCGCGCAAAATCCGTCACTATATCGCTATTCGAAAGTACTACACATGTCTTGCTACTATTGTAATCCTCGCTTGACTGCCCCTTTTTTACTAGGGGAAATCCGATTGAGGACTAAGCCGCGACAAGGGCAGAACCTTGGGGGATAATTCGCGACTGAGTGTGGGATTCGCCAGATCGGGGGTGGCACTAGTATGCCCAGTCAGAACTGGTGCCATGCTATTTTGCCACTCCCCGGTTAGGGATACCCACTAAAACCCCTGGATGTTCCGTCCTTCGCCTTATGCCAGGGCTACGGGTATATGACCTAGCCTCTCCGAAACCTTGGCAGGCGTGGGCCCCGTGAGGCCTTTTCCACTGCCGGGGGACTACTTTTATCCCTCGGCATCTTCAGTCTCTCTAGGCGTGGGGCAGTCTATAACTCGCCCCACAAGAGGAGAGGTGAGCGCGCGCGGAACATGCCATGCCCCCATCTCGACGGCATGTGCAGGTAAGTAAATGAGAACCTCTATACCCAAAGAGGCCCCACCCGCGCGGCCTGTTTAGGGAGGCCGAAGGTCCTGGCTGGCCTTCCGGCACCGACGCGTCCTCCTATGCAAGCATAACGTGCTCGCAGAAGGAGGAGACGGCGTGCCATCCGGTACGGCTCCCGACCATCGTGTGAACCACGGCCAGGAGTGAAAGGTCCAATCCGATGATGGCGACGAGGTCTCGGCGCTGTTCTGTCCAGGCAGGGCATACCTTTAGAGTGTGCAGCTCCGTATCCTCGTCGCCGGTGTCGTAATGATGGCACCCTGACGTTGGCTCGCGGCCTAGGCGACACAGGTACCTTCCGAAGCAGCCGTGCCCCGAAAGGACATGTGTCATCCGGAACATCAGGGTGCCGTGTTTTCGTTTTGTCCAGTCCTGCAGGTTGGGCCTCACCGCCTCTATGGTGGCGAGACCCGCGCTGGGGTGTCTGAGGCGCTCTTCCCACACCATCATGGCGAGCAAGCCTCTGTTTCCTGAGGCGCCGGTCTCGCGCCCCTCGACAGGGCCTCCTTGCGCCACTGGAACAGCGACGCGAGGACCCTGGCTTCGAGGTCCCATGGTGGGGTCGCTTGACTGCCCCACCCCAATATTCGAACATTCGGGCATTGTTTTATACTAAACTGTATAGTACCGATAAAGGGGCCGCGTTCACTGAGTCAATCCGCACATCTGGCAAGCTTCGACGCAATGCAATAAAATAAAACAACAAGGATTAGTTTGACACTAATCACGGCCATAAAATAAGTACGATAACAATAGGATGTTTTTTAAATTGTAAACACGAAGTAGAAAGAAACAAACAAAAGAACTCCGAATGCAGGAATGGCAATAAACTGCGTTTTACGACAGCCAGGTGTGCGTTCTTTGTCGGTATGTAACAATATTTATTATTTTTTCTTTCTTTAATAATTTAAAATTATGGACACAGTTATAATAAAATGCTCTTTTTCGTACACTAAAATAAGAAAAAACACGCTTTACTATTTTGAATACTATAGTGTTATATTTAATGGACGTTATTTCACATAAGGATATAAAATGTTTCATCGTTTACGTTACTTGAAAACTGTACATAGACTGCATACTTAAACGTGATACTATTTTGAAAATATTTGTGATTTAATTAGATCCCGAGCACTATTCCCGACAGGGTCAATTTCGTAAACTAGTAAATTAATTAGATTATCTAACTTAGTACAATGACCTTAAATACTAATATAATAAAAAAAACTAAATTATTTTTGTTGTGTATATATGTATGTATACATACATACATATATATACATTTAGTCTTGAGATACTATGGGTAGTAGTTTCTCAATGCTATAAGTGCAACACTGAGTCTCTGATTGAATAAACAGAATATGGTAATCGGCAACTAAATAGTAGTTTAACTAGACACTTACTAATTAAAGTTGTTAATTTGTAGGTATGTGAATTTATCACAAAAAAATATTTTGAACTTTAACGTGTGTCAATACTGCCTTTTTGATTTGAGATTTATATTTCAAATCTTGCATCCGGGCTACCGTTTTATTATCAAGAATATTTTCGCAAATTGGATACTACATTTTTATGACGGTAAGCTTTATTATATATCGGAGATAACCAGTCGTATCTGTGTCAACACATATAGCTATCGGAGTGAGACTAAAAGGGTTTCTATGTATGTTTAGGATTAGGCAAAAAAAAAACTGCCAAGTGTTGATCACAAAAGTCTTTAATTCGATGCCCATAAGAGTATTAGCAAAAATTAAATTAGAATTATATTCATGGCTGGTGAAAAAGTGTTTTCACGATATTTAGGATTTTATAAAATAAAATAATTGTCTTAATTTTTATTTATTTATTTTAATATTCAATTAATCAAATTGTATTCATAAATTTACAATTGTTATAATTTTTTACATTGACGTGGAATTAAATATTTTTATGACCATTAGTCAAGTACAGTGAGACCAATTGACTTTGTTACCACCTTATGTATAACAATTACCTGTATTTTTAATAATATAATTAATAATATATATATATATATATATATATATATATATATATATATAATAATTTTCAAATAAAAAAATATTAATTCATTCATTTATAGGGACTCTGAAAAATAAGCATTTCTAATTTCCTTGCGACTGTACATCTCCGCCCACCTGCTGTTCATATCCAATACGTCATAAAAAAGGAAACCACTTCATTAAGTAGTTAAGGCCATTTTAAAATGTTTCCATTTTGAATTCTTTTGTGTAAAATAAATATTTCTTATATGTCCTAAATTTACATCTTTCGTGAACTCCTATAGCACTTAAGTAGATAAGTGATTGTGACATCGTAAGTAAGCTTTGCGAAATGAATCCATAGTAATAAAAATAATTATCATTTTGGTATTTTATAATAGAAATTCCTATCGTCGTAAAAGAGAATACGGTACATGACAGTATGAAAATATAGGCTGATTTTAATATATATCGTAGATTACGATCTAAATATGACAAAAATAAATTGTTTTAATTTAATATTAAATATTAATTGATATTTCAATGACTTCTCAGATAACACTTCAATGAAACAGATGTTTGTTTTGCACAATGTGACGTCATGCGAGGCGCCATGACAGCTTGACGCGTTTTTGTGACGAAATGTTTATAAAATTGCTAAATAAAATATGTTAATGTTGTTTTTTTGCTGAAATATTAATTTTTTTTTTCTAAAATAGACCATAAGGGTCAAAATAAACCTGTTTCTCAAAAATTGTCAACTACCAAATTGCCATACATTGCATTTTGCATATACATGCCTAGAAGGTTGCGCGAGGCTATTGTAACCAGAAAACCGCCCAAATTTGAATATAGAAGATGATTTTCAATTACCACCTGTTTGGGATCCGCTCATCAAAACTATTAAGACCCAAAGTCAGCAAAAACAATTGTTAGACCTTAAGACTGAACTAACTTGATTTACAATTTCTTTTTTTATTTTAACTCCCAACCATTTTAATATTATATAAAACTAGCTTCTGCCCGCGACTTCGTCCGCGTGGAATAGCTAAAAAAGTAGGTTAAAAATAATCCCCCGATTTTGAGACATTCTTCATTGTTGCTCCACTCCTATAGGTCTTAGTGTGATGATGTATATACCTTCCTTGATAAATGGGCTATCTAACACTGAAAGATTTTTCAAATCAGACCATTAGTGCCTGAGATTCGTGCGTTCAAGCAAACAAACTCTTCAGCTTTATATATTAGTATAAGATTATTAGAGCTAGGCATGATGGTGAAAAGTTTAGTGCGCCGCTTCTTCCCTTCATGCCACAACTTGTAGCGAAGCGATGATAAATGAGATTAGGCTCCCATAGAGAAAATAATAATGACAAACAAAAATCAAAACTAAATAATACTACTACTAAGACTCATTGGCATTTGATATAAATGTCTTTCTTAATCTCCAATACTAAAAAGTGACAGTAAGTGAAGTGAAGTAGTCGCGAAAACTTAAGAAAATACTATATTAACTTGTATTTAATTAATCTTTTGTTCATGTACTTAACTATGTATATATACTTTATGTATGTATATTTCACTAATAACTACCGGAAATAGAAGGAGGTTAAATATCTGTTGAGCATGCTACTGCCCAGATGAACTCTTCAGGCGTATTGCTTCCTATCACATCTGTCTGCTAGGGAATATTTGCACAGACAAACTTGTTGCCAAGTTTATCTATCAATAATATACATACCCTTCGATATGGTCTTCTAAAGACACAGGTGCCTAATTACGTACCTACTTAAGTATTCACCGAAACCAATTCTCAAATTTGTACCACGTTCTAAGGGGACCAGTTTGTCCTTGGGAAATTATGATTAATTTATTTGCGAGAAACAGGGAGGATTATAGTACCCTCATTATTAGAACGAATAGGACATAAATGCTTTAAATACCACCACTAATAATTACTAAGAAAACTACGGTAACAATCCAATAATCTGATTTAATATAATTAGATATTAGCTTAACTGAAATAAAAAATAATAAGTCTTTCATAAACAAACCTTCAAACGTTTCTTCCAAAGTGTCGGTAGCCTATAATCTAATTTTTCCAACCCATAATAGAGAATATGTCAAATTACTATTTCCAACACGAAGTTTCAATTTAACTAAATAAAAGGGGGTGATACTTTTGAATACTTTATTACTTTCTGGTATGCGTAAAATTGGTATTAATAAGTTATTTGTATTATGCCTAAGTTTTTGTAAGAAGCTGTCGAGACTAACTCTGCTATTACCATCTCTTCAAATTCATCGGACTTGATCGTCTCAATCGTAGATATACTTACCTAAATTTCAGTATTCTGTTAATTCCAATGACAATCCAATGAATGCCATTGGGACGCCGCTCTATCTTTATAAATATTTATTTATAAGGAAAAACTCGCAAAAATTAAAATTTTTGGTAGCCTTGCAATTTTCATTTCGGTTAACACCATTTTTGCTAATGGTAATACCAAATTTTTCTACTGTTATTCTACCGCAAGGATATTATAAAGATATTGTGGATTTAATAGAATACGATTTTTGACACTATCGCAATGGAATCGTGCTTAGAATATCTTTGAAACGCCAAGACATTGAAACAACAGAATTGGGGCCCTGGTCGGTAATAGCGTAAAATGCTCTTAGTAACAGATGGTTACACAATACCTTTCTAGGGGTTGAATATCTTAAAAAAGAATCATTATGACCTTATTCTGTGTCACATATTATTATCTAGTAGTTTTTATGGTAAATAGGTTCGTGTTTGATCACGATCATGCTTAGTGTTAGACGACGATGCGGTTGAATATCTCCATCTTGTACCGCATCGTAATGTGTTGCTTAGGCAATATGTCATCACAATTTTCTGAATTAATAAGTTGCTAATATAATAATATACTAGCTGACCCGGCAAACTTCGTACCGCCTCGGAATCAATAAATAAAAAACCTTGATTGCTAAACCACGGGAGGAAAAATGAAATTTAATTTGATTTCTGAATGATTTTTAAATTTAATTGATTTCTAAACTACGGGGTGAAAATCAAATGTATGACAGGTAGGAATATTTTTTAAGGGGAAGCAAAATTATTGTTTTTACAATATTCCAAGCATTTTTTGCGTACTTACTCACCTTTTAAACCTTCTCTGGACTTCCACAAATAATTTAAAACTAAAATTATCCAAATCAGTCCAGCCGTTCTCGAGTTTTAGCGAAACTAACGAACAGCAATGATTTATATATATATATATATATATATCGAGGGCTTCATAACAAATGGGCGTAACGACAAAAGTGCAGTTTTTCACAAGTGACAAAATTGTGAATAAAACAAAACTGTTTGATTGTAATTAAGGCTGAAATTTGGAATACCCTTCTATTTAGGTACATTTGCATAATTGTTAAGACTTTCTAAATTGTAACATTTCATAGATTTTAGTAAACAACAAAAAAATGTCATTTTTGCGTATATGCCCATTTGTTATGAAGCCCTCGAGAGAGGGAGAGAGAGAGAGAGAGAGAGAGAGAGAGAGAGAGAGAGAGAGAGATATATATATATATATAATATCGATATATAGATAGATATATGAGATTCGACATATATATATATATATATATATGTCGGAATAGTATTTGTTATTATAAAGTTACCATATGACGGTAGTAATCAAATGTAGTAATCGGAAGTCGTATAACCGGATGTCAACGTTTATATATGTTAGTGTTATGGAGGAAGTGAAACTGAAGTGGCGCCAAAGCATTACCGGATTGTGTCAGTGCGGAACGCTACGAGGACCCTTAAATACGCGGTGTTCGGGCAGAGCAGGGGCAGTCTTAAACGGACAGTCTACGAGTCTACAACCGACGGTCTACAGCCGTTATTCTTCGTTCGTCGGTTTAACAGAGCGGAAGCTCTGTTGGACAAAAGACGCATAGTATATTGTGGTTGATAATTAGTGTTCGATAATAGCAGTATTCTTTGAGGGCATACTGCTGCTCGACACCTGACAAGCGTGGAGGCAACTCTTGGAGTTGTCCTAATATTTCTGTGTATTATGCTGTATTTAATACTGTAATTGTAATAATTCTTGTGTAATAAACTTCGATTATCACATTTCAGATTATTATTGCATTATACTCCGGGTGTCATTCGCTCCCGGTGGGAGTGAATCCGACATATATATACACACACACATATATATATATATATATAGTTAGTAGTATATATAGTTTTTAATTATTTTCTAGGCACAATATTATGCATTGAATAAGTATGAATATTTATTGCAACCCCAAACGAGGATCCGGACCATAAAAATCATTTCATTTCGTGTGTAACTATTGGTACGATAAAAACCGCAGAGAAACCGCTCATATATAGAATAATTATTTTTTGACGACAATAGCTTAATAAACACGTCCAAAAAATAAAAATATATCGTATAATTATAACATCGGATTTCGTGTGATGTTATTGTTGTATTTCCAATAGATTAGGATATTGTGTTACAAACAGGCATTTATAAGAAATATAGATAGGAAGGTTATACGTTTTGATCAGATGAGTCACGTTTATTTGCCTCAGTAATTCGAGTTAATATTATTTGTTCTTCTTGAACCACTGATGGATATACGAGTAGGTGTCTTCCTAAGTTGACATTAAATCAATTTCTTTTAATATTTCCTTAAGTTTTCGCGACTTGTATACATAATAAGACTACGTTTTAACGATTTTAAGCGCGGTAATTTATTAAATAACTAATCCGACGTTTCAGCCAATTTTCAGTGGCCGTGATCACTGAAGAAAAAGATGTCAAGTGGCAATGAATATTGTTAAAGTTTTATTTAGCCTACTGGCAACTTTTTCATTTTAATTATTTAGTTTTAATTTTGTTTATGGTTATTATTTACTCTATGGGAGCCTAATCTTATTTACCACTGCTTCGGTGGTAAATTAGATTACCGGCTGAAACGTCGGAATAATAAAAATCAAATAAATTACCGCGCTTCAAACCGTTAAAACGTAGTTTCAATTCGTTTTGTTGAAAAGCCCCGTCTTATAGTTTGACAAGCACCACTATGATAACATGATTTGTTATATTTGGTAAAGTTTTTTTTTAAATCATCCGATTCAATTCCTGATAAGTGATTTTTCAAAAATCAAATGGTATTGTTTTAGTATTTATCAAAATCGACCCCAGGATTTCTTTGGGATTTTTGTACTATTTAAGCCCGCTTCCAAAATTCATTTTTATTGGTAGGTATAATATCTAAAATGCTTAATAATATCAGCCCATAAATGTCCCACTGCTGGGCTCGGGCCTCCTACTAAAGGGGAAAAATGTTTAATTACTTTAATAAAAAATGTTCTATTTTGTGTCCAACTGCCATAAAGATGTTTTCCACTGTGCATGGATTTTCTGAAACAAGAAAATGGTTATTGTTTAGTATTGTATCTTATAAATACTGTAACTAGCCTTTGACTTAAGATTGCAAAATTTATAACATGTGACCGAGTGCGAGTTTCATGCATTCATAAGCTTAATATTTTAAGTTTTCGCGACTTGTATACATAATAAAACTACGTTTTAATGGTTTTAAGCGCGGTAACTTATTTGATTTTGGTTTATCCGACGTTTCGGCCACTGAAAAGCGGCCGAAACGTCTGTGCTTAAAACCGTTAAAACGTAGTTTTATTATTCACAAGCTTGTAAAAAAACTATATTTAACGAAAAATATTAATGAATAAAAATATATTGTGTTAAATTGGTCTACTCAAAGTTTACATGCTTATAAAGCATGTCATGCTGTGCTTATATTATCCTGTGTCGTGAAGTCATGGTAGCGTAATGGCTCGCGCACGCGTCCCAAACTCAAAGGGCGCGGGTTCGATCTTGGCCGGAACGCATGCACCACTTAGGCAGTTTTCTAACCTAATGTGCCTATTGTCACAATAACCACGTGCTAACAGCGGTGAAGGAAAACATTGTGGTGACACCTGCACATCGAGATAGCTTAGTGTCAAACCTGCCAAGCCGCCTTGGACAAGCGTGGCGAGTTTACTGTCTGTTCCCCTATAGTGGAAGGCCCGTGCCCAGCAGTGTGACGTTGATGGGCTATTATTATTATAGATGATGTAGGTATATCTAGTAGTTTCAAAGATTATAGCAATGTTTCAAAATATAAAATTCTGATTAATTTACACTGCAAAATTTTATTATAAAAACGTTTACGGTCTTATTTGTATTGGTTTAGAGTAAGTTCGTCTTCTTTAAGTTTCTCAAAGCAGCCTACAAACTTACTATAACTCAATTGAACAAGACCTTTATAGGTCCTAATTCATATTAAATTAGAGTAAGTTTGAAGGCTTCTTTATGAACCATAAAAGCGTTCATATTTTCTCTAACCCAATATAAATAAGACCGGTATAATCTAAGCATCGGCCTGCCGATTTCTCTGGAACATATTATAAAAGACACATGACATGATTTCTAGCAGGGTAAATTTCGTAAAACGAGCTTTTACATACTCTGGTCTAGTCTACTTTTTGTATGTTAAATATTTACTTACGAATATCTATCCATTGGTCGGCATAGCCGGCATCCAGTCTTGCAGACCTTACAGCTTCTCGAAGTGCATGAGTTATCACTGAAGCTAAACAAAATGCAGGTTCTCCGGTAGCTGAAAAGTATCACCAAATGCTTTCAGATTTTGTACGAGCGTACAAACCAATGACGTCATAAATTAGTATAAGCACAACGAGTCAGATAGCACATTAATTATTGTTTAAACCAGTGATTCCCAAAGGGGCCGATATCGAGCGCCTGGGGTCGAAATCGGTTTCCCAGGGGTCGACATAAACGATAATTGATTTTGAGAAACTCTATGTCTATTTAACACTAGTTCTTATTTAAAACTTTCAAGATACTGTAATATATATTCATGATAAGTATTAAATATAGGTGATAAGATAGAACGTAAGAGTTTCAATTGAATATTATGTAATTTTAAATTGTGCATTGTTTAGTCTTTTGTTAAATTTAAGGTAATACATAATTATAACAATGAAATATTACTAATAATAATTAAAACATAATATAGATTTTAAAAAATTGAACTTGTAGAATATGTGATCGCTATTAAAATAACAACATATATTTATATACCTTTCATGTATTTATGCAATAAGTTATTTGATTTGATTTCAAGTTGTATTACATGTACAAATGTGTTTTTTTTTCAATAATAATTATCTACTTTTAAGTATTTTTACATAATTTGTATTAATAATTATTAATTACACTTGATATTAACTGAATTTAATGTATATCTAAGTTGTCAGTTCATTTTGGAAATGGGGTCTCGTGCGAAAAATAGTTTGGGAATCCCTGATTTTAAACGGTAATAATAGCAAAAAAAAAAAAAACTAGTTTTTTGTTGCAAAATGAGTACTGTTATAGAACTTTTTGCAATATGTATTCATAACCCCGTCAGGTGTTTTTCTTATTATAACACCAAAAAACAGGAAATCAGTTAGCCATAAAAAGCATGTGAAAGTAATTTGTTTTGACCTTTTGATTGTAAAACGCCGTAAGGGTTCTTGGAATTTCTTCGGAAGTAGACTCTGAAGTCCGCAGGAATGTCCTTGATTCCCGGAGGCTTGTAAGTCCAGGTGCGGTCGGTGAGTATTTTACCAGTGTCTGGATCGTACACCGACTTTTCTGATGTCCAATAACCAAGACCCATGACAAATGCACCTTCGATCTTTAAACATTTGATATAATTTTAATGCATTATTTATCTTTGTTTCAGAATTTTCGGTATTGTATTCAAAAACAAGAGTTTTTATTCAAACTAAGTTTTGATGAACATACAAACTTTTTGTATATACTTAAATTTGATTTGATTTTTTTGCAATGCGTGGCTGCCTTTTTAAGTTGTTTTTGACACCGATGAAGTTACACTTGAAAATACTAGCATATCTTGTAACAGCGTAAACCTCTCGTTTATTTATCAATCACATCTTCTTAACCTTATCTTCTTCTTAACAAGTTTCACTGAAGAACATTGTTTGAAGGTCATACATACACGTTAAAATTTAAATCTACTTAAATTAGTTTCTAATAACCAATTTGGTTTTAGATCAGGCAAATCAACGGCAAATGCAGTGTCGGAACTTACTGAATTTATAGCTACTCATATAGATAATAAACATAAATGCATAGGTGTTCTTTTGGACCTGGCTAAAGCGTTTGACACAGTTTCTATTCCTATATTGTTGAATAAAATGGAAAAACTTGGTAAAAGAGGGATAATACTTAAATTATTTGAAGATTATCTTACTAAACGAATACAGAGAGTTACTATTGATGGTAAATTTAGTTCTAATGCTCCAATCACATACGGCGTGGCTCAAGGCAGCGTACTGGGCCCAACCCTATTTTTAATTTACATTAATAATCTTTGTGACTTAAAACTTGACAACTGCAAGATTTTTTCTTATGCTGATGACACAGCTCTAATTTTTTATGGTCAGTCGTGGAGTGAGACAAAGGCAATAGCTGAAGCGGGTTTGAAAATAGCAGCAAAATGGTTAAATAATAATCAACTTACTCTTTACAAAGCAAAAACTCAATATATCCTTTTCACAAATACGACAAGATCTCTACCTACTGGAAATTTAGACATTAGAATTCATACATGTCATAATATAACACAAAGTTTTTGTAGTTGTTACCCTATAAGTGTTACTGATAGTATAAAATATTTAGGAGTTGTGCTAGATGACAAATTATCTTGGCAGCCACATCTTACCCAACTTGCTGCTAAAACGCGTAAATTAATTTACGTATTCAAAAAGCTAAGAAATGTTGCTGATTTTAAGTTACTAAAAACGGTTTATTTTGCTTTAGCTCAATCAACATTTTCTTACTGCATTAAATCTTGGGGAGAGAGTCGGAAAACACATGTAATCAAATTAGAAAGAGCCCAGCGTGCGCTACTTAAAGTTATAACTTTTAAACCTTTTAGATATCCCACTATTGACCTTTATACTGAATGTGATGTATTATCAATTAGAAAACTATTTGTTTTACATACTACTATTCTATCTCAGCACCAAAAACTTGTTTACGGCACCGAAAAAGATAGACGACGTAAAGACAAAGTTTGTCTACTTAATCTCTTTAAAACAAATTTCATTACTAAATTTCAGTGTTATCTAGGTCCCACTCTATATAACAAACTTAATAAAATTCTTACACTTTACCCCCTCAACAAATATCAATGTAAAGAAGTTTTAATAAATTGGCCAAAACAACGCAGTTATGATGATATTGAAAATTTGTTTGTACTGTTAATTTAAAAAGTTTAGTAATAAATAAATATTATTAAATATAGCTAGTTACGAAAGCAAGTCTTAGTCTTAATCTTATTTTTTAAAAACATAACATTTAAATTTTACAATTTTCTTTTGAATTAATTCTCTTTAAGACAATGGAAGGGACTAACACCTAAAAACAGGCTCGGCCTAGTTTAGGTGTTAGTAAACGATATATGTAATTTATTATTAAGGAACGATCTATATTTGCATTAGTGTAATTACATAAACATTTTCTATATTCTCCTTCTCATGACGGACACGCTTGTCAGGGATATTTTTATTTTTTTGTGGATTTTACCTTTTTTTCTTTAAGATGAAAAATGTAAACTTTCGTGTATATTAATTTAAAACTATGTATCTATATTTGGTGTCAATAAAACATTATTATTATTATTATATTATTACTTCCCATTCTATGTACACCGTTTCGTAACATGTTATTGCTGTTTAAGGAAAGGAAGCGAGAAGAAACTCCCCAGCAAACACGTCTAGAAAAAAATGCTCTTCAGATTTGTCTATCTCAGGTTTTTTTGATATTACATAAGTATGTTGTACAATTACTTTTCGAAGAATCAATGGAGTTGTTGCAAACGTAATAAAAATTTACATTACAGCATATAATATCTCCATAAGTTCCTTACATGTTTGACAAAATAAAGTCTTATACGAAGATTGTGTTACCAAGTGTTACATATGATGGAATTCAATAAAATACTGATTTGAAATATCATAAAAGTAAATTCGACTAGAATCGGTTTTACTTGTGTTCGCTTTATATTTATTTATATTGTTCTTCTTTGTTAGATATTATATGATGATTTCGTTAGGTTTTAGAAACTTACATGATAATATATGTAAATTATTAAAGCTATAATTTAAAGGGTTAAAATTTCATTTTAGCTCTGATGTTTCAATTAGCCCTGTTACAAACGTATAAAATTTATAAAAATGCAATTAACGTGACTAATCCTTCAAAAAAAGTTTTGATTATGTATTGATATGTAGTAGCGTATTTTTCATGCCATTATCAGACTGAACTCCAGATCAATCCCATGGAAACAGAAAAAGAATTTTATGTTCGTAAAAGACTTCGTTATGATTGATAAGGCTGTATAGTATAAAACAGATGTTGCTTTCTCTTTGATAATTGGACTGTAGATGTATACTCAAACGTGTTTTAGTAAACTTTACCCTTTCCAAATTTCAAACACATATCTAGAGTTATCTTTGTTATGTTACAATTGTTTCAGAACAATATTGTTTGTATTTGTGCAGAAAACATGTTTGTTTTCGGTAAAGGGTAATTTATGTAGCATCCAATTTATTGTACAATTATACAATTGTAAATGTTATTAACATTTACAATTTAATTATTTGTTAATGTGACAATGGCAAGTTGAGTTAATTAATTTAGTATTATGTTTATATAGGATGTCCCAGAACTCAACGTCAAGCCGAAACGGGGTGACAGGATTGATTGTAACCATTATGTAAAAAATCTATCCCATGCAGTTTAAAAATTATGGACATTTAAGAAAAACCTAGAAATTTGGTCAAACTGTAACCATTTTTCGATTATTGTGGTTAATTTTTATTATTTTTGTTTATTTAAACTTTGGAACCGTAACCCTAAATAACATTTCTAGAACCACAGTCAAAAATAATGACATAATTACCCCAAGGTTTCTAGAATTAAGACTATTTGTTAAACTGTGAATTTAAAATGTTCAAAATTTGTCGACTTTGAAAGGCCCTCCTTTAATTTTTTTTTTACTAAAGTGCCTTGGCAAGTGTCCACTAAACATGTCCACTATCCATCTCTCTCACTATTTTGCCGTAAAATTAAGAACCTACCAAGAGCTTGTGCGAATAAAAAACATTTGAACTGAGTAAAATGGGTTAGCAAAAAACGGGTTACTTGAGGTTGTTATTTTTTTTTACTCGTTTTTTAGTATGAAGCTAACAAGTATTGTACCATTTTACAATCCTGATTAAATGCGCGAACTTTTAATGACACTTGCCAAGGCACTTTAGTACATTTTTTTTAAAGGAGGGCCTTCCAAAGTTGACAAATTTTGAAAATTTTAAATTCACAGTTTAACAAATAGTCTTAATTCTAGAAAACTTGGGGCAATTATGTCATTATTTTTGACTGTGGTTCTAGAAATGTTATTTAGGGTTACGGTTCCAAAGTTTAAATAAACAAAAATAATAAAAATTAACCACAATAATCGAAAAATGGTTACAGTTTGACCAAATTTCTAGGTTTTTCTTAAATGCCCATAATTTTTAAACTGCATGGGATAGATTTTTTTCAGATTTTTTACATAATGGTTACAATCAATCCTGTCACCCCGTTTCGGCTTGACGTTGAGTTCTGGGACACCCTGTATATTCTTATATAGTCTATTAATATTTCATTCAGATTATACACACGCACTTTAAAAACAGCGATCTAAAGAATACAAGGAAGAAAATTAAATCTAACTTAGCCTAATATATCTCGTTCTTTATAATAACTGTTATGTTATGAAGCGTATAAAAAATATTAAACTAAGCCTATAAAATGATGTGAAGGCTTGACAGCTTATAAAGATTATATTTTACTTACTTGAGCAACGTCAATCTGAGGACTTAAACTCCTTCCAGTATCTTCAAGTAAATCTACTCTTAAGACATCATGATTACCAGTTAAAATATCAACTTCAACTTCTAAAGCCACTACGCCATAAATGTCATAAGGTTTCACATCTTCATTTGTAGAATACATATACGATGCTTGCAAATCAACTCCAGCTTCAAAAGCTGTTTTAATAACTTCTTCCCAAGTCCCTTTGCCCATTGCTTCCCTGATAGGTTTTAGTCTATCTAAAATTATTTCGCAAGCTTTCATGGTAGCATAAGATACGCATTCGCTTCCTATACTGGCTCCAGTTGCTATCGAATTTGGCGAAGTAACACTTGAGCTGGGTTTTACAGAAACTTTATTTAGCGGTATACCAAACATATAAGCACATACTTGTGCTGCTTTTGTATTAATACCTTGTCCCATTTCTACGCCTCCATGAGTAATCACTACTGAACCATCAGCATGGTATATAGCCACTAAAGAATTGTAAGGTCCTAGGTAAAATAATTCATAGGTCATTGGAATAATATTTAAAGCTCTTTTTCGCCAGCGATTCATAGCATTAAATCTTTTGACTGCTTCATATCTATCATCGTAATTTGAATCTTTTTTGAGTTTATTTATCAGTTTTGGTATTGGATTGTTCCCTTTTTTTATATTTAAAAGTCTGACTTGTAGCGGGTCTTTGCCTAAATGAAAAGCAATTTTTTCCATAACATATTCTATCATAGCTATTCCTTCTGTAGACGCTAAAAATGTAGTAAGCTTTTAGTATTCAAGTTCAAATTGAGGTGCATACAATTTAGTTTTTTATTACAAGATCGAATAATCATCTGACTTACATGGGGCTCTGCACCAAGTATTAGATGGAGTATCCGTGGCGACACTATTGGCTTCAATATACCAGCGCCGAGAATCATAGCAATTTTGAAAATGGTTTACAGTAAGAGGACTTATCGTTTCATTTGGAGAGCAACCATTGTCTTGATAAAACGTGTTTTTCAAATATTGTATTTCACCTTCTTTGTTTACTCCAACCTAAAACTTTGATATGTGAATATATGATATGGAAAGTGCTTATTAATAATAAAAATGTATGAATGAAAAATAACCTCAAAATTGCAACTAGTGGGCAATCTTTTTCCAATTATTTTCATATTGGTTTCCATTGAAAGAATAAATCTGCAAGTTTTGCCCGATAAGTGGCTAACAATAGCAGCTGCACAAGCAATTTGACATGAACGCGTTATTTTACCGCCGTAACCTCCTCCTACACGACGAACTATTACGTTAACACTGTAATAAATATTTTAATATACACATTTATATACTTTGTGTCTTATGATGTCATTAGTAGGTACTTTAATTATTATTATTATTACTTTTTCTTCCTTATGTGAGGCAGAACTACATATGTAATATTTTAATACGTTATTGTACTTATTTTATCAAAACCAAAACCGAAATTGCTACCCCGTCCATACACTGGTTTCTCTATGCCTCTGTTTATAATTATACAAATATATTAAAACAATTTTTCTCTAAACCTACAAGATCTATATGCTTGCGGTTTAGCAAGAAAGCGTATTTGTTCTCTATATGTAATATTGTAGAGGATTGCGAAATAACTTATATTAGGGATGGTCGTTGTAATCTTAACTAGAGGAGGAAAAATGTTTTTAGTGCACATAGGTACATATTTTGTGTATGTTCACAACTCACAAAAAGTCAATTATCTCATAGTTTCAAACTACATATCATATCAAAACTACGAAGAAATTCACGGTGATAGAACTTAAAAACTTTCAATAGAATTTAGTTTTTAAGATATGGGGTATTTTTGATTAAATATTTTTGGTCTAATAGTTGAAACACAAATACATTCATCTTACGTCTAAGAATATATGTAGATGGACGCGCCCTTGGCTTATATTTCAAAACAAAAAAAGTAAAGTAAAGTGTAAAGTTCGTAAGTTTGCTTCCAGCTACTGTGTACTTACCTATTGACTGGCATATTTAAACATTGAGCTATTGCAACATTTGTCAAATCCAACCACTGTGTCGAAGAATAAACGTCTAAGCCATCTTCTGTAGGTTTTACAACACAAGTTTGAGGTTCCATGTAAAAATGATGCTGAGTACCAATACGTAGGGCACCATTTATTACACAATTGACGTTATTACCTATATCTGTTGGTTCCACTGTTTTATTATTAGTTATTCTTGTCTCTTTTTCAGGTGATTTTAACACATCCTCAATTGTTAATAGTGGTTTGTTTGGATTAATGGAGACGTATTTTATTTTTACCAGTTTGGCTGCATGGTTTGCTGTCTTTTCTCTATCAGTTACAATAATTGCAGCTGGTTCCCCGTAATATTTAACTGTATTAGAACATAATATCTCTTCTTTAGCGAGTATTAGAGGGACATTTAGTGGTGTAAATGTGTTATCTCCTGGTATATGTTTTGCTGTGTATAACCCAATGAAACCTGGTACAGTCTGAAAATTGTGTTAAATATCAACCACGATTAATTTCGTTTAACTTAAATATGGTAGTTAATAATGATAAATATGTAGGCAAAAAAATTGAGTCTGAAATTTTTACCCTAACAAGTCTAAAATGAGTAAAGCTTTGTACATTAATGGTCTTATTCATATAAAGTTAGAGTAAGTTTGAACGCTTCTTTAAGAAGCTTAAACCTTAGACCGCAAAGTTTAATTTTGAAGTACTGTTTCCCCTTAATATCCTCAGATATTAGGTTTTTTAGTAATATTATTTTGGTTATTATACTACACTGTATCTAATCATATTTAGACTTTGAAATTACTTACTGCAGCTTCAGCCGTATCAAATCCTTCAATAACACTTCCTGGTCTGGTATCAGCACAAACAAAAGCAGCGAAAAATTCATCAGTTTCAGTTGGTAAATCGTTGGCGAATGTAGCTTCTCCACTACACTGCACTAATGCTTCCAATTTAGGTATAGGTTGATTCAAGGGCCAAACAGATTTATCTGTATCAAATATTTGAGAACCTCGCGATGTATGACGCTTAATAGCATCACCGCCCGATTTATATTTAGGGTCAAGCTTATTCTCAGGACATAAGCTTAGAATGGCCTGCAGGAAAAATATTAATGTATGTACAAATTAATTGAAAAAATTATCTTCGTGTAAATGTTTAACATTTTTATATACTTTTAAGCTTGTATAAAATATCTCTTTGTTCTTTATTATACATAAATGCTCAACAACGACAGCTAAACATATGACCTATATTTACCTTATAGAAAAGTGCTAGTGCCAGTATTCTTCTATAAGTAACAGATGGTTCAGGCTGAGCTTCTTCTGGCTTTATTTCCACAGACAAACTCTTCAAAGCTAATTGTAGCACATCATTTGTAAACAAATTTTTGCCAATCAAAATTTTTTCCGTTTTATCAGCATGTATAAATGTAGCCGATATACTTCCAAAAACTATTGTTGCTTTTTCTATTATTGGAGTGCTTTGTTTCAATTTGAATTTGAATCCCGCATTTACAACTGCGTGAGAATTTTGAGAGCGAGGCATTATCTAAAAAAATAACTGAAGTCTTTGGAAAAAATTGATAGATTATTTTCATTTTGGTTCCACTTTGTCTTTTAATTATTCATCTATTGTTATTATTATCACTGTATGTCCTTGAAGACCCCTTAACGAATTTAACGTAAATGTAGTGTGACACTGATCGGCGATTATCCATGTCTACACTATATAAAAATGCATTCAAGGACAAGCCCCGGACAGAGTAAGACTATTGTAGGGAACGGGAACAACAATTACGGGGCTATTGAGATGAACTACTATAGAACTAGGGATCTAGGACTATGGGGACTATAGCTTCTACCTGTCGCAATGTTCGGGGAACATGGATAAAATGGACAGGCGGTGACTCGCCACTCACTGCATGGGTCCCTAAAAATGTCATACAAGATTGGCGAGAGGCAACATGAGGTGGGCTGCAGTTTCACCGAAGCTACTTTTTTCGATGTTATGCCATTTATTACTTACACCCCTGGAGCTTGAGTCTTAGCTCTCTCGCTTAGCGATCTCCACTCCATGTACGCTGGTTAAGGCAAGCACGGAGGCGGGGCCTTGCCTTGGCCTCCTAGAATTGGGTACGAGTACGCATCCGCTACTTACCTAAGGCTTCATCTAAAAGCCTCCCTGCGGCTTATTATAACTAGGCATTTAAATTAAAAAAAATAGATTTAATTTAGATTACATATTTAAGGTTTATAAAATTTATTGACTTACTTTATAAGTTTTTAGGTAACAGTTATTACAAAATGGTGGCAGCATAACGTTAAAAATTATTTTCTTCTTCATGTCTATTTTAAGAAATTCTTTTAATGTGATTGTTTTTATTTGGTCCACTCCATCAGCTGGAAGCCATAAGGAATGAGTGTATATATAAGCCTATTTAGATTTAAATTACATAATCACACACTTATTAATTTACCTATTGTTATCATAGCACCAATCGTTTCAAAAATTACAAATAAATCTGATTGAAATTCATTATTGCAATACTTCATGTAGAGATTGCCGGCTATGGTTCCAATCTAAAAAATAAAAAAATATAAACAAAATATTATTCATTAAAAGCTAACAATCTTGCATTTGTAACATTATAAACGATTAGACTTACATTTCTAACAGGTATATGGGCAACTAAGTCCATATGTAAGTACAATTCTTTTAAATAAAAGAATTCTTCTCTATCAGCGCAGAGTTTAAAGAATATTTCCATCATTTCACTCAGAGTTATTCCAGCACGTAACACTAGATTTACGTCAATTTCATGCCCTTTTAATTCTGATACATTAAAGATATCGATAACTATTCCAGGATATTCCGTTACGTGAAAAACACCTAAAAATTGTGGTGGGTATTATATATCTTATTTGATTCAGGAATAATTTATTTTTAGATCAAGTATTTTAACCATATTACCAAAAATGTGGACCAATGTTGTACCTACTTTATTTTTTAAATTTATCATGAATTTTATATAAGATTACCTTGTCCTGTGTTTCCAGCAATCAGTTTATAATTATCGCTTACATCCATAGCAGTAAAAATATCGTGCAAACTATAAGCTTTATACCACATATGGGTCCCACAATCAATGATTATCATTTTATCATCCCCAGATTCAATAATACACCAATCTTCATCATTTCTTCCTTTTTTACTATCCTCATTGTGATTTAGGAATACACACTTACATTCATTTCTACCATAAGAACATTGCTTGGTACATTTCACCGTACAGTCTTTAAACACTGACAAATCTTCTACATCGGTTAATTTTTGCAATAGTGCTTCGTCTGTGTCAGTTGCAAAAGTTTTGAAAGCATCTGCTATTGATCTGTATCCGGTACATCTACAGATGTTACTTGCAAATGAATTCTCTACTTCACGCATTTTAATTTCTTTTTTAGTTTCATATAAACTGAAAAAAAATGCCTTTATTGGCATTAACAAGAGCAATGGGAGAACAAGAATGTGTGTTGTCGCATACAATTGGATACTGTATGCGACAACAAGTCCTTCTAAGATCCAAACGGCAGTGTTAAGAAATTTATTACTGTACACGCTATTCACCCATTAGCTCGCTATTTTTAATTCCCAGTTTAAACACTTTCGCCGTCTGCCTTCCGCTTCCGTAAAAAAAGACGTTTCGCAGATTTATAAACTTGTACTCGAAACCTTGAATGGGTCTAAAAAGTACACCACGCCGTGAAGTGTTAACACTTTAAAACTATTAAATAATAATAATAATAATAATGATCGGTCTGCGAGACGTGCTATAATTGTAGACGTCGCGATTCCCCATGATGGTAACCTCGTGAAAGCCGAGAAAGAAAAACAAATAAAGTATATTGATCTCGCTCACGAGGTTACTGCCATGTGGGACTTGGACTCTACAATCATAGTACCGTTAGTGGTGTCAGTGAATGGATTGATAGCGAAGAGCCTTGACCGACACCTTGAAAGGCTCTCGCTTGGTACCTGGATGAAGGTTCGGATACAGAAGGCAGCCCTGCTGGACACGACCCGTATCGTGAGGAGGTTCCTGTCTCTGGAACCTTAACCACCGGTAGTCTGGACCCTAGGCCCCACTGCCGGCGAAGATCAGTTTTTTATTTATTTTTTATAAATAAATTTATTTATATATTTTATAAGAAAAATGTAAAAAATTTGAATAATAAAATATATATGTAAATAATAATAATAATTCTTTATTTCAGGCATTAAATAACCCATATTCAATTCACAACATAAAATCTTACAATTAAAAATAAAATAAAATAAAAATAAAATAATAATAGTAATAATAATAATTAAATAGTATGTCATTTCCAATTCAAATTCAATTCATACGTTATGCCTTTAAGTTCCGGTGCACAGAAAGCCAGCTCCTAAAAATGGGGTAGTCAATGCAATCTGAGAACATGCGGAGAATCCCATTGCCCGAGGCACGGAGGTGAGCCCAGAGCCCCGCAATGCGTGCTCTCCTAATGGCATAGCAATCTGCAATTCTCTGTTCGGCGAACATGCCCGAAGCGCTGCAAAATCGAGGCAGTTTCATTAGGGTACGATATGCATTATTATATTGTACCCTAATGGTATCCAAAGCTTTCTTGGAGCATTTCACCCAGAGTTGACAGGTGTAGAAGCTTTGACAGTATGCTCTAAATAATGTCACTTTCACCTGTCCATTGCAACGCGAAAATCTACGTGAGATCATATTGCACCTCACCGCCAGAGCTCTGCGCTCGCGCTCTATGTCTGAGTCGTCACTGAGATTCTCCGCAAGTATGTGTCCCAAATATTTAAATTGGCTTACATATTTGAGCTCAGTCCCGCTCAACAATATAGGCAATGTAATCTCCGGACACTTGCCTGCTCGGAAAACCATCATCTGCGTCTTGTTCTCGTTGTATTTTAGGCCATGCTTAGCAGCATAGCCTTCACAAATACTAAGCAGCTTTCTGAACGCACTGATTCATCAGCATAACTTGTGTTGTTAAAATATTAAATGGTGCGAGAGAGCTTAGTGGTTTTTTTTTTTTTTGAGGCTAGGGAAAATGCTGACCGATTTACGCACTCTCTGGGCCGTCACTAGGAAACGGCACGCATCCATCGGGGGCGATAACGCTAGCAATAGCAGTATGCTTTGTTTGCGCTCCGTCCGCGATGGCGTGACACAGAGGAGTGTGGAAGACTCAGAGTGATGCCGCACGGGCGAGCAACCTCAATACCCACTAAAAACCCCCTCCTCCCTGTCGACCCTGCGCTTTGTTTGTGATGGAAAGACTGAGATATAGAACATAGTTACGCAACAGTCGATCCAGCGCAATAAAGTGCCTGGAGTGTGCCCTGAGAGAACACACCCCACTTCGAAACGGGGGCAGATGAATCCCTTGCGTTGCCTAGTAGCAAGGGCCCCCCGTACCGGAACCTAACTCAGGGAGGGAAGTAATGCGCGTACCTGCCTCTCCGGGTGCCAGCTGAAGGCCGGCGACCTCGAGTAGAGACATTAGCACGCGCTGCAGGACTACGCTCCCTGTCCCTTTCTGCGGCCTCTTTGAGAGACATTACTGCCTCACAGAAAGTAACCGCAGACTCCCAGCGGTCGTCGCTGTGCAACATGGAGAGAGCTTAGTGGTAACATAACTTATATCAACCATTATGGGAAAAACAGCAAAGGTAAAGCGTACTCATATATCTAAAACGATCTCTACTGTAGTTAGCTTCTTATAGTCACTAGTTCGGGTTGGTGGATTATTATACAATCTATAACATATATGACTATTGGGATATGCCCGCGACTTTGTCCATGCTTGACTTAAAATTCCCGCGGGATTCCCGGGACACAAAGTACCATAGCATTTAAAATAAAATGCAAGATATTATTTTAATGAAAACTGTGCCGGAATAAGCTAATTTTTATGCTCCAAAACAACTACAAACCACTCCCAGGAAAATTACCACGGGATTCCCAAGATAAAAAATATCACACATTTTATTACATATAATTTGCCATGGATCAGTGAAAGAATCACATTAGAACTCGTTTTTTTAATCGGGCCATTTTAAATCATTCTCACAAAAATTCCCGCGGGATTCCCAGGATAAAAATTAGCGCAGATTTTAAGTTTAAGAGTTTGGTGTCCGCATAGAAATCAGCCCAATAGTTTTTACAAGAATCCTGAACGAATAGACAAGAATTCTAAAGAAAATTTTGTCATCGTGTTCTGCGTCGTTTATATAGTCTATTTCCGTTTTTTTTGATAGATTCAATGTAGAAACACGGGATGTTTAGATTTTTTGTAATGTTATAGACTTCTATACATTTTTCCAAACCCAGCTAAATTGTCACTATAGAGAACTTTCGATGCTTTCTAACATATACCTGTACATATTCATGATCCATCCCGGTGTGCAGTAACCACATTGAGTGCCGTTAAACTTGGCTAGTCTAGTTTGTATGTCATGGTATCCTAATATCCTGTTTCCGATACCTTCCACAGTTGTTACTTCCCATTTATGACAGGAGAGAACTGAAACTAGGCACTACGAAAGTGTTGGAAATTAGTTTTAGGAGATAGTAGCTAATAAATTATGTATAAGTTTGTAATCAGGTACATTATGCTTTCTTTATTATTATTGTTGAAGCACAGCAGATAGGCTGACGGCCCAACTGTGATGGAAAGTGGTTCCCGTCGCCTATGGACATTAGCAATACCAACGGTGCTTTCAATGTGCTGCCGGCCTTGAAGGAGGAGAAGGAAGGAGTTGTTATGGCGGTATACTCTAGACCAGGGGTGATAGTCATGATTGATTAATATCACTATTTTAAATACTTCCATTATACTAATTACAACGAAAACGCATTTAGTAATTTTTAAAATTAAATAAAAACGATTAATAACATTTAATTTATTGCTCTTAAAATGTGCTATTCCACATTCTGAATATTGATCACAATTCGCTATTTCATCATCTTAACAAACTTCTTTCAGACGGGTTAAAGATTATATATAGTCTGAACCTTTTCCATGGGATTATACTTCGATTAGTTAAATTTAAGGATAAAAGATCGGAATGTGATATGTATTGGGTCTGCATTTGTGTTATAAGTATTAAGCTATGCCAGGGACTTCTTCTACGTTCGACTTGAAAATCCCACAGGAGTCCCGGGACAAAAAAGCTGCAGCGTTTAAAAAAGAATGGAAGCAATCGTTTTAGTGAAAACTGTGTCGGAATAACCTGATTTTTATGCACCCGAACAACTACAAATCGTTATTGGGAAAATTCCTGCGGGATTTCCGAGATAAAAAGTCGCGCAGATTTAAAATCTAAGAATTGACTATCGATCAGCGAAAGCTGCATAGAAATCGGCCCAGTAGTTAGTATTTACGTAAATCCCAAACAAACAGACAAGAAGTCTAAAGTTTGCATCGTGTTCTCCATCGTTTATATAGTCTTTCCAGTTGTTTTTTTAACAGCTTCAAGGTCCAGACTTGGCATTTTTATAATTTTATGATATTATACGATAAGATAAAAAAAATAAACGCATCATAGCTTCTGACCCACAGCAGAAGCGGAGCGGAGATAGTAGAAGCATGTTTTTGTATGTATGTAGCCTCTATCGTCACCTGAATCTCTCGTAGTGTGATTAATTCAAATCCTGTAGTAGATAGTAACAGTAATTGAATCACAATTACTCACATTTCATTAATATAATCTATGTGCTAAAGCACATTCTGAGATCAAATGAATCAACCATCGCAATAATTTTAAGTTATAACTGCTGTCTGCCAGTTGTTTGTAACGTGATCTTTATGCTAAGAAGTAAATAGAATAATACTTACGGAATTTACAGCAAACGTCTTCATTTCGTTACTTGGTGGTAATGCTGCTTTGACTGCAACAATACAGGCACCGCATCCACCTTCATGGCACATGGCCTTTGTGCCTCGCAAATCGGCCACATTACGAATGTATTCGTTTAAGGAAACGTCTGGCCCAAACTTTCCGTCAACTGTTACCAAAAGAAAAATGTTTCTTAACTTTTTTTTTTATTCGTTATTTTTTTAAAGCTGCATTCAGAGTCGGTTGATGACCCATTAACTTTAATTGTGGAATTCTTAGTTTAACTTTTTTATTAAAGTGCGTATTTGACATCGAAAAGTAGCAAAATAATATTAAGAAGACTTAAAAAATATTTTTGATGACTACCGTTCTTATTCATAGAGAGTTACGGTAAGTTGAAACGTTTGTTATTTATTGGTTCTTAAAGAAGCTTCAAACTTACTCCAAATCTCCAAGGATAAGACCAAAATAATATATTACTCACCTTAAATAATAAATTAGAAATGAGCTACAATTTACTCTCAGAGAGCATAAAGCAAGAGTAACTAAAGCGGCAGTAAGTATGTGAAAGTCAAATCTACGACTCGCTAAAACTAAAATCATGAAAAAATAATTCAAACAATTTGCCAACGTTACTCTTTCAACATATTGCGGATGAAGACAAATCTGCCAAATATCATAAAACTTGGTATTCACGCACTTAATATTTTCTTAACTTTTCGCAACTTGCATACATAATAAAACTACGTTTTAACGGTTTTAAGCACTGTAATTTATTTGATTTTTGTTATGCCGACGTTTTGGCCACTTTTCAGTAGCCGTGATCACGGAAACAAAGATGTCAATTGTAAACGAGTATTGTTAAAGTTTTTTATAAACATCGGAATGACAAAAATCAATTAAATTACCGCGCTTAAAACAGTTAAAACGTAATTTTATTATTCATACCCTTTATAACTTTTATTCCGAATTATGGGATTCTTCCTATGGAACATGGATCAAAAACGAACAAGTCGTGGAAATATCGAGTTATTTCATAGAGTAATAAAACATAGTTACAGAATATTTATTCTTACCTTCATATTGTCTGCCATTAATTTTAAAAAATACCTTACTCATAGTAATTTTTGTTATTCTATTATATTAGATATTTTTAATTGGTTATAAAATATTTCAGAAAATAAACATTAACTTTGAAAATTGATAAAGAAACTATCCTAACTAAATATCAGCATTTATCAAGTCGACACTCATATGTCGATAATCAAACTGAAGGATGTGGCTGTGATTTCCCTAAATAACTGTCAATCTGCTAATTGTACCGATTAGAAGAGCTAGCGTGAATAATGAGACAATCGAAATATTTACCTGTAATAACACCTGTACATTATTATTTACGAGTCTTTTACACTTTGGTCAGTATTGTAATAGTCTTAAATTTTATTGATCATAAAACATTTATTGAATAAAATTTTTGAGTAAGTTACATTTATTGGAAAAATGTTTATTGAGCAAATGACCTCTATTGAATAAAACTTAATTGAGCAAGTATCTGTTGTTGAATAAAACTTTATTAGTCAAGAAAACTTTATAAAAAAAAATTCATTGAACAGGCAATCTTTATTGAATACTTTACTGAGCAAGGAACTTTATTGAAGAAAACTTTATTGAGCAAGAAACGTTTACTGAATAAAATTTCAGTGAGCAAGAAATCTTTTTTGAATAAAACTTTGTTGGGCAAGAAACCTTTACTGAACAAAACTTCTTTGAGCAAGGAACCTTTATTCAATAATACTTTATTGAAAAATTCATTGATCAAGGAATTTTTATTTAATTGAACTTTGTTGGGCAAGAATTTTTTATTGAATAAATTAACATTGAGCAAGGAACCGTTATTGAATAAAAGTTTATTGAGCCAGTAATCGGACTTTGCAATTGAGTGGATGAATATTTGGCCGTTAAGGTAGGACCTTGCTGTAGCGCAGAGACTCCGGTTCCGATTCCTGGCATGGTAAAATACTTTCTGTTATTTACTATGGTCTGGGTCTCTGGGACAGTCGGACAGTGGACCGTATTATATTACTCATAACATAGTCGTTACTTGCTTGGATTAGAGATATACATTGTGTGTGTTTGTCTACCAATTATTTGATATTTATTTAGTTGCCTTTAGGTATTGGAACCTTAAAAAGAAGATTAAAGAGACTTCGTATGTATATTCTCCTTTATGGCAGCTCCGACAAGCGACTATAATTTGACTTATACGAAAAACCTTGTCATTATTACAAATATGTACAAATTTCCTGATGAAATATGTCAAAGATTTGACTTTGTGATTGTATAGCATTTTTTATTAAAATAATTATGTATAGGTAATTACTTCCGTCGTTGTTAAGTCGTGGTAGCGGTAGTGTAATAGCTAGTGTACGTGTCCCCAAATCAAAGGGCGCGGGTTTGATCCTGGCCGGAACGCATGCACTGCACATAGGCTCTCGGAGATTTCTCGCAGAATATCGTAGAATTCTCATAGGCCAACGTAGAATTCTCGCAGTTTCTCGTAGATTTCTCGCAGGTTATCTTAGAATTCTCGCAGCTCTCGTAGAAATCTTGCAGACTTGTAGAATTCTCGCAGACTCTCGTAAAATTTTCGTAGGATCTTAAATGCTCTCGTAGAATTCTCGAAGGCTCTCGTAGAATTCTCGCATGTTATCGAATAATTCTCGAGGGCTCTCGTAAAATTCTCGCAGGTTCTCCTAGAATTCTCGAGGACTGTCGTAGAGTTCTCGAAGGCTCTCGTAGAATTCTCGTCGACTATCGTAGAATTCTCGTAGGTCAACGTAGTATTCTCGCAGACTCTCGTAAAATTCTTGCAGGTACTTGAAGGCTTTCGTAGAATTCTCGTAGGTTCTTGTACAATTCTCGCAGGTTATGTACTTATTAAAGCCAGTTTTCTGCATTTAACTCTGTCTGTTTGTCTGTGTCTGTCTGTCTGTTCCGTTTTCACGGAAAAACTACTGGACCGATTTGGCTGAAACTCAGTATATATATATTTTTAATACCGAGAATGAACATAGGATATTTCTTGTCCCGAAAATTGGGATAGTTTGCGGGATATAAAAATGAAATGAAATCTTTATTTGTATGAAACATGAAAATCAAGGTCTTATGATAGTGAGAACATGTTTCGCCATTTACTGGCATACAAATTTTCTTATACCCTAAATGTATGGTTTATAAACATTTTGTATTATTATTTAATTGTCCTATATCATTTTGTTGCACAATGTTGTCACTTTTGCCTCAAAATTAAAATACAAATATACATTTTATGAATGTCACGAATGTTATAATATAACGAATTGTCGAATAAATACTGAATAATGATGTTGGCAATAAAATAATAATAATAATAAAATAAATAGATGTCTTTTGATCTAATTAAATAATTCTGATACCCGATAAAACATTTCTCAACGAGCCATGAGCATAATTTTCTTTTAAATTGATTGAGAGGTAATTCTCTTATTGATACAGGTATTCGATTATATACTTTTATTGTTATTACCGGTATATTTTTATGACTTAATGCATAATATAAATGATAAAAATATATTTGTCCATTTGTTTGTTATCCTTTTATGAAAAGACTATTGGACGATTTGGCTGAAACTCGGTACATTTATAACTATAATACCGAGGGTAGCCAAGGGATACTTTTTATCCCGGATAATGGGATATATTTTGGGGTAGAATTATTTAAAAGTTATCTCGGAAACTAGAATAAGTTTTATGGATTTGTCCATTTCGTCCACTTGGTCCACTTGGTCCACTGGGTCTACTGGATCCACTTGGTCCATATTATCTATTTTGTCATTTTTGTCAAGTTTTGTCACTTATGTAGGGTAAAAGCCGGATAGTTGCCTCGGACGGATACATGCCCCGGTCCTTAAAAAACTATGTTAAGATTATAAGTTGTGTTGGCGCTTTACTACAATAAGTAGTGACCACCCCGCAGGCCTCAATGCCGTGTAAGCCATCGAAATAGGCGCATGTGTTTTGTCCGTGTGAGCAAAAATTTTCCGCGGCAAAACGTTGACAGGCGTTATAATTATAGTTATAAGAATATTTTTACTACTGATCGTGGTTTCAGTCAACTTTTTGTTTCTTTGCATGCATTAGAGTTTAAATTACATTGTTTATTATGTTTTATTGCTAAATAATTTTTATTTATTTCGCAAATGAAAAGGGCAAGTATCCGCATCAAAAAGGATAGTCGCCCTACTTACTGTCGTGGATAGTTGCCCCTAAAGTGACTAAAAAGTTTTTTAACAAGCAAAGACGGATTTTATTGTTTTGCTGTTTTTTCGAATTTACTTTGACTCTAACTTGTTGTAAATTAAATAAAGATCTACTTCACTATTTTATGTACCTATTTATCCTAGATAAGCAAAATTTGCGAGAGCAAATATAAGCAAAAACCAGGCGTGGTGCAACGCAACTTCCACTGGACAGATGTTGATGGCACTTGCCTTCGAAGAATTGAGACAAAAAAGGTATCAATGAAATTACTCGAATATACGAAATATCCTCTCGAACCTTTAGAAGACGATATGAAAAGAGTAACCAGCAACTGCTAACTCAAGGTATATTTTTGATTTAAAGGTGTATACCTAGCAGTATAAATACAAATTTCTATCTACATACCTACCTTTTTATCTGACCTTATTGTATCTGTAGGGAACATGTAAGCGTGCTAGGTAAGCAAAATGCATCGTGCAAGGAGATGTATGAAAGGCGGGCGGCCACTGCGAGCCGACCCGAGCGTGAGTGAGGTTGTCGCTTTGGGGTAATAAAATAAGTTAAAATATTCGACTTTTAAATTATCCCAAACCTCATCGCGGATCGCAGCATCACATCACGAAATTATCCCGAAACTGGTGACCTCCGAAAAAAATAAAATACGCGTAAAAAGTGAACATTTTTGTGAACATCTATAGTGACATTATTACGTAATAGAAAATGAGCTGAGAACAACCGCCAACGACGCAAGCGCCGGCCACGGCCAGCACCAAACAGGAAATAGCTGAATACAGCAATTTAGCTCAGATTACTGTATCTTCGCGAATTCCTGACTTCTGGATGGACCGACCACGTTTATGGTTTGCACAATTCGACGCTATAGTGGCCAATCAAAAGTTAAGCGAAGGCAACAAATACAATTTGGTCGTAACTAAATTGAACAAAGAAAGCATACAGCAGGTAACAGATCTACTTCTTCAACCGCCGCAAGAGAAACCATATGCAGCACTTAAAGAAAGATTATTGACCGTATATGAAGAATCAGAAATACGTAAAGTTCAGAAATTACTTAG
Organism: Dendrolimus pini; assembly: GCA_949752895.1. NCBI lineage: Eukaryota > Metazoa > Arthropoda > Insecta > Lepidoptera > Lasiocampidae > Dendrolimus > Dendrolimus pini. The sequence continues at coordinate 17,803,838 of OX457135.1, forward strand.
TGAAATTGACCTTGGAAATCAAAAACCTTCACAACTGTTGCGAAAAATGAAAGACTTAGCACAGGACAAATTCCCGGAACAAACTCTGCGTATTATGTGGACTGGACACCTCCCACCAGCAGTACGAGCAATCTTAACGATCAGCGAAGTAGCGCATCTGGATAAATTGGCAAAATTAGCAGACAGCGTCATGGAAACGTCGGGAAGCGGTGACACCATTCACCAGGTAACACAAACAGTGGGAACCACTTCCAGCAGTGACCAAGTGATAGCCGAAATTGCTAAACTCAACCAGAGGGTCGACGAGTTAAGTAGAAGAAGGACACCAAACCGATATTCTCGCTATCAAAGAGAGCGGAGCAATTCTAGGAACCGGCAACGTGTAACGTCAGCACAACTGCGCAACCCTTCGAGTGCAGACTGGGTATGCTTTTACCATTTTCGTTTCCGAAACCGAGCTAAGAAATGCATTAAACCATGCAACTGGAACAATGGATCGGCGAATATGGAACCCCAAGGTCCGGAATCCCGCAATGCGGAAAACTAGGATCGGTGCAGACAGCGGCGGATAACTGCATCGATACGTCAAGCCACCGCCTGTGTGTTACGGATGTCAACTCCGGCATGCGTTTTCTGGTAGACACCGGCGCCAACGTATCGGTTATACCCGTGAAAAAGCGTTATAACAATGTAAGTCAACCTACGGATTATAAGTTATTTGCAGCAAATGGGACTGAAATTCATACTTACGGCACTAAACATTTAGTATTAAATCTTAGGCTAAGAAAAAATTTTCAATGGAAATTTATTATAGCAAATGTAAAACAGCCTATTATAGGCGCGGATTTTTAACGTCATTATAGATTATTAGTAGATTTAAGTGCACAAAAATTAATTGATCAGCAAACAAAGATATTAACACTTGGCAGTTTAATCATGCATAGGGAACCGTCAGTAAATACAGTGGGCAACAATCATCCCTTATACGAAATGTTATCTGAGTACGCAGACATAACCAAGCCTATTCCATTTCATAACGATGACTCAGATACCGAGAGCAGTAGTACTATATACCACCATATCGAAACTACAGGTCTACCTGTTCATGCACGTGCAAGACCCCTTCCTCCTCACAGGTATCACAAGGTTAAGGAAGAATTTAGGATGATGCAGGAGATGGGCATCTGCAGACCATCCAAAAGCGAGTGGTCCAGCCCGTTACATGTGGTCGCGAAGAAAAATGGAGACATCCGGCCGTGCGGAGACTACCGGAGGCTCAACGCCATCACAAAGCCCGATCGTTACCCTGTTCCTCGTCTACACGACTTCACCTACATATTGGCAGGTAAAAAAGTCTTTTCTAAATTAGATATAAATAAGTCTTATCATTATATTAAAGTTGCTAAGGAGGACATTGAAAAAACCGCCATTATAACACCTTTTGGTCTGTTTGAATTCCCGCGTATGACCTTCGGTCTTCGAAACGCTAGTCAAACATTCCAACGTTTTATGAACCATAATGTGTTACAAGGCCTAGATTTCCTATTCAACTTTGTCGATGACGTTATCATTGCTAGTGACAGTATAGAACAAAACAAAATTTATTTACGTGAAGTTTTTGACAGATTTAGGAAGTATGGTATTACAATAAATATCGCTAAATGTGAGTTTTGTAAACCTAATATTGAATTTTTGGGATACGAAGTCTCTACTGATGGAATTCGTCCTCTTAACAGTAAAATTAGGGCAATTACAGAATACCCGTTACCAAAAACCATAGAAGCACTAAGACGATTTTTGGGCATGGTGAATTTCTATAGAGCAAGTATACCCAACGCCGCCACACATCAAGCAAAATTAAACGAATTTTTAAAAGGTTCTAAACGCAAAGATAAATCTATTATTCAATGGAACGATGACGCAATACAAGCATTTCAAACGTGTAAAGACAGTTTGAAAAACTCTGTCTCGTTAGCGCATCCTGTAGCACAAGTACCTTTAGCTCTCATGACTGACGCGTCAAATACATGCGCAGGAGGGGTATTGCAACAGCAAGTAAACGGTTTATGGCAACCCTTGGGATACTTTTCTAAGAAGTTTACCAAAGCTCAACAAAAGTACTCCACATATGATAGAGAATTATGCGCAATTTACATGGCCATAAAACATTTCCGCTATCTTTTCGAGGGAAATCAGTTAACCATATTTACAGATCACAAACCTTTAATATATGCATTTAATAAGTTAGAAAGTAATTGTGAAACACCGAGACGGACTAGACAATTATTATTTGTTAGTGACTGTGTGTGTTACAACAGATATTAGGTACATAAAAGGCGAAAGGAATGCAGCAGCGGACGCGTTATCGCGAATTGAAACCATACACTGCCCAGGTGCAATTGATTTCTCGGAATTAGCACTGTCTCAAAGCACGGACATAGAGTTAAATAAGTTACTAGAAGAGACAAATAATAATTTTAGTTTAAAGAAATGTTTTATTCCAAATACTAAAATACCTCTTTATTGCGAAAATTCAACTAATACTTGTAGACCTTATGTGACCGAAAATTTTCGAAAATTAGCTTTCAATTCGGTACATAATCTTAGTCATCCCGGTATTCGTGCAACGCGAAAATTGGTCGCGCAACGATTTTTTTGGCCAGGTTTAAATCGTGACGTAGGACAATGGGCCAAAACTTGTATACAATGTCAAAGATCAAAAGTGCATAAACACACCGTGTCAAACTTACAACCATTTTCAGAGGTTGATAGATTTCAGCAGGTGCACATTGACATTATAGGACCTTTACCAACATCTCAAGATGGATATAAGTACTGCGTAACAATGATCGATCGTACCACTCGTTGGCCTGAAGCCATTCCAATACGAGACATAACAGCCGAAACGGTAGCGAAAGTTTTCTATGAAACATGGATCACTCGATTCGGCTGTCCTGTTAAATTAACGAGCGATCAAGGTCGTCAATTCGAAAGTTCGCTATTCTCACAGTTAATGAAATATATGGGTATTAAAAAGTCGCGTACTACACCATACCACCCACAATGCAATGGCATTGTGGAACGCTGGCATAGGTCTATGAAATCAGCACTAACTGCGCGTCTTATAGACAATAAATCGTGGTGTGATGAGTTGCCAACTGTACTTCTAGGGTTACGTGCAGCATGTAGAAGTGACAATGGTGTGAGTTCCGCAGAATATGTGTACGGGAAAACACTTCGGCTACCAGGAGATTTTTATAATATCCCTGATAACCCAAGTATTAGCGATGACGTATTACTAAGTAAATTGAAAAACACAATAAGTAACTTAAAGCCCGTTTCACACGATATGCGAGACTCACGAACATTATTTGTACATGACGATCTTAATAAATGCAAACATGTTTTTATCCGTAACGATGCTATTCGTAAGCCATTGACACCCATATATGAAGGACCTTACCCTGTTTTAGAGCGAAATACAAAAACATTTATCTTGCAATTACCTAACAGGAAGCTTAATATCTCAATAGATAGATTAAAACCAGCATATTTAATTAATGAACAAAATGAGAATAATTTTCCAAAGCCTAAATTTGAAGATAAATATGATTCAGCTGCCAATAAACATTCTAGCATTATACCTAGTTCCGATAGTTTATTAAGAAATACTAGTGATAAGAATATTAATATTAAGAAAACTAGGAGCGGTCGCATAGTTAAGCCACGTGTTACTTTTAATTTATAGTATGTAACTAGCCTTTAAACATAAATTCCTACGCTTACATTCCAACAAATGAACTTTGATTTTATAAGTAAACAACTTGTTTTTCTGAGTATCAAATAACTTATTTCACTAAACTGCATACAGCTGAATATATCAAGGTGTACCTTGAGCAAGAATGCTTAGGTATTGTAATTATTTGTAACATTCTTGCAAATATTGATATTGTAACAGTGAATTTAAATATAATAATAACAAGTGTAATTAATTAAATTTCTTTTTTCTATGTGTCATTAAATTTTATCGCTAATGTGTTGTAACAATAATTGTATTATAAAATTTTGGGAAAATTTTGGGGGATGTAGTGTAGGGAACATGTAAGCGTGCTAGGTAAGCAAAATGCATCGTGCAAGGAGATGTATGAAAGGCGGGCGGCCACTGCGAGCCGACCCGAGCGTGAGTGAGGTTGTCGCTTTGGGGTAATAAAATAAGTTAAAATATTCGACTTTTAAATTATCCCAAACCTCATCGCGGATCGCAGCATCACATCACGAAATTATCCCGAAATATCTTTTGTCTTTTCCAGGAAAAATCCTGTTCTTGGCTTTGAGAATGAAAAAAGAATGGTAGCTCATAAATTGAATCTGAATTGTACTTAATAAAAGATCTCAGTAAATTAAAGACTGTTAAATAAATAATAAAAATTACTCTAGGTAATTGATATAAATTTCTTTCTATCCAAAATAAAAATCATACCGAGGTTACTATCCCCGCACGAGGCAAGTATCCCCTGAAGCATTTTCCACGTTAGGCTACTATCCGGCTTTTACCCTAGATTACAGATAGACTGAGGGGGATAGTTTGATATATAAAATGAAGTGAATGTTCCGGGGGCAAATACATAAAAAAATAATACAATGTAACCTGTACCGCTTGCTCTTTAAACAAGAGATACGCACCGGTTTATCCGCGGCGCGGCCGTGGGGTAAACTCTAGTATGTAATAACTGTAACAGTACATCTTGGTACCTACTTACCCTTTTTTTAAATAAAAGTGTATTATCTACTCTGTATCAAAAACTCCCTATAATGTTATAGGGAGTTAAATTTAGTACAGAGTTAAGTGAGTCGTTATGTAAATGATTTCATGATCGATATTCTATTTGTAAATACTTAAAGAGCGCGGTAAAAGGTCTTTAATTTTCTTTTTATAACATTTTTACTTCGTGAAAACTGCAGGTGGGCTGACGGTCGTCCTCGAGTCTATAAATCAGTGATCACTTGCATTGATTAGGAGCGGCATGTTATATAAACACAAAGTTTTTATTCTTTTACCCTAGATATGCTATTATAATTGATCTGCCGACCTCTGTGGTTGAGTGGGCTAATATGGCCGACCGAGTTCACTGGAACGCAGAGGCTTCGGGTTTGATTTGATGTGTTTGATATGGTACGGACTACTTACTTCTTTATAATAAATACCTATCATCATCATCATCATCAGCCAAATTCAGTCCACTGCTGGACGTAGGCCATAGGAGTAGGAGACCGGGATATGTGGCGCGTACTTGGGGAAAGTACGCGCCACATATCCCGGTCTCCTGTCTTCCTCATCCAGCTGGATAAATACATGAATTATATGTAATTCAATTAATGATCTACGGTATATAGATCCGAGTATTAGAAATCCCGATTTTGTATTTTAGGTTCCTAAACTCTTCCTTTAATATTTGGATAGTTGACACAATTCACAATAGGTACTAAAACAGTGTACCTATCTATAGTATTATAAAATTCAAAACACGCCTTGTACGTACATTAAAGATTTATAAATAAAACAGCTGGAATAGACTATATGAACGATGGAGAAAACAATGCAATGTTTTAAGAATTCTTGTCTGTCTGTTTGTTCAAGATTCACATAATACCTGCTGGGTCGATTTCGAGGCGATGTTCGCTGATCGCAGCTAATTCTAAGACTTAAAATCTGCGATAGTTATTATCCCGGGAATCCCGCGAGGATTTTTCTGGGAACGAATTGTAATTGTTCGGGTACATAAAAATTAGCTTATTCCGACAAATTTTTCACTAAACGATAGCTGGCTTACTTTGTCTCCTGGGAATTCCGCCGGGATTTGAAGTCAAGCGTGGATGAAATTGCGGGCGTATTCTAATATAAATATAAAAAAGCGAGAACAGTTCAAGTGTAATTTACAATAATTTTGTATAAATTAAGTAATTATTACATTGTTTGGCTCGTTAAAGAAGCGACGTAATAACTTGCTATGCCCGTAAAACATGTAGGCGGCTTTCGCATTTTTTAAGGTGATAGAAAGTATTTAATTCACTTAGCTTGATTGTGAATTACCTTATTCCTTGTATGATGATAAAAAGCTTTTTAACGTATCTTTTTTAGTTTTCACTTTTCCCTAATCATTTGAGAATGGCACACTATCTTCTTTCCACACGGTTTTATTTTGGGTTAAGACTTCTACTATGCTTTAAATATTCATGACAATTTTCAATTCATAAAAAAAACCCACCAATTTCATATTATATTTGTGACTAGCTGTACTCGCGAATTCGTCCTCGTGAATTTTTTTCGCGTAACCCTAATTTTAAAATTATTGTTTATTACATCATCTGCCAGTGAAAGTTTCTTCAAAATCATTGTAACCGTTTCAGAGGTTCGATGGAACAAATCGATTTGTATTTCGCGGAACCGTAAAAAATAAAAAGTAGTGTAAGTTATACTTCATAACATCAGCTACTATCTGCCAGTGAAAGATCCGTCAAAATTAGTCCAGTCAATTCAGAGATTTCCCGGATCCAGACAGACTGTCAAAATTCTAAAAATTGCATTTTCGCAATTTCCTTGTAAAAATTATCCCCCCTGACTTTTTCACATTTTTAACTAGGCATTACAGACACTTCAATTTAATTTATCTATATGAATATCTTTCATACCGGGAATTGACACTCCACACATTTCCGGAAGTATGGAAAGTTTCTCTTTAGCTAAGGCATTAAAACAAGCGAGGCCTTTGAGACCTTGAGAGTGCTAAAGTCAGTTTGTTTTTCTGTTTTTGTTACAAAAAGTTAGAGATAAGGACACTGTTACAACCTTTAGAAAGAAATGTGGGAACGGCTTTGTGAATAAAGAGCATTGAATATAGTGTTTTTTTTTACAAATACAAAATATCTTTATTAAGCCTTAAGAAAAACAAAGTTCAAAAATGAATTAATTATGAATAAAACACATTTTGGAGGCTAAAAACACTATACAAGATCTTAAGTTGACGCTGACTCTTAAACTAGATATAATTTACCTGTAATATGAGTCAATCAAAGGTTCCTCACGCCATTTGCCAGTGTTAAAATCTCAGATCACCATGTAATGTGTATGTTGGTCATTTTTATGTACATATATTATAATGATGTGTGTGTGCGTGTGAATAAATTATAGGAAGCAAGAATTTGTTTCCAATTGAAAAGCACTTTTTAATCGATGTTCAGTCACGTTTCATCCACTAATTTACTTACTTACTCCGTTGACTGGCGAACCAAAGTGGGTCTTGGCCTCCGAAACGAGAGCATGCCACTTTTCTCTGTCCTGTGCGGTTTCTTGCCGATTACTGGCTCCTAGCTCCGCCAGGTCAGCCTCTTCTCTGTCCTTCCAGCGATATTTAGGACGGCCGACAGGACGCCGACTTACCGGCCGACCCAAATATGCTTTCCTCACTGCGATCCTATCCCATCCGTTTTACGTGACCGAGCCAGCGGAGGCGGTGAGCTAATCCACTAATTTATTGAAGTATAATTCAGCGTAATTAAAACTTATTGTCAATACATGAACGTAATGCTATGTGAATACAGATAATAGATATCGGTCTCAGAGCTGTCGATAAGATTTGGCATTTTTCTGTATCATCAAAAATGTCTAATCTCAGAACCGTGTAACTATAATAATTAGAATATTGGTGTGCATTCACGTAAACTATAGATAAGGTTTTGTATATACTAGTGGTCGCCCGTGGTCGTAATGCGAATATAAATAATCCATTGAAATCTTACAATTTAAGGACCGAATATTGCATTTCTTAGAGGACGCAATTTTATTTTTGGGACATGTGTGGGGTTAATAGAAGCTTAACCTCAAGTTTGTGGGGTCGCCACCCTTGTCCCACGGCCGCCATCTTGGAAAAAGTGGTGAAAACACTTTTTTCGCGATATCTCGGAAACTATGCGTCTTACAAAAAAAATTGTAAAGTCATAATTTGTAGCAAATTGTTTTGCCTACAAATATATTTATATAACTTTTTGCCCTAAATTAAAGATTAAAGAAGTTATAAGCAAAAAAGTGAGACTTTTTTTTATTCATTCCTAACTCTTTTCTTTACCATAGAACTAAATAAACTTAATTTAACTTATCGAATATTAAGCAGGTAGAAAAAGTCCCCCGTTTTCCCCGCCACCTATGAGGTAGAGTCCGTAGGCGCGTTTTTTTTACGTGGTATCCCCAGTAGGCCTACTCCACGGACATCTTGCTTATAAGGTAATCCTCGACATCATAATATTTTTAATCACTTATTAGCTAGCTACTCTAATCGACTTTTCTTCGATGGTCCAGGCTGTGGCTCAGAATCTAAATCAACATCAAATGTGAAAGTTTGAGGAATTACAGGAGTTAAAATTGAAGTCATAGTTGGAAGTTCATCTTCAAATTCATTTTCTTCCATTAACTTTGATATCTCTATAATGTTGCTGCACGTTTCGCCAGAACATACATAAAAAAACACGCTTACGGACTCTACCTCATAGGTGGCGTGGAAAACGGGGGACCTTTTCTACCTGCTTAACATTCGATAAGTTAAATTTGGTAAGTTCTATGGTAAAGAAAAGATAGATAGATAGATAACGCTTTATTGTACACCATTACAGAAAACACAAATGAACTTATAGCCTAAAAATATTCTATATGTGCACAATGGGCGGTCTTATCGCTAAGAAGCGATCTCTTCCAGACAACCCGAGGCAGGAATAAAAACATATTAAATTGGTCAAAGGTGGTATACATAAATATTAGAGGATATGCAGCTACTTACATAAATTTTATACTAAATAGACATATATAAATACTCCTATTGATATTACATACATAAATATATACATACATAAATATATAGATACATATATTATTATATATACACATACATAAACATACGTAGAAATATCAGACATCACTAAGTTGTAGGTAGTGCTTTTTTGTCATATTCTTAAATATTGTTAGAGATTTAGCTTGTCTAACAGTAACAGGTAACTCATTCCAGAGTCGAATAGCCTGTACAGTAAAAGAATTGTTGAAAAAAGATGAATAATGTTTGGGAGTATTAAGTCTGAGATTCGTAGAAGGTCGTAAATTATGAGAGGAAGAGATGAATTCAAAGCGTTCTTTGAGATAATACGGGGTTGTGGGGATAAACAATACACTGTACAGGAGCGAAAGAATATGAGTATTCCGGCGAAAGCGAATTGGCAACCACTTGAGTTTTTTACGAAATTCAGAAACGTGGTCATATTTGCGTAACCCAAATATGAACCTTATACAAAAATTTTGGAGGCGCTCAAGCTTATTAAGTTGCTCTTGAGTCAAATCAATATAGCTGGCGTCAGCATAATCAAGAATGGGGAGTAGTAAGGACTCTGCAAGCTTAACTTTGGTGGCTATGGGCAGGAAGTTTTTCAACCTCCCAAGGGATTTCGAAGAGAGGTAGAGACGTCGACTCAATTCGGTTATGTGAGGTCGCCAAGATAGCTCCCTATCAAATATGACACCTAGAAAAGAGTTAGGAATGAATAAAAAAATTCTCACTTTTTTGTTTATAACTTCTTTAATTTTTAATTTAGGGCGTAAAATTATGTAAACATATTTGTAGGCAAAACAATTTGCTACAAATTATGACTTTACAATTTTTTTGTAACACGCATAGGTTCCGAGATATCGCGAAAAAAGTGTTTTCACCCCTTTTTCCAAGTTGGCGGCCGGGGGACAAGGGTGGCGACCCCACAAACTTCAGGTTAAGCTTCTATTGACTCCCTACACATGTCCCAAAAATAAAATTGCGTCCTCTAAGAAATGCAAAGCTCATGTAAAATTTCAATGGACTAATAATAATTAATATAAATTATAAGTTTGAACCTTAGATAGGTTCTGTTGTCCAATACTATCCTATAATCCTAAAAATATTATAAACGCGAAAGTTTTTAAGAATGTATGTATGGATGTATAGATGTGTGGATGTTTGAATGTATGTTTGTTTCACTTTCACGCAAAAACTACTGAATGGATTTTGATGAAACTTTACATTAATATAGCTTACACATCAGAATAACATATAGGCTATAATTTATAAAGATATAGTATGAATTGTCCAAACTAATGATTTTCCATCACCACGCGGGTGCAGCTGAGGCTGCAGCTTGTACTTCTATAATCACAGATTTCGCCAAGGATGCACTATTAATTTGACTTTAAAAATAAACAAAAGAATATATATGCCTGTGTGTCAAATACATGGTAGTCTGTGTATTTTTTTATTGATTTGATGAATTTTTTATGCGTGATTAAAAAAAAATAGCATTCTGCACTCCTTCCCTATATAAACTATAAGTGGCCGCAACCCGCGTTTGTGTGGAAGAATATAAGGTCAAAAGCAAGGTTACTCCCATGATCAACCGCGCAAGAAAGCAGGGCGACCAACTTCACCAAACTTAGGGGAGGAGATTATGCGCATATCTGCGCCTCCGGAGGCCAGACTTATTTATAACAACTAAAATGGGTTTTGAGTGGAAAAATACATATTCAATTAATTATCGAAGTTTAAAATTCACGACAATGATCTGGTAATTTTGACAATAATAAAGTGTGTATTGACTTTAGAAATATACTCATGTATGGTATAACACTACTAAAACTGGTTTTAAACGTCAAATAATCACTTAAACTGATTTTAAGTCTAAAAATATATATTTTAACTTTTAATTATGAAGCCACTTTAAAAAATATCATAATGAAATGCAGTTGTGTTTTTTTTTCTTTATGTTTCGATAACTCTATATGGAAATGTCACTATCATAGACAAAGAGTTACCATTCACTATTTATCTTATATACACACGAACAGTCGGTTAGGTTAGGTTTTGTGTAGACCAAAGCGCACGAGCCGAGTGAGTATGCAAAGCATAGCGACATACATTCACATCGGACTCGGAACAGAGATAGGATTGCACCGTTGCCGAGGCGATTGGAAAAATCTAACACGCTTACGCATGTTATGGGTCCGACTATATATAATAAACTACCGGCCAAAATCACACTTTCCGGCAGTTTAAATGCATTCACTTATCGGCTAAAGAAGTGGCTAATCGAGCACACCTTCTATAGCTTGAAGGAATTTATGGATTATAAAGATTGACGACAAACAATGACAATCTTAGTAACTAAAGATTTTGTAATAATATATATATAACCCTGACGTGTAACATAGTTACGAATAAATGAGTTTATGAGTTTATGAGTGAAGCGAGCGTGCCGCGGCAGCGGCCGGCGAGTGCCAGAACCAGTCGTAACCATTCACTATTTATCTTATATACACACAAACAGTCGGTTAGGTTAGGTGTAAACTACATAAACAACCAAAACTACTTCAACTACCACAACTGCTTTTGTTGTTTTATTTCATTTTGAACAATTTTATGTTGTTTTCGGGCTATTGTGAATTCTTTTATGTTAAATATTCGATTTTCATTGGATTGGATGAACTTTGGACCTATGATATAAGTGGAATATTAATGAAAAACAGAAGTGAGGTTAGATTGACAAAAACATTAATAACTCAGGAACTATACATTTCCGCCACATAGGAGTTGTACAAGGGGTAAGTTTCCTCCCCCCCCCTCCCCCCCCCTCCCCCCCCCTCCCCCTCCCCCTCATTACTTGATTCCGGGGACATATATGTAAATCACACCCGACTTTTTTTGTGGTTTATCCTTTATGGCCTGGACTCTAATTATGCTTAACGCATCGTCGTGTGGCTCACGTAACACATCGCAACGTCGCTCGTCGATATAAAAATAATTCAAAGTGGTGATATGTCAAACTAATTTAAAAAATAGGTAGTTTTTAGGTCTAGGGTGGTAGATAGGTAGACTGAAGTGAAAATTGGTAGATCTACCAAAAAGTTGGTAGATATGGCATCACTGGTACCAACGCTACCGTAAAGCCGCGTTTTCACCTAATCCGAGCGTACCGACGTCCGAGTACGGTGTTTACATAATACGAGTATCGTCCGAGTACACATCCGAGTGCACTCGGTCCGAGCCAACTCTTATTGTGAAAACGCGGCTTTAACTGCGTTTGCATGAAATAAAATATTATATTCTACTCTATTTAATATTAAAGCAATTTAAAATGATCAATTTTATGTTCAAGCGACATGAAGATGTTTTCTATTGTACACGGATTTTCTGAAAAAGAAAAGAAAGTTTTTATTCGTCATTCTAATATAAAAATGCGAAAGTTTGCTTGGATGTATTCCTTATCGATATTTTCAGTTGTTAAATAATAAATTTGTAATTAAATTCTTGTCGTCGTTTAGGCAGAAATTTACTCATGGCTGGTTCTTATATCCTACAAACCGTTCATTTGCTTTACTATCTGTTAAAATTTGACACAAGCTCCATACAAATAATGTAAAATTTATTTATTGTATAGTAAGATATGGGGAGTGGCCATTAATTATTAATTAACTCATGACATTACATTAAAATGATAAACATACCGATGTTAATATATACACATATTGACAAAATATTTTTTTTTGTTTTTGGATAAGTAAAGATAATGTAAAATTTCCTAATAAAAAAATAAATGTATAGGTCCCAAATTGCTGTCGATTCTGAACGTGCCCAAAAGGCGGGGCCCCAAGTACAGGCCAGTATTTTGGTAACGTGAGACTTCTATTAAAGAAGATTTTCGGACCCCATGGGCCTAGAGCCCTAGAGTCTCGATACCGAACGCCATAAATATATATCCATTGCCAAAGCGTGCCATGCATTTTTTTTCATGCAGTTTTTTTGTAAGTACATTTTTTTAATATTTATTTCCAATATGCTTACATTCATATACATTAGCAAACACATTTGAACTGTGGCACAGAAACCTCATGGGTTTATTTGTGCCGCAGGGAGTCGTGTGCACAATATTGTTACGAGTATATTAATAAATAGGAGCAGAGGCGTGTACCGTCATTCTAGTGTTTAATTCTCATTTTAGTCTCAGGCACATGTGCGCATGATGATCCGCTTAAGGAATCGGTATAGAATCTTTAGGAATCAGTATAGAAACATACATTTATGATATTGTGTAAAGATACTACAGAACAAAGGGTTGATGAATTGTATTATACCTAAATATAATATAAGCACTATCTGTCTTTAAATAAATATGTCTTATATATTATACATACATAATTTCACGCCAAATCCCTGGCGGGGTAGGCACGAACAACAGAGCGCCATTTAGGCTTATTCTTACACACCTCACTTGCTTCTTTGACATTCATAGCTCTTGTCATGCACGCTCGTCTGTTCTTAAGGCTCCTGACAGCACCTTCTACTAGTACACGATCAATTTGATCATGGAAGGTGTGTCGTGGCCTTCCGCGACTTCTGCTTCCATCCACTTTTGCATTGTATATCTGTTTAGTCATTCTTTCATCATTCATTCTTTCCACATGCCCGAACCACCGGAGCATTCCTTTCCTTACCTTCACCCCGACACTCTCTTTCAGACCTACTCTTTCTTACTTCGGTATTACAAACGCGGTCCGCGAGCGTCACTCCGCAGATTTTGCGCAGTGCTCGCATCTCGACCGTGGTTATTCTACTTTCATGCTCTCTCTTTCATACGCAACTCTCGCTTCCATACGTGAGCGTAGGTACCAGCACCGCGTTGTGTATGGCAAGCTGGGCCTTCTGACTGAGGTTCTTAGCGCCTAGTTTACCTAACGCTCCATTCGCACTATTCCCCAAATTCACTCTTCATATATTATACATTTACTTATTTATCTATTGTAATATTATGTTAATTAATATAAAGTGCTTGTCACATATAATGTTAACAAATATATTTATCTAGATTGTTTTGTATATACGTATATATATTACTATTATATTTATATATGTATTAAATTTATAAAATAGTGTAAGTATGTATATTTAATTTGTACACTCCTATTATTTTGTGCTCCACCTACATCGCCGGATTAGTTAAGAACTTCTTTCAAGCTAGGTTGCCTCGAAGAGATCGCTTTTAGGGATAAGGCCGCCGGTGGTTTTGCCAAGAAGTGTTGTAATTATGCATTTTGTTTTTGTATTTGTTTTTTTGGTGAGTAATAAAGTGTCATCTATCTGTCTAAATATCTACATGAACAGTGTTCATTGTACAAATATATACGAAATAGGGGAAATGCTCAGTCTCCCGAAAATTGATTTATAATTCACAAAGTTATGATACACGGCAGGCAACTTGCAGACATGTTTACAACGGTGACGATAATTTGATATGGATTACCTTTGTTTTCAGAATGTTATAATTTTAGTACAAAAGATAGATGGATAAATAATAAGACAAGCTCCTTGAGAATTAATAACAGCTTTAAGACTCAGATCGGACACATTCCATGCAACAAATTCTTGTATTTAGTTCGCAGAATTAATTCCGCAAGTTGCGAAACTTGGAACACGATAGATGATTTGTGTCATATATTGATAGAATGTGCCTAGAATGAGAATTTAGACAAAGTTGTGGAGTCAATTTAAGGCCATTAGGTATAATTAATAGTATTCTGGCAGACCCATCTTCGGATGAGGCCAGAATTCTGTATAAACTGGTAGATATAAGAAATCAGTGATAAGTAGTAGTAGATTAGTGTATTTATGTCAAATTCAAATTCAAAAGATTTTATTCAAAATATGTTCCACTGGAGAACACTTTTTGAAGGTCATACATATAGGTTAAAATTTAATTTTACTTCCTAGTCTATGTACACCGCTTCGCAACGTGTTATTGCTGTTAAGGAGAAGAAGCGGCAAGAAACTCCCCAGCAACACGTCTAGCTAAAAATTGTTATTCTTTATATTTGTTGTTCTATTTATATTTAAGTAGTTTTTTTAAAAGTTTTATACCGAATTATATTACAGAATGACTTTTGAAGAATTAATGGAGTTGTAGCAAACAGTGCATATTCAATAAGACAGAGCGCAATAAAAGGATAGAAAATATTATTATAGTTATAAATATAAAGACATAACGTACTAATTTTTTTTGCAACATATCTCCATATATTCCTTACAAGTACGGCAAGATAAAAAATAAACGTTATACTCGTATAAAACACAGTATAAAAGATTGGAGCGAGCTGCTATGTAAATGAAGTTTTGTCATTTAAATATTCTTCAATAGTGTAGTATCCCTTTTTAAGCAAGATACTTTTGAATTTGGTTTTGAATTTAGTGAAGGGCAGATCTAACATTTTACTCGGAATCTTATGTTTTGTTACACTACGTAATTGTATTTATCAGGGCGGCATGGTAGCTAAGCGACAAAGCCCTTTAATTAAGAATTTTTAAAAAAGCTCCTTGAATATGAAGCAATACTTGTTCATGTAGAAGATTGGCGTATTTTTTTTAACAAAAACATATCTAATTTAAAGATAAAAATCAAAAAATAAATATTTAACCGACTTCTTTCTGCAACACCTTGAAGTCGGAATTACCTAAAACATAAGAAACAACAACAAATTTGCAATATATAGTAATTTTTATTTTATACTTCGCTCAGTCTTTAGTCCCCAGTACCTTAAGGAACGTTTTAAATTCCTTCGCTTATCCACTGCCCACAATTTGCGCCATGATACATATCGAAAACTTATGACGCCTGCACACACTTCATCCTGTTATGGTATTTCTTTTACGGTGCAGGCTGTGAAACTTTGCAATATGCTGCCTCTTACTGTCAGAGAGGCCAAATCCTTACCAATATTTAGAAATTTGCTCGGAAAACACTATTTGTCCACTATTAGTTATATCAAATTAACAGACTATAATCATGCTAATACATTTATTATTAATAACATGTATTAATGTACATATATAATTTATTATGTATATATGTTTGTATTCGTATATTTATTTTTTAAACATGTGTTGAATATTTATATATCTATTGCCTTTTTCTTGCACCACCTATTTCGCCTGATTCAAATTTTTCTCATTTAGGTTTCCTGGAAGAGATCGCTTTAAGCCGCCTATTGTATCGCCTAGAAAATATTGTAAATATGGTCTGTTTCTTTAATTGTATATTTTGGTGTGCAATAAAGTGTTATCTATATATCTATCTAATCTTTAAGATGCTGTAGAAAGATGTCGGTTTTGTTTTTTATAAAAAAATATTTTTTACTTTTTAGTTGTGAAAATACTTGAATAGCTTTAGAAATAATATTTTAAGCGTCTGTAGAAATTGTTCTACTGGAAACTACGCGTATACAAGGTTGATATCTCACTCTTCGGTGTAAACGCTCATCAAAAAGGGTTTCTCTCGATTTCCCTACGATCCACTCATCAGACCTTAACTATGGGACCAATAAAGCATACTCCATATCTTTCGATAAAAAAATCATGAAAATTGATCCACAATTGACGGAGTAAACAACCCAGGGAAGACTGGACCTAAGGGAGTGTCAGAAAAGTCCTTTCGTCAATTGTAGGTGTCGTGAGGAAACGGGTAAGTCGCGTGTCAAGTAACGTAGATTCACGTTTAGATTCGTCACGTAATTTTAAGTTGATCCGGGCTGGGAACATATTCATTCTATACCATCATCTTTTATTCCCTCTTATTCCATCTTAAAGGGTGCCATCGCGTAGCCTTCGCCCCAGGGGTTATAAATATTTTTATGTTTTCAATTTTTGGCTAAAAATTCTATGGTACACTAAACACTGAAAGTTTCTTTATCTTTAATCGACCTAAATTAAGTGGAAAATTGGTCTTACCACGAATATCGACTTGGTTAAAGATAAACATTCAGTCCTGAACTTACTGACTTGTTACAAAAGGTAAATATACTTAGGAATGTTGCGTTTGTATAGTTACCTCAATGATGTAAGTGTTAGTTTATATTGTCGGAAGACTGTTAAGAAAACGAGAGCAAATAGCTCCTGTAACTATGCTAGAAAGATGTTACCGAATAATCTAGGCCACTTGTTGATTATAACAATGACCTACAGATCTACAATAAATTTTTAAACAATTTTCATATGTGAGCAGTTCGTATATCTTACAGATTGTACATTTGTCTTACTATCGGTTAAAATTTTATATAAGCTCCATACAAGTAATGTTCAACTGATGGTAAGGCAAGTGAATGAAAAGTATAATATAGGAACCGACCAATAACAGAGGGGGTGTTTAAATACCATGTCATCATCATAACTATAAAATATCAATATAGAATATTTATAGATTTTTTTATTGCACGAGTTCAGCAGACGGCCCACTTGATGGAAAGCGATTACCATCGTCTATGGACATTTGCAAGATTAAAGGTGCTACAAATGCGCTGCTGCTCTCTTAAAGGACATTAGAACCTGATCACTAATGCCGAAACACAACTCAAGGCTTACATTCATGTTTGATTTTTTTCAAAGCTATTTACTTGAATCGCTTATGATGTATTCTTTAAAGAACAGGAGCTAACATAACTAAGAAATGTGTGTAAATTACCCAATCGACTCCAATGTTACTCGTACCTTTAGACTGAAGTACTCCGAATTCATTCTTTGCATTTCTTCTGAAGAAAATTCTTATATCTGCAGGAATATCTTTAATCCCTGGAAGAATGCTATGATTTATATTGTCAAGTTTTTAACTTATGAATTTAAAACACAAATTATTCAAACCTGTCCAAACTTAAAACTTAATTAATTAGAATTTAATTTTCATTGTTTTAAGTCAAACGAAACTAAAAAAACTTTTTGCATATTTGAGCCGTTTGGGGTGGAGACTTTAGGCCCATGAGAGCCAAGTGCCCACAAATTATTTTAATTTTTTTAATAACGAATGGTCGATGCAACCGGAGACTGGAAGGCTGGAGCTTACCTTGATCGAAGGATCAGCTATATATATTAGCCTCTATCCAGCGAGGTCATGCTGCCAGCCTTCTAGGTACAATGGCCAGCGACAGTTATACTGTGTTTTGTACGAGTATAATGTTTTTATCTTGCCGTACTTGTAAGGAATATATGGAGATATGTTGCAAAAAAAATATATTACGTTAAGTCTTTATATTTATAACTATAATTATTTTCTATCCTTTTATTGCGCTTTTGTCTTATTGAATATGCACTGTTTGCTATAACTCCATTAATTCTTCAAAAGTTATTCTGTAACATAATTCTGTATAAAATCTTTTTTTTTTAAAGTACTTAAATATAAAAAATAGAACAACAAATATAAAGAAAAACAATTTTTAGCTAGACGTGTTGCTGGGGAGTTTCTTGCCGCTTCTTCTCCTTAACAGCAATAACACGTTGCGAAGCGGTGTACATAGACTAGGAAGTAAAATTAAATTTTAACCTATATGTATGACCTTCAAAAAGTGTTCTACAGTGGAACTTATTTTGAATAAAAACTTTTGAATTTGAATTAAAGAAGTTTTGAAGATCATCGAAGTTGCATTAAATTTCGAAATTATAAAATCGCGGTTAGCATTATTTTTTCGGTTATACTTCTTTCGTCTCCCATCGGCGTGTACCTTGTGAGCAGTGCGCCGACGTTACCATAAATCATCGGTGCACTAGGGAAAGACATATAGTGAAAAGTCAGTCTATAAAATATGTTAAAACTGTAAGGTTCTCTGTTTTAAAGATTTTGACCAGTTGCTGTTCTTTTATTACCATAAACCCTTTTGAGCTGTTGCAAGTATTACAATATGGTATACTGGGATGTAAATAAATATTGTTACAACTTAGGTTCCGACAAAAACAAATTCCCCTCCTAATCTGTAAAAACATATTTTATTACCTGTCGGCATTTGAACTAATTCTAATTCTTTTATGATCGTATTCTTTTGTTTACTTATTTATTGGCATACGTTTCTACAGAACATTCTTATTATTGTTCTATTGTACTTGGTTATAGCCGCTGCGGCTGAATATTAGCCAGGTGTTGCGGATTAAGGGTGGTGTGCACCGAAATTTAACCAAAAATAACCACTGTTTTTCCATACATTTTTGGCGATTATTTTATTTTAACCACCGGTTAAAAGTCGGTGCACACCAGCCTAAGTCGACTACGATACCGGCACATTTGTATTTATGAGGTATAAAACGACGGCTTGATGGGAAGAGGGGGCAGTCGGGCGGGAACCACGATCAAGGCGTGACGTATGTACAATCGGGAATCAAATATTGATGGATATTGCGCGTTTCATTGAATTATGACCTTCTGCATTACGCTTGGATTTGTTGTGTTCGTTTATATTTGTACCTGCTTTATACGTGTTTGTATAGTTCTAATAAACTCTATAATAATTCCAACGGCATTTTAATTCGAGTCACGAAACTCGTAACAATATTGTAGTTTTTAAAGCTTACAGAGTTAACTGCGAATGTCTTCATTGTGTTGTTAGGTGGCACAGCTGCTTTTACGGCAACGATACATGCTCCACACCCGCCTTCGTGGCACATGGCCTTCGTGCCTCGGAGTTCTAGCACATTCCTGATGTACTCGTTTAGGGACACGTCTGGACCGAACTCACCTTTCACTGAAACACAATTTTATTGTAGATTTGCAGTATCTTCTAAAATCTACTTAAACGAGTACGCTCTCGCTGACATATAAGTCTATTCAAAATGTAATGGATTTTACCATTGAGTTATAACATGTCTAGAGAGAGCATTGCTAACAAACAACACCGTCAAAACGGCATCAAAAACGCGAAGCGTTGCTATCTTCACTCTCGAAAAACTATCAATGTGTGCGTGATTTCGGGATATCAGCTAAAAAATATTACCCCATTTTTTATAATTAAATATTTTTTATTTAAGTGAAAAGTTTAAATGGTCGTTATGATTTAATCTTTATGTGTTATAATTTAATATTACTCAGAGGTTTTAGTTTTTTTTTTAATAATTAAAGTATTAGCAATAAAAGTTGTGTTTTGGAACAAACCATAAAAAATACAAATGAATTCATAACACATTTTAGTATATGTAGTAATTTTAATTCGCAATAAAATGTCCGTACCGATATAAGTACACTTTTATAAGTCTGTAGTAGTAGGAACTAAGGGGTATGTACACGGAAAAGTTTAGTGCAGGGACTTAAGAGCAACTAAACCACTAAAAAAGGGCTATTATTAAAATAAAAATATTCATTTCCAAAAGTTTTTATTCAAACTAAAATTTGATTTTAACATATTGTGGCGAATGATGGTGGAACCGTCTAGTTAGTTTTAGAACTTTTGGAAATATCCAGAACAATCTAGAACAAAAAGACAAGGACGGATATATTTAGAAAAAGATAGACGATAAACGAAAGAAAGAGATAGATAGATGTTAGAAAGAGATAGACGACAAAAGAGAGAAAGAGATAGATAGATGTTAGAAAGGGATAGATGTATAAACGAAAGTTCCCGAACAGAAGGATCGAGAAAGAAAAGACAGAGATAGATAGACGGGTTCTAGAAAATTCTTCCAGGTATATAAACAGCGTAGGGCGCGCCTACCGGGCAGTTTTAGAGTTGAAAGTTGCAGTTTAAAGTTGAGTTCAATCTAAAACGGTGTAACGACAAGTGCGATACTAAAGAGTTATCAGAGAAGGTTAATAGTGTACAGAGACGAATTAAGTGGTGAATTTAGTGAAAAGTTTGGTGGACAGATACGTGAAGAGGCTGTGTAGCGCAGTTCGAAAGAGGAACCAGAAGCAAGCTACCCGCTATAATATCGGAGGTGGTTCACGCAATATCGGCGACGGTATTGAGGGTGTGACAACTTATCATCGGGACTGTGCTTCGTTGGTCGTGCGTATAGGGGCAACCCTGCAGACAGTTACTACGTGCGGCTGAGCTTACTCACTTGACTTATCAATAAAAGCTTTTAAATTAAAAACTGGTGTTTTCTTCCAATCCATAAGTGCGTACCCCCGCTTGTACGTAACAATATCAATATATTAAATTATTACTTTATTAGTAATTAATGGAGAAGCAGGTAACAGAATATAGACAAAAATAATATCTTAATTATGACAATAAACTACGAAAAATGTCAATACACCATATCTTCATAAATTCATAACATGTTTTTAGGTAACATAAAATAAGTTTTGAAATTCTTCTCTCTCTCACTACTTCTTCTCTTTAGCGATAACTAAAATTGCATTAGAATAAACTAAACAGTAAAAATTAATTAAAATTGTATAGCACCGAAAACTTACTCTTTGTGCATTTATTGTAAATTTTCTATCCATCAAAAACAAGCACTACAACAACAATATATAATTGGTTATTTCAACTTTGCTTGCATAATACTTCAAATATCAATATAAGTTTGTATTGGTGATCGGTTCATTTCCAAAACCAATAAGAAGAAAATATTATTGAAGTGTATGAATTACGTATACGTAAGTACGATTACTATTAATCTTATAATTGAATTAATAATGCTATTTCAATACACCTTACTTGACACAGCTCCTTTTTTAATTCTTCTAAAACCTTTTATCCAACGATTTGCTACAATTGGATTCGTAGGAAATTGAAAACGTAATATAAACGGGTTTAAGAAAATCGGACGGACACACAAACATTACATGTCTGTTTTCTATAGATTTTTCAAATTATTCGTATTTTATAAATAAAAAATCGTAAAAACTCCCCAAATTTTGGACAATAAGTTCCACTTCTCACCTTACAACATTAGTCAATTCGATAACCTTGGAAATATCGAAAATAAATTTCATGTTTTTATTAAGAAATCATGACAAAAGTGTTAATTTTTTCGATGAAATGACATCTTATCCTTATCCTTTCCTCTTTTAAATTAGTTCCGACACATTTTAATAGCGTAGGACAGCATAATTACTTTTTTTGCGAGAGCTCTAACCAGTAAAGTAGTCGAAACGACACTAACAGGCGTGAGCCGCGTGAGGAGCGAGTGCACCAAATTTGGTGCACTGTTTTTGGGCCGTTTTTGTGCAATTGATGCGTGATCTAGACGTTTATATGATCTAAGGATTTTACTTACTTTAATCTGTGTTCTACGAATGTCAACGATAATAAATTATATGACAGAATCAAAATGATTTGTGATTTATAGTAAGTAAATTACGTTTTTTTATTGCATGAGTTCACCAGACAGGCAGACTGCCCACCTGATGGAAAGCGGTTACCATCGCATATGGACATTCGTAACATGAAGCGCGCTGCGCTCTTTAAAGGAAGACTGGAACGTGGCCCCTAAAACCGGAACACAACTCGAAGTTGTTTGCATACTCTAGACCAGAGGTGGTAACCATCCAGACTGACAAATCTGTCAAAAAACCCTACCACTAGCTGTGGGTTGTTTTGTTCCCTTTTACGACAGGAAGCCAAACCGTAGGAAATCGTATTATTTATCCATTACTGCTCTGCTAATCCCTAATAATGATTACCTACTTTAAACACTGAATAAATTAATTGAATTGAAAATTCTGTCAATGTGGTAAAGCACGAGGGAGACAGTGACCACCATTAAAATTTAGTTTCCATTAAATCTTGTTAGGTATTATATTCTTAGCTCCTAAGCTAAAAGGTCGTCTGCAGTCAAAATTTAATTATTGTTTGAATATCCAATGGTTATTAAATTCAAAATTTACGTTATATTAAACCGACTTTGGAATAATTTAATTTTTGTCTATGCTCTTTTTTATGGATTTGTTCAAATTAATCACAGGATCTCACCAGAAGCAGCATGGCTTAGGTATAAATTTAAAAATAAGTTGGATATTGCTGTCTTATTTTATTTAAATTTCTATACATTAATTTGAAAAAATTATAGCAGTTTTTATTATTTATTCAAAGTCGTTCAAAGTAAAAAAACACTTGTTCAAATTTAAAACGAATTAATTAGAATTTCATAAGGAAATATTTATTTAAATAAATGTAAATTAAACACAAACCTTCATGCTGGATTCCATTTACTCTGAATGTGATTTTAGCCATTGTTAGTTTTAATAATGAGCACCTGAAACAACATTACTCATAAATTGAGTATATTAGTAAATATTGAATAAAGACCAACCAAAAGTGTGTCATTCCACACACAATAAAAGATTCCGCAGAGAGACTCAACCTTCAGAGTTTTCTTCGTTTGATTTACTTCAGGGAAATAAGATATAAAATATCCTATATATTTACCTGGAGGTGCAAGGGGAAAGAAGACACAAGATACCTAGAACCCTAGGGAGCGGAACTAGGAACCACAGATATCTAGGTAAGCGTAAGCTGATCGCCTTATATTTTTGAAGTGAAACTTCTACATAGACGGGGGTCTTAGGATTTTGCTCTCACGAAAAACCATTACGGCCGCGTGGAGGAGCGGCATATATTTAGACTAGACGTGGTGAGAGGCGGCTAATGTGAGAGTAGACTATCGATGTTTTTATTGGTTCCGCATCGAATTCAGTTTTTTTTGTTTGATAAAATAAAATATGTTTAAATAAAAAATGCTTTTTTTTAATGTACCTAACCTAGCCAAAATCATAATTTGCAGTAAACCTGAGAAAAATCGAATTGTGTGCTGGGATACATAGCATAGCTGTTTGATTCTACTGAAGTGAAACTTCAACGGACAAGTGGAAAAACGAATCGCAACAAAATGTTAACTTGAAGTTTTACGGGCAGATTGTTAATGTACTCGTCCAATTTGAAAACCTGCCTATAAAACTTCAAGTTAAAATTTTGTTGCGATTTGAAATTTCACTTCTAGGACACATTTTTTTTTCGCTGGAGCACATTAGACAGGCTGATGGCCCAACTGTGATGGAAAGTGGTTACCGTTGTTTATGGACATTAGCAATACCAGAGGTCCAGCCAAGATGCTGCTGGTCTTGAAGAAGAAACTGGAACCTGGCCTCTGATGCCGGAGCACAACGGCATTTTTAATTCGAGTCCTGTAACTCGTAACAATATTATAGATTTTTTTATTATTTTTTTATTGCAGGAGTTTAGCAGACAGGCAGACGGTCCACTTGATGGAAAGCGGTTACCATCGCCTGTGGACATTTGCAACACCAAAGGTGTTACAGATGCGCTGCTGCTCTCTTAGGGAGACTGGAACCCGGTCACTAATACCGGAACACAACTCAAGGTTGTTATGTCGACATACTCTAGACCAGGGATGGTAGCAATCCAGTCGGGCAAATGCCCTATCACCTGGCTGTGGGTTAGTTTGTCGCTTCTTACGACATGCCGCCGCAACGTAGAAATTAGTATTCTTTGTCCATTCCTGCACGAAGAGTTGCCTCTGCATGCCATACCTTATCAGCTAGTTTTTAAAATATTTTTTTCATTTTTCATATTCTGCAAGTACGCTTGGAGTTGCCTGATCACTGGGATGAAAACAGTACTTTTCGTCCCTGGGAAACGATTTTCCCTGGTGTTAAAAAAATTAAACACTATGCGAGCCCATAGATCGCAAACATTTCGAAATTGGAACGTACCTCTTTTTAGTTATAAATAACCATATTTTCAAAATAGATTATATGTGGTCAGTCTCTATACAAAACACTTTTTTTACAATACTTTCTGAGTGACCTGGTAAATATTGTATAAGGTAACAAATTGATGGGTTTGATCAATTTTATTTTTATTACATTGTTTTTGGTGCTACAATTAAAAGCTTGTATTATTAATTTATTTATAATTTAGTTTATTTTTAATTATTTACTTAAGATTTTTTTTCAAATTGTAATGTATGTGTCATTTTTTATACCACATAATAGAAGGTAGATACAAATATTGTTAGTCCGGCAATAAATACGTGTGTGAACAGTCTGTTTTATCTATCACAAATCTTTAATGAATGATATGTAAATCGAAACTTCATGATACAGACATTACATATACTAAAGCTTGTATTTAAAAATGTCTTTTACTACTATTATTTTTCTAAGATATTTCGCGACTTCATCCACACTTGACTTGGAATTTCCGTGGGATTCCCAGGACACTAAGAACCGCAGCATTTAAAAAAAAAAGTAAGCTATCGTAATGTGTCGGAATAAGCTAATTTATATTCATCCGAATAACTACAACTCGCAGGAAAAATCCCGCGGGGTCGCGTGATAATTTTTTTTATTACATTATATTTGATATTAATCAATAAAAAAATCACATTAGAATTCGATTTTTTTTAATTTGACTATTTTGATTCATTCCCAGAAAATGAAAAGTAGCGGTTGATTTAACTCTAAGAATTGGCTGTCGATTAGTGAAAACCGCATCGAGCTCGACCTGTATGGAAATTAAATAATATTTAGCATAACAATATGTCATTCTTATATATTTTCTATTCTATTCGTTTAGCGCTAATGCCACACGCTCAAAAAGAAATCTCTCTCTCTGTTCTCTCGCTGTACGCCTTTATATGACCACCTGAGAGTACGATTACAAATCATTGAATATAAACAATGAGATCATAAGAAGCTTACCTGGACGAAGGTCTTTTAATGACACATTCATGAATAGCGTTTCAAGTGTATATACGGTAATATGTAACGAATATTCAATCACACGTGTACAACGGGCGGTGTTCCGAATGATATTGACTGTACAACTTATAGTTGTACAACTTAAATTGTTAATTTAGCAACCTTTAAATATAAATTTTAAATACTTAGGCCGTTTGTCCTGCTTTGTTCGCGTAAACAAACTTCTGAGTCTCTTGAGCAAACCATACTATTTTTCAAGCGTAGTTCTACGTTGCAAGTTAGTAGATTTTTATTGGTTAATAATATTTTTTATTTTTTTGGGATTTCGTCCTCATGTCGTCTTTTTTCCATGATTAGCAATGATTTTAGGAAAACCAGGAGACAAAAAAAACACATTTACTGTACATATAATATTATTTTATTCAAATCTTTTCCGTTATAATTAGTTTATTGTACATAAATCGTTTACTTTTAGTGAAAAACAATCATCAAAATCGGTGCAGAAACAATAAAGTTATGGCCGAGCATACATAAAAAAACGAATTGAGAACCTCTTTATTTTTTGAAGTCGATTAAAATTATTTATTATTATGAATTATTATGTATACAAGTCGCGAAAATTTAAGAAAATATTATCAATTAAAATAAGTTTCATCATACTAAAGCCAATAATACAATCGGATACATGATCTATCTCCACAGAACTCTTCATTGTGTATGGACTGCAAGAACTTGTCAGGCTTATTTCAGTTTAAAATGCTCAATCTTGTGCTCGATTGACATGAAAATATTTTCCACTGTACAAGGGTTCTCTGAAAAAGAAAAGATTTTTTTAATATTTTCAAATACTAAATTGGATAAATAGACTGGACAGGATTAACATGAGCAAGTATAATTAAAATATCTACTTCAATAGAGTTCACATTTATTACAGTTCAATATATTGGTGGCAAAAGAAAATAGTTGGAGACTTTGTTTTTCCTGTCACATTTTTCAAATTATTCGGGATTCGCACAATATGTTCACGTCACGTTGAGGTCACCACTGTAGGGTTTTGAATGATGAGGGTGGTGGCAGGTGGCTGGAGATGGGGTGATGTGCAAGAAAGTAAACTACGAAAAGTAGTACTGGCGGTTATTCACGACTGGTATGGGGCTTGCGGGCGCAGCTACACGTCGCAAATCGTAATACTGCTGAGATAATAAATGCTGATAACCTGTGTCCCTACATGTTTTTCCTGCAATACTCCTAGATGGTGACATAAGTCCTGTGTCACATACAAATCGTCATGTCAACCTACACACAATACATTCATCTCATTTTTGTCTACATTTACACTTGTACCCGTCAAGCTTTCAATTTAACGTTCTTTTTGTCACATGACTTTCATCTCTCCTTATACCCATACCATCTAAGTCTTCTTCCTCTCAATTTTTCAGTCACGGCTGCAACTTTTAAAACCCCTTACGTTCTCTTTTCTCACCTTATCCATTGTTGTAACATCACACATCTCTCTAACCTTTCTTATCTCAGTTGAGTGGAAACGTTTCTGGTCTATCACTTTAGTGAACCGCTTTGGGAGATGAATCAATGATTGTTAATAAACTATTAATAAATAATAAATTGTTAGTCCGTCAGTCAGTCAATCAGTTAACCTTGGATTGGATTCGTAGCCGTGCTACGAACCAGACGACACTGATTGAATCACGTGGAAATTTAGTCTACTAGAAATATATTCATAAAAGTTAATGAAATCGTAAACTTATTATATAGAATCAATTTACAAACCGATGTCAATCCATCTATCTTCGTAACCAGAATCAAGCCGAGCTGATCTGACTGCTTCTCGTAGAGTATGAATAACGACTGTTGCTAAGCAAAATGCAGGCTCGCCAGTTGCTGAAAGTTTATAATAAGTTATTTACATAGCCCGCAACTTCGTCTACACGCGGGAATCCCACGGGAATTTGAAGTCAATGAAATTCCCGGGACATAAAACATCGCAGTTAAATAAAAAAGATTGTAAGCTATTGTTTTAGTGTACCTGTGTCGGGATAAGCAAATTTTGATGCATCCGAAAAACTTCAAACCGCTCCTA
Organism: Dendrolimus pini; assembly: GCA_949752895.1. NCBI lineage: Eukaryota > Metazoa > Arthropoda > Insecta > Lepidoptera > Lasiocampidae > Dendrolimus > Dendrolimus pini. The sequence goes on from OX457135.1 coordinate 17,831,463, forward strand.
GGAATATACTCGCGGGATTCCCGAGATAAAAAAATCACATATTTTATCTCATTAAATTAAATTATTATTATTCACATATATATTTATTATCCAAATCTTTTACATTTTTTTTATAAATATCTTATAAAATATATATATACATTTATTTATAAAAAAAATATAAAAAACTGATCTTCGCCGGCAGTGGGGCCTCGGGTCCAGACTACCGGTGGTTAAGGCTCCAGACACAGGAATCTCCTCACAATACGGGCCGTGTCCAACAAAGCTGCCTTTTGCATCCGACCCTTCAACCAGATACCAAGCGAGAGCCTTTCAAGGTGGCGGTCAAGGCTCTTCGCTATTAATCCATTCACTGACACCACTATCGGTACTATGATTGTAGAATTTAGGTTCCACATGGCGGTAACCTCGTGAGCAAGATCAATATACTTTATTTGTTTATCTTTCTCGGCATTCACGAGGTTACCATCATGGGGGATCGCGACATCTACAATTAAAGCACGTCGCGCAGACCGATCAACTATGACAATGTCAGGCTTATTGGCAACAATAGTCCTGTCTGTGATAATTGATCGGTCCCAGTAGAGCAGATATTGACCATTGTCAAGAACTGGCTCGGGCTTGTATTGGTAATAAGGTACCTTCGACGAGACAAGTCCGTATTTAAGAGCAAGTTGTTGGTGGATGATCCTGGCTACTAGGTTGTGCCTGTGCAAGTACTCGCTGTTAGCAAGACGAGAACAACCAGAAGTGACATGTCTGAGAGACTCACCAGGGCGGTGACACGCCCGACATATGTCAAGCGTGCCGTCCTTCAGAATGTACTTCCGGTAGTTGTTCGTCTTGATAACCTCGTCCATAATTGCACAGACAAACCCTTCGGTTTCCCCAAATAGGTCACCGAAACGTAGCCAGTTCACCGAGGCTGGTAGGTCCACATCAGGCCCAGTTAAAGCCTGATAGAACCTGCCATGCAGCTCCTTGCTCTTCCATACGTCTATACGATCAGAAGCACTCATTACCAACGGTCTCTGCCAGTTCTGTTTTGATAGGGATAGCGGGGTGAACCCTTTGTCTACTGACACTACATCGTAATGCATACCCGCTGTCTCGCCTACTTTGAGAAAATATTCTCTGAGATTGTACACCTCACGGTTGTGGAGGTCTTTGGTATTTAAAAACCCCCTACCTCCACATTTCCGCGGGATGTACAGTCTCATCACAGACGAACGCGGGTGGTGCATCCGATGTGTTGTCAGTAGACAACGAACCCGTCTATCCAGGGCGTCTAATTCAGTTTGAGTCCATCTTAGTATGCCAAAGGAGTATGCTAATGCTGGTATGACCCAAGCGTTGAAGGCTCGAACCTTTTTTCCACCTGAGAGAGGGCTCGTTAAGACCTTTCTCAGGCGGGAAAAGAAACGATCCTTCATCGCCTGCTTCACATCAGCATCAGGAATACCCAACGACTCTGACATACCAAGATACTTGTAGGTTTCACCTTCAGAGAGAGTCTTGAGGGATATATTTTCAGATAGTTGTAAATTTTCTGAATTTACAACTCTCCCTCGTTGTACATGCATGACGGCACACTTATCTGCACCGAATTCCATACTAATGGAGTTGCTAAGCTTTCAGTAATCTTTAGCAACTGCAAAAGATCTGGCTTTTTCGATGCAAATAGTTTCACGTCATCCATGTACATAAGGTGTGATATAGTCTCACCCCCTCTCTGAAGTTGAAAGCCTAACTTTGACTCCCTAAGTAGAGTACTTAGTGGATTCAAAGCTAGACAAAACCACAGTGGACTCAGACTGTCACCCTGGAAAATGACCCGCTTGATCCTTATTGGGTCGTGCAAAACAGAAAGATTCCCTCTGTCCCCTGGATGCCTAAGGACCGTGGTCCACTGCCCCATACATGAACTGAGGAAAGCACGGAGAGTTGCATTTACTTTATACAGCTCTAGGACCTTCTCCAGCCATGTATGGGGCACCGAATCATAGGCTTTTTTGTAGTCAATCCAGGCTACAGACAGATTTTTTCTGTTTCGCCGTACCTGATGACTAATGGTCATATCGATGAGGAGGAGCTCCTTAGTACCACGGGACCCATCCTTACATCCGTTTTGAGTATTGGCCAAAATGTTATTATTTGTCAAATGTTTCATTAATTTAGTTCTCAAAACAGATGTAAGTAGCTTGTATATAGTTGGTAAACAAGTGATGGGTCTATAGTTTTTTGCCTCCGTGGTACTGCCTGACTTATGGAGCAGATGAGTGACTCCAGTAGTCATAAAGGAAGGAAGCGAACCCATGTTTATAGCTTCCTGGAATTGAACGGCCAAACAGGCATGCGAACTCTTGAACCATTTAATCCAAAAGTTGTGCAATCCGTCTGGTCCAGGACTTTTCCAGTTTTGAGCCACACGAATTACACAACTAATGTCAATTGGTTCAAGAGCCAACGGTTCCATTTCTGGAATCATTTCACAAGCCTGTTCGACCACCCTAGTCCAGTTGCCTTCTCTGTGGGTGACAGGCACCGACCATATATTACTCCAGAACGCTGTCATAGAGTCGATATCTGGCCAGTTACCATCATCCACAGAAACAGATGACTGCTCCCATCCTCTATACACTCGTTTTTGGTCTCTTTGGAAAAAGCGATTTAGATTATAACGATCTGCCCGTTTTTTATACCGACGTAATCGATTGGCCCACGCACTAATTATTATTATTATTATATTAATTAAATAGTAAAAATATCATATTGTTTTTTTTTATCTGGCCATATTAAGATTAATAATAATTGGTGCCTTTCAACTATTTTATGATGTAAAATAAAAATAAATAAAACCAGAAAATTACGGCAAAACGAGAATAAAACACTTAGATAGAGATTTAGCGATTAAATCGAAACTCTTAGTTCTAATTTTATCTGATTCTTTATTTACCACAAAACGCACAACGCAAACGCCATCGGGCTTTGTACAATAATAACTAAAAAAAATAAATAACATTGTGGATTTAGGAATTAAGTGTTAATTATGTATATAATTCGAATTCTGATGGTACCTTTAGATTGAAGCACCCCAAACTCATTTCTTGCATTTCTTTTGAAGTAAATTCTCATATCTGCAGGTATATCTTTAATTCCTGGTGGCTTGTAAGTCCAAGTTCTGTCAGTAAGTAACCTCCCGGTAATTGCATCGTAAACTAGTTTCTCAGACGTCCAATACCCTAAGCCCATGACAAAAGCACCTTCTATCTAGAATATAACATGCATCGCTTTATTATTGTTTATTAATAGATAGATAGATAGATAGATAACTCTTTATTGTACACCAATACAAACATGAACTTAAGACTAAAATTATATCTAGTTATGTACAAAGGGCGGTCTTATCGCTAAAAAGCGATCTCTTCCAGACAACCCCAGAAATGAATTTAGATGATAATGGCGATGGTAGTATAATATATTATATTATATTAATTATTCGTTATTACTGTTTGTAAACTTACCTGAGCCACATCAATCTCTGGACTCAAACTCCTTCCGGTATCTTCTAAAATATCAACTCTTAATATATCATGATTGCCAGACAAAATATCAACTTCCAACTCCAGTATACCAACAGCATAGACGTTGTAGGGTTTTACCCCATCATTTATATGTGAAAACATATAACTAGCTTGTAAATTAATACCATCATTATGAGCTTGTGTTACCACTTCTTGCCATAGAGGATTTTTCAACTTCGCTCTGACTGGCTCGAATCTTTTATTTACAATTTCACAAGCTTTCCATACAGCGAATGCTACACATTCACTGCCAACACTGGCACCAGTGATTGTATTATTCGGAGATGTAAAACTTGTACTAGGTTTGACACTAACCTTTTCTAAAGGAATGCCAAGTGTATATGCGCAAACTTGAGCTGCTTTAGTATTTATTCCTTGGCCCATTTCTATTCCTCCATGAGTTATAACTACCGTACCATCAGCGTGATAAATTGATATAATTGCACTAAAATTACCAAAGTAAAATATATCAACGGCTATTGGTATTAATTTTAAACCTCGCTTTCTCCAACGATTGTTATTGTTGAATTCATGTACATGTTTCAATCTTTCATTATAATCAGCGTCTTTCACTAGTTGGTTTATCATTTCTGGTAGAGGATTGTTTACAAGTGACATGTTTTTTAATCTGACTTGTATGGGGTCTTTTCCAGTATAGAAAGCTATCATTTCCATCATATATTCTATCATAGCGACACCTTCTGTAGTAGCTGTGAAATATAATTTGGATAATGCATGATAAAGGTTATTGAAAAATCACTGTGATACGATTGCTTCTAGGCAAATTGACCAACAGTTCATCTGATGGTAAGTAGTAATTGTTTCTCACGAAGACCTGCAACACTAAAGGATGCGTAGGATCAGTGCGGTTTGTGATACCATTTTTATGTTTGCTAGTAGGCAAACTGGTAAAACGTACCACTTGGTGATAGGTGGCTACCGTCACCCATGGGCATCTGCAACACTAACGGAGCCGATGCGTTGCCAAACTCGTTGAGACTTTAGGTATCTGTTCACGCCCTTTTTGAAGAGCCCTATATTGTAATGCTCTGTGAAAACCACGGGAGGGAGTTCAATCCTTAACCCAGATACATATGGCATGAAGGAGCATCCGCCTCGTACCATGGAGAACTTCCAAGTGTCTAGGAAGTGTGGATGAACTCTCAATCGCCGGCGAGTGGTGCAATGATAGAATGGCGACGTAGGCACCAAATCATATAGCTCATCAGAGCACTCCCCGTTGTACAGACAGTAGAATACGCTTAGAGCGCCAACGTCTCGTCTATGGCTGAGAGACTCTAAGCTATCTGTAATATTGAGATCGTCGACAATCCGGACCGCTCGGCGCCGCAAGGAGTCAAGTTGGAGCAGTTGATACTGGGTTGCACCAACCCAAAGATGGGAGCAGTACTCCACATGGGGACGGACTTGAGCTTTATATAGTAAAAGCCTATGTCCCGGTGTGAAGTACCGCTTAGCCCTGTTAAGCACCCCAAGCTTTTTTGAAACGATTTTCACTTTGCTTTCAAAGTGACCACTAAATTGCACCTCGCTCGAAATGTCGACGCCCAGGATCCCTATAGTGTCTGACCATCAGGGAGGTGCCCTGGAACTATGGCGCTAACAAAAATGGGGCTATTTTAGCAGTAAACGCTATATCTAAACTATTTATATACTTACAAGGAGCTCTACACCAAGTATTAGAAGCACAGTCAGTGTGAACACTGTTAGCCTGAATGTACCATCTTTTAGTCTCATAAAAATTTTGGAAACTTTTCAAGGTGAAGGGTGTTAAGACTTCATTGTAAGAAATGCCAGTATTTTGATAGAAAACATTTTTCAAGTTTTGTATTTCACCTTCGCTGTTTACTGCAATCTGAAATTTAAAAGATGTACTACATTTTTTGTAACAAATTAATCATTAGTAAAAAAGGTAAAGGTTAAGATTTTACGCAATACATGATTACTTTTTTATTGCAGACAGGTAGAAGGCCCACCTGATGGAAAGTGGTTACCAATACCTATTGATATTTGTAACACCAAGGTGCTACAATCATGCTGCTGCTCTGTTAGGGTAAACTGGAATCTCGCCACTAATGCCGGAACACAACTCAGTATTGTTATGGTGGTATGCTCTAGAACAGGGGTGGTAGCTTTCAGACGGGCAAAAATCGTTTTGTCGAAATTGTATTTCTCCGTTACTGCACGGTATATACGGTACGGTATACTTTCAAATTACACTATAAATACGACATTCGTAACAACTAAAAGTATGTGTTGTAAAAACTAGTTTCTGGCATTTTGTGTTATAATTGAATGATTTTCAAGAACAAATGTTTTGTGCACATTACTTTGGAAGGTATTGTTCTTCTATTATGTTACCTCAAATTCACAGCTTGTAGGCACTCGCTTCCCAATAGTCTTCATCATGGTCTCCAACGACATAACAAATCTGCAGGGCCTTCCCAGTAAATGTGTGACGAGAGCAGCTGAGCATGCTGCTTGAGTTCCCCGAGATATCTTAGCACCGTATCCACCCCCTAATCGGCGAACGATTACGTTAACACTAAAAATAGGTATAAGTACTACATTTCCTTATCTGGTTTTAAACAACATAATAGATTAAGAATTTTTATGTGTTTTTTGTAATTGTAACAGATAAGATTCAGTTCTGGACGATTAACTTAGAACTATGACCTTAGCGTCGTACGTCGACGACGTCGTATCTAGTAATTCGTAAGTGAGCCAATTGCTATTTAGTTTGATCTAGGTATCTAGGATTGACCCCGGAATTATATTTAAAATTATACCTTTAATATAAGCGGAACTTGCTTAGCTTGGAAATATATAATGTGTTTTCTGTGTAAAAGTAACTTCAAATGTCTTACCTATTAACAGGGATATTTAAACACTGTGCAATTGCAACATTAGTTAAGTCTAGCCACTGTGTTGCTGCATATACTTCCATACCGTCTTCAGTTGGTTTCGTAATACAAGTTTGCGGTTCCATCGTGTAATGGTACTGAGCTTCAAATCTAAATTCTCCCTTAAGTGTTGTCTGTACATTATTACCCTTATCTGTTGGTTCAACAGTACAGTCCATTTTTACTCTTGTGCTCCTTTCGGGAGATTTGAGGACATCTTCAATGGTAAGTAGCGGTTTGCTTTTACTTAGGGACTCGTAATTTACTTTTATAAGTGAAGCAGCCTTGTTTGCAGTTTTTTCTCTGTCTGCTACAACGATAGCTGCTGGTTGACCATAGAACATGACACGTTTATCACAGAGTATTAACTCTTTATCAGCCAAGAATACCATATTTGTAGCAGTAAAACAATTGTCTCCTGGTATATCTTTAGCAGTATAGAATGCTATCAGGCCAGGAAGAGTCTGAAATTATAACATTTCTGATTACTTGTAAATACTGTACAATACAAATAATTATACAAAATGCAATGTTTTAAAAATATTACTTAATGTAATTGTTCAGCTTATGTTTTAAACCTGAAAATTTATAATAAATTTATTTCGTTTTTGAATATTAAATCATTTGATTTCTCAAAACGATATAAGTAATTAACAACTTTTATAAGGCTCCTAGCCTTAATCCTTAAGAGTTGTCAATCTACTTACAAATGCTTCTGCCGTATCAAAACCGCTGATAATACTTCCTGCTGGAGCATCAGCAGTAACAAAAGCAGCAAATACTTCATTTTTCTGAGCCGGCAGATCATTGGCAAAAACAGCCTCACCACTACATTGAACCAGCGCTTCTAATTTTGGTACCGGTTGATTTAAAGGCCAAACACTTTTGTCCGTATCATATGACTGCATTCCTTTTGATGAGGCTCGTTTTATAGACTCAGCTCCTGAACGGTATTTTGGATTGACTCTGTCCGGTGGACAAGTACCAAGTATTGCCTGAAAGGAATTTTGCTGCTTTAAGTAGCTGTAAAAATTAAGTATAACTTATTATTAACCGATACACATATTATATTGTGTCTCTATCTTATTGAATATGAACTGTTTGCTACAACTCTATTAATTCTTCAAAAGTCTTTCTGTAACATACTTCTGTATAAAACTTATTAAAAAAAGAACTTGAGATATACTCGTAAATAGAATAACTGATAAATGTAAAGCAAAAAAAAAAAAATTATCTAGACGTGTTGCTGGGGAGTTTTTTGCCACTTCGTCTCCTTAACAGCAATAACACGTTACGAAGCGGTATACATAGACTAGGAAGCAAAATTAAATTTTAACCTACATGCCATTCATTTTGAATTTGAATTAGTCAGAATATTAGTGAAACAACTAACTACCACTAATAATGACGAGGTAGTGGAACAACAGGCCAATAGAAGCCATTGTAGAATAAATGAAGATGCAAAGATTCCCGACTCAAACAAAAATTATAATCAAATTGTGAACAATAACAGATGGATCTCAGCCTGCGAGGTAGTAGTGAGGAATATAGCCTTTGACACGTATTAAATTGAAACTAAGTGCGGGGCAAAATAGTAGCCTCGCTGGAAGATGTTTATGTTAAATCGAAGAAATTGGAATAAGCGATTTAGTTGGTGCAATAAAAAGGCAATAGACATATAAATACTCAAATAATTTAAGAATTAAATATACAAATACATACATAGTATACAATAATATATTTCAAAATACATAAGATTATATAATAAATTTATTAGCATGATTACATTGTGTTAACCATACATCTTAACTATTTGGGGACAAACAATTTCTGAGTAAATTTCTAAATGTTGGTAAGAATTTGGCCTTTCTGACAGTGAGAGGAGAGTAAGACCAGATAGATAACTTTGTTACTATTATGAATGAACTAATAAATATTTATACCTTATAGTACAAAGCCAATGCCAACATTTTTCTGTAAGCTGCGGTCGGTTCTGGTGGCGCTTCTTCTGGTATTATCTCACTAGATAAACTTTTTAATGCTAATTGCAAAGTTTCATCTGTAAATGGATCTTTTCCAGCCAATAGCTCTTCCGTTTTAGACGCATGAATAAAACTCGGTGAAATGCTTCCATACACAATAGAAATTCGCTCCAAAACAGTAGAATTTGGTTTGAATTTGAATAGAAATCCGGCGTTAACGACGGCATGAGCATTTTGTGATCTCGGCATAATCTGTAATATTATAAAATTCTAAGCTTCCAGTGTCTGTACTTTGAAGTTATTTAAAAAAATTAATAGACTACAATGCATCGTGTTCTTCATCGTTTATGACATAAACGATGGAGAACACGATGCATTTTTTTATATTTCTTGTCTGTTTGTGTTTGTCTGTTTGTTCGGGATTCACGTAAAAACTACTAAGTCAAATTTTGATCCAGTTTTCGCTTATCGACAGCAAATTCTTAGACTAAAAATCTGCGTCATTTTTTATCCCGGGTATTAACGCGAGTACTTACAATAATATTGTAAGTATTGGGCAAAAGTTATTTTGTACATCGATAGATGGCGCCACTCAACAAATAGATCGCGGTATGGTTTACATATTACTAATATAAGTATGCAAGCAAATATGAATAAATTTTGTATCGATCTAGCATCGTTTTTTTTTGTTTCACTGAAGTGACCCGCCTTAGTCTGGAAACCTGAATTTGGTCATGGTCCTTCGAGCCGGATGTCAGTAAACCTGGTTCCCGAGAAACAATTTTTGTGTCGCTATCGCACCTATGGGCAGTGGGTCGCTGCTCGGGGCGTCCCTTTCAGTACCAGCAGCCCGAGGAGCAGGTGGCGCCTTCTAGCGGAGAAAACGGACAACAAGTAGCAGTGACGTCGTACGTGTGTATGTGTGAGTGACGTGTATCAGTGTATATGGACTTAAAACTGTAAGTAAATTGAACTTTATTTTCTTGAACAATTTAACTTGTAAATTTGCATGGACTTAGAAAATTTAACAAAGTGTTTGCATGGACTTAGAATAATTTTCAAAAAAGTGAAGAGACGGGGAATCCATGCCCGATTTTTTACAAGTCTTTTAAAAGTCCAAACACTTAGAAAAATTTCGAAGAATTCATCAGCGACTTAGAAAAATTTCGAAGAAATTTTTATGGACTTAGAAATTTTTTGAAATTTTTAACAGCGACTTAGAATATTTTGTGAAGTTTCGTTTGGAATAACTTATGCCTACAGATAGTGCACATGCACAAGATTGCGCTGTGGCTTAAGTGTTTACATCTATCAAAAGGTTATTGGTAAACATTGTATTTGTGTAATTTTTTGTATTGATATCTACACAAAAAAATTCAAATGGACATTAATATGGCCATATCAAAAGCCAAAACTAATTTCAAAAAGTCGCCCAAGGATCGAATTTCTAAGTCATATGTTGAAGTAAGATTGGAGAGATTGGAATCACAGTGGACTTCATTTTCGGATACACATTTAAAAATATTAAGCGAAATAAAGGAAGCAGAATATAACAAGTCTAATTATTGTTCATCAGAAGTTTATGAAGTTACCGAAGAGTTATATCTGGACTATAAAACGGAATTAAGAGAGATACTCAATAAACTATGCGCAAGAAAAGTTTCTCAAAATGTATCACAAGATTGTGCAGAAGGTTCAGCTAAGTCTTGCAATGTGAAGTTACCTAAAATTAGTATACCTATGTTCTCAGGACAATATTCAGAGTGGATCACCTTTCGTGATTTGTTTTTATCACTTATCCATAACAACAATTCTTTAGATGATGTACAGAGACTTCAGTATTTAAAAAGTCATTTAACTGGAGAGGCTGATCAACTTTTGAGAAATATACCTATCTGTAGCTCAAATTACCAGATTTCTTGGGAACAATTAAACAATCGCTATAATAATAAAAAGTATATGGCATCTTGTATACTCAAGCGTTTTATGAGTTAGAAAAATATATCAGTTGAGTCTTCAGCATCTCTTAAGGAACTATTAGATACAAGCAACGATTGTTTAAATGCACTCAAAAATTTGGGAATACAGGTTGAAACTTGGGATATCATTGTTATATATATTTTAAGTTTAAAGTTAGATCCTGAGTCTCGTAAATTATGGGAAGCAAAAATTTGTGAATATTCAGAAGATTTACCAACAATAGATCACTTTAATAAATTTCTAGAACAAAGGTTTCGCTCACTATAATTTTTAAATAATAACCCTTCAAAAAGCACTGTCACTAAAAACATACCTGTTAAAACATTACACGTAGCTACTTTGTCATGTATATTTTGCAAATCAGAACATAAACTTGGTAATTGTAAGAAATTTTGTAATAAAGACGTCGCTTCACGGCGTAGTTTTGTCCAAACCAAAGGATTATGTTTTAATTGTCTCGGGTCAGGTCACGCAGTATATGCGTGTCGCTTACCGACTAGATGTCGGTTATGCAAAAGAAAGCATCATTCTTTACTCCATTCTAAGGACGTGTCAATATCAACTGACTCTAATGTAGAACCTAAGCAATCAGTTGATACAAAAGCAACACAAGACGATGCCAGTAACATTGTAACAAACTGTGCTGCAACTTCTAGCAGTCATGATTTGTTACCTACGGCTTTAGTGAAGGTTACATCCGGTACAGGCACACAGGTGACTCTACGTGCTTTGCTGGACCAGTGCTCGCAGGCTTCGTATATTACGGAGTCAGCAGTTCAACTTTTAGGACTTAAAAAACATATCAGTCATAAATCATCACTAAGGCTAGGAGAAGATAACAAAGGTTGTGCATTGACCTCAAAATATATTGTTTACTTAAGATTGCAATCAATGTACAATCCTCATTTTGTTTTGTCAGTTAAGGCTCATGTACAGAAGAAATTAACATCAATTCTTCCTTGTAATGAAATCAACTTTCCATTATGGGGAGAACTCAAGCATTATAATTTAGCAGATCCTACTTGGAAGACACCTGGGAAAATTGATATTCTTTTAAGTTCCTCGGTGTATAGTAAAGTCCTCAGACAAGGACTTTCCAGAGGTCCTCCGGGATCTTTAATAGCACAGGATTCTGAATTAGGTTGGATACTGTCGGGAGAAGTCACTGGAAGGGAAGAACATGTAGAGAGCTGTAACTATTTAACAATAGAAGCTGATCATAATGATCTTTTAAAGAAGTTTTGGGAATTAGAGGAAACGTGGGTGCCAAAAAGGCATTTCACGGAAGAAGAACAAGAATGTGAAGCATTCTTTAAGCAAACTACACAACGAGATTCCGAGGGTCGTTATATTGTTAGATTGCCTTTTAAAACGGCTACACCACAATGCGTAAATGGTCAAACAAAAGATATTGCATTACGTAGATTTTTGAATTTAGAGAAAAGGTTAGCCAGAGATTTAGAATTAAAAAAGCAATATGTTGATGTGATTAACGAATATATCGACTTGGGTCATATTGAAATAATTCCATCGGAGTTAATTAACAAAGATAATGTAGTATATCTTCCCCACCATGCGGTAATAAGGGAAGATAAAACAACAAGTAAAGTTAGGGTCGTATTTGATGCCTCAACTTTGGGTAGAAACGGTGTGTCGTTGAATAGTGAATTAATGGTAGGTCCAAATCTACAAGCAGATTTACGACACATCATAATGAGGTGGAGATTGCATCCTATTTGCATAATTTCAGATATTGTCAAAATGTACCGGCAGGTGTTAATATCTTCAGAAGATACTGATTTTCAAAGAATATTGTGGAGGCAAGATCCTAAGGACGAAATCCAACACCTGCGGCTTTTGAGGTTAACATTCGGCACGGCATCAGCTCCATTTTTAGCCATCAGATCATTGCACCAAATTGCACATGATGAAGGAGACCGCTTTCCTATTGCACGTGAAATTACTTTGACGGACTTCTATATGGACGATCTGATGACCGGCTGCCAAAACATATCTGAAGGAAAAGAAATATATTACCAAATGAAGCAATTATTAGCAAAGGGAGGTTTTGATCTACAAAAGTGGAAAAGCAATAATTCAGAATTAATGAAACATATAAGAGAAGATAAAGAAGAAGATGAAAATTTAGAATTGAAAACAGATATATTAATGAAAATATTGGGACTTACCTGGTCCAGAGAAGTTGATGACTTTGTATACACAGTCAAGCTGCCTCCATTAAAGATACCTGTAACTAAGAGAAGTGTTATATCTCACATATCAATGTTGTTCGATCCATTGGGTTGGTTGGCACCTGTAATCATAAAAGCCAAAATATTAATTCAAAAATTATGGTTATGTGGAATTAACTGGGATGAAGAGTTACCATCTACATTGTTAACAGAATGGTGTACTTACCGGAGCGAGCTCGAACAACTTGTTCAATATCGGATTCCTAGGTGGTTAAGAACTTATCGTGGTGACACATTGGAACTGCATGGATTTAGTGACGCCTCGAATCATGCTTATGCAGCAGTCGTTTATATCCGTGTAGTTGATCAACAAGGTGTTGTTTATTCTCGCTTGGTGACAGCAAAAACAAAGGTTGCACCAATTAAGCAAGTTTCAATACCACGACTCGAACTGTGCGGAGCGGTTTTAGTGTCGAAATTGTTGTGTGAAGTAGCAGAAATATTAAACATTGACAAGAAGAAGATTTATGCATGGACAGATTCGACAGTAGTACTTGCGTGGCTCAGTAAACATCCATCTAATTGGAAGACATTTGTCGCGAATAGAGTTTCAGAGATATTGACAGTAATGGATAGCAGCCAATGGGCTCATGTTAAATCGGCAGACAACCCTGCAGATTATGCTTCACGAGGATTAAAGCCAGCTGAATTAATTTCTAATCAGCTGTGGATGGAAGGGCCGAGATGGCTGAAAAACAAAAAGATTGGTTATCGCCAGAAGAAAACATGCAGTACAGATTTAGAAGCAAAGGCACACAAGGTTAGTTACGTTACAATTGACAAACAGTCAGAATTACCAGTATGGACCAGATTCTCAACACTAAGAAAACTGGTCAGAGTAATCGCTTATTGCAGGCGTTTTATGTATTGTAAGAAACGCAATAGCAACTCTGAACAATTTCCTTCATGGTTAACAGCTAAAGAACTGAATGAAACATTAATAGTTTACGTTAAACAGTGTCAAAAGCAACAATTTAGTCAAGAAATAGAAGATCTTATTAAGATAAGGAAGGTGCACAAGAAAAGTTTACTTACCTCACTTAATCCATTCATCGACAATGACGGTTTGCTCAGAGTAGGCGGACGCTTGGAGAGAGCCGCAGTTGATGAAAATCGTAAACATCCGATTATAATACCATCCAAGTCTCATTTTACGGATTTGTTAATTGCAGATACGCATCAAAAGACGTTACATGGAGGGCCCCAACTAATGCTTAATTATTTGAGGTCAAGATATTGGGTGCTTAATGCAAAAAATCGCACCAAATTTTATGTACGCAAATGTATTGTGTGCGTACGTCATGCAGCTCGTAACAGGGAACAGCTCATGGGTCAGTTACCCAAAGCAAGGGTAACTGCCAGCCGTCCTTTCTACCAGAGTTGATTGGACTACGCCGGCCCAATAAATATGCGCTCATCTAAGGGGAGAGGTCATCATGCTTACAAGGGATATATTTGTCTCTTTGTCTGCATGGCAACCAGAGCAATTCACCTTGAAGCTGTAAGTGACTTGACGTCTGATGGATTTTTGGCAGCATTCAAAAGGTTCGTAGCTCGACGAGGACATTGTGCTGATCTTTACAGCGACAATGGCACAAATTTTGTGGGAGCTGCGAAAGAATTAAAGAAGCTGCTGGCTGCTGAAAAATCAAGCGTCACCAAAGAAATAGCGGATTGGCTATCAGATAATGGAACGAACTGGCACTTTATACCACCTCATGCTCCGAATTTTGGCGGACTTTGGGAGGCTGGTATAAAGTCCACAAAACACCACTTAAAAAGAGTTGTTGGAAACAACACTCTGACTTATGAGGAGATGGCTACCGTGTTATCTCAGATAGAAGTATGCTTAAATTCGCGACCTATTTCAAGATTTAGTGAAAATTCTCAAGACCAAACTGCTTTAACTCCAGGTCATTTTTTGGTCGGAGAACCTCTTGTGCTTGTACCGGAATTTAACTTTGAACACTCAAATCTCACTAGTCTAAAGCGATGGCAGTTAACACAGCGTATGTTACAAGATTTCTGGCGACGATGGTCAAAAGAATATTTAACCCAGTTTATGAATCGTTATAAATGGGCTTATCAGACTCCAGAACCGGCTATTGGTGATGTCGTTCTGGTGATAGAGGATGATTTACCACCAGCTCGGTGGCTGTATGGTATCATCACTCAAAAACATCCTGGGTTGGACGGAATTACGCGTGTTGTTACTCTAAAATGTAAGGGGTCACAAATTAAAAGACCTGTGTCAAAGTTATGTATTCTTCCTGTTAGCAATTAATTATTTTCTTGTTTTGTGTTAATTACAAATAACAGTCATATATTTTTTTGTAACTTTTGTATTTTTAAATTTTCGCAATAGATATTATCGTGTTTATCGTTTTGTGTTTTTTTGTATTTTGTTTATCACTGTTTTGTAGAAGATCTAATATAGTGTCTACACTTTGTGCTCATTACACATGTATTATTTTTTGTTTAGTGTCAATATTTTGTGTTTTCTTTATTTTGTTTGAATTTTGTACAACTAGTTTTGATTTTGTATAATGTATTGCAAGTTAACCATACTCTATTGTTGTGTTTTATAAAATGTAACAAGCGCCATCATCATTATGATTAAACTGAATGTATAGTTTAGTTTATGTTTTTTAGACAGATTGTATCTATGTGAAGTACAGTTAATTATGAACAAAATATTAAGTCATGATAAGCATTTAGCTCATATTTTGTCCATAGTAGGCGGAATATTAACGCGAGTACTTACAATAATATTGTAAGTATTGGGCAAAAGTTATTTTGTACATCGATAGATGGCGCCACTCAACAAATAGATCGCGGTATGGTTTACATATTACTAATATAAGTATGCAAGCAAATATGAATAAATTTTGTATCGATCTAGCATCGTTTTTTGTTTCACTGAAGTGACCCGCCTTAGTCTGGAAATCTGAATTTGGTCACCGGGAATCCCGCGGGTATTAATAATAATAATAAATAAATATCTAAATTTTGTATATTGGTTGTAATCATTAATATAGTTATTAAAGAATTATCTATATTGATAAACAAAATTGAAGTGTCTATTTGTAATGTCAAAATAAACATGTGAAAAATCAGGGGGAGTAATTCAGACAAAAAAAAAATGCAATTTTTAGAATTGTTGTCTGTCTGGGTGTTCCGGCTAATTTCTGAAACAGCTGTACCTATTTTAGCAGGACTTTCACTGGCAGATAGCTGATGTGATAAGGAGTTATTTATGCTAATATTTCAGGGAAAAAAAATCCCCGCAGCCGAAGTCGCGCGATAGCTATTCATCTATAATAAGTTATAGTACAAACAAAACTCGCCTCTTTGCTTCAATAACGTACAGAATTCTACGAATCTTTGTTTTTTGTTTGATACAACATGATATACCTTATTTTTGATGATACAATCGCCCTTTCCCGTTCTTGTAAAAAAACGTGGTATCTTTTATAATACATTTAGATTGACAGTAAAAAATTTTAGTCTTGTAGTTATAAATAAAAGTTATTATTATACTTAAAAGAAATAACATAAGTTTACTATAAATAAATAAAAAATGACTTCAAATCGTTCTAACCGAGGGTTCGTTCCCAAACCCTAATCCATTGCCTTAGGTACCACCCTTTCAGTCTCGCGAGAACTTTATCAGAAGCGTAAATACTTCTTGATTTGACTGTGGTCTCTGATTCCAGGGTCTGATCCTCGAAAACCAGGAACATCGTCCCCATAGTAACATAGAAACGTATCTCGATTTGTCCAATTTGAGGTTATTAGTTAGACATATACATATCTTACATACATTTCTGTCTTAGATATATTTCTGTGTTTGTTTGTGTTATACGCATAATATAGATTCGTCAACCCCCTTTTTTCAATAAAATATCATTTAGATACGTATTTTTACAGGACCTGTTTGTTTAACAAAGGTTGGTAGTTACAAAAGCGCACTTGCATACTTAACTTGAAATTAACAAAACTCGAGGTACGATATGTACCCATTACCAAGGGTCGCACATTTGCGGTATCTGCGTACGTCTCGTCACAGCAGCGGACAACGCACTATTGGCTAGCGCAACGCCGGAGCGCACATATTAACAGTTCGCCCTCTATTTCGCTCGCACATCGTCCGTCCCGCTCACACACTGTACTATATATCGTACCAGCTTGACGATTTGTTAATATTTGTACTTAAGGTTATCGTTTCCAAAGTCATTTAAGCTCTACTTCTAGCTCCTTCAAATATAATTTAGTATACTTAATAAGTTTTCAATTACTCACTTTATATGTTTTGATTGAACAATTAGAGCACGGCGGGAGCATTACATTGATTATAACTTTACCTTTCATGTTACTTTTTAAAAAGTCAGGCAATGTGACTCTTGTCGTTTTAAATACACCTTGGCCTAAAAATAAACAATATGTTTAAGAGCGTATATTCTTCGAAGCCATAATAAACACAAAAAATTATATATGTTTTGAAGTAGATCATACTCACCAATAGTTAACATTGCCCCAACAGTTTCAAAAAGTAAAAAGACGTCTGATTGAAACGAGTTGTTAGCATATTTTAAACATAAATTACCAGCAATGGTTCCAATCTAAAACATTTTAATAATGATTAGAAACAATATCATAACGCCTAAAGATTCTGGATATTATGATGCCATCAAATTTAAAATGTAACAAAAGTTGAAATTTTATTATAGACTTAAAATAGTCTTGGTGAATATAGTAAAAAACATTCTAGTTAATTATTTACATAATATTTTTAATTGAGTTAATATATAATATTGGATACTTACATTTCGAACGGGAATATGAGCAACTAAATCCATATGATGGTAAAATTGCTTCAAGTATGAGAATTCTTCACGCTGCGTTGAAAGTTCGACAAAAAGATCCATCATTTCAGTAAGTGGCATACCAGCTCCAAGAATGAGATTTACGTCAATCTTATAACCTTTTAACTCAGGTACACTGAAGATGTCTATTACATTTGGTGGGTAGTCTTTCACATGATAAACGCCTATAATATAGAAAATCTTAGCTTTATATCTGTATAAAATCGCATATTTCAAATAAACCTTTACTTAAATAATTCTTTCAAGAAGTGATTTCTTAACACAATGTATCTTAAAATTCCATATGGTGCAAGATGGTTTACAGTATTATCTATGGATTACACATCACAAATTTGTATTTTATTCAAATACAAGTGTAAACGACACTTCGTTCGCATTGCCATTTCTTTTAAACAGCTCTCCCCTCCTGACGAACAAGTCGGTCAGAGTATTTTTTCTGTGTAGGGTATTTTAAACTTTCATTATTTTCTTTTCTTTATTTGTTACTCTATTAATTGTTTTTGTTTTTGTTTTTTTTTACTTTTTTATTTTTTATTTTAACTTTAACTATTACGATTATCCTATTTCTACAGTTATCCTATTATATGTTTTATATACTCTCTATATATTACAATTATTTATTACGAACGGACATCAATGGTTTTTATATATTATACATTAAACATTCTATAAAATAATCAGGGTAGGTAGCATATCTTACCTTGGCCAGTATTTCCAGCGATTAATTTATAATTTCCGTAATTCATAGCTTTGTAAACATCTTGTAAACTAAAAACTTTATACCATTTATGGTCTCCACAGTCGACAACTATCATTTTATTGTCATCTAGCATAGTAAAATCATCTTCCAAACTATGCTGTCGACAAATATCAAACCTTCCACTTTTGTTAATTTTATGAGGACATTTTTCTTTACATTTTACTCCACAAGAATTGAGAATAGCTAAATCTTCAAGATCAAGTAATTTATCTAAAAACTTTTTATCAGCGTCTTTTGCGAATGTTTTGAATGCATCTGCAATTGACCTATATCCTGTGCATCTGCATATATTACTAGCAAACGAGTTTTCAACCTCTACTTTTGTTAGATCCTTGGTTTGTGATTTGTAAAGGCTGAAAAATACTGTTATCTGCTTTCAAATTTCATTTGTGGAAGTACAGTTTCTGAAAATGTTAGCTGTGACACACAGAAAGACGGATCATAACTATTACATAATGGTTCCGTTTATGCCAAAATGACTACGGTAACTTAAAAAGATATTTTATTATAGATTTTTTAAGCACCTCTTTGAGATTTATATATCGCCATTTTTATGTGGACATAAGCATACTGTTAATACAATCTCAACATTTCTACAGGTTAGGATGTCAAGACTATTTTTTATCTAATTTTTAACCGACTCCACAGAGAAGGGGGGTTTCAATTTTCCTGTGACGTGTCTTTTACGTTGGTTACTCGATTTTTCCGACAATTGTGAACCGATTTTCAAACTTTCTTTTAATCGAAAGGATTATACTCCCAAATTTGTCTCATTGTCACCATGTCAGAATCTGATGAATGGATCTCAAGGAAATCGAGAGAGATCGTTGACATTTTTATTTTATATATTTTTACTGCCAAACTGGCAAGTAGGCAGATGGTTCACCTAATGGAAAGTACTCGTAGTTACCGTCGCCTACAAACGTTTTTAATATTAAAGACGTAGCAAATGCGTTGTCAGCAGGATATAAAGGATGGGATAAAAGAGATCAATAAGTAAGAATGTAAATGATAATGAAAAAGTGGATGAAATAGCAGACTGGGATAGGGAAAGTGGGTCATTGGAACTCCTAATCGTCGTGAGAAACACCATTAGCTAAAGGCTAGCCATGTCACGCTATTAATTTGACATTCCTAATAGACATCATTCATTACCTGTACATATTCATGATCATTCCTGGAGTACAATAACCACACTGGGTGCCATTAAATTTGGCAAGTCTGCTTTGTATGTCGTGGTAGCCAAGGATTCTGTTGCCGACGCCTTCAACAGTCGTGATCTCCCATCCATGGCAGGACAGAACCGACACAAGACACTGTTAATAACAAATGGAAGTGCTATGAAAAATTTAAAAATACTTAAACTTTGATTGCTTGAATATTGAACTTTAATTGCTTGAATATTTAAACTGTCATGACCGATAGAAAAATACAAAGAAATGGTAGTTGTTTATAAAAAGCCGTAATATCTCAATGCTCCTAGAATACTCTGCGATAAATTAGTAGTTCTTTCTTGTATTTATAGAAAATCCCAATTAAACCTTTCAATCGTCTTGTTATTAAAATATATTGTTTAAACTTGAATCTGAATGAAATTCTGTAAATGTACAGTTTTATAACACAAATTTTAAATTTAATATTTAATTTACCAAAAAAATTAATTTAAATTAATTTAATTTAATTAAATTTTTATTCGAAATTAATTTCTGAATTACTAATTAATTTACATGAAATTCTTTACTTAATCTTAATTTATTTATACATATATTAAAATTAAATTATGTCAAAACTTTGTCGTGGTACGAGTTTTACAAACACAAAGTAAGCAAAATAAGTCCAAACGCGTGAAGGTAATAAACTGCGATTTATGGCAGGCAGGTGAGCATTCACTTTTTGTCGGTAAGTAACAGTACATTATTTTTTTATATGTAATCATTATAATATAGCTAAATTGTAAACTCATCAGAGTTTACAATTTAGCTATCTAGTCAGATTATAAATTTGCGATTCTTACAATATTTCGCTGACTATTCATCATTATTATTCACAAATTACTTTATATGCGGTTCCATTCTCAGAACGTCATCTGTTCAATATGCCGTTCTATTCTTAAATGACTCGCCACTGTCGTTTGCTATGCTACTATCTTGGCGGTTGGTTAACGTCTGACTGAGTGCCAACTTCACCTACACCAGGGGTCGGCAACCTTTTGAGCCGGAAGAGTAAAAAATACAATTTACGAAATTTCAAAGCTTTTAAAGAGCCACTATTTTTTTCTTGCTAACAATAAATATTACTTGCATAAATTAAGTGTTTGAAAATAACAAACAAATCTATTTATTCATATATAAGTAGTGTTTTTCACAACAAAAAGATAATATTTATGTGACATTATTAGATAATTACTTATTATTAAATAAAAAAATTAAAACAATTAACTTATTAACTTACAAGACTAACTTGTGCTTCAATAACAAACAATTGGGCAAACAAACTCAATGGAAACCATGACTTTTTTACATATCGACAGCTTCATAACATATAGGGGTATACGCAAAAATGCAATTTTTTGTTTACAAAAAATATGCATATTACAATTTAGGAGGTCTTACCAGTATGCAAGTGTACCTGAGAAGAAGGGTATTCCGAATTTCAGCCTTATACGATCAACCAGTTTTGTTTTATTCACAATCATGTGCATTGTGTAAAATTGCACTTTTGTCTGTACGCCCATTTGGTATGAAGCCTTCGATGTATAACTAAAGAGCCGCAGCTCTACACCCAAAGAGCCACACCTCTACACCCAAAGAGCCACACGTGGCTCGAGAGCCGCAGGTTGCCGACCCCTGACCTACACCATAGATAGTGTGAGCGGAGAGAAAGTATTCATAATATAATCGCGCATATATACTTCAATTTGTCTTGTATATTTTTGAAGCTTACGGAATTAACAGCGAAAGTCTTCATTGTGTTGGCGGGTGGCATAGCTGCTTTTACGGAGACGATACACACTCCGCACCCGCCTTCGTGGCACATGGCCTTCGTGCCTCGAAGGTCTAGCACATTTCTGATGTACTCGTTCAAGGACACATCGGGACCGAACTCGCCTTTCACTGGAAAATAATTGATAATTTACAACATCTATAGGCTCATTATAAATATACCGTCAAAAATATTATCCATACTTTAAAATTATGATAAATTTTGTAATTTGCCTACAAATTATTCAAAGAATGAAAACAATATAAAAATAGTCATTTCAATTACACAAATTGTAATTACTAAATTGTTTAATTCGTGTATTTAGTCTGGTTAAAATTTAGTCGATAGATATAACTTTTAACTGATGACCTTATAAGTCTTCGACAGCACAATCCAGCCGTTGTTGTTCAGTTGTTTACTGTTTGACAGTTCAAAGTTATGTCGATATCTTAGGTATATAAATTAATTAAAGCTAATTATAGAAAATTTTCGAATATAAAAACAGAATAACAATCAAATTATATTTTAATATGCATTAGTAATTAGTGTGGTTGATACAAAAAATCACTGGTTTTAACAAGTATATTGAATTTTAATTATGCTTCTTAATTAAACATACGTCCTTGTTATTGTCCTTGATCTTTTTATTGTGTGCTGGCCGAAAATTCATTAACATGTAAAATGCAATTGCTTTGGGATAATTGAACAGTATCAAATACCTGTTCTTAGGACTACTCTTAAGTAAATCTCGAGCTATCAGGATGCCTTCAAGATCTGTCCCTCTAGACAAGTGGAATTAGCGCAAAACGAATAGAGTGAACATGAACATGGGAATGACATATCAAAGCTGATTTACATTGATCTAGATACTGACTTCAAATTCGAAGGAAGCCAATGCTGGCTTTATACTTAGGGTTGCCAACCGTACTCTAAAATAAAATATTGTATTCTTTAGACAGTTGCAAGACTCATTTCCAATCATTAAAAAATTTAAGCTTGCCCTGTCTGTAGGTATATATACGAGATTACATTGTTCGCTTAAATAAACCCCCATCTATTTCAAATAAAACCTCCACTACATGAAAATTTGAGAAAAAGAGGTTCAAATGTGACGAAATGGCACCTGCAATATTTAATAAACTACCAAAACCGTTAAAAATGAAACCAATCAATATACTTAAAATAAGATTAAAGTAATTATTAATAGACAAATCATATTGTTTCAGAAACGAATTCCTTAATGACAAATTTGAAACATAATATCAATACATAATTAATAATCATTTTTTAATAAAAGACATTAAATAATTGACATACACAGATTGAAATAATAATTTTTAAAAACAGACATGTATATAATTAATAAATAAAGGTAATTAATATTATTCAAGTTGGATAAAAGGAACTTGATAAAATAAAAAGAAACTAATTAATTAAATAATGACGATTAAGATCCTGCTTACTTGCACACCATTGAAACTGGTAAAATATACTGAACCATGTATCTCTAGGAATAACACCTCTACACAACTACATTTACCGAAGTCGCGGAAGGCCACGACACACCTTCCATGATCAAATTGATCGTGTACTAGCAGAAGGTGATGTCAGGAGCCTTAAGAACAGACGAGCGTGCATGACAAAAGCTATGAATGTCAAAGAAGCAAGTGAGGTGTGTAAGAATAAGCCTGAATGGCGCTCTGTTGTTCGTGCCTACCCCGCAAGGGACCTGGCGTGAAGTTATGTATGTATTTCTCGCGCATTTGATTGTATTAACACGGATTTACTTTTGTCTAAACTTAGTTACTATGGATTTGACTCGAAAGCATTACATTGGTTTCACAGTTATTTAACTAATCGTTACCAGTATGTGAAGCTCAATCATAGTAATGGCTCGGTCAAGGTATCTGAGAAGTTATGTGTCAAAAGGGAAGTACCTCAAGGGTCTATCTTGGGCCCAATATTGTTTATATAATACTCGGCTGATATAGCAATGCATATAAACCATTCTAAGTTTCATTTTTACGCCGACAATATCCAAATATATATTTCTTTAAAGCCTTCTGAAATAGATGAAGCCATAACCAAGATTAATGAAGATCTTTCGCGAGTTGCTGTTTGGTCCAAAAACAACTCCTTACTTTTAAATCCAGCAAAAACAAAATACATTGTTTTTGGTAGTAAGCATCAACTTGCCGTTCTTAATCCTTCACAAAGTGTTATGCTGACGGATAAGCCAATAGAAAGGGTCTATGAGGCACGTAATCTAGGCTTATCTGTAGATTGTGACTTGAGATACGAAAAGTATATAGCTAACTGTGTAAGAAACTGCTTTTATAAGTAGAAAATTTTATATAAAATAAAGCCGTACTTAAATGAAGCTCTGCGGATTCAACTAGTTGAGTCCTTAGTGTTATCTCGTCTAAACTATGCTGACGTAGTTATTGGTCCTCGTCTGCTGGACAGAACTCAGCGCCTTATCCAAAGAGTTCAGAATGCTTGTGCGCGGTTCTGCTTTAAAATCCCGTTAAGGGCTCATGTGACACCTTACTTAAATAAAAATTCAATGTTAAAGATGAAGCATCGTCGCAAGCTTCATTTAGCATGTCTGCTTTTTGGAGTTGTAAAGCACAAGTCTCCTTCCTATTTATACTAGAAGTTCTCTTGGGCTTCTAGCAGAAGAAAAATAGGAACGCGGCAATGTTCATGTTCATGTTTAGTGTGAATTTTATTAATCTTAATGAAACTGCATTACACTATATATTTTGTTGTTGTTATGTGTTGTATTGTTCACCGTAACTTCACTTTATGGTCCCAGACGGAAGAACAGCGCTAGTCCTTGTTGGCTAGCATTATTCTGAGGCTGGGTCCAATTTAGGACTTATTTTGTTTCTTTCTCTATTTATATTAACTTAGTTTTTTGTTTGTTCTAAATAAAATATTTTCTTTACAACTACATTTACGCTAGAATCAATATTTCATTTAATTTAGTATATAGATGTACTTTAACTATCTATCTATATCATTTTTCTATCTGTACTATAATGAATCTGTAAATGGTTCGAGTTTGTACAAAGTGTTTAAAAATGTCATAAAAATCAGAGAGAGAGAGGGCAAAATAATTCGGGCCAAGAAGTTTCATAAATACAATTTTCAAGATTTTTGTTGTACAAACCGCTTCATTTTTATTAGTAGTTTTAATATTAATTAGCATTAAATACTGTAATTTCATTCGTATTTGCTAAATTAGCGATAGTTTTCGTTCGGGTTAGAATAGTATTTTTTTTTGTCGCGTGAGCCAGTGAGGGTAGAAATTGGGGCGAGAGTGACTCGCTGCGCTCGTCGTGTACGGACATAGTTCGAAGTCGTTCGTTGTTGAATTCACCTCACAATAGACTCGTTTCGTATTTTGTGTAAAATATTCGCCATTGTCGCCAACCAGTGCACCAGTCACTTGCTGCATCATCATCACGAGTGTTGTGAAATTACTCGTTTTAAACAAAATTGTATTCACGAAGAAAGGAGTCGGCGCCGACCATTGGACTCGAATCCGATCTTTGCAAAGTGAGTTTGTGTTACTTTCTGTTATAGCTCGCGTGAAAACTACTGAACGGATTTCAATCAAATTCGACACAGACCTAGCTTATATCAATTATCAGCTAGTAAAATACTAGCTGATATGAGCTAGGTCTTGGTATTGGTATTGGTACTGATATTGTCATTGATGATAGTATTACGAGTTGCAGGACTCGAATTAAAATGCTGTTGGAATTATTATAGAATTTATTAGAACTATACAAATAACACAGGTACAACTATAACTGAACACAACCAGTGCAAACGTAATGCGCGATTCAAAAACACGCGTAAAGTCCGTCACTATATAGATTATCGAATGTACACACGTCTTGCCACGCTTGTGGTTATCGCTTGACTGCCTCACCCCTCCGTTGGGGCATTGCTTTATACTGTACATATACAATATGTCTGTAGACTGAATTTCTAAGAAACACACCTGGCTAATGACTACCATAACGATTTCAATACACAATGGACTATTTTTGAAGATTTCCTGTTCTTAATTGGGGAATTAGGGATGGGTATATATTGAACACAACCCCACCCGCGGAGACTGCCTGATTGCGTCTCCAAATGGTATTAGTTCAAACACTGACGGCGGGTAATAAATGTGCTTTGTATACAAATAGGCAGGTGGCCCAATTGTTACAATAGTAAATATCTATCTTATCACATTAATGTTAATTAAATAATAATTTAGTGAAAAGTAGTTTATAATTATAATAATTTTATTGTTATGTTGAAACATTATGGTTATTTTTTTTATTATAATTTATGCTGCGATTTTCCGGAAATGCTGTAAGAAAAGTTGAGGCGTAAGACGCATGAATTATATATGGTTCGCATAGTTTTAATAATTTGGACACCAGGGAACGATTTCCCAGGAACGTAAAAGTACTATTTTCATCCCTGTGATCAGGCAAATCCAAGCGTACTTTCAAAGTATGAGAAATAAAAACATTATTTATTTAATACAAATTGAAAATCAAACACAAACCTTCATGCTGAGTTCCATTCACTCTAAATACGATTTTGGACATCGTTACTTTCAAGAACAGACAACTGAAAGGATACAATTAAACACTCTTTATTTTACACCAACATTACAGAGAAAAATATACAATAAAATTACATACTAAAAAGTAGTATAATGGCAGCCTTTTTGCTAAAAGCAATCTCTTCTAGGCAACCTTTGGATGGACAAGATCTAATTGCACCAACGCTTGGTGTGCAGTTGAAATAGATACTAATATAATAATAAAATTATTATTATACATACGTTTATTAGTAAAAAAAATCGGCCTAGTGTGTGTTATTACACTGAATTACTAATTACTAAATGTTCGCCAGTTTTCAAATTGATTGATTTAATAATATTTTCTTAAGTTTTCGCGACTTGTACACATAATAAAACTACGTTTTAACGGTTTTAAGCGCGGTAATTTATTTGATTTTGGTTTATCCGACGTTTCGGCCGCTTTTCAGTGGCCGTGGTCACGGAAGACAAAGATGACATTTGTCAAACGTGTATTGTCAAAGTTTTTATTCAGCCTACCGCCAACTGGTTCATTTTAATTATTTAGTTTTAAATTTTGTTTATGGATATTATTTACTCTATGGGACCCTAATCTAATTTACCACCGCTTCACAACATGTTGTGGCTTGAAGAGAAGAAGCGGCGCAAGAAACTCTTCAGCAAACATGCCTAGTTCAATTTTTTTTTATATAATATTAAAATGAGTGGAAGGAAAAAATAAAAGAAATTATAATTCAAGTTGGTTTGTTTCGTTGCACGCAGAAAGAGCTCACAGTGTCTTGAGGTCTGGCAGTTGGTTTTTGCTGGGTTTGGGTCTTAATAGTTTTGATGATTGGATCCCAAACAGGTGGTACCTGCCAACCATCTTCTCTATTGAAATTTGGGTGTTTTTTGATTTCAATAGCCTGTCATGTCTGCCTGATGACAAATGTCATCTTTGTCTTCCGTGACCACGGCCACTGAAAAGCGGCCGAAACGTCGGATAAACCAAAATCAAATAAATTACCGCGCTTAAAACCGTTAAAACGTAGTTTTATTATGATTGATTTAATGTTCCGCGTGTTTATGATACATTTTAAACTAAGTCACTCCTCCCTGTCCTCTGATTTTCCCATTCAGCGCCTACCAGCGACTTTGCACAGGTCGGTCCATCGGGCTGGAGGGCGTCCGACACTACGTTTACCGAGACGCGCGAAATTTAATACAGTAGGTACAAACAACTATTTGGCAAACGATTGTATACAGGAAACTATGTACCTATCCAAAATATTGGACATACATACAGAAGCGTATTACTATTCCAAACTAATACTTTTTTAATCCTCATTATAGTAAAACTAAAAATGTAGAAAGTTTGGTACTTAATATGGCTGGATAATAATAATAATCCCCAAGCTGAGCAAACTGCTCTTGTATTGTGGGTTAAATGGACCAATCTGCTACAGATTCTTGACACGAGTACAGTTAATAACTGAAAGTTGGTTTCTCAAATTTACCACGTTAAGAATCGAACCTGGAGCCTCTGCGCTGCAGTGATATAGGCCGGCTGAGGTTTAACCCACTTAACCACAAAGGTTATCCAATGCCAAACAAAGTACACAAAATCTCTCTAAATACTAAACTTAGTATGAAACTAGAGTTAAATAAAAAAGTTAGTTCAGAATAAACTTACCTGTATAAATATTTTAAATGATACACTCAAGTATGCATTCCGTAATAAGCAACGGTTTCTTAATCACACGTGTGCAACGGACTATGTTTCCATTGACATTAATCGTATAGCTTGTAAAAATATAGCAAGCTCCTTTATACAGATGTGCACTTAATATCCAACGCAAAATGGAATGAAATATATTTTATTTATTCAACTACCTTTTCTCTTGAGTTTTTGTTATTACTCGATCCACTTTTTGTTAATATTATGTTGATAAAATGACTTGTTTACCTTTTTAACCGACTTCAAAAAAAGGAGGAGGTTCTCAATTCGTCGGGATCTTTTTTTGTTTTTTTTTTGTTGCTTTTTATGTACAAACGTACATATCGTCTCGCCTGTTTCCCATAGTGGTTTAGTTTTTTAGCTGTACTTTTATTATTCTTATAAACATCAGGAGATATGAATCAAGCAATACCAATCTAGCTCTTTTATATATTAAATCATTGTTTAGATACCGGTATCTAAACAATGATATAAAAGAGGTAGAAACGTTAGTAGCACGCCGATAGCGAACAGCACAAGAGGACACAAATGTGTGTTCTATTTAACCGACTTCGAAAAAAGGAGGAGGTTCTCAATTCATCGGGATTTTTTTTGTTGCTTTTTTATGTATGTTCGGCGATTACTCCGTGATTTATGATCAGATTTACGTGATTCTTTTTTTTTCGACGCGGAATAGCTTCTAATTGGTTCCCTAAAAATTTTACATAGTTTGGCCGAGTAGTTTTCATTTTATGAACATTTTTCATGAAAATAATTTTCACTCCGTTCCATATGTACACCGATTACTCTGAGATTTATGATTCCATTTACATGATTCTTTTTTTGTTCGACGCGGAATAGCTACCATGTGGTCCCCTAAAAATTTGACATAGTTTGGCCTAGTAGTTTTCATTTTACGTACATTTTTTGTTCCCAGTTTTTGGAACCTATATTTTTAAAGAAGCGCGGCACCATTCGTATGTCCTCCCATACATAGCTAGACACTAACAAGTAACAAATAAAAAATAAAACTTCGTTTAAAAAAACCGACTTCAAAAACGAAAAAACTAAAATGTATAAAATAACTTATTTCTAAAGCTATTATTATTATATATATAATAATAATAGCTTTAGAAATAAGTTATTATCTAAAACTTTTAGACTTTTTTTAAACTAATTATATATATTATCTAAAACATCTTGAAGTCGGTGCAAAGTAAAACATAAAAATTACTATATTTTGAAAATTACTAAGCACCGACTTTAAGATGTCTTAGATAATATATATTAATAATAATAGCTTTAGAAATAAGTTATTTTATACATTTTAGTTGATTACTTTTTGAAGTCCGTTTTTTTTAAATACACGAACACATTAAACGTTTTATTTTTTTCATTGCAAGACTAGTCTAACGTGATCAAATAGGCACAATACACTTTTCCACTGCCTAGTGCCTGTGACGATGGTGAGGACTGTTTTCGTTGCAGAATGGAGGGTGCAGGCGTGTTTGTCTCGTTCCCGCTCGCTCATTCACTGTATTTGTATTGTAGCCTGCGAGGTTAGAATGTATGTAACGAGCACGATACGATTTTTGGCATCGATTGATTGTGATTAGCACACGATGTTCTCGCAACCAATCATAGCCAAACAACGCTAAGCGTTCGTGTCGTAGAACCTATAGACACCGCTATAGCGTGTCGCAGAAAAGGACAAAAAAATCGAAATGTGTGCTGGGACACATATTAGAAGTGAAACTTCAACGGACAAGTGGAAAAATGAACCGCAACGGACAAGTGGAAAAACGCATCGCAACGTACAAGTCGAAAAACTTCAACTGACAGGTGACAAAATAACTCGCAAAAAAGTTTTAACTTCAAGTTTTACGGGCAGATTGTTAATGTACTTGTCCAATTTGAAAACCTGCCCGTAAAACTTCGATTTAAAATTTTGTTGCGATTCATTTTGTCACTTGTCAGTTGAAGTTTTTCCACTTGTACGTTGCGATGCGTTTTTTCACTTGTCCGTTGCGATTCTTTTTTCCACTTATCCGTTGCCATTCACGCATGTTTGTATTGTTTCTTGATATCGGCTTTAATCAAATTATGAATAGTAAAAATAGTTTCCTTTGACTTTTTAAAATATATTTGAAACATTTTTGGTGAAAGGTCTTCGTAAAGATTAAATTCACCGCGGTTTTTCTTAAATTTTATATGATTTTCTACCCAGATTTTTCGACACTTAGAATGTGCGGCAGAAATTTTTAAGTCGTATTCAAAGTCAGAATTATCATCTTCTGATGAGCTATCTAATAAATCTAATAGTAAGGCTGTGTTATTCATATTATATCACCCTGTAAATATATTCAGTGGAGAAATATAAGTGTAACCCCTAGTCAAACCTTTGATAGAATGACTCGAATGGATATATTATAGCATCTTAACCGTGTGTGATACCTTAAGATGCTATAATATTTTATATCCAGGCATCTTAACATGAAATATTATAGCATCTTCGCCGTGTGTGACGCCCTTTAGGTATTAAAATATTAACGTACTTTTGGGTATCAGGAGAGTTTGTTGCTGACATGGTCTTGACATATTTTCGTTTTCAGAAGTTGACCTAATGTTTTCCAAAAAACATAATTCAGTTACTTGTAAATTTATTAATTCCCTTGAATTCGTTATATCTTGCCTGCATTGATCTGGAATTAAGGGATTGTAAATTATTTACGACAATGTAATCTTAACTTTTGATTATTTAAGTAACTAATGAAAAATAACATGTAAATAATTATTATTGAAGATAACAATAAATAATAAGCCTAAGTTACAATATCAATTAATATTACCTGCCAGGAAAAGTGAAGGTACAGCATTGCGTGTCAGTCGTCCTTTGACGGAGTGATATTTTGGCTCAAAATAGCAATGGCACTTTCTATATCTTTGATGAACTGTGCTATCATCCAAGCACGTCACATTTTCTCCAGCAAAAAGTGTCCATTTCTTAAACCTCTCTAAATCGTTATTTGGGTTTGGAAACATGTGTAAAACAACATCACCTTCTGAAAATTAGAACAACAATACATCTAACTCGGAAAACCAATATATGACTTATTTAATATTAATAATACTGTAATCTTCCTATAGCATGCATTACTTTATTTTATAATTTAAGGTACATATTGTTATAATTTTCACGTGTTAATGATAAAGAAAAATATCATCATGAAGTTCATAGAGATAACCGATGTCTCAATTTGGACAATTGTGGCGGGTATACTGTTCATTCAAATGGGAGGACCGAATTCAGTAATGGGACGTTTATGAGCTGTTCTTATTACTTATTTTTTGTACGTTTCGTCTAACGCCTATCTCATGTCCCTCCCTGTCGCTAACTTATAAATATCCTTTATGCCCAAGCAACACCAGCATTATTGTTAAAGATTTAGGCTGTGACCGAATACGTCTTATAAAGGGTTAAACAATAAAGCCGTTATTTAACGCATAGCCATATTGTGTAATACATAAGCTATCTGTCAATATTCAACGACATTAATAATGTTACATCTCAAATAACGCCTTAAGGGCATCACACACGCCGAAAATGCTATAATATTTCATCTTAAGATAGAATATCGCTCACTATACAATTTGTATGAACTATCACACACGGTTAAGATGATATATATTTTCATATTAAGTATCTTAAGATGCCGAGATATGCGAAATATGTCTTAATATTTTGCTTGCTATATAGCTTGCTATATATTTTGTATCTTAAGATACAAAATATATAGCAAGCTCCATTATACAGAGTGTGCATTTAATATCCAACGCAAAATGGAATG
The DNA here is from genome assembly GCA_949752895.1 of Dendrolimus pini. Lineage (NCBI taxonomy): Eukaryota > Metazoa > Arthropoda > Insecta > Lepidoptera > Lasiocampidae > Dendrolimus > Dendrolimus pini. The sequence continues at coordinate 17,862,972 of OX457135.1, forward strand.
AAATATATTTTATTTATTCAACTACCTTTTCTCTCGAGTTTTTGTTATTACTCGATGTACTTTTTGTTAATATTATGTTGATAAAATGACTTGTTTACCTTTTTATGTACAAACGTACATATCGTCTCGCCTGTTTCCCATAGTGGTTTAGTTTTTTTAGCTGTATTTTTATTCTTATAAACATCAGGAGATATGAATAAAGCAATACCAATCTACCTCTTTTATATATTAAATCATTGTTTAGATACCGATATCTAAAAAATGATATAAAATATAAAAGAGGTAGAAACGTTAGTAGCACGCCGATAGCGAACAGCAAAAGAGGACACAAATGTGTGTTCTTTTTAACAGACTTGGAAAAAAGGAGGAGGTTCTCAATGCGTCGGGATTTTTTTGTGTATGTTCGCCGATTACTCCGTGATTTATAATTATATTTACGTGATTCTTTTTTTGTTCGACGCGGAATAGCTTTTAATTGGTCCCCTAAAAATTTTACATAGTTTGGCCCAGCAGTTTTCATTTTACGTACATTTTTTTGTTCCCGTTTCTTGGGACCTATATTTTTTAAGAAGCGCGGCACCATTCGTAAGTTCACCCATACATAGCTAGACACTAAAAAGTAACAAATAAAAAATAAAAACTTCGTTTAAAAAAACCGACTTCAAAAACTAAAAAACTAAAATGTACAAAATAACTTATTTCTAAAGCTATTATTATTAATATATATTATCTAAAACATCTTGAAGTCGGTGCAAAGTAAAACATAATAAAATTAAAATATTTTGAAAATTACTAAGCACCAACTTTAAGATGTTTTAGATTATCTATATTAATAATAATAGCTTTAGAAATAAGTTATTTTATACATTTTAGTTTTTTACTTTTTGAAGTCGGTTTTTTTAAACGAAGTTTTTATTTTTTTCATTGCAAGACTAGTCTAACGTGATCAATTTCACTTTTCCACTGCCTAGTGCCTGTGACGATGGTGAGGACTGTTTTCGTTGCAGAATGGAGGGTGCAGGCGTGTTTGTCTCGTTCCCGCTCGCTCATTCACTGTATTTGTATTGTAGCCTGCGAGGTTAGAATGTATGTAACGAGCACGATACGATTTTTGGCATCGATTGATTGTGATTAGCACACGATGTTCTCGCAACCAATCATAGCCAAACAACGCTAAGCGTTCGTGTCGTAGAACCTATAGACACCGCTATAGCGGTCGCAGAAAAGGACAAAAAAGTCGAAATGTGTGCTGGGACACATATTAGAAGTGAAACTTCAACGGACAAGTGGAAAAATGAACCGCAACGGACAAGTGGAAAAACGCATCGCAACGTACAACTGGAAAAACTTCAACTGACAAGTGACAAAATGAATCGCAACAAAATTTTAACTCGAAGTTTTACGGGCAGGTTTTCAAATTGGACAAGTACATTAACAATCTGCCCGTAAAACTTGAAGTTAAAACTTTAAAAGTTAAAACAGGCTTCTTCGAGTCTACCTCTTGATATAAAACTATGTACAAGGGAAGACTATTCTATATGGAAATTTAAAATGAGGAACCTGTTACTACACGAGGACCTTTGGGAAACTGTAGAAGGATACCCAGAAGGTAACAATGGTGTCCTCATCGTGCCCTAAAATGTAAAACACCTTATGAGAAAATATGGTATGGTCATAAACCTAACTTAAATAATTTAAGAGTGTTTGGCTGTAGAGCTCTGGTCCAAATTCCTTCTTGTAATAAAAAGAAGTTGGATAGTAAAGCTGAAGAGCAGATTTTCGTCGGATATACTCAAGAGGTAAATACCTACTTATTATTTTCGCAATGTTCATTGCCCGAGAAAATTAATTAAGTCTCGTGATGTTTATTTTTTTGAATCCTGCTTTACTGATTTAAAGAAAATGGAAACTAAATCAGATTTTTCTGCAGATCTACCTATTCCTTTTAACATCACTACAGAGCAAGTTCCTCATGTAATAGAAACTGTAGAAATTGAGCAGTTGGAAGAGGCTGAAAATGATGATCAGGTAGAAGTTTCAGAAAATGGAAATATTCAGGTCCCAGAGATGACTGTAGTGAAACCACTTGCTGAGTCGAGATATCCAGCTAGGGTAAGAAAACCACCCGATTTCCTAACTTATCAAGCTAGTCACTCCTTACAAGCATATAATGAACCCGGCAACTATATAGAAGCCGTTCGTTCCAAAGATGCTGATAAGTGGAAACAAGCGATGTTAGATGAATACAAGTCTCTTCAGAAGTTAAAGACTTGGAAGTTGGTGAATAGACTTAACAAAAGGGCTATACCCTGTAAATGGGTGTATAAAATTAAAACGGATGCTCTTGGCAATATAATAAAGTACAAGGCAAGGTTAGTGGCAAAAGGTTATAGTCAAATTGCAGGAACAGACTATGTGGAAACATTTTCTCCAGTAGTCGGAATGTCTTCCTTGAGAACTCTGTTTGCCCTTGCTGCTGAAATGGGTTTGAAAATGCGTCATTTGGACGTAGACACTGCCTTTTTCAACGGTGACCTTGAAGAGGAGGTTTATATGGAACAACCTGAAGGTTTTTCACAGAATGGTGATAGTAAGGTTTGTTTGCTACAAAAGTCTTTATATGGCCTTAAACAAGCACCACGAGTCTGGAATATAAAGTTAAATCAAACTTTATCTTCCTTAGGTTTTACAAAAACTCCGTCAGAACCTTGCGTATATACGAAACTTTTTGATAAAGAATTAGTCATACTTGCTATATATGTAGATGACATTATTGTCTTCTATCAAAGAGAATTGACTTTTGACAATGTAAAGTCGGATTTACAAAAATCTTTCAGTTTAAAAGATTTAGGTAAATTAAATTTTTATTTGGGTATTAATATTACTCAAGAAAATGAGCAAATCCAAATAAGTCAGAAAACTTACATAGAGAAATATTGACTCAATTTGGAATGCTAGACTGCAAACCGATAAGTACGCCACTACAGAACACTAAATTCGATACCAACATTGGTAGTAAAAGTGAATGTGAGTGAGTGTTCTTATCCGAATCAGGAACTTATAGGATTCTTGCTATTCTTTGCCGTCAATACTCGACCCGACATAGCCTTTGCCCCCAGTTTTCTGGGTCAATTTAGTTCCAATTATAATAAAACCCACTGGTTAGCTGCTAAAAGGGTACTACAGTATTTGAAAGGTACTATGAATCACTGTATAACTTACAGAAAGATTGGAAAGCCGTTGTTTGGCTATACAGATGCGGATTGGGCTGATTGTGAGCGCACTAGACGCTCATATACTGGTGTATGCATGTCACTGGCGGCTGGTCCGGTGTCCTGGGAGAGTAAAAAGCAACAGACCGTAGCGCTATCGTCTGCTGAAGCAGAATACATGGCCTTGACTGCAGGAGCAAAAGAGGCATGTTATCTACGAAGATTTATTTACAAAATAACAGGTAAATTGAACGTTGTTGAGAACTTCAGTGATAGTCAGTCCGCGTTAAAGCTTGCTGAGAATCCTGTCCACCACAATCGGACCAAGCACATAGATACACGATTTCATTTTATTCGTGAAAAGGTTGCTGAAAATATTATAAACCTGAACTTTGTACCCACAGAATGTAATGTGGGCTGACATATTAACTAAGCCATTAGGAAAATTTAAGCATCTTGAATGTGTTAGAAACTTAGGTTTGTCTTATTATTATTTTTTGGTTTTGTTGGCCCCAGTGTCTGTTTGTAATCAACAATGTTTATTTTTTAAATCTTTTACACATTGCTGATTATGGGATATGTTGTAATACTGGTTTGTAATATTTGTTCTTTTATTTATACTTATAATAAAATTGTAGAGGTCGAATTTCTGTACAATAAAAAAAATATAAAAACCGTGTCAGGGGGATGTAAGAAGTGAAATAGAACTAATTTAGATTTTTTTAGAATTTTTTGTTTCTCTGTTTGTCTGTTTGTCTGTCTGTTTGTACCGGCTAATCTCAGAAACGACTGGACCGATTTACATGAAATTTTGTATGGTGATAGCTTATATCCCTGGTCAACATATAGGATACTTTTGATCCCGAAAAGTTAAATAGTTCCCGTGGGATAGTTAAAAAGCTTTATTTACTTAGACAGCTTATAACAGAGTAAAAGTAATTTCTCTGCAACGTAACATAATAGAAGCGGATAATTTGACAGGGTGTGGTGTTAGAGAGAGAGTTTTATCTTATATATATAATATATAAAGCAAATAAGTTTGTTTCTTTGTTTGTTTGCTTGAACGCGCTAATCTCAGGAACTACTGGTCTGATTTGAAAAAAAAATAAGTGTTAGATAGCCCATTTATTGATGAAGGTTATAGGCTATAAACCATCACGCTAAGAGCAATAGGAGCGGAGCACCAATGAATAATGTTTCAAAATCGCGGATGTTTTTTAACTTCCTTTCCAGGGTGTTTTTTAACTTCCTTTCCACGCGTACGAAGTCACGGGCAGAAGCTAATCTTATATATAAAAACGAATCGCAAAATGTGTTGGTAAGCGCATAACTTGAGCACGACTTTACCGATTTTGATGAAATATTGTGTGTGTGTTTGAGTGGGTCCCGGGATGGTTTAAATCCACAATTGGAACCGGTAGATGGCGTTGAGATCGTGTTCTAGAATCCTCCTAATCACCGGGAGCGATTTTGGTGATTTTGTTTTTGTGTGTTTGAGTGGGTTCCTGGATGATTTAGATTTGCAATTAGAACCGGTAGGTGGCGCTGAGATCGGGTTCTAGAATCCTCCTAATCACCTGAACCGATTATGGTGATTTTGTTTTTGTATCATGAAACAAAGTCTATTAGGAATTCAGAAAATATGGCGGTACGAAGTTCGCCGGGTCAGCTAGTATTTAAATATTTTTCATAGTATCTAAGCAACCTTTGTTACCTGTCTTTACAAAATAACTCTTCAATAAAACATACTTGAAGAAGACTATATTTTAATTTCAACAATTTGCCCGTCTGGATTGCTTCCATCCCTGGTCTATAGTATGCCGCCATAACAACCTTTGAGTTATGTTTCGCATTAGTAGCGACGTTCTAGTTTCAGTTGACAGAGCAGCAGCGCATTTGTAACGCCTCTGGTCTTTCAAATGTTGCAAATCCATAGACGATGGTAACCGCTTTCCATCAGGTTGGACGTCTCCCTGTTTGCCTGCCAATAAAAAAAGTGTCAAACGTGGCCGAAATCGCGGGCGAATCAAATTAATGTAATCCCTATTGTTACGAGTTGCAGGACTCAAATTAAAATGCCGTTGGAATTATTATAGAATTTATTAGAACTATACAAACACATATAACACAGGTAAAAATATAACTGAACACAACCAGTACAAACGTAATGCACGATTCAATAACACGCGCCAAGTGCGTCACTATATAGATTACCGAATGTACACAAGTCTTGTTTCGCTGGTGATTATCGCTCGACTGCCGATCTCTCCATTCGGGCATTTCTTTATACAGCACATATACAATATGTCTCTCGGCCGCGTGGACTGAATTTCTTAGAATCACACCTGGCTAATGAGTACCATAAAAGATTAAAATATACAATTGGCCTTTTTTCCAATTACAAATTTTAAACACGAAGTAAACAAAAGAAGTCCCAATGCCGAAAGATAATGCAGGTGTGAATTTATTTTTGTCGGCCGTAACACTATTAATACTGGAACATGAGGAATAATTTAACCTAATATAGCAATGTAGATAGTGCAGGTTAGAAAGAAGAAAGAAAGAAAAATATTTAGTGTCGCAAATAAATGAAGAAAAATAAAATACAAAGATTTTTACTAATAATTAGAATGGAATATAATATACTTTATTGTACAAAGATGCTACATTAAATCAAGAACATTAAATACAAGTACAATCGGCGGTCTTATCGCCCATAGCGATTTCTTCCAGACAACCTTTGGATGGAGTATAGGAAGGACAACAAAAGTCGGTAGTTGCTAAACCAGCACTCGGACAATAATATCGTTTATATTATTAGATACAGTTTATGAAATCTATGTACATAAAATTCACGGCAATGAGGCTTAGATAGACAGAACTAAAACAGACATTGTTAATTTCAGTGTCATTGTCAACGTTGTAATTTTCTTTTTTCACGTTTCTATATTTTATTAATGTATCGTTTATTAAAACGTTGACGGTACTGTTTCTTGTACTCGTGCAAATAAAATTCGACTTTAAGATGAGGGACCTTTTCACTCCGCGACTGTATTCATTACTCTGAGGCACTAACCTTGATTCGATAGTATGCTGCGATGACCCTGTAGCCTGTGTCAGCAAATGCCATACTACTAATATGTATAACAAGTCTTATCAACTGTGAATAAATAAAGCCTAATATGGGTATTGCATTTTATAGAGATACTCTCAAAGCAACAGCAGTTCGCACAGCAACATCTGTTCTTTATTTAAAAGGTCAATTAAGTAAAAAAAGTTCAGAGTTCTTTTTTCTTTTTTAACAACTCTACGGACTCGAGTTCCGTATCCTTTTTTAAACTTAATTCCTAGATTTAATTTTTAGAATTTAACACGCAGTCCAGAATCAGAATTTAACCGCTTTCCATTAGGTGGGCCGTCTGCATGTCTGCTGAATTCATGTAATAAAAAAAATGTATTCAAATGTTTTTATTTAGCTGTAGGTTTTCCTTAAATAAGTAAATAATGTATGTAGGTAGCCAATTATCTTTCAATAAATAATGAATTGCGTCTTAAAATATTTTGACCTTGTTTATAATTGTGCAAACTTTTTATATTTATTTTAGATATTAAGTTTTAAATATATTGTATGTATATTTATAGTAAGTAGCAAATGATGTCCCTCCTGGCTGAAGTTGTTTGTGGTGGTTTTTTATTTTATTGCTTAAGAGGGTGGGGGGGGGGGGGTTCGACGAAGTTTGACAAGGGGTGGGAAGGGTCCTTTATTTCGTGACGCCAAATTTCAAAAACTAATCTAATCTTTAAAAAACGAAATATGAACTATTCACGAAAAACTCCTAAAAAAATCTGACTATCTGTACACGCATAGTGTTTAAATTATTAAAAATCATTAAAATGGAAATAAAACTAATTAATTAGTATTATCAAACAAATTAATTATTAATTAAAACCTACTGTTTTAATTTAATAATATCTTGATGGAAAACTGCAAAATATGTGAAATACTATAATGTATCCTGCCAATATTTATATTATGATTAGTATATTCTATACACATTGTGTGCTAACTTTATTTATTGAATAGGTTCGCGTTTGATCTACACTGCGCCTGATGTCAAGTAGAACTGCAGTCTAAGGTAAAGCACGCTTACCTAGAATATGTTTCAGGAAAAACAGACGACGGCAAAGAGTTCCACTGATTAGCGCAGCGTATGTTAAAAGTGACAGCATATCCTTTCGTCTGCTTTGTTGGTATTTCCACCATAAATCGGTGGCGTGAGCTCGTACGTCTTTTTGTCCGGTGATAAAAAGGTGACGGAGGAATTAATTCGTGCAATTCCGTGGTAGGTACATTCGCCTAAATGTATCCTACAGTAACAGTGTTTTTCAACCTGTGGGTCGCGACCCTCAGGGGGTCGCAGAGCCTTTCTCAGGGGGTCGCTGGCAAAAGGGACAAAGCAATTTAAGTTTGTCTCATACTAAGGTACTTTCTAAGCCTGCAGCGTTTTGAGGAGTGTGAAAAAATGAAAAAAAAAATGAAAATATTTTTTCTTAGAAAACACATGCACAATTTGTAAACAGGTGCTGAAATATTCTATTAAGCAAAAATTACTTGTATCAGAAGATCCCGCTCTTCCATACCTTAAATATTGTTTTATTACCTTAAATATTATATATTGTATTTTATTGTATAAAAGTATCTAAAATATTTTAATTCTATAAATGAGAGAATGATGATGAATGATGAGATATTATAGAGTATAGATCGTAATAATGAATTTAGGTAACAAAATAGAGAAAGACATAAATGTAGCCATTTAAATTACTAACTTTTGTCTGTCTATGGCTCGAGGGGGTCGCCAACATTTTTCAACCTCTAAAGGGGTCGCGTATTCAAAAGGTTGAAAAGCAGTGCTAAAGAATACCGACAAACTAGCGAGTTTGCGTCGATGATGTAGGCTCTAAAGCCTACATCATCGAATAGTTGTTGTTATATAGTTGTTGCCTCTCGTCGAATAGTTGGTTATTGCCTATCAGCTTTCTAGCTCTGTTCTCAATTGTCTCGACCGTATTTGGCTGAATCACCCCAAAGACGAGAGTAGTACTCCATGCAAGACTTTACTTGTACTTGGTAAAGATTCAGCATCTGAAGTCGTGTGAAGTACTGCCTCACCTTTGATAAAACCTTTAGCTGTAGAAAACATTTACAATAAAGGGTAAAGTAAATTTAAATAAGATAGATATTTTCATCAAATTAAACCTAATACAATTGAATATGTGTATTTTAATAAATTCTAAATAATTAATATGCGAAAGAGTAATAGCTAAAGTGCCTTATTACCATATTTTAGCAATCATAATAAGGATAATTTTAATTACTCTTTTCAATTATCACGCAATAACATTGTCCATACAAAATAAAGGAGGTTTTGATATTTTGCAACATAACAGGCTTAGGCGTTAGGAGAGACTTCGCTTCTCTCTGCGTATTCTACAGAGTGTATAACGAGGAGTGTTCCGAAGAACTGTTTAGGATGGTGCCTTCATCCTCTTTCTACCATCGCACCGCTCGCCATCGGTTGGTTGTTCATCCCCACTTCCTTGAGCCGGTTCGCCCATGTATGCACCGGTTCTGTAGAACGTTTCTCTTCCGTACCGTGCGGATTTGAAATGAGCGCCCAGCCGAGGTTTTCTCACAGCACTACAACATGGAGTTTTTTAAAAAGACTTTAATAAAATTTCTTCGAGGCCGACAGCGCGTTGGTAACATCTCTGGTGTTCCAAACATTCATAGGAGACGGTAACTTACTTACGGTACTTATTTTCCCTAATATGGCATAAAAAGATAAGACAAGAAAATAATTAGACAAGAAGAAGAAACACTCTGTCTTGGCCTATGACGGAGGAGGTGATAAAAACGAAAAAAATAAACAAAAACACAATGCTATTGTATTAAGGTGTATTTGACTATTTATTGTCTGTGTTGGAAATGTCAAGTTATCAAATACAATTATTACACAACAACCTTATAAAATATTGTTTAATAAGTCATTTACGTTATAAAATCTTTTTCCTATTAACCGAGCACCTTGTTTGAATTTTAGTAGATTTACCTTGGCAGATTTAATTCAATTTAAAATGCTCAATTTTGTGCCCGACTGACATGAAGATATTTTCCACTGTACAAGGATTCTCTGAAAAAGAATAAAAAATTAAAATCAGGGTATCTAACAGTGTACATTTTACTACATAAAGCAGGCCGCAGCGTCAGCAAAAAGCTGTACGTCGAACTTTACACACGACCTTGGGTATGGTTCGCCGTTGATGTCTCTGTTGAAGACGTAGTGGGATGAGATCTAGGGACCAATCAAGATTCAGATCAAAAACTTCTTGCAATAAATTAAGAAACATACCGATATCAATCCATTTGTCTTCGTAGCCTGCATCAAGGCGAGCCGATCTAACTGCTTCTCGTAGGGCATGAATAATTACTGTCGCTAAGCAAAACGCAGGTTCTCCAGTTGCTGAAAGAACATCATAAGAAAGACACAATTATTTATTAATTTATTCATTATATATTAATTTATTTTTCTAATTCTTTATTTTCGATTATTTACTTACTAAAACTGTTACACACTCACGTCGTAGTTCTCAAGTCGCTGGAAGGAACTAACACCTAAGAGACAGGCTTGGCATAGTTTAGGTGTAGTACCCAAACGGTCTTAAATTTTAAGGCAACATGTTTTAATTTTAGTGTCAATAAATATTATTATTATTATTTATTTTACCTAGTACTTTGCAGTTTTTAGGCTTAAAGAAGTCATGGAAGCGTAATGGTTAGTGCATGCATCCCAAACTTAAAGGCCATGGGTTCAAACCGGCCGGAACGCATGCACCACTTAGAGAGTTGTATGACCTAATGTGAATATTGTTACTTATTGTTATTACCACGTGATAACAACGGTGAAGGAAAACATCGTGATGAAACCTGTACATCAAGATACCGTCGTCTAAAACCTGCCAAGCATCCTTGAACAAGTGTGGCTGTTTTCCTTCGCCACCAGAATATGGTAATTATCAATCACATATTAGACAAAAAGCCACCTAAAGGCGTGTATTAACGAGACGTTTTTGACCGGGCCTATAGATGGACATGAACTGGGCTTACGGCTGGTCATCTGTTCATGAGTTGGTCGATCTATGAGGAATTGTTGACAGAACCAGACGTATGCATGGCAGCACCTACGAATAAAGCCGCATTTCAGCCGGCTAGCCGTTATTTGCGAGCCGTACACTTACTGTGTTCGTCAAGTCGTGTAACCGGCACAGATCCGATGGCAGACCGGGTAGAAACCGGTTCGTCAACAACCTCCCTAACTGATGCATGCTTTCTGCTGGAAACTAAATTTAAAATTAAAATCGGGTCGTATAGCTATAATTAATGTATGTATTTCTATTCTTTTGAGAAACGAAGTTGTTCGAGCCTATATTTTGAAAACTTTAATTACATCTAACGATTCCATTTTAAAATCTTTAAGGCAAAAGTTAGAAATTAATTCTTAAGATAAGCAAATGTATACAAGTTTGGTTATAGTAACGTAAATATTCGCCGTTTTAATTTTATTCTAGAGTACCAAGATTAATTTATACAATTATTTGGTTAGCTCAACTATTATACTAATGTGTTTTTTTTATAATAAAAAGTTGAAATGGGACTAGTTGGTTGTGTAATTAAGATACAACTATAAATATAATGTTTTAATTAACTGTGAGGTAATTTTAGGGACAAAGTGTAACTTTCCGATTTGACGGAAAGCAAGGCGCGCATTGGACAAAATATGATTGATTGATAACGCGACGTGATTTATGAGGGAAATTAAATATTATCAGGTGGGTGAAAACAAAAGCGCTAATGTGCTTTATTTTTAGGATACCGTAGCTATTTTGGTGAAAATGGAACAATTTTAAAATTGCCACACACGACTGTCTTTGTATCTCATAGTTATTTATCCAGAGTAAGTTTCAGAACCTTAAAGAAGCCTACAAACTTACTCTAACTAAATATGCATAAAATTGTCAGTATTTAGAATTGCGAAAAAGCCTAATTCATATTTTTGTTTTATTGATGCCTATTTCGTTATGAGTTTAAATTATTACAGTAAACTCTTTTCTTTTATTACTTAGTTTGAATATTCCTCTCATATCCTAAATTAACATTTGAATGTGTTATAGTTGTTAATTACTGAAATAATTTTATTACTACCTTTAGATTGAAGTACTCCAAATTCATTTCTTGCATTTCTTCTAAAGTAAATTCTCATATCTGCGGGAATATCTTTGATTCCTGGTGGCTTGTAAGTCCAAGTTCTGTCAGTTAATAGCCTCCCAGTAGCGGCATCGTAAACGAGTTTCTCAGAAGTCCAATAGCCTAAGCCCATTACGAAAGCACCTTCTATCTAAAATATATTATGTCGCTTTATTTATTGGTTCTAATGGTATAATTTTATTAATATAATTATAGTTTTTAAACTTACCTGAGCCACATCAATTTCTGGGCTCAAACTCCTTCCAGTATCTTCTAAAATATCAACTCTTATTACATCATGATTACCAGTCAAAATATCAACTTCCAACTCCAGTATACCAACAGCATAGACGTCGTAGGGCTTTATCCCATCATTTACATGTGAAAACATATAACTAGCTTGTAAATTGACACCATCAGTATAAGCTTGTGTTACCATTTCTTGCCATGAAGGATTTTTCAATTTCGCTCTAACTGGCTCGAATCTTTTATTTAAAATTTCACAAGCTTTCAATACAGCAAATGCTACACATTCACTTCCGATACTGCCACCAGTGACTATATTATTTGGCGATGTAAAACTTGTGCTAGGTTTGACACTAACCTTTTCTAAAGGAATGCCAAGTGCGTATGCGCAAACTTGAGCTGCTTTAGTATTTATTCCTTGGCCCATTTCTATTCCTCCATGAGTTATAAGAACCGTGCCATCAGCGTGATAAATTGATATAATGGCATTAAAATTACCGTAGTAAAATATATCAACGGCTATTGGTATTAATTTTAAACCTTGCTTTCTCCAACAATTGTTATTATTAAATTCCTGTACACGTTTCAATCTTTCATTATAATCAGCGTCTTTCACTAGCTGGTCTATCATTTCTGGTAGTGGATTGTTTACAAGTGTCATGTTTTTTAATCTTACTTGTATGGGGTCTTTTCCAGTATAGAAAGCTATCATTTCCATCATATATTCTATCATAGCAATGCCTTCTGTAGTAGCTGTAAAATATTACTTAGATGAAGATTTTAGAAAAATCTCTTTTATATCTTTGCTTATATTATTCGTGCAGGAAGGGAGAAAGAATAGAATTTCCATTGGCCGGGCGCCTGTTATAAGAAAAAACCAACAGCCAAGTGGTAGAGTATTCGCCCGACTGGATGGCTTTCACCCCTGGTCTAAATTAGCCGCCGTAACGACCTTGACTTGTGTTCCGGCTACTAATGACCATTTTCCAGTATCCCTTTAGAGAGCGGCAGTACATTGGTAGCACCTTTGGTGTTAAAAATGTACTAACCGACGGTAACCGGCGTTTGCCTGTCAGCTGAACTCATGCAATCATAAAAAAGACAAATTGACAATCAGTTCATTATCAGATGAACTGTTAACCATCAGGTAAGTAGTTATTGTTTCTTCCGAAAATCTGCAACACTAAAAGATGCGTAGCATAAGTACGGTCTATGTTCTATACTACATATACTTACAAGGAGCTCTACACCAAGTATTGGAAGCACAGTCAGTGTAAACATTGTTAGCCTGAATGTACCATCTTTTAGTCTCATAACAATTATGGAAATGCATCATGGTCAAGGGTGTTAAAACTTCATTGTAAGAAATACCAGCATTTTGATAGAAAACATTTTTCAAGTATTGTATTTCACCTTCGCTGTTTACTGCAATCTGAAATTTAAAAGATGTATAACATTTTTTGTGACAAATTAATTATTAGTAAAAAATCTTATTATAAGATTAAGATTGTACGCAATATGGGATAAAAAAAAATTTTTTTTTTCTATTGAATACAATGTAAGAAAACTTAACTTTTTTGTATTATATTCTACCCATAGTCGCTCAAGACTATAAGTAGAATACTGAGCCCAGATCACCGTCTTCTATGGGTAAGGTGCCCAGAAGGCTGGCTACGTTTCCTCGCTGGGATTAATTATAGAAACTTTCAAATTACACTGTAAACCCAAATACATCTATAGCAAATTAAAGGCGCGTGTTGTAAAAACTAGTTTTTGGTACTGTGTTATAGTAATTGAATGACGTTCAAGAACAAAAGTTTTGTGCACATTACTTTGGAAGGTATTGTTCTTCTATTATATTACCTCAAATTCGCAGCTTGTAGGCACTCGCTTCCCAATAGTCTTCATCATGGTCTCCAACGACATGATAAATCTGCAGGGCCTTCCTAGTAAATGTGTGACGAGAGCAGCTGAGCATGCTGCTTGAGTTCCCCGGGATATCTTACCACCGTATCCACCCCCTAATCGGCGAACGATTACGTTTACACTAAAAATAAATATCAGTACTATAGGTAAATTAAAATATAATAGAATATACTTTATTATACAAAAATGCTACGTAAAATCAAGAAAATTAATATACAAGTACAACCGGAGGTCTTATCGGCCATGGCGATTTCTTCCAGACAACTTTTGGATGGAGTATAGGAAGGACAGCAAAAATCGGTAGTTTCTAAACCAGCACTCGTACAATAATTTAGTTAATGAATTAATAAATAGTAAAATACCATAATTTAATACATATATACAATAATACATAATTATGTAGCTACCACAATACAAATTATATAAATATACATACAAAAGTAAACAATAATTAGTACTTGCGATAGTAATCTTAAACTATTCAGTTATAAGAAGGTAATGATCGCGTTTGCTTGATATTTAGTGGTAGTGCATTCCAGAGTTGAATGGCCTGGACGATAAAGGACTTGTAGTAAAAACTTGTTCTATTGATTTTCAGTTTCAAATTCTCTGACAATGTAAAGATGAATTAGCTCCGAACAGTTTTTGTGTTTGTAGTAAAACAGAGCTATTTACTAGTATTTATATGTATTATGTATACTTGTCTCATTATTTATAAACTGTATCACCGTTAGTATTAAAATCTATTAATTAATCTCTGTCAGGGGTGCTTGGCAGAGATCGCTTTTTAGCGATAAGGCCGCCCGTTGTACTGTATCTTGTATTTTTCTATTTCTGTTTATCTATTTCTTGATGTACAATATAGTGTTGTCATCTATCTACCCAGAGATATTCTCTATTGTCTATCTATATTCTCGTCGCTAATTGTAGTTATTTGATATTAAATTTGTGAAATTAAAATAGTTCCGATTTTGAAATGTGGTCGAGGTCTTCTTTTGACTTCCCAAACTGATTTGTATAATTTGTACGAATATCTAGAAAACGAGTGCAATCCAGTATTATGACTCCCGCTGAATAAGTTGCTAAATGAACCGGAATATCATTGACTTCTATCGGAAAGGTGCTATCAGAAAGCAAATTTCTTTCTTAGAACAGGGACCAACTATTTAGAATTAAAAACTATGTTTAATATTAATATTTATTATTTCAGTATCGTCTAATATTTTTAGTTTGATATTAAGTACCCAAAGTATTAGTTTATTTATTTATATGCTGACTGTTCCGTCCTTGTCTAGTGTAAAGTAGGTAAAACATCGCTCCATCAATTTTGCTGCCTACCCTCTTTTCTGTGTGAGGCGACGGCTCATCTTTTTCTATCAACTATTCTGAACTTCAATTAATTGTGATTACTGGCCGTGCCAAGAACTTTTACGATACTTGGACTTTGTTAAAAGTGTTGGCTTTAAGGTGGAATCTAGTGCCGTGTGCTATTTCTGTGTGTAACCTGAACCAAGCCCGGAGAGGGCAGATCTTAAGGTTGGTGGAGCTTCTACTTTTCTAGTGCAAGGATCTGGGTTAATATCTCTGTCATACAGTCTATATAAATCGAGCCACATTAACCGTGGGCTATAAGCGCCCCACTCAGACCGTACACTACTACAAACGCCAAACCGTCTCGAAGCTAATTTACCTGTACATTTCTTTATGTAGTTTTACACAATGTAATAGATTAAGAATTTTCTGTGATTTTTGTAACTAAAATAGATAAGAGTCGGTTCTGGATGATTAATTTAGAGCTATGATCTAAGAAGTGGCCCATATAGTAATTTGTAAACGCGCAAATCGCTATTTACCCAAAATTATACTTTGTATATTACTTTCAACATAACCGGGGCATGCTTAGCTTGGATTTATACAATGTGATTTCGCTTATATTATAAGTAACTTCAAATGTCTTACCTATTAACAGGGATCTTTAAACACTGTGCAATTGCAACATTAGTTAAATCTAGCCACTGTGTTGATGCATATACTTCCATACCATCTTCAGTCGGGTTCGTAATACAAGTTTGCGGTTCCATCGTGTAATGGTACTGACCTTCCAACCTGAATTCTCCATTAAGTATTGTCTTCACACTATTACCCTTCTCTGTGGGCTCAACAGTACTGTCTATTCTTACTCTTGTGCTTCTTTCGGGAGATTTTAGAACATCTTCAATGGTAAGTAGTGGTTTATTTTTACTTAGGGACTCATAAGTAACTTTTATAAGTGAAGCAGCCTTATTTGCAGTTTTTTCTCTATCTGCTACAACGATGGCTGCTGGCTGACCGTAGAACATGACACGTTTCTCACAGAGTATTAACTCTTTATCAGTCAAGAATGGCATATTTGTAGGAGTAAAACAATTGTCTCCTGGTATATCTTTAGCAGTAAAGAATGCTATCACGCCAGGAAGAGCCTGAAATTTATAACAGTTCTGATTACTCGTAAATACTGCACAATACAGATAATTAAATGAAATGTTTTAAAAATGTGCTCAATGCTTTGGTCAGCTTGTGTTTTACAACTGAAAATTTCTAATATTCTTTTTTTGGAATATTAAATCATTTAATTTTTCAAAACGATATAAGTAAATAACTACTTTTTAACAGTCTAAATTCTTAAGAGCGGTCAACCAACTTACAAATGCTCCTGTTGTATCAAAACCGCTAATAATACTTCCTGCTGGAGCGTCAGCGGTAACAAAAGCACCAAATACTTCATTTTTCTGAGCCGGCAGATCATTGGCAAAAACAGCTTCACCACTACATTCAACCAGAGCTTCTAATTTTGGTACTGGCTGATTCAAAGGCCAAACGCTCTTGTCTGTTTCGTATGACTGCATTCCCTTTGATGAAGCTCGTTTTATAGACTCAGCTCCTGAACGGTATTTTGGATTGACTCTGTCCAGTGGACATGCGCTCAGTATTGCCTGAAAAGAATTTTGCTGTTGTAAGTGGTTGAACAAACATAAATCGAACTTATTGTTAACCGATATACAAAATACCGACACATAACTACATCTATTAATTACAAAGATTAAGTATTACTAACTGCTGTGCAGTTTTATTTTTTTAATTTTTCTACTTAACACTGATTAAAAGTGGACCAAAGTTAAAGGATATTCACTGATTTAAAGAAGAATTGTGTCTCTGTGTTGAAAATCTAAAGTATTTAGTGATTATTTACAAAGGAGAAGAAAAAACAATTTAATGCAGTTTTTTTCGAATTAACTTGGTGTTCATATCTAAAAACCATTTCATTTTCCGAGACAAACAGAAAAACAGTGATGAACTAGTAAATATTTATACCTTATAATACAAAGCTAATGCCAACATTTTTCTGTAAGCTGCAGACGGTTCTGGTGGCGCTTCTTCTGGTATTATCTCACTAGATAAACTTTTTAATGCTAATTGCAAAGTTTCATCTGTAAATGGATCTTTTCCAGCCAATAGCTCTTCCGTTTTATACGCATGAATAAAATTCGGTGAAATGCTTCCATACACAATAGAAATTCGCTCCAAAGTAGTAGAATTTGGTTTGAATTTGAATAGAAATCCGGCGTTAACGACGGCATGAGCATTTTGTGATCTCGGCATAATCTATAAATAAATGTCTAAATTTTGTATTTGGATTATAATAATTAATATTGTTATTAAAGAACTATCATCCATACAACTAAACTATATTACAAACAAAACTCGCCTCTGCTTCAATAACGTGGATGTTCCATAAATATATTTTGTTTTAAATTTAAAAACCTCTTCTAGAAAGTCAGTTTTCAAGATATCATAAGACTGAAGCAAAAAGGCGAACTATACTTACAAAACAACATAAGTTTACTAAAAATTTTAAAAATTGACTCAAATCGTTCTCAAATAAAAATCTATTGGCGTGATACAGGCCAACCTTTTGGTCACACGAGAACTTTATCAGAAGAGTAAAGTGGTCTTGGTAGAGTTGGTGTGCTTCTGAACCTTCTGGCCTCAGGGGCTCGACCCCGAAAATCACAAATATCCTCCCGATAGTAACACAGAAACATATCTCGATTTTGTCAATAAGATTGTTATTAATTAGACATATTTGTGTGTATCTTTAGATATATTTCTGTGTTTGTTTCTCTTATACGCATAATAAACTGACGGACTCATAAACTGCATCAAAGTTCAGGATTACTTTGAAATGATTTTTTTAAATAAGTATGCAAACTTTTTAGATTAAATTATATAAATATGGAGAGATTGGCTCTTAATCTGAAAAAAAAAGGAAAATTTAAAAATAGAACTGCAGTAAAACAAATGAATATAGCCCGGAAAAGAAAATTTACTCGTAATATCAGATTTGCGTGTTATTTATAGCAAAGTTTTAAATTCATTCTCATTGATTTTTTTTATTCTTTTGTCAATTGAATTATTGTTACCAGCAGAATTGTTGGGTTAGTTTTTGAACTTATCGAGAGTTTTTGAACCATAATATGGATACTTCGTCCGAACAAGCGGCTCAAATTGTAGCATTGGTGCGGGAGGGCTTGGATCAACGAACGACTGGTAGAAATTTAAATTTAAACCAGTCTACGGTTTCCAGAATATACAGAAGGTTTGTGGAGACAGGTTCTTACAGAAGGAGACGTGGTACAGGCAGGACTCGAGCAACGACCGGTCGTGATGACCGATTTATTGTTACAACTTCCCCGCGAAATCGTTTCCTCACCTCTGTTAACATCAAAACAGAGCTTAATGAAGTGCGTGGAGTAAACGTGAGTGCACGAACAATAAGAAGAAGGTTAAAGGAAGCGGATATCACCCCTTTTAGACCAGCAAATGGTCCAAAGTTGTCTGTAGCTCACAGACAAGCTCGCTTAAGATTTGCGCGTGATCACCTGAATTGGGCAGAAGAGCAATGGACCTCCGTATTGTTCACGGACGAGTGTAGGACATGTTTATATGGTGCAGATGGTCGCAGAAGAGTCTATCGTCGACGTGGGGAGCGATATGCTCAAAGTTGCATTGAGGAGCGTGTTCCTTTTGGAGGCGGTTCGTGTATGGTCTGGGGTGGCATATCGATGAACGGCCGAACAGAACTTGTGTTCATAGACATGGTCCGTCAAAACGGTAATAGAGGGGGTTTGACTGCACATCGCTACATAACAGAGATCTTAGAAGATCACGTGGTGCCTTACATGGGATTCATAGGCGAAAATTTTACTTTAATGCAGGATAATGCCCGGCCGCACGCTACTGCACAAGTTCGACAATATTGCGAAGAGGTTGGGATACGTACAATGAATTGGCCAGCACGCAGCCCGGATCTTAATCCCATTGAGCATGTTTGGAACAATTTAAAAAGAGCTGTATATGCGAGAAACCCTTTGCCCACGACAGTGGCAGCACTAAGAACAGCACTTTCAGAAGAATGGGACAATATTCCGCAAGATCTTTTAATAAGCCTAATAAAATCTATGCGGAACCGATTAGAATCCGTAATAAGGGCACGTGGAGGTAATACACCTTATTAAAACATAAATAAACCCTTGAATAAAGTTTGTGTCTATTGTTAAAACCAATTTTCCTTAAATTTCTGTTTTTTCTTCAAAAAAAGTCTTCCAGTACACAAACTTAAACTTAAGGATATGACCCTACGCTGTTTTAAAGTTCACGAACCAATCTAGAGGTTTCAATTTAAATCTGCATAGAAAGTTTGCATACTTGGTTAAAATATTTATTTCAAAGTCGTCTATTACTTTGATGCAGTTTATGAGTCCGTCAGTGTATATATACCTCAACCTCAATTTTAGAAATAAAGTGTCATCTACATACGTGTCTTAACAGAACCTATATGTTTGCGATATGTAGGTGCTTAGAAAATCGCACTTGCACACCTAATTTCAAATTAATAAAAGTCGAGATGCAGGGTACTATAGCAAGATTTCAGCAGACAGGTACACGGCCCACCTGATGTAAAGCGGTTATTGTCGCCTGTAGGCATTTAAAACATCAAAGGCACTACCGCTGTGCTGCCGCTCTCTAAAAAGAGACTGGTTGGAACCCGGCCGCTAATGCTGGAACACAACTCAAGATTGTTATGGCATCATACTCTACACCAAGGCTAGTATTTATTTAGATGGGCAAACTCTCTACTACCTGCCGTTTCAGGCTCTCCTGGTGTGCGGCATTAATTAAATTTAGTATACTTAATAAGTTTTCAATTACTCACTTTATATGTTTTGATTGAACAATTAGAGCACGGCGGGAGCATTACATTGATTATAACTTTACCTTTCATGTCAGTTTTTAAAAAGTCAGGTAATGTGACTGTAGTCGTTTTAAATACTCTTTGGCCTAAAAATGCATAGTATATTTATGAGCGTATATTCTTCGAAACCATAATAAATACAAACAATTATATATGTTTTGAGGTTGATCATACTCACTAATAGTTAACATTGCCCCAACAGTTTCAAAAAGTAAAAAGACATCTGATTGAAATGAGTTGTTAGCGTGTTTCAAACATAAATTACCAGCAATGGTTCCAATCTATAACAATATAATCATAATTAGAAACAATATCTTAACCCCTAAAGATTCTGGATATTATGATTCCATCAAACTTAAAATGTAACAGAAGTTGAAATTTTATTATTACACTTAAAATATCATTGGTGAATATTATTAAGAAGCGTTCCAGAAAATTATTTATATAATATGAATATATAACATTTTTCATTGAGTCAATATTGGATACTTACATTTCGAACGGGAATATGCGCTACTAAGTCCATGTGATCGTAAAATTGTTTCAAGTATGAGAATTCTTCCCGCTGCGTTGAAAGTTCGACAAAAAGGTCCATCATTTCAGTAAGTGGCATACCAGCTCCAATAATGAGATTCACGTCAATCTTATAATCTTTTAACTCAGGTACATTGAAGATGTCTATTACATTCGGTGGGTAGTCTTTTACATGATAAACACCTGTAGTAATACATAGTGTCTTAACATCACGTGTGTATAAAAATGAATAGCATCTTTAAAATAAACCGTTACTAAAACGTGGCATATCTGTATCTAGTTGCATAGAAAACCGTTCGGTAGTTTTCACGTGATGCTCTAATTGACAGACAGATAAAAATGATTAGAGTATATTTTCAAAATCTGCTGGTCTGCTCATAGTTTTTAAAACTCTATTAACATTCATTTACTTTCATATGGTAAGATTTGTATTATTATACTAATATATGTCCGTGATTTCATTTACGCTTTACTTTAATTTCCCGCTGGGATTCCGGGACACAAAACACCGCATTTGAAAAAGAATGTCAGCTATCGTTTTAGTGAAACCTGTGTCTGAATAAGCCAATATTTACGCACCCGAACAACTGCAAACCGCTCCCGGAAAAATTCCCGTGGGATTCCCAGGATAAAAGTTTAAGAATTTTATAATAATATAGATTTAAACTTATTCTACAAACTCGGCACCGTCAATGGTTTAATTATATAATAAATTTAATACTTTTTTTATAAAATAATTGGGGTAACATATCTTACCTTGCCCAGTATTACCAGCAATTAATTTATAATCTCCATAACTCATAGCTTTGTAAACATCTTCTAAACTAAAAACTTTATACCATTTATGGTTTCCACAGTCAACAACTATCATTCTATTACCATCTAGCATAGTAAAATCGTCGTCTAAACTAGGCTGTCGACAAATATTAAAGTTTCTATTTTTGTTTATTTTATGTGGACATTTCCCTTTACATTTCACTCCACAAGATTTGAGAATAGCTAAATCTTCAAGATCAAGTAATTTATCTAAAATCTTTTTATCAGCGTCTTTTGCGAATGTTTTGAAAGCATCTGCAATGGGCCTGTATCCTGTGCATCTACAAATATTACCAGCAAACGAATTTTCGACTTTAACAGTTGTTATATCCTTGGTTTGTGATTTGTAAAGGCTGAAAGACAATTTTATCGACTTTTACAAAAAAAAATGGCTGTATAAGGTTTGACCACTGTCTCACCTGATGTTGGGTGATGACACGGCGTTGGATGGAGCTTGCTTACCTAGAAGATACCTATTTACTCGTGAGTAATATTTCAAGATTATACTGTCGGGAAAAACAGACTCCATCAAATTATTCCACTCTTCGGTAGTGCGCACTAGAAAAGATGAAGAGAAACGCTTGGTTCTGACTGATGGTGTTTTTACCATGTAACGTTGGCGCAAACCGATGCGTCTGGTTATCCGATGGTAAAATGGGGATGGAGGAACCAGTTCGTGCAATTCGAAGGAACACTCCCCGAAATGTATCCGATAGAAGACAGACCTTGCGTCTATGCTGTAAACTCTGATATCGAGTATAAAAAAGACGGTCATTGCCGACCAGCTTCTTAGCTCTTTTCTCAATTGATTCCAAGGCCTCCAATTAGTATTTGGCTGAGCCGTAACCAAAGAAGAGTAGCGAATTACATATATTTTAAAGAACTTATATCAAACTAGCTGGCCCGTGCCCACTTTGTAGGGTGTCATTACAAAATACATGCAAATAGCTCTCGCAGTGCCTCCGTACGAGAATGCGCGCAGTTCTTACGTGGAACGTTATTGCTGTAACATATTCGATAGGCGTTCCCGTGCACACTTCGTTGGGCGTAAAACATTTTTACTTTTTGATTTATTTATCACAATTTTTCAAAATCGGATCTCTAGTACCGGAGATTACCTCGAATATCCAAACTCACACATGTTATCTCTTAATAGTATTATTAATATAGTATAGATAAAATTAAATTCAATTCTAAATCTGTTCAAGTAATATAACTACTTACGTGATCACGGCTACTTAAGTTAATGAGTATTGTTTAAATTTTATTTAGCCTACTGCCAACTTGTTAACTTTAATTATTCACAATTACTTTAATTTGTTTATGGTTATTATTTACTCTACAGGAGCCGAATCTAAATTACCACCGCTTCGTAACATGTTATGGCTCGAAGAGAAGAAGCAGCCCAAGTAAATTTTTAGCAACATGCCTAGCTCTAATAATTTTCTATAATACTAGGATATGACCGCGACCTCGCCCACTATTGACTTGGAATTCTCGCGGGATTTCGGGGACACAAAATAACGGCATTTAAAAAGAATGTAAGCTATCGTTTTACGCCGATGACATGGTGCTGTTGAGTCCCTCAATCAGCGCCCTTCGGCAAATGCTTGCAATTTGCGAGAGGTATGCAGACTCCCATGGTCTCAGGTACAATGCGGACAAAAGCGAGCTGCTTGTATTTAGAGCTGGTGCAAAGCACTACTCTGAGGTACCACCAGTCACAATACGTGGGACGCCGCTGAAGATAGTGTCAGAATTTAAATACCTGGGACACTGGGCTACTGACCGATGACATGGACGTGGAGAGGGAGCGTAGGGCGCTGGCTATTCGGAGTAACATGCTGATCCGCAGGTTTGGAAGGTGTACAAAGGGCGTCAAAAGAACGAACGCATTTGGTGCATACTGCCGGACTTTTTACATTTGCAGCTTGTGGGTTAGCTGTACTTAGAGGGCATACAGCGTTCTGCGCGTCCAATATAATAACGCGTTTAGGATGTTCATGGGGCTGCCGGGCTACTGTAGTGCCTCAGGGATGTTTGCGGAAGAACGCATAGATGATTTTTATGCTATAATGCGTAAGTGGCGCCGGGTGCGCGCCAGCTCCAACAGCATACTCCGGACTGTGGCGGAGCGGGTTGACGGCCCTTACTGCAAACACAGGGTTAAATTGAGCCTCACTCCATCTCCGAGGGGGAGCTAGACGTCGCCCTGGACCGGCTCCAGGGCAGGAAGACGGCACCGGGACCCGACGGGGTTCCAGGTCGACTCCTCTTCCTGGCTGCGAAACACCTACGCAGCCAGCTGCGGGACCTCTTCGAAGCCTGTATTCGCGCAGGTAGGTTCCCGTCGCAGTGGAAAGAGGGGCGTATGTGCCTAATTCCCAAGGGAGGTCGTCCTCCCAATGATCCGTCCGCCTTCAGGCCCATAGTGCTGCTGAACGAGGTCGCCAAGGTCTTCGAGAAGATCTTGGCGGAGCGGCTTGTGAAGCATCTAGACGCTGTGGAGCCGGGGCTATCAGATACGCAGTTCGGGTTTCGGCGGAGGCGCTCCACGATGGACGCCTTCGAGACGCTGCGAGGGTTGACGGACGAAGCCGTCCAAGCGAAGGACGTCGTTCTTGCAGTGTCCCTAGACATAGCGAACGCCTTTAACAGCCTCCCTCATGAGACGATCAGGGAAGGGCTCCGCGCGCACGGAGTCCCCCCGTACCTCACGAGGCTGTTGGGCGAGTACCTGCGAGATCGGCATATCCTTTGGGAGGGCGGTGAGTCCGCCAATCACGTGCTAGGTCGGCGACGTGTCGCGTGCGGCGTTCCACAGGGGTCGGTCCTCGGGCCGATCCTTTGGAACGTAGGCTATGACTGGATCCTTCGGGTGACGGTCCGGCCCGGGGTAGGGCTGATCTGCTTTGCGGACGACACCCTACTCACGGCACGCGCTGCCTCCTTTGCGGAATCCGTGGACGTTGCCAACGACGGGTTGGCGATCGTCGTAGATCGAATAGCTAGGCTGGGCTTGAAGGTCTCCCCCGCGAAAACGGAGGCCGTCATGTTCCATAGGAAATTCCGGAATCCTCCCCCGGACTTGTCCGTTACAGTTCAGGGGGTGGCGATTAGAGTAGGGCCCAAGATGAAATATCTTGGGCTAGTTCGGGAAATGACGGGAAGTGACGGGAAATGGCTGTTCAAAGCGCACTTTGAGCAGCTAGTTCCCAAACTTGTGAATTCCGCGGGCGCACTCTCCAGGCTTCTTCCTAACGTGGGGGGGCCGAGGGGTGCGACGCGGAAGCTTTATTCCGGCATCCTGAGGAGTATGGCGCTCTACGGTGCGCCCGTCTGGTCCGATTCGCTTCACCGCCACAACCGAACCCTGCTGCACCGCGCGCAGCGGGTTCTGGCCGTGAGGACCATACGGGGGTACCGCACAGTGTCGTGGTCGGCGGCGACTCTCTTGGCAGGCGAGCTGCCCTGGTATCTCCAGGCAGACGTCCTGTCCAGGGTTCGTCGCACCCGGCAGGATACCCTAGCTAGAGGACTGACCTTCTGTCAAGTCGAATTAGAGACGGTCAGGAAACGGGAAACCGCTTGCTGCCTCGTCGAATGGTCTCGTGACCTCGAACACCCTGTGGCCGGCGGCTATACGGTGGATGCAATCAGGCCGCAGCTGGAGAGATGGGTGACCCGCACCAGCGGAACCCTGACCTTCAGGACGACTCAGATACTGACCGGACACGGTTGTTTCGATCAGTATCTGTTTCGCATTGTGGGCTGCTTGCCTTCCCCGGACTGCCGCCAATGCGGCGCACCCGATACGGCGTTCCACACGCTTGTTGAGTGCGCTGCATGGACGCCTCAGCGTTTCGAGCTCGAGACACACGTAGGAGCCGTCCGATCGCTTGGCGACTTGGTAACGGCCATGTTGCACAGCGACGACCGCTGGGAGTCTGCGGTTACTTTCTGTGAGGCAGTAATGTCTCTCAAAGAGGCCGCAGAAAGGGACAGGGAGCGAAGTCCTGCAGCGCGTGCTAATGTCTCCACCCGAGGTCGCCGGCCTTCAGCTGGCACCCGGAGAGGCAGGTACGCGCATTACTTCCCTCCCTGAGTTAGGTTCCGGTACGAGGGGCCCCTTGCTACTAGGCAACGCAAGGAATTCATCTGCCCCCGTTTCGAAGTGGGGTGTGTTCTCCCAGGGCACACTCCAGGCACTTTATTGCGCTGGATCGACTGTTGCGTAACTATGTTCTATATCTCAGTCTTTCCTTCACAACAAAAGCGCAGGGTCGACAGGGAGGAGGGGGTTTTTATTGGGTATTGAGGTTGCTCGCCCGTGCGGCATCGCTCTGAGTCTTCCACACTCCTCAGTGTCAAGCCATCGCGGACGGAGCGCAAACAAAGCATAATATTGCTAGCGCTTTCGCCCCCGGTGGATGCGCGCCGTTTCCTAGTGACGGCCCTGAGAGTGCGTAAATCGGTAGCATTTTCCCTCGCCTCAAAAAAAAAAAACACAGGGTTAAATTGCATGTGCTGCCGTCAAACCGAGCCGCCAAATAAGTGTGTTTGTTACTTTTACTTTTATTTTACTAACAATTAGTTTTAAAGTCTCTTGTATAACTAACAGAAATTTTGGACGCAAGTCTGACAAATAAAATAATTATTATTATTATTAATGGAAACAGTGTCGGAATAGAGTAATCCGACACTGATCCGAAAAACTTTAAATCACTCCCAAGAAAAATCCCGCGGGCTTCCCGGAATAGCAAATATCACACATCTTATTACATTAAATTTGTTATCGATTAGTAAAAAACCACATTGGAAATTCTATTATATTTAAATATAGCCATAAAATTAAAACATTCCCAGAAAATTTTTCCGTGGGATTCCCAAGATAAAAATAAGCGCAGAATTCAAGTCTAAGAATTAGTTGCCGATCAGTGAAAACCGCATCGAAATCGGCCCATTAATTTTTACAGGAATCCCAAACAAACAGACAAGACATCTGAAGAAATTGCATTGTATTCTCCATAGTTTATATAGCCAAGAGTGGAATACACTGCCGGAGTCTGTTTTTCCCGAAACCTACAACCTGGGTGTCTTCAAGTCTCGTGTGAATAGGTACCTTCTAGGTAAGCGTGCTCGATCTTAGACCATATCTCCGCTCAAATCGAGCGAGATAATGGTCAAACGCGAACCTATACGTGATAAAAAAAAGCCAGCTTTTTTTCCAAACAGCTATAATGAACAGACACAGCAAGTTAGGAATTTTATAATATTATAGATTAAAAATAAAAAGATTTTTAAAAAGATTTTTAAATACAAGCTTTTGAGATCCTGGATATCATGTAGCAGCAGAGCGCTAACCAAGACAAGCAAAACCAGCCCAAATACGACGGGGCTATCTTGTTTAGTACAGGAGTTTCTATGGCCACCTTCCGACTCCATCATCAGATCAACTCCATGGTACTATTTTATTTATATTCATCCGTGCAGGAACGGAGAAAGAATAAAATTTCCTGCGGCCGGGCGGCCTGTAGTAAGAGGCGACAAAACAACCCACAGCCAGGTGGTAGGGCATTTGCCCGCCTGGATGGCTACCACCCCTGGTCTAAAGTACGTCGTCATAACAATCTTGAGTTGTGTTTCGGCATTGGTGACCAGGTTCCAGTCTCCCTTAAAAGAGCAGCAGCGCATTTGTAGCACCTTTGGTGTTGCAAATGTCCATAGGCGACGGTAACCGCTTTCCAACAAGTGGGCCATCTGCCTGTCTGCTGAACTCCTGCAATAAAAAAAATTGAAATGCGTGCAAAATTTCAGCTCAATCGGAAACCAGGAAGTCAAATTTAACTTGCAAGATTCCACCCGAACTTACTAACATACTACATCCGTTGCAAGTTAAATAAAAGTTTGTAAAATGGATGGGGGGTAAAATAAAAGTAATAGAAAAAGAATAGGTAACAAAAATCAGATAAAACACCGCGTTTAAACGTAGTTTTATTATGTATACTAGTCGCGAAAATACGAGTTAAATTCACTTTTATTACCTGTACATATTCATGATCCATCCTGGAGTACAATAACCACACTGGGTTCCGTTGAATTTAGCAAGCCTGCTTTGTATGTCGTGGTAGCCAATAGTTCTGTTGCCGACGCCTTCAACAGTCGTGATCTCCCATCCATGGCATGAGAGAACCGACACAAGACACTGTAAATTATAAAAATACTAGAGTTTTCTCCGTGATACGTCGCAGGTCACCCAATAGTGTGTAGCTAGAAAGAAAGAAAATATTGTTACGAGTTGCAGGACTCCAATTAAAATGCCGTTGGAATTATTATAGAGTTTATTAGAACTACTATGCAAACACGTATAACACAGGTACAAATATACCGAACGCAACAGGTCCAAACGTAATGCAGGAGGTCTTAATTAAATAACACGCGCAAAGTTCTCCCCCCTGCATTAGATTATTGGAACGAAGTTCCTTATCGCGCGTTGCGAAAGGGGGCTAGACGGAAAAAATTAAGACCAAAAGTTGCAACAACACTTTTTGATGTTGTAACGACACTTTTTGCAGTTCACATTGAACAGTGTGGTGGCGCGACGATTATTTTTGTTGAGTGTATACAGGTTTAAATATATATGTATGTGTGTGTGTTATACACACACACGCATAACCTTCACTAATTAATCGAAAGGAACTTCGTTCCATCCGGGTAACCCTTGACACCTCTCAAGTTTTTGTTTTATACAGCGCAACTGTAATGCCTCGTATCTTAATCCGACACACCTGGCTAATGACTGACATAAAAGCTTACAATACACAATAGGCTGCTTTCTAATCACAATGTTTAAACACAAAGTAAACAAAAGAAGTCCGAACGCCGATAAGAAATAAAATGTGTTTTTACAGGTATGCAGGGGTGAATTTGTTTTTGTCGGTGTCTAGGTCGTAACAATATGTTTACTGTCGCAAATGTATGTAAACACAGAAAGGAAAATATGATTAAATAACTATATTTTGCACATTTAAGGCATGAATACATAATTATAATAATGACAGAAAAACGTTCACAACATTTACGACAACTAGCCTAAAAATATGTTTATTGTCGCAAATGTGTGTACACACAGAAAGGATAATATGATTAAATAACTATACTTTGTACATTTCAGGCATAGACACATAATTATAATAATGACAGAAAAACGTTCACAACATTTAGAAGTCAGTGTTATTTCATATCATTTATTTTCACCAGCCTTTATTAACATAAGAATGAATGACCCAAACAACAGCATTCATTGAACTTCATGCAGAAATATTTACACATATAATGAATTAGGTTTAAAGTGTATTAAATAGACAATTTGCACTTTATTGCTCACCAACAACTTGGCAAAACAACAGGCGGCCTTATCGCTAAAAGCGATCTTTTCATGGCAACCTAACTTAAAATAAATTCTTAACTAATCTGGTGATGTAGGTGGAGCAGAAAAAACTAACACTAATGTATTAATTGAATACATGCATCAATATAATAGTAATATATATACAAAAAATAATCGAAATAAATTTATTTGTTAACATTATACGTGACAAGCATTTTATATTAACATGTATTACAATGGAAAAATCAAAATATGTTTAATATATTAGACATATTTATTTACAGACAGATAGTACTTTCTAAGGGAGTTTCAAAATGCAGCTAATTTTTTGGCCTCTCTGACAGTAAGAGGCAACGCATTCCATAGTGCTCAACTTGTGAGAAGTGGAGAAACGAAGGAATTCAAAACGTTCCTTAAGTATAAGGAATATTAGAATTGAAATATATACTATTATAAGTAATAACACATCATAAATAAAAATCTCTTAATAAATGAGTCTCTTAATAAATATTTTTTATTTTCTTAAAAACTTATATATCGCTTGTGAAGCCTCGGATACAAGTTATGTCGGTTACTTTGGTTATTTTATGGATATTTTCATTTCAAATTCTATTCTTAAGAGAAACACCCAATATAGCTCGCACCATAGCCCGCTGAGGTATTTGAAACTTATGCACCAGTCCTGCCGTTAGTGTCCACTTTTCAGCCCCGTAGATCGAGACGAAGAGGACACACTGCTCGAAGACTTTCATCTACAGCCGTTGCAGGTTGGTCGACGAAAAGACTTGACGAAACTTACCGAATGCTGCTCAGCCCGACTGAATCCTTCTATTGACTTCCCGCCCTCTAGAAGTTGTGCCTGCCTACCTGTATTTTCTGTCCAAGGTAGATTTATTCCTGCACAACGTCAAGAAGGGCGCCATCGACGTTTACTGGTCTCGGCATGACGTGTACCTTGAACTTTGGTCTTGCCCAAATTGATGCCGAGGCCTACTCGTCGGATTTATTTACGCTTCCCAGCATCTCGGTAAGATGCGGTCTCTGCAAAGGTAAGGAGATCTTAGATGGGCTCGTCATCGATGCCCCGTCTACGCCAGTCCAGAGTTTTGAAGACATTCTCCATCTCGTAGGTGAACAGTTTCAGGGATACCACATCCCCCTGTCTCACCCCGCGATGTCGGGGTAAAGGCTTCGCTTTCCGATTCTGGATCTGGATGGTCATCGTTGTGGTGTCGTACATAAATCTAAACACCTCTATTTAACGCCAAGCGATACGGCATCTTTGTAAAGACTTCAGAACAGCCCAAGTTTCGGTGGAGTCGAAGGCTTTCTCGTATTCCACGCATGTCATACACAGCAGCTGATTTTACTTCTCGGTCTTTTGTATAATCTGCCAAACAGTATTGACGTGGTCTGCGATGCTCTAGCCTTTTCGAAACCCAGTTTGAAAGAAAGTAATTAACAATATTTTTTTTTACAATATATGAAAGATACTCTTATATCATTATAAGTATTGTATCTTGTATAAGGCATCATACATAATTCTAACGTAATTAAGTTCGTATTCAATTTTAAGCACGCAATTTTTTTTGTTAATCCATCTCTTTAAATGTCGTAACGTCAAGGTTCTACGTTATTAATGATCAAGTACAATAAGTGGCAAAACATAAAGAATTTTGCAACATCATTATACTAATAATACATAGAATTACGATACGTATGTTATGTTTTTTTACAATATTAAGAACAATATTTTGTATGTCTTTGAAGACCACGGCCCATAAAAATGGCCCGGATATTTGGAGGGCTTGCGTGGGGCCATGGGAAGGCCAATACGTAGAGGCGCCTTGACAAATTTAATGTAAATGTGGCGTGACACTGACCGGCGATTATCCTTGTATATACATAATAGATATATTATGTTTTTTATTTTATTTTTTCCTGAAATTGCGAGGGTGTGTTGCATCACACGCAAACCTCATAGGTTTAAGTGGTGCCTTATTTGTATTTATGATGTAAATTTTTAATATAGATAAAATAAAAAAAAATTGACTGGGCCAAAAAATCGTCTATTTTTATTTAATATATTGAAAATATTATTTGGGGGCCAATAAAAAATCATGTGAGAATTTGAATTCTTAATATTAAGAGGTCTATCATCGCAATTTTAATTCTTTTACTGATATCATTTGTCTCAGAATTCCCAAATCATTGACTAACAAAATTCATTCCGAGTCATTTTTTGAAGGAAATTGAATGCTCTACAAATAAGGTCTAATTAAAACCTTCTTTGAAATTTTTTATAACTGATGTTAAAAACGTTGAATAATCCTCTACTTGGTTTAGGAGGAGCTAGCGGAAATACAGACAGACAGACAGATGCGGAAAGTGACCTTGTTTTATACTACGTAAAAATAAAGATGATTAACAGATGTGTCAAATACCCCATTACTATAATTACACGTATTTTTGAAATCTTAACGTCTTCAAGATTTCCGGACATTAAGGCGTATAAGTGGACTATTTACAAACTTACCAATGGTTCAAATAAATGGTTTGTGGGTAGGGTATTTGCCCGACTGAATGGCTACCACCCCTGGTCTAGAGTATGCCGCCATAACAACCCTGAGTTGTGTTCCGGCGTTAGTGACCAGGTTCCAGTCTTCCTTAAGAGAGTAGCAGCGCATTTGTAGCACCTTTGATGTTGCGAATGTTCATAGGCGATGGTCTGCCTGTCTACTGAACTCATGCAATAAAAAAATGGTCTAAAATTGTTTCGCCATTCTATATTGACTCTTGCATTCTAAAACATTTTTAAGGTTTGGAAGCTTTTAGCATTATTAGAGACTTTAAACGCAATTCACATACCGGCTTAGGTGGTGGCTAATTGAATACTCCTTGTATAATGTAAGCCGTTAAATGGTATAAATATATCTAGTTTTTCACAGTACTATCTACCATTTAACGCTCTGCATTAAAGGCCTTAAGAGATATCTATAGTATTAACTAGGTAGGCAATGTATCAGTTATATCAGTGTTTCAGAATTCGGTGGGTAACGGTGGCCGCTTAACATTAGATTTAACATCGGCCCGGTTGACTACTAGGAATAGTGTAATAGACGCTGAAGATCGACCTTCAACTAACTAACTAACTGCGTTGGCTGAGCAACCCGAAATATGTCTTGGCCTCCGAAACGAGAACACGCCACCTGTTTCTGTCCTGTACGATTTCTTGCCAGTTCAGGGCTTTTAGCTCTCACAGGTCAGCCTTCACTCTGTCCCTCCACCGGTACTTGGGGCGACCGAAAGGACGTCGTCCATCCGATTGTCTCAAATAGGCCCTCTTTGCTTTTCGATCCTCTCCCATCTATTCCATGCGACCGAGCCAACGGAGGCGGTGAGATTTTATCTCTCCTATTATGTTAGGCTCGGCCACGAGATTTTCAATTTCGACCTAGGTTCGGGCCCTCCGGCTGCCATCGTCTCTCCTTGTTGGGCCCAAAATCTTACGGGGAACCTTTTTTTCATCCACTAACAGCTGGTTCTCCTTCTTTCTTTCGGGTATGGGTCCATGCTTCGCAACTGTACATCAGGATGGGCCGTATAACGTTTTTATAAATCCTGGTTTTGGTTTTCCTGTTTATAAGCCGGGAGACCATTACCTCATGTAAGGCCGCGCAGCACTTTAAGGCATTAATACGTACGTTTATTTTATCCTCTCGGATGTTTGTATTGGTATCTGTGCAGCTTTTTTTTAAGATTGTTGAGGTACACGTTTGACTACTGATCTTACTTGATGTTTAGGAAAGCAGCCTAGAGTGGATCATCGTTCATCTAGAACCCATTGAATTAACCTATTGAATGAAGAAGATACCTATTGAATAGTGACTTGAAAACGCTTAGATTGTATTTTTCAAGAAAAACAAACTTCGATAATTTATTCCATTATTTGGCAGTGCGCACCAGAAAAGATAAAGCGAGCGACTTCTTTAATTATTTTGATCGTAGTTCAATACAAAACTCTACATTTTCGTTATTTCTAACTTAAGGGAGGAGAAATTACTTTGTTGTTACAAAGAAACTAAAACGGGAGTTATGATTGTCGCCTAATTCAAAATTAAGAACTATTTATTTTTGCTACTTAAAATAAATTCTACTCTATTCTTAAGTAGGGCTTGGTTAGTTACGTGGGGAATGATGTAAAGTGGGCTTAGTACTGTAAAAACTTACAGAGTTAACAGCGAAAGTCTTCATTGTGTTGTTAGGTGGCACAGCTGCTTTTACGGCGACGATACATGCTCCACACCCGCCTTCGTGGCACATAGCCTTCGTGCCTCGAAGGTCTAGCACATTCCTAATGTACTCGTTCAAGGACACATCGGGACCGAACTCACCTTTCACTGAAAAACACAATTGATAAATTATTTAACCTATTTTTTTTATATCAACTTTATTCAATTTATAGGGTTCTTCAAGGACCCCTTTTGGGACTTTCAAGTGTCCAGAAAGTGTGGATGAACTCCCAATTGCCGGCGAGTGGTGCGACGATAGAATAGCGATGTAGGCACCAAATTAAATAGCTCATCAGAGCACTCTCTTAATGCCAGGGTCATGAGTATATATATGAACTAGCCCCTCCGTTGGGGATGTTTTTTTTAATACGTGAAATCCGTTTGAGGACCTTATGTTGTGCGAGGGGAAAAGGTCACCTAAGCACTAAAGCCCCTATCTGATCCTGGAAGCATTGTCCGGGCTGTGGGCTCACTTGCGCATTCTCCTCCAGCCCGGTTGGATGATGGCCGGGCCCTTGCGGGCTGGCTCTACCATTTATTAGCCGTAGAGCTGGGTCTTTCCAGCAACCTCGGGTCCGTCCACTGGCCCTGGCAGCACAACCTATCCTAATCAATATTAAAAAAGTAATGTGTTTTTAGGCTTTCAGCCGTTAACTATGCGACAAATTGTCATGAAATTTTGCATACACGTTGTCAGGGGTATAGAAAAAAGACATACGAAACCTTTCATCCAGAAAAAAGGATTGTTTACGAGGGATACAAGAATACACCCGAAAAGATAGTGCTCCGATCGCTTTATTGGCGCCACCATTGCAATTCACTAACAAAATAGATACGTCGTCACGGCAACGACAATGACAACGTAATTTTAATGAGTTTCTTTCATGATTAAATTCACCCTCGCTTGATGGCGTTACGGGTATTTCGAATTAAAAGTTAGAAATTTCTAAAGAGAGCGTGTGGGACTCCCAACGGTCGCTTGTCCAATCTATCTGCAAAACTTATATTAACGCGAAGAAAAACTAGTAGAATATGAAATGAATTGAAATGGAATGGAATGAAACGAAACGGAACGAAACAACATGAAATAAAATTGATCAATTTGTCATAAAATGGAGATACAGTTACATGTGAATGGTACATGTTTCGCCTTTTAAAGGGATACAAATGTTTGTACTTAAAATAAACATTTGTAAACTTAACTGTGTTAAACTTTTTTTTATATATACTTTCCTTTTTTTGACATTTTCTTTTTATTTTATTCAATTTTGACCTGTAAATTAAATAGACATTTTATGTAATTTTCGTATAATTGTATTTCTTTTTTTGTTTTTCTATTGTGATTAACTGTTTGAGCCAATTTTTATTTTTATTATATAAAATATTTTATAGTGGAAACTTGATTGATATATGTATTCATTTTGTGTTTTATATTTAAGAATATTAATGATTGTATGTTTCCCAAACAAATTAAATAAATAAACAAATAAATGAAATTGTTACAACCATACTCGAACTTATTCAATATTTATTAATTCTAGACAAGAATTTCATATCTTACATGTACATATAAACGTGTACAAATCGCCAAAATGTTACTTACAGTAAAATTGTTTTAAGGAAATTAGAAAATCAATACTAACCTTCGTGCTGAATTTCATTGACTTTGAATACTATTTTAGACATATTTATTTAAATTTATTGCTAAAATAACGACACACTTATTTTTAGAAACAAAACAAAACAGAATAGTCAAAACGCAGAATATTAGACTCGAAAAACTGATCAGATTACACCGTCAGCGGTATTGAATATATCGTCTTATGAAATATTACATATTTTCAGAGTTCACGACAAAAACATTCAACGTTTTTATCATTTGTCTTTATATTAAATTTATGAGTGAACAATTTTTTTTTAGAATATGTCACTACAAAGGCACACGTGTGTAAAGAACGGTGTCGAACGTAAAATTAAACGTGTTTCTAAAGCTGGTAATAAATAATTGACCGCTGGCCGAAGAAAAAATATTAGGTCAAATTTCTGTTGTTACAGATCAGATAAAAAAATCACTTATATTAGGATTGTCTTGGCAACATCAACAAAAAATTGTTCTTTGACTTTGTTCCATAAAATTTTTTCCTCTAAAATGTAATGGTGCAAATTTAACATATATTAATTAAATATTTCTCGTGGTGTAATTTCTATCCTTTCCATATTAGTTTTGAGTTAATTATATGGTCCTTAGAGCCGGATATGAACCAGCGACCTATGGATCGAAGAAGAAGAAAAGATGTTACTTTCAGCAGAACGTATGCTGAACTGGAGTTATCTACCAAACGGTTTCTTCAGCGTTCTTTCGTGATATAATGCTTTTTATCCGTGCAGAACGGAGAATGAATATAATTTCCTGCGGCTAAGAGGCCTGTCGTAAGAGGCAACAAAACAATCCACAGCCAGGTGTTAGGGTATTCGCCCGTCTGGATGGCTACGACCCCTGGTCTAGAGTATGCCGACATAATAATCTTGAGTTGTGTTTCAGCATTAGTGGCCAGGTTCCGGTCCCTTTAAAGAGCGGCAGCACATTGGTAACATGTTTGGTGTTACAAATATCTATAGGCGATGGTAACTCAACGACACGCGTGCCATTGGTTCTCCATTCCTGGCTTAGGATTTGGCCCTGACGGTCCACTTAAAAAATTCGACCTTGTTTAAGTATATATTTCATTGGTGTTATTCATATTGAGTTAGAGTAAGTTTGTAGGCTTCCTTAAGGGTCTTAAAGGAGTCTACAGCCTTAGCCATATATGTTTATATAATGTCCGTATGGCCGAAATTAGACGTTTCATTGTACTGGAAATGGGGCAGAAAAAGAGCTAAAAAATAAACGAACCTATTTTCTTAAGTTTTCGCGACTTGCATACATAATAAAACTTCTTTTTGGCGGTTTTAAGCTCGGAAATTAATAGATTAGTTTCCCAAAGAGTAAATAATAACCATAAACAAAATTAAAAATAAATAATTAAAATCAACAAGTTGGCGGTAGGCTGAATAAAACTTTAACAATACTGTTTTTTCAGAAGGTTTCACAATAACTTGACGCGAAGAGTTATCGAATTAAAATTAGCATCACTTAATATCATGTTATAAAATAGAGATAGCAAAACGTAAATTGTTCTTAATTTTGCTGAAATTTCTAGTAACTACCGCAATTTTAAGTGTTTTTGATTCTAGCTTTAGGTTATAAATATTTAGATAAATATGTTTGATAGTTAGTAATCCTACGCGTTGAGTTATCATAGTATGGCAGTAAGCAGGACAGTGGCGATGAAAATATGAAGCGCGGGTATGTAAAGGCAAATAATAAAACTTCGATTTAACGGCGCGGCAATTTAATTGATTTTTATTCCGACGTTTCGGCCACTTTTCAGAAGCCGTGATCATGGAAAACAAATAGGTCAAGTGTCAATGAGTTATGTGATAAAATATCCACGCTTAAAACGTAGTTTTATTACGTTTACTAGTCGTGAAAACTTTAGAAAATACCATGTAAAAGCAACTTATGTGTATTATACTTTTGAAAAGTGTAAGTGTCGTAAATATTCTTACATCCACTTGCAGAGTTATAATGGTACAGTCAGAAGCATAAATATAGAGACATGAAATGGTCAAATACTTAAAGACATCAAAATTGACTAAGGTCATATAATTGATCGGGCTCCCTTCTTACCTAAGCCCCTTCTAGAATATTGTCACCAATATTCTAGAAGGGACTAATTTTTTTCTGAAGCTAAGAAGGATGCGGACATATGTTAAATTAAATTTTATTTATCATTTAAAAATATCGTATAAGTTTAATGTCTAACAATACATAGTAATAAATCTAAACCAAAAATGGATACTTATAATACACTACACCAAAATTAATTATTAAATCTATCTAATAACAAACATTCATTATATTCCTTTCAAGGATTAGTAATAGATAATAGATTAAATTGGAAAAATCATATAGATAATTTAAGCAAAAAAATAAGTAGTTCGACATTTGCATTGCACAAATTAGCACCGACAGTCAATACAGACGCTCTGCTTACAACTTACTATGGGCTTGTAGAATCAGTTTTAAGATATGGTATCATATTTTGGGGTAATTCATCCAATACAAATACTATATTCTTAATGCAGAAACGCTGTATACGAGCAATGTTCAAAATACACATAACTGAAAGCTGTAATAGCTGTAATAAGCTCTATTCATCAAATATAGTCTACCTACTCGCGGTGCCATCTCTATATATATTTGAAGTCACAATGTTTGTACACAAAATCTACATTTGTTTCCAAATATATCCGACGATACGGTTAGGAATATACGTACTAAGGAAAAACTTTGTGTGCACCCCGCAAAAACAACTGTACTGTATAAGAGTATGCATGGCGCCAAAAATATATTACAAAATGCCAAAATAGCTGAAAGCTCTGAAAACTAAATTATTTAAGTCACGATTAAAAAAATTACTAATAAGAAAAAGCTACTACAGTGTAACTGAGTTCCTTAATGATAAGTTTTAAATATAAGTGATAAGTTAGAATATTAATAGTTTAAATATATTTATAATATTTGTACCTTATAAATATCATTAGAAACAGATCTAAATTTAAATTGTGCGTCATTTAATATTTTTTAAATTTAAGGCTATAAAGGCATAAATTTAAGATTAAAATATTAGTGATGATAAATAAAACCAAATAAGTATGTATACTTCTATAATATAAATAAATAAAAAAATTATACGCCCAACCGGCAAAAACATCAGTATATAACAACAAGACCTATTGTATAACCATGTTTTTATGCAATAAATTATTTTGATTTGATTTGAAGCTTATTAATAACTTTACTAACAACTGATCACTTATTATATTATTATTATTATATTTTTTACATTCACGTAAAAGAACAGTATTTTAATTGTTAAAATATCATGACATAGATAATTTTAATTACTTTTCAAACAATAATTATTGCGCTATTTGACTGCTTTTATTTGTACCTACTTATAACGCTCGTATAAAATATATGACGCTGCGACGTTCTGTTGTTTATAAAAAATATATCGGTTGATTTTTCCTATTACAGTATTTGAGATAAAACTAGTAATTTTCTTATCCAACATGGCGATCCTTGTATATTTTCCTTTACTGTGATTAAGCAATTATATTAAAAACACGTTACACCTAATGACAACATGCTGACGACATTTAAAATTACACCTTTACAATAGTTACGCGCTGTAAAGGCAATATTAAGTGACAATTTATTGTCAATAATTAGCTGTTATATGTCGGTTAAGGATAGTAGACAATTCATTTTTGTCTTTCATTTTGAGTGAATTAACCAAACCAGATATATTTAAATATTTTTGACACCATGTTTTTCTCGTGTATTCTTTTATCCCGTCATTTCTGTCGTCTATCGTGTACCATTAAACCTATTAAATGCCTTTATATATTTTATAGTGCTCATTATTTATAATTCACTCATTCGACCACTGCCGATCCCGAATTTCTATAGTGCTGTGCAATAATTGCGGTCGCATACGCTTCCTGAAACGTACAAATTTCCAACAATAATAGATGATGCTCGGTTTGCGAGGCATAACAATAACGTCGCTGGAAGATATTCTTTTGACCATCTCCCACCTAGTTGACACATCCTTAAATAATCGTAAAACTTTAGTACTTTCGGTAATATTAGTGGAAAAAATAGTCCACATTCATTTTTTATTAATTGTTTTATATTTTATTTATCTCATATTAAAATTGTCGATGTGTATCTATTACTACTTTTTGCTTTGGCCAGCAAAGATCTATTATTTTTTAAATCATCATATTAACTGAACAATAAGCGCGACAATTGAATTACTACATACATACATTTACATACATTTCGTACTATTGTATTATTTTTCTATAATATCTATTCTATAATATCCGTGTCTAGTTTTCCCAATTGTACTATACAATTGGACAACCAGCCACTTATGTTAATATTGTTACGAGCTACA
The DNA here is from genome assembly GCA_949752895.1 of Dendrolimus pini. Taxonomy (NCBI): domain Eukaryota; kingdom Metazoa; phylum Arthropoda; class Insecta; order Lepidoptera; family Lasiocampidae; genus Dendrolimus; species Dendrolimus pini. The sequence continues at coordinate 17,902,056 of OX457135.1, forward strand.
GGACTCGAATTAAAATAAATGCCGTTGGAATTACTATAGATTTTATTAGAACTGTACAAACACGTATAAAACAGGTACAAATAAAAGTGGATGCAACCAGTTCACGCTGTATAAACTGCACGATTCAATTAAGTACACGTGAAAAGTCCGTCACTATATCTCTAATCGAAAGAGATATAGGTGTGCAGATTCCGTTTTTTTGAAAAAATTCAGTCCACGCGGTCTATTGTTGTATTGTAAAGTTTAGTATAAAACAATGCCCGAACGGTCCTCCGTTCGTCCGTGACTGCCTCACTCCTGTGAGGCAGTCAAGCGACGACTACGGCACGAACAAGACGTTTACATTCTATAAGCTACATAATGACGGACTTTGCGCGTGTTATTGAATCATGCAGTTGGTACTGGTTGTCTCCAGTTATATTTGTACCTGTATTATATGTGTTTGTATAATTATAATAAATTCTATAGTCATTCCAACGGCATTTTAATTCGAATCCTGCATGCGTAGCAATATATTTATTAATGTAATAACTGGTGTCCGAATAATAAGATCGAATCAAATTTCGTAATTACCTGATCAAATTGAATAGAAATGACTATTGTAATGTAATGCAGAGTTATTTTGCCACATTGTGTCGTCGTGAAAACATTGTATGATAATAATGATGATCATATATTTTTTTTATAAATGTTTACAGTTCATGGCCGGGTTGATTTGGAAATAGTTGGCTGTATTGCTATTGTATAATTTTTATTTATATTTACGAAGCCGCTTATCCGTAATCGTTATACGAGGTTTAATGGCTCGTTAAAAATAAGTTTGATACTTTTCAAAGTCGTATTAATAATGTTATTGTTATAATCGACAAAGACCAAGAACACACCTGCAGTTTTTTTACCTTTCGGCATTTGGACTTCTTCTGTTTACTTTGTGTTTAAAATTTTTAATTAGAAAAACAGCCCATTGTGTATTGTAATCTTTATGGTAGTCATAAGCCAGGTGTGATTTTTGGAAAGTCAATCCACGCGGTCGAGTAGACTTATTGTATTTGTACAGTATAAAGCAATGCCCCAACGGAGGGGTGAGGCAGTCTAGCGATAGTCACAAGCGAAGCAAGACGTTAGTGACGGACTTTGCGCGTGTTATTGAATCGTGCATTACGTTTGCACTGGTTGTGTTCAGTCTAATTATTGTAATAAATTCTATAGTAATTCTAACGGCATTTCAATTAGAGTCCTGCAACTCGTACCATTATTATACATATATCCACAAGGATAAAAACTCAATAACACACCTTATAAAATGTTCTAATGTTAGTGGTATTTTGTACCTAATATGTACGTTAGTAATTTAATGGTTAAAACCAATTTGATCCTCTTAAAAAATGGCCAAGTCAGTGAGACGTCGAGCTTATCAGATGTCCCCTTCAGCTTTGGCTTAGGCCTCGTAAATAAGTGGCATTAGCGCTAAACGAATAGAATATAAAATGTATGTAACGTGACATATCGACACATTAAATATTATGCCATGCCATTGCCCATACATTTTCATTCTACTTTAACGTTCATGCCACTTGTCTACAGGGTCAATGTTGAAGCTGCATTTCACCATAAAGTGTCAAAGGACACATTATAACATAAAGTTTAGTATATTTTGTTAATTTGTTGCTGTTGTTTTATTTGCCACTCATCAGACTCACTTAGTGACAATAGGACCACCTCAGGAATATACGCTTTTGAATGAAGGAAAATTTTTGAAAATCGGTTGACAACCGGAGAAAACGCTTAACAAACATACATCAAAATGAGAACCTCCTTTATTTTGAGTTCGGTTAAAAACTTGGTTTTGATGTATGAAGTTTTTCCGATAACTTGCTTTTTGATGATTCCGGAGTCAATCGATAAAATTAGTGGACTTTTGTCATCTCTACGAAATGATTCATAGTTTGTTGCCAGCCTGATTTTATTAAATATAGGTTTGACCTTCATGCATGACATACAAGGGGATAATATTGTTACGAGTAACAGGACTCGAATTAAAATGTCGGTGGAATTACAATAGAATTTATTAGAACTATACCAACACGTATAACAACGGTACAAATATAACTAGACGCAAAAGTCCCACTGTAATTCACAATTCAATAACACGCGCAAAGTCCGTCACTAAATCGCTGACCGAATGTACTACACACGTCTTACTCGTATCGTAGTCATCGCTTGATTGCCCCGCCCCACCCCTCCGTTCGGGCATTGTTTTATACTGAACTGTATAATACCGATAAAGGGCCGCGTTCACTGAGTTAATCCGCACATCTGGCAAGCTTCAACGCAATGCAATAACAACAAGGATTAGTTTGACACTAATGACGGCCATAAAACAAGAACGATAACAATGGCATGTTTTTCTTAAACACGAAGTAAACAAAAGAACTCCGAATGCAGGCAAGGTAATAAACTGCGTTTTACGATCGCCAGGTGTGCGCATTTCTTTGTCGGTATGTAACAATATAATATAACGTCAAAGTTGTATTAAATATCACTTACTATTATTTCAAGGAAACGTTAGAAATTTAATTATAATCTCATAAGGTGCAAAGTAGCTTCGCGTTAATCACATCTCTGGTTTCAGTTTTCATACCGTATATCATATAATTATTATTTTTATAAGGGTTGGATTATACTAAAGCGAAGAGAAGTCATACATATGTAATAAGATATTGTTCCTAAGTCTCTATGGTTAGCTTCAGTCTAAATACTCTTAGCGAAGAGATGCCTTTATTTCTTTATATTTCAAAGCTAGTTGTGTTCGCGACATCGTTTGCATGGTATTTGGATTTTATATTTCCTCAACTCTGCAAGATTCAATCGCTGAAATTTGAAACGAAATCAGTTAAGCTATATTTTGAAGAGGGTTTCCGAAAACTTTCAGGTATATCAGGTATAATAAAATAATATTGTTACGACCTAGTTGCTGGCAAAGACTTATTCACCTGTATACCTCTAGAAACACATTTTATTACCTTTCGGCATTAGGACTTTTTTGTTTACTTTGTGTTTAAAATTTGTGATTAGAAAGCTGCCCATTGTGTATTGTAATCTTTTATGGCAGTCATTAGCCAGGTATGTTGGATTTAAAGTACAAACTGATTGTAGAAAATTCGGTCCACGCGGTCGGGTAGACATATTGCATCTGTGCAGTATAAAGTAATGCCTCGATTGAGGAACGAGGTAGTCGAGCGATAAACACGAGCGAAGCAAGACTTGTGTACACTCGGTAAACTATTTGGCGACGGACTTTGCGCGTGTAATTGAATTACGACCTTCTGCATTACGGTTGGACTTGTGGTGTTCGTTTTTATTTGTACCTGTGTTATACGTGTTTGTATAGTTCTAATAAACTCTATAATAATTCCAACGGCATTTTTAATTCAAGTCCTGTAGCTTGTAACAATATTTTCACAATAATTTAAATATTTTTACAAGTGATAAAGGTTTTGCATTCTAGTATATAGAGATGGTAACAAGATTAACGCCGCCCTTCTCTCCAATTCTTGTTTTGATATACGTACACTAGACTTGTAAGATATTACACACCAAGCCCTTATGAGCTTCGTATTTAAGACACGGAACGTACTTGCTTTCATCTATATCTATATATATAATAAAATTGTAGAGGTCAAATTTCTGTACAGTTAAAAAAAATGCTAAAAACCGAGTCAGGGGGATGTAAGAAGTGAAATAGAACTAATTTGGATTTTTTTTAATTTTTTGTTTCTCTGTTTGTCTGTCTGTTTGTAACGGCTAATCTTCGAAACGACTAGACATAGACATAGACAGATTGAAATGAAATTTTGTATGGTGGCAACTTATATCCCTGGTCAACATATAGGATACTTTTGATCCCGAAAAATTAAAGAGTTCCCGTGGGATAGTTAGAAAGCTTTAATTACTTAAACAGCTTATAACAGACTAAAAGTAATTTCTCTGCAACGTAACATAATAGAAACGGATAATTTGATAGGGTGTGAGAGAGTTTTGTCTTATATATATAATATATAAAGCAGATAAGTTTGTTTCTTTGTTTGTTTCCTTGAACGCGCTAATCTCAGAAACTACTGGTCTGATTTGAAAATTGTTTTCAGTGTTAGATAGCCCATTTATTGATGAAGGTTACAGGCTATAAACCATCACGCTAAGAGCAATAGGAGCGGAGCACCAATGAAGAATGTTTCAAAATCGCGGGTGTTTTTTAACTTCCTTTCCACGTGTACGAAGTCACGGGCAGAAGCTAATCTTATATATAAAAACGAATCGCAAAATGTGTTGGTAAGCGCATAACTTGAGAACGACTTTACTGATTTTGATGAAATATTGTGTGTGTGTTTGAGTGGGTCCCGGGATGGTTTAAATCCACAATTGGAACCGGTAGATGGCGCTGAGATCGGGTTCTAGAATCCTCCTAATCACCTGGACCGATTATGGTGATTTTGTTTTTGTGTCGTGAAACAGTCTTTTAGGAATTCAGAAAATATGGCGGTACGAAGTTCGCCGGGTCATCTTATCTTATATATAATAAAAAAACTTCATTTAAAAAAACCGACTTCATAAACTAAAAAACTAAACAGTATAAAATAACTTATTTCTAAAGCTATGTATTATTATTAATATAAATTATCTAAAAGATCTTAAAGTCGGTGCTTTGTAATTTTCAAAATATAGTCATTTTAATGTTTTACTTTGCACTGACTTCGAGATGTTTTAGATAATTTATATTAATAATAATACAAAGCTTTAGAAATAAGTTATTTATACTTTTTAGTTTTTGAAGTCGGGTTTTTTAAACGAAGTTTTTTTATTTTATTTGTTACTTTTTAGTGCCTAGCTATGTATGGGTAGAAGAACTACACAAGGTGCCGCGCTTTAAAAAAAAATATAGGTCCCAAGAAACGGGAACATAAAAATGTTCGTAAAATAAAAACTACTAAGCCCAACTATATCAAATTTTTAGGGGACTATATGGCAACTATTTCGCGTCGAACAAAAAAAGAATCACGTAAATCGGATGATAAATCTGAGAGTAATCGGTGTACATATGGAACGGAGTAGAATTTTTTTCATAAAAAATGTTCATAAAATCAAAACTATTGGGCCAAACTATGTTAAATTTTTAGGGGACCAATTGGAAGCTATTCCGCATCGAACAAAAAAGAATCACGTAAATCGGATCATAAATCTCGGAGTAATCGGTGAACATACATAAAAAAAAAACATAAAAATAAGATCCCGACGAATTGAGAACCTCCTCCTTTTTTTTAAAGTCGGTTAAAAACGAATCGCAAAATGTGTTAGTAAGCGCATAACTTGAGAACGACTTTACCGATTTTGATGAAATATTGTGTGTGTGTTTGAGTGGGTCCCGGGATGGTTGAAATCCACAGTTGGAACCGGTAGATGGCGCTGAGGTCGGGTTCTAGAATCCTCCTAATCACTGGGAGCGATTCGGGTGGTTTTGTTTTTGTGTCATGAAACAAAGTCTTTTAGGAATTCAGAAAATATGGCGGTACGAAGTTCGCCGGGTCAGCTAGTTGATATAATATAAATACTAATTTAATAAAATGTATAAACTATGATTTATGATTAAATATTGGCAAATCATACTGATATTTGTAATCTCATAAATATTGTCCTAATTAACAAACCATAATATTCCAGGAAATCAACTAAGTACAAATTTTTCCTTTTTATAATCGTTATATTTTTTTCATTTGCGATCTAACTCTAAAAGTAACATTTTTAACAATGACAGTAACCAAAATAATCATTATAAGAATAAAACAGTTATTTGCTATACTGGTAACCGAAAATGTTTCCCATAAGATAAATCAGATTACAAATATCAATATGTGTAATGGCCGGTTCCCATATATATTCCTATTCATTCACTTGCCTTACCATTGATTAAATTATGACATTACCTTGTCAAACTTTAACCGATGATAAGGTAAATGCACGGTCGGTAAATACAGGAACCCGCCATAAATCGATTTGAATAATTCCAGAAATATTCAGTCTTAAGGCAAATCTCAACTATTGTCAATTCATTGAAGGTGGTTGCAATTATATTTTCGTTACCATAAATTGAAAATAAAGTTTAATAATAAATTAAAATATACACTTTCATAACAACCCACTTTTGTGATTCGATGATAATACAAACAAAAAGTAGCGGAACAAACACACTTATTACATGCGCAATGATATATATCACTACACTGTTATACTATTCGGAGTTATATAGGCAGATAAATTAAGGACCTGGGCACAATGTAATAGTATTACACTTCGCTCTTACATTTTTACCTGGCTGTAGTTGTGAACTTAAATTTGTATTTAAAAATGTTGAAAAAAGGGCTGCAGTAAAGGTAAAACTATATTATGCCGACGCAGATGTCTGATGGCAGTTTCCTATATCATACCGACCGTTCATTTGCCTTACTATCGGTTAAATTTTGACATAACCTCCATGCAACCGATGGTAAGGTAAGTGAATGAATATAATATCGCAAATAGACAGTTCCAGTTTCTGCTTTTCAATTTTGATAGAAATGAGGCATTATCATCATCTTTGAAAAAAAAAAAATTGTCTTATTTCTATACAAATAAGAAGACAGGGATGAGTAGCGCTGTCTTAGGGAGGCCTACGTCCAGCAGTGGACTGCGAATGGCTGATGACACCGAGGACTACCAGGGCGTTCCATTAGTAGCTCACAACGCTCAAAATGCCCCGTTAGCCGTTCCACAAGGCGATCGTGGTCGTTGTAGTCGTGGCGAAAACGTCACTAATGACGTCATAATTTTCGATCACACAGCGCTCACGGCGGCCTATGTGAGAAGCTGGGTCAAAGTGGGCGTTGACCACAGAGCATTAATTCACTCTCTCGATTGACATTGAAAAAGGCGCGATTTTCAACGCTACAAAGTCCGTTGCACTAGAGTTGGTGATTGTTACGCCCGCAAGTAAATGGAACGGGAATAATAGCGGTCGTTGTGAGCATCTCGTGGAACGTAACCACTATGTACACCAGAGTACATAAATATAATAGCAGAATGTACACATAATCGAGCGAAAATCTGGAATCGCTAGACCGACGTCACGTGCATCGCATTACATGGTGTGGATGCAACGTAGCTACAAACAACTGGTCATTTGCGAGCCGAACTGTAACTGAGCGGGTTATATTGTTAAACCCAGTATTGTTGTTAAAAAAAAGACTATGGATGTTTATATCGGTTCCGGATCAAATTCAGTTTTTTGTTTGATAAAATAAAACACGTTTAAATAAAAAATGCATTCATTAAAATTACCTAAATTAACCAAATCATAATTTGCAGTAAACTTGCGAAAAGTCGAAATATAAACTGGGACATATAGTAAAAGTGAAATTTTAAACGACAAGTGGATAAACGAATGGCAACGGACAAGTGAAAAAATGAATCGCAACAACATTCTAACTTGAAGTTTTACAGGCAGATTGATAATGTACTTGTCCAATCTGAAAACCTGCCCGTAAAACTTCTAGATAAAATTTTGTTGCGATTCGTTTTGCCACTTGTCCGTTGCGATTCGTTTTTTGTAGCCGAATTCGCATTTGCAAAGTTTAGCTAATTTTATTATAATTTTTCGCATGAATAGTCCCCGAATTCAAGTCACTATCAATAACATTCATTACGTAGTTTTTATTAGGCAATATCTTAACATATATTATTAAAAAAAATACTGTAACTTTTGTAGTCATTGAATATTTATGTATTCAATAAAGATATTTTCGTTTACAATTCCAAAGTTGAAAGGTGTATGAAGTTTTTCTTTTCCCCAAATAATATCATACAACTTGTTTAATGTGAAATATTATATTCGAACTTACCCAATTTCGACTTAATTTAAGGGAGTCGGAAAAAAATATTTTTAACATTTGCTCCACGAATACAGATAGTTAAGTAAAAGTACTCGTATTACCGGAATATTTCAATGATTATAGTATTTATGGCAAAGAAAAAAGTTTTCTTTGGATATCAAATTTTCTCATTTCTCTTTGTTTTTTTATGTAACGACACATAAGGTTTTATGGTTCGTTATAACGGTTCTAGGTATTAGACATTATATGATTATAAATATATAATAATATAATGTCAATTTATTTATTGCACGAGTACAGCAGACATGCAAACGACCCACCTGACGGAAGCGGTTACCATCACTTATGGACACTTGCAACACTAAAGATGCTACAAAGACACTACTGCTCTCTAAAGGGAGATTGGAACCTAGCCACTAATGTCAGAACACAACTACGGTTGCTATGGCGGGTATACTCTGGCTCATGCGTCTTATACAAAATTCTGATGTCTTCAAATTTGATATCATAATTTCATTTCTCTGCATTCCAAACAGTCCTGTTTATATATAAATGATTATTATTGTATAATACAACATAGAATAAACACAGGTATATAAACTACAGATATTGTATAAAACTGAAGTTATATATTAAATAAATTAAAGAAAATGCATTGTGTAATATGTTGTAATTCGTGTATAAGTTACAGCCAAAGTAATAAATCCGGATATTATATATATTATCTAGCCATTATTTATAATGTCTACTAAATGTAGATAAAGTGATAATTGACACAGAATTAATCACATTAACTAGCATTTTTACATAATATCTTCGAAGCCTTGGATAATGTAATAAAACAAGTAGGTATAGGTAAAGATTATAAAATTATGGGTGGGGTATAGATACACGGCACATTTATTTATTATGCACAAATCCGAACTTTTTTAATATAGGTTAGCCTTTTTTGTTATTTATTTTATAACCACCCAAAATTAATTTTATATCTCAAGTAATAAATAAACGTGCCGTATATCTATACCGCACCCAAAATTATATTTCAATTTGCCTAAGAATTAAAATAACATTGTCATAGATAATAATTCTACGTTAATTAACATTGTTATAAAGTCATTTAACTTTAATTTATTAGGTCAATTTAAAGCTCACTAGCCATAAAACAAAATTAAAAAAAAAACAAATCAATACAAGTATTTGGTATCACTCTTTAAAGACTACAATAATATAATATTTAATTAAATACTTTGGCTAACTTTGACCCGCTAGAATAATATCCGGATAAAGTGATTAATTTATCACATTGTCTAATAATTTTGCTATTATATATAATGACCAGTCATTATATATAATAGCTATTTATTCACTATGACTGTAACTAATATATCTATATGACCACGGACCATAAAAGTGGCCTGAATGGCCAACACCTAGAGGCCCCTTGATGAATTTAATCTAAACTAGTGGTCGCCCAGTGGTCGAAATAGGACCATAATAATTAATTTAAATTATAAGTTTGAACATTATTAAGGTTCTGTTGTCAAAGACTATACTTCTATAATCACAGATTTCGCCAAGGCTACACTGTTAATTTGACTTTAACAATAAAAAGAAGAGTATATATGCGTGTGTGTCTAATACATGGTAGAGTGTGTAATGTTTTTTTATTGATTTAATGCATTCTGCACTCCTTCTCTATATAAACTATAAGTGTTCGAAATTTCATACTCCTCCGTCCGCACAATTTTCGTAAAAAAGGGTACAAAGTTTTTGCATCACCTATTTGATATGGGTTAACATTGATGATCCGTGATTGTTTCTGTGTACGCCATATAAAAATAGACCCAAGTGTCCTTGGGTCTATTTTTATAGCTCTGTCCAGTTTTGGTAGGACTTTTATTGTAGTAAATGATAATATAAATAAATAATCGACAGACACACACATATTGGATATCCACAAATTAAGCAAGTTACGATTGTGGTAGGGTAATATACAACGGACTCATCTGGGATGGATCCCAGGCAACCAAACAGTAAATAACGGAGAAAACTTGTTTCCGAAATTTACCGCTCAACCGCAGAGGTCGTCAATATAATCTTAAAATTACTTGTTATTATTAAGATACCATATTTACAGAAGCAAGAACAAAAAAAACACTCGAGTCAAAGAATAAAATAAAAAAGGTTTGTGTCCAAATAAGTCTGAACAGGTATTCTTTAAAGAGGTTCTTGGCTCCATCTTCCCATGACGTGTCAGAGATCTTGTGTATGTCTCTACCTACTAGTGGTCGCCCGTGATCGAAATTCGACCATAACAATTAATTTAAATTATAAATTTGAACATTATTAAGGTTCTGTTGTCAAAGACTTATAGGTACTTCTATAATTACAGATTTCGCCAAAGCTACACTGTCAATTTGACTTCAACTATAAACAAAAGAGTATATATGCATATGTGTGTATAGGTTCTTTTATTAATTTAATGTATTTCTTAGGCATAATAATAAATAGCATTCTTGACTCCTTCTCTATAGAAGCAAATAGTAAAAAAGGGGCATGGCGAGCGCATCTATTTTGGAAAATACTGAACATATATGACCGAAACTCAATATAGTGCTGACTTATAACCCGAGTTAACATTTATGATACATTTAATCTCCCTAAAGACGTCGTTTATTTAAAATAAAATAGATACTCTGCAATCGCGTTTGTTTTTAATTCACCAAAAATACCTACGTTGTCATAAACAAAATGTCATTCATTATATTACTTCCACAGAGTACATTGAATATATGAAGAATTACTTCAAACCAGGTTGTCTTCGACTCGCCTGTATGTATTGCTGGGCAGTTGTGTAGACTATATTGTTTTAGTTTCTTTGTTACTATAGTGAATTTAACAAGAAACAGTAAATTAAGTTTTTATGTAAGTTAAGTTCTATATTAGAACTACCAACTAGGGAAAAGTCTTTTTTTTTAATATTTATTTTTCATACAGTGTTTAATCGATACGATTATGCCACCCTCGAACATAGACTTAGACAAACTAATTCCTTATCTATTTTTAAGTCCTATTTTAACTACTCTCAATAGCATATTGGCTTCTCTCGTAGAGGGAACGCCAATATGCTATTACAGAGACCTATATCTAATTTATTCAGACTAAAACGCTCAATATAGTTATCTCTTTCCACTTCGTTCCGGATGCATTCCATTAAAATATGATGGCTTAAAGGCCTAGTTGCCAAGCCATAAATATTATAAAAAAATAAATTAAAATATGATGTACATCTTCAACCACTCCACACTGAGCAATTTGAAGAGGTTGTTTCTCTCATGAGGTGAGCGAATTTATTTAATGGAATGTGTCCGGACCGAAGCCTAAAGATAGTGACTACATCTGATCTGGCCATATTCAATGGCGTTCTGCTCAAACAAGGCTGTATTGTTTTGTACCAAATCCCTTTACTCAGTGATTTCTCGTCAAAGTGCTCTTTCCAAAGTTCTTTACATTTATCTTTCACTAGGGTCAAGAGATCAGAGTAATATGGTAGCCAACGCATAATTATACCATCTGTAGTAGCTTCTTTCGCCAGACGGTCAGCCAATTCATTACCGGACAAGCCTACATGTGAAGGTACCCACTGTAAAATAATATTTTTATTGGGTGGCATTTTATCAAGTAACCCTAAAATACGGTATGCTATTGGTGTACCGCGATAATTCTTTGTACACTTGATAATATGTTGCAGGGCACTTCTTGAATCCGTTAATATAACATAATCACCTCCTTCGAGACAGCTAACATTCGCAATAGCTTCCTCAATAGCTCAATAGTTCCGCATTCATGATGGCAGTTTTTACCTCGAGCCTTATTTTAACGGATGTATTGGTTTGAGGATCGTATATAGGCAAACCGACTTCTTCATTTTCTATAGACCCATCTATGTAGATCTTATAGTAATTTAAATATTTTCCTGTCAAATACATTTCACATAACTTTCTTATATAATCATGATTATAATTACGTTTAGGTTGCTTAAGGATTTCAATACCAGGTTTTATTTTCGAAGTTATTATAGTGAATTTAACAAGAAACAGTAAATTAAGTTTTTATGTAAGTTAAGTTGTATATTAGAACTACCAAAGGGAAAAGTCTTGTTGTTTTATAATCTTGAATCGTAATAAATTACTATTACAACATTTGATTTCAATGGTTGTCACAATAATAGTTGTCAAATAGTGTGTCAAGTGTGTGTGCTTGGAGTCAAATATTACATTGAATCTTGGAGTTTTTGACAGGAACTGAAAGGGGACGTTGTGCTGTGCAGTTTTATTTTCTAAAAATGTGTAAAAATATTCTAAAATGAACAATAGTTGTAGGATATTGATAGTTTTTGAGTAGTAAATATATGTTTTTGTAGTGAAATGTGGCCTTTCGAGTTTTCACAAGAACTCCGTTAAACGGCGTCGGTTGTAACAATACAACTGCGCTACTATACGAAGACTTAAATTACATCAGAATTGGCTGTATGGACTAAGATTCCTTTGCCTGCCTTTGTGGCGAATTCTACTACTTGATGAGTGCTTATTTTAATTTCCGTATCTTTATGCAATATGTTTTATAAAAATTCGGTTAGAACCGCAGTTTATGTAATCGCATCAAATCGACGTTGTTGCATGCATACAATTTTATTTATATTACGTAGAGCAATGTAGAACAATATGGGTGATTTTGTATTAAAGTCGGTGACATAAACTGAAATGATTAAATGTAAGTGTTTTTAGACCTTATTATTACTTGAGTTTTTTTTTATTAAAATATAACCAGTATTACCTACTTCAAATCAGGTTGGCGATTCGCTTCTATGTTTCGCTGCGCAGTTATGTAGACTATGGCTATGTTCTATTAGGGTCTCACAACGACCATATTCACGTTACAATGCCTGTTCCACTTAGGCTTACGCCAAATGGAACGGCTTGACCCATCTCTTGACATGGGTCGTTGTGAGCGTTGTGTGATCGAAAATGATAACGTCATTAGTGAAGTTTTTGCCACGACCACAATGACCGTGGTCGCCTTGTGGAACGGCTAACGAAGCATTTTGGGCGTTGTGAGCTATTAATGGAATGCCCTGTACATGGACTTAGTTTCTTTGTAATTGTAGTGAACTTAGTAACAAGAAACAGTAAAATTTTAGATAAAACACCTAATTAAAAAACATATTACGCCGCGTGAAAAGCTCTCGTTAATTTAATAAACATCTATCTATCTATTAGAATTAACTGTCATTGTCATTCGTATACTCTTCTCGACGTGACAATTAAAACTACGTCTTAACGCTTAAGCGCGGCATTTTATCTTTTATTTGGAAGTGAACACGAAAGACACTTAACTATGTTTCATCAAATATTCAAACAAAACGCATTATTTCAGGTCAAAACACACAGGTTCTTTGTACATACATTATCTCCGTCTATGTCGGCGTATATACAGCGAGTCTACCTTACCCGCAACAAGCTAAACTTAGCGTTCGCTCAGTTTTAGAATCGACGATGCCAGTTCTTAAGCCCCTTATCTCACCTGCTAATAACAGTCGATGTAAGTGCTGAATATAATATAATGCCATAACCTTAAATCATAGTGTTACGAGTGTGGGACTCAAATTAAAATGCCGTTGGAATTACTATAGAATTTATAAGAACTATAAAAACACGTATAACACGTTGTCGTATGTACACATTTCTCGTATCGTAATCCTCGATTGACTGCCTCCCCCCCCCCCTCCCCCCGTTCGGGCATCGTTTTATACTAAACTAAACAATACAACATTCGACCGCGTGGACTGAAGTTTCCGAGAAACCGTAATCTGCACACCTGCGGCCAGAAACAAGTACAATATCAATAGAATGTTTGCCTTAATTACAAATTTTAAACACAAAGTAAACAGAATAAGTCCAAATGCGGGAAAGGTAATAAACCAGGTGTGCATTTACTTTGTAGCTGTTTAACGATACTTTTTATATGATTCATTTCGGTGAGTGTGCGGTTGAACTGTTCGACTTGATTCCCCCTACACTGTTCCATCTTCGGATCACAAGGCGCTCTGGTCTACGCCATCGTTTCACAGTGGAAACGCTACCAGTGCGTACTAAGCATTACGCCTCCACGTTCCTCTTACGTACGGCAGAATTGCGGAATGCACTACCAGAGTCCGTGTTACCCGAAAAGTACAATCCGGATATCTGCTAGTCTGATAGTCTCGTGTGAATAGGTACTATTTAGGTAAGCGTGCTCCATCTTCGACCGCATCGTCGTCCGGCATTGGACGTGATCGTGGTCAAACGCAAACCTATTTGATATGAAATATATATATATATATATGTCGGAGGGAAGCTTTAATTGGACGTATCGTTGACTGGATGTATAACGCACAATATCATTTGTTTACATTTTAATTACTTCTAAAATTCTTAATGTAATTTAATTTGATTTGTTGAATGTTTCTATAACTTAAAGATCGTTCTAACCTAATAAAAGTTATGAATATTGTAATTTAATAAACGACCAATCAGAGCAGAGCATATGGCGGAGCGGGGTCAGCCCTCTATACTTTGAGTAATATCTACTTGGGTAGACTGAGGGGTTTTTGTGACACATTTGGTTGGTGGCAACAGGTCGAGTTGGACCATGGAGTATTTTAAAGAAAGTATTGAAGCTGGAAGTATGAGCGGGTGCCCTGAACCTGCTGCTCGGTCTAAACTATGTCATAATGTTGATCAAATCTAAATTAAAAGTATATAAACCGTGGCTATTGTGATTTATGCTCGCATTTTATCCTGATGACGCCCACTAAACCTGCAATAACTAAAGATGTCGTGAGAACGAGGCCGTTCTGCGACATATATATATATATATATATATATATATATATATATATATATTGTGACGCCGTATTTACGTAGTCATAGTTCCTTAGCCTATTGGTTGTAATATCATAAATTTTAAAGCGATTGAATTTGGCGCGGTGAGTGATATCATCATTTGAAAACCCTTTTGGCGACGACCCGTTCGGGTACGCTCGGTTACTTTCGGAATTCTTCGCGTGGCGTGGTTCGCGGAGGCAGCCCGTCATTTCAAGACGCGCGTCGTAGCGTTCACATGGCCTAAGAGCCCGTTTTTTGTAAAGTGTGTCAGCACAAGTTTATCCTGTAAGTATTATTCTATATTTTAAAGAAACCAATTGTCGGTGTTCGCCCTTTTTCTATTTTGATTCGTCTTCTGTATATTTGCAGAAATCATGAAGTGTAGTTGGCTAAAGATTCTTCACAATTCCTACCGACACATTCCATTCTACAGGCATTTTTACCCAAAGGCTCGTCGATTAAAAGACTGATTAGAGCCATAATATTGGATTAATAAACCCACCTAACAGGTATACGATTTAAATATCTTTTTCTAGAGATATATATATATATATATATATATATATATATATACATTCTTACGGCCGCTTTCTCACATGTGAATGGCACGTGTTCGAATTTTGACCGCATGACCTTTAACTATTACGTGTTATTTTTAAAGTAAATACTATTGGTTCCACACTCTCTCTTTTCCATCTTGTGGACCTGCTTAGCCAGATCCCCTTTTTATAACTTATTTCATTATAATAACTTATCGATTACAACTAGAATCTTTCACCCTAGAACTTCAAAGTAGTGTTTAGTAAAGACAAGATAATAACGTATTTCTTTTTTCCACTCCTTTCAGTGGGTTTTATTATATTCGTATAATCACGAATAAACTGTTGTCTACGACCGTGGCCAGTGGGGCTAGGTAGAACAGCGAGGTTAGCTGAGCGGCGCTTTCCGGAGCAGTACCTACGCCCGCATTGGAACCTTCAGGGAGTTTCTTTTATATTATCCCCTAGGGATCAGGCCCCTTCGGCTTGCCAGGGTAGCTTCTCTGCCCTGAGTACTATGTATCTCTAAGATAAGGTGACCCCTTTCTGGTTTAATGGTATAGCCTTTCCAACCCACGATACCCTAAATTTTGATGGTTTATTCAAAGAGTATAGAGCCCTGCTCAGGCAGCTAGACCGAGGTAATAAAGTTATCAATAGAGACTAAATTAATAACTGTGTTTTAACTATATGTTATATCCTCGTGGAGGAACTTTAGAGGCTAAGGAGGTGGATCAATGTGAACACGTATGATGAATATAAATAATTATAATAAATGACCTAATTGTTTTGGTATAAGTTTGTATGATTTCGCCTTCCCCAATTGCCTAGCCATACTTAAATCTTACCTAACAATATAATATATTTAACATCGTGGACAACGATTTTTTTTATATAACAATGGCGCCCAATACAAGGTTTTAATATAATAGGAAAGGCACTTAATATATTACATTAAGGTGAATATAAAGATACCTGTTAAATAAGATTGGTGGTCACTTGGTAGGATGTATTAATATATTTTTTCTTCCAGCAAAGGTCTAATTTTAGTATAAGAAATGAATAATACAATTATTTAGTATTGTATACTCATAATTTCATGTAACGATTCACACACAGGAGATAAATCATAGTTGATTTTTATACAACTAGAACTATTTTACTTGAATAAACAATATAAACATTTTTACAACCTAATAAAGAAACAATTAACAATTGAATTCAGAGGAAAACTCTTTTGTGTGGAAATATCTTATTTAAATATGAAATTACTTGCGTTGTACAAACTTAATTTTAACTAGTAGAATTAATAACAAATATTGTTTTTGTAACCTAACTTGATTACCTCAAGGTTACTCTAATTTTCTTCTTTTAATACTCTCAATTATCATACTTAGCCTGTACTAAGTACTTATTCTTTATATATTCATAAAATAGCATGAAATCTTTACCCGGGAATGCCATATCTTTACCAATTCATAACAGTAAACAGACCGACAAATATAAAACCATAAATAAACCCTTAAAATAAGATTGACTTATGAATGAACAAATTTAGCAAGAAACAACAGTGGAATCACAGGCCGAACTTTGACTAACATCGGAATATTCCACTTTAAAATTTAGCATAGCATACCTTCGCTTAAAATAGTTATATTACCTTTCGATCGCGGCGGATCATGCGTCGTGTCGAAGTGAGAAACCGGTTCTATTTTTAACTCGCGCGTCCGACCCGTCCCTTCACTTGGTGATAAATTATAAAGATTATACTTAGCTAAGCATATATTTATCTGTCGCCGTTTAAGAATAGTGTGAACGTTTAGATAGATACGCGTGCATAATTCAAAGCATTTTTCAAACGTCCTGCTTATAGTGTAGTAATTAATCAATTGCGAATTAATACATTTACAAATACTTTCACATTATTTATTTAAATTAGTTTAAACAATGGAACGCCCTATTGCTTATAACGTTCTACACAAAGATGAACTCACACACGAAGTAAACATACGTGGAGATAAACCGGCAACAACTGTAGTCGAACTTAAAACGCAAATGCGTGAACTAGGAAAAGTTATTCCATCGGAGGATATATTGGAGACAAACTTCGATGCTGTGGAGGAGTTAAAAATTATTAAACTAAAAATGTTAGAAATTAACAAATTTCTCCAAGACCCACATCATCAGTTCAAAAGCCTTAATCGTATTAGAGGTTTAGCTCATCATCTTTACCATAAATTAACCAGAATAGATCCATCAGTTGATAACACACTGTATAAAACTTTAACTGAAAATTTAAACAAAAATTTAAACAAAATAGATAACTTATTTTCTTCATTTAAAACTTCATTCGACTCAATACCTGGCTCATCAGAACAACCTATTATACAAAAAAACATACCCCATAGCGGAATTGAATTGTCCGTTGCAAAATTAGGTGTAAAATACGACGGTTTAACATGTGTACACTTATTTATTCAGCGGCTAGAAGAACTTAGCGAGTCTAGAAATATCACGGACGCTCAGTTATTTAATTCAGCCGTGGAAATATTCACAGAAAAAGCGTTATTATGGTTCAGAAGTGTTAAAAACACAATATCCAATTGGGAGCAATTAAAAAATAATTTAATAGCAGAATTTTCTCCTATTGATTACAATGAAAAATTATTAAATGAAGTTCAAAAAAGAACGCAAGGTCAATCAGAATCAACAACGGCATTCATATCAATAATGATCAACTATTTTTCTCGTTTCACCGTACCATTACCGGAAGAACAACAAATAAAAATAATAAGAAAAAATTTCAGACCAGAAATACAATTGCCAATATCCTTGTTGGAATTTAACACGATAAATGAACTAAGAACAAAATGTAAACTTCTAGATTATACTAGGGATAGATCAAACAATTTTACAGAACCGCCCAGGGTAACGCCGCAGTCAGTCGCGCCTGATCTTGGTTATAAAACATTTATAAATAAACCTTCACACGTGAATACGTTACAACAACCGAAACAAAATTCTTATAATACGTGTCTCAACTATAACAACCCACAACCGCCGCATAATAACAAAAATTTAAATAGAAACGAAAATAACCGTTACCAACAATATAACAATTACGCAAATAGATATAAAAATAACCAACAATTATCACATAATAACAATAATAGACAGAATAGATTAGTTTGCTCCCGTTGTAATGAAATAGGTCATAATAACTATAATTGTAGAAAAATACTATGTTACGGCTGTGGAAGGCCGAACACTAAGAAACCAGCTTGCCCAAATTGTAATAAAACAAAACATTATTTTCCAAATTCAAAAAACTAATTTCGTCGAATCGTAGCATATCAACAAAAACATATTTCTCTAAAAATAAAAATATTAGCAAAAATAAAAATTTAAATATAAACAATTTTACAAACAAAAATATTAACCATCGTACATGGACAAAAAATACTGCGATTCATAATTGTATAGACGACGAACGTCCTTTCATTAACATAAGAATATATGACAGAAATTATTATGCTTTGTTAGACTCAGGATCTATTATCTCAATATTAGGGACAAATATGGGAGAAAAATTTAGAAAGCAAGGATTAGAAATGCATAGTAGTAGCGACATAAAAAATATAGCGACAGCCAACAATTCGAAGGCAGCGGTTATAGGCTATTTTTTTCTGCCAGTACAGTTAAACAATATTACAAAAGTAATTCAATTTTTCGTGGTTCCTAGCGTAACTACCTCTATAATATTAGGAATTGATTTTTGGAAATCATTTCAAATCGCCCCCGAGATTTTCCATAATTTACCATTAATTAATAAAATAGATTTACCAACTCAAATATGCGAAATTAAATATCTCCATCAGTATGAAGATTTGTCACATGATGAAAAAATTTTGGCAGAGAAAGTAATAAAGAATTACGAAGAGATATCTTCTGAAAGACAAGGGTTAGGCAGAACTTCTATAATTACACATCATATAGATACGGGTACAACAAGGCCAATTAAACAACGCTATTACCGACTTTCACCTGAACGCCTTAAAGAAATGAATAAACAATTAGACGAAATGTTAAAAATTGACGTAATAGAACCAAGTTTTAGCGCGTGGAATAACCCAATAATATTAGCACCAAAAGCAAACAATGAGTGGCGTTTTTGTCTTGATAGTAGAAAATTAAACGAAGTGAGTAAAAAGGACGCCTATCCTTTGCCGTATATCAGCAATATTTTAGATCAATTGAGGGATGCTAAATATCTTTCGTCAATAGACCTCAAGTCTAGTTTCTGGCAAATACCCTTAAGCGAAGATTCAAAGGAAAAAACCGCGTTTACAGTTCCAGGCAGAGGTCTCTATCAATTTAAAGTAATGTGTTTCGGATTGACTGGAGCACCAGCAACCCAGAAACGCTTAATGGACCACTTATTTGGCCCAGAATTTAATAATAAAGTCTTTGCTTATTTAGATGACATCATCATAGTGTCGTCATCATTTAACGAACATATTTCCCTACTCATTAAGGTACAGGAAAGATTAAAAAACGCAAGGTTAACCATAAATTTAGACAAATGTAATTTTTTTAGAAAAGAATTAAAATATCTCGGATATATTATAAACGAAAACGGACTACAAACAGATCCTTCAAAAATCAAAAGTATAGTAGAATTTCCCCAGCCCAAAAATCGGAAAGAGGTTAAAACATTCTTAGGCGTGGCAGGATATTTTCGTCGTTTCGTGAAAGGTTATAGTTTAATTGCAGCACCTTTACATAACTTAACTAGCACACGGAAAGACGCCCCTCCCTTTAAGTGGTCGGAGGAAGCTGAAAACTCTTTTAATCAACTAAAGAACGCTCTTATCTCAGCCCCCGTTTTAGCTTGTCCCAATTTTGATAAGCCATTCATTATACATTGCGACGCGTCAGGTTATGGCATCGCCGGAACGCTTACACAAGTGGACGACGATGGCCAGGAACACCCGATAGCTTATACTAGTAGATCTTTAAATAAAGCAGAAAAGAACTACGCCACAACGGAACGCGAGTTGCTCGCGATTTTATTTTCCATAGAAACATTCAGACCATATGTAGAAGGAGTATCTTCATTCAAAGTAATAACTGACCATTCAAGCTTAAAATGGTTTTTAAACTTAAACAACCCAACAGGTAGATTAGCTCGTTGGGGTATTCGTTTATCGCCTTATAATTTTACAGTTGAGCACCGTAAGGGCAAAGATAATATAATACCAGACGCACTCAGTCGCGCAGTACCAGTAAACGTAATTAATACATTAATAGATGACACTTGGTATAATGAGGTACTCAATAAATGCATGAGACTACCACAATCATGTCCAAATTATCAGATAATTAACGGAGAATTATATAGATATACAAAATGTAAATTTTCTAATAGTCCAGATTGCCAATGGAAAAAAGTTATTCCAAAAGGAGACCGTTCCAAATTAGTGGAAGATCATCACAGTGTTTTATTCCCACACTTCGGAATACTAAAAACCTATCGCAGTCTAGCACTTAAATACTATTGGCCAGGTTTATATAAAGATGTAGTAAATTACATTCGAAAATGCGATGTTTGTTCGGCGTACAAACATTCACAGACTCAAACACCCGGTTTGTTAGGAGACCCAAAAGTGTACAACAAACCATTTGAATGTATTAGTATTGATTTAGTAGGCCCATTGCCTAGATCAAGGGCTGGTTATATATATTTATTAGTAGTTGTGTGCTGTTTTTCTAAATATTGCATAATAACACCATTACGGAGAGCAATAGGAAAAAATATTGTTCAAGCTCTTGAACAACACGTATTTTTGACGCATGGTATCCCAAAAACCATCATAGCGGACAACGGTAGTCAATTTACCAGCCGTGAATTAAACAATTTATTTCATAAATATAAAATTCCACAAATACATTTTACCCCCCGTTATTCCCCACAAGTAAATACAGTAGAGAGATATAACAAAACAATAATAACTGCGTTATCAATATTGGTAAAAGAAGACCATAGATCATGGGATATCTCATTACCAAAAATTCAATTTGCAATGAACACTGCAGTTAATGAAGCCACAGGTTTTAGTCCTTTTTTCTTAATACATGGTAGAGAAGCCATATTGTGTGGATCGGATTACGGTCAAATTAATAATAATAAAGAACCCCTAACTCTAGAATGCGCTTCACGCAAAACATATTCCAAAAACCTTGGAGTATTGGAAAAAACTTTTACTCAGGTTCAACAATCCTTATTAAAAGCACATGAAAAAAGTAGAAAATATTACAATAAAAACCGTCGACCTTTAAACTTTGAAATAAATGATATAGTATGGAAAAAGACATATCCTTTATCAGACGCTAGCAAATTCTTCACCGCGAAATTTGCGCCCAAATTTACTAAGTGTAAAGTCATTAATAAAAAGTCAAATTTAGTTTATGAATTAGAAGATTTTAACACTAAAAAACCTCTTGGATTTCACCATATAAAAGATCTTAGAAGCAACAATGAAAATCCATAACTATAAATATTAAACCGTTAGAGAACATTTATTATAACTCAAATAAAACAAAAGTATAAAATAGATACTAGTTTATTAACTAAAATAATAAGCATTTAATACTATAATCAGTAAAAATTTAAATCAATCATTACACATAACAAAAATAAATAACAAAAAAAAAAAGAATAACAAATAATATCACGAATAGATATGCAAACAAAGTATAATATTGTAAAGTAGCTAAATTTGGTCAGCAGTAATTATAAATAGTTTTTACAAATTTAAAAATAACCCTTCAGTAGTTATTTTCGCAAAAAAAAAAAAGGCACTTGAATACTAAACAAGGTGAAATATTAAAAGAAAAAATAAAATAAGTTGAACAATATTACATCAACTGCATTATATTAAGAACGTTTTTCCTAAAATATTTTGTAACAACATTCATTTAGAAAACTCATAGCTCCATCTATTGAACATAGTACAGAAACTAGGAGGCCCCTAGCGGTCATCAATAAAAGTGATTTGCTAAACAGCGCCAATAGCGCATAGTAATATAAAACTATTTTAATAACGATATATACAAGCCTTTAATACATTAAATCAATCATATTCTTTTTATTACAAAGATAATCAACAAAAAAATAAAATAAAGAACAAAACAACGTTGGAAAAGTACGTACATGGGAATGCCTATTAAAATAAAATATTAGGTTAAAATAATTAGAATACTGTAGGTAATAATGAAGTAATATACATATTACAGATATACTCTTATTATGTTTAAAAACAGATAATAGGATAATTATTAGCATTTTATTATGCAGAAGTAATTAATAAATGCTTCATAGAATTAATATACTGAACAAGGAAATAATGCCAGACTTACAGTTCATTCTTTAGGATAAAGAAAACATAATCTTTATTTAGATGTAAGTTCATTGTTACTAATTATAAATAATAAGTTATTAAATGTATGATATATGTAAATTTTCTTTTCTATAGTCAAGGTTCTTCGGTACTTCCCTTATAATGGAAGATCACAATTTTTTTTTTTGTTAAATTACATTAGTTACTCTCACGTCCCCGTACCAATAAAATAATAATAAGTACTAAGATTACATAGTCGTTTCAAACAGATTTTATATCAACACTATACTATATAACTTGGATAAAATTATAAAAGGAATATTAATTTCTTCGGACCTTCAATTTTCAGTCAGCTTAGTCTACATTTGGGTTTATTAAGCTCTGTTGTAAATCGCAGAGTATAGATATATATTAATGGTGAGACAAGCATACACGTCTAGAAACGTGGTAGTTCGACCCATAATTGTTTATTCTCTTGTTATAGAGAAGTTTGGTTCTTTTGACCGGTTATATACCCATATTAAGTATTTTATAAGACAGTCTCTTTTACTGTCGTTTATCCAGCCGATATAGGTTGTGGTCATGATTGAAGACAGCTGTTGTTGTTGAAGTAGGTCAGATAATATAAGGTTCAATCAGCTAACTTGAGGTATTATTTTGAATCGGATAGGGTTAGTTTTGTCACCTATCGATTCTTGGTTATTATTGAAAGGTAGTCTCAAAGATGTTATTTTCAACTGAGACGAGTTATTGCTAGGTTTTTGAATGAATAGTGAAAGATATTATGAACGATGATGTATGCTCTTATGAATGCTACCTCTCCTCTATTTCGCTCAGGCGCACATCATAGCCAACTGATAGAATCTGATCCAAACTTGTGTCCAATGTAGTACTGAAATCAAATTTGATTTAATGGCAGTATAAATATAGTATTTAGTATCAAAATCTGGTTTTCTGTCTTAATAGACTTAAAAGGAATCAAGCCGTTTTTGCTGTTTCATTCAGGTTACCGAGGGAAACGTGATAAATTTAATTATATATACCTTTATATAATAGATATCTTTTTTTTCTTCAAGAAGAATACATTTTTTCTTTCTTTTGTTTTTACTATTCTTTACTTTTACTGAGTTTTGTTGCCATGAGACATAGGTCATTTACTGTAGTTATCCTGTAGATAATAAGCTGAGGGCAGCTTCAGTTTTCCTACGAAAAACTTAACCCAATTGGGGGTGCATTGTGACGCCGTATTTACGTAGTCATAGTTCCTTAGCCTATTGGTTGTAATATCATAAATTTTAAAGCGATTGAATTTGGCGCGGTGAGTGATATCATCATTTGAAAACCCTTTTGGCGACGACCCGTTCGGGTACGCTCGGTTACTTTCGGAATTCTTCGCGTGGCGTGGTTCGCGGAGGCAGCCCGTCATTTCAAGACGCGCGTCGTAGCGTTCACATGGCCTAAGAGCCCGTTTTTTGTAAAGTGTGTCAGCACAAGTTTATCCTGTAAGTATTATTCTATATTTTAAAGAAACCAATTGTCGGTGTTCGCCCTTTTTCTATTTTGATTCGTCTTCTGTATATTTGCAGAAATCATGAAGTGTAGTTGGCTAAAGATTCTTCACAATTCCTACCGACACATTCCATTCTACAGGCATTTTTACCCAAAGGCTCGTCGATTAAAAGACTGATTAGAGCCATAATATTGGATTAATAAACCCACCTAACAGGTATACGATTTAAATATCTTTTTCTAGAGATATATATATATATATATATATATATATACATTCTTACGGCCGCTTTCTCACATGTGAATGGCACGTGTTCGAATTTTGACCGCATGACCTTTAACTATTACGTGTTATTTTTAAAGTAAATACTATTGGTTCCACACTCTCTCTTTTCCATCTTGTGGACCTGCTTAGCCAGATCCCCTTTTTATAACTTATTTCATTATAATAACTTATCGATTACAACTAGAATCTTTCACCCTAGAACTTCAAAGTAGTGTTTAGTAAAGACAAGATAATAACGTATTTCTTTTTTCCACTCCTTTCAGTGGGTTTTATTATATTCGTATAATCACGAATAAACTGTTGTCTACGACCGTGGCCAGTGGGGCTAGGTAGAACAGCGAGGTTAGCTGAGCGGCGCTTTCCGGAGCAGTACCTACGCCCGCATTGGAACCTTCAGGGAGTTTCTTTTATATTATCCCCTAGGGATCAGGCCCCTTCGGCTTGCCAGGGTAGCTTCTCTGCCCTGAGTACTATGTATCTCTAAGATAAGGTGACCCCTTTCTGGTTTAATGGTATAGCCTTTCCAACCCACGATACCCTAAATTTTGATGGTTTATTCAAAGAGTATAGAGCCCTGCTCAGGCAGCTAGACCGAGGTAATAAAGTTATCAATAGAGACTAAATTAATAACTGTGTTTTAACTATATGTTATATCCTCGTGGAGGAACTTTAGAGGCTAAGGAGGTGGATCAATGTGAACACGTATGATGAATATAAATAATTATAATAAATGACCTAATTGTTTTGGTATAAGTTTGTATGATTTCGCCTTCCCCAATTGCCTAGCCATACTTAAATCTTACCTAACAATATAATATATTTAACATCGTGGACAACGATTTTTTTTTATATAACAATATATATATATATATATATATATATGTATAAGTAATGAGAGCTCAGTGTGGCTCGTTTCAATAACGTGCCTGTGAGTTTAGATATACAGGCTCAAATTTTCAAGTAGACTTTCAGGGTCAAATCCTAAACTCTACGAAAAGCGAAAGGAGTCTCGAAGCTGATTTTAACGAAAATAAAGTAGTAGCATTAGATTTTTGAAAAATCAATTGACTTTTTCAGGAATCAAATCAGCTGATTTTGCAAGAAATAACCAAAACCAAATCATAGTGTAGCTTGTGACAATTGAGTCAATTTCTGTGAAGAAATGTCAAATGGTAAAACTAACCAAGGAAAATAGTTGTTTATCCGTGCAGGAACGGAGAAATAATACAATTTCGAGGCGACAAAACAAGTTACTGCCAGGTGGGATTTCTTGCCCGACTGGATGGCTACCACCTCACCTCCGACCAGGATCCAATCTCCCTTGAGAGAGCAGCAGCGCATTTGTAGCACCTTAGGTGTTGCACATGTCCACAGGCGATGCCGCTTTCCATAAAGTAAGCCGTCTGCTGTTCTCATGCAATAAAATTAAAAATTACAAAAAAAACAGAATTTGATCCTTACAAGCTGCAATAGGATTTGATATAATAATACAAATGTTTGTGTTTTTTTTTTCAAAATTAGCGTATTCGTTTCCTGACTAGAGTAAAAAAGACTAGGTCAAAAAAGAAATGAGAATACCGCTTTAGTTTTCATCAAAATTGGCCTCAAGACTCCTTTGAGTATATACCGCTATTTCGTATAGTTTACGATTGGGCCCTGATGGTTCATTTGAAAAATTCTAAGTAAAAAGTTTAAGGGGAGTTAGCGGACATACAGACTTTATGTTAAAATTTGATAGTATAACTACAAATGGTTTTTATTTTTGAAGTGATAACTTCTTATGGGAGGGTAATCCGCTTCGTTACGTAACGCGTTACGGTGCCAGTCTGTCTGGCTTACCTTTCTCTCACGTATACAGCAAGCAGCGGTAGGCAGGCTAAGTTATTACTTCTGTCGGGCGTCCCGAGAGCACAGGTTTTTTTTTATTTACTTACCTTTCAATCTCACACACGTATATAATTTGAATAGTATTAAGTTGTCAACAAAGGTGGTTTCATTGCCTTTAATTAATTTAATTCTAGTTACGTGATACGCATTCTGTGAATACATAATTAACAAAGCGATTCAATAGCTCAAATAAGGCTTTGATATCATAGGTGTGGCTTGATGGTTCAATTAGATATAATTAGTTATAAGGAACTTGAGAGGCTTTAATATTCCGCAAACGATATTGTAATAATACTTGCAACAACTCAGAAGGGTTTAGGGTAATAAAATAATAGCAGCTGGTTACTACATTTATAATCAGAGAACCTTACGGTTTTAACATATTTTTTACCACCGCATTGCATTACACGCACACTTCACAAACTAACCAAGAGACATAAAGAGCCTAAAAATTTATAACCCAGGCACAGATAGGAAAAAATAACACACTTGGCACTAGATAGGATAATATATATAAGTACTAGCTTCTGCCCGCGACTTCGCCCGCGTGGATTTTTTTCCATAAAAAGTATCCTATGTTACTTCTAATACCTCCAAGAATATATGTACAGAGTTTAGTGATGATCGGTTCAGTAGGTTTCGCGTGAAAGCGTAACAAACAAACTTACATTCACATTGATAATATTAGTAGGGATAGACATAAGCCCCACACTTGCATATACACTTCCTCTCAACACCAGCATGTAACAGATACACTCTACATTAGTATAAGTATTAAAATTAGAATAAATTAATGTAATAAGTTATTCGTACGATACATACACAAAAATCACTAAATTAATGTCACAACTCACACACAAGAACCAAAATAATTATTAAGCGTGTTAAATTCTAAAAAGTAAATCTAGAAATTAAGTTGTAAAAAAGGGTACGGAACTAGTCCGTAGAGTTGTTAAAAAAACCCATTGTTTTTATACATTGACGCTTCACACATGACAAGCATTTTTAAAACACCTCGCCATCTCTCCAACAATTTTAAAGAATAAGAAACCTAGCAATTGGCACAACCGATAGCGGGTTGAATGGGCGTTTGTATCGTTTACAAATAAGAGGGTATATAGTAAAATTAATTTTTAACTTTAAAAAAACATGACAAGAACAACTACTATGCTACTTAATAACTGTAACAGTATGTTTAGATGTATTTTGCGTTTTTCATATACGCATTAAAAACAATACTACGAAAACGTAAACACTCTACAATAAAGAAGTTATCTCTAATGAGTTCCTAAATCCATACATATAGATTAAATGACGCCACAAGTTAGTCTACTTTAGCGTTTTGATTTTTAAGCCGATATTAGATAGTTTATTTCTATCGTTACATACCGTCGTGTTCTTTGAATTATACCTTTAATTTATGTGCCTTTCAATTAAACTAATTCAATTCGTAATAAAACTACGTTTTAACGGTTGTAAGCGCGGTAATTTATTTGATTTTGGTTAATCCGACGTTTCGGAACGGAACACAAACCAACTTGATTGATAATTTCTTTTAATTTTCCTTCCACCCATTTTAATATTATATAAAATTTATAGAACTAGGTATGTTTGCTGAAGAGTTTCTTGCGCCGCTTCTTCTCTTCAAGCCACAACATGTTGTGAAGCGGTGGTAAACACAAAGTACTTTATATATTGGTGGTAAATTAGATTAGGCTCCCATAGAGTAAATAATAACCATAAACAAAATTAAAACTAAATACTTAAAATGAACAAGTTGGCGGTAGGCTAAATAAAACTTTACTTTTAACAATACTCGTTGGACAAATGTCATCTTTGTCGTCTGTGACCACGGCCACTGAAAAGCGGCCGAAACGTCGGATTATCCAAAATCAAATAAATTACACCGCGCTTAAAACCGTTAAAACGTAGTTTTATTATGTATACAAGTTGCGAAAACTTAAGAAAATATTATGATTCAATTCAATTGATCCCTGTTTAAGCGCCATCTAGCTCCTAGCTAATGTTAATCTACAACATCTTTTTATCAAATGTCTTTTCTACGCCGATAATCAGGTTATACTTGCGTCATCGGAAACAAAGTTACACGACATGGTAACAATTATGAACGAGTCTTTTGAGAAAAATGGTATGGAAATTAATGTGAACAAGATGAAAGTTATGATGTTTGAAACAGATAAAAGAATGACAAGTTGTAATACAAATAGGAAACCAAAACTTAGAGCAAATCAGAGAATTTGTTTGCATGTTTACCAGAGACGTAAATCTTTAAAGGAGATTTATAGCAGGTAATAAGGTGTATGGAGCACTAAACTCTTTTATGAACAGCCAGAAAGTGTCTTACCCGTGGCCCTGGAATAAGGCGAAGGACGGCCACCTACTAAATCCCAGGGGTTTTAGTGGGTATCCCTAACCGGGGGTGGCAACAGCATGGCACCACTTCTGACTGGGCATGCTGGTGCCACCCCCGATCTGGCGAATCCCACACACGGGTCGCGAATTATCCCGCCAAGGTTGGTAATAAGGTGAATGGAGCACTAAATTCTTTTATGAACAGCCAGAAAGTGTCTATAAAGACACGCTAGGCTGTCCATAAAGGGATGTTGGTGCCAGCCCTGATGTATGGGAATGAAAGTTGGGTATGGCAGAAGAAGCATGAAAGTAGGATAAACGCAGTTGAAATAAGAGCTTTGAGAAGTATATGTGGTGTTAGCTTGAATGATATGATAAGGAACAGTGTGATAATGGAGCGTTGTGGAGTGAAAGAAGATGTGATAACAAGAGTTGAAAAAGGAATGTAAAGGTGGTTTGGACATGTAAAGCGAATGGACAAAAGTAGACTCACAAAACAGGTGTATGACAGTATTGTGAATGGTACAGTTGTTGTTGATAGACGGAGACGAACATACAATTATGAAATATCAGAAGTTTTAAAGAGAGGTCAGGTAAATAACATCTCAAATAAACGTGCATTTATGAAGAGGTTAATGAAAGTAGGTGAATCGATCGTAAACTGACGAAAAGAGTTAGATGACGCTAATCGACGGTGCAACAGCGTGACCCAAACAGTACATTGAATAATATAAAGAGCGTGACCGATAATCTGACAGTGACAATAATCTCATTCACATTATAGATAAAACTTATTTCACATCACACATTCTCCACGCCACTTAATAGTACTCATAACCTTGTTTGTATTAAACTTAAATAAAAGAGGAAGATCAATTATTATCAAGGCTTTTTAGATATCAGCAAACACATTCGTCATATCCATCCAATGTAATTACGATGGCACGCTGTTCCTTCACACCACGCTGCCTGAAGCCTATGCGGACACAATCCCAATCCCAATCTTAACATTATAATTTAAAATCTAATTCTTTTTCATTATTATTATTAAGCGAATCCGTCAAAATAAAGATGTATTAATGGGCATGTAGCAAACAGCTCTAGGAGCAATTTCAGTATAGCTTATTATAGTTTATTAATTATTTGAATAAACTAGTTAAGCAAATGCAAAACCCCGGTATCTATGCCATAGAGGCTTTAGCCACCAAGGTCGTCTTATTGAAGTTTTTATTCAAATAATATGTTTAATAAATGTTGAATTATATAATTATTATTTGTTAGTGTAGCGAAGAGGAAAATCCGGGTTTTTATTATTTCGTGTAGAAGATTACTACACTATCATTTGTCAGGCACACTAAGGCAGGTGAGAATAGGGCGAACAGAGGGCCTACAGCAGATGCTCTCGTAAATTCGTATTACAATTACGTATTAGTACAAATTTACATATATTATAAAACCTGATGCCATTTCTTATACCTACGAGTGTATCTAGCCATGTGTCAATTTTACTAAGAGATTATCCAAGAGTGGTCGGTGTAGGCTTTCTCTGTAAATGTTTTTATGCGACGACGGACCATTCTCCCTGGAACTGCGTTGTCCCATAACACTGGCTTAAAGCAATAGAAGGTAAATAGTGTGGTTTGAATTCAGTAGACTTCGTGAAAGAGAACTCTTGTTATTTCACCGACTGCCATTGAGCAATTATGTGACCATAAAGTACTTCCTACTACATTAAAAAATATCGCTATTGTTGAGCTGCTCTAAGAAGCCCTTTTGAAGTTTTATATAAATACTGACGAAGAAAGAGTAGCACTTTAAAAACAATTTAAATACCAAATTAAACCAACAAACCAGTTTATTTCTTTAGAAACGTAACACATGACAACTTTGTCAATTACTAAAATCAGTTTAATACCGAGCCGCTAGAACTGAACAATGGCATATTAAAGACCGAACGAAGGTCATTCCCAAAGGTACTAAAATTTTCCATCTAAATTCGAAGGTTGCCAATATAGTTTCTAGTTATTTCATTTTTTCTCACGAAATTTCACCGACTTGAAAAGCAATTATCTTGAAAATATTTGTAAGACAAAAATCATAAGCAATATTGAATCTTTTCATGCAATATCTGGCTCAATTTAACACGAAGCGAAATAGTTTCTTTTGTAGGATTTAGGGATTTTTGTTATTAGCCTCAGATACGACTACATTCCATTACACCTGTTCACATGGCCTTGGAAGAGGATCGTATTCTTTTCCATATTATGACTACAACTAGTGCTTCTTATAAGTAAGTTATTTTATGGAGCTTAAGATCTCATACGCGTTATCTGGTAAGCCGCAGTTTGATCAGCCTGTTGATTGATGGCGTCAAGATGGGGATACGTTGGTGTTCCGTGCACGGTCTTGTTTCCTCTCGTAGGGTCCTCTACAAATCGTCCAATACAAACAGTGTACGGAGATGCCGGAGAATGCCGACTGTATAACGGGGAATGTTCCGAAGAACTGCTTAGAATGGTGCCTTCGTCCTCTTTCTACCATCGCACCGCTCGCCATCGGTTGAGAGTTCACCCCCACTTCCTCGAACCGCTTCGCTCATGTACGCAACGGTTCTGTAGAACGTTTCTCTAGCGTACCGTGGGGATTTGGAATGAGCTCCCAGCCGAGGTTTTCCCACAGCACTACGATATGGAGTTTTTCAAAAAGGGCGACATAAAATTTCTTCGAGACCGGCAGCGCGTTGGTGACATCTCTGATATTGCAGACGTTCATGGGCGACGGTAACCGCTTTCCACCAGGTGGGCCGTCAGCCTGTTTGCTCTACTCCAGCTATAAAAAAAAAGACTTGGTTCCGCCCAGCAGAGATGAGGCCGATGAGCCGTCTCCTTGTAGTGCCTGACATAAAGGCGAATGACTGAACTCTAGATGTTAACACTATGTATGACTGAACATTGTGGGATTTTAGTGGGTATCCCCGACTAAGATGGCAATAGAATTCTTTCAGGAGTGCTAGCAATAGCCCAACGTAACGAATCTCACACGCCCCCACCGTGAAACCTGTTGGCTGATATAGTGTGCAGAAAAATGTATAGCTAGCTAGACGATCTGTCGCAATAGCAATCATCCCACGTGATAGAGAAAGCGGTCGCAAGATCAGATTATGGTTGAACAGCGTTGGAGCTGCAGAGCTTCCAGCAATCGAAGCAGTATGCGGCCAATCGCAGCGTAGTGCATAGAGAAAATAGTTCTACTAACTATTAACATTTCATGATCAAGCTTAACTGGACTGCAACTACCCATATTATGATGTGTATAATCGCTTAGCCGATGTTAAATGTAAGCGGTTCACTTCTGTCTTTCAATTCAAATGTGCCAACCAAAGTGATCTATGTAAATATAAACTTGAATAATTTACTATTATTGAATACCGTCGCGTCCCTAAAGTTCTGTGTCTTTCAGCCAAAGTGATTCAATTTTGTTGATCTGTCTAATATAAGCACTAGTTATTTTTCTGAGATTGCTACTCTATACTCGTAAAAGGACCTTACAAAACGCAATACCTTCCCCGGCCAATAAATGGCAGTAATCTTTTTCCATCAAACAAATCATCAACCAATTTACCTTTTTTCGGTAATAAAGAGCAGGGATAATCTTATAGAACTTTATGAGGGTTAGTTCTTATTCCGGATTCTCAACCTTAAATTCATGCATAAGTTAATAAAACAATTTTATTGTTCGAAATAGCCAAAGCTGTTTCGTGAAACCCACACTTCACTAAAATAAATTTGACCCTAGTTACGCAAACGGGAATTCTGAATACTTCCAACAAATGCCGCAAAATTGAATTAAATAGCGGTTTCAGATAGCCATTTTCATATTTTGTATTTATTATCCAACATATTTTTTTAAGAATAAGCTTTGGTGTTCCTACATAGAAAATCATCAACCAACTATCACCTACAACTTCACTCTGGTAAATGTAAATTTTATAGGCTGAGTGGAGTTACTGGGAGTACCACACGCTCTTTGTGAAAAACATAAACAAATCTGTCCCACGGGATCCGTACATTTTCCAAGAGCAAACGTAACATATATGCTATTCCAGACTATGGTCTATCTCTGTGCCAAATTTCATTCAGATCCGTTCTGCTGTTCTAGAGTGATTGAGCAACAAATATCCATCGGAACATACGCATTTGTAATATTAGTAAGATAAACTTGTTAATTGTAGTATCTTATATATAAAAACTTCGTTTAAAAAAACCGACTTCAAAAACTAAAAAACTAAAATGTATAAAATTACTTATTTCTAAAGCTATTATTATTCAAGATGTTTTAGATAATATATATTAATAATAATAGCTTTAGAAATAAGTAATTTTATACATTTTAGTTTTTTAGTTTTTGAAGTCGGTTTTTTTAAACGAAGTTTTTATTTTTTATTTGTTACTTTTTAGTGTCTAGCTATGTATGGGTGGACCTACGAATGGTGCCGCGCTTCTTAAAAAATATAGGTCCCAAGATCAAAAAAATGTTCGTAAAATGAAAACTACTGGGCCAAACTATGTCAAATTTTTAGGGGACCACATGGCAGCTATTCCGCGTCGAACAAAAAAGAATCACGTAAATCGGATCATAAATCACGGAGTAATCGGCGAACATACATAAAAAAAAAGCAACAAAAAAAAAAGATCCTGACGAATTGAGAACCTCCTCCTTTTTTCAAAGTCGGTTAAAAATGAATGTTTGTCTGTATGTCCTTTATAGAATCGTAAACTATACATCCGATTGTGATGAAATTTTGTATGTGTGTTTGAGTGGGTTCCAGGATGGTTTAGATTCACAATTGGTACCGGTAGGTGGCGCTGAGATCGGGTTCTAGAATACTCCTAATCACCTGGACCTTTTCGACAACCCCATCAGCTATTGCCGCAGAGCGTTGAAATGCGGCCAGCATTTTGGAAACGACATCGACGGTAGCCTCGAATCCGTTTTTCCATTTTTGAAGTGATAACTTGTTATGGGAGGGTAAACCGCTTCGTTACATAACGCGTTACGGCGCCAGTCTGTCTGGCTTCCCTTTCTCTCACACAAGTTATCACTTTTGTCCAGCGTCCTGAGACGCACACGTTATTTTTTTATTTATAAATCTATATAAATAAAAAGACATCGTAGAAATGTAAGTATGCGCATAACTTGAAAACGACTTGATCGATTTTGATGAATATTTTGTGTGCGTTTGAATGGGTTCGTGCCTACCCTGCAAGGGACCTTGCGTGAAGTTATGTTATGTTATGAATGGGTTCCCGTATTATTTAGATTCACAATTAGAACCGGTACGTAGCGCCAGGATCAGGTTCTAGGATCTTCCTAATCTTCTGGATCGATTTTGATGACTTTTTGTCTGTTTAAGTGGGACCCGGAGGGTTTAGATTCACAATTGGGATCGGTGGCGCTGGGATCGAGTCCTAGACTTTCAATTATTTAGGGCAGGACAACGTCTGCTGGACCTCTAGCATGTGTATAAAAGTACATTCATTTTTAGATTGTTTTATGTATCGTTACATAAAACAATCGTTATGTTACAAATGATTTAATTAGACGATCGGTTGGAGTTGCTGTTCAGAAATATTTTAATTAATTTTAAGGCTAATCTTTAGGTGACCAGATAAAGTCACTTGATTATATAAAAATAATTTTCATTCACAGGTGAAGTACTTAAAAGCTTCCTGGGATTAACATATGAACAAATGCAAAATAAAAATGCATCTGTGCACGACGATTTGGAAATAGACTTGATCACCAAAGATGGGAATGTAAAGTATAACTTGAGTTCTGTAAAGAAACTAAACAGGTAAAATTAAACTTATGCTAGACTATGGTTTCTAAATAAATGCCAATATTTAAGTAAACATAGCAATATTTATATAATACCTAATAAGTAATCGTTAAAAAACTCAATCTGATTGCAAATTTGTGTCACGGAGGCACCAAAACGGATTCAACAATAGAATTAATGTTAACTTCAAAGATTAAGACATCAATTTTATCTTCAACTAGCTGTGCTCGCAACTTCGCCCACAAGGATTTTTTTTGCGGAACGCTAATTGTAAAAATAAGTTACTCCCTATAACATCAGCTATCTGCCAGTGAAAGTCCCGTCAAAACCGGTCGAGCGTTTCAGCGATGGGCCAAAACATCCAGTAAAACAGACAAAAATTCAATAAATTGCATTTTCGGTATCTCATGGTCCGAATTTTTCCCCGTTTTTTTTGTAATTTTTTACTTCTATTATATATTTTCAATATCGTGAAGGTTTCAGAAATTGATTACGAATATAAATTCCATGTCCTATGCGAATAACACGGCTGACACACCTAGTTATTAAGCATATAGCTATTTAGACTAAGTACTTAATCTTGTCGAAAATACTTTTCCATCACTATTATCAAAATTTTTCCTAAGCGAAAGATTTACACCTAAACCTTAATACCTTTATCGTAACTTTGAATCTTCTTATAATATTTTTATTTCTTAAGTTTAGGAAAATTCTTTGTATGAGTATTTGTTACCTTCTATGTTTGTATTGCAACAAAGATAGAAAGTAGCAAATCCTGCTAATCTTAGGATACTTTACATTTTGTGTCTGTTTCTGTGTGCATTTGTATATATATTTGATTGTATTGTAAATATCTTTGAGTAAATAAAGTATATTTTATAATATTTATCTATAATATTATAATCATAAAATATATCCACACATTTGTCTGTATATTTTTTATTTTTATTAGTGAATCATATATACGTAATATTATAAATATATATAATATGAATATCTATGTATTTATTATATATTATTTTCGTTTAACTTATATACTATATATATAACATATACTATATAGGGGATAATTCAGCAGGCACTATTTAACATTATTTTATTATATTAAATATACTACATTCATATAGAGCTTAACATAAGCAAACTGTTTATTGCGGTCTTGGTTTTGCACAAATATACTGTAAAGTGTGAAGTATCCTGTAATTGGCAACATTCATATTAAACAGAGTTGATTGTTTTAAGTTATAAGTAAGCTGTTGGATATGTAATAAATAAATAAATAAAATTCTAAATTCTGTATATTGGAACTATTAGAAAAATCAACTGGAATAGACTATATAAACTCTGCGGAGAACACGATGCAATTTTTGTTAGATTTCTTGTCTGTTTGTCGATTTGTGGCTAGATGTTCGGGATTAATTTAAAAACTACTGCGACGATTTCGATGCGTGTTTTGTTGATTGATAGCAAATTCTGAGTAAAATCTGCGGTACTTTTTTTTCGGTAATGATTTAAAGTGGTCTGACTGTAAAGACTAGAATTCTAATTCGGTATTTTTACTGACCGAAATTTCGTGTAATAAAGTTTTGATACGTGTTGCCTGGGAATTCCGCGACAATTTTCCCGGGAGTGGTTTAAAGGAGTTTATGTGCATAAATTCCCGATTTGGATACGACTTTACTAAAATTTCCTATGGTATGGTATGGTAGTTTCCTATGGTGCTTTGTGTCCCGGGAATGCCGCGGAAAATTTCCCAGGTACAATGGTACAAATTAGTTAGGTTGCATAAAAATTGGTTGATATTCGTTACGATTTGTACTAAAACGACAGTTTACGTTATTTTTTAAATACCACTGTACATACACACTTAGTGATATATACACAATATCCTGGGATTTCCTGATTATTTTCTGAGACTCAGTCAGACGGCTAATAAATAGCTTGAATATTGACCGTGTTACTTTTATTATGGTTAAGAGCGGGGGCACACGATGCGTTGCGGCGCCGCACCGCAAAGATTTCGCCGTATCGGCGGGGACACGATCGGTGCGGCGCCGCAACGTTGTTATGTCGCAGCGGCGCCGCCGGCGCCCCAGCAGCGTTGGACAGTCGCTTAATAAAAATGGATCGTAAAACACGTCTGTTGTTGGCCCTACTATGTGCCCGTACATGTGACGCATAAGCAACTGAGCGGTGCCGCTCCGACGTCGCAACGCATTCACCCCTCCCCGCCTCGTCTCCGTGGTTGCGAATCCGGTGCGGCGCCGCAACGCATCGTGTGCCTCCGCTCTTAGCCAGTACTACAGAACATTTACGGCACTTTTCATATTTCCTGGGATTTTCTAACTTCGAAACCACATTATTTTTCGGACGATGTTACAGTTCCTGTATTTATTACACATCTTTAGTAGAACGGTAGTATTGTGTATACCTGTAGCAACATTAGTTTGTAGGGACAATGTCAGCATTTTAGCAAAAAATTATGTGATCGTTATTAAAATAATGTTACGAGTCGCGAGACTCGAATTAAAATGCCGTTAGAATTATTATAGTTTATTAGAACTATACAAACACGTATAACACATGTACAAATATAACCGAACACAACAAGTCCAAACGTAATGCAGAAGGTCGTAATTCAATAAAACGCGCAAAGTCCGTCACTAATAGATTACCGAATGTACACACGTCTCGCCTTGATCGTGGTTCTCGCTCGACTGGCTAATGAGTTGGCCGCAGAGGCCATAAATGAGTACATTAAAACAATGGGTTGTTCATTAGAAACGTATGCCAATAAATAAGTAAGCAAAAAAACACGATCATAAAATAATTACAATTAGTTTAAATGCCGACAGGTAATAAAATGGGTTTTGTTTCACATATGCAGGTGGATTTTGTTTTTGTAAAATAGGTGTTGTTATTGTTAACAACACCTATACAAATAGGTGTTGTTAACAATAACAACACCTATTTGTATAGCTACCATGTTTTTATACAATAAATGTTTTTTTTTTGCGTCAACAATTCAATTATTAACGGAAATACGAACTTATTGATTTATTGCCACTTTAACTAATTTTATGAGATACTAGCGACTTCATCCACGCTTGACTTGAAATTCCCGCGGGATTCCCAAGACACAAAAAAGGCGCAGCTATCGTTTTAGTGAAAATTGTGTCAAAAAGCTAATTTTAACGCACCCGAACTACAGTCCACTCCTAAAGTGATTCCCGCGGGATTCCTGTGGGATTTCCGGGATAGAAAAATAACACATTATATCACATTAAATTTGCTATCGATCAGTAAAAAAATATCACATTGGAATTCGTTTGCTTTTTAACTGGACTTTTTAAACCATTTCCAGAAAATTCTCACTAGATTCTTAGGATACAAAGGAGCGCAGAGTTTAAGTTTAAGAATGAGCTATCAATCAGCGAAAACCGCATCGAAATCGGTTCAGTAGTTTTTACGTGAATCCCGTATAAACAGACAAGAAAACTAAAAAAAAATCGTGTTCTCCATCGCTTATATCGTCTCTTCCAGTTGTATGATTTGCAATTGCTTTAATGTATAGACACGGCACGTTTAGAATTTTATAATAATATAGATATATTAGTAACCGTGATTCTCTTATGATGTTACTCGTTTCTATCCATAAAAGCACACTGTTAATACAGTGTGCTTGTTTGCAGATTAATGCACAATGCCTCTTCTATAGTAATTTTGGTACATGGATTCATGGAAAGTTCTAATGGATTAATGGTGCACGGTATAGCTCCAGAACTAATGAAAAAGAGGGGCATCAAGATATTAGCACTGGATGGAAGAAAGATTATTAATTTGGAGTACTTCAGATCTTCGACTTACGCTGTGTTCATGGGGGAACTACTTGGAGAGTTTCTAAGTCAAATCATAAGAGGTAACTTTTATAAAGCAACCACATGAACTAAATTATATTGCATATGAATATTTTATAAACAGATCACCAGTATGTAAAATTATATAATATACTAGCGATCCCGGCAGACGACCTCCTGTTTTGAAAAAAATTTTAGAAACCAATTGCTATGCCACCTACCGGGTCCTATTGTGAATCTAAACCATCCTCGAATTGAACACACACCAAAAAATTCATTCAAATCGGTCCAGCCGTTTGAGAGGAGTTCACTGTCAACACACGTACAGAAGAATTATATATATAAAGATATGGGGCCTAAATCGTTGGCTTTTGGGAAAGTTCCATGTAGCTGGCCGCACACATCTCTATGTTGAATGAAAATGTTTATGCCTATCCTTAAAGTCAAGCCAACTTTTTAATGAAGTGAGACTTTATTGAGGCGGGAGAAATGCATTTCGCACACAACCGGGTCCTTTACTAGGGATTAAACCAAAGCGACGAAAGGTGACACCACGAATAGGCACCAGAGCCAAATCGCCGGCTTGTGTGGAGACTCGACTACCCAATACTCCACTAAAACAACCCTCCTCCCATGTGTCTCGCGCTTATGGCAGGAAGAGCGTGAGACTTAGAACGCAGTTACGCCCACGCTGGTCCCAGCGCATCAGTGCTTGAGAATGCCCCGAGAAAGGCAAACTCACTTCGTCAACAGGGGTGAAGACTTCTCTGCTCCCTAGATGCTAGAGGGCCCCTGATAATTAAATGACACTTGTATCAACCGCGTTAATATGTCTTATATTCAATATGGCTTGTATAGTTAAGAATAATAAACGTAATTATTGAGAAAATTCATTAGTATGCACAGTAGTGTTGTGAAAAAATGTGCCAGTTTTCAAATTGATTCATTTAATGTTGTGCGTGCACATTTTACCCTTTAAAACCTAGTCACAGAACAGACTGTTCCATAAAAAAAATATGTTTAAGTGTTTGAAAATAAAGTTTAAAATTACCTACTTTTGTAGTTGGTAGTTTGACTTTCATATTGTTTAGAGGTATAAACCATTTTTATTGATTTTAATATTTATGATAAGCGCAGTGATTATATCCCCTTCATTTCTTATTGTTACTTTCAGTGTCTGTCATTGTCAACATTGCAATTTTCTTTTTCACGTTTCTATATTATATCAACGTAATGTTGATTAAAATTGTAGCAGTAGGTACTGTTTCTTGTACTCATGCAAGCAAAAGTCAACTTTAAGGTGACGAATCATTTCATTCCGCGGCTTTACATAAAAATCCCTGTTAAGTTTTAGACATTTCCCGTCCTATAAAGAAAATTAATGTACGATTTAACAAACAAATTCATTGTTATCCTGTTTAAGAAATTCGTAGTCTTTGGAAAGCATTTTCTTTCCGCCTACAAGGCAGTCTATTTACGTTTTTGGCTTGTAATTTCCCGTTTTGAATACTCTCTCGAGGTTTGTTTGTTTAGCTTCTAAACGAGAAACTGTCGTAGTAAATACAAAGAAAAATATTACTTTAGTTCATTATCTATATTTTATTCGTTTTTAGGTTAAAAAGGAAGAACCTTTGTAGTGTCACTTCAGTGCGTCTGTTTACACTGTTTACTAAATAAAACCTTGAGCACAATTAATGTAACACAAGAAGGACAACTACAGCAATCACCGAATCTGTAGTTTAATTTTCTCTTCAAATATTTAATTTCTTTCTTCTTTTTTTATAAGTTGCCTATAATATAAAATTCATGAATTGATTATAGGATAACTTTGAAAGAAAATACACACAGTACATCATCAACATACAGTTTTTGAGAAATTTAAATTTTATTTTTAGTTTTTCATTGCATGACTTCAGGAGATACGCAGACGGCCCACTTGATGGAAACGGTTACCATCGCCTATAGACATTTGCAACACCAAAGGTGCTACAGATGCGCTGCTGATCTCTTGAGGGAGACTGGAACCTGGTCACTAATGCCGAAACAAAACAATTGTTATGGCGGCATAACTAAGGGGGTGGGGGGAAAGGAGGAGGAGTACTTCTCCCTTCTACAACCCCTATGTCTAGGAGACATGTAGTTTTTGAGAAATGTTTTTTTTTGTGAACATAGCATTACTATTTTTTTTCAAAATGGTGTAATTATTAGTAAAGTAAAAAAAGTGACATTCCTGTGATTTATTATTATTAACTTTAAAATTATAATAACTAATTCAAAACTTGTTTACTAAATTAAAAAACGGTTTGGTTTATGTATTAGGTGTAAGTGTATTCCTAAACACAAATCAAACTGTTTTTCAACAAAAGTGACATAACCTTGTTTATCAAACGTATTTTTGTTTTTCCTATTATTCGTTCGAAACTTGTTGGTGGACCCTAAAAACATGTTTCCTAGCCCAAATAACAGGTCTAGTGCCTATACATAAGGCGTATGTATACCCCTAAACTTAATTTCCGTTAATCTGATGACACACTCTGCAAACGTTTAGCCCGTATTTTACCTATTCCATTTCATCCTGTATTTCAATGTAATCACATTAGATCTTTATAATTCAGATGGTCAGGATCCTTTAAAAATATCGATAATAGGACACAGTCTGGGGTCACATATCGCTGGAGTTTCTGGTAAAAGAGTCCAAGAACTAACCGGGAAGCATCTTGGAAGGATTACGGGCTTAGATCCTGCTGGACCGTGTTTTGTTATGGCAAACCTCGACGGAAGATTAGACAAGACTGATGCTCAGTATGTAGATGTCATACATACTAATGGTGGGATGCTTGGACTCCGAGATCCAATAGGTATTTTTTATATTCCATAGACAGAATTTATTATAACAGTCATCATGACATAGTATTAAAAAATAAATAAAATAAAAAGGATCAATTTAAAAAAGAATGCACTATAAAGAAATAAATAAGATTTTTTTCTATAAATGATGCATCTTAGTAATACAATATTAAAATTACAATCTAATCTAGGAAATAAGAGTAATGAGTAATTTAAATTTGACCTAATATAACTAGATATAAATTAAACTAATAATGTGTCCAATAACACGTTTCCTATTGTATTTATTAAGGAGAAGACACTTTCTCCGTGTGTTCTTTGTTAATGTTTAGTACATAGCACTACACTTTATTATTATGAGAGTATTATAACACTGACTCAAATGGATTTGTCCTTTTCAGTCTTCTTAATAAGTCTGTATTATCAAGGAGCTGTATGGCCTCGACATTTGCATGGTGATGAAGCCGTTGCTGATGGGCTTCAGCTTATTTTTTATTACGTTAATGACGAGGTCCACTTAGAAATAGAATAAGATTTTTTTTATTTTTTTTTATTTTAGGAGTTCAGCAGACAGGCAGACGGCCCACATGATGGAAAGCGGTTACCATCGCCTATGGACATTTGCATCACCAAGTGTGCTACAAATGCGCTGCTGCTCTCTTAAGGGACACTGGAACCTGGGCACTAATGCCGGAACACAACTCAAGGTTGTTATGAGGACATACTTTAGACCAGGGGTGGAAGCCATCCAGTCGGGCAAATGTCCTACCACCTGGCTGTAGGTTGTTTTGTCGCCTCTTACGACAGGCCGCCCAGTCGCAGGAAATTGTATTCTATCTCCGTTCCTGCACGGATGATTAAGAGATTTGAGAGATAAGATTGAGAATAAAACAAAATTAAAATTAACTATAAATAAACTCTACTTCGGTCTAACAGACTTTGAACTGAAAGCTTAAGTTAAATACCCGCATTAAGTTAAGTTAAGTAGCGACACCCATTAATTGTCTTTCGGTTTAGAATTTGCAATTGGGTCCCGCCTGCTACTAACGGCCTTTTCACGCCGATGAGTTTAATGATTAATGCATTATTCAAGATGAGAAATTGTTAATGACGTTAAATATTGACAGCTAAAGTATGTATATTCTGGCTATGCGTTAATAAGGTGCATTCGGCCAAAGCTTAAATCTGTAAAACTAAAGCAGTAGAAGTCTCAGCATTAAATTAAAAATATTGTTACGTCCTGAATGCCGACAAAATACAAATTCACACCTGCATACCTGTAGACATTTTATTTCCTTTTCGGCATTTGGACTTCTTACTTTGTGTTTAAAATTTGTAATTAGAAAAACAGCACATTGTGTATTGTAATCTTCTCTATTTCGTGAATCTATTTAGTGACGGACTTTGCTC
Organism: Dendrolimus pini; assembly: GCA_949752895.1. Taxonomy (NCBI): domain Eukaryota; kingdom Metazoa; phylum Arthropoda; class Insecta; order Lepidoptera; family Lasiocampidae; genus Dendrolimus; species Dendrolimus pini. The sequence goes on from OX457135.1 coordinate 17,944,848, forward strand.
GTTTTTGTTATGGAATTACGACTTTCTTCTGCATTACGTTTGGACTTGTTGTGTTCTGTTATATTTGTACCTGTGTTATATGTGTTTGTGTAGTTCTAATAAACTCTATAGTAATTCTACAGCATTTTAATTCGGTTCCCGTAACTCGTAACAAGATAATAGTGACGTAAGTCTTTCATCCGCTGACGGTTTCAATTATAACGCATAGAAAATCGCGCCTAATTTTTTTGTAGATCAATATTTACTATATACCCTTTTTATTTTAAGGTCATAAGGACTTTTATCCCAATGGTGGGCGTTCGCAACCTAGGTGTTTGCTGTCAATTTGTGATCATAGCCGCGCATGGGAGTATTACGCTGAATCTCTGACATCACCTAAACAGTTTCCTGGTGAGAAAATATAAAATTAAAACAAATAAATTACAGTCCGCGCCACGAAACAAGTCCAACGGAACATAAAGGAACTAAACGTGTGAAAAAGTGACAGTTCTGTCATATGTTACAATTTCGTTCGTAAAGTAGCCAGGTAATGAATTTACGGCTTGAACTGTGCAATGTTTAGTTTGTATTATTCAGTAATTATTTATTGGTTTCGCTAGCCACCTGCGCTCGCACAGCCGGACTTGACAAGGTTCACCGTTGACGGATACGTCAAGGAGGACTATTATTCAGTAATTATATACAGTGAGTTACGGATAAGCAGATTTATTACACACTTGTCGGGTTGGATGTAAACATGCACTTTAATAATTAGGTGTTATTGTACACCGTCTTTTTTATGGAAGTATAGGTTTGCGTTTGACCACTGTCTCACCTAATGTCGAGTGCTGACGCTGTCTAGGATGGAGCACGCTTACCTATAAGATACCTATTCTCTCATGACTTGAAGACTTCAAGATTGTATTTGTCAGGAAAAACAGACTCCGGCAAATTATTCCACTCTTCAGCAGTGTGTACAGGGCCGGATTTAAATTTGTGCCGCCCTGGGTCACTGAAGAAAATGCCGCCCTATGTCTTAAATTTTATTTTAATAATTTTGATATCTTATTTTTTAAGAATTAGAATAAAAAATTGATTGCAGGAAATTTATTATGTATTATATATAATACATAATAAATACATATATATTATTAATATATATTATATTTATAATAATATATTCTTGGATAATTCTCCAATTTTAGAAAAATTTATTAATCAATGAAAGTTTCTGTTATCATAAAGACATACATAATTTGAAAATACTTTTAATTCTTCAAAAAAACTACATAAATTTATCAATTCCAGAAAATAAAAATAAACTAAGCTGCACGGAATGTGGCCCAAGCGCGTTATGTGGATTATTATCAAAATTTAACGCGACACAAGGTTCTTTTTTTGTGGTAAAAATTAAATCTTTATTTGGAACTTAAATGCAAATGTTTAATTAAATAAATTAGTTTAGTTAATATTGTTAAAATTTGTGAAAATTACAAAAAGGTCATTACAGCTCTATGTTTAACAAATCTTTTTTTTTTTTTACAAAATTAGGTTGTGTTACTTAAAATTAATAACGGGTATTTCCACCTCTGGCCCTGATAACCGCCTGCATACGATCAGACATGCTATGGATAATGTTTTTAATGTCCACCTGGGGTATTTCTTCCCAGGCGGCCACCAACGCGGTTTTTAATTGACTGATGGTCTCTGGAGGGTTGGGATTGGATCGGATTCGCCTTTTAAGCATATCCCAGACATGTTCTATGGGATTCATATCTGGACTTCGTGCTGGCCACACCAATTTTCTAATGCTCACCTCCGACAGGTAATCATCGACGCAACGTGCTATGTGAGGTCGGGCATTATCTTGCATGAGGATGAAGTCTTCGCCGCCAATGAATCCCACGAATGGTAAAACATGTTCCTGGAGGATCTCTTCAATGTATCGCACTGCTGTTAAACGACCTTCAACAACTACCAACTCTGTGCGTGCGTCTGAACACATACCTCCCCATACCATAACGGACCCACCGTGGAAACTGACGGTTTGCCTGGTAGTGATTGGCAGAAACCTCTCCCCATGCCTTCTCCACACACGTTCGCGTCCGTCTGGAGCTCTTAAGATTACTCGGCATTCGTCAGTCCACAGAACTTTACTCCACTGCTCGTGAGTCCAATTTGCGTGTTCGCGAGCGAACCGTAATCGAGCTACGCGATGGTGTCGGAGCAATTCTGGACCACGTGCTAGTCTTCGAGCACGCAGATTTCGTTCCTCCATTCTTATTCTTACTGTTCGCTCACTTACGTTGATTCCTCTTGCAATTTGTAACCGCTGCCGAATTTCGACCGCAGTAAGGAACCGATTTCGCAAAATTGCAAGAGTATTAAATCGGTCATCTCGCACTGATGTACACCTAATACCGCCACTACCTGGTCTCCTTGTGTATAGACCGGCCTGGTCGTACTTTGTTAAGGCGTACCTGAGAGTTGTACGCGGTACATTTAAAGTTTAGCGTTCGCCCCTGACTTCGAAGTAACACAGCCTGAGCAACTTGAGCAGGTGTTAGGGTCATTGTTTTCCAATTCTGGAAGCGTAAATTACTACCGATTAATAAAAAAAATAAGCATAAAAGATTAAATGCACGACTATTGGAATATCAAATTTTAACTCACCCGTCTTTTGTGCGTTTCACTAACGAACTAACGTTAAATGTCACAGAAATTAAACAAATGAACATTTTTGAGAGCTTATCCTCTTAAATTAACAAAAAAAATGGTTCTGACAAACTGCCACTCGAAATTCTCATACGCGGTACAAAAATCCCCTGTTATCGGTCTGTTTATGTTTGGGCTATATTCCGTGCCGCTGACTGTATCAATTTTAATTTTTTCAAACCTTTATGGAAATAAATTAATTAAACTATTTGAATAGTTTTTACTTAAATTTCCTATATTATAATATACAAAATTTTAATTTCATACATAATACTTAAATTATATTTCTTGAAAGATAATTTAAGTAGGAAGTAGTAAAAAATGTTTATTTAAAAGAATTATTCAATCATATATTGTATAGAATTTTTTTTCTCACTTTCCAAATTTTGCCGCCCTAGAAAATTTGCCGCCCTGGGCACTAGCCCCGACTGCCCCTAGTGTAAATCCACCACTGAGTGTGTACCAGAAAAGATGAAGCGAAACGCTTGATTCTGACTGGTGGTGTTTCCACCATATACCGGTGCCTCATCGCTGCGTGTGGTTGTCCGATGGTAAAATGGGGATGGAGGAATCAGTTTGTGCAATTCTAAGGAACACTCCCCGAAATGTATGCGATAGAAGACAGTCAGCCCCGCGATCTTGCGTCTACGCTCTAGACTCTGAAGTCGAGCATAAAAAAGACGATCATCGCCGACCAGCTTCCTGGCTCTTTTCTCAATTGATTCCAACGCCTCTTAACTGGTATTTGGCTGACCCGTCCCAAAGATGAGAACAGTACTCCATGCCGTCCGTTTTGTCCTAGTTCTGTCATATTCAATTTGGTCGATCCCTCTAATATCAGCATTGCAAAACATCGCAGCCTCATTGTTTCTGCATTTTAAGATTATGGCGTTATTTAAATGATAAGAGTTAAATATTCGCATCAATTTTATTATTGTTCAAACAGAAATAAAAGTTATCTTTATGATAATATTTTAAAAGTAAAAGAAAGTTTTAGGAATTTTAATGTCTGTTTTTATTATTTAAATTATTATTTATGTAGTGAAATAAATAACAATGTGAGGAGTTTTTGTGTCATTATAAGGAGCATATTAAAATTTAACGTTAACTTATAGTTTAGATGGAAAACCTTTGTCCATATGATGATAAGGACCTTCCTCGCCATCTTCGCAAGCTATTTTACTAATGCAAATATAAATTTGGCCTTATATACGTTGGGTCTTCCAGTTCTTCCGTCTTAAATAGATCCAGCGTTATCATACATATAAGTTAGTTTAATAAAATCTACAATTAATGGTATTAAGGTGCTATAATTATTGTCTTATTATATCTTATATATAAAATTCTCGTGTCACAGTATTAGTTACCAAACTCCTCCGAAACGGCTTGACCGATTCTCATGAAATTTTGTATGCATATTGGGTAGGTCTGAGAATCAGCCAACATCTATTTTTCATCCCCCTAAATTTTAAGGGTAGTCCACCCCTAAATATTTGTTTTTAATTTTTAGATGGTTTTTTTATGATACAGCATTAAACAATACATACAACCCTAAATTTTCAACCCTCTACGATCAACCCCTATTTTTTAATAGCGATATTAGTATTTTTATAATTTTCTATTGGGATGATTTACATTTTAATTTGAACCAGGTAGATGGCGCTGCAATCGGGTACCAGAATTTAGGTGTTCTTTTTGTTGTTGTATGAGTTGAAGTTTGTCCCGGAATGGTTTAAATAAACGATTGGACCCAGTAGGTGGCGCCGCGATACTCCTCCTAAACGCTGGGCCTAATTTTTATTGAAATTTTTTGTTTGTTCAAGTTGGATTTGAGAATATTAGATTAACATTTGGTCCCGGTGACGCTGGAATCGGGTTCTAAAGTTCTTTTTTAAAGGCAGGACAACGTCTGCCGGGTACAGCTAGTATATATATATATATATATATATATATATATATATATATATGTATTGTTACGACCGACAAAGAACAATTCACACCTGCAGTTTATTACCTTTTCGGCATTTGGACTTCTTTTGTTTAATTTGTCTTTAAAATTTGTAATTATAAAAACAGCCTATTGTGTGTTGTAATATTTTATGGTAGTGATTAACCAGGTGTGATTCTTAGAAACTATTGTTATGCGGTCAAGTATTGTGTCGAGACATATTGTATAGTTTAGTATAAAACAATGCCCGAACGGGGGGGTGAGGCAGTCAAGCGATGATCGCAAGCAAGGCAAGACGTGTTTAAATTCAATAAGCTAAATAGCGACGGACTTTGTACTTTGTTTGTACTGGTTGTGTCCAGTTATATTTTTACCTGCGTTATACGTGTTTGTATAGTTCTAATAAATTCTATAGTAATTCCAACAGCATTTTGATTCGAGTCCCGTAACTCGTAACAATATATATTTATGTATACAGCAACCGATTCGTCAAAGCGAGCCTAAATTCTAGATAATGTTATAATCTAGAATTGAGGCTCGCTTTGACGAATCAATGCATAACCTGTGTAAAATCTTGCTGGCTAATGGCCAGTTCCTATATCTTACCGACCATGAAACCGTAAACAAGACATACGTACCAGGGTTGGAAAACTCAAGTATTATGGAAAAAATACGCTAAAACAGTAGTTAGTGTGTCTTATCCCCGCAAATTGCTATTGCGCTGGAACCTTGTCAATCAACATTCACGTGACGTCATCCGCAACTCGATATGTACCCGAACTCGCCGGCCAGTGATGCTAACAATACTGAGTTTTCGGCTACGGTTACGTCACCAAGACGGCGGCCAGGCGTAATAGCAATTTGCGGGGGTAATAGTGAATAATTTTGTCTTTCAGCCCGCAAATGTGAGAATTGGACAATGTTTAAAGAGGGATTGTGTTCCAAAAATGCCTTCGCGTATATGGGAATGAACTCTGGTCCTGGAGAGCCTGGTACATATTTTCTTACGACAGGACCTTCGTCTCCTTTTGGTTTGGGCGCAGCTGGCAGTGAGTGAAGGATCAAGTTGATGAATGTATTAATAAAATAATATTTTTATAACATTAATTTTTAGCGTTGGACTTGTTCAAAATTATTCGACCAAGAAAGAATTCCAATTTCTGCGGTCGGGCGGCCTATCGTAAAAGGCGTCAAAACATCCCTCAGTCAGGTTTTAGAGTATTTGCTCGACTGGTTGACCACCTCTTGTATAGAGTATGAGTTTCGGCATTAGTAGCAAGGTTCCAGTCCCCCCCTTCGAGGCACCTAGAACATTGATAGCATCTTTGGAATTGTATAGGTCTACAGCCAATGTTAACCGGGATCCAACAGGTGTATTGGCAACCTATCTGCTGTACTTTAGCAATGAAAAAAACTTGTTTGGGAATTGAGTAATTCATAACTATCTCTTTAGAAAGGATAATATTTCTTTTATTGCATGACTTCAGCAGACAGGCAAATGGCCCACCTGATGGAGAGCGGTTACTATATAACCTATGGACATTTGTAACAACACACTGTTTGCGGTCCACGTCACCCACGTTTCGCCACATCGCCTTTAACCGGAACGATATGCTCCAAATTACACTATCAAAACTTGAATTAATTTAATATTGGATTAGGACTGTTAAATTACACATAATTAATGAAGGACTGGTTTTCGTTACAAATTGGTCAGAAATGTTGACCAAAAGTCTTATCAATTTCATGATTATAAGCGTTGAGTATATAGACAAAGAAAATAATTGTATTCGGAATTAAAATTCAAAAAGGGTAAAGTGATGAGTATGAATATAATAATTCAAAAATCGACCGCAATGGCGCTAGTATGTAAGATAATGTATATACACACACCACCACATCATGTTAAAAATAACAATATATGTAAGTAATATGTTTAGTGATCAATATTTTTTTATTACATTTAAATGTTATTCTTCTATAGAAAAATGTTTGTCTGTATGTCCTTTACAGAATCGTAAACTATACATCCGATTTTGATGAAATTTTGTGTATGTGTTTGAGTGGGTCCCGGGTGGTTTAGATTCACAATTGGAACCGGCAGATGGCGTTGAGATCGGGTTCTAGAATCGTCCTAATCACCGGGAGCGATTTGGTGATTTTGTTTTTATGTGTTTGAATGGGTTCCCGGGTGGTTTAGATTCGCAATTAGAACCAGTAGGTGGCGCTGAGATCGGGTTCTAGAATCCTCCTAATCACCTGGACCGATTTTGGTGATTTTGTTTTTGTGTGTTTGAATGGCTTCCGGGTGGTTTAGATTCGCAATTAGAACCGGTAGGTGGCGCTGAGATCGGGTTCTAGAAACCTCCTAATCACCTGAATTCAGAATTCAGAAAATAGGCGGTACGAAGTTCTCCGGGTCAGCTAGTTGTATTATATATATATATATATATATATATAAATATTACATCTATCTATCAATGTATTTTATGTAGAATCATATTAATTATTTAATATTATGTATGTATGTGTAAGTATATACTTATTTCACTTATGTATACATTTATTGCAATATTTAACTTTAGTTCGCTCGTTTGCTCAGAATTTAACCAAGAAAAACCTGTAATTAGCTCTTCATTATACTTACTTTTTATTGTTTGTTTGTATTTTTTTTTTCAATTAATAAAATAACCAGGGTGTTCCGCTTGGGGAATTTCATCACCAAAACTTTTATTTTTTTGGGGTAGACTTAGCTAATAGCAATGTATATCGGTATCCTATTCCAAAATTGAGATCCTCTACACTCGAACAAAAACAAAAAATAATTTCGCCTAAATCCCGGAGCCCGATTGCAGCGCCATCTACTTGGTTTAAATTTGAATCTAAGCGATCCCGGGACCCACTTGAACACACACAAAAATATGTCATCTAAATACTGGAACCCGATTGCAGCGCCACTTACCTTGTGCAATCGTGAATTTGAATCCTCCCGAGATCCACTCAAACACTCAAAAAAATCGTCAAATTCCTGGAAACTGATTGCAGCGTTACCTACCGGGACCAATGGTCAATTTAAAGTTTAAACTATTCTCTACCTACTAATAACTCTACTTTAACCAATACAAAACAAATCATCAAAATTGGTCCCACCGTTTAGGAATTTAGAAGTGCCACCTACCAGGTCTAATCGTGAGTTTAAACCATCCCAGGACCTACTTGAACTCAGACAAAAAATAAATTTACCTAATCCTAGAACTTGTAGCGCCACTTACCTGGTCGAATTGTGAATCTAAGCTTTTTAACCAAAATCGGTTCAATCGTTTAGGAAGAGTTCAGTGACATGCACACGAATAAAATAATGTTATATGTAAAGATGTTTGAACAGAAACCCTCGCTTCCTCAGAACGCCCTACTAGAGTTTCATCAAAATCTGGTTTAGGAACGCATATCGAACAAACATAGAATCATTGTTTTTTATTACTATAGATTTTTTGAGCCAGAAACCCTTTCGGGCATCCTCAGAATACCTTACGAAAGTTTCATCACAATATGATCAATGGTTAGTATATTATATTATAAGATTACTAGCTGTCCCAGCAGACGTCGTCCTGCCCGAAAAAGCTTCAATCGATATGCCGACAGCAGCGCCACCTACCGGGTCCAATTGTGAACCAACTCGGAACCCTTCTTTGGCTCATGCACAACAAGTTTGCTAAAGATCATCACATGTAGATCGAATGTATAGTTTACGATTCTATAAAGAACATACCGACAAACATTCATTTTTATATATAAGATTGTAAATCAGTTTCAATTTAGTTTTAGTTGTAAGATGTGAAAATTGCACGCATTATAAGGCAAAATGTATTGAAACAATTACAAAAAAACACTTGTAATTGTTTCAATACACGAAAGTTTTAATTGAGATTTATTATAAAAGTAAAGGAGACTCTGATAGCGCTAACTGTGATTGCAGAATGTCTTAAAACTCTTCTTGTAGTCTTCTGCCATGGTTTAATCCAAATACCCTTTCTTCCTTCTAAATAAATCAAATTAGAAAGCTAAATATTTATTATGGGTGGATCCCCTTTAAAGAGCATTATTAATCTGGCAATTTTAATTCGAAAACGATATCAACTTTCCATTTAAAAAGTATTTCAAAGAGAAAGTAAAAACATTACAACGTATGTGTACATTTATAGCAATAAAAGACTTAAATGAAATGAAAATTTATTTGCAAATCTGAAATCGACTTTGAGGTAGGATTAATTTGTTTTTTTTGAATAATTTGGTCGGTGTTTGAACTTAACGTAATCCTTTTATGAAAGTCTTCATTTGTTCACTTATTTATTGGCATACGTCTCTAAGTTATTGTGGAGAATAATGTATTGTACTCGCTCATTAGCATCATTAGCCACGTATTACAAGCTAATTGTAGGGAACTATGGCGACGTTGCCGAGCGACATACATTTGCATTTGCGGAGCATAAAAGGACGGCTTGGTGGAGAGGGGAAGGCAGGCACCATCGAAATCCGCTCGTCGTGTCCGCGTCCGATAACAAGCCTCGGCGAAAAGCTCTCGTGCGACGACCGCGTAACGTCCTCACGGATAAGGTCGACGCTATTACAAAACGGCTGACCCGGATCAGCCTGCCCACGGTTAGGACGTCAGGCTGGCAGGCACCGACAGACAGACACAGACGGTGGCGTCTCAGACGCCGCCAATCACGATCTCTCCACGTCCTCGTGAGGGACGCTAGGAGACATAGCCCCCCCTACAGGATAGACTAGGCGTGTTGCAGGGAAGTTTCTTTCGCCGTTTTTTCTCTCCCAGCCATAACACGTTGCGAAACGACAGTGAGATAGCGTAGGCCGCTGCGAACCGCCGATCCCGGTCTGCCGGGATCCTTCCCCTCGGGCTTTATTATAACATTACCCGTCGCCCGTTTTCAATTACTTCATTGTGCCGCCCTATGGTGGGCATCATTAGATCCATCCCACTCTCATGGCAACAGTCCAGCCGAGGTAAAACTCCCTAGGGAGCTCCCTCGAGCAAGTTGCTTCCCGGGCTCGAGCGCCTTCGCCTGGCGAAGGCGCTCGCCCCAAAATCCCTGATAAAGTTGTGAGGTCTTCGGACCAACAACAAAAAGTCAAGACATATAAAAAAAAAGGGGAAGGCACTTGAGCAAGAACCACGATCAAGGCGTGACGTGTACCTAATCGGGAATCTTATAGTAACGGACTTTGCGTGTTTTATTGAATTACGACCTTCTGCATTACGTTTGGATTTGTTGTGTTCCGTTATATTTGTATCTGTGTTATACGTGTTTGTATAGTTCTAATAAACTCTATAATAATTCTAACGGCATTTTAATTCGAGTCCCGCAACTCGTAACAATATAATCAACATGATACTAATTTTTGCCTAAAGAATTGATTTATTTTCATAATAATAATTTTTATATATATAATAATTACAATTTATCATGCATGTATTAGTCTACTGAATTAAATAAACTTTTATACCATAGTTCATATAACTACATTTATTATAAAGTAAGTAAAACAGAACTCTTTATTAGTCATCTTAAAATTAAAAAGTTAGCACAAAAGTAAGTGATAATAAGGTTATTAGTATATAATTCTTGCTATTCACTCAGTATAGGGCAAAACTTTATTTCGTTTATAATGGTATCTCTCAATTAAAAGAATAATCACGCAAGCCAAATGGGTGCAAGCAAGAATAGTAAGAGGTGTAAATATTTGTAGTAAATGTGTTTGGAAATGCGGTTGATCGCAGTTAATAGGAGTAAAAACATCGTAGAAGACGACTCTTCTTAGTAAGCCCGCTTCTTTGGCTCGTAATATCCTGTAAAAAATAATAATTCTTAACAGTGTTGTTCTCAGTTTTTTAAATGTAACATTGTACATCTAGGCAGCCTCAAATATTGATGATAGTTCAAGTTTTGGTACATCTTCAGTGATGGATTTACACTAGGGTCACGAGGATCTAGTGCTCAGGGCAGCGAAATTGTCGAGGGCGGCAAAATTTGGAGTGTCAGTAAAAAAAAAACAAGTTTCTGCTATATAAAAAAAAAAAAATTAAAACTGCTATAAATTCAAAAATTTAAAGTTTTGGTTTAATGCCAAATCTTAAAAATCGAGTTCTCATTGGATGTTAACGTTTTGATGTCTAGTTACAGTGCATAATTTTCTTTCGATCCTTTACATAAATAGACATAGACATAGCATAGACATAGCATAGACATAGCATAGACATAGCATAGACATAGATAATAGAGCGGTATTTTTCACGCTGATCCAGGGCGACATTTAAGGTAAATCTGGCATTTACAATATTTAATCAAAAAAGGGAAGTACTAGAAAGTCGGACCTGTATAACAGGAGCCTAAGCCCTCATACGCAGTATGCAGCTGGCCCTAACCCGCATTATACTGTTGTGTTTGCGGGCAGTGGCATTTGATTATGGTAGCCTAAACTGCAACTACACGTAGTTGAGGAATGGCCGACTGGCTTACTAACAAATATCCGGCTGGCCGAAGATAGGGATGTAGCGCTTCGCATAACCAGGTCAGTTCAGTGGTAGGCACCTCATAGTGAGTGCAGTGCAGTGGATTACCGGACGACTGACCGTATTAATGCGGCTAGTCGCACTGTACGTTTAAGTACTCAGCCATATTATATTCGACTGACACAAAATTTTAGGTAGTTATTTGATTGACGCTTAATTAGATTTTTTTATAGTAGCTCAAAAAGGTATCTATATTTTGAAAATCTCAACAGTTTAATAAAAATTCTATAATAAATTTTTCAAATGAAAACCGCATAACAATATTAATTATCACTGTTTAAATTCTAGGGAACATACAAATTTAATAGATAGTAATAGCTATACTACATCATTATAGAGCCAAATAAACGCCATTGTACAGTTTATTAGTACAAATTCCAAATTTAAATAATCTTTTAAAGCTACGTCTAAATAAATTTCTATCAAATTCAGCTCACCAATCACCTTCGAATCAATCTTATAGTATAAATTTAAAGTCTTACCCGATTTTAAATTCATCCTTATAAGGAAATTTCTTGGATGTAAAAAAATATTTCTTGACATTTGAAAATAAATCAATTTGTATAATTTTGCAAAGGTCTTCAATACCAATTGCTGTAAATAATAATTAGAAACAAATAACTTACGAGTATTTTTTTTCAAATATTCAGTTTAAGTTCGAAATAACAAAAAACTTAATATTTGTTTGGAATAACTTATGAACTGTGAACTGAAAATTTCTGAAAATAACCCAAGTGGTAGGGCTCAAAAATAAATTCAATGAAAATTGCTGAACAAATAAGAGTGCAAATAAATATTATTATGAATAAACATTTTAAAAGTTTTGTTAGTAAATAGCAAAAAACAAATGACCATAAGCGCTGTGGAACCTTTCAATGTAAGCAATCCGACAGGTAACTGTGCCGAAATGTAGTCGACACAGTACTAATGTTCAGTTCAGTGTAGCCACTGCTAAATAACTTGTGTGTATATAATATTGTTACAACTCAGGTCTCGGCATAGACAAAATCCACCTGCATAACTTGAAAAAAACACATTTTATTACCTGTCACATGTCACATTTGAACTCATTGTAATCCTTTTATGATCGTCTTCTTTTGTTCACTTATTTATTGGCATACGTTTCTATTTATTGTGGAGAACAGCCTATTGTCTTCTTGTACTCGTTTACGGCCACTCAGGAGCATCATTAGCCAGGTGTTGCGGATTACAAGTACAAGCTAATTATAGGAAATTATGTCGACGCTGCTGGGCGGGCACATTTGCTTTTGTGAAGTATAAAACGATGGGTTGATTGAAAGAGGGGATCAGTTGGGCTATAACTATGATCTAGGCGTGGCGGATGTGAGTTACGGACTTTGCGAGTTTTATTGAATTACGACCTTCAGCATTACGTTTGGATTTGTTATATTTGTACCTGTGTTATACGTGTTTGTATAGTTCTAATAAACTCTGTAATAACCCTAACGGCATTTCAATTCGAGTCCTGCGAACTCGTAACAATATGTTATAAATATTGTAGAACACTCTTTTGTTCTATCATCAATTCTGCAGCGCATGCGATGAAAGACATTTTATGGCAAATTTTTTACACCTTGGGTTATTGAAGTTTTAGTAGGGATCCCTAATGTTTTCTAGCAATAAATATAACTTATATTACTCAGAGATAATGGAGCTATCTAATGGTGAAAGATTTTTTTGAAATCGGTTCAGTAGCTTTTGAGTTTATTCGTTACAAACATACAAGAATACAGATCTTTCCTCTTTATAATATTATACAGTCGTAGTATATGTCATTCATACACAAAAATATCCTTTCTCGATTTTTTAACTAGCAAATTGCAATAAAATCGTATTCGATACTGTCTTAGCATAACATACCTACTAGCCCAATTATGCTTTGCAACACCTTTATTAACTAAACAATACCGGCCTTATTCTAACTCTTTATGAATAAAACCCTAAGGAAGTAATGAAAATACATATTGTTACGTGCGAGATTTGTACGCACTTAGGATTGGAAGTAAACACCAGTTTTTTCAACTAAATGCTTTTATTGACATATACAGCCGTATGTGATTCTCGTCTGTCAAGACGTCGCACTCACAATACCGTCGCCGCTATTGAGTAGACCACCTCCAACTACTGGAGTGGTCAATTCCGAATTTACTTGCTTCTGGATCTCCTCTTAAACTGCGTTAAACTCCTCCTTCACTGAACTGCCTACTAAACTTTTCACTAAACTCACCAATAAAGTCTCCAATAAAATTCCCACTAAACTCGACACTGTCTTCTACTTAACTCTTCTTCCAACTGTTTTGTATCGCACTTATTGCTTTGCTGTATTTAACTGAACTACGCCGTAGGCACGCCTTACGTTGCTTGTATTATATCCAGAAGAATCTTCTGGAACCTATAATTCGATCTTCATTTCGTTATTCTTTTGTTCATCATCTTTCCTTTGCCAAAATGTATCTGTCCTTGATTTTTTCTTCTGGGATCTTATACATTTTTCTGAAGCTCCTTAAACCAAACTCTTATGACATCCCGTCACAGTTCCTCTTCCACCCTCATTCGGCCGGTTACCAGTAGAGGGCGCTGCCAATAAGCATGCGTCTCATTGGCCGAGCTAATTTATAAATGGCTGCATAAGTATCGTCGCGACACCACGCTCGCCGATTAATAGTCTAAAAACGTGGGAAAACTACTGCATTGTGCCTTAAAACCGCGCTCCCTAAATTACCAACTGTATCCCGGACATCTAGAGCAGTGTTTGTTTATAAACAGGACGCGCGCGAATACGGCCGAAATCCTGCATAATTCCTTACACAGTTCCAGTGACGGTATGCGTTAATTTTTTCTGCTTAGTGCACTAGGATTTGCGAGGCGGCATCAGGTCTAATAGAGAATCAGGGTTTGTTCCGGATAAGTAGCCATTCATATCATATCATGATTTAGATCTTTACCACCATCGCTCGCCACAATATAGTTGTGGGCGCAATCGCCCTTAAAAGCGACTCACCCATGACCGCGACTCGCACAGGGCCATGATTCTTAGTGTTTTGTAACATATAAACATTCCATGTCACATATTTTATTCCTGCCTCGGGTTGTCTGGAAGAGATCGCTTCTTCGCGATAAGACCGCCCATTGTGCACATATAGAATATTTTTAGGCTATAAGTTCATTTGTGTTTTCTGTAATGGTGTACAATAAAGTGTTATCTATCTATCTAATATAATATTGTTACCTACTTTAACACGCATTCAATAATATAAATAATTATGAGCATAAAGTGAGTGGTTATTTAATCAAACACCTCTACCACTACATAGTTATCTGAACAAAAGCGTACTTATGTTTAGCCAACGTGTCACACTAATTTGTTGTTTTCGATACTCGTACAAAAACACTGTAATAAGAGTCATACACATAAATTCCACCAAAACCTGATGATTCTATCAAGCTATAAAGATAACAGTATTCCACCGTAAGGGCTATAAAATTATGAATAAAGCTGCTCATGGTGCAATAAACTGCGAATATATTAGTGAAACTACCGACGTTGCGGAAAAGTAATATTACATGGTAATTGAGATACCATCTTGGAACTTAACGAAGGCGTATGTCCCTTGAATAACGCAAGACTTGGACGGTTTAAAATAAAAATATTAAAAATTCTATTTTATTCACTTTCACTTAAAGACATTTAAAGAAGTCATCTATGGTTAAATTTTTATTCAATCTATACTTACTTTAGCACATTTTATTTTATTTAAACTCGCGAGTTGTTATTGCTATTTCAAAAAAAGAACGATAATGTCCTTATGTTAATACAACAACTCAGGTCCCGACAAAAACAAAATCCACCTGCATATCTGAAAAAACACATTTTATTACCTGTCGGCATTTGAACAGCAGTTGTAATTCTTATGATCGTCTTCTTTTTTTTACTTATTTATTGGCATACGTTTTTACAGAACAGCCCATTGTTTTATTATATTCATTTATGTACACTTGCGGTCGACTCATTAGCCAGGTGTCTCGGATTACGATACGGGCACATTAAATTTGTGCAGTATGAACCGATGGTCTGATTGAGGGAGGGGGCAGTCGAGCAAGAACCACGATCAAGGCGAAACGTATTTACTACAATCGGCAATCTAATAGTGACGGACTTTGCGCGTTTTATTGAATAACGACCTTCTGCATACGTTTGGATTTGTTGTATTCGGTTATATTTGTACTGGTATTATACGTGTTTGTATAGTTCTAATAAACTCTATAATAATTCCAACGGCATATTTAATTCGAGTCTCACAACTCGTAACAATACTATTGTACTTACTTCGTTCGATATAAGGTAAAAGAGTCATATAATCTGAGAGAAGAGCAGTAGTTCCTGCTTTAACACCTTCAAGACCTTCGATGGCTGATACGGATCTCATGTTAAGCAACTTTTTTTCCACTATTGACTAATTTTTTTCATGCTGAAACTAAAAAAGTCATTATATTTATGTCAACCTCTAGTACGTGTCTCTTATTTAAAGAGCAGGCTTTAATACAGCCTATCCTACTGCCTAGGATAACATTTATATAAGTCTATCCCAAAATCTATCCTATTATGCGCGATGAAAAGTACCCCTGTCCAACCTCGGTATTAAATTATAATAAATTTCGGAAACATATTTTCTCCGTTACTTACTATATCTGGGTGTCTGGGATCGATCCCAGAGTTGTACGTAAGTTACGCTTGTGTTATGGGTACATACATACATACATACAATACATTATCCATAACACAAGCGTAACTTACGTACACGTGTTTCATTTGGGGATATGTGTGATTCTCGCCGATTATAATTAAAAAAATAAAATTATATTTTTACTTTTTTAAGTGCGGCTTATTATGTTAACTAGTCGCGAAAACTTACGGAACATATTGTTATTTCTTAATTAAAACGCGGACGGACGAACGAAACAAAGGGTTCTCCGTAAAATTTTGAGTCCAACTGCGAGAGACAATGACAGCTGGAGGGTCCGAACTAACGTCGAAATTGAAAACTGAGTGGCCGAGCCTAACATACTAGGCGAGACATAATCTCACCGCCTCTGTTAGCGCGGTCACGTGGAACGGATGGGAGAGGATCGAATTGTGTAGAGGGCCTATTTGAGACGATCGGATGGGCGGCGTCCGATCGGTCGCCCCAAGTACCAGTGGAGGGACAGAGTCGAGGCTGACCTGTGTGAGCTTTAAGCCCTTAACTGGCAAGACATCGCACCGGACAGGAACAGGTGGCGTGTTCTGGTTTCGGAAGCCAAAACACATTTTGGCTCGCTGAGGCAACGGTAGTTAGTTCAACACGGACAGGGTGTACACGGTGCTGTTGGTGATATTTGAAAATCAGTGTCATGCGAGTCTCCCTTAGTAGCGAGCGAATACCTACTTTAATTCCTACGCCATATACAAACCCCAGAAGCCTGGCAGCCGTATTTTTGGTGTTTTATTTAAAACACAACCAGCATACCCTACACCGATAAATAAATAAGAAATTATAAGCTAAAACCAGTTTACAATACAAGTATTTTATAGTATGTGTTATTTTGATTAGTTTTCATATTGTAATCAAAATACAAAATGGTTTTAAATAGCAAAACCCTTTTCTCATTGTATCTGTAAGCAATGTAGTATTAATCCTTTCTGTGGGCATTACGTTTATTAATTAAATAGCAAAGATCTGATTCACTACAGGCCGTTCCCACTAAAACAACAATAAAATCCAACAATCTAGTATTAGTTTTACGTTACTTATTATTAGGTTTATACATTAACCTATCTTGCTGGAACGAAATTATTAGGTACTCATGTTCACCTACCCCCAGGGTAATTGCGTAGACTTCATTATTGATAGTAATTGTGTAACTTGCTTATTAGAATTATATATTACTAGCTTTTGCCAGCGACTTCTTCCGTGTGGAATAGTAAAAAAAAATATATGTTAACCAACCCCCCCCCCTCCCCCCATCGATTTTGAAACATTCCTCATTGGTGCTCCGCTCCTATTGGATAAGACCAATGAGGAGGAGGAGGACCATGGAGACCAATTGGTCTTAGCATGATGATGTATAATAGCCTATAATAGCCTTCCTCGATAAATGGGCTATCTAACACTGAAAGAATTTTTTAAATCAGACCTGAGTAGTTCCTGAGATTAGCGTGTTGGAACAAACAAACAAACTCTTCGTGATATTTTTTTAATATTTATTTTGAACTAATATAACTAACTAACAAAAGTAATATGCATTTTCTGAAATAGCGTAGTTGCTATCGGAATGTTTCAATTTAGTGCAGTTGTCTACGAAATTGTTGTTGTTGTTGTTGTGTTTGTTGTTTGTTTTTTGTTGTGATTGTTGTTTTGTTGTTGTTTTTGTTTGTATTTGTTCGTGCCTACCCCGCAAGGGACCTGGCGTGAAGTTATGTATGTATGTATGTATATGTCTACGAAAAACTTTCTTCATGTATTAAAGCTTCCCGTACAAACATTATTTAACTGATTTCTTAAAGTCATAACCGAAACTTTACTTGCAATTACTCACATTTGAAGTTATAGACAACTTAATAATATCAACCACAACACATTCAATATCACTCGCAGCCAAGAAATCCAAATCAAATCCACTGTTCTTATCATTCACTAAGTGAGAAAGCAGGTTCGATGTATAGAAGGAGTAAATGAGAAAGCTGAATATAAAGAAGACGAAATATGCAATTCTTCGCGCGCACATCGTGCCGTAGATTGGAGGTACTGAAAAAAAGACTTTATTTATATTTTTGAAATATTTTACGGCCTGGTAACAAATATAAGGCAAATACAAAAAAAAAAAAATTGTCTTCTTCTTACTTGTTTGTTGACAATAGGTGCGTTTATGACGACCATTACTGCCATTGCCAAATGTGTAAAACACAAGGTAATTATATTCATTTTTTTAGTTCCTATTTAATTTACTAATTAGTCTGATTTCGTAGATTGTGTAATTTTAATGCTGTACATTTAAAATCTTATCTATATAAAAATCAATTGCTAGTCGTTAGTCTCGCTAGAACTCGAGAACGGCTGGACTGACTTGGCTAATTTTGGTTTTGAATTATTTGTAGAAGTCCAGGGAAGGTTCGAAAGGTGAGTAAATATGAAAAAAATGCTTGGAATATAGTAAAAACAACAATTTCAATTTCACTTAGAAACTATTCCTGCCTTTCAAACATTTGATGTTCGTCACGTCGTTTAGAAACCAATTAAATTTAAAAGTCGTTCAGAAATCAAATAAAATTTAAAAGGAGTTTTTCTTTCGTTTTTTTGGTTTTGAATGTCAAATGTTTGAAGTTCGTCCCTTCGTTTATAAATCAACATTTTTTATTTATTTATTCTGAGGCGGTACGAAGTTTGCCGTGTCAGCTAGTACATCATAAAAATATAATGAAAAAAAATGTTTAACCTGTTGGTTTTGGACTTCAATCAAGAAATTTTATCAAACCTGAAGTTTGAAACAGGCAAAGATGGGAGCGCTGGGGTCTCGGTGTTCGACCCCTCAACATGTACTAAAATACATATTCTAAAGGTAAGTACGATCTGAGAACTCACTATGCTGGCAATATCCTCCGACAACCATTAGTATCTCATAACTAATGCTGCTCTCCATACCACCTCTAATAAGGCGCTTTTCACATCGTTTTATCAAACAAAAAATGACAGTTGCTAGAAATGCCATGCCATAAAGACAGTTCCAACTCGGCCTGGTAAAAGGTTTGCTGTAAAAGGTACGGTAGAAACTAGCATATTCCGGTTGACGTAGGATGAATCCAAATCTGTAAAATCAACAACAAATCGTATACATATCATAAAGCGATCGGGAACGCGCCCAAAACGCTGGCCGTATTTCCACAGGATGGCAACGACTATGCGTTACCCCAAGTGTTACAGGCGAGTATTTTGGTCACGTGAGACTTCTATCAAGCGAGATGATAGATCTCGATTAAATCGTATAAGAAATTACAGTAAACGACACGTAAAGAAAGACAAAAAAGCACACATACATAATATATCTACATATAAGGAAGTTTGTAAATATATATTTTGAAAAAGAACAGCTGGTAAAAGAGCACCGATAGCCTATGTAAAGAACGGACAAAGCAAAAAGAGCACGTAACTTGACCACGTCAAAGGAGAAACAAAGTTGCAGACAAAAATCATTAGACTGAGGTACAGATAGATAACAACCCCCAGTCACACCAACGCGCACTACGACTGCATTGCATTACACGCACAATTCACAATCAAACCAAGACCCACAAAGAGCCTAAAAATTAATAACCTAGGCAGAAAGAAAGAAAAAACAACATACATGGCACTAGTTAAGATAATATATATAGGTATAGACATAAGGCACACACTGCACATGCACTTTCTCACAACACCAGCATGTAACAGATACACTCTATATTAGCATAAGTTTAGTATTAAAATTAGAAAAAAAAAAGTTATTCTTAAGGTACACAACACAACATAAAAATCACAAAATTAATGTCACACATAATAACACATAAATAATAAGCGTGTTTGAATTCAAAAATCTCTAACAATAATTAAGTTGTAAAAAGGGTACGGAACTAGAGTCCGTAGATTAGTTAATTTTAAAAAAAAGCAACCCCCAGTAAAGACGGATTAGCAAAATAGATTGCGGTGTAAACGCGTTCTTTCAATTCGCTACCAAATTCCTACATTTTCATAAACAACATGTAATTCGTTGTATTACTCCAAATCAGGTTGGCTTCGACTCACCTCTATGTTTTGCTGGGCAGTTGGACTTATTTTCTTGTATATTATTTATTATAATATGTAAAAACCGAATTAATATAATTAAAACAACGAATATAATTAAAACAAAGGTATTGCCTGTGTGTGATCACAAAGCGTTACCGTGGGGCAATGAATTTATTTGAATATCGAACAAAACAATGCGCATCAGGCGTAAGTGATCTTTGTCACATATTTGAATTTATTTTATTTATTTAGGTTTATGGCGTGGCAGCAAGGCCTTTAAGCCAGATCTTCATTTACAATATAGTTTCCCATTTTTTAAGCCTATGTGTAGCACAGCTGAATTGTAGGTAATCAGCCAGTGCCATTCAACGGAGTTCTTGTGACAACTCAAAAGGCCACATTTGACTATACAGTTCACATTTCTCACAAAACACAAAATTACTACTCAAAAACTATCAATATCCTACAACTATTGTTTATTTTAGAGTAATTTTACACATTTTTAGATGCAAATTGTTTGTGGTTGAGTGAGTTATTTAGATGGTTAGTATAGATTCACAATTGGAACAAGTAGGTGGTCCTGGAATCGATTTCTAGATTTTATTTTATCAAAACAGGACAACGTCTGCCCAGCCCGCTAGTTTATGTGTAAATAGTTTAAGAATTTATTATAACATCTGTTGCGTACACAATTATGCTTACCTCCAGGTAAATGCTGCTTGTATTGGATATGCAAAATCCAATAATTCCACTCTTACGCTCATAGGTCTCGTATGGATGTCAATATGGTCGTCGTATTCAGGGTATATGGCACCGTTTTCAGTAATCGTTGTAACATTTGACTCTTGCTTTAAAAAAAGGAAGGTGACGCTAAAAATGAATTATTAATTAATTAAATACCAGTCTTATTCATATTAAAACGTCATTGAAAGTTTTAAACCTTAGTTAAAATCTATAATAATAAGTCTTCATTTTATTTTTTGCCACAGGGCAGGGAGCTTTGTGGCGAAGTTGTAGGTGAGTAGCGACACCTCGTACCCGACTCGGAGGGGGGGGGGGGGGCAAGTCACCCCCCCTCCGTGCTAGCCTTGTCCATCTTATTTAATACATCTACCTAAATGGCCGCTTAGATATATCATTCATGGGAGTGAATATTATTTCATCCATATAAGATCAACTCTCTAACATAATGTTACGAGCTACAGGACTCAAATTAAATCAATTAAACTGTACAAATACGTATAAAACAGGTACAAATATAACTGGATACAACCAGTACAAATTGCACAATTCAATAACACTGGCAAAGTCCATCACTATATCGCTTATCGAATGTACGTCTTGCTTTGATCGTGGTTCTCGCTAGACTGCCTCACCCCTCCGTTCGGGCATTCCTTTTATTCTATACAAACACGATATGCCTCGACGCAAAACAATAACAACAAGAATTATTTCGACACAGTTGCTTAATGACTGTCATAAAACAAGTACAATAACAATAGGCTGTTGTATAATTGCAATTTTTAAACACAAAGTAAACAAAAGAATTCCAAATGCGGGAAAGGTAATAAACCAGCTTTATGACAGGCAGGTGTGCCTTTGCTTTTGTAGGCATGTAACAGTAATAAAACCAGGTGCGCGTTTACTTTGTCGGCGTGTAACAATAACGTGGGTGCGTTATGTTTTAAATAGTAGTGGTAACGTAATCGCTGATAAGCGTGTATCAGCCAAATGACCTAGGGTTCATTCCTGGCAAAGATACTAGGATAACTACGTACAGTTTTTCGGAAAATTAGGTGTATTTATTAAAGGTTAGCTTATAGGTACTTACTTGAATTTATAGATTTCTTGAAGTATCTGGAGTATCTCGCAGCCAGTTAAGGTTTGTCTCCAAACTGCTTTGTATTTATATTTAAATATGTCGTCATATATATTATCACATGAAAATACAGTCCCCACGAGGAAAGTTTCATTTAATATTGGGTAAGACATTTTTTCACACACACAATTTTTAGTAAATAATTGTATAGGTATTTCACGGTATCTATAGTTCAGTTGTCTGAGCATTTGCCTACTTAGATCACTGGAACATTGATGCCCCAGGTTCTTAGAAAGGTAAAATTACTAATTTGTAATTTTACTTTTGAAAACAAAACAGAAAATAGGTTTTCCAAAAAATCTCCAAAAATATTTAAGATAAAAATTTTAGTGAATTATTTTTATTTGATAACAAAACGATCCCCATAGTAAAAGTGGAAAACGACGCGAGGGCAGTTTTTACTTAGAAACTCTGCTTATATTCGTATAACGAATCGTATATATATTTTAATCTAGTTGTCTGTAGTTAAGGTGCCGTAGACCGTCAGTGGGGGATCTCTATACACCTCTCATTATTTCCTTGTTTGAATAGTTATGACGACAAATCAGTCAGTGAAATTACGACACTATCGAATTCGGTCTTCGAATTGCAGTTCCCGTTAAATTCCGTTTAGAAAAGTTAAAAAACGAGCGATATATGAACTTACCCCATTGGATTTCGCCACCTTGACTATATATTTCATTAAATTAGTGTAAAAATATACACCCGGGATTTGTTCTTTTTGGTATCACGGTAAAAGAAAGATTTGCGTTGTAAATCAACATGTCGGATTTAATAACTTTACAGCAATCGTTGCCTGTTTCTTCAAATAAAGCCTTTTCTTACTGTTTAATGCTGTACAATTATTATGTTATATTGATTTTTTTAAATATATACAATACTATATTCTCCTTACAAGGGAGACAGCTCAAAGAAAGGCCTGTATTACATTACAAAACATTCAAATGAAGTATAACTTTTGCGTTTTCACTTAAAATATAAAGGCACCCTTAAGAAAAGTTATGATGATAAAGATGTCTGTAAGATAAATTTTGTAAGCCTAGTACCTACTCACCTTGATATTTTAATAGAAACTTTATATTATGCTGAGAGAGTTATCTTTTGTAGAAACTACTTGTTTAGAAAAATAATAAATCAAAAAGTAATGGCAGCAATTCCCAAGTTTTTATTTAAATTAAGTTTCAGCAGTTCAGTTTAGCAGTTAAGAAATCTGTATATAAGATATCGAAATTTACCTGTCTGTCAGTCTATGTCAAATTCATTAATATCTTTTCTTGCTAAACAAATCTTTTTATAAAATGATATGTAATATTTGCAACAACTAAGAAGGGTGTATGGTAATAAAAGAATACATACTGGTCATATATTTATAATCAGAGAACCTTACGGTTTTAACATATTACATACACTAACTAACTCTTCACACCCTACAAGCATTTTTAGAACACCTCGCAATCCCTTCAACAATTGTACAGTATATGAAACTTACCAAATTAGCACAATCGATAGCGGATTGAAATCATTGATAAGCTTTTTTAATTAAAGGGTTATGAATGACAAGAATACATTATTGTTTGGAAATTTTAGATAATATTTTAAATAAGGTATTATATAAAATACTACACTTAAATTTTTGCATGTAATAAAATAAACCAAACAGTATGAATCTATCGCGTCTGCTAACATAAAAGTAAAATGTAATGAATAAATGAATACCGTCTATATACAATTGAGGGATTTTGAATTATAATCTACACAGTTACCTCATCATATTAGAGAAATATACGTAGATAAAATTATGATAAATTATAGACAACTACTCTATACAAAACCTAATCACAGAATAAATAAAAATATAACATTATTATTCAATTAAGGCAATGGCCGATTGTTTCGTTTAGAAATAACAGGGTACATAACAAAATTAATTACTAACTTTAAAAAGAAACATGAAAAGAACAACTATGCTACTAAATAACTGTAAAAGATGTTTTGGTGCCAAAATGAATATCCCTGACATGACTGCTGCTATTGAGAATTCTACACTTTCTAGAAATATGAGAATTCTACACATTCTGGAAATACATACACTAGAAATAAAACTTCTGACACTATTACATGAAACGAGCTGTCGAATATAACTGAGGTAAAACAACTCAATGTAATGCAAACTATATTGAATATTGTTCACGAGTCTACTTAACCTTATTACTTCATACTTGTCATGAAAGTCGTTACTGAAGGTGTTTTGTTTTCATTACTAAAATAATATCAGAACAATTGTTACCAATAGGCCCGTTACCCGTTTACGGTTTCTAAATTTTCAATTAATTCTACGGATTTAGTCGATTAGATAGGTCTAGTACGTTTGCAGGAATATTTCAAGCTTAGGCATTAACACCTTTGTTTATTTATATTAATTCATTAACAAAAAACATTTGTGTCTGAAATACGTAGTCATAATTATCATTATAAAAAATATCGTAGTTTAGAATAAACTTAATTAATTATACAAATATGGCGATAGGAAGGCATTTTTATGCAATCATATTATTTTTTAAGCACAAAAATAATCGTCAACTGAGTATTATGCTTGTTTAAGAAAGAATGCTTTAACATTACGCTTAAAATATTGCATTTTGTATATATTTAACTTTAGGTAAGCAGGTAACTTGTTGAAACTTTGAACAGCCTGATATGTGAAACTGTGCTTTACAACATTTAGCGATGGCATTATTTTATTTTCTAAATTTTTCCTTCTTATAGCTTCTTTATTTCCATTATCATATATATTTGTTGTCATATAATACAACCTAGCTTTGGTGTGAGCCTTTTATATCGGACTAACTTTTTGGCAAACTACCTAGATTTATAAGCTCTAATTACAAACAATTATATCACACAAACAAGGAGCAAATTTTCACGTTTCAACTGGATACCCCAAGATTGCAGGAGGAGCCACTTTCACACAACCTCGGCACGTGTCGTTATGGGTGATTTTTAGATGTTTTAAAAATCAAGAGTCAGAATCAACCCATAACTACAATAGAGTCTAGAATCGATTTAATAATAATCCATTAATTCTTAAAAAAGTAATTTTGTAACATACTTCTGTATAAAACTGATAAAAAATAACTTGAGATATAAATGGAATAAGAAATATAAAGAAAAACAATATTCAGCTAGACGTGTCGCTGGGGAGTTACTTCTTCTTCTTCTCGATAACAGCAATAACACGTTGCGAAGCGGTGTACATAGAATAGGAACTAAAATTTAATTCTAACTTATACCAATGTATAACCTTCAAAAAGTGTTCTCCAGTAGAATTAATTCTGAATAAAAACGTTTGATTTTGACTCGTTCGTCGAGTTAATGGTTGAGATGGTTTACAATATTTTTGAGTTAATTTATTTAGTACGATAGCTAACTGACGGACAAGATCAGTTCTAACATATATTTCGCGTCAATTGATGAGATAAACTTTAGATTTGGAAGAAGAAGATACAATCCAAGTTGATTTTCAAACCACCGATCGAGTATAAACAATCAAGAATTATCGAGATGTTTGAATAATTGACTTGAATTTCGTGATAAAACTACGTTTTAACGGTTTTAAGCGCGGTAATTTATTTGATGTTGGTTTATCCGACGTTTCGGCCACTTTTCAGTGGCCGTGATCACGGACGACAAAGATGACATTTGTCTAACATGTATTGTCAAAGTTTTATTTAGCCTACCGCCAACTTGTTCATTTTAATTATTTAGTTTTAATTTTGTTTATGGATACTATTTACTCTATGGGAGCCTAATCTAATTTTACCACCGCTTCACAACATGTTGTGGCTTGAAGAGAAGAAGCGGCGCAGAAACTCTTCAGCAAACATGCCTAGTTCTATTTTTTTATATAATATTAAAATGGGTGGAAGGAAAAATAAAAGGAATTATCAGTCGAGTTGGTTTGTGTTTCGTTGCACGCAGAAAGAGCTCACAGTGTCTTGAGGTCTGGCAGTTGGTTTTTGCTGGGTTTGGGTCTTAATAGTTTTGATGAATTTCGTGATCACTTGTCGCCAGTTGTGGATATTTTTAGCAGATGTCCCGCAGTGGTAGTGAGTCACATATCATTCTGCTTATTATCTCCAGCGGAATGTATTATACTTAAACATTTCCATCTAAATAAATAAAAGTATTATGTTTTATATTCAACAATTGATGCAATTGAATGATTAAGCTAATGGATAGACGCTGTCGATATCCATGAAGCAAGGATTGGAGCGATCGTTAATATCGATTATTGAATAGAACTTTATTAGACATTCAATGGACTACTTAACTTTAATGAATGAACTATTTCCTAAGGGAGTATTTTGTTGCTACTTTATAGAGGTTCGTAACATTTTCTTTTTACTTTATTTATTTTTCTTCGATTTTTTTTATAGTTTCGAGTTAAGTTAATGTTAACTCATTAAATAATTATTAGACATATAACATCATAATTATAACATCAGGTTAAGGTAACCTTTTTGATTTAAAAGTCTAGGTTTTATAAATCAGTTCAATCTGAATTATAGACATGAATCTGATTTAAAATTATTGTTATCATTACTTTGGGTATTTATCTTATATTTAAAATCAGAAATGAGGATATCCGCAAGAGAATCAAAGTAACCAATATACCCCGAAAATTTGGGCAATTATTAGCAATAGGCCGATCATGTTTGTCGCAGGACCGATGCCTGGTGAAGCAGCTAGTCCTGGAGTGGAGTCCGAGTCTCGGTAAGCGTAGTGTTAGATTCCCTCCGATCCGATGGACTGATAATCTGCATAATGTCACCTGTGGGCACTGAATGAAAGGCGGAGGCAGCCCAGGATCTTTAATTTTTACGACTGGGGGATAAAACTGAAAAATGTCACCCTACGTGCATATATTTTTACCTCATCATCATTGTTTCAGCTTAAGTAGCTGAAATCCACTGATGGACATGCGGGGGTCTGTGTTTTCAATTTATGCCTACGTCGACGGGTGCAAAGTAAAAAGAGATATCTGCAAAATAGCTACTTTACAGGAGAGCGAAAAGATGGTCGTATTAACTTCGTAGTATTTGAAAGAACATACGTAGCTTTAGGTATTTTTTACGTACGAAAATTTATTGAAATAATGTGATATATGCAATACAAATAATGTCATATTGTAAAGAATTGTTTTATTAAAACGATTGTACAATAAACTAAAAATCATCATTTTGTAGATAACTTTATTTACTTTGCACCCGTCGACGTGCCCCGTGAAAAGTAATTTATGTGCTTAAAGTAGGATTGGACGTCTCGGTGGTCAAAGTTGCGTTAATGATGTATATTTGTTTGCGAAGTCTGAAATTGCTGCTTGGGGCATGGGCCCCGGCTTGCCTCCACCTAGATCCGACCCTGAGCGAAGGACCTGGAGATATGTGGCGCGTTTCGGTAAAGTCTGTCCAGCAGTTGACTGCGATTTATTACTGCCGAGTCGTGTGATACACATATTATCAATAATATAATAATTTATACCTTTCATTGTGTGTATAAAATTTAAAAATCACCTGCATGAAAGTAAGCAAGTGTAAGTGTAGTGTGTGTGTTGAAATCTATCCGTGCAGAAACGGAGAAAGAATACAATTTCCCTGCGGCCGGGCGGCCTGTCGTAAGAGTCAGACAAAAACCCTCAGCCAGGTGGTAGGGTGTTTGCCCGACTGGTTGGCTACCACCCCTAGTCTAGAGTGTGCTGCCATAACAACCTTGAG
The DNA here is from genome assembly GCA_949752895.1 of Dendrolimus pini. NCBI lineage: Eukaryota > Metazoa > Arthropoda > Insecta > Lepidoptera > Lasiocampidae > Dendrolimus > Dendrolimus pini. Next base: position 17,972,554 of record OX457135.1, read on the forward strand.
TTGTGTTTCACCATTAGTGACCAGGTTCCAGTCTCCTTTAAGAGAGCAGCAGCGCATTTGTAGCAACTTAAGTGTTGCAAATAGGCGATGATAATCGCTTTCCATCAAGTGGGCCGTCTGCCTGTCTGCTGAACTCAAGCAATAAAAAAATAAAAATGGCATTTTAATAGCATAACATTAAGAAAACCGTACAAATTTGAAGAAAGAAGGCTCGTCTTTTATGTGTTGATTTTAATAACGCTTAGTTTTGCAAACCAAATATCCCGAAAAATTAAACATACCTATAAAACATTAGAACACGCTCTGCAAAAAGGCTTGGGGCCCCATTATGAAAGTCCTAGAAGCGCGATCCTAATGCTTTAGGGTCCTTAATTATCATGTAATAAGCACATAAACAAATATTTAAGCAAAAACGTAAAGCTTATTAAATGAAATACAAACACATTCTAAGACGCCCCAAGCGATTCCCGTAACACAATTTGCTAAAGGAACCCGATTCTAAATTTTTGTCATTTCAGGAATTTATTAATTAGGTACCTTGTAATTAATTTTACTTTGTATATTGTAGTCAGTTTTATTGCTGTAAACAAGGGACTTATATTACTGGTATATGTTTATAAGGCCCGGTATCCACCGCAGGGAAGATAGCTGAATAAAGGTAGTACTCGCGATGGCATTGAGAGGCGTTGGACGAGTCGTTCAATTAGAGTGGTTATTATATTACGATGACTTTCGGATTCTTTCCCTAAATTAGTATGGTTTCAATACATGTACTAGTATATACTAGTTGTTACACGAGTATTTATTTTAATTTTGAAGTAACGTATTTATTTTTGGTTTTATTTAAATTTATTTATTTGTCTTACTAATTAAACATTCCTTAAGTAGAATTAGTTTTATTAATTACTATTATTATATAATTAACAAAATTGGGTCTTTTGGTCTTACGTCAATAGGAAGGTTTGCACTGAAAATCAGCGTTGTGTCGGATATAATTCCGGCACAGCAATATGCTGAGTCCAAACCTTGTTTCCTGAAAATGCGGCGTACAAATTTTCAAAATATGCTCTGTGTATAATAATGTTACATACCGACAAAGACCGCATATCTGGTATGTTGTGAAAACGAATTCTTTTATTTACTTCGTGTTTAAACTATAAAAACATCTATTGTTATCGTACTTATTTTATGGCTGTAATTAGTATCGAACGAATTAATCCTTGTTTTTATTGCATTGCGACGAAGCTTAATAGATATGCGTTAACGGGTGCCCCTTTGTCGGTATTATACAGTTTAGTATAAAACAATGCCCGAACGGTGGGGTGAGGCAGTCAAGCGACGATTACGATACTGGAAAGACCTGTGTAATACTTTCATCTAGCGACATAGTGACGGACTTTTCGCGTGTAAATAAATCGTGCAGTGCGAACTGGTTGCATCCAGTTTTATTTGTATTTGTTTTATACGTGTTTGTACAGTTCTAATAAACTCTATAGCCATTACAACGTCATTTATTTTAATTCGAGTCCTGTAGCTCGTAACAATAATGTATAAGAAATGTAATTACGTCGCTATTTCTTCAAATCAGTTTCTCTTTCTTTCTCATTTCTAAAGAAAGACATCATCGGAATCTACGGCCAGGTTACGCTCACTCTCTGTATCAGGTCTCTCAACCAGTGTACTATATAAGAAATAGCACGACGGACGGATCTTCAAAGGCATGTGAAAAGCAAAGCAAAAGGCATTAAACATACATACATGCCTTTTGCTTTTTACCGCATATCTGTTTCACGATAACCATGGCACTATGCGTTCATAAGAATCAGCTAATCGCTCTATTATTGGCCGGTTCCTATATCTAGTAAGTCGGGGTAGCGTAGTGGTTAGTGTACGCGTCCCAAATACAAAGGGCGCGGGTTCGATCTAACAACGGTGAAGGAAAACATCGTGATGCAACCTGCAAGTCGAGATAACCGATGTGTCAAACCTGCCAAGCCGCCTTGGATAAGCGTGGTGGGTATGCTGTCCGATACCCCTATAATGGGAGGCCCGGGCCCAGCAGTGGGAAATTTATGGGCTGATATTATTATTATGTTAACATATCCTATATCTTACCGACCGTTCATTTGCCTATCTTAAAATTAATAAATAATCGGCAGACAAACACACATATTGCATATCCCCAAATTAAGCAAGTCACACTTGTGTTATGGGTAATATACAACGGACTACTTTGGGGCCGATCCCAGACACCCAGACCATAGTAAATAACGGAGAAAATACGTTTCCGAAATTTACTATACCAGGAATCGAACCCAGAGCCCTGCGTTGCAGTGATGTAGGCCGGCAAAGGCTTCGCCCGCTCAACCACGGAGGCCGTCAAAGCTTTACATAAGCTCCATATAAGTAATGTCAAAATTCAACCGATGATAGGGCAAATATAATAAAATTGTAAAAGTGTAGACTTTTGTTTCTTCCACTTTTTATGTTTGTCTGTTTGTTCAAAATTGGCGTAAAAATTTAGTGCGCCGATTTTGATGCAGTTTTCGCCGATCTATAGTAAATTCTCGATCTTAAAATCTGCAGTACTTTATATCCCGAGAATCCTACGGGAATTTTCTTGGGAGAGGCTTAAAGTAGCCAGGTCGAAAACAATTGATTCCGATACGAAATTTTCTTTGATCGATAAATTCTTTAGTAAAACAGTTGTCCATTGTGTATGCCTTTAGTCACATAATTTACTCCGAGTTTTGATGTGAATTTCTAAGTTTAATGTATTTTCATACTAAAAAATTCAATTAACCCGCTAAAAATAACATTTCACTTTATACTTAGCAAAAAAACTTTAATCTTTGTTACGTGTCCAACGGGACAAAGTCACGGGCAATTGCTAGTGAATAAATAATATAATATAGGAACTGGCTATATGTGAATACGATTATAGCTTTCTTTAATCTACATCAGAGGTCGACATAGAGTACAATAAAATAATGAAGGACGGCAAAACTGTCATACAAAAAAGCGAAAATAGAAACAGTGCGAAATTGAAGTTTATTCTACACCATTTTTTTATGTTTGCTAGTAGGCAAACTGGCAAACGGACCACCTGGTGATAGGTGGCTACCGTCGCCCATGGACATCTGCAACTCAAGGGGAGCCGATGCGTTCCCTACCTCGTTGAGACTTTAGGTATCTGTTCACCCCCTTTTTGAAGAGCCCCATATAGTAGTGCTCTGGGAAAACCGCGGGAGGGAGTTCATTCTATAATCCGGACACATATGGCATGAAAGAGAGTCCGCCACGTACCGTGGAGGACTTCTAAGTATCCAGGAAGTGTGGATGAACTCCCAATCGCCGGCGAGCGGTGCGATGGTAGAAGCGCGACGTAGGCACCAAATCAAATAGCTCATCAGAGCACTCCCCGTTGTACAGACGGTAGAACACGCTTAGAGCGGCAATGTCTCTTCTGTGGCTAAGAGACTCTAAGCCGTCTGTAATTTTGGGATCGTCGAAAATCCGGACCGCTCGGCGCTGCAAGGGGTCAAATGGGAACAGCTGGTAAATACCATGCTTCCTATCGTCCAATTGGCATGACGATTCAGGCTTGATCCAATTCGCAGTTCGTCCATGTACACCATACACGATCAGTTTGAACTTTCCAATCGGCAACGCCGTTCAGTTGAAGCCATGGCATCACCAGTGACATACGACGATGTTTTAGCCGTTTTGGGCATTTTACTCGTGGCAAAGAAACAAAAAAAAGTTCGAGGAGAGTGGTGTAAACAGTGGTTAATGAAAAGAAAACAGTTTACTTATATTTACAGGGATTGAGGATATACCAAATGATTATCGTAATTATTTACGAATGAATGAAAAAACTTATATGAAACTTCTATCGTTAGTAACTCCTCTAATTGTGATACCCCGATCCCCATACACGTCCCAATCGGAATGACCCAATTAGCATAATCAAGCCAAAGGAATTGAAATTTGATTATGCCATCAAGTTTACCTGTCATGCCAATCCACGCCCACACACGATCACTTCTAAGAGATCCAATCGGCAGCGTCATGCCGATTGGACGATAGGCAGTATGGTGTATGCCAACCTTTGCAGCCATAGTTTTTAAACTTAGCATTAGTTTATATACATTCCGTCAGGTAGCAATTCGTTGGAGCCGATAACAAATACTTTACAGGTGTTTTATTACCTCTTCGAATTTGTGTGATCTATTGCCCTTTAATCCTTATTGTACGAGTACGCCTCCCGGCAAGATGTCATAAGGCCCACTTTTCGTTTGTTTGTATTTCATGCAAATTCTTAGAAGTCATTAAGACGACAAGTTAGGAATTCCAAGGACCGGTGGCATATTGCTAGGAGGCTAGATGTCTAATTTAAAAATGAATAGGGCCGGTTAGCCGGGGAATGAGTCAGTCATATTCTGACTGCGAATGAAACGTTACCGAGGACATTTTCGGAGCTATTCTGATTTACAGTTTGATTTTGTTGTATTCGGTTGTACTTGTAAAAACTATTGTAACGAGTTTACCGGGACTCGAGTTAAAATACCGTTGGAATTATTCTAGAGTGTATTAGAACTATACAAACACGTATAACACAGGTACAAATATAACCGAACACAACAAGTCTTAACATGATGCAGAAGGTCGTAATTCAATAAAACGCGCAAAGTCCGTCACTATTAGATTCCCGATTGTAGCACACACGTCTCGCTTTGATCGTTGTTCTCGCTCGACTGCCTCTTTCAATCAGGCCATCGTTTTATACTGCACAAATGCAATGTGTCCGAATCGTAGTCGACTTATTCCGCCACACCTGGCTAATAACTCCGCCGCAGGCGGCCATAAAAGAGTACAATAAAACAATAGGATGGCTCTAGAAACATATACGTAATAAATAAGTTAACAAAATAAGACGATCAAAAAAGAATTACAATTAGTTCAAATGCCGACAGGTAATAAAATATGTTTTGTTTTAGATATGCAGGTGGATTTTGTTTTTATCGGGACCTGAGTTGTAACACTATTAATTACTGCTGCGTACTTCTAATAATCTTTGCGATAATTCCAATCGCATTTTGAATTTATAACCCATAAATTCGTAACTATCCGTGCTATTGTAGCTTTCAAAAAATTTGCCTTTTTGTAAAGGCTTGCGTTTCATAATATTAAACGTCTCTTATAAGACAAGTTAATAAATAATCTTCCGTACTTGCACTAAATATTTCGTGAAAAGGCGTCAGAGCGCCGCATGGCCTTACTTATAATCACCTCTTAAATTTTAAGCAATTGCTTAGTGAAAAATACAAGGATAAGAGGTGGTAAAGTAACTCTTAAATAATTGTCGAAAATAACCAACGTCGAAAGGTAGTTTAACAGACTGCTAAGAGGCAACATGGCGATTCGTAATACTGACCAAATTTCGTTCCCTTCTGGTCTTTAATCGATTATTTTGCTTACAACTTACGTTTATCATTCAAATTTCATTTATCTGTACCCCTCTTAGGTTAACAAGAGCTAATACATTTTATAAATTAAAAAAAAGATACTATACTCATGGATTAGGGACTTAATAGTCTCTTGCTTAAGAGACGGGTAATTGTTTCTTAACTAGATTATTATAAGTAAGGCTGTAAATCATTCAAAAGTCTTCCCAAATATAAAAAAAATCAAAGAAGAATTTATCCAAAATTATTAACATGAGTATTCAAAAAGACAACAATGTATCGTAAGTTATTGGTACAATACCGTGTTGCAGTTGTTAGGACTAACTTCTAAACAACTCGATTTAAAAAGAAAAGCGTTCCCAGCACTGCTTTGTTAAGTAAACGTACATAATATTGCTTAAATACAACTTAAATATAATGAGGTTCAAACAATACGACAGCTTACCTAACGACTTGCACGTTCACGTCGACATAATTTCTACTGAAAACAAATTTTAATTTGATTGTAAAGTTTCATGTTTACTATTGTCTCTTTTTACGTTTTTTTATGGAAGTATAGGTTTGCGTTTGACCACTGTCTCCCCTGACGTTGAGTGATGACGCAGTCTAGGATGGAGCACGCTTACCTAGAAGATACCTATTCACTCGTGACTAGAACACTTCAAGATTATATTTGCCTGGAAATATAATCTTGCCTTTGTCTTATTCCACTCTTCGGCAGTGTGTACCAGAAAAGATGAAACGAAACGCTTGGTTCTGACTGGTGGTGTTTCTATCATGTAACGGTGTGGCAAACGGCCGTCTGATTGTTCGTTGGTAAAAAGGGGATGGGGAAGGAGTGATTAATTATAATGGAAAGAATGTGCTTTAATTTGCAATGTTAAGGTAATATAAAATTAATTGGACTCTCGTAAGTCGTCGTCGTCGAGCTATTTGATTTGGTGCCTACGTCGCCCTTCTACCATCGTACCGCTCGCCAGCGATTGGGAGTTCATCCACACTTCCTGGACACTTGGAAGTCCTCCACGGTACGTTGCGCACGCTCCTTCATGCCATATGTGTCCGGGTTATGGAATGAACTCCCTCCCGCGGTTTTCCCAGAGCGCTACAATATGGGGCTCTTCAAAAAGGGCGTGAACAGATACCTAAAGTCTCAACGAGGTAGGCAACGCATCGGCTCCCCTTGAGTTGCAGATGTCCATGGGCGACGGTAGCCACCTAGTGGTCCGTTTGCCAGTTTGCCTACTAGCAAACATAAAAAAAAGTAGTTGTGAGGAGTAAAATTTGAAAAACGCTGTTATTTTGACATTATAAGTAGATACTTCAATTTTATTTATCTGTATACATGTAAGTGCTTGGCCAGACTGCACACGCGGGCGCGGGGCGGTCGCGGCGCGGCATACTCAAACATATGAGACCTTATTTGAGTGTCCGTAGTGGGCGCGCGGGCGCGGCGAGCGACACGGGCGGTATGGCGCGTTGAGCGCGCGGGCAATTCAAGCCATAGCACAGTCAAGATAATTTCATTTATCCCATTTTTCACTTGTAGCACTTGCCATTTTAAGGAAGACTTTTCTAATAAAAATAAGTCCTCTTCATCGATACTGTATTTGGCAAACACTGGACACGACACCACTCTGCCGAGCCGCGCGCGTCACTACGGACAAGTGCGCCGCGCGCGTTCCCGCACCCGCGCCGCCACCGCTCCCGGCTGTTCAGTCTGGCCAAGCACTAAAAATAAAACTGCATAGCTAAACATCAGCTTTCAGTTTTGCACCAAAAACCGTATATAAAAATGTCACTTAAATTTTTAGTCCTTGTCTGGAATATTCACAACGTCTTTTAAAGTATCTTTATCATCATATCTCCGCCTAATTATTCCCATTTCTGCAATTCGCTGCCATTTGAACGTTCCTTTTTTTAATAGCTGGAGTATAGTAGACAGGCAGACTGCCCACCTGATGAAAAACGGTTACCGTCGCCTATGGACGTTTGCAACACCAGATATGTCAGAAACGCGCGGCCGTCATCGAACAAATTTTATGACAGCCTTTTTAAAAAACCTCATATCGAATCGCTGTGGGAAAACCACGACTGGAAGCTCATTCCAAATCCCCAGGGTGCGCAAGGGAAATGTTCTAGAGAACCGTTGCGTATAAGAGCGAAGCGGCTCTAGGAAGTTGGGGTGAACGCCCAGGCGATGGCGTGGGGTGCGCTGGTAACTAAAAGAAAGACACTGACACCATTCTTAACAGTTCATCAGAACGCTCTCCATTGTACAGTCGGTAGAATAAGCAGAATACAGAGCTCCTTTGAAAGTATTCTTATACAAATATACATTGTTTCGAACGAGTAAACAAAATAACGCTACATATTTTTTATCTACTTACTTTCTACTAGTGGTAGCTAGTTAATTTAAATTATATGTTTGAACATGATTAAGGTTCTGTTGTTAAAGATTATATAGGTATACTTCTATAAGCACAGTTTTCGCCAAGGCTGCACTATTAATTTTACTTTAACAATAAACAAAAGAGTAGATATGCGTGTGTGCGTCAAATACATGGTAGTGTGTGTAATATTTTCTTTATTGATTTAATATATTATTATGCATAATTTAAAAAATATATTAGCATTCTGCACTCCTTCTCTATATAAACTATAAGTGTGCTAAGTTTTATACTCCTCCGTCCGCGCCATTTTCGTATAAAAGGGTACAAACTTTTGCTTCACGTATTGATATAATGATAACAAGAAGAAATAGAATTTAAAATTAGAGAAACTTTATTAAAGCGGGACATGAGCCCAGACTAGGTTACGTAAACCCTTTATGATGATACTCCTGACCCTCGCCTCCCTGTTACTATAGGTACTAATAACAGCCATTATACATTACACTTGCACATGAAATTTTAGCCTACAAAGTAATAGCCTTTAAAATAATTTGTATTATCGAGTAAGCTTTGCTTTTTTCCTTGGTTATGTCACCGTCAAAAATATAACTAAAATAATTTCAAACTGGAAAATTTTCTTATAGCTTTCACAAACAAAAGTATGTGGTTAAGAAAATGTGTTCCAAAGAAATTTCTTGGTCGATTTTCATTGAGAAACGGTCTCCTTGGTTTCGCTATATTCATGAGTGTAAGTCTTTTTAAATCACCAATACGTTTTAGTTCTGCTTCTTCTGTTTTAAGCAACAACCAAGACCTTTACAAAACGTCATTCTATTTTATATTTTGTTTGGTTATCCGTCCTGGAACGGAGAAAGAATACAATTTCCTGCGGCCGGGCGGTCTGTCGTAAGAGGCGACAAAGCGACCCACAGCCAGGTGGTAGGGCATTTGCCCGACTGGCGGCTACCACCCCTGGTCTTAAGTATGTCGCCATAGCAACCTTCAATTGTGTTCCGGCATTAGTGACCCGGTCCCAGTCCCCCTTAAGGGAAGAGCAGCGCATTTAGCACCATTGGTGTTGCAAATGTTCATAGGTGATGGTCACCGCTTTCCATCAAGTGGGACGTCTGCTTGTCTGCTGAAATCCTGCAATTAAAATAAAAATATTTTGTTTAAATTTATTGATTTTACAAAAGATATAAAATTTTACAGACTTTTCTATGGCAAACTGCAACACAGTTTGTAGGCAACGCTCTCGTGGAACATAATGATTACCTTTTAACTTTATACAATTTTATGCATTTGATATTAGCTTATCCTACTTGCCTATCTATAATCTTGAATATGCTTTACAATGTATATATGCATCATCAGTATGACCATTGGGGTAGAGCTTAGAAGTACTGTTACATGCCGTCGAAGATAAACGCACAGCTGCCTGTCGTAAAACGCAGTTTATTGCCACCGGATTTAGGAATTCTTTTGTTTATTTTGTGCCTAGCATTTGTAATTAAGACAAACATGCTACTGTTTGTCTACTTGTTTTATGGCCGTCATTAGTGTCGAACTAATGCTTATTGTTATTGTTTTTTACTTTTGTGGGCCGTTCGCAGTTGTGCAAATTACATTTTCTTGGAAGAACCCAGCCCACGCAATCGATTGTGTATTGTATAGTTTACTATAAAACAATGCCCGAACGGAGGAGTGGGGCAGTCAAGCGAGGATTACGATACTAGCAAGACGTGTGTAGTACATTCGATAAGCGATATGGTGACGGATTTTGCGCGTGTTATTGAATTGTGCATTACATTGGGACTTATTGCGTCCAGTTATATTTGTACCTATGTTATACGTGTTGGTATAGTTTTAATAAATTCTATTGTAATTCCAACGGCATTTTAATTCGAGTCCTGTAGCTCGTAACAACACTTTTAAGAAAAATTGATTTTATAGTAACAGCCCACAAACGTCGCCTCGGGCCTTCCACTATATGGGAAGGATCAGTTTACCCTCCACGCATGTCCAAGGTGGCTTGGCAGGTTTGACACCTCAGTTATCTTGATGTACTAGTTTCATCACAATGTTTTCATTCACCGTTGTTAGCACGTGATAATTGTAACAATATGCACATTAGGTCAGAAAACTGCCTAGCGGTGCTTGCATTCCAGCCAGGATCGAACCCGCGCCCTTTGAGTTTTGGACGCGTTCGCTAGCCTTTACGCTACCACGAATTTGATTTGAAGTAGATTAAATTACGGGGTTGCAACTCAGGCGACAGTTGCTGTATTAAAATCAAAATTTACACATTATGGTGGCCTGGAGTTATTTGCGCCCCAACAATGCCAGTAGAATTGGTAGGACAGGTCTCTCATGACCGGTTTCTATATTTTACTATACATCAATTTGCCTTACCATCCATTAAATTTTGACATAACTTGTATGGAGCTTATGTCAAATTTCAACTGATGTAAGTGCAAATAAACGCTCGGTAATATATAGGAACCGCCATTAATCCATCATTACACCTGTTCTTTGTATGGCAGTAAACCGTGGCCTGTACTTGAGCTACAAAAGCAAGGGTCGCGGGTCACGGAAATTAATATGCTGGGGTGGATGTGTGGAGTCACACGGAAAGATTGTATCAGAAACTCCTGCATCTGCAACAATTTTCATCTCCGTAACATAGCAGAGTAAATGCAAAAGAGTCTCTAATAATAATAGTTAAATTATTTCAGAAAATTGAGTATTTCCTTTTTATACAATTTTATATTATACAACTATTTTCATATTGTTAAAACTCAGGTCCCGACAAAAACAAAATCCACCTGCATATCTGAAACTGCCGGCATTTAAAGTAATTGTAACGCTTTTATGATCTTCTTCTTTTCTTTACTTTGTGTTTAAAATAGTGAATAGAAAACATCCCATTGTTTTATTGTACTCTTTTATGGCAGTCATTAGCCAGGTGTGGCGGATTAAGTAGACTTAGATACGGGGAAATTGAATTTGTGCAGTATAAATGACCTGATGGTGGGGGAGGCAGTCGAGCAAGAACCACGGTCAAGGCGAGACGTGTGTACTACAATCGGGAATCTAGTAGTAACGGACTTTGCGCGTTTTATTGAATTACGACCTTCTGCATTTCGTTTGGATTTGTTGTGTTCGGTTATATTTCTACCTGCGTTATACGTGTTTGTATAGTTCTAATAAACTGTATAATAATTCCAAAGGCATTTTAATTCGAGTCTCGCAACTCGTAACAATATTATCAAAGTTCAAATTAATTCACGGCACAACAATTAATTCATAAGACAAATAATAGGACATTACACCCGCGTCACTATAATTATTATCAATAATATACTCCATTATCCATTAACCCGGGTCTGCGCCGCGGGTCAAATTCTAGTTTAATTATATTTCACAGATTGTAATGGCCTGTTGCGCTTTGGGTGTGGGTCTAGAAATATTGGACTATTTGGGCTGCGAAACGTGTTCTCGGGGTATGCTGCGAAGAGCATACGCATTCAGCATCATCTCAGTGATTTACTGCGTATTAATGCTTTGCGTCCATCTCTGGGTGATATGGGGAATCAAACATGTAAGTTATTTTTAATAATTTTACTCTACGACTGGCAGTGGGCGCCATGTTTGTCTAAGGCAGATGACAGCTTCACACATCGATTCGATGTAAATAGAATATTTTGTGTGAAAACAACCTTTTCCCTTAGCTTGCTGTTAGCCATATTTTTACAGAAAAAAATGTATTTTTTGCCCCCCAAAATTGTGCCGCCGTAAGCAGTTATCTAACGTGACTATGGTCACGAGCCGCCCCTTTATATTACGGTTATATTCACATCGTTAACATGCGCTTGAATTTTTTGACTTTTAACTAGCGTTCTGCTAACTGTGCCGGTGTGTATATAATCCAGAGATCTAAAAGCGGCCGCGTTCGCTAAGGCTGGTGTGCACCGACTTTTAACCGATGGTTAAAATAAATTAACCGCTAAACATGTATGAATAAAAAGTGATTATTTTATATTAAACGCCGGTTAAATGTCGGCGCACACCAGCATAAGTATTGATCCGTAATATAAGCTACTCCTGTGTTCAATTTCATTTAATTATGTTTAACAGTTTTCACATAATTTCACAGATAAACAAATTAAAATTCTAAAAATGTGCTTTCCGATTCCACTGGTCAGAATTAGCTCATATCCATAAAGGAACGGAAACATAATATTGTTATGAGTAAGCGGGACTCGAATTAAAATGCCCTTAGATTTATTATAGAGTTTATTAAAACTATACAAACATGTACAAATATAAGCGAACACAACAAATTCAAAGTAATGCAGAAGTTTGTAATTCAATAATACGCGCAAAGTCACTATTAGATTCCCGAATGTACACACGTCACGTCTAGAACGTAGTTGTCGCTCACCTGACCCCTCTCTCAATCAGGCCATCGTTTTATACTTCACAAATGCAAATGTGCCCGCCCGGCAACGTCGACACAATTTCCTAGAATTAGCTTGTACTTGTAATCCGCCAATAACTAGAAACGTATGCCAATAAATAATTGAAGAAAAGAAGACGATCATAAAAGGATTACAATTAGTTCAAATGTCGACAGTAAAATCTGCTTTTACAGATCTGTACGTGGATTTTTTTTTTGTCGGGGCCTAAGTTGTAACAATACTAATTCCTGCGGATGGGCAGCTTGTCGTAAGAGGTGATAAAACAACTCACAGTCAGATAGTAGGGATTTGCCCGACTGGATGACTACAAACCCTGGTCTAGAGTATATATAACAACTTGAGATGTTTTCCGGCATCAATGGTCAGGTTCCAATTTCCCCTTCGAAGCCGGCAGCGCAATGTCAGCATCTCTAGAGTTGCTTATGTCCATAGGCAACAGTAACCGCTTTCCTTTAGGTGGGCCATTTGCCTGTCTGCTGAACTCGTGTAATAAAAGAAATATATTATCCTTTTTATAGAGATAGTTTTGAATTACTCAAGTCCCAAACAAGTTTTTTTCATTGCTAGGGTACAGAAAATAGGCTGCCAATCTACCTGTTAGAACTCAGTTACCGTCGGCTATAGACCTTTACAATTCCAAAGATGCTATTAATGTGCAGTGAGGCTCGAAGGAGGGACTGAAACCTGGCTACTAATGCCGAAAATAATACTCTAGACTCGAGGTGGTAGTCATCCAGTCGAGTAAATGACCTAACACGTGACAGAGGGTTGTTTTGTCGCCTTTTACGACAGGCCGCCCGACCGTAGGAATTGGAATTCTGTCTCCGTTCTTGGTCGAATAATTTTGAACAAGTTTAATATTAAAAATCTAATCAGCCTATCTGCTATGCTTCAGCAATAAAAATTATAATAACAGCTCCCAGAACATTTTCTTTTTTAAATTCATTGTACAGAGTTACCAACTTGACCCCTCTGCAGATTTATTGTATAGTAGTTACTTAATAATATTGCTTCTATTGATATTTTCAGAAGAAATCTTCAGTAGTTTTATCCTGGGTACTGATCTTCGCAATTTGGACTTTGCAAGTATTCGCACTGGTCATCGTGCTTCTGAGTCTTTACAGCAAGGACACTAGTTCCATAGCTTGGTTGCTCAGCCTTATATTCGGTCTGTTTGCGTTTGGTGAGTAGATAGATACAGAATGTTTTATCGCTTACTTAAATCAAACACGATATACAATATATTAGGTAAGTCGTCGATAATTCCCGAACGTGGAGAGTTTTCGTCATATGGCAAAGAAACCATACCCAATTAACCATAAACATACATACATACATAACTTCACGCCAGGTCCCTTGCGGGGTAGGCACGAACAACAGAGCGCCATTTACGCTTATTTTTACACACCTCGCTTGCTTCTTTGACAGTCCTAGCTCTTGTTATGCACGCTCGTCTGTTCTTAAGGTTCCTGACATCACCTTCTGCTAGTACACGATCAATTTAATCATGGAAGGTGTGTCGTGGCCTTCCGCGACTTCTGCATCCATCCACTTTTGCATTGTATATCTGTTTAGTCATTCTTCCATCATTCATTCTTTCCACATGCCCGAACCACCGGAGCATTACTTTCCTTACCTTCACCCAGACACTCTCTTTCAGACCAACTCGCTTTCTTACTTCGGTATTACAAACGCGGTCCGCGAGCGTCACTCCGCAGATTTTGCGCAGTGATCGCATCTCGACCGCGTTTACTCTATTTTCATGCTCTCTCTTCCATACCCAACTCTCGGTTCCATTAACCATAAAAATATTCAAAAATCGAGTTCTCATTGGACATTTACGTTTGGAAGTTAGTTACAGTGCATAGATAATAGGGCGCTATTTTTCAAGGGTGGCATTTAAAGTAATTCCAGCCCTGATTCGGAGAAAAACTACTACGACACTCAACGAGAAACTACAGACGTACAGACAAATTGTCCCCAGCTGTCTATGGTATCGTAAGTCAGGTCTTTAAAAACTATGATGATACTTTTAATGACTTTTTGCTTACTTTAATAGATAACGAGATATTAACTTGCAAACTCGTGAAATGTATGTCTCCCATCTAACTTTGAACTGTGAAATGGAAAATTCTAGAAAAAATTAAATTGTTGAACTTTAAAAATACTTTTAACAAAAACTAATTTGATCAAAATCCATTAAGGCGTTTGTGCGTAAATTTGCGTAATATATTATGTACGATGTATTATAGAAAGGTCTGAGTAGGACAAGAACATTTAATATTAAAATAGCTCTTTAAAAGCCATGTCTATGTTAGAGATGAAGACGGGTCCAAAGGGAATGTGTGTAAATATAGTAAAAGTGAAACTTCAACGGACAAATATAAAAACGAATCGCAACGGACAAGTGGTAAAATGAATAACAACGGCATAGAGGAAAAACGAATCGCAACGGACAAGTGGAAAAACGAATGACAGCGGACAAGTTGTAAAACGAATCACAACAAAATTTTAACTCGAAGTTTTAGTTCAAATTATGATTTGATTAGGCTATGGACATTTTAGTGAATGCATTTTTTATTTAAACATATTTTATTTTAACAAACAAAAAATGGAATTCGATGCGGAAACAATAAAAACATCGATATAATACTCTAACATTATTCCGCCTCTAACCACGTCTAGTCTTAAATTATGCCGCCTTTCCCCACAGCCGTAACGCATTTTTCGTCATAGAAAAATTCAAATACCGTCTATACAAAAGTTTCACTTCAAAAACGGATACATTATTATCATTCACACAGTTACCACATAAGTAGTCACTTATTTTGATGCTTTGGTTCACATAGACACTCTATTCATACCTTTGTTCGTCTGAGTACAAATAAAAGAAAATATTAGTGGGAAAAATTCGACACTATTTTGGTAAGCGTGCTATAATTTTACCACTACGATTTTAATATGATATTTACGAAAAAAACATCTCAGAAAACTGTAAGAGGATTTTTGCTTTCAAAATTAAATAGAATACGTAATAATATTGTTAGGGCCTAGGTGCCGACAAACACAAATTTACACCTGCCCTGTAGAAACATATTTTATTACTTTTTCGGCATTTGTACTTCTTTTGTTTACTTTGTGTTTAAAACTTGTGATTAAAAAATAGCCCATTGTGTATTGTAATCTTTTACGGCCTATTGTTGTATTGTGATCACTGCCAGGTGTCTCGGATACAAAAGTAAAAACTGATTCTAAGAAATTCGGTCCACGCAGTCGGGGAGACATATTGCATCTGCGTAGTATATAGCAATTCCCCAATGGAGAGATCGTCAGTCAAGCGATAACCACGAGCGGAGCAAGACTTGTGTACATTCGATTATCTTTTTAGTGACGGACTTTGCGCGTGTTATTGAATCGTGCATGACTTTTGAACTGGTAGTGTTCAGTTTTATATGTACCTGTGTTATACGTGTTAGTATAGTTCAAATAAACTCTATAATAATTCCAACGGCATTTTAATTCGATTCCTGCAACTCGTAATAATATTGAAAATGTTTATAGCACATCGACTTTGAATACAAAGCAACGTATAAAACATAAAACATCCTCCTGATAAAAGGAACGAAATGATTTCACTCCAGTTATGACCCTATACATAGAACGAGTATATACCCCTTTGTCCATCGGTTATGTTCGAATATAAAATACTTTTGGACATCGTGATAAAGAGAAACCACTTTTATATATTCGTGACTTATTACAAACCAAGGTTCGCCCTCGATTTGAATAAAGCTACCCCAAAAGTATATGAATTTCGATATTATATCGTCGTAGTGATGCGATGAAGCGGACATATTCGCATCGATGCTTTCGGATTATTAATACTTATATATCATTTCATGAAAACACACAAAACACTCATTGTTGTTACTCTTGATGTATGTTTAGGTTTAAACATATATTAATTAGGCTTTGGTAGTTATCGTGTTTACATAGCCAACTTTATTGTGATTATTGCTCGAGTTCATGGAAGGTGAGATTGCTGTGAAACTAAAAAGTAAGGCAAAATATGCGATCTCTCTGCGTTTAAATATATCTGCGTTGTACAAATAATATTATGAGGCCGCTTTGTTTTTACTCACACTACATGACAATGTACGAGTATCTGTATGTATGTACAATAATTCATATTATCAAGTATTATATTGAGTACTTTATCAATTTTTTTTTATTGCAGGAGGTCAGCAGACAAGCAGAGGGTGCACTTGATGGAAAGCGGTTACCATCGCCTATGGACATTTGCAACACCAAAGGTGCTACAAATGCGCTGCTGCACTCTTAAGGGAGACTGGAACCTGGTCACTAATGCCGGAACATAAATCAAGGTTCTTATGGCGACATACTTTAGACCAGGGGTGGTAACCATCCAGTCGGGAAAATGCCCTACCACCTGGCTGTGGGTGGCTGTGGCTCAAGTTTTAAGTTTGTTTCAATATTTGTTTACATTTGTACATACGATAGCGAAAATGAACATTCCGTCGGTTTACTGCAAGAACTCATTAATCGACATGTATTCTAATATAATACGGAGGTAATGTTTGCGAGCTTGTTTGTAGGAGGTTATCCCTTGAACTACGGAACCGATTTCTAAAATTCTTTCACTAACAGAAAGTTTCATTATCCTTGAGTGCCATAGGCTATATTTGATTTGCGTGTGTGTGTGTGATTTTGTAATGATGCCCAGCGTAGTATAATAAAATAATCGGCAGATATTGTACACATATTGTATATCCCCAAATTAAGCAAGTTAATCTTGTGTTATGAGTAATTTACAACGGACTACTCTGGGATGGATCCCTAATACCACGGACCATGATAAATAACGAAGTAAATTCGTTTTTGAATTTCTGAAATTTATCATACCAGGAATCGAACACGGAACCTCTGCGTTGCAGTTAGGTAAGTCACCAAAGGCTTTTAGCTTGTTAATGATATCTTGCAGTAAGCCGACGATATATAATATGGCAATTAATATATTGTTACAACTCCGGTCCCGACAAAAACAAAATCCACCTTCATATCTGAAACAAAGCACATTTATTACCCGTCGGCATTTAAACCAGTAACAATGGCCCCGATTGAGGGAGGAGTTAGTTGAGCGAGGACCGCGAGCAAAGCGAGATGTGATACTACAATCGGGAATCTAAAAGTGACGGACTTTGCGTGTTTTATTGAATTACGACCTTCTCCATTACGTTTGGACTTGTTGTGTTCGGTTATATTTGTACCTGTATTATAGGTGTTTGTATAGGTTCTAATAAACTCTATAATAATTCCAACGGCATTTTAATTCGAGTCTCGCGACTCGTAACAATATTCTTGAAGTAAACTAAAGCTGTCGCGATGAAGTACGAGCGTATTGTACTTAATTCAAGCGGATATCTAAAAAGAATATATGTCCCATCTCTATATCATCTGACCGCTCCTTTGTTTCAGCGATACCAATTTACGGAATACTTGCTGGCTACGGATATTGGCTCGAATTGAAAAATACTAGCGAATCACCAGAACCTCAAGTCTCAGCAGAAAACTAGCATAAATAAAAACTTGACACTTTATTGCCTGGTGTCAAAGGAACCTTTCTCAGCTTCTTTGAAAATATTGCACAATTTCTCAATTCTTTTATCGACGTGTCTTTCTAATGCTAATAATCAGCATAAGTTTCCTCTAACTTTGAAAGAAATTAATTTAAAAAACTATATATATATTTAGCGGTTATAATCCATAAATAATTATGAAACATCCCGTGTAGATGGAACCCCATCTGGGATAATGTTAAAGTTATTGACTGTTGCATTTTACTTATACAGTTAAAAATAAAGGCATATGTAATTAACAATTAAAAACGATATCGAATCACAAATAACGCATTACACCCATAACCGTACTTTATGGTGGGGGTTTCATCTACGATAATGTTAAAGGTATAGGCCGTATCACGGAGGCGATGGGATTACCGCGTTTTTGAGATGTGTCATCGTTAATGACTTTTAATATTAGATAACGTATGTATTTATCTACACTAATGTGGCAAAGGGCAACGGAGTTATTTTTTAACGCTTTAAGTAAGACGTATTTCGCTATAATATAAATCTTTAACATTCTTGTAGGTGTGGGCGCACCATCAAAAATGACAAATATCCAAACCTTTTCATCATTTAGTTACTATAAACAAAAATAAATAGTATTTAATTGTATATATATAATCACAAGGTGGCGAGTTCGTCAGTGGGGGAACTCCATACACCTCTCATTTTTTCTGTTTGAATAGTTACGACGACAAGAAATTAGTCAGTGAAACTAAGCCACCATTGAATTCTGTCTTCGAATTGTAGTATGCGATAAATTCTATTTAAAAAAGTTAAATAACGAGCGGTGTATGAACTTGCCCCACGTATTTCGCCACCTTGACTATATATCGTTTCTTACAAGATATTTTTTTGGATACAATTGAAGTTAATTTGTGTCTTTAGAAGATTATTATGACTGCCGGCCTCTGTGGTTGAACGGGATAAGTCTTAGGCCTCTCGCGCACTAGGCTGCGGGGGACCAGAAATCTAAGCAGATTGTGGCTGCTTCTTGCACGAGCTCTCATACAACGTCATATGTTCCACTGGCTGCCGCAGCCAAGCTGCTTAGACTAGGTTCGATTCCTGGCATGGTAGATTTCGGAAACGAAATTTCTGTTATTAACTTTGGTCTGAGTGTCTGGAATCGGCCCCAGAACGGTCCGCTGTATACCACCGATCTCATTTTAGATGTCGCTTGAGTTGTCTAATTTAAACTTTATTAAAAGTGTAATTCATTACAAAAACCCTGTTTGTAATGTTAGAAAATAATCTTCTAAGGAAAAACGATATATAAATACTTATCTCATGAAATGAAATTAATAAATATATGATATAATTTTTATTATAATCCTGTACTATTCTGACTTTTTTCTGATATTTTTCCACTTATACTTTGCTTATTGAGAAGTTCTTTCCGATGACTGTTAACCACCAATATAAAGTATATTGTCACTGAAACAAAAAAAGTCTATTATATCCAAAATCAAGCATACAGGCAGATGCAGCTGATGGAAATTTGAAAATGCGAAAATTTGTATTCAGTTTTATAAGCAACTAGCTGTCCCGACAGACGTCGTCCTGTCCGGAAAAGCTTCAATCAATATGCCGACAGCAGCGCCACCTACCAGGTCCAATTGTGAACCAACTCAGAAACCTTCTCTGGCTCATGCACAACAACTTTACTGAACATCATCACATGATCAAATGTATAGTTTACGATTCTATAAAGGACATACAGATAAACATTATTTTCTATATAAGAAGAAGAAGTTAGAAAACAGATAACGTCTAAGGGAACATTGTGGATTTAAAGAGGATGTAGTAACAGGAGTTTAAAAAGGAATGTTAAGGTGGTTTCAGCATGTGGAGAGAATGAATGAAAGCAGAATCACAAAACAAGTGTATGACAGCAATGTCACTGGTAGAGTCGGCACCGGTAGACCGCAACGTACTCACCATGATCAAGTTGAAGCTATTTCGAGCAAAGGTCAGATAGAAAACCACTTTAAATAAGCGTGTATGTATGAAAAGAATAATGAGAGTTGATGAAGCGAAGAGTGTTTGCCAGGATCGTAGCATGTGGAGATAGATCGTATCTGCCTACCCCAACGGAAAAAAAACATGACAATACGTATGTATGTACGTATCATTTGTATTTTACCGCTATGATATGAGTACATCGATAATTTATAACTAGGCATTCTGTATTTATAAAAAAAAATACATATGTTTTATGCAATTAATTTTGGAATAAGAAACTCCCCAATCACTTCAAGTTATTAGTAGGTATATATCCCACGAATTGTATGGTTGCGTGGGCTAACATTGACGGCTTAGCTCACGGAAACACAAACGTTTCCAGTTCGATTCTGGAATTGTAAATTTCGTAAATGTTATTGAATATATTCTGAATATGTGGAATCGGCCCCAGGGTAATGCGTTGTATATTATATACCCAATTACACAAGCGTAACTTGCCTACCTTGAGGATATACAATATGTGTTTTAGTCTACCAATTATATATTAGACTAGCTATGCCCGCGGCGTCGCCTGCGTGGAATTTATTTTCGAAAACACCCCGATTTTGAAACATTCTTCATTGGTGCTCCGCTCCTATTGGTCTTAGCGTAATGATATATAGACTATAGCTTTCCTCGATAAATGGGCTATCTAACACTGAATAGAAATAATTTTTCAAATCAGACTAGTAGTTCCTGAGATTAGCGCGTTCAATCAAACAAACAAATAAACTCTTCAGCTTTATATATTAGTTATAATTATATACCAGCGGCACGCTATGAAGGCTGTTTTGATACATAACAATAGTGAGGTGGAATATGTCAATTAATTATCGAAAATTATTAAAGTGTGTGTAGCATCTATAAGTTTTTGGAATTATAAGTAGTATTGTGTGTAGTAGTAATTAGAAAATTTTAATAAAACCATAACAAAGTCCTACCTAAATTATTTAATCTGTTTCAATATATTGATATTGGAATGAAAATGAATAAACATACTTTATAAAAATATATATTATGGAAAATGTAATCTTAACTAATAAATATATAATAAAAGCCCATAAATGTCCCACTGCTGGACTCAGGCCTCCTATTATAGGGGAACGGATAGTATTCCCACCATATTTGTCCAAGGCGGTTTGGCAGGTTTGAAACATCGTTTATCGCGATATGCAGATTGCTTCACGATGTTTTCCTTCATCGTTATTAGCACGTGGTAATTTGTAACAATATACACATTAGGTCAGAAAGCGCCTAAGTGGTTCGTAAGTTCCGGCCAGCGTGTGCTTGTCATTACGCTACCACAACTTACCTATAGTGTTCAAAAATTGTAAATTCGATAAATTTTGATTAATATTTATGACTTGTTGCACATCACTATTGACCATAAAGAACAGCAATTTGCTCGTTCAAACTTAATTTTTGTTTTAAATGAAACTTCACGAGTGGGCAAAGAACAAAACGACCATCATAGCTCGCCGCTAGTGTAGATACTTACATATATACCAAAGCATTCCCAGTATGACAATAAATACTCTATTCCTCTGCCGTCTGCTTGTGAACACCAGAGCCAACATGATCATCATCATCAGCATCACAACAACGAAGATGAGAGTATACCAGATCCAAATTGCACAGAGTAAGGCATCACCCTTGGAACATATTAATTTTATGATTAATGAGTTTTTGTTAATTTTTTTATTTGCAGATAAAGATAAATAAATAAAGATATTTTTTCTATGCTTTTATTTATTTTCTTTATAGATTTGGCCTTTTTGAATATAAACATAGCATTAAAAATATGTACCATGATTACTTTTTTTTAATTTATAATTTAAGGTTGGACGTTTATTTAACAGACATAGCTCGCAAACCGACATAGCTCGCAAAGCGACATAGCTCGCAAACTGACATAGCTTGCAAAATTAGCAAGTTGAAGTGGCAATGGGCCGGTCACGTCCCACTGCCACTTCAACTTGGCACAGCAAAGAGTCCTGGAGTGGCGACCACGTCTCGGCAAACGTAGAGTAGGACGCCGCCAGCCCGGTAGACTGACAACCTGCGCAAGATCGCCGACAGGGGCTGGATGAGGAATACGGGAGAAAAGGATATGTGGCGTGTACTTGGGGAGGTCTACGTCCAGCAGTGGACAGAGATTGGTTGAAGAAGAAGAAGAATTTAAGTTCTTTGTCGCCTAAGCAATCATGCTGCCTTGGTAAACGTAATATAAAACAAAACAAAGTAATCACTGATTTCTTATATCAACTACTTTCTATAGAAGTAAGGGATGTTATATATTTATTTATAAAAAAAATTAATCGAACTAAGTTTACAATAGATTTTCCTTAACTATTACTTTATAAAATCATCAAAGCTTATATGCAATAAAAACTTGTAGGGCTGCTTGCATAAGGTTGCTTAAATTTATTTAAGAAACACAAAACATATTTAACAGCCTTAAATACAATTAGCGTCTTGCACAACGCAATATTTGCCGCTAAATATGTTTAAAGAACTGTCAATACGGTTTGTGTAAAACGTCTTTAGGCATTTTAATATGATTAATTAATTTTATTTAGAGGTGATCGTTATGCAAGCGAGCCGTAAAGTTCTTTGCATGCCGTGTCTGTACATTGAAGCTATTAAAAAAACAACTGGAATAGACTATATAAACGATAGAGAACACGATGCAGTTTGTTCAGATTTCTTGTTTGTTTGTCAGTTGGGCTGATTGTTCGGGATTCACGTAAAAACTACTGGGCAGATTTCGATGTGGTTTTCGCTGATCTACAGCAAATTCCTATACTTAACATCCGCGCTATTTTTTATCCCGGGAATCCTGCGGGACCATAAATGTCCTAATAAAGAGTAATTTTATGTATTTTGCAATAAAGAAGGGAGTGAGACAGGGAGATCCTCTGTCACCAAAAATATTCTCGTCAGTATTAGAAAAGATATTTCAAGTGATCACCTGGGACAATAAAGGTTTTAAGATAGACGGTGAATATTTAAATCACAAATGGAAATGGGCAGGACACGTTCACAGAATGAACACGGAAAAGTGGACAAGGAAAGTGTCAGAATGGATACCTAGAGACGCTAAGAGGAAAAGAGGAAGACCAAATAAAAGATGGGAAGACATTTAAGGAAAGATGCGGCCCACATTGGAGAAGACTAGCAAGAAATAGGGATGAATGGAGAAAATTGGGGGAGGCCTACGCCGCTGAGGCGACTTCCGTAGATAAACAATAATGTATTAATTTTTTTTGAAAAAGGACGTAGATTTTATTGATTTTATTAGTTTGACATATTTTAAAAACAAAAAAAAAATATTATGTAACAATTTATGAATTTAATTATGATTGTTATATGACGGTAGAATAAAGGCTTTTTTATTTTTATTTATTATATTATATGTATTTTAAAAGAAAGTATAACTTATGTATTTTAAAAGAAAGAAATAAAATAAAATGATGTAAAAGAATTGTTAACCAGACATGCTGCTGGAGAGATTCTTTCCACTTCTTCTTCTTAAACAACGATAACACGCTACGAAGCAGTGTAAATAGAGTAGAAAGTAAACTTAACTTTAACTTATATCTGTTATGACCTTTAAAGATTAAAGTTTCTAAAGGTCATCACCCATTCAAACTATGTTTAGTTTGAATAAAAGATTTTAAATTTGAATACTCGCTTCGCGTACGCGGGACATAAAATACCACAGCATTTGAAAAAGAATCTAAGCTATGATTATTTTTAAATTCTGCGGTTCTTTATGTCCCAAGAATCCCACGGGAATTTCAAGTCCATCGTGGACAATGTCGCGGATACAATATAAGATGTGACATGCAAACAAATTGATATTAGTGGGTTTTACCTTTATAAATAAGAACATTGGACATTACCTTCGCTAAACCACAGAATAAAGCGACGCTTGCAGCGAAAAATAACGCAACCAAAATCCATATGGTTACCAGAAGGTAACTCATGGGCATAAAGAAGGAACAACCGTACGCCATTGGATGAATCTGTGAAAACAAATTCTTTGTTATATCAGCCCATAAACATCCCACTACTGGAATCTGATCACTTTATTTTATTAGAGACAAGCTTCTGCCCGCAACTTCGTTTGCGTGGAATAGTTAAAAAAAAATAAGTTAAAAAAACCCCACAATTTTGAAACATTCTTCATTGGTGCTCCGCACCTATTGGTCTTAGCATGATGGTATATAGTCTATAACCTTCCTCGATAAATGGGCTATGTAACACTGTTTTTTTTTTCAAATCAGACCAGTAGTTCCTGAGATTAGCGTGTCCAAGCAAATAAACAAAGAAACAAACTATCAGCTTTATACGAGTATATTATATATGTCGGAGGGAAGCTATAATTGGCTGGATTGTTGTGTATAAAGAACATATCACGAGAACGAGGCTCTCTTCTCCGACATATATATATATATATATATATATATATATATATATATAAGATAAAATTCTCTCACCGATACCACACTCTGTAAAAATATCCGCTTCTATCATGTTACGTTGCAGAGAAATTACTTTCAGTCTGTTATAAGCTGTTTAAGTGATTAAAGCTTTTTAACTATCCCACGGAAACTCTTTAATTTTTCGGGATCAAAATTATCCTATATGTTGACCAGGGATATAAGCTACCACCATACAAAATTTCATGTAAATTGTGGTCCAGTGGTTTCGGAGATTAGCCGGTACAAACAGACAAACAGAGAAACAAAAAAATTGAAATAAATCTAAATTAGTTCTATTTGACTTCTTACATCCCCTTGACTCGGTTTTTAGCATTTTTTTCATTGTACAGAAATTTGACCTCTACAATTTTATTATATGTATAGATTTACACAGTACGCATATATCGATCCGAGTATATTTTTAACCGACTTCGAAAAAAGGAGGAGGTTCTCAATTCGTCGGGATCTTTTTTTTTTATGTATGTTCGCCGATTACTCCGTCATTTATAATCCGATTTACGTAATTCTTTTTTTGTTCGACGCGGAATAGCTTCCAATTGGTCCCCTATAAATTTTACATAGTTTGGCCCAGTAGTATTCATTTTATTAATATTTTTTATGAAAAAAGTTTCCTTTTCGTTCCATATGTACACCGATTACTCTGAGATTTATGATTCGATTTACGTGATTCTTTTTTTGTTCGACGCGGAATAGCTGCCATGTGGTCCCCTAAAAATTTGACATAGTTTGGCCCCGTAGTTTTCATTTTATCATCATTTTTTTGTTCTCGTTTCTTGGGACCTAAATTTTTTTAGAAGCGCGGCACCATTCGTATGTCCACCCTAAAAAGTAACAAATAAAATTTAAAAACTTCGTTTAAAAAAACCGACTTCAAAAACTAAAAAACTAAAATGTATAAAATAACTTATTTCTATAGCTCTTATTATTAATATATATTACCTAAAACATCTTGAAGTCGGTGCAAAGTAAAACATAATAAAAATTACTATATTTTGCAAATAACTAAGCACCGACTTTAAGATGTTTTAGGTAATATATATTAATAATAAGAGCTATAGAAATAAGTTATTTTATACATTTTAGTTTTTTAGTTTTTGAAGTCGGTTTTTTTAAACGAAGTTTTTAAATTTTATTATGTTATAAAATGTGTTTTAAAGTTATTTTGTTTGAACACTTTCAGTTTAAGCCTCTACTGAATCAAAAACGAATTTTAAAATACCGTTTACAACATAAATATATACTTAGGTGCAAATGTCGCTAATAATAAAATGGCGGTAAAGGCTATATTCAAGACGGATTGGCGGGATTGATTTTTATTTATTCCAAAACTGGCAGACATGCAATAGCCCATGCACCAGAAAGTACCGTCGCTTTTTTGATGTGAAATGGAATACATTTCGTACCATACTGAGTCCCTCTCGGCTATGGGGCTGGGACCGGAACGCGGCGATAAGCGCCGCGCATCGTGTGCGAAGACTGGAAGCAACCAACTACTCCGCTAAACCTGCGTCCCATACCCGAGGCTACCGTCACCTATAAGATCTTCACAACTCCAGGCGCGAAGCCAACTTGTTGCCAGCCTTTAATATATTTTTTATTACTGTCTTTCTGTTTTCTTTTATTGTATTTATTCTTTTCGGAATTCTTACAAAACGGTACTTACAATCGAATACAAAATTATTTTACTGTTATGATTACAGACTCCTTATTTCTAGTTATAGGTACATGTATTTTATCTATTGTTCTATTACACTGCTACTTTATTACCATTACAATATATTCTACTAATCCCTTACAATCTTATTGGCTTATTACCACTATTTTATTTTTGTTGCTTTTTTATTTTTTATACTTATTATTAACATGAATTTTTTATTTCTATACATTGTATATATATATACTGGAATATATAAATTATATATCTCAGTAAAGCTTCAAGAGCTTTCGATAAACAAGTTTAAAAAATCAGTAAAGCAAACAGCCTTTGTCTCCAACTTAAGATTGAATCAGTCGAGTCTTTTTAGTTTAATAGAAATATACTACATGTATTATACATGTACTATGTGTACTAATTACGTTGTTACACAGTGTTCATCCTAAACTAAAGCGTACCTGCATGACTGGACTTGACTCGCTTGAAAATTAGCTAAACAACAGTATTAATAACGATACAGTAAGTATCCGCCATTGGTTTTAGGGGTAAATCTGAGAAAGTCTTGATTGTGGGACGCCGAGTTTCACAAAGAATACAATGAACGATATCAACACTTATGTTACTTTTCAAATCAATTCAAATCTGTAAAGAATCAAAGTGCAGTGTAAAATTAATAATTTTTTAAATAAAATGTAAAATAGAATGTCATTTTTCATAATTTGAATGAATAATTCATTTAAATAAATAAAATGAAATAAATAATTAATTTTACACTTCGCTTTGATTGTTTACAGGATACAGAATGACGGCCGAATACTGGTTCCCAACAAACGCTAGCTATTTTTGTATTTTTGTGCCGAAACCAACCGATGCTCGAGTAATACCATCTTTCATCAGCGAATGTTCGCGGGGACAAAGTTTTCATAACAATAAATATACAAATTTTTGTAATTGTTAAAGTTATAAAATTAATTATTCTCTCTCTCTCTCTCTCTCTCTCTTTTCTTTTACCATATCCCAATTATTTGGGGTCGGCACAATATGTCTTTTCTTTCCACAATAAAATTAATTATTATTAACCAGTAATAAATATGAAACTAAATTTTGCAAATATTTGCGGCACACTGCCAAAGTCTATACACAATTTCCGTCTACACAACGCAGTTTATTAAGTTTCTTATCGCACGTTACTCGTCGGATGAGAGCTAGACGAAAAAAAATCATCGAAAAGTGCTGACCGCTACATATTTATATTACTCTATATGCAATTTTGAACGTTAATACAATGACATAAAATCTAAAATAATATCCATAAGTGTTATATATGGTTTTTTGAAAATAAAAGGTCTTGTAACCGCCGTAGTTATTCGGCCGCATTTGGGCGCTGTCGCCGCTCAAATGCACATGTTTTTATATAATTTACTATTTTTAACCGACTTTCAAAAAGAGAACCTCCTCAATTTGACTGTATGTTTTTAATTTCGAGTTGTAGCAACTCAAATATATTAAATATTGTACTCGTAATATTTTTAGCATATTGCGATACAACTTGTAACTTTCTTTATGTATAGTTTTTTTTTATTCTTTTGTCTTCTGGATTTATCCTTGATAGTTTTCGATGCGTTTCGATACTTTTTAAAACTTCTTGAAACGGTTTGATACTTTTTGAGAATTTTAACTTTTTAGGAGAACTGATTCCAAGCAGGTTTCCCAAAGACACCTCATTAGTTTTCTTCACCATTTTACTTCCACGACTTCTTATCAATTTTTTTATTTTTTACCCTGTGATCCACTGGATATAATATTTATGAAGGCGATATAAATATTGCTACTCTGTGTATCTACATTATATGGTTAATGTATGTAATTGTTTCATGTTTATAGGGGAATTTAAAAAGCGTTTGAGTGGCGTAAGATTTCGTGAGCTAACACATTAAATAATTAAATTGACATATTCAAAATTTTGAACACACTTTAAAAATGAATTGCTTAACAAAAAGTTGAAAACACGGCGCGACTATTAATATGTTTACGTCTTATATTGCTATTACTTTATTTATTTAGGTTTATGGCTTGGCAGGCCTTTAAGCCAGATCTTAGTTTACAATATAGTTTCTTCACAGCAAAACTGTATTTCTCACAAAACAAATGTACTACTGAAAAACTATCAATATCCTACAACTGTTGTTCATTTTAGAGTAATTTTACACATTTTTATAAAATAAAACTGCACAGCACAATATCTCCTTCCACTTACCCCCAAAAACTCCTATTGCTATTACTAAATTTAAACGTATTTTGCAGAAACATCTTATTATACGACTTTACTGAATATTTAACTTATTGTTCATATACACATACTGTGGCGTAAAAGTACAGAAACCCGGTCACCCGGTTAGATGGTTTAAGTAGCAGAGTCTAACTTACTGTGTTGTACAGAGGCAGGATTTCATGCGTAATATTAGATAGTGCATATAATGGGGATTGTTCACTTTTTTTCAATTTAGCTATTTCAAAAACCATTTTGATGAATAGTGTCCCTAATCATTTCTGTCTAGTTCAAATTCCAACAAACGTACGATCTTCTTGTATTTTGTAAGAAATGTGTTTGACCTTTATTTGACCTTACTAAATCCAATCAGGTGGGCCGTCTGCCTGTTTGCCTGCTTCAGGTGTAAAAAAAAATCTAGCTGTACATTATTTGATTAAAGTTATGTAACATGGATTTTCCCTAAATACCACTTTAAAAAATTTGACGATAACTATAGAAAATAATAATGGTTGAACACGAAAAATTATAAGCCTAGCGACAAAATACACTAAAATGATCACGATACGTAATGAGTAATGATAGTAATATTTAAATAAGTAGCACAGATTACTATGATTAGATATAGATAAAACTTGCTTTTATTATTTTTGTTTTCTAGGCAAAGAAATCAATGCAAACTTGTGCCTTATGACGTCATCGGAGAAATAACTTTAAAATCGAATTATAAAAAAACTAACGCTTAAAATACAAAAATATTCAAACTAGTATCTTAAAATACCCTATTTTACGTATATTTTTATAATATAAAATCAGAGGGTAATTTTTTGTGAACAATCCCCATTACACGACAATAGCATTTTAACGCTTGCTATAATAAATTAATAATACATGCACACAAGCCCTATGTAAGTGAAGCTGATATTACACGTAATAGA
Organism: Dendrolimus pini; assembly: GCA_949752895.1. NCBI lineage: Eukaryota > Metazoa > Arthropoda > Insecta > Lepidoptera > Lasiocampidae > Dendrolimus > Dendrolimus pini. The sequence continues at coordinate 18,001,914 of OX457135.1, forward strand.
ACTACGTTTTGATATTTATTACTGAGACGTTTCGGCCACTTTTCAGTAGCTGTGATCATGGAAGACAAAGATGTCACGTGTCAATGAGTATTGTTAAAGTTTTATTTAACAATACTCAACGCCAACTTGTTCATTCTAATAATTTAGTTTTAATTTTGTTTATGGTTATTATTTATTCTATGGGAGCCTAATCTAATTTACCACCGCTTCGCAACATGTTGTGACTTGCAGAGAAGAAGTGGCGCAAGAAACTCTAGCACACATGCCTAGTCTAATAACTAGCGGGCCCGGCAGATGTTGTCCTGCTCTGAAAATAAAAAATCTAGAACCCAATCTCAGAGCCACCTACCGGTTTTAATTGCGAATCTAAACCATCCGGGAACCCACTCAAAGTCACAAAAACAAAACCAAAATCGGTCCAGGTGATAAGGAGGATTCTGGAACCAATCTCAGCGCCACCTACCGGTTCCAACGGGATAAAAGTATCCTATGTCCGTCTCCTGGTTCTAAGTTACCTCCCCACCAATTTTCAGCGAAATCGGTACAGTCATTCTTGAGTTATAAATAGTGTAACTGACACGAGTTTCTTTAATATATGTATATAGATTAAAAAGATTATTTTTAGATTAATGGGTGGGAGAAATAAATAGAAATTGTCAATCAAGTTGGTTTGTGTTCCGGTGCACGCAGAAGGAGCTTACAGTGCTTTGAGGTCTGGCAGTTGGATATCGCTGGGTATGGGTCTTAATACTTTTGATGATCGGATCCCAAACAGCAGGTAATTGCCAAACATTGATATTATTTCCTCTTTTAATTCATTTCTTTGTCTTCTACTAAAAAGTGGCCGAAAAGTCGGAATAATAAATCAAATAAAATGCCGCGCTCAAAACCATTAAAACGTAGTTTCATTTTATTGATAATGAATCAACCACAGTGATCCATGTAAACATGATCTTGAAATGCAGATGAAGATGATACTTACAATTCCAATAGCTGAGATGATCATCGACCCCGTTTTGAGATCGATCCCAAGAAAGGACCCGACATCCGGTAAGTCGTCTAACGCAGTCATTTTTAAGATTTTACTTGAATTAAGTATTCAATTATAAACCAATCAATAGCACTAAAATTATCATAATGAAATATTATTTCATCATCTAAATGTTATTTTAAACGAGATTATAACAAGTTTGACTAGTTACCTTTCAGATAATTCAGATGTCAGATTGACTTCTTTGAAAAATAGTTTCTATCAACTTTCTTTTGATAAAAGAAAAATATAATATTTTCGCGACTAGTGTATGTACATAATAAAACTACGTTTTGACAGTTTTGACACTTTTCAGTAGCCGTGATCACGGAAGACAAATAAAATATATCAATGACTTTTGATAGCAGCTACCGGGTAATGTGTATAGAAATTAGTTCTACATATATTTTCTTATTTATAGCTAGCCGGATGACGGACACAATGCATAAGAGCGCTAAAGTATTGAGTGAGGGAGGTTAACAACTGGACAGTCAAATTACTGGTTATTCCTTTTTTTTATGTAGTAATCCATGTTATATGTATCCTATTATTTATATGCATTTGATTTGCACACCACCGTCATACACTCTCGATTCCTTTCACACAATCCACAGCCCGGGTTGTCTGGAAGGGATCGCTCTAAAGCGATATGGCCGCCCATATGGCTACCTGGTTCAACTTTACAATAATTGACACTGAATTTTAAGTAGTGGAGGGGTGGAGGGGGAAGGGGGGAAAGAGTACTTCTCGCTCCTGCAACCCCCATGTCTAGGAGACATGTAGTTTTTGAGATATGATTTTTTTTGTAAACATAACTTTACTAATTTTTTTCAAAATGGTGTACTTATTTCTTGTGTCTAAAGACGAGAAATGCAGAAGAAAAGTTAGTGGTCAATGTAAAAAACATTTAATACAGTCTAAAAACGCGGACTAAAGCCCACAAGCCTATCAAGCAAAGCAAGTGTGCCATGACAGCGGTCAACAAATGTCACAACCGATTTGTAACCACCATTTAAATAGTTATCAATAAATAAATGGTGACCAGTCGGTTTTGGCGCTTTGGTCTAAACACTAACCCAACCCAACCAACTCACCGTTTAAGTTACTGGTCGCGAGAAACACTGTCCTTGCACCAGTTCGTAGTCGCTCATTATTAAAAAATAAAAAGGCGGCAAAATATTCATAGTGCCGCCTAATGCATCGTGTTGTTTGTAATAAAAATAAATCGATTATAAATACTACTCATTCAAACTCATAATATATAAGCAATAATAATAATTTTCGTATTTCAAAATGGATATTATTGGAATATCGAATGATATTCGAATCAAAAAATCGATATTATTGACATACTGATTTGGTAACATTTATTTATCGTCGTAAAGTGAAAAAAAGTGACAGTACTGTGATTTAGATTTATTATTATGTACTTTAAAATTGTAATAACTAATTCAAAACTTGTTTACTAAAGTAAAAAATGGTTTTAGTGTTTATATATCATGTGTAAGTGTATTCCTAAAGACATCAATCAGTTTTTTTCAACAAAAGTGACATAACCTTGTTTATCAAACGTATTTTTGTTTTTCCCATTATTCATTCAAAACTTGTTGGTGGACCCTAAAAACTTGTTTCCTAGCCCAAATAAGAGGTCTAGTGTCTATATATAAGGCGTATGTATACCCCTAAACTTGATTTTCGTAAAATTCAGTGTCCATTATTGTAAAGTTGAGCCTGGCTACCTTGACACGAAATGGCTGTAAATGATTTACTTTATGTGTATGTGGTGGGCAATAAAGTATTTTCTTAAACTTATACGGTCGTATACGGTCTCCCTAAATGTTTATCGCCTTTCTTGAACAGCTACAACGCGAAGTAGCTGTTGCGTTGCCTTTATCGTTGATACTAAGATACTGTTTAGGTTCTTTTTGTAGAGTCCTTATTGTAGCGCTCCAGAAAAATCTCATAAGTGAGTTCATTCACGTTTTGCATATTTATCAACTAGTAGGGGAGAGCAGGTAGGATTCGTACACAGGGAGCATTCGTACAGTGGAGATATCTCCGCCATTTTAATACATTGAAGTTTTCGCATATGTGTGCGTGATTGCCATTTGTAGGGACCGGGTACCTGCGGGATGGGGCCACAATACGGCCGTTGGCTTCGATGGTGTAAGTCGATAAGCGCATTCGCTCTGCGTAAGTATTTTTCGCTTTCATCTTTGAATTCGCTTGGCTGGTATAAGTAATGCTCGAATTATAAAAGTGATTTAATACAGTTTATGCCTTAAAATATTACTTTAATATTTAAATAGATATTTTAGCTTAACTATACCAGTTATTTTTATTTTAAATTAATTTGTTAAATTATCTGGATGGGGTACCTTCGTGCAGTTATAAGTGGGGTAGATTCGTACTGTACGAATCCTCGTTTACTATAATAGGTACCAGTAGATATTGTACCTATGGGCAATTTTGTTCTAATTTCACGATAAATACAGCTCGATTTTATGTTTTAAGTCTCTGCAAAAAAATTATTTAGTTGTTAGCACTTTGCTTTATGCGGATGATGCCGCGCTTTTAGCCGAATCGCCATCAGAATCAGCTTAAATTTGAATGCGAAGAAAACAAAGGTGATGGTGTTTGAAAAAGAAACAACCAGAACGAATGCAAGGATAATGGTCGATAATGTTATGCTGGAACAAGTGAATGAGTTTGTATATCTTGGATGTGCTTTTAGCAGGGATGGAAGGTACACCGCTGACATAGAAAAAAGAGTAAATTTGGGGAGTAGTGTGAATGGAGCTTTAGGTAAACTTCTAGGTGCTAAGAAACTCAGCCTGAAGGCCCAGCTTGGCATACACAACGCGGTGCTGGTACCATGCATGACAAGAGCTATGAATGTCAAAGAAGCAAGTGAGGTGTGTAAGAATAAGCCTGAATGGCGCTCTATTGTTCGTGCCTACTCGACAAGGGACCTGGCGTGAAGTTATGTATGTATGTATGTTAAGACATGTTACTCTTATGATAAAATTTATAATGTTGATTTTTAGTTCTTTTATTAATGGAAAAAGTATTATGTTACATGAATATTTTTAGGACTTATTTTTAAGTATGAAAGTACTTAAAACTATATTTTTGATCATTACTAGATGAAGATCATTAGTTTCATAATTATTAGAGAAGGAAAAAATATATTTGTGTTCTATTTATACATAGGTACTCTGAATACAATAATTGCTAGTTTAATATACTACGGCTGATGCTGTTTTAACTTTGACCTCATTAAAGGACTTTACTACATTGAATAAATGGCATTTTCTTTGAATGAACGGAGGTTCCCCACTGTGTACGAATGTGCCCCACGCTATGTAAATCCCTTAACTAATTGTAAAAGAAGCTGATGATATTCAAATGATTGAACATAGGTAACAGCTATTACATTGAAACCGATTTTGTGAGTGACGGTGGCACAAATAGAAATGCAAACAAACAAAGAGATATGAGTTTTTAACCATTTTTTTTTTTTTAATTTATTTATTTTAGGTCGCTTTTTAACAACTTAGGTCATTAACGACCACGATTATACAGTAATATAAGGAAGGATGGATGGAAAACTAAAATTTAGTTTAAATTAGTTTATAAACATCTACCATTTTTAGAAATTTTAAGGTTTGCATGCATCCCTCCCCGTTTAGACAGTCTTTTAAATTATTAGGCACATTACATAATATTTTTTCATTGTTAAATACTGAACATTCTACTAATAAATGTGAAACGGTGAGGTCCAGTCCACACTTGCACTTGTTTCTGTCATTTTTAGTGATGAGGTGGATGTGTGTCATGTTGGTGTGTCCAATACGTAATCTAGTGATAATCACTTGATCTTTTCTACAACAAAAAGAGGTAGGAGATTTTTCAAAAATGGATTTTCTTATTTTGAACAATAAAGATGAATTATCTGTCCTCCAATAATTGTCCCAATTTATTTTAATCTTATATTTGAAATATTTTTGTAATTCACTAGGAGTCGATTTATTAAATTTATAATTATCATTTTCATTAATTGCATTTCTCGCTTCGCTGTCTGCTTTCTCATTTCCTACTATGCCTTGGTGACTTGGGATCCATATTATTTCAAACATGTAGTCATCTTTAAGCAGACTTATAATTTTTTGTTTTATTTCTACTATTAGAGTGTTTAAATTATTTGTATTTTGTAGTGCTGTCAAACATGATTTCGAATCAGTATAAATTATATATTTTAGTCTATTAGAATCGTTATGAATTAAATCTAAGGTTTTGAGAATAGCTATTGCTTCACAACTATAAATAGAGTTAAAATCTCCTAGTCTATATTTGTAGCAAATATCACCAGATACTATTGCACACCCTGCTTTCCCGTTCATAACGGAACCATCCGTGTAGAAAATTTTACAATCAGTATTATATTTGCTATTAATTTCATTAAATAAGTTTTTGTATACATATTGGGGTGTGTAATCTTTTTGATTTTTAGCTAAGTCAAGGTTTATAGGAAATTCAAGATTTTCCCATGGGCCAGAAGTGAGCAATTTCTTTGGGAACATTTCAGGGATCTTTAGATTTACTTCATTTAAATATTTGGCTGCTCTAATTCGTAGTGGTTGCAATAAATTAGGTCGAAGTTCATATTCTGTGTCAACAGCTGTTATTTTAGTGTAGCTATGGTAAGTTGGTGTTTTAGGTTGTGATAGTATATTTATGGCATATTTCATTACAAGTTCTTTTCTTCTTAATTCTAGTGGCATTTCCCCAGCTTCTGCTAAGATACTCTTTATTGGACTTGTCTTAAACGCACCAATACTTAATCGAAGAGCAGTGTTGTGTATGCTTTCTAAGGAATTAAGTGTTCGTTGTTTTGCAGAATCGTAAATTACTGAACCATAATCTATTTTTTGTCTTATTAAGGCACGATATGTATTTATTAAGCATTTTCTGTCAGATCCCCAATTCATTGATGATAAAGCTTTTATTATATTTAATCTTTTATAGCATTCGCATTTAAGTTGATTTATGTGTGAATTCCAACTCATTTTTTTATCAATTATTAATCCCAGAATTTTTAACGTTTTTACCTCTTTAATGCTATGTTCCTTTAAGATTAACTTTAAGTTTTTCATTTTATTTTTCTTATTAGACAATATTATAAATTCAGTTTTGGATTTCGAAAATTTAAAGCCTGATTTGTCTGACCATTTCAACAGATTGTTTAGTGTGTTTTGAATGAGTTTCAATGTAGGTTTCAATGTTCTACCACTACAAGTAATGGTTAAGTCATCCGCAAACAAAAACCCCTTAACTGGTTTTTCGATATGTGAAAGAACGTCATTTATAGCAAGTAAAAACAGAATTACGCTGAGAACTGATCCTTGCGGTAGACCGTTTTCTGTAGAAAAAGAGTTCGATGTTGTATCGTTGACTCTTACTTTTATTGTTCTTTTTGAAAGAAAGTTTTTTACGAATGCTAGGGCATTTCCTTTTATGTCAATATTTTGTAATAACTTTAGAACTCTATGTTTCCAAACCATTTCATAAGCTTTTTCAATATCTAGTGCTACAATTACTGTATAGGTATTATTTGCAAAGCTATCAAGTACTTCACTTTCAATATTCATTAAATGGTCTGTTGTTGATTGGAATTGACGAAATCCAAATTGGAATGGTGACAAATGTTTATTTGTTTCTACGTACCATCTGATTCTTTTACTTATTATTTTTTCTAGGATTTTACATAAATTGCATGTCAAGGATATGGGCCTATAACTGGTTTGCATACTTGGTATTTTTCCTGGTTTTAATATAGGTACTACTAAAGCTTCTTTCCACTTGTCAGGAAACACCTGTTCCTTATAAATGTAATTATATAGTTGTAATAAATACTCAAGTCCTCTAAGTGGTAAGTGTTTAATTATAATATTCGGTATATTATCTGGACCGGGGCTAGAATTTCTAACTTGAGAGAGTACTAATAACAATTCCTGCATCAATATTTCCTTGTTTATAGGATTGCAATTATTATGTAGGTCAAAATTTGGATCGGTCTCATTTACAGCCTTGTATTCAATAAATTGTTTATCATAATTATTCGAGCTGGAGTTATTGGCAAAGTTTTCACCAAGTAAGTTTGAAGTTTCAATTGGATTATTAGTAAACGTCCCATCATTTTTTTCCAGTACAATATTATTAAATCTAGTATTGCGGTGGTTAATTTTTTGTATCTTTTTCCACACATCCCCAATCAAGGTTTTATTGTTAATAGATGAAACCCAGTTTTCCCAATATTTCTTTTTATTTTCTTTTATAAGTCTTCTATAGAATGCTCTTTTTCTCTTATATTCAATTTTATACACTGAGTTAGGATCATTTCTGGCATATCGTTTAAAAAGTTTTAGAGCGGTTTTGGTTTCTTTTAGCGCAATTTTACAATCATCATTCCACCATGATAAATTATTTTTTCGTAACTTACCAGATGTTTTAGGTATTGATTTGTCAGCTGCCTTTAAAATGGCTTCAGTGAATTTATCAACAAAATCATTGATAGTATACTCTGAAGTTTCATTTAGGGGTGTTAATTCGGAGATATATATGTCAATCTCTTCCCTAAATGTATCCCAATTTGCATTTTCAAACTTCCATTTCTTTGGAATTCTAATATTGTTTGATGCATCATTATTAAAATATTGAGATCTAATCAAAATTGGGAAATGGTCACTATCATATAAATCTTCTAAAGCATTCCATTCAAAATATGATGTTATATCTTGTGAAGCTAAAGTTAGGTCTATATTACTTGTGCGACCGGTATTACTATCAAAATGGGTCGGTTGACCATTATTCAGCACAAATATGTTGTCATGTTCTTCAAGCCACTCTGCTGTAATTCTACCTCTGGTATCACATTTGTCTGAACCCCAATTAAAATGGTGGCCGTTAAAATCGCCTAATATTATGAAGGGAGTTGGAAGTTGATTTAAGAGATTATTTAAATCATGTTTGTTAAGAGGATTACTGTTAGGCAGATAGACGGTACACACTGTAATCGGTATTGGAAATTTAATTTTTATCGCTACTGCTTCTAAGTTTGTAGTTAAAGTTATTTCTTCTGGAATTGTATGCGGTTTAATAAAAATGGCTACTCCACCACTGGCCCTGTGACTTTGTGGGCGATTTTTGTAGAATTGTTGATAACCTTTTAAGGATGCACAATTTTTAAAAGTAAAATTTGTTTCCTGCAAACAAATGCAAGTTGGACATAACCGAGATATTAACAATTTAATATTTTCGAGTCTTTTAAAATAACCGTTTACATTCCATTGTAAAATGTCCATACCAAAAAAGTAAGTTAAATGTTATATAAATTTGTAATATAAATATTAGAATAGAAGTAATTATAGTTCACTATCCGTAAATATACTAGGAGTAATGACCAGCATTTCATGTAATTTTCTCGATAAACGTGAGCATCTATTTTTTAAGCTTTTGTTCATTTTACAATGTAATTTGTTGCACATCATAATAAGGTCTTTAACATTATTTGTATAGGAGTATACTAATTCATTTATATTTTGTTTTCCTCTTATGTTGTCTATTAAACTTATAAATTGATCCAAATTGATTGGGAAAGTATTTTCATTATTTAATTCTTTCATATCATTTTTAATATTTTTCCAAATTTCTTCATTAGTTCTGGTATCGGTTTTCTTTAATTTCTTTTTATTGTTTGTTTTCACTTCTATGTCTTCCACTGAAATGTTGCTACTGGATTCATCAGTATCCAAATCTATTCTATCCGAATCCTCTTGTGTATCTTGTATAATTTCTTTTTTTGAAGACTCGGTTGTAGTCGAAGATCGAGCTCGTTTAATTCCTACTGATTTTAACTGAGATGGATGTACAAAGTCTCCTTTCGTTACTGGAGATATATTTGTGTGGTCGGTGTAGGATCGTGTTACTATTTGGTCATCATTCCTATTAAAAATTTCTCTTATTTCATCGGCAGTTTCCATTTCAGTTTCTTGCTCTTGGGTATTTACTATACTTGTAGGGCAATTTTTGGCTAGGTGTCCCAATGTATTACAAGTGAAACATTTCAGAGCATCAGTAGATATATAAATCCAATAATTTGTTCCTTCGAATGTTATCTGGAATGATTCAGGCAGGCGTGTCTCATCCTCTGGGCTAATATATAGTTGTCTTCTGAAACTTAATATATGAGAAAATCCTGGATCAGTCACACCTATTTTCATGAATACTAACGGAGACATTATTTTTATATTTAATTCTTCAAATTTTTGTTCTATGACGTAATTTGGAATAACTGGACAAACATTAGACAAAACAATTCTTTTATTTCTTGTTATCAGCGGTTTAATTTCTAGAATATTGTTTTTGATGTTAAGCTTTTTCTTTTCTTCGATTAGGTTATCAGCTGTTTTCTTGGAGTCCATATATATGCATATACGTGCATTCGATATGCGGGATATAAATCGTATAGATGTTGCTGGTGTGATAGACGCTAAAGCAATGAGATATTCACGGAGTGTTATTCCGTCAATGGAGTCTAATATAATGGCTTGATCTTTTTTTGGAAAACAAGTGGATGACGTAACGTTGGCGTAACTTGTTGTGGTGTTTCTAGTTTGATGCATTGTGGGTTGATTTGACGTTGGGGGATTTTGAGACGTTGAGTTCATTATTATTTTAAGGGTCTCCTGTTACCAGGAGTTGCCCTTTTAACTTCGTTTCACTACAATATATGAACGGTACTTGTCGCGAAAGCAAAATTCAAAACACGAAAACGCGTTGAACAGAGTGGACACGCGCGGCCGCTGTGCCCGCTCACGCGGAACTGTTAACCATTTTTGTATCTTCCAGGAACCAAAAATAAAACATAATTAGAGAATATAGTATAATTTACATGTACTACTTATTTCATAAATCGTGAGGTAATCATGTCCATGTATTTCCCTTTATTGTCTCTTGGCATGGACATCCCTATTGTATTCTTTCTCCGTTCCTGCACGGATATAAGAATAATATAAAATTTCGCTTTATTATAAAATAATATTTCAATTGTGCTTGTATATTAATGTACAGCTTCCAAGATAAATATTAAACTTGCTAACAGAAAAGTTAATAAACCCCTTAAAAGCTCGCAATTTGAATCCGAACTTTAGAGTGATATTTTAATAATTTTATTATAACTTGATGTGAAATAACTGTTATTAGCTTAAAAGATAACTATACTTCTATATATTCTTGCTACTTCATAAGTTGTGGTTGGTGGCTTATAAAATTTACTGTTATAAGAACCCCATTTTACGGTACTTTTGTTGCCTCGCGACCGTATTTATTTAAACCTCATTTTATCAGAAGTCAAAACCAAAAAACTGTAACTATAGGCCGTGCGCGCATTAGAATATATTTGAAATTCACAACGGGAATAAAATTTCGTTTTCGCCACAACTTTTGTAGAATATAAACGGATGTAGACTATGAAACCAAACTTTGCATTTATGTTTATAATGGTTCTTTAGCTATTTGTCAAAAACAGAATACTAATAGTAATATCCAGCTGTCCATCTGTGATGATATACTGATAGGTATTCATTTTCATGGGTACAACTGGGATCCATGAATGAAATTTGAAATGATGATGTAATCTATTTAGCGCTACGAAGTTATGTTGTGAAATTAGGAAAACATTAAAGACTAGGAGTGGCCATCATAAATACAACTAAGGGTTGAAACGTGTTTTATTCAGGGTATATGCTACAGTTGTGTAGGGTATGGTTAGATCTTTAATAAAGTCAATAAGTGGGGAAATAATTGGTCACAAGTAATTGAAAATTGTTTCTCCCTCCATGAAAATTTCTGAAATAAAGATCTACAAGCTCAATTTATTTCAGAATTTTTCGTAAGTTTTATAAAACATTTAACAAAAAATAATTTGTAATGAATATCCGTTTAATAGTTTTTGAGATATAAGGTATTTTCGTTACAATGCTCTTTTATGATTCCGTAGCTACATAGTCGTTATTAGGCATAGGGAAGGTTTGTCACCACTTCGAAAACCTTTGTGTGCATGAACTGCCAAGCAAAAAAAAAGCATTTACCATATTCGTTTACTGTTGCAATACTAGAGAAACACAAACAGTATCTTATGGAGGCATTTTGTCGAATCTTTAATATTTTAATACGAATTATGGCATCTGAAATTAACTAGGCGTCAACACGCCTTTATCGTGGTTCAAGCCCTCTACTGTAGCGATTTGCGGATTTTATTCCGTAGTTTGCGGTGTTTTAGTTAGTTACAGAATTTAAATATTGCGCGAAAAAATCGCATCGTGGTGCGCGCACGGCCTTATACACATTTTGTGAATTGTCATAATTTTACATTGTCATATTTTGAAGTTTAACTCGCATACAGCACACGTTTGGACACAACTTGCTACTTAAACGCAAGTTATCAGTCGTAACTTGCTACTTAACTAACGAAAATGTAAATCAGCCTTTAAGGCTCCTATTGACCGAAAAGGTCAAAATTGGGGTGCAAACCAAACCACCTTTCGTTGGTAATCACTGATCAACAATTTACCAACAATTTTCATTAATCTTCACAATATGAGACGTTATGTGACGACGTCGTTTTTGTAATTCTTCTTTGGTTAAGAATTATTTTTTACCAAATCTCCTCCAAATTATTGACATAAAACCATTTTATTCCTTTAACTTTATCAAAACAGGATAAACGAAATATCTACATACATCTACATGTTTGTAAAAAAGGTATGAATAATTTGGTTTGTCTGTCTAGATCAGGCGATTCGGCGGTGGAAAGAGCTAAATCACTCAAGGGGCGTAAATATGCAACCCTCAGTGACAGTTATACGTTTGTGCCCTTTGCTGTGGAGACGCTTGGACCATGGCGTCCGGAGGCCTTCAGCCTCTACCAATATTTATCAAAACGACTCATTGACTCTTCAGAACTCTTTTTATACAATAAAATAAGTTAAGTTTTCTTTTATTGTATTAGATTATTTATAAATTTCTTCATCATACTATCAGCTATCTGTCTTTTGTCCACCCTTTATTTTTTTTCATTTTGCTTTATTTTATTCACAATAAAATAATAATGAATCTGAAAAATATACATGTCTATGGAATACCCGCTATCCTGTCTAAAATTTGTTCCAAAAAAATCATTGAGAATATTGGCATTGTTACAAGCCTTAACACTCGAGTCCCGGGAACTAAATATATTCACGACGACCTTGATGGTATCGGCTCATTGAACCCATTCCCTGAATGCCTTTTGTTCTCTTTCTAGTATTCGACTGGAAACACATAAGTTCAGATGCAACATTAAGCAGCACACTGAACTGTGGGTTGAAAAAAATAAAGAACATAAAACCAAGAAAATTTTGTTTTTATATTCGAAATACAATAATTTGTAAAATTTCATAAAAGAGCCCCTTAAAAGGTAACAGTATACTCCTGTATTCTTTAATATAGTCTCAAACTAATAAATATTCTGAATTCCGGTTGCTAGGTTTGGGCCGCTGGGATAAATCAAATTTCTAAGGTTTGCTCTCTCTCCACGCCTTCTTGGAAAAACAGAACTAAGAAATTAAATACAAGTTTTCTGAGTGTAAAATTTTTCGTGTAATGTTCGAAAGGTCGTGAAGGTGAGTTTGTTTATTCCCTTTGTAGTGTACCAACAGATTTTAATGAAATTTTGATTAAGTGTATTAAACTAACATTTAGGCTCCCCTTAATAATTAGGAGGCTTGAGCTCAGTAGTGGGACGTGTACGCCCTGATAATTTTGTTTTTTTTTAAATTATTTGTTTTCTAATTACTGTGAATAATAATTGCCTACATGTGAAACGTGAAAATCGTTTTGCAGATAATTTAAAAAATAATCAGGAAGTATGCACCTATAATAAACGGTTATATTATGAAGAGATTAATGAAAATAGATGAAACAAAAGATGTGTATCAATATCAAAGCAAGTGCAAACCCATCGTCTCTGTCTACCGAATGTCTGTCTGTCTGGGAAACAGGCGCGATAAAATTGTTTAATGAAAACCTAAAATTTCTTATGGAAAATAGAAGTCACAGTCATAAGAAGTTTATCGCAATTTTCATATAATTTTACCAAAGCAAACAATTGCGACAAAAAATAAATCTAAGAACTCTAAGGTGAAGGAATTTTGTTACGTGAGAATATCATATGAACACTTTTACTAACATTGTTATATTATTTCGTAAATTCTATCAGAGATAAAAGGCATATGATTCTAGAAAATTGCATGAAACATTATCTATTTATTTTATTCATTATTATTATCTTGTGTGTCTTTATTTTGCGTACCACCCAATTTCCCACTTTTAATGTATAGACGAAATTCGCTAGAAGGTTGACTTTATACACTTGACATGAATTTTAAAAAAGCAGAAATTTATTCCTCTTTGATAAAGTCTTCTATATACTCGTAGTCACTTGCCGCACCATCGGTTGAATTTTGACATTACTTGTTTTTTATATATTTTTTGTTGCAGGAGTTCAGCAGACAGGCAGACGGCCCACTTAATGGAAAGCGGTTACACCAAATGTGCTACAAATGCGCCGCTGATCTCTTAGGGAGACTGGAACCTGGTCACTAATGCTGGATCACAACATAAGTTTGTTATGACGACATAATCTAGACCAGAGGTGGTAGCCATCCATTAGGGCCACCTGGCTGTGGCTTGTTTTGTCGCCTCTTACGACAGGCCGTCAGGCCGCAAGAATTAATATTCTATCCCCGTTCTTGCACGGATAATAATATCTACTAAAGATTAAAGGTCGTTTTACGGGGGGTGAGAAAATGGCTTATGTAGAAGAGCATTAGACAGGCCTTGAAAAAACATAACGATGTTTCAATGTGAGTTATTTTCAGTTGGTGAGGTTATGAGTGTAGAAGCGATTAAGTTGAATAATATAATGTATCAATTAATTAAAAAGAGATGCAGACATACATTAAAATGACTATTACACTTGAAATACCTTATATATAAAATTCTCGTGTCACAATGTTCGTTCCCATACTCCTCCGAAACGGCTTAACCGATTGTCATGAAATTTTGTGTGTATATTGGGTAGGGCTGAGAATCGGACAACATTTCTTTTAATCCCCCTAAATGTTAAGGGTAGTCCACCCCCAAATATTTTTTTATATTTTGAGATATTTTTTATGATACAGCATTAAAAAATACATACAACCCTAAATTTTCAACCCTCTATGATTAACCCCTATTTTTTAATAGCGATTATAGTATTTTTATAATTTTCTATTGGGATGATTTACATTTTAATTTGAACCAGGTAGATGGCGCTGCAATCGGGTACCAGAATGTAGGTGTTCTTTTTGTTGTTGTATGTGTTGAAGTTTGTCCCGGAATGGTTTAAATAAACGATTGGACCCAGTAGGTGGCGCCGCGATACTCCTCCTAAACGCTGGGCCTGATTTTGATAAAAAAATTTGTTTGTTCAAGTGGATTTGAGAATAGTTTAGATTAACATTTGGTCCCGGTAGATGACGCTGGAATCGGGTTCTAGATTTTTATTTTTTAAAAGCAGGACAACGTCTGCCGGGTACAGCTAGTATATGTATAAAGAAGAATTTTACAAGTGAAAGAAAGAAAAAAATATTTTCAGAAGTAGCGATGTACTTACATGTCTTACAAGTGGGCGTCCAAAATGAAATCCGAAACTATACGAAATAACCAAAAATACTCAAAGGAACTTAAGGGTGATATGATGAAAACTAAAGTGATATCATTAGTTTCTTCAAAACCATTTAACCTAGCCGGGAATCAGTACTACTGACTTTGAAAAAAACGTAGTTTGCTTACAGTTACACCAACCCAAAGTGTATCATTTAAGGATCAATTTCTGTGAAGGAATATCAAAAGTCAAACATGTAATAGAAATCTAAACAAAATAAAAAATTCAAGCAATTTTCAATCGCTTCTAAGTCATTCAGAATTAGGCCCATTCAGCTCTTTTAATTGTAATAGAGATAATAATACTGTAGATAATGTTTTTAAAACTAAGTACTGATAATTATAAAACTTCATGAGCGTTCAAACTTCAAAAATTATTAAATAAACATTTAAAGCTTGTCCAAAGCATTCCAGCCATAATAATAAAAGACTGTAAAAACTCAATAAATAAGATATTATGCCATCGCCACCATCATCATAATCTTTAAGAGTTTATTACCTCTTGCCGGTGGATCCTCCTCCAATCCTCTATATCTCGGACAGCTGTTTCACTTCTTTATACGATACGACAACTATTCTTTTCTTTATCTAAGTATCCTCCTAGGTCTTTCTTCCCTCTTTTCCCTTCTATTATTTTAGAGAGAAAGTAGTCGTGTCGTAGTAATTGTCCAAACATTCTTCCTTTATTCCTCGATCTCGCTAAAGCTTTTGATACAGTATCGATCCCACACCTATTGACAAAGCTGGAAAAAATTGGAGTTAGAGGTTTACCCCTTAAGTTGTTTGAGAGTTACTTAAGTGATAGAACACAACGTGTCCAAATTGATCAATGGCTTAGTGATGAACGCGTTATTACATTTGGAGTACCGCAAGGTAGTATACTTGGTCCAACGCTGTTCCTCATTTATATTAATGATTTGTGTAACATGGCACTCGACAATGGCAAGATTTTTACTTTCGCGGACGACACGGCACTATTCTTTGGAGGGAAAAATTGGGAAGACGTGTTTCAAAATGCACAACGTGGTATTAATAAAGTATCTCTTTGGCTCCAATTTAATGCGCTATCACTCAATATCTCTAAAACTAAGTACATTACCTTTGCACCTAAGTCAAACCTCCATGCCCCTGCATCACATTCCCTTATAGTTCATTCCGGTAACTGTTATTCTTACAATTGCACCTGTCCACATCTGTACAGAACTGATACCATTAAATACCTCGGCATTATCCTTGATCAGAATCTAAGTTTTAAGCCTCATATAAGTAGTTTAGTTCCTAGGCTTCGTAAACTCATTTACATATTTAAATCATTGAGGTCTGTTGCAAACAAAAAAACAATTAAAATGGTTTATTTTGCTTTATGTCAGAGCCTAATTGAATATTGCATTATCTGTTGGCGAGGTGCGGCTAAAAGTCACTTGTTATTAGTAGAAACGGCTCAGCGAGCTATTCTTAAAGTAAGCGCTGGGCTTCCATATCGATTTGCAACAAATGATCTCTATAAAAACTGGGATTTATTAACTGTTAGACAGATTTTTATTTTGCAATCAATCCTTAAAAAGCATTCCGAGATTTTATTCAATTCTGATGTCATTAATAAACGTAGGAAAGACACAGTTTGCAATTTAACTACCTGTCAATTATCTCTTGTTCAAAGATTTTATTATTTTCTAGGCGCGTATCTTTACAACAAAATAAATCGTTCGCTGTCTATATATCCCCTACTAAATGATACTTGTAAACAAATACTATCTAAATGGTTAAAAACACTGAATTATGATGAAACTGAAAGTCTGCTACGTATAAAAATTTAACACGTCTATTTATACATGTCTTTTTCAATTAGAATTATTACATACACACACATGAATTCACGCACGCCAACAACACTCACTCACTCATACACACTCACACACACACTCACTCACACACACACTCACTCACTCACACACACACTCACTCACTGGTTATCTTATAATTAGTATGTAGTTTGTTTTTCGCCATGGAGTGGAGCACTGGTGACCTGTAATACAGATCTGCACAGATCTACAATGGGCACCAGTCTCACACAACAGGTCCTGTATCACTTGTAAATTGTTGTGTGAGAAAATAAATAAAGTTTTTCATTCAAGTTTTTCATTCATTTTCATTCATTCATTCATTCTTCCTTCTTTTCCCTATAATTTTTATAGCTGCATTCCTTTTTTACTATGGTCAACATTGTTCTTCTTCTCGTTCCAGTTTATTTATTCCATACACCTCCAATATCACATTTGGAATGCCTTTCTTGATCTATTTTTGTCAACGTCATTGCTTCAGATCTGTACAAAGCGATGGTCCAAAATGTAAATTTTTATTAACCGTTTTAACAGCTTGTGAAATTTTCGATTGGAATGGGTATTTTTTACTATTAAAGTCCTTTTTGAGATTGTTATCTATATACGAGTATTAATATATGAAGCAAAAACCTTGCACCCCTTTTTACGAAAACTGCGCGGTCGGAGGAGTATGAAATTTCGCACACATATAGTTTATATAGAGAAGAAGCGATGAATGCTAATATTTTTTTAACTTATGCATAAAAAATACATTACACACACTACCATGTATTTGACAGACACACGTGTATATACTCTTTTGTTTATTGTTCAAGTCAAATTAACAGTGTAGCCTTGGAGAAATCTGTGATTATCGTAGAAGTAGTCTTTAACATTTATTATTATGGTTGAATTTCGAGCAGGGGCGACCACTAGTTCGAGTAATTATATCAGCTGTGTGCATAAGGGAATCTGTATGATAAGACTTCCTAAATATCTGAATTTCTCTACTTGCTGAACATTATGACTTTTTGAATTATATTGTTGCTACCTTATTATTTTTCATTTTATTATATTAACAAAGCAAGCTTGTTCCGTGGTTAAAATTCAAACAATGTATAATATTGTTTTAGGTTAATTATCTCATTAATTAATTTAAGCTTAACAATTGATTTCGGATTCTAAAGGGTTTGAACAATTTTTTTAGACAATGGTCTGAATAACTCCTACGCGAAATCTCGAATCTGCACAATTATTATTTTTAATTAATTAGATTAATTACATAGTACTGTTTTATTTATTTTATATTACCTCTGACCACTACTTCTTTCATGGGACTTCGCCTTTATATTCATATATTTTTTACCCTTTTTCCAAATAAGTTCCTGTCAATATACTGCCCATCGGGAACGCGGTAGGAGAGTGTTTCTGTGTGCAGACAATTCACATAATTGAGTGTTCATTTGTATGAAGACTGTTGTACAATAGGAGTGTGGACAGATTACAAATTTTTTTTTCGTATACAGTTAAAATGACATCCTATTCATCATCACCCGAGCGTTAAATCCCAGTTGCGTTCGGAGCGTTCATTCCACACCCTGGGTTCGCTTTCCTACTTTTTGTACTCCATTTCGCGCGGTTTTCAGCATCCCCGTTTTGAGACCGTTGGTACGCATGTCATCCTTCACAACGTCAAGCCAACATTTCTTGGGCTTTCCCCTTCGACCGGCACCTGGCGGAGGCGGCATGGCTAGACATTTGTGCCCCACCTAATATAACATCCTATTATCTAATCTTTAAAATATTAAGAAAGAAATCATTTTAATCACTTATCAAACAATGATTGATGCACTATTTGACATATTTTACTTATACCTACAGCAAAAGTAGTCAAATAGTGCATGAGTATGACGTTACTAGCTGTGCCCGTGACGTCTTCCACGTTGAATTTAGTTTTCAAAACCCCCCTGATTTGGAAACTTTCATCATTGGTGCTCCGTTCCTATTGGTCTTAGCTTGATGATATATAGCCTTTATCCTTCCTCAATAAATGGGCTATGTAACATTGAAAGATTTTTTTTAATCAGACCAGTATAGTTCCTGAGATTAGCGCGTTCAATCAAGCAAACACACGAACAAACTCTTCAGCTTTATATATTAGTATAAGATAAGTAGACCTCTACAAAGTCTATGAGGCTTTATAAACTTTTTATTAGGTTTATAAAAAGTATCTCAATCGATTTGACTCTTATATCCCAATTATAAAAAGTCATTCTAAAAATACAGAAGATATTAGACTAGAGTTTACCCCGCGGCTAGGCTGAACACTAGTGCGTACCTCTTGTTAAAAGAGCCGGCGTTAATACAAGTTACATTGTATTAAATTTTTATGTTGTTTCTATATGCCCTCAGAAGATTTACTTCATTTTATATCGCAAATTATCCCATCTCCCGAGATGCAAAGTATCTATGTCCGTTTTCAGAATTTAGACAGACAGATCGAGTTACTATTGCTATTTTATAGATTATGAATTATTTTATCAATAAACTTGAGAAATTATTGGTCTCCCATACAAACTTTTATCCTCTATTTCAACCCGTCCCATATAATCTCTCTGTAAACTACATAAACGACCAAAACTTCAAAAATACCAAAACTAGTAAAACTACCACAAATCCCAAACTACCCAACGACTAAAACTACGAAAACTACCGAAACTACTGTAACGAATAAAACAACCTAAATGGCCAAATCTAACAAAATGACCAAATTGACCAAAATAAACGAAATTATGAAAATGACAAACCACAAATAAAAAACCGATTGCGTGGTTTTATGAAACCACGGTAAAAGTGAAACTTTTTTTCACATTACTACACGGTCAGTTGCTGCGAACTATAGGCGCCGCCATATTGGCCTTGGCCGCGGCCGACCGTCACGCGACATGCAACACACAGACCAAAAAGTTTGAGACGATGTAATAAAAGTTTCACTTCAAAAACCTGTCATATTTTCTGGGATAACCTTTACATAAATCTATCCCAAAATCAATATCCTATAATCTGGGATGAAAAGTATCCCTTGTCCACCCTCGGTATACAATTTACATGTATACCGAATTTCCGCCAAATCGCTCCATAAGTTTTCCCGTAAAAGCATAACAAACAGAAAGACAAATATATTTTATCCCGGAAATTATACCATTTTTCGCGATAAAAAGTATCCTATGTTCATCCTTGGCTTCGTACTATGTTTTTACCAAATCGGTCCGGTAGTTTTTTCCGTGAAAACGGAACAGAGAGACAAACAGAGTTACTTTCGCATGTATAATATAAATAGGGATACGGAAATAAGGATTTATGTAAACAATGTTCTATTGCTGCACTACTATCCGATAAAAGCTTCTTAACACTACTACAGAGAAAACTTTATGAATACGTTATTAAACTAAAATGGCTGCAAAGGCAAAGGGAAGCTTATGAAATATTAATCAATATGTAAAGAGAATCTCGTGTCTTGCAGGACATGTAGGATAAAATAGATGGACGGTATAAATCTACAGCCCATTTATTTTTTGATACTGTGAAGAGAGTGAGAGATAGATTGTTGTGCAGTTTTATTATACAACAAATTATATATTTGTTTAAAAATTAATAATAGTTGTAGAATTCTTTCTATTTTGAAGCAAGAATTATTGAGATACCACAGCATCTTCTGCCTTTGTCACCAGTCGAAGACGTTTATTGTACATATTCAATTATAATAAAAATATGAAAATATTATTAGTATTATTTATATACAGACGACAAACGTATGCAGGACAAATTTTCCTTTGTATGACTGTGAAGCGTGACCTGTACTTAAGCAACACAAACAAGAGCTGTGTTTCACGGAGATAATTGTTTTTTACTGCCTTAAGCATGCAAACAGGCAGATGGTTCACTTGATGGGAGGTGATTTACGTCGCCTATGGACGTTTGCGACACCAGAGCCGTTGCCAACGCGTAGGCGGCCTCTAAGAAATTTTATGATGACTTTCTTAAACAACCCCATATTGTAGCGCAGAGGGAAACCTCATCAGGAAGTTCCCTCCAAATCATTATCTTACGCGGAATAAACTTTCTAGAAAGCGTTGCGTAGTTGGGCTTGGGAGCTCCAGGACGCCGTCTCCTCCTTCTGCGAGCGCGTCATGCTTGCGAAGGAGGAGGCGAAACGGGAGCGTGAGCGCACATCACTGCTCCGCTCCCTCCAAAGGAGGACGCGTCGGCGCCGGAGGGCCAGCCAGGACCTTCGGCCGCCGTAAGCGGGCGGCGCGGGTGGGGCCTCTTGGGGTATAGAGGTTCTCACTCACCTGCACATGCCGTTGAGTTGGGGGCGCGGCGTGTTCCGCGCGCGCTCACCTCTCCTCCCGTGGGGCGAGTTACAGACCGCCCCACGCCTAGAGAGCTTGACGATGCTGGGGGAGAAAAGTAATCCCTCGGCAGTGGAAGAGGCCTCTCGGCCCACGCCTGCCAGGGCTGCGGAGAGGCTAGGTCATATACCCGTAGCCCTGGCATAAGGCGAAGGACGGAACACCCAGGGGTTTTAGTGAGTATCCCTAACTAGGGAGTGGCAATAGCATGGCACCGGTTTTGACCGGACATGCTAGTGCCACCCGCAATCTGGCGAATCCCACACTAGGTTGCGAACTATCCCCCCAGGCTTATGCGCCTGTCGCGGCTTAGTCCTCAAACAGATTTCCCCTGATTAAAAAAAAATGGGAGCTCCAGGAAATGGAGGTGAAAAATAAGGCGTTATGACTATGTTACGATGGATATATGAAGTCACGCGGAAAGACAGGAAATCTGGTATTCGTGGCAGTTTTCATAACAGATAAACTCCAAGAGAGTAGCTTTCGCTGGTATGATCACGTTTTATGGAGACAGAATAATTATGTGGAGAATAAAATTAAATGTTTAGTCATACCGCCTCCTCCAGGTCTCCGTCTAAGAGGAAGGTCCAACAAATACTGGCTTGACGCTGTGAAGGATGGCACGCGTACTGGTCTCATAATGAGGGATACCCAAGACCGCGCGAAGTGGAGAAGAAAACGTTGGAAAGCGGAACTTGAGCGTCGGAGCGAACGTTCCGAACGCAACCAGAATTTAACGCTCGGATAATGATGACAAATAACATACAGTCTTTCTCAAACAGAATACACCCCCCACATTTCTCTCCGTGTAAATGTTTTCATTTATAAAGGTTTAGTTAATATTATATTTTTAGCTTTATGTTTCTTAATAGACGTGGTAGTATAGTGAATTAATTGATATAAGTACTTTGATAGACTATCCCACATATATAAAATCTAGAAGGACATATTGTGCCGACCCCAATTAATTGAGTGAAAGCGGAATGAAAAGGGAGAGAGCAACCTCCCTTGTGCTAATCCAACTCACATACGACTTCTTATCTTGTTTTCGAATTTAAACACTGACAGTGAATAACATTTCGTTAATACTGTGATATTTAACATATAACATCAAAGAGGATTTTAAAAGGGCTGTAACACAACTAGAAGTCTTTTAAAGCTCGGATTAATCCAATTAGCCTTAGGTTTTCGACATAAATAAGGTTAGCATTTACACCCTAAAGTATTTTCACATTTCGTTGAACATCGTGTTTGGCTTTATAACTATTGAACTAAAAAATAACACTTTTAATTTCTCCAGAATATGCAGATACACAAAATGCATAACTTAATATTAAAAAAAATTGTATGTGTGTATAAAATATGTATGTATATAGTGAGTGAATATTAATGCGTAAAATTAACTAAATTTAAAAAATACAATAGTTAAGACTACAGACTCACTTGATGATATTTTGTTGACGTTGCTTATAAACTTTTGAATTATGAGGAGTGTCATCAAGGTACTCATGGATTTAAAAGAATTTTATGATAACTTTTTTTTTAATATAGCTATTTTAAATATTAAAAAGACGTAAGAAAAACGTTCTTTGTAGTATATTTCAGCACAGCATGGTTTTGTCCAAATTAAAAAATGAGTCATCATCCACCAGACGATCAGAAGACTGATGCCTACATTGTACAACGTCTCAATATGGAGGTTCAACGAACAACTTAAGCACTCTGTACTTTAATTTCTACTTTTGATTTTAAAACTGCTATTAAACGTCTGTCACCCGAGCCCGGGTATGGGTTTCGGTATACCTAATTGTTAGACCATTGTCACGTATGACAATTTAGACTATATAATCCTTCTATTAAGGTGCAGTAGAGGTGCCACAGCTAAACACTAATTACCCACATAACTAGCTGGTTTCCGTAAAATGCAGCTGTATCAGGGTAGGGAACTCTTTTTAACCGACTTTGAAAAAAGGAGGAGGTTCTCAATTCGTCGGGATCTTTGTTTTTTTTTTGCTTTTTTTATGTATGTTCGCCGATAACTCCGTGATTTATGATCCGATTTACGTGATTCTTTTTTGTTCGACGCGAAATAGCTTCCAATTGGTCCCCTAAAAATTTTACATAGTTTGGCCCAGTAGTTTTCATTTTATGAACATTTTTCATGAAAATAATTTTCACTACGTTCCATATGTACACCGATTACTCTGAGATTTATGATTCGATTTACGTGATTCTTTTTTGTTCGACGCGGAATAGCTGCTATGTGGTCCCCTAAAAATTTGACATAGTTTGGCCCAGTAGTTTTCATTTTACGAACATTTTTTTGCTCCCGGTTCTTGGGACCTATATTTTTTAAGAAGCGCGGCACCATTCGTAGATCCACCCATACATAGCTAGACACTAAAAAGTAACAAATAAAAAATAAAAACTTCGTTTAAAAAACCAACTTCAAAAACTAAAATGTATAAAGTAACTTATTTCTAAAGCTATTATTATTAATATATATTATCTAAAACATCTTGAAGTCGGTGCAAATCAAAACATAAAAATTACTATATTTTGAAAATTACTAAGCACCGACTTTAAGATGTTTTAGATAATATATTAATAATAATAGCTTTAGAAATGTTATTTTATACATTTTAGTTTTTTAGTTTTTGAAGTCGGTTTTTTTAAACGAAGTTTTTATTTTTTATTAGATTTTCTGCTATATCACAAAAATAAAGATATTCGCGGTTTATCCCTATAAATCCACTATTTTATATTTATGATTCACGAGCTTGAAAGAGTTATGGTTTTTGAAATGACTTGCAGCTGCTGACTATGTAAAATCCTATCATCACCTTGCTTTAGTGCTGCTAAATTAGTGTGGCAAAACGTTTGTATACAAATGGCAAACGTTTGTATATATTACTAGCTGTCCCGGCAGACGTCGTCCTGCCCGGAAAAGATATGCTTCAATCGATATGCCGACAGTATTAAAGTTTATAATTAACAAATAAAAAATAGGGGTCGATCGTAGAGGGTTCTAGGGTCATAAAAAAATAAAAAAAATATGTCTAAAAATTAAAAAATAAATTAGGGGTAGACTACCCTTAACATTTAGGGGGATGAAAAATAGATGTAGTCCGATTCTCACACCTACCCAATATGCACACAAAATTTCATGAGAATCGATCAATCCGTTTTGGAGGAGTTTAACTACAAACACCGCGTGCGACACGAGAATTTGATATATAAGAATATATTTTTCATCATAAAAGTTCTTCTCTAGTGTTTCTATCTTATCTTATTTTTTCCAATTTCATTTTTAACCAAATACAAACACCACGCTTTTTCTAAATCATTTTAAAAAGTTTACCTAATTGCTATAGTAGAATTATTTTGTCCGTGCAGTTTGGGTCATAAATAATCGGAGTATTTCGCTCTCTCTTCCACTCACGGGCCTTATGGGCGGGCATAGTGATGCGCATTATTGTTGTCGTTAAGCATTACCGATAGTGTATTAAGTTTTGTCATTTTGTGGGTTAGTGATATAAATGAAAGAAAAAAATAGATAAAACAACGTATTTATTAAAATAAGAATAATAATGATTTAAAATAATTTATTAATTAGATATGTATGTATTAAAAAACTATAAGTACAAAAGTTTAGAATGTAACAAGTTATATTTAAAATAAATATAAATACTTATATCTAAGTTTAAAATTTACAGCAAAAAAGATAATAATGATTTTTATAAGAATGATAATCTTTCTGTAATGTATGTAAAATCAAACAAATTGAAACATGACCCACCATAAGGTCATTTTCTTACAGTCGTGAAATACAATTAGGTTGAAATTCGCCTGAACATACATTTCCTTGGTAACGAACTTGTTATCATGTTATTAGACATTGACAGTTACTGACTACGTTGTATTAAACAGATCGGAGAGACTCGTCTATACTCGTGTAACATCTGACAAATGCTATTACGTGCTATTACTATCTCTGTCATTAAGTATGTTGGATTAAGTGCCGTTTCCTATATCTTACCGACCGTTTATTTGCCTTACTAACGATTAAAATTTGAAGTAATCTCTATACAAGCAATGTCAAAATTCAACCTACGGTAAAGCAGGGGAAGTGAAGTGGAGTGAATAGTGAGATATCGGAACCGGTCATAAATCGACAAGCCAAAGGTGACACAGGCCAAACCTTTTGTATATACAACATTAGATATTAGGGTTATCGTTATACGTTAGGTAGCAGAAATACACAAGAAAATAAAACATTAACAACATTAATGTGGAAGAAAATAAAAAAAAAATTTTTTTGTTAATTTTATTAATTGGTTGCAGTATTTCAAAGTTAGAAATGGCACTCATTTTACTTTACTTAAACCTCAAACCGGGTATAAGCACCATTGTTTTCAATGACGTCTAATAGTCGATTACACGTCGACCCGATTAGACGATTGCAGATGTCGGTTCCCCTCATGTAATTCCAAATTTCATTACAGTGCTGCTCAATTGCTTCCTTTGTCCTCCCTCTCGTTTCTGTTATCCCACATTTGAACCATCAAACCCCATAAATTTTCTATTGGGTTGAGGTCTGGTGACCTAGATGGCCATGGAATTAGAGTAATTTCATCTTCATGCTGGGTAAACCAGTTCGAGACAATTCTGGCGGTATGTACTCGACAATTGTCGTGAACGTAGGAAAATACAGGGACCTCTTCAAGTGGGTACACTATTCGCACTGTCGGTAACATTGATTCTTCCAACAAATCGACATAGTTTAATGCGTTTTGACGAGGAGAAATTTGGACAAGTTCACCTATACCCCCGGTACCCATCCAGGCCCACATATTAGCTGAAATTCGACCAGATAATTGATTGGGTACTACGTGATCCTCTGTGTATCGCGTATTGTTATAACGCCACAAAGTTAAGCGACCATGTTGAGAAGATATAAATGATTTTTCATCTGAAAATATGGTATTAGTCCAGTAAGTCTAAATAATTACGTGCAAAATTTAATCTTGCAGTTTTGTGTGCATTCGTTAAGTGTACTTTCTTAGCATAATGCCGGTAATGCAGTCCAATACGGTGTAAATGATTTCTTATGGTTTGTAAACAAACGTCGTAACGTGCCGCCAAATCTTGGGTACGAGAAAAAGGATGTTCTTCATAATGGTGCTGTATATCTGTACTTTGTTGGTTTGTTATTCGACGAACGCCATGATTATGTTTTCGTCTATCTTCAAGAATGCCCTCTTCAGCGTGCCGTCTGATCCATGTTCTCACTGTGTTCCGACTTATATTTAACACTCGTGATATTTCTCGAATGCCATAGCCTTCCTCACTGAGCACTACAATTGACCGAGCTCTTTGTTCTGCGAGACAACCCATTATACAATTTAATTTTTAGATATTGTGTTCTAATTTTTTTCTCATTGACTTTACTTGACTTCTGATATACTTCCAGAATGACATTTTATTTTTAAAATTATAATAATTTTTCTATAATGAAAAGAGTTAGAATTATAAGGCAGATTTCAGTTCGAGATTCAAATTATTTCAAATCATTACTGTTTTATCTAAAACATATCTAGTACAATGATAACAAAGTTTAAAATAGCGTAGTTCTGAGGCTAGTGACGCATTTTTATTAATGTTTATAACGTCCTAAGTGCAACACACACAATAAACCTTACTATTTTGACGGTTTTAAAGGAATTATTAGCAAAGTGGGTGGGTCATAAATCAGTTGTGCCGATCGTACCTTGAAGGTTTGTTGTATATTTATAAATAGTTCTTTTGTAATATCACGTCATGTCATTCGGCTAATAAATATGTGTAAAATCAAGTCCAGTTATTTTACGAAATATTACATTGGCGACGAATTTACGTATAATTACGAATAACGATTTTTAAAAAATGGCAGGCGTTGGTAAAATTGGAGAGTTCTCAATGAAGACAGGAAATTGGTCAATGTATGTCAAGAGATTAGAGATGTATTTTCTTGTAAACGGGATTAAAGATGTTTTACGTTTGCCAACTTTGATCACCGTTATCGGGGACGAATGTTATGAATTATTATTATATTTAGCCAGTCCAAAGAAGGTATCCGAGTTAACATATAATGAGGCAATCACTATCTTAAGTAAGCATATACAACCAAGTCCATCTTTATTAGCTGAAAGGTATCTTTTTAGACTACGGAAACAAAATGAAGACGAAAATATATTGAATTATGTGGCAGAGTTAGAGAAACTAGCACGGAATTGTAAGTTTGACGCGAACCTTAGTGAAAATCTTCGGGATCAGTTTGTTTGTGGTCTACGAAATGACGTTTTAAGACAACGTCTATTTATGGAGGAAGATTCCTTAAGCTTCGAGGCTGCTCTAAAAATTGCAACTAGTTTTGAGGCTGCTGAACGAAATGCGGCTGTAGTAGAAGAGACGACTTCAAAAAATTCCCAAGAAAATACGACAAGTAATGACTTGCATGCCATCACACCAAACTATACTCGAGGCGATAAGGGAATTGATCCTCTTAGAAAACGGGAACACATCCCGCAGGTTGTAGAAAAGAAAAACGAGTGTAGAGGATGTGGTTCGCGGTATCATAGGTATCATAACTGTCGTTTTAGAAATTCTGTTTGCAATCTATGCAAGAAAAGAGGGCATATACAGCGAGTCTGTTCAAGGAAAGTTTTCAAGGACCGGGAGCAATTTAAAAAGCCTAATTTCCATTACGGGGTAGTTGCAGAAGTCAATTCTGAAGAGGAAGAGGTTAATACAGAAGATCTTCATCAGCTCTGTCTAAACAATTATAAAGCGGTAAGTCTTCCCATAATTATTGACGATTGAGTGATCATGATGGAAGTGGATACAGGCCCAGCAGTCTCTTGTATAAATACTCAAATTTATGATAAGTACTTCCAGAGGACTAACCCCTTAGAAAAAAACGAGATCATCCTGAATTTTTATGATGGTTCAAAAATTAAACCAGTTGGAGTGATAAGGCCTTAGGGACTTATCGAGACCTATCCAAACACTTGGAGTTATTCGTAATAGAAGGCGGTACGACTTCATTACTCGGCAGGCAGTGGCTGACTGAGTTGAAAATTAAAATACCTAATTTTGCAAATTGTAATAACGTGAGAGAGCCAATGCAGATTTCTCAAACTGTAAATAATTTATTGTGTAGGTATAAGGAGCTGTTTAGCGGCGGGCTCGGACGGTTTACTGTTGGAAAGGTGACCCTACGTATCCGCGTCGGAGCGCAACCCGTATTCCAACGTGCTCGTCCCTTGCCTTTGGCATTACGGGATCGAGTTGATGCAGAGCTAGATGCTATGCTGCGCGATGAAATTATTGAACCAGTGGACTGTTCTGATTGGGCTTCACCGCTGGTACCTGTGAACAAGACTGACGGCTCGTTACGAATTTGCGCTGATTATAAGGCTACGGTAAATCCAGTTTTATTAGTTGATCGATATCCTTTACCTAAAATAGAGAATCTGATGGTTAGCTTAGGGAAGGCTCAATTTTATTCAAAAATTGATGTGTCACAAGCGTACAATCAAATTGAGTTAGATACAGTAAGTAATATATAGTTATCAATACGCACAGAGGTTTATATATGTATAACAGACTAGTTTTTGGTTTGGCTTCTAGTCCTGGTATATTTCAACGAATAATGTGCACTGTGTTGAAAAATATTCCAAATGTTCAGGTTTTCCTAGATGATGTCATTATTGGGGGTAAAACACAACAGGAACATTTATTAGCATTAGAATCTGTTTTCATTAGAATGCAGAAGTACGGCTTAAAACTTTAAAAAAGTAAGTGTGAGTTCTTAGTTGACCAGTTACGGTACTTAGGATATATTTTGAATAAAGACGGTATTAGAACGGACCCCGAAAAGATAGAAGCTATCAGAAAAATGCCAAAACCTTCGAATGTCACGGAACTAAGATCTTTTCTTGGCATGATTAATTTTTATGGGAAATTTATTGAAAAGATGAGTGATAGGCTTGCACCGTTGTATAGATCATTAAAAAAGAATAATCATTTTTCTTGGACTCGAGAGTGCGAGGAATCCTTTGTAAGTATAAAATCTCTGCTTTCGAGTACCGAAATTTTAGCCCAATATGATCCAAAAAAAAGTTTGATATTGACATGTGATGCTAGCTCTCAGGGCATAGGTAGTGTACTCTTACAACTTAGTGATGATGGCAAAGTGGAACGTCCAATTGCCTATGCTTCCCGCACGTTAAACGAGGCAGAGAAGAATTACTCACAGATTCATCGAGAAGCCTTAGCTATTATTTACAGCGTGAATAAGTTTCACCAATACTTGTATGGGCGGAAATTCATCTTGCGAACAGATCATAAACCACTAGTTTCAATTTTTGGTCCGAATAAGGGAATACCCACTATGGTAGCAAGTAGGATGCAGAGATGGGCAATTATCTTGTCAGCGTATGATTTTCAAATCGAATATATTAGCACTAACGAAAATGGAGCCGATGGTTTGTCACGGTTACCGATCAGTGGAATAAAAACTAAAGCACTTCCAGAACAAACATACCTCCATTTCGTTCAGGATGCGCTTCTGTTAAATTACAGTGAAGTTAAACGTGAAACTTTACGCGATCCCGTGCTATCCAAAATTCTTACTGATATTAGAGATGGTTGGCCGATACAATGTGAAATTGTTAATTTAAAACCGTATTTTAGTAGAATTAACGAAATTTATGAAGAGTTAGGCTGTGTTATGTGGGGTCATCGTTTAGTTGTACCAGAGGCTTGTAGGAAAAAAGTATTGAATATGATACATGAAGCGCATATGGGAATAATTAAATCGAAATCTATCGCACGTAGTTATGTTTGGTGGCCTAGGGTTGACGAGGATGTTGAAAGGATGTGCCGCGATTGTGAAGTATGTGCATCGCAGGCAGATAATCCTCCACAGAATGCACCAAGTTTATGGCCGTGACCAAGTCGTCCGTGGGCGAGGTTACATTTAGATTTTATGGGCCCAATCGCAGGGAAAACTTATTTAGTTGTAGTGGACGCAATGTCAAAGTGGATAGAAGTTTTTGACGTTAATTCCACTACAGCAATGGTTACGATTAATAGATTATATGAACTATTTTGTCGCTGGGGGTTACCAAAACAGATAGTAAGTGATAATGGTCCACAATTTGCGTGCAAAGAGTTTCAGGATTTTACAAAAGCTAATGGCATTGAACATATTTTCACGGCTCCCTATCATCCTGCTTCAAATGGTTTACCCGAAAATGCAGTACCCTGAAAAGAGTAATTAAGAAAGCCATTCAGTCAAAACAGCACATTAATAGGTCGCTATGGACTTTCTTATTAAATTATAGGAATGTTGAGCACTCAACTACCGGTGAGTGTCCGGCTTTGTTATTGTTAGGCAGAAGAATTCGAACACGCTTAGATATTATTAGGCCAGATCGTGAACGCAGAGTGTTTAGGGCTCAAGAATGCCAACGCCAGGCTGCAGGTGGTGGAATAAGACAGATGTCTAAGAGGGGAAAGGTCTGGTACAGACAATTTCAGAGTAGGGAAAAGTGGGTTCCGGGCAGGATTGCCGATTGCTTAGGAGCTAGAAACTATAGAGTGTTAACCCAAGACGGTAACCTAATTCACAGACATATCGATCAACTAAGGAACCGGCCAAGCCGTAGTCCTCCACCGCCTAGTGATACGTGCGGGGTGACGTTGCCTAGCACTATACCTCAGTCGAGATACCAAGATAAAGAGCTGGCTGAATCCAGCAGTGGCCAGTCAGCGGAGCAAACAGATACTGTGACTCGGCGGAACAGTACATTGGAGCCTCAGCCAGGACCCAGTACTTTAGTCCATGGTAAGGAGCGAGCTACAGGGTGGCGCAATAGAACGTGCATATTGCATCATCTTTTTTCGCGGGGTAGAAAGTGCGCGGGCGGGGGGAGCCTGCATCGTTGGGTAGGCGGGCTCATGGAGTTTTAGTCACTATGAGTCACTTCGACGGGAAGCGTCGCGCATTTTGCGTGCGCGCATTTTACGAGAACTCTCGTTCATACATCGTTACTAGGCGTTTATATTGTTCTGAATATGGACTACGGCAAATTAGTGAAGCTCCGAGTGCTAATTTAATTAAAATATGGGTACAGCGTTTTGAAGAGACTGGTTCAACGTTTAAACCACAAGCAAAAGGTCGTCCAAGAACATCTAGGACCGACGACAATATTGAGAGAGTTATGCAGTCTGTACGAGGAGATCCACAAATGTCTACTCGCAAGAGATCGTCTGTCTTACACTTATCGCGACGAAGTTTGCAACGAATTTTAAACTTGGATCTTAAACTGCATCCTTACAAGCTGCAGTTAAAACAAGATTTGAAAGAGTCTGACTTCGGAGCAAGGCTCGCATTTGCTAATGAAATGCTTAATCGATTTTCCAATTTTGACAATATCCTTTTCTCAGATGAGGCCCACTTCCATATCAATGGGTTCGTAAACCGTCAAAATTGTCGTTACTGGAACAGTGAGAATCCCAAACTCAAGCACCAGAAACCACTGCATAGTCCTAATGTGACAGTATGGGCAGCAATCTCTGGTAGAGGAATAATCGGACCGTTTTTCTTTGAAAATGCGCGGGGGCAAAACGTCACTGTTAATACCGAACGCTATGTTGCGATGTTGGAAGGTTTTTTGGCTCCAGAGCTTGAAAATTCAAGAATAGTGAATTCTAGGACTTGGTTTCAACAAGACGGAGCTACCTGTCACACATCAAATAACTCCATGGCGGTTGTGAAACAGATGTTCCCTGGCAGACTGATTTCGAAAAGAGGTGATATCCCATGGCCCCCACGTAGTCCAGACGTGACGCCTCCTGACTTTTTTTTGTGGGGATACCTCAAGAACAAAGTCTACAGCAATAATCCGAAAAACATCGATCAGCTCAAGGAGAATATCCGTGGTGAAATGGCAGCAATTACACCAGCATTACTGAAGAAAGTTTTCAATAACTTCCGTTTGCGATTAGAGGAGTGTCGTCGTAGAGAGGGTCATCATTTAGACGATGTTATTTTTAAAAAATAAACTTCAGTTATTTCTTAATAATACCTCAGTTTTATTTTAACTATACCTTTTGTATTTATTTTTTAATCAATATTTTAAATATGCACGTTCTATTGCGCCACCCTGTACCTTTCCCGAACAAAGTGCTGATCCGCCAGTAAACTTAACAGCTTAGGAGCGGCCTATAAGACAATGTAGACTGGATAAACCCCCTAATTATAAACATTGACCCCTGGGAGTCTTATTTGTTAGTTTAGTCGGAAGGCATGTAATGTATGTACCTTGAAGGTTTGTTGTATATTAATAAAAAATTCTTTTGTAATGTCACGTTATGTCATTCGGCTAATAAATATGTGTAAAATCAAGTCCAATTATTTTAAGAAATATTACACTTTCTTTGATAAGAATGAGTTTTTATCGATAATGGCGTTGCGCCCGCGCAACATGCTCACCGCCCTAGCCGGGCTGAGGCAGAGTTTGATTTATGACCCAAACTGCACGGACAAAATAATTCTACTATAGTAGTAACAATTGCTTGTATAAATGTTTTATTTATAGAGAGTTAATAAATTATTACTATAAAATTATTATTATTATCTCCTATTCGTATCTTATATTAAAGACAACTTAGTTCGCTGTAGCCGAATTTAAGTCACCCCGAAATAGAAAAAACACAATGAAATCTCACATGTTCATCCCCAAGTTACAAATTAAAATTTTAATGGCTATTAGGGTCGTTAGAAAAATGGTTGCACCTAATAGGATTTTCCGTGACTTCCCTAACGAAGCAACTGGCTTCGTTAGGGAAGTCCATACATATTTTACGTAAAGGTTTTACGGCATTAAGAGTTCTGGTGGATTTAGCTTTTATTAAATAACGCTTCTGTTCTAAAATATCTATTTTAAATGGACTTAAGATAAAAACTATGTTTTTACTCTTTTGAATGTGGTTTTATATGATTTTTCATTATCAGCATGCTGTTTCTTAATCAAAGAAAGTAATTTTGGCTACTGATCAGTCGCCAAAACATAGAGCAATCCGCAACAAAAATATTAAGCAGGGAATTTTAACAAAATTTACCGTAAGTTTTTTCATCCGGAAACATGACGATGTATTCTCAAAGTTATTATATTGTGGGATATGACTATGAAATTTTTTGACATTAACGTTGTTACGTGGTCCACACTTAGGATTGGAAGTAAACACCAGTTTATTTTAATTAAATGTTTTTTTTATTGATTTACACAGCCGTACGTGATTCTTCTCTGCAGTGTTGCCCTTACATGACGAGTGTAACAGCAGCCACCCTTAATGATTAGGGAGGGAAATAGAATGGCGCGTATTCATGCGCCTCCACGTGGGCGCCGGCGTTAGCCGAGAGCTCGGAGGCGCAGATATGCGCATGATTTCCCTCCCTCCCTGAATAACACCGCTTCAGGGGCCCTCTCGCATCAAGGGAGCAGAAGAGTCTTCACCCCTGTCGTCGAAGTGAGTTAGCTCTTCCAGGGGCTTTCTCAGGCACTTTTCCGCTAGGATTGGTGTGGGCGTAACTACGTTCTAAGTCTCATACCTTTCCTGCCTTAAGCGCGGGGCATCGGAGGAGGGTGGTTTTAGTAGGTATTAGCCATTGTACGTCCAATGGTTCGAATCTCCACACAAGCTGATCAATTACTGTTTGGATTGCCTTTAATGGAATGCCTCCATAATTGATAACGGTCTAATCCCTTGTAAAGGACGCAGTATGTGCGTAAATAGCATTTCCCCCGCCTTAAAAAAAAGCCACCCTTAATGTTTGGTTGTTTCACGGTCTTAATGCACTTCTAAATAGCATTACATATACATGGTGTGGCGTAATAGTTATTGAATAATTCATTACCTGTGATTAGTGGTAGGGAACACTGATCAGAAAAAAACAATGATTTCATTGGAATCGACTCTTCCTGGAAATGATGAATGGATTCTTCATCCATTCCCAAATTAGAAATCTTAAGTGACATACATAATACTTACTAATAATGAATCATACCACTACCTTTTACCGTTGTTTAATATTTTAATTATTCTCTAATTAAACAAAATTTGTTCCTTGTACGCTATTCTTACATAATTTTATTGTCTCGTTTTAAATCCTTCGGGAAACAACATTACATGTACCAACGTTAATTACAGGAATGTTTATTAAGGCATATTTGCGCAGTTGTATTGGTACTAAACAGGGCTGGATTTGGGATATGACTTGTGACAATGATGTTATACTTACTTATAAATAGACACGTTAGATTATTGTAGTTCCGACATCTAAAGCTAAAAAGATGATTATGGTGTCTTACTGATTTATATAGGTCGAAAAGTCTGTGGCTGTTTAAAAAATGCCAATAGTTTCGTGAAACTTTTCTTATTGCTATAAGAATTTTGTTACTTATCATTCATGAAAGATCACAATTTGGTTTAGGTTTAGAAGTATGAGGTTATAATGATCCAAGGCTTTCACAATTTCTAGCAAATGATTGTAATGGTAATATTAGACAGATCAACCAAATTGAATCAATTTAATTGAAGGGCACTGAACTGGTATTAACTGGTATTATTCAACGGAAAGCTCCCCCCCTCCCCCTCCTCCGTACTTTCCTTTGACAGCCGGCGGAGTGGTGATCGCTAGAGCTAAGACTCCAAGGATGGAAGTGATAAATCGCATCACGTCAGAAGTCGCTTCGCAGCCCACCTCTCTGCACCCCTTAGCCACTCACACCTATGTTGCCTCTGTCTTCTATGGCATTTTTTGGGGCCCATGCAGGGAGTGGTGAGTTAGCGTCTACCCATTTTCCATGTTCCCCGAACATTGCGACGGGTAGACGACATAGTCCCATACCCCTTATACCACTATCTGTTCACCCCAATAGTCCGGTTCTTTCTGTTCTCATTTCCCACAATAGTCCTATACTGGCCGGGGTTTATCCTTGGGTGCATTATTATATGGCATAGATAGCGATAATCGTCGGTTAGTGTCGCGCCACATTTAGATTGAATTTGTCAGGGGGCCTCTACATGTTGGTCTCTCCATGGCCCCACGCAAGCCTTCCAAAAGTCCGAGGCATTTTTATAGCTCATGATCTTTAAATACATACAATATAATATATAGATGTAATATAATAGATAGCATAAAGGACAAAAGACGCAACAAATGTCTAAAAAATGTACTTTTTATTAGCCTTGAATACATCTCTGTTTCAAGTCTAAGAACTGGGAATATACAAAGCAAAACACAGTTTAATTTTTTCGTGGAAGCCCCAAAAACTTAAGTAACTTTTGGGAGAAATGCGTCAATTTCATAAAAAAGTTTCGGTTCTTATTGAGAAACTGACTTTATTGTAAATGGTGGTTTAGGCAAAGCTTTCCGTACTGAATTAAATTTATTGGCTTCTGTTAATTGTTTTAAGTTTTCTTTTAAAATCTCTTACCGTTCGAAATATTTCTCGGTATTTCGAAATGTGTTTATTTTACCCTTACTTCAAGCCATATAAATAAGGTTTGCTTTTTTTAAACAAGGTTTGTTTTGTATAAAGAAAAGTTTACCATTATTCTTTTATACTTGTCAGCAACAGCAGGTGGAGGGTAGGTATGCATATTTTCGTTTGGCGCTGTAGACAAGTGGCATTAGAGTTAAACGAACGCTAGACTGAAAACGTATAGGAATAACTTATCATTACGCTCAGTATTTTATATTACAATGAGCTGTCAGAAAGGCCAAAACATTGCATACATTTAATAACGCACTCAGTAAACACTAGTATTTCTAAATAAGTAATTTTAAAAAAATTAATAGCCAATTACAACAAATTGTGACACAAGTAAAAGGTACAAAAAAGACAGAATTGTCAAAAAAAAACGCTGTGAAGTCTCGTGGTTGCCAGGACCCCGCACTAGATCAAACCTGTTAAGTGCCCCGGAGACGGTCATTCGCAATTCTCAATTTTTACGTCATTGAAGTACGAAATGATCGTCTATAGAGCCAATTGAAGCCATTGTCGCGGTTACGTGATTGAAGGCGAATGATGGAAGTTTTGATTGAAGCTCATTGACAATCGCGAATGACGTATTAATTGAACGTCTCGTTGTGCGATAGACAGATTTCGGTCATTCGCTCGCTAGTCGAGAAACATGGCGGACAGATAGCAAATGTGAGTGAGCAATGACGCATCGTATGAAGCTCCATCATTAGCACGTTCAATTGAAACGGTCAATGACGTAAAAATTGACAATTGCAGATGACTGTCTCCGGGGCACTTTACAGTTAGCATTGGCAGCCGTCCGACTGCAAGAAATTATTTGTAGTTCAAGGCTAATTTGGTACATAAAAAGAAAATTCTTAATACGTGTATATGTGTGTGATTTGTATCCTGATTCAGCTGATGAGTGGAATAGCGGATAGGTTTTTTATATAAAACTTTTAGACCAGTTCTTTGGGCTCATTCTATTTTTAAAAGATGAGTTTTGCAGGCTCCACCCCAGGAAGTTATGCCTATTGCATAAGTTAGGAAAGATTCGCATGGGACAAAATAAGTCCTTCTTATAATATGTAGGTCAGCAACACACATTTTTTGAAAACGTAAAGGAGTGTACCTAATACAACTTGTAGGGTTATTTTTTTAACAACTCTACGGCCTCGAGTTCCGTACCCTTATCTACAACTTAATTTCGAAGAAAGTTTTTAGAATTTATACACGCTTATTGGGTATTTTTGTTATTGTGTGTTATATTTATTCCATGATGTTGTTGTGGTGTATCTTATGAATAACTTGTTATATTAATTTATTCAAATTTTAACACTCATACTAATGTAGAGTGTATCTGTTACATGCTGGTGTTGTGAGGAAGTGCATGTGCAGTATGTGCCTTATATCTATACCTACATATATTATCCTAACTAGTGCCATGAGTGTTGTTTTTTCGTTTCTGTGTCTGGGTTATTAAATTTTAGTCTCTTTGTGTGTCTTAGTTTGTTTGTGAAGTGTGCGTGTAATGCAATGCGGTGGTATTGCGCGTCGGTGTGAGACTGAACTAAACGTAGAATTAAAGAACAGGGAAAATAAAAACAATAGCACTAAGCAAAAGAAACTTACTGTTTACTCCAGTACTTGACTTTCCGAGCTTCTATATTTTTTATTTACACAGCGTTTTAATTAAAATGGAGTGAAAAGTAATTAAATTCTAGCAAAGTTTCTAGGGTATATTAAAATTGTGCAACAAGAAAAACTAGGTATTGCTTTGAAGACTATTTAGTAACTATACTGTTTATTATAATGTACGTTATACTGTGGAAATGTTTCAAAGGACAACTTTTAAAGTCAGATACCTAAAAATATGTGCGTGGAGTATCCCGCGAAATTGTCCATCAACGATGGTCATCCCCAATCAGAAGGAAAAAAATGTATTCAGAAAACTGCATACAAACCAAAACATACTTAATAAAACTACGTTTTAACGATTTTAAGCGTGGTAATTTATTTGATTTTGGTTTATCCGTCGTTTCGGCCGCTTTTCAGTGGCCGTGGTCACGGACAACAAAGATGACATTTGTCTAACGTCGGATAAACCAAAATCAAACAAATTACCGCGTTTAAAACCGTTAAAACGTAGTTTTATTATGTATACAAGTCGCGAAAACTTAAGAAAATATTATGCAAAACATACTTATAAATATGACAATACAACTGTGAAATGAAGTTCTAAATCGGTCGTAACTCAGCATGAGCCTGGTTAACTCAACTAGCGCTGGTTTTCCGCTAGGGCCGTTACAGTGACTCACGGACAGACATAGCGAAAAAAACAAAAAAACTATAACGATATCAATTTTTATATTTTGTCTAATTTTAATTTTGTGTAATTTGTGTCAAATATGCTCTAAATAGGAAACATTTAATCAGCAGTAAAAATTAAAGTAGATCAAGCAGATACTGCACATGAACCTAAAATCATTATATGGCACTAGTATCATGTACAAGATCCACTTGACTCACTTGATGTAAATATATAAGAGTTCCTTGTTCCTCCAGTCCCTGGAGCCGCTTCGCTCTTGAACGCATCGGTTCTCTGGAACGTTTCTCTTACGCGCAGTGTGGATTTAGAAGGGGCTCCTAGCTGAGTTTTTATCACATAGGCCGTGTGCCTGTCTACCTGCCATAGAGAATAAATTAATATATTTTTGAAGTGAAACTTCTTTAAAATCGTTGTCATTTGAAACTCTATGAAACGAAAAAGCGACACTAAAAAGATATAAACACATAAATGTATACATTATATTTATATTAATAAAAGTAAGAGAAGAATTAACTTAGATTATCTAAAGTTTCACTTCTACTGCGTGTGAACTGCAGACACACAATTGTTTTATTTTTATTTTTGAATAGAAAATCAAATGGAGAGAAATAACAATGGAAAATATTGACGTAATAGCTTTCATTGTGTATTGAAAACCGTTCTATCATTGTCTGTCGTTACTCATTAATGCGATACCTGCAATGGGCATACTCGTTTCCTTTCAAACTATTCATTTATCTGTCATAGAGTATAAAATCGAGATTAATGTACCAGAGAGTTTATTATATTGTTACATACCGACAAAGAAATACGTACCTGGTTTATTACCCTTCCCGCATTCGGAGTTCTTTTGTTTACTTCGTGCTGAAAATTTGCAATTAGACAATAGCCTATGTTATTGTTCTTGACTTTGTGGGCCGTTCGCAAGAATAATAAACCGGGTGTGCAGACTACGTTTTCACGGAAACCCCAGTCGAAGCGGGTGATTTTTGTATTGTATAGTTAGTATAAAACAATGCCCGAACGGAGGGGTGGGGCAGTCAAGCGAGGATTACGACACGATCAAGACGTAGATTCGATGAGCGATATAGTGACGAAATTTGCGCGTGTTATTGAAACGTGCAGTTTGCACTAGTAGTGTCTAGTTATATTTGTACCTATGTTATACGTGTTTGTATAGTTCTAATAAATTATATAATAATTCTAACGGTATTTAATTCGAGTCCTGCGTAACTCGCAACATTATATATTTTATCCGTGCAGGAACGGAAAGAATATAATTTCCTACGGCCCGGAGGCTTGTCATAAGAGTGGTAAGGTGTTTCCTTGCCTGGATGGCTACCACCTCTAGTTTAGAGTATGCCGCGATAACTTTGAGTTGTGTTCCTACATTTGTGACTAGGATCCAGTCTTCCTTTAGAGAGCGGTAGCACATTAGTAGCGCTTTGGTGCTACAAATATCCATAGGCAATGGTAACTGCTTTGCATCAGGTGGATCATCTGCCTGTCTGCTGAACTCAGGCAATAAAAAATAAATATAGTATGTGAATAATACAATTACAAAGCTAGTGTTCTGTACTCTATGTATTTGTTTAATCTATGATTTACCTTTCTAATTATTTACAGAGCAGAAGTAATTTCTTACAAAATACCTATAGAAATTTGATTTAACTGGTTTGTATACTAAATTAGTTCTATTCGTGTGAATTACTATTTAAAAGTTAGTAGAATATTGTATGGGTATTAAATATTATTCTCTTTGAAATTTATTGAATTAGAGACATTAAAAATAATTCAACAAAGGTATTAAAAAGGGTATTATTCAAACTAGGTTGTAATACAGAACATGTTATTTTGAAGATCACATATATGTTATTTTTTTAATTCTGCTTCGTATCCTATGTGCGCTGCTTCGC
This sequence comes from Dendrolimus pini, assembly GCA_949752895.1. NCBI lineage: Eukaryota > Metazoa > Arthropoda > Insecta > Lepidoptera > Lasiocampidae > Dendrolimus > Dendrolimus pini. The sequence goes on from OX457135.1 coordinate 18,041,806, forward strand.
AACATACTATCGCTCCTTAAGAAGGACATTTGTTCAACATTTATGGTACCTTGTTTTTAAGAATATAGTTTGAATTTATTGTGAACAATAAATTGTTTGCATTCATTCATTTATTCAAATAGCAGAAGCTCCCCAGCAACATGTCTAGCGAAAAAAATATTTACATCATAGCTGTCTATCTCAGGACTTATTTTTGAAGTGAAACTTCTATCTAGACGGGGTCTTACGATTTTTCGCTCACGAAAAAGCGTCACGACCGCGTGTTCTAATACTTACATTTTTAAACTCGTGATATCTTTCGAACGGGATGTCCGAATTGAAAAATTCAAAAAGTTATATAAAGGTATTGAAGTCTTGAATATGAAGTAATTTATTTTGATAAGGATGAATACCAAGATACAAATAAAGAGCCTTTTCTAGCGGCGGGATTTTGTTGAAATAATCCTCCGTCATTTCAACAAGAACCTTTTTAATAGGGTCTTCTATATTTAAATTATATTATAATGTAGTAGTGTCCTAATGTATGATTGTCAAGAGTAGCATGAATGGAATAAATAAAAAACTCTGCTGGTATCCACAATGCCTTCTGTATTATTTCCTCGTCCATAACCAACAGGTTATGGGCCCAGCACGCTTCCACTGCGCAGGAAATAAATATGCGTAAAGAAAGCCAAAATATAATTATTTGAAGTTTCGTGTCGCAACTACTACGCACGAAACAATGGCTAGTGGCAGTGGAGTCTCGTCAATTCCTGTGGAAAAACTGATTGGTATCAATGACTACCATAACTGAAAGTTTGCGATGCGCATGATACTCATCCATGAGGATTTATGGGAGTGCATGCAGTTGAAGGAAGTGAAGGACGAGAAGAAGGACCTAAAAGCTCTTGCTAAGATTTGCTTGTCGGTACATAGCTCGGTATATAGCCATGTACGCAACGCAAAGACCGCACATGAAGCTTGGAATAACTTAGAACAAGCATTCCAAGGCAAGGGATTGTGCAGAAGGCTGAGCTTATTGAGAAGTCTCTTTAGTATAAAGAGGAATGAGCACGATTGCATGGACGTATATCTGTCCAAAATCACCGAAGTTGTGCAACAGCTGGACGAAATCGAATCGCCTTTGGAGGATGATTTTGTTGCTGTCATCATATTAAGCGGGTTGCCATCCGATTATGACCCCTTAATAATGACATTGGAAAATAACAACATGAAGTTGTCAAGCGAGCTGGTGAAGTCGAGGTTGCTGCAATGAGGTTGCGCGCAGGCAATAGTGAAACGGTGACGGCTATAGTTGCTAAGAAAACGGTTGTTTGTTATAAATGTCATAAGAGTGGACACGTGCAGAAAAATTGCCCACAGAATGTCTCGAAACAACAACTTAAAAATAAGAAAACGTGCCAAGGAAAGCCTACAAGCAAAGGCATGTTGACGGCAATGTCAGTAGCTCTGAACAGGAATACTTGGTATGTGGACTCGGGAGCAACGTCACACATGACGAATAACAAAGATTTGTATATCAGTTTCTTACCTATTGAACCAGTGCCAGTGAATGTGGCAAACGGTGATAAATTTTCGGCAATCGGTGTTGGTAAAGTAAAAGTTAAATTACAAACTGGTGAAAAGACGAAAAGTCATGTATTTTATGTACCTAGTTTAGTAGGAAGTCTGTTGTCTGTGAGCGCATTAACTAAGAAAGGTTTTAATGTTAAATTTAATAAGAAAGGCTGTATAATTCTTAGTGGTAGAACGGTCATAGCTACGGCTACCAATGTAAATAGTGTCTATCAGCTTGATATTTGTAGTACTTTTACATGTAATGCTGCAACGGAAAGAGTCGTGCCTAAAGTTTCTGTTTTAGACACTGTATTGACTTCGCAGGTGTCTAAAGTTTCGCAGTCGGATGCGTGCTCAAGCGATGAAAGTCAAGCATCGTTGACCGCTGACTCTGAGGCCAATACACCTAGTGAGAAGACTTTTCGGGAAACGTGGCATAGACGACTTGCTCATCTCAATGCCAGAAGCATGTACATCATGAAGAATGGGATGGTAACGGGCATTAATTATGTCGAAGGTTCCTGCCAACCATGTGAGTCATGTGTACTGGGTAAGCAATGTCGATTACCTTTTCCTAAAAAGTCAAAACGTCGATCTAAAGAAATATTAAGCTTGGTGCATACAGACTTATGTGAGCCTATGCCACAAGCGTCTTTTGGAGGCTCTAGATATTTTTTAACTTTTATAGACGATTTTTCTCGGAAGACTTTTTGTTATTTTTTTAAAGGGAAGGATGAAGTTTTTAGCTATTTTAAAACCTTTAAATCCTTGGTTGAAAACCAAACGGGCAAAACAATTAAGGTTCTAAGGAGCGATAATGGAACTGAATATGTTAATAAACAGTTTCAGAATTTTTTGAAGGAGCATGGGATAAAGCACAAAACTACTATTCCATATTCTCCTGAACAGAATGGGGTCAGTGAAAGAGCTAATAGGACAATTGTTGAAAAGGGCCGGTGTATGCTGCGGGATGCAGGTTTGGATAACCGTTTTTGGGCGGAGGCTGTCCAAACTGCAGTTTACATAAAGAATAGGTCGCTTACAAAAGCAGTGATGGGATCAACACCAGAAGAAAAGTGGTCTAACGAAAAGGTTGATGTAAGTCATTTTCGGGTTTTTGGTTGTGTGGCCTATGCTTTAGTGCATAACACAAAAAAGTTCGATCCCAAATCCAAAAGGTATATTTTTGTTGGATACTGCGAGGAAAGCAAGGGATATAGGTTGATGGATCCGGAAAACCTACCTACTTGCATAAAGGCTAGAAATGTAAACTTTTTCGAAAATAAATTTATTTCGATAATAATGTTACAGATGTGTCAAATACGTCATGTAATGAAATATTGACACCAAATATTATGAACATTATTTCTAATTCGGAAGTAAATAATATGAACGAAAATGAGACTGGGAGTGATCAGGTTGTCGTCAGGTCAGGTGAGCGAGGACATGAATCGTTTGAGCCTGATGCAACTGTGAGCTCGATCGTAAGTTGCGATGATTCTTCGGATGAAACATACGTTCCAGGGTCGTCTTCTTTAGACGATACGGACTCTTCAAACTTCGTGAGCTTGAATAATACCACTGAATTGGCAAATATGGTGATGGCATTATGCTGTGATAATGACGAGCCATTGACGGTGAAACAAGCACTGAATAGTAAGGATGCTGATCGTTGGCGAGAGGCAATGCAGGAAGAATACGATTCATTTGCAAAGAACAATTGTTGGACGTTGACAGATCTGAAAGATGGACAAAAACCGGTAAGATTCAAATGGGTTTTTAAGATTAAACGTGGTCTTAACGGAAATATACTAAAATATAAGGCGCGTTTAGTAGCGAAAGGTTTCACGCAAAAATATGGTATCGATTATCAAGAAACTTTTGCACCGGTTGTACGTCATTGGACAATTAGGATGTTGTTTGCCATTGCAGCCATAAAAGACCTTGACATAGATCAAATGGATGTCAAGACAGCATTCTTGAACGGAGATTTGAAAGAGAATGTTATTATGGAACAACCAGAAGGATTTGTTTTAAAGGGGGAGAATAAATACAAAGTTTATAAGTTAAACAAATCCATTTATGGTCTGAAACAAGCTGCAAAATGTTGGTATGATAAAATTAATACCGTATTAACAATAAAAATGGATTTTAAACGGTCTAGTGTGGAGCCCTGCGTATACTTTAAAAATAAACAAGGTAGATTATCTATTTTAGCCCTTTATGTTGATGACATCCTTTTATTTACTTCTTCAGATGCTGATAAGCAGGATATAAAGAAGCGTTTGAATGAATAATTTGAAATAAAAGATTTAGGTCAGGTTCATGAATTTTTGGGAATGCGAGTTTGCAGGCAGAAGAATGAAATCACACTTGACCAGGCTAGTTTCATAACTAGGATCGTAAACAGATTTAAGATGGCTGACTGCAAACCTGTTTCGACTCCAATGGAGGTTGGTTTGAAGCTTACCAAAGCTGAATTAAAGCTTGAAAACTGTGAGTACAGAAATACTAGACCCGACATAGCGCATGCTGTTGGTTTCTTAAGTCAATTTAATGACTGTTATTCAGATATCCATTGGAAGGCAGCTAAACATGTTTTACGATATCTGAAGGGTACTACCAATTATTGTTTGGTGTACGACAAAGGTAACTTTGAAGTATGTGGCTATGTAGACGCGGACTGGGCGTCATGTGAAGTAGACCGGAAGTCATACACTGGCTATGTGTATAAAATCGGGAATTCTGTCATCAGCTGGGAAAGTCGTAAGCAAAAAACCGTCGCATTGTCTAGCACTGAGGCCGAATACATGGCTCTTTCCGATGCATGCAAAGAGGGTTTATTTATACGCACATTTCTTAACCAATGTTTAAATTTAAATTATGTTATTAACTTATTTAATGATAACCAGTCTGCACAAAAGCTGAGTAAGAATTCGATGTTGCATTCGCGAACTAAACACATTGATGTCAGGCATCATTTTATTCGTGACATTGTAACTAAAAATTTGATTAATAATAAGTATATGTCTACTGATAAAATGTTAGCGGATATATTGACAAAGCCTTTACCGAGAGTAAAGTTTTCAATGTTTTTAGGTCAGTTTAATTTGAGAGGTTATTATTTACGCGAATGACAGTATTTTTAGGAGGTCTATATATAGTTTTTATTTGTATATATCGTTATGTAATGCCGCATATGTGTTTATTGTTTCTTGTAGGGCTATAAAATGAACTATGTATAATTAATTATATTTTGATTTGGAGATTAGTTCATACTATGTTGAAATGATTTTAGTTTAAGGGGAAGTGTTGAAATAATCCTCAGTTATTTCAACAAGAAATTTTTTAATAGGGTCTTCTATATTTAAATTATATTATAATGTAGTAGTGTCCTCATGTATGATTGTCAAGAGTTGCATGAATGGAATAAATAAAAAACTCTGCTGGTATCCACAATGCCTTCTGTATTATTTCCCGGTCCATAACCACATAACATTAATTAATTTTTTAGAATAAAAGAACGCATTGTGCCATAACTAATAATAGTTAGACATATGCTGTCGCGACACTTTTTGTAAATAATGATGTGTTCTACAAAGTAGAACGTAGTACATTATTTTATTCTATCATCAATAGTTTTCGCAGCTCACGCGATTTTAAGTATTTTTTTACACCTTGGGTTACATTATTGGAATTTTAGTAAGGATCCCTAATTTTTTTGTAAATATAATATAGCCTGTCATCCGGGGATAGTGTAGCTTGCCAACAGTAAAAGAATTTTACAAATAGGTTCAGTAATTTCGGAGCCTCTTCATCAAAACATGAGCAAACGAAATTTTATTGACTTTTTTTTGAAATATTTTTCTGTTGACATAATTTGATGTCCGAATGAAGATTGATGACGAAAGATGCGCATTTGTTATAAAATGTTTCGTTGTATATGTATAATTTTAGAGTAGACTATGGATGTTTTTTTGGTTCCGGATCGAATTCAGTTTTATGTTTGATAAAATAAAATATGTTTAAATAAAAAATGCATTCATTAAAATGTACCTAATCTAAAATAAACAAGTTGGCGGTAGGCTAAATAAATTTTAACAATACTCGTTGAACAAATGACATCTTTGTCTTCCGTGACCACGGCCACTAAAAGAGGCCGAAACGTCGGAATAACCAAAATCAAATAAATTACAGCGCTTAAAACCGTTAAAACGTAGTTTTATTAGCTACTTTTAAGTTCAGAATAGTTATGAAACTATTCTAAAGCTAGACTGAATCCAATGCAAAAAGAATAATCAAATCAGTTAAAAAAAATAGTTATCGCTGAACATCTATTTCGTTCACGAATTATAGTATACAACCGCAAAATATCATTTTAACGCAAAATCCTTCAAATATAGTTTTAATATAAGACAGTTTGAATTACAATATACTTTTATTATATTGCGTAATAATCCTTAATATAAGCAAAAGCAGCAAGCATATTGCTTCTTACCATCTGTGTTCTACTAAGCCCCGCCGTCAACAATGGTGGATGTATCCGCTTAGGTTTTTGTGACAAAGACCGACTTCAAAGCTATCAAAGAATATGATACAATGAGCCTCTGGCAAAAATAAGTCAAGTGAGAAATGAAAGAAAATTTAATTATTGCCTAATATTTTCAACATAAAAGAATAAATCCGTGGAAGTAAGCTGTGAAAAGAGGCTGATTAAGTCTAATATTGTACGAAACAAGTAGCTCACAAGTACAGGTGAACTTTTCAAGTGGACCTTCAGGGCCAAATCATAAAGTATTTTATTACGACAAAGAAATGCGCACCTGCCTGTCATAAAACGCAGTTTATTACTTTTGTCGCATTTGGAATTATTTTGTTTACTTTGTGTTTAAAATTTGCAATTATACAATAGCCTATTGTTATTGTTTTCGACTTTGTTGGCCGTTCGCAGGAATAATTAACCAGGTGTGCAGATTACTTTTTTTTTTACTCAGTACACGCAGTCGATTTTTGTATTATACAGTTTACTATAAAACAATGCCCGATCAGAGGGGTTGGGCAGTCAAGCGAGGATTACGATACGAGCAAGGCGTAGATTCGATGAGCGATATAGTGACGGACTTTGCGCGTATTATTGAATCGTGCTGTTTGTACTAGTAGTGTCTTTGTGTAGTAGTGTGTATTTGTACCTATGTTATACATGTCTGTATAGTTCTAAAAAGTCCTATAGTCATTCCAACGGCATTTTAATTCGAGTCCTGCATAACTCGTAACAATGTGAAACGGCAAAAAATACCCTTGAGGCCGATTTTGATGCAAACTAAAATAGTAACATAAGATTGAATAATTAACTACCCTAGTCGGAAACCAAAACCTCGGATTTAAAAAATAACATATATTTTTATTCACCAGTAAACAGAGTAGCTTATAAGGATCAATTTCTGTGAAGAAATCTCAAACGACAATCTATGGAAAAGGGTAGATTTTTACCAAAATTTTTCCTTACATTCTTCAATCGTATATTTTATTGTCAAAAAAAAGATTTGATAAATAAAATAGATAAGTTGGACTTCTTAAAAGATGAATGGGACAAGATTATTGCGATTTCTGACTCTAAATACTCCGACGTAGGTTGGTACCATAAAAGCTTTTGATCGGTATCAGAAACAGGGTACGACGGGCTAACAACCGTACATAGCCGTGTCAGCGGTTAACGCCGATACGTGCATTTTAACACATTTGTTGCGGTCAGAAATCCCCACGCTCCGCTTACCGCGGATATGTAGCTCGCTCCGTTAGCTGCTAAGCGTCTGCATTTTTGTGGTACCTTAGTAAGCACGGGGTGAGCCTCTGGCATCACTCACGGTTAGTATATACACACATGAAAAATAGTCGACTATATACACACAAGGTAGACTAAGAAGACCAGAAAGATCAAGGAGCATTCGGAAGACTCTACAGCCAACGGACTCTCAGCGGATCTTGTGGACCACCAGTATATTGTGATTAGTGCCACTCGTATTGATCGGTGTAATCGATACAATTAGTGCTATCTACGTTCAGTGTAACATCCGGGGCTAGTGCTTAGTTGTGTTGATTAACCTCGAACGTGCCGTTTGATACAGTTGTGCTGAGAGCACCTATTGCTGTTGTAGCGCCTATAAATAAATTTGCTAAGGGGTGTTTCATTTAGGATGACCTGCGCCCGCACGCCCAAAAATATTATTTGCATCAGTACTCGTTTAGTACCGTACTCGATCAGTCGGCAAAACAGCCATTGATCTTAGAGAGTAATCATAAGCACCATCATTTTCTTTCCCATTATTTAAGCAGTAAACAATTAACATCTTAAAACATCGTATCATTACATCCTATGTAGGAAAACCCTCTACATAATTTGGTTGTTCGCTGTCAACATACGCTGTCGATGTGTTGTAGATCGATTGACACTAAAATGGCCATTTTCTTGCTAAATGTAAATATTTTGAAAATCTGTAAATAATTATGGATATTCTCTTAAGACTATTTTCGGTAACTGCAACGGTTAACGTACTACCCTCTGAAATTTTCCACCCTGTATAATCTAAAATAACTAAAATTACAACACAACAAAACACATTTGGGTAACGTTTAAATCGAGACCTTGGATTTTATAACTCAATAAGTGTTAAACCTTATAACATTGGAATTTTATTAACATTATTACAAAGCATTATCATACTCTAATATTCCTATGAATAAAAGCCATGGATTTCTAGGAATAGCAATTTTATTTTTCCTTTTGTAAACAAAAATGAGATATGACTGCGCAGTTGTAGGTAGGGTAACCATAAATTAAATTTCGAGGGGTTTTCTTTTATTAAATGAAAAACTTACTCCAGGGTGGGCCTGTATAGTCCTTGAGAACTAAGAGCGAGAAGGAACTGAGCATTTTCTTTACGGCGTTAGAAATGAATGAATAAATGCGTTACAACATAACAGTACATCAATCTTTATGATTAGGTCCTATAGACAAGTGGCATTTTTTTTAAACTCCTTCCACCGGACGAACAGGTTTTATCCAATCTTATTTAACTATCTTTTGTGGGGTACTTTTTTGTTTTTATTTTCTTTTTTTATATTTTTTTGTCTTTTTGTTCTTTTTTATCTTTTTTCTTATTGTTATCTTTATTGGAAAAATCTTACATTGAATAGACAAGTGGCATTAGCGCCAAAAGGATAGAATAGAAAAGGTATGAAAATAAATTCTATTCGTTTAGCACTAATGCCACTTGTCTATAATGACTATATAATATGATAATGACTAGCAATAAAGTATGATAATGACTAATTTCTAGATTTGTATATTAAAAGTGGTATTTATTCGGTAGTCATACAATCATGGTGTGGACTGTATAACCACAAAATATTCCATAATAATATTCGGCTTTAAAAGTTTATTAGGATATTCGCTTATTCTTTCTTCCCACAATTAAAAAAACACTTGCTAAATTTGGGTACTAGACTAGAATTAGATATAGGACTAACTATTTATCTTAACAAATATAAAAATGCCTGCCACATAAAGATTGGAGTAATATGCAAGAGAAGCCGTGTCAAAATTCTTTTTAAAGTATATTTTAATTGATTGTTCAGTTGGTCATACGTTATATAATGCGGATATTTTGAGAAAAACCTGTTGAACCATTATTCGCCTAATTAAAAAAAAAACATAAAACATCCCTTACAATAACGTTTAGCTGGAGATTTTCCGTTTTTCCGGGATCTGAGAAAACCTCTCAAGAAATAAAAATGTTTTGCTTCATAAAAGTTATTTATTTTGGTAATTCTAATAATCAAGGGAGTTATGAGAAATTAAACGAACAGAATATAAATATAAGCGTTTCTGGGAATATTAACTTTTTTAATAAAACAAAGCAACATTATTTTATTAAAAAAGGTTGTTTAATAATTTCATGTGGGCCTTGATTGCAATTAAAAATTAGTAATATTTGCTTTAAGATAGGTTTGTCATTGTCACACACAACACACTCGTTTATAGTGACACCAACTTATCTGTAGAACGGCCAAAAGTGGAACTACTGACGCCATTTTGAAAACGAAATTTTGTTGTTGTCAGTCGTTGTAGTCAGGTGTTCAATCGCGGGTTCTTCTTTTACTGAATATTACAAATATTTTGTGTGAAAATCATGCCGAAAGCAATCAAAAGTGGCGTACGAGAAATGGTTATCAAAATGAAATCATTATTTGATGCAGAAAAGGAGCATGAAGCCCCAATAATACCATTTGTTCATGTCCACCAACGCATTGCAGCCGCTACAGGTCAGTGTTACCAGATTATAACTTAATGAATCGATATAAAATTGATATATTTTATTTATTTATTAAGTAACCACAGTATCACAATTTCATTTTATAATGAAAAATTTTATATTCATTGAATAATGAAAAACTAGATATTGCCTGCGACTTCGTCTATGTGAAGTTTGGTTATTGTTTTTCCGAAGCAACTCTAATGTTTTGGGATAAAATTCCATAGGGGATTTGTGAATCTAAACAGTGACGTTTATCATTACACGTCCACTTTCTGAAGTTTTATTTGTTTAATTACTATTGTACTTCTCTTTTAGGTATTGGTCTTTCAACAATTTATAAAATTGTACAAGAAGGCGAAACGGCTGCAGAAACGGGTACCAAAATAACAACACCAGGAAAATCGAGACGAAGGACATGTGGCAAAATTGACGTGGACAGTTTTGATCAAGGGGTAATCAGGCGAAAAGTGCATGAATTTTATGCGTTTAAAAAGGAATTGCCTACTATAAATAAACTACTTACAGTACTGAGAGATGAAATAAATTTCAAAGGTGGCAGGGAAACACTTTGAAAATTGTTGCGAAAAATTGGCTTTCATTATCGACAAACACAAAGCAAACGCAAGGTTTTAACGGAGCGTAATGATATTTCGGCGTGGAGAGCTAAATATTTGCAAGAATTAAAACAAAACTCATTATCAGCAAATCCTCGTCCAGTAGTATACTTAGATGAGACGTATATACATTCATCACATACCACTAATAAATGTTGGCAAAGTCAAGAAACAGATGGAACTCTAAAACCTGTGTCTAAAGGGCAACGTTTTATTATTGTTCATGCAGGTGGAAAAATGGGGTTTGTCCAAAACGCTAATCTTGTATTTAAGTCAAATACAAAAAGCGGGGACTACCACGATGAAATGAACAACACAAACTTTAAAAAGTGGTAACTGACAAATTACTACCAAATCTTGAAGAACCATCCTTGATAATAATGGACAACGCTCCCTATCACAGCATTCGAGTGAATAAAACACCAACTACAAACACAAACAAACCTGAAATTCAAAAATGGTTAACTGATAATCACCTCGATTTCACGTCAGAATTAACCAAACCACAGTTGTTGGAGATTGTCAAACGAAATAAACCTAACCCTGTGTATGAAATTGATAGTTTATTAGCACAACATGGCCACAAATGCTTACGATTACCAGCGTATCATTGTGATCTAAATCCCATTGAGATGGTATGGAGTTCAATGAAAAGGAAAGTAGCAGAAATAAACATAGAGCACAAAAATCAAAATATGCAAAAATTAATAACTGAAGCGGTCAATTCTATTGGTGTCTCAGAATGGCAAAAATATTGTGCTCATGTGAATAAAATTGAAGAAGAATATAGACGAAAAGACGTATATTTAGATCAGCCCTTTGTAGTCCATTTAGACAGTGACTCTGACACTGATAGTGACAGTGATTCAGATTTTGAGGAAATTAGTGGAATATATCCACTGGACCACACTTATGGTATTAGTGCACATATTTCGTCTGCCTTAGATCATAATTACTGCTTGAAAGGTTTCGAGAGAAACGAAAAATCAAAATAAATAAAGCTTGATTTAATGTGTTATAATTAAAAATAAGAATTAAAAAAAATACTGGTTTGCTTTAATAATTCCAAGGCCAAATGGCTAAAAAACCCTTACAGTTAAGTCGGGACCTTTGTCTTTATCTTTCATGTACTTATATATTCTTTTATCTGTGATACCGAGTAAATCACGAACAGTAAAAGGCATATTTACGAATAATAAAAATGGCTGAAGTTGATTATTTTTATAATAGGTGGCAACCCTTTTCGATCGTAGCGCCATCGCTACATTCTACAGATAAGTTGGTGGCACTAGTCTCGATGTGTTGGTTTGATTGACTGATTGAGAAGTGTTGTTAGCGGATTGGATGACTGATTCGTTCACACGGTTTTTGTTTAAAGTTAAAATAATGGAATTTCAAACATTATTAAACGTGGTAAATGCAGTTGACTATTATAATGGATAGTTTTTAAATTTAGAGGTACATATAGAGTGAAAGATTTTAGTCTGATAGTTAAAATGATAAAGGTTTACAATGCACGTATTTCGTTTTTATTTAAGAGTTTTTGTAGCCCTGAACAATAGTTCTAATATTCCTAGTTATTTTTCAAGTTACTATACTTAAAATGAGTTGGTACGTAGAGATTATGAATTTGTGATATTATTCTTGAAATAATAGTCGTTGAAAGTTTTGAAAGTTTTTTGTGAGTTTGATGTTAAAATAGAGTCATTAGTGGTCAGGAGTAGCCGAGTGGTTCTTTGGGTTTATTTAAGCTTTGTAACGGGCGCGGTGGCCGTTACAAAGTGAAATAGAGGCGAGGTGGCCAGTGAAATAGAGGCGAGGTGGCCAGTGAAATAGAGACGAGGTGGCTATTTGGGTGGTTTATTTAGGCTTTTTAATGGGCGCCGTGGCTGTTGACACGTCGAATCAGTGGAATAAAAGGCGGGGTGGCCATTGAAAAGTGAACATAGTGGAATGAGAGGCGGGGTAGCGATTGAAAAGTGGTATCGATAGAATGAGAGGTTGGGTATTATTTAAATATTTTTGTTTTTGATGTTTTGATAGTTGACTCGAAATTTGTTACATGATGGATGGCGAGGTATCAGTTTTTATGTGGTGTATGGCGTGGAGGTCTTTAGGATTCAGATTCAATAACAAAAGGCTTATTGTTGGGTAGTATTTTATGAAAATGGATGAATGAAGTTTTTGCGCAGAAGATAAAAATGTACACGATGTCCTTGGTCAGGAGTGGCCGAACTATAATATCTCTTTCTTTTTGCAGATAATCCATAATGGGCGGCCTATCACACGAGGGCGTGTAATACGTCAGAAAGGCCGTGTCGGAGGGAAGCTATAATTGGAGGGATTGTTGTTTGGATGTATAACGCACAATATCATTTGTTTACATTTTAATTACTTCTAAAAGTCTTAATTTAATTTAATTTGATTTGTTAAATGTTTCTATAACTTAAAGATTGTTCTAAACGACCAATCAGAGCAGAGCATATGGTTTGGAGCGGGGTCAGACGTCCTCTATACTTTAGTAGTATCTACTTGGGTAGACGAAGGAGTTTTTTTGACACATTTGGTTGGTGGCAACAGGTCGAGTTGGACCATTGAGAATTGTAAAGAAAATGTTAAGTTAGAAGTATGAGCGGTGCCCTGAACCCGCTGCTCGGTCTAAACTATGTCATAATGTTGATCAAATCTAAATTAAAAGTGTATAAACCGTGGCTATTGTGTTTTATGCTCGCATTTTATCCTGATGACGCCCACTTGCCTTAACCAGCCGGCACGGAGTGGAGATCGCTAGAGCTAAGACTCAAGCTCTAGGGGTGGAAGTGATAAATGGCCTAATGTCGGAAGTAGCTTCGGTGAACCTGCAGCCCACCTCTCTACACCCCTTAGCCACTCATACCCATGTTGCCCCTGCCTTTTATGGCCTTTTTTGGGGCCCATGCAGGGAGTGGCGAGTCACCGTCTGCCCATTTTTCCATGTTCCCCGAACATTGCGACGGGCAGACGCCATAGTCCCCATATTCCCAGACCGCTAGTACTACTAATAGTTCACCCCAATAGCCCGGTACTTTTTGTCTTGATTTCCCACAATAGTCCTACACTGGCCGGGGCTTGTCCTTGGATGCATTATTATATGGTGTAGACAGGGATAATCGCCGGTCAGTGTCACGCCACATATTTACATTAAATTTGTCAAGGGGCCTCTACGTGTTGGCCTCCCCATGGCCCCACGTAAGCCCTCCAAAAGTCCGGGCCATTTTTATGGCCCGTGGTCTTGAAAGACATACCTAATAATAATACGAATAATAATAATAATACGAATTTCATTCGTGCAGGAACGGAGAAAGAATACAATTTAATGCAGCCTGTCGTAAGAGGCGACAAAACAACCCACAGCCAAGTGGTAGGGCATTTGCCCGTCTGGATGACTACCACCCCTGGTTTAGAGCATGTCTCCATAACAACATTGAGTTGTGTTCCAGCATTAGTGACCAGGTTCTAGTCTCCCTTTAGAGGGCAGCAGCGCATTTGTAGCATCTTTGGTGTTGCTAATGTCCATAGACGATGGTAACCGCTTTCCATCAAGTGTGCCGTCTGCCTGTCTGCTTAACTCCTGCAATAAAAAATTATAAAAAATTGACACTGACGCAATGAAATGGTACTTTGAATACCTTCACAACGCCAAGTTATTAAATAGTAGAATTTGGCCACTGATGGGAAACCCAACAACTCGCTTAGGATACGCGTAGCGAGTATTCAAATTTAAAATATTTTATTCAAACTAATAAACTTAGATCCATTGGAGAAAACTCCTTAAAGGTCATCATAGATATAAGTAAAAAAATAAGTTTACTTCCTAATTTATCTACACTACATAGTGTGTTATCGTTGCTTAAGGAGAAGAAGCGCAAAGAATGTCTCCAGTAACATGTCTGGCTAAAAATTCTTTTATTTGATATTTGAGAAGATAGATTATCTGTCTTTTAAAGTAGGTAAATAAGTTATATATATTCTCTTGGAAGTATTAATGTAGCAAGAAAGAAGAAGAATGTAGGTCATACTATCAGTATACATATCAAGGGCTTCATAACATGTAGGCGTATACGCGAAAATGCCTTTTTTTGTTGTTTACTAAAAACTATGTATATTACAATTTAGAAAATCTTACCAGTATGCAAGGTGTACCTAAACAGAAGGGTGTTCCAAATTTCAGTCTTATACAATCAACTAGTTATGTTTTATTTACAATTTTGTCCCTTGTGTAAAACTGCACTTTTGTCTGTACGCCCAATTGTTATTACCCTCGATATATTCCCAAACTGATGTACTCTAGCTCGGCAGTAGGACATTCATGGTCTTATATTTTAATTAGCATCTTCAAGCGGAACTTCGCGTTTCCAAAACGATCGAGTGTTTCTATCCTACGGGAACGACGACATGTATCGGGATAAAAAGTATCCTTAATTGACCCGAGATGTAAGCTAGCTTTATCAAGTGTCATTTCAGTACGTTTAGTAGTTTTCGCGTTTTACTCTAATAGGCAGACAGTCAAAAAATATATTTTCGGAATCCGCTAGACTGAATTAGTACCCTGATCATTTTAATTACACTGTCCAACTCAAATCTTGTACACTAATATTAATTTATTATATATCATTTTATACATATTAACAGTTTCCTAACTAACTAACATTTAACAACAGTCAAAGTAAAGCGCTCATTTTAATTGCGAAACCCTGAGTTCCCCGAACAGGTGGTTGCAACAGACTTTGCCCAACCTATATATAAGGGAAAATTCTACCCCTTCGAAACCAGTCTTGTGAAGTGCGCGGACCCGAACGGACGTCTGACGCGTTTATATGAAATGTTTACGATCTGAGAAACTATAAAAAAGTTGTACTTTTACGAAGTTGCTTTATGCATTGAGCGAATTATTTGACTTTGGCTTTTTGTGAACGTGAATAATGTAAGTAGATTAAATAAATATTAATTAATTTAATTTTCACACGTAATTGTGGCTTGTAGCATTTTAGGAATTTATTTGGATGATATGTGCAGTTTGAATGGTGTATTGGTGGTATTCCAGTTTTTTTGGGTTACGTAGACATTTTGTGAAAATCTGAACTCTTAATTTTCGACATGACCGTCCATTTGTCTTTTTATCATTTATTATCTTAAAAAACATGCTATGTAGGTGAAATTTTGCAGGAATATATATAATATTTAACGCTATAATAAACCGCGAAAGAAGTCAAAATAAACTGTCAACAGGTTTTTTTGTGGGATATCCTTAGTTAAATTTTGAAAAATTATACTGTTGTTCTTTTTTATTAAAGTTTTTATTAGCCGAGATATTAGCTCCTCGAATTGTAAAAACTGTGAAGTGTTTTATTTTATCTATGCCCCTTACGCACTTTAACTTTTATACTATGATACGGAAAATTATGATATTTTTTAAATATAACAATAACATTGTGCAAATTTATTAGCAAAGTGTCACCATGTATTATCTTTTATGTATTTTAATCGACTCTCTGCGGCACGAAAAAACTTATGTGGTTTCTGTGTCACAATTAGATGTGGATGTAATGGATGTTTTTGTGTATAAAAATGTAAGCATATTGAAAAATAATGAATTTAATTGTTCAGATAAAAAAATACATAGAAATAAATAACACTTTATTGAACACCAAAACAAACAATCTATATTTACAATACCTTATAAGCAATACAATGAAAAAAATGAAGGTAGAACTCGAGTAATACTTGCGAAGAAAATTCCTGTATTGTAATTGTTGCAGTCTCATTGGTGTAAATCTTATTTTTCTCATAGAATAGAATTTTGAATGTGATTTTTATTTTTTTATGTCAATTTTTTTGTTTGTTTTGTCGAGTGAAAATTATTGAGAGATACACACGTATAATCCATTGTCGTGTTTATTAAGTTTATAAATATTGAAATAACACAAAAGCAGGATATTTCTATTAAAAAACACGATACCTCTCTTCAACGACCACAACAGTAATAATGGATGAAACAGGAATTTTAATATTCTTTTAAAACAGTCTCCGACTAAAAATTTAGGTAAGTAGGTATGTGCTTAGTAGTCCGCGCACAATAAAACGTTCCGTTAAGTGACAAACGTCCCCCTGTTTTAACTAACTTCAAAAAAGAAGGAGGTTCTCAATTCGTCATGTAAATATGTATTTTTTTTAACGTTTGTTCAGCCGTATTTCTTTTAATAAAACTAGGTACGTGTTATCCGTTTTAGAGAGAGTTTCTTGCGCCACTTCTTCTCTTAGTGCAACAACATGTTGCAAAGCGGTAGTAAATTAGATTAGGCTCCCATAGAGTAAATAATAACCATAAATAAAATTAAAACTAAATAATTAAAATGAACAAGTTGGCGGTAGGCTACATAAAAACTTTAACAATACTCATTGACACATGACATCTTTGTCTTCCGTGATAACGGCTACTGAAAAGTAACCGAAACGTCGGAACAATAAAAATAAATAACCGCGCTTAAAACCGTTAAAACGTAGTTTTATTTATTTATACAAGTCACGAAAACTTAAGATAATATCATATTTGTTTTATTTCTGAACCGATATTTTTGGATTCAGTACAGCTTCAGGACAGTTTCTCAGAAAAAAATATTATTATTAGATGCCATAGACGTAACAATAGTGATAAGATAAAAAATTGCTTGCCAAAAAGACTTACTTCAAGAGTAACCTAAACAAAAATTTAAATATTTTGTAAGCCATCTTGAAATGAGTGCCAAGTATTACAACAACAAAATAAAAGATAGTACTTTTAATGTAGGTGTTAAAAAGCAAAAAATACATATGTTGTAGAGAATATCAATTTTTGCTTTTTATTTACTCTTGAGGTCGTTTCTTTTGCTAGAAAATTATATTGATATTGATCTACGGAACCTAATTTTTTTTTAAGAACTAAAACATTTTAATAACGGATTCTACTCGAATTAATGTGTTTATTAAGACTTTATAAATTAAACTATAATTACAAAAAAATAAAATTACAAGCTAATTAAAGAATGTGATCACTGCCAGAGGAAAGCCTGTCTAGGAGGTCAGGCGTTGAGGCGTTGCCACGCCGGACAGCAATGCCAATTCTAAAAAAAGAATAAAATAAAAAATATCACAAATTTAGATTCGAACCATTTTTGAACGTCAAATTAGAAGAAGGATGTGGGGGGGTGATTTTGACGTGTTGGTATCTAATTATCACCTTTTATTTAAAAATCAATTCCAAATTGATATTACTATGTTTATCAAGATTTACACTACACCTCTGTGTAACGTTGAAAAAAAAATCTCTCAATTGCTTCTACGGCGGCCACCACTAACGTGGATTCATTCCAGAATTTCACTATATAATTTTATATGGCCTTAGAGACTGCACCTTCCTGCCAAAGTTCATCTATCTAGATCTAATAGTTTAAGAGAAAAATAGATGCGACGCAGTATTACAAACGGAGAGACGGACAAAAGGACGGACTAATATAACAGTTTGATAAGGTGGAACTCTTTTTGAGAGAAAAACTACTGAGTCCTTTAAGGCTTGTGACACACAAACAAAAAGGGGGAAATTATGTACAAGGATTCCGTTCATGCATCCCTTAAGAAATTTAAAACAATAACAAAATAGAAAAAGGTCATTTAGAAAAGTGGTCTTAGATTACAAGATAAAATATATAGAATATTGATGGCAGTCGGTTCTTGTTTGGAAATTAAACTCGATGTAATGGACTGTATGATTATTATTATTGAACTTTTTACATGAATCGAAATATACGTAGAATAAGTACAGATTATGCGAGAGAGTCGTCGTTGAGAATGGTGAATTGTGAATGAAGAATAATGAATGAAAAAGATCAATTTTTACCTCCAAGGCTGCTCCTATATCCCGCATCCGACGCCTAGTTGCGAATTGTGCCAGCTATGGGCGTCGGCGGTATGCGGGGCGCGGAGATTAGGTGTGCTCCGGCGGGCGGGTCAAGGGGGTGCTCTCTATCCGCAACATAGATAGTAATGAAAACTTGATCGGATGAAGGAATTATGTAACATTTTTGAAACTTTGAAGGTATAATGTTTATACAAATCATCCGAGACCTTATAATTACTATTGAAGTTTGATTCTAGAAATAACAACGGTCGAAGTTATGAACGAAGACGAAATCATAACAAAAAACTTGTTGCGCATTTTTTCAACGTCTACATTTAACATGTCTTATCTTCAGTTGTAAAGCAAACCATAATTAAATATTATATTATATTAAAACCATAATGATATTCTGTCATAGGTCTTCTGTTCTTCTTTATTATCAGCTTCTTAGAATAAATACTGCGTTAGTTAGGACATTTGTAACGCTCTGATGAAAACTAAAATAACGAATCTTGAGAGCAATTAATATTCTTTGATAAATGAGGCACTTGTCTGAAAGAAGTCTGAAATAATATTTTATTTTCAACATTTAATAATGAACTTCTAATTAAGGTACATTACTTTTCTGCTTGAATACAACAAGCAGAAAAACTGTTTATAGGTTGGAAATTATTTTTTTATTTCTTTACTGGTTCACTTCATGGAAAATGGGTACTTTCATACATTTGCAATATTAACTTGAAGCAGGGGCTATAACCTAGCTACTAATACGAGATACAAATCAATATTTTGGCAGCATACTGTAAGCCAGGGGAGGCGGCTATCTAGACCGAAAAAGGCCTACCACCAAACCTTTGGTTGTACAGACAGACTGACATACCGTTTACAAGAGTTATTTCTTGTCGAAACGGCCGAGGCACATTAAGAATAATAATAATAATAAATCGGTAGACTAACACACATATGGCCTTACTTATAATCGTTTTTTAAATTTTAAGAAACTGCTCAGCAACATATTAGTGAAAATCTTACCCATAAACTCCTCTTAGAGATAAGAGTTGGTAAATTAACTCATAAATAACTGTCAAAAATAACCAACATGGAGAGGTAGTTTAAGTGACTGCTAAGAGGCAAGCAAGATGGCAAACTTTATGTGAAACAGCCATTGATTAGGGGCTTAAGAGTCTGTTATTTAAGAGGTGGCTAATCCTCTCTTAACGAGATTATTATAAGTAAGGCCCATATTGTATATCCCCAAATTAAGCAAGTTACGCCTGTGTTATGGGTAATATACAACGGACTACTCTGGGGCCGATCACAGTCCCCCAGACCACAGTAAATAACGGAGAAAATACGTTTCCGAAATTTATTATGCCAGGAATCGAACCCGGAGCCTCTGCGTTCCAGTGATGTAGGCCTTCAAAGGCTTAGCCAGGTCAACCACAGAGGACCTCAAAACATTAATGGCCTTACTTATAATCGTTTGTTAAATTTTAAGAAACTGCTCAGCAACTGATTATTCTCGTTAATCAGTTGCTGAGCAGTCAGTCAAATCTTACCCATAAATTCCTCTTAAATATAAGAGGTGGTATTAAAGTAACTCATAAATAACGGTCAAAAATAACCAAGACCGAGAGGTAGTTTAAGTGACTGCTAAGAGGCAAGATGGCAAGTTTTATTTGAACCAACCATTGATTAGGGGCTTAAGAGTCTCTTATTTAAGAGATGGCTAATCCTTTCTTAACGAGATTATTATAAGTAAGGCCCTAAGAAGAGAATAAAGAAAAGAAAACTCAGAAGCCTAAATAATCATAAAACGAATACAAGCTCAATCTTTGTCTTTATTACGACGTGTACAAGATTGGGTATTTTAATTAACTGAAGAGATACAAAGAGGTTTAATTAAGATTGTGTCCACAAAATTGCCTTCCGGGATTAGAATCTTTTATGAAACTAGATTAAGACTTTTTTATGTTTGCTTGTAGGCAAACTGGCAAACGGACCACTTGGTAGTAGTAGTAGGTGGCTATGGTCACCCACGGACAGCTGCAACACTAAGGAAGCCGATACGTTGCCTACCTCGTCGACACTTAAAATGTCTGTTTTCGCCCTTTTTGATGAGCCCCATACTGTAGCGCTTTAGGAAAACCGCGGGAGGGAGTTCCTTCCATAGCTTGCACATATATGACATGGTAGTGCCTGTTCCACGTGCAGTGAAGGACTTCCAAGTATCTAGAAAGTGTGGATGAACTTCCGAACTTCGGCGAGTGTTGCGATTATTTAGGTAGAATGGCGACGTAGGTACCAACTCAAAAAGTTCATTGGAGCACGCCCCGTTGTACAGATACATAAGATGTATACCACTAATGAGTTGCAGTTCAAATCTCACAAAATATTGATAATTGAAATATTGATTGACATAGCAGACAAACTGCAAGAGTGTCGCTTACGCTGGTACGGCCACGTTTTACGCAGACCGGCTAATTACGTGGGGAACAAATGTCTAGCCATGCCGCCTCCGCCAGGGCCCGGTCGAAGGGGAAGGCCCAAGAAATGCTGGCTTGACCTCGTGAAGGATGACATGCGTGCCAATGGTCTCAAAACAGGGGATGCTGAAGACCGCGCGAAGTGGAGTAGAAAAAGTAGGAAAGTGGACCCTGGGCGTCAGAGTGAACGCTCCGAACGCAACCGGGATTTGACGCTCGGATGATGATGATGATGATCTCAGAAAATATTGATCTAGGGGAATTAGGTCTATAAAACAGTATATACAAACTGACCAGTATAAGTTGTCTCACAATTGGGGCTGTTGAAAAAGTCCAACAGCCCCAATTGTGAGACGTGTAATAAAAGAGAGGACATATATCATATTCTTGTAGAATACTCCAGAAATAACAACGAGAGACAGCGACTAAGGAGAGACTTATACTTAGACTTCCTGGACTTAGGAATTTTTCATTCTTTTTTAGCCGACCCCCTGTCTGTAAAAACAAAATTAGTTTTAGACTTTATTGTTAAAAGCATTAAATAATCGTAATTATCCATGTTCACACGATTATACATGTAAAATGACTATTATTTTATGCTTACGTAATTATTATCTCGTGTCTTTGAAGACCACGGGCCATAAAAATGGCCCAGACTTTTGGAGGGCTTGCGCGGGGCCATGGAAAGACTAACACTTAGAGGCCCTTTGACAAATTTAATGTAAATGTGGCGTGACACTGACCGGCGACTATCACTGTCTACACCATATAATAATGCACCCAAGGACAAGCCCCGGCCAGTGTAGGACTATTGTGGAAAATGAGGACAAAAAGTACCGGGCTATTGGGGTGAAGTGCTAGTGGTATTGGGGGTCTGAGAATATGGGAACTATGGCGTCTGCCCGTCGCAATGTTCGGGGAACATGGAAAAATGGGCAGACGGTGACTCGCCACTCCTTGCATGGGCCCCAAAAAATGCCATAAAGGGCAGGGGCAACATGGGTATGAGTGGCTAAGGGGTGTAGAGAGGTGGGCTGCAGGTTTACCGAAGCTACTTCCGACGTTAGACCATTTATCACTTCCACCTCTGGAGCTTGAGTCTTAGCTCTAGCGATCTCCACTCCGTGCCGGCTGGCTAAGGCAAGCACGGAGGCGGGGGCCTTGCCTTGGCCCCCGGAGTCAGGTACGAGGTGTCGCTATTCACCTAAGGCTTCGCCACAAAGCCCCTCTGCGGGATAATTATTATTATTATTAATGTGATTGTAAGTTTTTTTTTCTGTTTCCACGGACTGATATGGACGCTAGTCCAAAAGTCCTTAAAAAAAAGTATAAGTTTAACTTCTGCCGCAGCAAACACTATTGTAGATTGTTTAATTCTGATTAAATCGTTACCACACCCGATGTGATAGCACAAACTGTTGAGTTATAGAAATGAAAAAAAAATGGTTTTAAGTGCATTTTATATGCAAAATCTTTCTACGCTCAGGGAAAGTACTTTAAATTAATTTAAAGGGCTGTTGTAACTTCCATGGATTTTTTTCCCGACATAGACAACAAAATTTCGGGTGGGCACCGAGAAAAGAATTAGAAAAAAACAGCCTAATATTTCTCCGCCGAGTTTTTCCGGCGGCTACGCCTGAAAATCCCTACATAGTATAAAGTATATATTATTTATGTACTCTGTGTTACTTATGTAAAAATTTCGTTAGGTGTTTTTTATACATAAACCTTCAATACTTTAGTTTCTTGTTCAATTCATTATAATTACACACAGATTACTAAAGAAACTCAGTTAATATAATCTAAAGAACTGCATAGCAAAACATAAAAAATCTTGCAAATGATTTTTCAAAAATCTAATGTTATCACTATAGTTTTCATTAAAATCGATCGCGACACTAGTTTAATTGTTTTTCACTATTTCCTAGAGTATAGGATTGAGTCCTGAAGGCCTAATTAAAAACTCACCCGTATTTAAATCTAACAACTCGGCCAGTAATTTATATATGTTTTCTGCAAACCTGAAGTTAAGTATATAAATATAATATATAGTATTTATAATACAGTATATTTCTTTTTGTTACTGTTTCCTTGTTTATCTGTTACTTTTTTACTATTTTTTTGTTATCTGTGGAGACTATCAATATCTTCCCTTGTCTAGTTTGTAATCTACTTACTATATTATTTTAGCTGTTGGCCCCACAAATAAAATTTGTGAGGAATAATCCTAATATCCTTTCTTCCGATATTAGCAAGTGTACATAAATATTAGTTACGAAATTTATTATTAGTATAAAATGTTAAACGTCTTTGATAACAAGAAATTATTAAACCTTGAATGTTACCTAAGTAGTGAGATTTCATGCTTGGAATTCCAATTTTAGCATCTGAAAAATTTATTCAGTATTTGGCCTTAATTAGAAAACGTTATGGATTCTGTTCATTGGTATAATTGTGAAATATTTGATTTTGTTATTTATTAACTTCCAAAATATAATTAAATGAGTTGTGAATTATTTATGATTTTGTTTTATTAATTTTTATTTCGTTAGTTCATCAGACAGACAGACGGCCCACCTGATATCAGAAAGCGGTTACCGTCGCCCATGGACATTTGCCTCACGAAAGGTGCTATAAACGCGATGCTGCTCTTTTAAGGGAGACTGGAACCTGGGCTGTAATACCGGAACACAACTCAAGGTTTATATGGCGGCATACTCTAAACCAGGGGTGGCAACTTGGCCGTGGGTTGTTTGGTTGCCTCGAACGACAGGCCGTCCGGCTGAAGGATATTGTATTTTTTCTACGTTCCTGCACGGAGAAAATATTCGATATAACCGTGCAGGTGGTTGAGTATTTGCTCGACTGGATGGCAACCACCCCTAGTCTAGAGTATGCCGCCATAACAACTTACGAGTTGTGTTCCGACATTAGAGACCAGGTATCAGTCTCTCTTAAGAGAGCCGCAGTGCATTTGAAGCACCTTTGGTGTTGCAAATGTCCATAGGCAATGGTAACCGCTTTCCGTCAAGTGGGCCGTCTGCCTGTCTGCTGAACTCCTCCAATAAAAAAATACGATATACAGAGAGACAAACGCGAAAAGCAACTTATTTCTACACGATGAAGATAAAACTACGCAATATCTTTTCCAATGTCAAAATAGAGGTTTCCATGAAACAAAACTGCATCAATAGTCAATGAAGTTGTACCTAGCACCGACATCAAGATGCTGTAGAAAAAAAAATTTTTTGCTTTTTAGTTAACCTTGAAGTAGGTTTCTTTTTTGTTAAATTTTTTTTATTTGTAGTCGGAATAAACTTAGATATATTTAATGCAAAACCTTTAATACCGAGTTTGTTTGAAGGATTCTTAATGGTTCTTAAAGAAGCCTTCAAAGTTACTCTAACTCAACATGAATAAAACTGTTAACTTTTAAAAGGTCGGTAAATTCTATTCTGAGGGTTCACATTTCTTCACTTGTTTAGTAATTTGTTTAATGTTTTCTTTATCCTCATTTATTAGCTATCCTTGAAATGAATCACTAATTAATTGTAAAAAAAAAAAATCTTAGATTCAAGTATTTATTGAATTATTATTATGGACATTATTAATATAATTTTGTTCACGAAAATATAATTTTAACACTGATGTGTCAGTACGTTTGGATTCCAATCTCAATATCCTAATCATTAATAAACTACTAGCTGATGCAAGTGACTTCGTCCGCGTGCTGCGGATTTTTATCTACCCCACGGGAACTCTTTAATTTTTCAAGATCAAAGGAATCCTATATGTTGACCAGCAATATAAGCTACCACCATACAAAATTTCATTCAAATTGATCCAGTCGTTTCGGAGATTGGCCCGAACAAACAGAGAAACAAGAATTTAAAAAAAAAATTAGTTCTATTTCACTTATTACATCCCCCTGACTCAGTTTTTAGCATTTTTTCCATTATACAGAAATTCGACTGCTACAGTTTTATTTATTTATATTTTATTATAGATATTATGCACATTAATAACAACGGATTGTTATCTGTTATGTTGAACAAATAAATAATAGCTTACTTTATAATAGGTGGATATTTTACTTTTTGTTCCTAATGTTTTTGATTTCATATTTAAAGTACTGCACACCACATTAGCTACAAAAGTTCTTTTAAGTTACCTACGATTTTCTTGTGAACAAGTGTAAAAGATAAATGGGCAGCAATTAGGGTGAAACTTCCTGTGCGATAAAACCGCAAGTCTTAGGTACCCGTTTAAATCACATTGTACCTATTTCAAAGCTCTTATCGGTGTCTGACATACTAGTCGGTATTCAAGGTCCCTGACCTTTTTACTACCTTTTTACTTTTGCCATAAAACTTTACAGAAGGTTCAGTCTTAGACCTTAATCTTAAGATACGTGTACGAATTACATACATGTTTCACTGTCATTACTTTTTTCAAAATTATTCTGTTTATCTTGTATATTATGTTGATTCTATGTACTTACACGTTTTAAATATTTTTTAACTGACTTCGAAAGGAGGAGGTACTTAATTCGTATGTATACTCGATATCTTCGTCAATTGTGAACCGATTTTTTTTTCTTTTGGTCGAAAGGGCTACTCCCGCATTGGTCCCATTATCACCATGTCGGGATCTGATGAGTCGATCCCAGGGAAATCAACAGAAACCCTCGAAATTTGTTTACCGACTTCTTTGTTACACGATATCTGCATCAATTGTGAAGCAATTTTTTTGCTTTATTCGTAAGTCTATACTTCTGGGATGATCCCATAGTCACCAAGTCAGGATCTGAAATGGATTCCATGAAAGTTACTCTTGTTGAAGAGCGTTTACACCGGAGAGTGAGATAGTAACCTTGTATACGCGTTTCAGTACTATAGTTTCTATACGCGCTCAATTTATTATTTCTAAAGCTTTTCAAGTTTTCCGCAACTAAAAAGTCATAAAAAAATTAACAAAAGCAAAACCGCCTTCAAACTAAAAAGCAAAAAAATTAATATTTGATCGATTTCTTTGTACAACATCTTGTAGTCGGTGCGAAGTAAAACATGAAAATTACAATATTTTGCATTTTTTGTTGTTGTTTTACAAACTTTTATTTAACTTGCAATGGATTTACCTATATGGTATATGTTGTACTTATATGTAAGTTGGGATGGAATCTTGCAAGTTAAATTTGACCAAGTTTCCGGTTTCCGATTGAGCTGAAATTTGCACACAACATACGTATATCGCGTGAGAATGCATTAATATGGTACCATGGAGCTGATCTGATGATGGAGTCAGAAGGTGGCCATAGGAACTCCTGTACTAAACAAGATAGACCCGTCGTGTTTGGGCTCGTTTTACTTGTCTTGGCTAGCAGTCTGCTGCTACATGATATGGATCTCAAAAGCTTGAATTAACAAAAAACTGTTAAAAAAAGCTTATTCATGTTTAACTTGGCACTGATTTCAATATGTTGTAGAAGGAAGGCGGTTAAATATTCATTTTTTGCTTTTTAGTTTGAAGGTTTTGTCGGTTTTGTTTTTGAAGTGAAACTTCTATATAGAGGGGGTCTTACGGATTTTTGGCTCACGAAAAGATGTCACAGTCACGTGGTCACCATCACTAATTCTTACATTTTTAAACTCGTGATAACTTTCGAATGGAATGTCCGAATTGAATAATTCAAAAAGTTATATAAAGGTATTGAAGCAGTTTTGAATATGAAGTAATTTATTTTGATAAGGATTAATACCAAGATACAAATAAAGAGCCTTTTCTAGCGGCGGCATTTTAATTAAATTTTTAAAATAAAAGAACACTTATTGTGGCATAGCTATAATAGTTAGATATATAGTGTCGCGACACTTTTTGTAAATAATGATGTGGTCTGCAAAGTCGTAGTACATTATTTTATTTTATCATCAATAGTTTTCGCAGCGCACGCGATTTTAGGTATTTTTTTACACCTTGGGTTACATTATTGGAGTTTTAGTAAGGACCCCTAATTTATTTGTAAATGTAATATACTCTAATGTCACCCGGGAATAGTGTAGCTTGCCAACAGTGAAAGAATTTTTCAAATCGGTTCAGTAGTTCCGGAGCCTCTTCATCAAAACATGAGCAAACGAAATTTTATTGAGTTATTCTTTTGGAAATATTTTTCTGTTAACATAATTTGATGTCTGAATGAAGTTGATGACGAAAGATGCGTATTTGTTAAGAGGCTATGTAGACCTAATTCAAATCGGCATTTCATAAAATCAACCCCGCACGGCCGATATTTACTTCGATAGAACAGCGGCAAATAAAACTTCGAGCGTGGCGAAATATTGCAATTGATCTTACCGACGCGAACTGCGGCCATGCCGACTTGATTGAATTGATTTCATGCTAAGGCTCACGAGAGCGAGACAAACTGTCCTAAAGTGAGATAGACCTTTTGTATGCGTAATTCCTATTAAAATGTTGACATAACTTCCTAAGCGTCTTTAGCCCAACGGCTTACCATGCTCAATAGTAAGTAGGAGGTACAGGGTTCGAATCCTCCTCAGGCTGTACTTTTTTTTTCCAACAACTTTTTAGACAGGTAAATTTTATTAAAATTATTTCTTTGTTTGATGGAACAACAATGAATTCATATTATTCCTTCCCTATTATCCCTATTAATATTATAAATGCGAAATTAACTGTCTGTCTGTTCCGTTTTCACAGAAAAACTACTAGACCGATTTGGCCATTACAGTCATTTCAGACATTTCGGCTCCGTGGGCCATTTCAGCCATTTTAGCCGTATCGGCCATTTGGGCCATTACAGCCATTTCGGCCATTTGGGCCATTTCAGGCATTTCGGCCATTTGGGCCATTTCAGCCATTTCGACCATTTGGGCCATTTGGGCCATTTCAGTCATTTTGGCCATGTGGGCCATTTGAGCCATTTCAGTCATTCCAGTCATTTCGGCCATTTCGGCCATTTCGGCCATTTCAATCATTTCGGCTATTTCAGCCATTTCAGTCATTACGGTCATTTCGGCCATTTCAGCCGTTTGTGCCATTTCAGTCATTCCAGCCATTTGGGCCAGTTCGGTCATTTTGTCCATTTGGGCCATTTCAGTCATTTCGGTCATTTCGGCCATTTCAGCTATTTCGGCCATTTGGGCCATTTCAGTCATTTCAGGCATTTCGGCCATTTGGGCCATTTCAGTCATTCCAGCCATTTCGGCCATTTGGGCCATTTCGGTCATTTTGTCCATTTTGGGCCATTTCAGTCATTTCGGTCATTTCGGCCATTTGGGCCATTTCAGCCATTTCGGCCATTTCAGCCATTTCGGTCATTTTGGCCATTTGGGCCATATCAGCCATTTCAGTTACTTCAGACATTTCGGCCCCGTGGGCCATTTCAGCCATTTTAGTAATTTCAGCCATTTCGGCCATTTGGGCCATTCAGCCGTTTGATCATTTAGACCCGTTCGGCCAAATATATTTTTATCTCGGAAACTATCTCATTTTTCGGGATGAAAAGTAGTTCTTAGCCACCCTCGGTATTAAAATAACATATGTACCCAGTTTCAACCAAATCGGTTCAATAGTCTTTCCATAAAAGGATAACAAACAGTGAGACAAATATACTTTTGGAATTTTTTTCGCGGAACCCTAAAAACGTATCCTAAGTTACTTCTTATAACATCAGCTATCTGCCAATGAAAATTACGTCAAAATCGATCCAGCTGTGTCAGAGATTAGCCGGAACATCCAGACACACAGACAGACAGACAAAAATTCTATTATAAATAGCATTTTCGGAATCTCCTGGTCCGATTTTTTTAGAGTTTATTTTGAGATTTCAAACAGGCACTTCACTTTTATTTATCTGTATAGATAAGAACTATAAAATAAATAATAATAGATAAAACATAATAGGGCTAAATAAAAAAAAAACAGTTAGAAAGGAAAATGGAGCGAGCACTCAATTTGAACAATGAATCTTCATAATTATTTCTAACTATCCATGTGTCTACATCCTTTCTATTGAGAAACATAGATGGCGCTTTTGAATTTTAATGTTACCGGTAAGATTGATTAAAATACATTTTATTATCAAATAGTATAAAAGTCCAGATGAAATGAAATATAAAAATTTAGAAAAGTATTTTTATTGCATTTTATAAAATTATTTAGGAAGAGAAAAAGACCATTTTATCAACTTTCATATAAAAATAAAAATAAAATCTAGATCAAGTGAAACTAGTAGGGCTCGAACCCATGCAGCCTGTGATTTAGACCAGACCTCTACGTATACGCCAAATAAGTATAGCACGACTGTCTCAAAATTCTCGTAATGATTGCTCTTTCATTTATTTAAAATTAGTTTTTTAGTAGCGGAGCTACAAAAACCGACATGACCGTTAAATGCGAAGCCGTCCAGCGGAATGATAAATTCCATACATTGGGAGTAATTGGGATTTGTTATAATATGATATGTTACTGTTATTTATTTTAGCGATGTACGATTAACAGTAATAACAATAACCAAGATTGAATAACACGTTTAGAGGTTACTTTGCAATTATTTTCTATCGAGAAATTTTTTCGTAAATGCGTTTTGAGTTCAGGAGTTACGTCATAAATATGATCAAGATTGACATAAATTTTTTCACCGCAATAAAGTGTGTATAATTACTCTTACAACGGCTGAGCAATCGATCTAAAAACGCTTTTTGTCTCTTATAACGCTGTTAATGTTCCGGTGTATATGTATAATTTTAGAGTAGACTATGAATGTTTTTTTGGTTCCGGATCGAATTCAGTTTTTTGTTTGGTAAAATAAAATATGTTTAAATTAAAACTGCATTCAACAAAATGTACCTAACCTAACCAAATCATAATTTGCAGTAAACCTGCGAAAAATCGAAATATGTGCTGGGACACATATATTATTAGAAGTGAAACTTCAACGGACAAGTTGAAAAACGAATCGCAACGGACAAGTGGAAAAACGAATCCGTCCACTTATCCGTTGCCATTCGTTTTTCCACTTGTCCGTTGCCATTCGTTTTTCCACTTGTCCGTTGCGATTCGTTTTTTTAATTCGGTTTTTGCAGTGAGTCACATTACATACATATGTAACTATAATTTTGGAGGTCGCCACTGGAAATTAGTTCTGTGTCATACTAGGGTAGCATAGCAAAATACTGAAGGAGAACCTCATTTGTCTAATTGCATTTAACTTTTCCATACTCGGACAGAGAAAGAATATAATTTCCTGCGGCCAGCGATCTGACCACAAAGGCAAATAAACAACCCATAGTCAGGTGGTAGGGTATTGGTATACCCATCTGGATGGCTACCATCCAGATGGTTGTTTAAGTCAGCATGTTCTAGGCCAGGTGTGGTAGCTATCCAGACGGAAAAATACCCTACCACATGGCATAGATTTAGAAAAGCACTTACCATCAGATGCACCGTCTGCCCGTTTGACTGCAAACGTAAGAAAACTTTAATATCTATGAGTGTTTAGAAGCGGAAAATTTGTTATCAAAAATTAATCGTTTCTATTGGTTCAGTACAAATGTACTGAATATTTTAAATCTTACATTCATGTCAATCACAACATGATAGAAGTTTATGCATTATTTATGATATCTGATATATGTTCGTGATAGGTTGGTCTTATGAAAAATATAAGGCATATGTGGGCTTAAGAGCTATACACATAATACTGTTACATACCTACAAAGAACGAAGCCTTTCCTGCATTCGGAGTTCTTTTGTTTACTTTGTGTTTAAAATACAAGTATGTTATACGTGTTGGTATAGTTTTAATACATTCTATAGTCATTCCAACGGCATTTTAATTCGAGTCCTGTAGCTCGTAACAATACTTTTAGTACCATCATATTTTGCAGCTACTATACCAATGCATCATAGAATATTTTTCTTATTTGTATTCATTTCCCATCTGTATTCTACCTTTTGTATTATTTCTTAATTTATCTCACAGAATCAATAATTTATTCTTCAACACTACCTGTCTTATATTACCTACCGAAATATTTCATGAGATTATTAAATTATTCATATTTATGTTTTTCACTGTGGATAATGTAGAATATATTCTGATTTTTGGAGTATATA
The DNA here is from genome assembly GCA_949752895.1 of Dendrolimus pini. NCBI lineage: Eukaryota > Metazoa > Arthropoda > Insecta > Lepidoptera > Lasiocampidae > Dendrolimus > Dendrolimus pini. The sequence continues at coordinate 18,072,827 of OX457135.1, forward strand.
CTTTTTTAGCTATAAATGTAGTAAGTACTTAATAAATAAAATCTTTCTACTTATTTAAGAAAATAAATGTTACAAGGCCCTAATAGACGTTTTTTTTTGCAAGAATACTTTTTAGTTCTGATATCGGGACTCCTATCGAAAACTTTTTATTATTCCGGAAAAGTTAAGACACCTGACGGGCAACTAAAGAACTGCATTTTAAACGACCTAATGACGTCATAGAGTTCTTATTTGCACATTATACTTTGTTGTTGATGGCGATGTGTTTGTTAGGTTGCACGTGCGCATGCATGTGACTGCGTGTGCTGCGTGCGCGCGCGAGTGTCTGTGTGTGTGTGTGTGTGTGTGTGTGTGTGTGTGTTTGTGTGTGTGTGTTTGTGTGTGTGTGTGTGTGTGTGTGTGTGTGTGTGTGTGTGTGTGTGTGTGTGTGTGTGTGTGTGTGTGTGTGTGTGTGTGTGTGTGTGTGTGTGTGTGTGTGTGTGTGTGTGTGTGTGTGTGTGTGTGTGTGTGTGTGTGTGTGTGTGTAGGTGCGATTAAGTTTTTATATTTGTCTTGTATTCTTTCATAGTATTGTACACTACCATCTTTGTTCGTGGATAAAGTAGTTGGATAAGCACTAACTTTATACTATATAATTTTTTGATTATTATGTTAACTTTAGTGTTTATTTGTTTATTATCCTAAATAAATTTAAAAATAAACTTGAATTGGATAAGATGGAAAAAATGTTCAACGTCAATTATTATAAGGCTACCCACAAAAATTAGTATCGAAGTATTACAATATTATAATAATACTGATTATTATTCAATGGAAATGAACTTCTTGTATTTTATTTCGAATTTATTTACTTTGCCAAATTCTCCAGCATGCGAAATTCCGAATAATTTAGAAGTTTTCATTGAATTACATTAATATTAACGATAAGGAAACTTTAACCGCAGTTTCGTTGTTTTTATAATAATCATTTTCTTTTTTTGTTCTAGAATTATCTTCTCATTTTGTTATTTAAGGCCGACCTACGCTATTAAGTTTTTCGTATTATATCACTTCACTATTCACATAAAAATTTGCTATTTCTTTAGAAATCATAGATACAACAATTTTATAAATAACAAAAAGGGGTTTTAAGTCTAATTGAGATGGATGTGTGGTGTTGCAAGAATAGATATGGTGAGTATTATCGATTCATCAAATCGATAATGTCACAACACTACGAAACCGACACGTCACTAACACGGAACAGGTTCAAATGTCATAATCTATAGCTTTAGCTTGTTGTTAAACTAAAGCGGACCCTGATTTTTGCAATGATTAATAATATTACATGCCGTCAAAGAAATGTGCACACCTGCCTGTCGTAAAACGCAGTTTATTACCTTTCTTGCATTCGGAGTGATTTTGTTTACTTCGTGTTTAAAATTTGCAATTAAGAAAACATCCTATTGTTATCGTACTTGTTTTATGGCCGACATTAGTGTCGAACTAATCTTTGTTGTTATTGCATTGCGTCGAAGTTTGGCAAGTGTGCGGATTAACTTAGTGAACAAGATCCTTTGGTGTATTGCATGTACAGTTTAGTATAAAACAATGCCCGACCTTAGAGGTGAGGCAGTCAAGCAACTACTACGATAAGAGTAAGACGTTCATTCGATGAGCGATATAGTGAAGGACTTTGGGCGTATTATTGAATGGTGCAGTTTGTGCTGGCTGTGTCCAGTCATATTTGTGCCTGTTTTATACGTGTTTGTACAGTTCTAATAAAATCTATAGTAATTCCAACGGCTTTTTATTTCGAGTCCTGTGTAGCTTATAACAATAATATAGATGAGTTTTTGTAGATGATCATGATGTTTATTTTTTTTCGAGTCCGGATGAATATATTCTGCCCATGGACGTATAAAGAACAACGGACGGAATGTTGTCACTATACAGATTGAAGCACCGTAATGGCGGCGCGTGTGCGTGTTTCCAGAGTTGCCAGTCAAAGAAACTGTCCCTAAATTTTGATATATTCACTACACATTATAATATGATTAAATAAATTCGTTTGATATTGTCCATAAATATTTGTTTCATAATTTAGGATAAATTAGATTATAGTATATAAATATTAAATAAAACAAACAAATTGCCAAAATGTTTTTATTTTACATAGGTTTTTACTTAAATAAATAAAAAACTACACAATATCTTCTATTAAGTATTTAAAGTATAGAAGGCTTAAAAATAAAGTTAGGTTTTGCTTTCATAAAAAAAGAAAAAATAATGTGTGTGTCAGCTCCGACGCACGACTTGAGTTTAGATAATTATCGAATAGAAAAAGAGAGTAAATGAAAGCATCTTCTAAAATGACAAGAGAAACAAACATACATATTTACATAGCTATAAGATAGTTAAATAATATTTACAAACTAAGAGAGTTTTGGTAGTTGGGTGGATTGACGTGACTGTTAAATTTCGTCTCCCTGGCAACGGATCTTTTCTTCGGATTCTTTTATCTATGTAAACTCCAACCTTTCTTTGATAAAATTAGTGTTGCCAGCGTTGGGAATAATAATTGGAGAAATATTATTTCCAACGCTGGCAACACTAATTTTATCAAAGAAAGGTTGGAGTTTTTGGCGGGAACTGAAAGGAGACGTGCTGTGCAGTTTTATTTTCTAAAAATGTGTATAATGACTCTAAAATGAACAATAGTTGCAGGATATTGATAGTTTTTGAGTAGAAATTATGTGTTTTTGTGAGAAATGTGAACTGTATAGTCAGATGTGATCTTTCGAGTTTTCACAAGAACTCCATTGAATGGCGTCGGTTGTAGCCTGCAATACAACTGCGCTACTATACGAAGACCTATTAATTAACATGTTTCCGACTGAAAGACTTTGATTCTATGATCATGAATAAATTAAAAAAAAAAACAAAGAAAGGTTTGTTTACATAAATTAATAATAAATATGGTTACAAAATAATTAAAATAAAGCGTCAAAGAGTATTTTACCTGTGGAAAGTGATTCCTTGTTCTTTTTTTATCACGTATTATGCTTTGGAAACAACATTTCACGATGCAGGTTGGCATAATTAAATAGTTATTTTAATAACTCACTACGTCTGTACTCTATCAACACTAGCTGCGTAATGGCGGACGCCGAGCTTACTTGCTTTGTATGTGTGCTGTAAACATAGGCGACCGAGCTTACTATGGGTGCTTCAGTGTTTTAGTGTACAACATTCTGTCCGTTGTTCTTTATACGTCCATGATTCTGCCTAATCATGATGTTATTAATTGATTATTTTTATTGTTTTTCATGCCTTTTACCCGACCACCAAGGAATGTTAGGTTTTTCACGCGTATCTTGTATATTTGTAAATTTCTGTATAAGTTCGTATCTTCCAAACGGCTTGATGATTCAGGTATCATATTCGTCTTAAAACTACAAGTATCCTTTATGAGAAAATAAAAATAAAAAATGGCACATTTTAAGGGTGCGAAATAGTAATACGTTAGTAAAAAATTAACCAAATCTATCGGAGTAGAGTATCAAAATTAAGTAAATTAAAAGGGTATTACAATTTTAATTTTTATTTAATCTTGCGCACGGCAAGAATTGTGAAGAGGTTTCTGCCTCTGCTATATCCAATCCAATAATTGCGTTTTAATTTTACAATATTTAAGCTGGGATGAATAGACATTTGACCGACAGTTAGTATAAAATAAACGCTGCTTAGCCATATAGTTAAATGTCTATGCACCAGCCTTACTATATTTATGTAAAATATTGTGAAAAAAAGAGATGTGCTATATCTACACCGATATTAAACATTGAAATGCCAGTCTGTAAATAGATGCCAAAATTTAACTGAAAGTATAAAATTTTGGCATTGCCATTTTCGATCTCATAAATTATAGTTAGAATTTTTGTTTTTCAGTCTTCATATTTTACAGAAAATCAAAAAAATAATTATTATCGAGCAAATAGGATAGATAAATATTTAATAAACTTAATATTATACCAATAATACAAACAGCAGTGGATAAAATATTATGAGAAAAATGTTGTCTAATTTTTTAAATAACTTGACATCTGAGATGGCAAGTTAAACAATCTCATTTTCACAGTTATTAACGTACTTTTATGTTACGTATTTGTTATTAAATAAGTAAGGAATGTTACTCATGCACATCATTTGATATGAGAGAATGAACCGCAATGCTAACCGCACGAGGACGTAGTATAATCATCTTTGTACGTTATACATATTTGTTTCATCGATATCATCAGTACCTACGTGGTAAAGTTATGCTAGAATCATGATTTCGAATAAGTGTACGGCCTGAGTGGCAAAACGTCCGGTGGAGCGACCGGCGGGGCGGGCTGCGGACAATAGAGCGTCCAACTGTGTGGCCTCAGTGCACGCTCGGCGTTCATCGTTCGCAATGGATGCAACGCTCCGCTCGACACACATCTCAACTGGCACACTCGTCAGCGTTTCGATAAATTAGTTTATCTACGGTCTCAGTGCACTCACGAACCGAGCGTGCAGCGGAGCGGGGCGTGTAGAGTTCCTATACACGACGCGTCGCTTAACGCAAACATGTCCGCTAGAACTGCCGCGGCAGCCGGCCGCCACTAGGGACACCCACTAGCGTTTCTATATAATATATTTGACACGAACGCTGCGCGCTCAAATAGAACAGGCACTCAGGCCATACACTTAGGGTCAGCTCGATCAGTGACACCACGCTCTCATAAAATATCGGCCTGAAATAATTAGCCTCGGCCTCAAACGATCGTGTTGCGTGCGATGTGAGAGTTCCTTTGGTCCACAACCTCTACCTCCTTCATTCAATCTTCCCTATCCCATATCCCATCCCCTCTTTCCCATTAATTTTGTCTCACCCCTCTATCACATCCTAAAGGCTGGCAAGGAGTCAGCTTCACCATTAGTGTTGCAAACGTCTATAGGCAACGGTAACCGCGTCCCTTGAACTGGGCCCTCTCTCTGTTTATCAGCTTCGCATTAAAAAGAACCGGTACTACAGTCTTCGTTATATAAATTTAACGACATTATTTTACATTATCCAATTTTAAGAGTGAAAATTGGACTTCTATTTTAAGCTCTAACCACCAAATCGCTAAATAAACCATATAAATAACCTGCAAACCATAACCTCTTAAAAAAGTTCGCGAAGAGATCGGATATTTCATAAATTCACAATAGGGTTGGTCACTCGGAACTTTCATAAATCACGTCTGTAAAGCTAGAAAGGTCAAGTCGGCAGAATCACTAGTTTTATATATCAAAATTTAGTGCTCATTTAGTGCTAATTTAGTACTGATAACAGATATTTGGTGCTGTGATAGGTGGACTAAAAATGAGAACACTGCTAACTTTTAATTAAGCTAGCTGTGTACTATTCGTGCCCGTCGGCAGAATCACTCGTTTTATATATCAAAATTCAGTGCTCATTTAGTGCTAATTTAGTGCTGATAACAGATATTTGGTGCTGTGATAGGTGGACTAAAAATGAGAACACTGCTAACTTTTAATTAAGCTAGCAGTGTACTATTCGTGACCGCGCTATGATACAGTTGGAGTGAGAGGCACATCAGCTAATAAGTTAGTGCTCAATTAGTGCTGCCCGTACAAGCAAACAGATTCAACGATTTTTTTTTCAATTTTTAAGTATAGATTACTGCTGACATAACGACACGAGCAATCATAGAGCTAAAAGATGACTTTAAAATCGGTATTGGTGAAATTGAAATGAGTTACTAATTAGTACTCAATTAATGCTGCCAGTACAGCAGAAGATTTTATAAAAATATTTTTTTTTTTTTTTCAAATCAACTATACTGCTAGTATAACGACTCCAGCAGTCTCAAGAGCGAGGAGAAGACTCTAAAACGGAAACTAATGGAATTGAAAGACGTCACTATTACGTGCTGAATTAGTACTGTCGTCGTTTTATATATCAAAATTTAGTGCTCATTTAGTGCTAATAAAAAAATATTTTTCAAAAATCTTCTGCTGTACTGGCAGCATTAATTGAGCACTAATTAGTAACTCATTTCAATTTCACCAATACCGATTTTAAAGCCATCTTTTAACTCTATGATTGCTCGTGTCGTTATGTCAGCAGTAATCTATACTTAAAAATTGATTTAAAAAAAATTCGTTGAATCAGTTTACTTGTACGGGCAGCACTAATTGAGCACTAAATTATTAGCTGATGTGCCTCTCGCTCCAACTGTATCATAGCGCGGTCACGAATAGTGCACTGCTAGCTTAATTAAAAGTTAGCAGTGTTCTCATTTTTAGTCCACCTATCACAGCACCAAATATCTGTTATCAGCACTAAATTTTGATATATAAAACGAGTGATTCTGCCGACGGGCACGAATAGTACACTGCTAGCTTAATTAAAAGTTAGCAGTGTTCTCATTTTTAGTCCACCTCTCACAGCACCAAATATCTGTTATCAGCACTAAATTTTGATATATAAAACGAGTGATTCTGCCGACTTGACCTTTCTAGCTTTACAAACGTTCATAAATCTTAAATTAGTTTGAATCTTGGAAAATATCTCAATAAAAAATGTATGACGGATGCTGTCCAGTCTAGTTGACTCCCACTCAGTTAAGCCTAAGAAGTTTGGCTTAAGGGTACCCGTTTTATTTTGCAAGTCTACTATGGTGACTATCACAAGGGAGATACCCGCTTGGAACTTTTATAACTTTTAAATTAGTTTGATTCTTGGGAAATATCTCAATAAAAATTCATAATGGAATTTGTCTAGTCGAATCGATTCCCACTCAGCCAAGCGTAAGGAGTTTGGCTAAGAATTCTCTACTCTCTGAACTCTTAAGGTCTCTACTCACTACACCGGATCATACCATGACGATGCAATGAACGTATCAGGCACGGTTAAAAATACGATACTGTCTACTATGCCCAGTAGAACGTTTGAATAGCGTATCAGCGGTTGAAACCCGTATGCTCGTTTTGCCGTCTGCGCGAAGCGGTTTGTTTGACAACATCGTGTGCCATGTACGGAGTGTAATTGTTGACGGCCCGTGCCTGGCACGCAACGGTGTTGATCGGTGACAGAACGGTCTAGTGGGCATAGTCTAATACTTTTCAATATAAAGAATATTTTTTGCCGAATACGTACCTCGCACGGTCATTGTATGATATGGTGTACTGGGCAGAGACCTTAAGAGTTCCCGTTTTATATTGCAAGTTGGCTACGGTGATTATAAATAATAAATTAAGAAGTTTGACTGTTTGGCAGTTAACCCAAGACACAAGGTTCTTACCCAAATAATAATCAGTATCATTACACATATAGCGATATACATATTTTATAACGTAAAGAAGTCATCAATGAACACAGGCATGCTTGTTCAAAACTTGTCCAACGATACCCCACACGCTTATGTACTGTGTGTGGATTTTTTTTTGGCCCACCTGATGGAAAACGGTTAAAATCGCTTTTGAAAATTTGTAGTATTGGAGGTGCTAACGATGTGCTGCCGCTCTCTAATGGGAGACTGGAACTTGGCCACTAATGCAAACACAACAACAAGATTGTTACGGCGGCATACTCTAGACTAGGGATAGTAGTTATCCAGACGGGCAAATGACAACAACAGCAACCTGACTGTGGGTTTTTGGTGTGTTATGATCACATCTAACGATAGACTGCCCGGTCCTAGGAAATTATATTATTTCTCCATTCCAGGGGCATAGCTACCGTCGTGTCAGCCGTATCAATCATACGGGGGCCCCAGGCTCCCCGAAATTGTGTAAGCAAAAATTCCTAAAATGTTATCCACAGTCTTTTATAGATTAATATTATTTTTGAGAATAACCGCTGTGTCAACAGGAACGGATATCTAGAAAAACAAATCATCTTTATCTGATGATTTGATAAAGAAATTGCCGGTAAAATAGGCGAGAAAGGTGTATCTTTGTTTCGATTTCTTTGTGCAACTTAGATCCTAGGAAATTTAATTATAAGTTATTACTATAATCAATACATTGTTACGACTCAGGTCCCGACAAAAATAAAATTCACAGCTGCATATCTGTAAAAACACATTTTATTACCTTTCGGCATTTGGACTTCTTTTGTTTACTTATTTATTGGCATGCGTTTACTAATTATTCTAGAGAACAGTTCATTGTTTTATTCTAGTCGTTTATGGCCGTTGCGGTCGACTCATTAGCCAGGTGAATCGGATTATGATACGGGTGCATCGCATTTCTGCAGTATAAAACGATGACCTTACTTACTAACCACGAGCGAAGCAAGACGTGTGTACTACAATCGGGAACTTTTAGTGATGGACTTTGCACGTTTTATGGAATTACGACTGTAGATCGAACAAAAAAAATAAAAAAAGGAGAGTATTTTGACCGAAAAGAAGCGGCACGTGGACGTACGTAGGCAAATGAAAAACACATATAGCACAGCGCGACGCGGAACGCAGACTACTATGAGATGCGCGGGCGCGGGCGACAATCGACGCCACTCACCCCCGCATCCTGCCCAACCCCCTCTGGTGTCCTACGCACGCCCTCTGCCGCCCGTCTTCGCCATTTATTGCAATTAAAAATAGATATTATATAAATGTTATAATGCGTCGCTAACACACCCCACCCCAGTGCGAACGCACTCATTTTTCCGTCGGTATCAAAGCGACGCGTGTTGCTGACCGCCGCAACAACCCAGATTTCGTTCTGACGTCCACAACTCTTACACGTCCGTCTTGTCCAGGCATCACTTTCTCTATCATTCCCCGTGGCCAAACGTTACGTGGGGAGCCGGGATCCACAATAAGTACAAGGTCTCCCACTTGTAAGGGCCTGTGATCTTGGTGCCATTTGGTACGTGGACGCATATCCGGTAGCACCTCTCGAACCCACCGCTTCCAGAATAAGTCCGCTAACCTTTGAGATATTCTCCACTGCTTGCGTAAGTATGTATCTGATTCATTAAACACGCCGATGCAAGGTGAGTTTGAAGAAGAGTGGAGAAGAAAATGATTCGGCGTGAGCGACTCGTCAGTGTGTGGTTCAACACTCACATGAGTTAAGGGCCGGCTGTTGACCATCTGTTCCACTTCCGCCATCAGGGTACTCAAGATTTCATCACGCGGTGCTCTTTCTTTCAGTACGACTTTCAACGATTCCTTGACGCTGCGAATCAGTCTTTCCCATGCCCCACCCCAATGCGGGCTTGCGGGGGGAGAGAAGATCCACGTGGTGTGGTAGTTAGCAGCCTCTTGTTTCAGCACGGCCTCATCTAACTCTTTAACTGATCTTTTCAGCTCGTTGTCAGCACCCCTTAGATTTGTGCCATTGTCGGAGTACAAGTACTGCGGCCAGCCTCGCCTGGCAGCCATTCGTCGTAATGCCATTATAAAGGCGTCCGTACTTAAATCTGACACAAGTTCTATGTGTATCGCTCTTATGGTCATACAGGTAAATAACACCCCATACCTCCTTTCTCGTCGACGGCCCACAGCTACCTCCATAGGTCCAAATAGGTCCACTCCACAGTACGTGAATGGCCTCTGATGATGCGCCATCCTTGCACTCGGTAAGTCGCCCATCCTTGGCGGTTGTGGTCGAGTCTTTTTTATTCTACAATACATACATTGTGAAGTGATATGCTTTATTGTTGGCCTCATCCGTATAACCCAGTATTTTTGTTTTAGGTTATTTACAACAGTTTCGCGGTTCCCATGAGCAGCCTTCACATGGTAGTATCGCACTATTAATTTAGTAATATGGTTTCTACCATCTAGTATAACTGGATTTTTTGTTTCAGACGATATTCCCAAGGCGGAGTCGATGCGGCCACCGACTCGAAGAATTCCATACTCATCGACATATGGAGATAAGGTAAGTAGTTTACTTTTACTTTCTAATCTTTTCTTCTTTTTCAGGTGCTGCAAGTCTTCAGCGAATGACTGACTCTGCGAGTACACAATCAATAGGCGCTCTGCCCTCCTCATCATGTCGCCATCAATATCACCTGAAAGTTTCTTACACTTATCTATGAATGACAGTACCACACAGGTGGTTTTCAGCAAACGTAACCACGATGAAAATCTTTCAGCATCGGGTATTGATGGTGAAGCGTCGCACAGAAGAGTCACCCGTTCCAGAATCTCACTGCAAACTTCCCCAGGAATATCCTCGGGCCAGGTATGGCTTTCTCGATATAAAAACTCGGGGCCGTATAACCACTCATTTTGCAGGATTTTTACGTCGCAACTGTCTCGGGTGGCGATGTCGGCGACGTTCATACTGGTAGGTATATAATGCCAATCCGTAGCAGACGACAACTCATCTATTTCGCCTAGTCTATGCGCAACATAAGGTTTATAATCGCGTGCATGATTTCTTATCCAATGCAACACTGTAGATGAGTCACTCCAATAATATTTTTCATGTGGACCAATTTTGTGTTCCTTCACAACAGTCTCAGCCAATCTTGCGCCTAAAACTGCGGCCTGTAGTTCCAAGCGGGGCACTGAAGTGTGTTTAATAGGTGCTACTCTGCATTTGCTTGAAATAAAGGCAATTTGTATTTTTCCCGCTTTATTTACCCAACGCCAATATGCTACGGCGCACATCGCTTGAGTAGATGCATCGCAAAAGATGTGCAGCTGTAGGTTTGTATATAAGCCATAACTTGAAGCGTACGCGCTTACGTTGTGTCGATTTTCGGTGACAGTCGTGCTCGATCGGTGTCCGCTCGGCCTTTCACTATTCGGTGCAACTACACCCATCTCGCTCACTGTAACACTCGCATGGTAACAGCGCGGCAGGCGAACATTGTTTACATACTTTAATTGCTGCAACCAATTTGTCCATTTTGCATGCACGGTGTCCGGTATTTCATCGTCCCAATCTAGGTTCGTTTTCCATATTTCTTGAAGCATTATTTTTGCTTTCACCGTAAATGGAGATAAAAATCCGTAGACATCAAATATAGACATAATTAAACGTAACATTTCTCGCTTGGTAGGGCGTTTCTGTCCATTAATTATATTTTCCGGGATACGTTTAAAAGAAACATCAAATCCTAGTTCATCATCTTTTGGGTACCAAATAAGTCCAAGTGTCCGTTCACCCACATCTTGTTGTCCAATTTTGAACCTTACAGCATTTGAACATAAGGTCTGTTTTGGCAAACTATTTAATACTTCCTCACAGTTGCTTGTCCAATTCCTTATTTCAAATCCACCTTGTTTGTGTATATGTGCTATATCTTTTATTAATTGTATTGCTGTAGTGCTATCTTCCAAGCTGTCTATATAATCGTCAGCGTAGTGTTGTTTACAAATTGCTTGCACCGCTCGGGGTTTCGATGACTCATACAGCTTAGCGTTTTTGTTTTTTATGAATTGTGCAATGAATGGGGAACAATTCGCGCCAAATATTAGTGATGACATTGAATATGTTTTAACATCACCCTGTGAGCCCCCGGGACGTTTCCATAAGAAGCGTAAAGCATGTTGGTCCTCGGGTATAATTTTTATACGTAAAAACATATCGCGGATGTCTCCCGTCACGGCTATTTTATTTTCTCGAAATCTCAACATAATTCCGTATAGTGATGTAAGTAGGTCAGGTCCCGTCATTAAGTAATCGTTAAGGGAGTACCCATTGCTCTTAGCGGCTGCATCAAAGACCAGACGTAGCTTATTTTTATTTGGGTTATCAACGCCAAAATGTGGGAGATACCATGTCTTTGAAGTGACCTTATCATCTTTAAGCTCGTATGCGTAATCATTTTCCAGGAGATGGTTTATTCTCTCTGTGTATCTCACTGCATAACTCGGGTTTGCTTTGCACTTTTTCTCCACGCCCTTCAGCCTATTGCATGCATTTTTATATGACTCTGGCATTTTACAGGAGCTGTCTTTCCATGGCAAGCCTACGTGCCATCTGCCATCCTTCAACATGGACGTACGGTCGAGATGTTCAATGGCTTTCACATGTTCAGAGTTCTGGCGCGGCTTCCCGGAGACACCCATGGCTTCAATGGAGAAGGATTGCCGTACGGTTTCATGTAAATCGTGTAAGGATTCTTTTTCAGATTCTCGTGAATCCCCGTCGACACCTGAGCCTGACAAGAAGAGCATACAGTGAGGCCCTTCCTGCAATGTGGATACACAACCATGCACACACCATCCCAACGGAGTACGCGTCAGGTATGGTCCACTTGGCGTGCCTTGTGTGATTTGTAATGGCACTAATAAATTATAATTGTCCTGACCAATTAGTATTTCAGGTTTACACAGTCCGTTACACAATAAATGTCTTATATTTTCAAAATTTTCACTACACAAATGTTCATCTAAAGATACACATTGAGAAGGTAAGTTAAGTCCATTTGTACTACGTAATTGCAAGTTAAACATTGTCCCTTCTATATTAGATATAGTTAAATTGACTAATTCACTATTACATACCAGATCGCTGCATTCCCAGGCGCCTCGTACACGTAATGTTTGTTTACATCCGTGCACTCCTAGACGCTTTACAAGATTCTCACTTACTATTGACACCGTAGATCCGTCATCCAATAATGCCACAGTATTTATTACACCATTAGGTCCGTGAACACATATTGGCACTGTTTTTAACAACACTTTCCGATTTTTTATTTGTACGTGCATAACAGTTTCATTTCGCGATTCGTCCGAGCGGTCGTTAAAAGGCACAGGCGTGTTTTCACTAAGTTGCAAACCGGTTTGTTGTTTGGGCGCGTAAACATAATGCAGCAACCTATGATGCGACTGTCCACAATTATCCTTGTCGCACACGGGTGCTGAACACGATTCTCGATTATGACGTGACACTAAACACCTATAACACAAACCTGCCCGTTTCACAAACTGCCACTTGTCCTTCTGTAACGCTTTTTTAAACTTCTTGCAGTCCGGTAAGTTATGACAAGACGCGCGACAATAACGGCACTTCTCACTCTCACCACTGTTTTGCACCAACACTGTGTGCGTACGATTCGCGATATTATAGTTACTTAGTTTACGTTTATAGTCACTGGGATTGTAATATGAAATATTTACTGACGTTTTTGATATTTTAATAGCCTCTTCGTTCAAAAACTCAGACAACAAAATTAATTTTGGCTTACTACCTTCTTGTATTAATTTAAAACTATAATCTGCCCATTTTGAAATTAATACCGTTGGCAACTTAGACAGAATTATTGATGTTACATTTGTTCCTTTCAGGTACTCTTCTTGACCAATTGCAAGAACAGCGGCAACGTAATTCTTGACCTTTATCGAGAATGTAATGATATCTTTGTGATATTCTGGAGATACAGGTGGAAGCTTTTTAATCTCGTACATAATTTTCATTATGATTATATCCGGATTTCCAAACTGCAGCTCCAGAGTAGACATCACAACCGTAGGTGACGTTGCACTTATTAGCAAAGCCGTCACAGCGTCTTTTGCTGGACCAAGCAAACACTTTCTTAGCCTCCATAAATTTTCTTGGTCGCTGAAGTTACACACTCGCGTTGATTCTTCGAACGCTTGCTTGAACTGCAGCCATTCAAGTGGATCACCGGAATACGCCGGCAGGTCCCTTGGTGTACATAAGCGGCTGAGCATCTGGGCGTTCGAATTATTACTGCTGGAAGCGGCGGCAAGATCTCTCAGCGCGGAAGCCAATATATGAACTGTCCCATCTTTGTTGTCGGTGCCTGTAGCCTGGGGCACAGGCGGTGGCAGCGGCTGGTCCAGCTGTCCCGTTTTTATACCATCTCGTGGGTCAGCTTGGGCCTCCAGTTCGTGCTGGCTCCGTTCTAACCATTCTTCCACATTACCATGTTGAGAGTGGTGTCCCTCCGAATGTGAACTGTATTTCTCATCTTCCAAATCTGCGATATCTGCGGCTAACCTTTTTTCAATTAAATCCATATTAATTCGCGCTTTTGCCTCTGCGGCTTGTAACTCAAGCCTTTTTCTACGTGCCTCAATGGAAGAAGACGATTTTCTAGACAGTGAAGCACATTGTCGTGAGACATTCATTTTATTACCAACAGGTATCTCCGACTTTATACTTCCACCATCCAACGGCAGTGTCATAGGCCTGCTGTGCACATCGACAGTTACAATATTTTTCGCAGTGACTGCCGGTACTTTTGGTAAATTTATTTCATCTTTTACACTCGCGTTTCTCCTTGTTTGGACCATTCTTTGGGCTGAAGGCGTTCTGTACATAATGATCTGGCTCGAAGACCACTTTGTAGATCGAACAAAAAAAATAAAAAAGGAGATTATTTTGACCGAAAAGAAGCGGCACGTGGACGTACGTAGGCAAATGAAAAACACATATAGCACAGCGCGACGCGGAACGCAGACTACTATGAGATGCGCGGGCGCGGGCGACAATCGACGCCACTCACCCCCGCATCCTGCCCAACCCCCTCTGGTGTCCTACGCACGCCCTCTGCCGCCCGTCTTCGCCATTTATTGCAATTAAAAATAGATATTATATAAATGTTATAATGCGTCGCTAACAACGACCTTCTGCAATACGTTTGGACTTGTTGTGTTCGGTTATATTTGTACCTGGGCTATACGTGTTAGTATGGTTCTTATAAACTCTATAGTAATTCTAAAGGCATTTCAATTCGAGTCTCGCGGCTCGTAACAATATAATTATTTTAATTCAATTCGAGCATTTTTTTATTTATTTTATAAAAAATAACTTTACCCTTCCTTTGGGCCCCCCAGCACATTTTGATACAAGGTTCGTCTAAGACAAGCTACGCCACTGCTCTACAGTAAAATAACACATTCAATATTTTATATAGGTTATGAAGTAAAATGTCATTTGTTGCCTCATCTCAGTGACGTAGCACGCAGAATGTGGTAATACTCGGCAAGCACTCTAAAGAAATGTATTCGAATAATGATTCCATACAAGTTATTACACGAGTATTTATAATAAAGTTTTCGCGACTTGTATACATAACAAACCTACGTTGGCAAGTACCACCTGTTTGGGATCCGATCATCAAAACTATCAAGACCCAAACCCAGCAAAAACCAACTGCCAGACCTCAAGAAACTATGAGCTCTTTCTGCGTGCAACGGAACACAATCCAACTTGACTGATAATTTATTTTATTTTTCCTTCCACCCATTTTATTATTATTAAAAAAAAATTAGAACTAGGCATGTTTGCTGAAGAGTTTGTTGCGGCGCTTTTTCTCTTCAAGCCACAACATGTTGTGAAGTGGTGGTAAATTAAATTAGGCCCCCATAGAGTAAATAATAACCATAAACAAAATTAAAACTAAATAATTAAAATGAACAAGTTGGCGTTAGGTTAAATAAAACTTTAACAATACTCGTTGACAATTGTCATCTTTGTCTTCCGTGATCACGGCAACTGAAAAGCGGCCGAAACGTCGGAATAACCAAAATCAAATAAATTAACGAGCATTTATTTTAATTTTGAAGTAACGTATTAATTGTTGGTTTTATAAAAAAATATTTCTTTGTTTTACGTATTAAATATTACATATGTAGAATCAGTTTTATTAATTATTATTTTATTAACAAAATTGCGTCGTTTTGGTCTTACGCCAAAAGGAAAGTTTGCACTGAAAATATGCTGAGTGCAAACCTTGTATGTGTATAAGGAATGTAATTAGGTTGCTAGTTCTACAAATAAAGTTTTTCTTACTTTATTTTTACCACAAATCCTCCTGTTATTCATTACCAACCCATCCGTTTGTTAAGACTCTTCATGGCAGCCAAGATAGGAAGCTAAATGTACAAATATCCAAGCACTTAGAAACAACAAATCTTGTAGGTATAGCGAGAATGGAAATAGTTTTATTGAAGTTAAACAAGTTCGTACATAAGTGCTCTGGAAGTGTCTCCGAGTAGTTGCCTAAATACGCAATGAATTTTAAATTACTTTAGGTGAAGTTAAGTGTTTATTTAGATTCTATACAGACCTAAAAGGAACATTCAGAAGAAATTTTAAGTGTTTTTGATATTTGTGATAGTAATTTCCTCATACAGAATCTTTCGCCTTAGAATTTCTGTTATATTTTTCTTCTCCGGTAGCACTTGTTAATCGCAACAATATGCACATTAGATCCGAAACATGTCTAAAAGTGGTGCATGTTTTGCCGGCCAGGATTTGAACCCGCGCTCTGTTAGCTTGGGCGTTTTCGCAAACCACTAAGCTACCACGGCTTATCACATCCTTAGAATTTAAGATGGAAACACGTAGATAGATTAATTAGAAGCCAGTTTGTTATAAATCTTGGCTTCCTATTACTTCGTACCCATGCCTTGCTGATTATAACTAATTAAATTACGTTAAATAGGTTTTGTTGAATAAATCGCGTTCAGGGTATGTATGGTACAGCATGTTATCAGCCGCACACAAACACATGTTTGATATAGAATGATTCTTCCTCTTCTCGCAGAATAACCGGTTAATTCCGGTTAATATAACAATTTCTATAAGGTTCACACTCCGAATGAAATAGTTGAGTAAACCCGGTTATAACGGGTTAATTTTAAAGCGGTTACAAACCTACCACTACTGCTATCCCAACGTGGCGAATCCCACACGCTCCCGACGTTTCCCTTGCGGCAGTTAGTCTCCAGTCCAATTTCCCTTCGTAAAACATTGTTGTCATTTTTCATAAACTCCATAATACCTATCAATTTCTAACAAAGGTGACAGAAAGGCTATCTGGTAAACGCATAAAATTTGAATTCTGTATTTAATAACTATTATACTTAATATTACTCATTTGTGTTTGGTCTAATAACATTGAAACGCTTTTATGACCGTCTTCTTTTGTTTACTTTGTGTTTAAAATTTGTGATTGGGGGGGAAAAACAGTCCATTGTATATGGTAGTCATTAGCCAGGTGTGATTCTTAGAAATTCAGTCCGCGCGGTCGAGAAGAAATATTGTATTTGGAAGGCTGAGGCAGTCTAGCGATAGTCACAAGCGAAGCAAGATGTTAGTGACGGACTTTGCGTGTGTTATTGAATCCAGCATTACGATTGCACTGGTTGTGTCCAGTTATATTTGTGCCTGTGTTATACGTGTTTGTATAGTTCTAATAAATTCTATAGTAATTCTAACGGGATTTAATTCGAGTCTTGCAACTCGTAACAATATTATAGAATATATTCAAAACCATTAATATAAGTGTATTAAAAACAATATGACATCACAAACAACTGGTGTAGTATAAATACTGTGTCGTAGTGGTGCGCGCCCACATCCAGACCACTCGATTATTATCTTATACTAATATATAAAGCTGAAGAGTTTGTTTTTTTACTTGAACGCACCAATCTCAGGAACTACCGGTCTGATTTGAAAAATTCTTTCAGGTTTAGAAAGCCAATTTATCGAGGAAGGCTATATATATCATCACGCTAAGACCAATAGGTGCGGAGCACCAATGAAGAATGTTTCAAAATCAGGGTTTCTTTTTTAACTTACTTTTTTTTAAACTATTCCACGCGGCGAAGTTGCGGGTAGAAGCTAGTACCTAATAAAATTAAAGTTAAGAACTTAAAGATTATAAACTTCTATCTTATATCTTGATATCTTGCAAGGTTAAGAAAATATGAAATTGACCTCGAACGATGTCGAGGATATAGCCACTTGTCGTCGTCATCAGCCTTTCGCAGTCCATTGCTGGACGTAGGCCTCCCCAAGGCGGCGCCACTCGTCCCTGTCTTCTGATTTCCTCGTCCACTTCCTACCGGCGAACAGGTCTTCGGTCCGTCGGGGTGGAGGGCGTCCGACACTACCGAGACGCGGTCTCCACTCCAGGACTCGTTTGCTCCATCGGCCGTCGGTCCTGCGACAGACGTGACCGGCCCACTGTCACTTCAACTTGCTAATTTTGCGAGCTATGTCGGTTATCTTGGTTCTCTTATGAATATCCTTATTTCGAATTTTATCCATAAGAGAAACGCCAACATAGCTCGCTCCATAGACCGTTGAGCGACTTGGAACTTATGGACCAATCCTGCCGTCAGTGTCCACGTCCCCGTAGGTCAGGGGGTAGAATAGCCACTCAGTATTAAATAAACACAGGTAATGCACTTAAAATTACGTCGACCGCAATATACATTTGATTTAATTAAAACGGGATGATATTAATTATCATTTCAATTTTACATTAATAGGTAATAAATTCCCATCCCATGCAAACACTTGTATTAAAGCTCGATCATCGTTAAAGGAGTTTCAATCGGACGCTGTGCAAATATAATAAATTAAAATTGGTCAGTATACATCACTCCAGGAAGAATAAAGTGGCCCATAGAAGTGATGAATAAATTAAACTTTAATCAATGAAATTCTTATTACATAAAACAGTACTAGCTTTTGTTTGCGGGTTTTTTTTATATAGCTTGAGTTTAACAGCAGGCAGACGGTCCACCAGACGGAGAGCGGTTACCGTCGGATTTGGACATTTGCAACACCGAAGGTCCTACAAATGTGCTGCTGCTCTCTTAAGGGCACACAACTCAAGGTTGTTATGGCGACATACTTTACACCAGGAGCGGTAGCCATCTAGTCATGCAAATGCCCTACCACCTGGATGTGGGTTGTTTTGTCGCCCCTTACGACAGGCCGCCCGGCCGCAATTGTATTCTTTCTCCGTTCTTGCACGGATAATATGATTGCAGACTATGAAACAAATCGTTTTTTTATTGCTGAAGCACAGCAGATACCCCAACTGTGATGGAAAGAGGTTACCATCACCTATAGACATTAGCAATACCAGAGGTGTTAACAATGTGCTGCTGACCTTGAAGGAGAAACTGGAATTTGGTCACTGATACCGGAACACAACTGAAAGTTGTTATGGCGGCATGCTCTAGGCCAGGGGTCGGCAACCTGCGGCTCGCGAGCCACATGTGGCTCTTTGAATGTAGAGCTGCGGCTCTTCAGTTATACATCGTGGGCTGCATAACAAATGGGCGTACAGACAAAAGTGCAGTTTTACGCAAAGCATAAAGTTGGAAATAAAACAAAAGTATTTGATTGTATAAGGCTGGAATTCGGAATACCCTTCTTCTTAGGTACACTTGCATACTGGTAAGACTTCCTAAATTGTAACATGCATATTTTTTGTAAACAAAAAATTGCATTTTTGACTAAATCCCTATATGTTATGAAGCTCTCGATATGTAAAAAAACGACATGGCTTTCATTGAGTTTGTTTGCCCAATTGTTTGTTATTGAAGCACAAGTTAGTCTTGTCTAATAAGTTAATTGTTTTCATTTTTTTATTTAATAATAAGTAATTACCTAATAATGTCACATAAATATTATCTTTTTGTTGTGAAAAACACTACTTATATATGAATAAATAGATTTGTTTGTTTTTATCAAACACTAAATTTATGCAAGTAATATTTATTGTTCGCAAGAAAAAAATGGTGGCTCTTTGAAAACTTTGAAATTTAGTAAATTATATTTTTGACTCTTCCGACTCAAAAGGTTGCCGACCCCTGCTCTAGGCCAAGGGTACCATCCAGATGGGCAAACAACCTACCACCTGGCTGTGGGTTGTTTTATCGTCTCTTACGACAGGCCGTCAGGCCGCTGGAATTTGTGTTCTTTCTCCGTTCCTGCATGAATAATATGGTATGGTGATTTTAAACAAATGTTTCTCGATAAATACATGGCTTGAACATCAACGTTATCAATATATACTTGTTACATGACAAATTAATTACGTACCTACATATTCTGATAGGGACAGTCTGTCAATGTATCCGATTTCTTTTCATTCAAATAAAATTTCTACCCTTATCATACAGCTGTCTGTACCAAATGTCCATTTGGTTAATTCCGATATCTAAGTAATAAAGGGATTTATGGTCGCAATTCTCTGGCTGTTTGTATGAAAGTGACACGTATACATACATTTGGGAAAATAATGATTTATATACATATATACCAAATTAAAAAGTCATAGTAGCGTAATGGCTAGCGCACGCGGCCGTAACTCAAAGGTGCGGAGTCAATCCTGGCTGGAACGCATGTACTACTTAGTCAGTTTTCTGATCTAATGTGCATATTGCTACAATTACCACGTGCTAACAACGGTGAAGGAAAACATCGTGATGCAACCTGCCCATCCAGATAACCGATGTGTCAAACCTGCCAAGCCGCCTTCAACAAGCGTGGCGGGTATACGTCCGTACCCCTTTATAATGGGAGGCCCGAGCCCAGCAGTGGGACATTTATGGGCTGATATTATATACCAAATTTGTTACAGCTATATATTTTTGTGTATAAGAATCAATAAAGTTTAGTTTTTCTCTTAACCTTATTGCAGGAGTTCAGCAGACAGGCAGACGGCCCACTTGATGGAAAGCGGTTATCATCGCCTATAAACATTTGCAACACCAAAGGTGCTGCAAATGCGATGCTAGTCTCTTAAGGGTCACTGAAAACTGGTCATTAATGCCAGAAAATAGCTCAGGGTTGTTATGGCGAGATACTGAAGAAGGTGGTACACAGGTGGTAGCCATCCAATCGGGCAAATGCCCTACCACCTGGCCGTGGATTGTTTTGTCGCCTCTTACGACAGGCTGCCCCGCCGCAAAAAATTGTATTCTTTCTCCATTCCTACACGGATAAAAAGTTAAGATAAGTGTGGAATTTTGATAGATAATATAAAAACGCTATGTTTTGGTTAATTGTGTTGCTCAGGCAGGTAGTAAAACGGATCGTAATATGAGTCAACCAACATTTCTTTTTAATAAATCTGTTTTTAAACTACCAGAACGTGTCATATATACCCTTTCTCACTCCTCCACTCACTCACCTCACATCCATTTTAATATTATATTTATACAATTTTTAGAGTTAGGCATGTTTGGTGAAGAGTTTCTTGCGCCGCTTCTGCTCTTCAAGCCATGTTGCGAAGCAGTGATAAATTAGATTACGCTCCCATACAGTAAATAATAACAATAAACAAAATTAAAATTTAATTAAATTAACAAGTTGGCGGTAGGGTGTACAAAACTTTAACTCATTGACACTTGATATCTTTGTCTTCCGTAATCAGGGCTACTGAAAAATAGTTGAAACATCAGAATAATAAAAATCAAATAAATGACCGCGCTTAAAACTGTTAAAACGTAGTTGTATTATGCACATTCGTTCATAAAAACTGCCCAAGTGGCCTATGCTTTCCGGCCAGTATTCAAACCCGCGCCCTTTGAGATTGGGACGTGTGCGCTAGCCACTAAACGTCAAATGTCAGGTACTAAAGTTACTTTTTTTTCTTTCAGGTAACGCAATACAACGGTCTTCATGAAATACTAGTTATGAGAAAATAATATGCTTTCGAAGAGTATTATTACAGTTAACCAATATTTTATAGTGAATTAATTAAATTACTTTGAACATGATAGTGATATTAATAATGTAATTCAAATATAATTATAGGTAATAAAATATTAAAATCAGTGATTATAAAAATTCTAAATGCTAGTGCTTCAATACGAGTTCAATATTACATAGAAGAAAGTGTTGTTAGTGTAACAAAGTGTAAAATAATTTTAACTAATGTTAACAAAAATGACATATAAATACAAGTGATCAATAAAATACAAGTCAATAATGTAAGGAAACATAACAATCAACCTGAATAAAATATATAGACTAGTGATGTGCAACCACCAAGTCTCGTAAAGTGACTTGTAAAAACAAAGTTTAAAATGACGTCATTTCCGGATAATTTTAATGACACGGTCATAAAGGCATATGATGAGGGATTCCCACTCCTTATGCCTAGGTGGGGGTACGTGGCCTCGGCGTTTGTCCTTTTCCTGATTGGATTCTTTGGATTCTTTCTCAACCTCATGGTGATACTGCTTATGTTTAAGGATCGACAGGTGTGTATATTTATCTTTAAGTTATATGTATATTTACTTATATTTTACTTAAATTGTAATATGAACTAATTTTGAAAGTATCAGTTTCTTTATTATAAAGCAACAAAGTTTACAGGCTTACTAATTTTAGGCGTTCTCCTTATGAGAAGTTGTCGCGTTTATCTCTGGATGTTTTCAACACCAGGACGGAAAATGGTTGAGCAGACTATATCAGTATACGTGTAGACTAGGCTAGAAAAAAATCCTAGGTAATATATATATATATATATATATATATATATATATATATATATATATATATATATATATATATATATATATATATATATAGGTACATACACGTTATATATTTTGCATTACATTGTTATTCTTGTTGACTTCTTGACTGCAACCAATTTTTTTATGTATTAAATTAAAGTGTATAAAGGACTTGCAAGAAATAATGTAAGCATGCCAGCTTCAGCAGGTGTCATGGTGACAAGACTACAATATGTTCTTAAACTATATTATTATATATAAATAACTATAATATAAATTACATACTATTGAATACAATGTAAGAAAACTTAACTTATTTGTATTGTATTCTACCCATAGTCCCTCAAGACTATAAGTAGAATACTGAGCCCAGATCACCGTCTTCTATGGGTAAGGTGCCCAGAATGCTGGCTACGTTTCCTCGCTGGATCGCCATACTGATCCGTTGGCCGAGGTAGGCACCAGCCCTCTGATCACCTGAAGAGTCGATGAGTCGTTTTGATAAATTTTGGTAGAGGCTCATGGCCTCAGGACCCCACGGTCCAAGCGTCTCGACAGCAAACGGCACAAACATATAACTCTCACTGAGGATTGCATATTTCCGCCTCTTGAGCGATTCCGCTGTTTCTGCCGCCGAACCGGCCGATCTAGAAGTGTTTGGTAAATGGGATGCGGCCAACGTGTCTACGCAAGTCGCATCCCACACCAAAGGCTTGCCACGCTGCCAGGGAATCAGAGTCATTCCGTCAGGGCGCCTGCCATCATCACGTGCAATACCGTTCGGCTCCAATAGAGCCGGCACGTTAGCGGTGGCAAGCGCTAAAAATTATGAAAAAAATTAATATTAATAATTAAATAATTATTATTAAAAAAAATACTAATTTTCCATATAAAAATCATAATACCCCGTGTCTCAAAATCTACACAACGTCTCTATTTCAAATCAACTTTTAATGAAACTATTTTTGAGTGCCGCCATCTTGCATGTTTAAAAAAATCTCGAAAATATAATTCAAATGAACAGGTGGATATGACAATACTTAGCACTTTACCATTTTTTTGGCTACGAAAACTAGAATAATTTTAAAAAGACCTCTACCAAATACCTCTTTACCTCTAATCCAAATCAAATAAGTCATAAAACATTTAGCATTTCTTCCATTTGTTTGGCTACGAAAACCTTGCAATAATAATAAGAAGATTTCCTCTAATCCAGATCAAGTAGCTCATAAATAAAAGACTATCCTACAACCAACGAAATGGTATTAAAGAAGTTCCCTCTGATTTCTTGTAGTACTAGTGAATATTCGATTTCTAGTCATGTAACGATATCCATTGAAATTCAATCCAGAGAAATATGCCGTAGTTCAAAGAGCTGTTTGTTGTTAACCAATATGTATGAGTATGTAGAACATAACCGTTATATGATTTCTGAATTGTAATGCTATTGCTTACATGTGTTTACGTTACACGTTTTATGTTACATTTAAAAAAAAAAAACGAGTATATACCTACGACTTCTTCCACGCTTGACTTAAAATTGCTGCAGTATTTAAAAATGAATGTAAGCTATCGTTCTAAGTGGAAACTGTGTCGAAATAAGCTAATTTGTATGCTTCTGAACAATTACAAACCGCTCCCGGTAAAATTCTCGATCGATCAATGATAAAATGATCTGGCCATTTTTAACCATTCCCAGAAAAAGTCCCGCGGGATACTCAGCATAAAAAGTAGCACAGATTAAATTTAATCTTGATTAAAGATTATTCTAGGACTTTTCTGTCGATCAGCGAAAACTGCATCGAAATTGGTCCAGTACTTTTTACGTGAATCCCGAACACACAAACAAGAAATCTAAAAAAAAATTGTCGTGTTTGGTCGTCATCGTTTCGTCATCGTTTATATGGTGTATTCCAGTTGGTTTTTTTATAGTATCAATGTACAGTCTCGACATGTTTAGAATGTTACAGTATTATTTTAGGAATCTGTAGCGAGGATCAAGTTTGTTAAATGTACATTTTACAGTCGATTTTATTAATAACGACCTCGATTGTAACGAGTTTTTAGTTATTACCACGTAACACTCATGTCCCCTGAATTTAAAGAATACTTTTAGAAGCACATAATTTGACAGGAGCTACTTCGGATGTAACTTAGTTTAAAGCGCTTTATCTTAATCAATAATTTGTATCAAGTTCCAAGAAATGCCTTGCTTCCTAGCACGCAGAAGCCCACGAGCATCGGCTTCATCATTATGTAAATGTCAAGGCAATCCAGCTCTTAAACTGCACGAATATAATGAGAAGGTTCAAAATGACAAAACCGTTTCAACTAGCACTATAAACAAAACGTGAGTGCCAACTTATTACAGAACACATGAACAAAGTGTCTTCTCCATAATAGAGACAATAAGAAAAGTGCAAATGGACACTTTCTTAGCGTGAATACTTTTAGATAATTTACGTTATATTTAAATTACTTATTAGTCTTTGTGAGCGATGTAATTATAGTTTTTAATTTATGGTAATTTATGGCTTTATGGTAAAATGAGTGATGCGTGCGAAGGCACGCGTTTATACAGCGCGCGGTGTGAAGCTTGCTGCGCGTGAGATGGTCCGCGGCCATTTTCGCTTCGTTTCCTTGTTCTTACGTAATCCATTGCGCACGCTATCAGCCATTTTATTTCATTGTAATAATTTAAATAACTTTGTAAAATAACGAATCAGCACAAACTGTCAGCTACAGTCTTTTTAGATTATATAGTAATATTAATGTGGTATTTGTAAATACAGCATTTATGAATAAAAATGAATAAGACACCGACATCTTATAAGAATGAGTACTTCAAAGCTGTAGCTCCTATTTAGAGGTGATCTAGTAAAGGACCATATTGTTTGAAATAGGCTTTTGGTATTTAGGACGATAATTCACACTCTCTGCGTTGAATGGGGCATTTCGTCCCATTTCGGGGAATACGGCGACTCTTGTTCAACAATAGCACAGTTGAGCAATCAACTGAGACAGTAGGCTTCTAATATTTCTTAATATTGAAGTTACTATTCTTCGTATAGACTATCTTTTTAGCAAATGAAATAGTTTTTTATGTAATTAATTTATTACATTCTTGCTAGTTAAAATATTTTTCCAAACAATCATTTTTAAATTATAAAAGATATCTTGTGTATTGTTTTTATTAGGTTAGTATACAATAAATAGTAGTGTTGACTATTTTACATAGGAACATTTGGCGTATTCCATAAAAAGTGTCCTTTACTGCAAAATTTTTGATACATGACTTATTTATTGAAACTCATAAGGGATACATACTTGAAAAAACTTTGTATTTTTCAAAATTTTCGATGAATTCATTATATCATAACTCCAAAGTCATATGACGTCAGATCGTCATCATTAATTAGATGATTACAATGCTTAAATCGAATTTATTCATCCCACAGACTAAATTTTGTACCCAATTTTTTAAAATCTTAAGATTTTTTGAGGAAAAACCTTCCCAAGACCCTGAGACACATTTCTTTTAAAATCTATTGTTAAATATTTTTATTTATAAACATCCCAATGCTGGGCTCGGGCCACCCAACATTGGGAAAAGGCCACTATACTCGCCACGCTTGTCCAAGGCGACTCGGCAGGTTTGACACATCTGTTATCTCGATGTGCAGCTTTCATCGAAATGTTTTCCTTCCCCATGGTAAGCACGTGGTAATTACCACAATATGCACATTAGGTGAGAAAACTGCCAAAGTGGTACATGCGTTCCGGCCAGGATTCGAACCCACGTCCTTTGAGTCTGGGACGCGAGCGCTAGCCATTACGCTACCACGACTTCTTTTTTCCTTTGTTCAAAGAAAAATAAGAAAGAGATTAAAAATAACGGTCGAATAACCACGTGGATTGTGCACAATCATTTCTCACGATGTGTACAACAAAGCTTCGCTATGATTTCAGCTGAGCAATGCAATTTGCTACTCTTTATATTGAAATCAAATGCTCTTTGACATTAGAAATAAACAAAATCAAACCTTAATTGCAACATCGTTCGTGTCGTTTTTCCTTGGCAGAATGATATCAAAACAATTTAGTCGTTTTCTTTTATACCCGGAAATACGTCTGTTCTACTCTCACACGGACAATTTTTTAGCAATAATTGCTTGGCAACAATAATGGATCAATCTGAAGCAATTAAATGAAACAACTGTAATAAAATGCGGAAATCATGGCCCAACCATGGCTTTCATCATGGCCGTGAGGGAAAAATCCGCCCCGACACGACAAGATCACGCATGACATGGTACTGGGTTAAAAAAAATACTGTTTATTGAAACGTGCCTATCTAAGCTGCTACAACAACTCGTTTGTCATACCTCAGCATTGATGTAACAATAATAAAGTTGCTACATCAATGTACCTCAGCTACATATGTGACATATTCAGTAATAATAACCTATTCTCACTCATATATGAAAATGAAGTAACTCCAATTCTTTTTACACGATTTCATTTACACAATTCTGTAACAACAGAAAGATAAGTAAAGAGTTCAAAATTTTGTCGATCATCGAGACATTTTTTTAAATAATTATGATTTTCAAAATCCTTATTTGGAACAGTATTTACTAGCCTGTATATTCCTGTACTCGTGTACAATTATCATTATGAACTTAAAACGATATTTTCCCCAAAGAATCTCTTGTCTAGTGCATTATTAAAAGTTCGATGTTGTATTATCTAACATCTCTATTCGAGTTTGGCCTTACAATAATATCTTGGCTAGCTAAGTGCTCTAGGGATGCATATTTTATCATATTCCATTGTTGGGTTTATCCCAAGAGTGGTGGTGACCTCTATTTTTGTATATCGAATACCTATCTGTGCAAGTTAAGCTAAGAGTACAACATTGTAAAAGTATTTTCAAATTTAGAACTTATCATCATGCATGCATGAAGTCATGACGTAAATGTAGCCCGTGTATGAATCTTGTAATTTTATGATCATAATTAAATAGGAATTATGGTAACACTGTATTATCAATGCGCTAAGATTTAAGCCGATGACGTACGTATGTTTATGTTGTGTAATGTAAAACATTAATGTGGCTATTCTTTCACGGCGTTATTTTTAATTAAACGATAACTTTAACATTTTCGTGCGGCCCCAGCATTATAACATTTTTTTATTGTATTCGATTACTTATGAATTTCTTTTTTCCTTGCATAAACAATTTTGTTATATATTTTATGTATCATATTTTTCAGTTATGGACTCCGCTCAACATAATCTTGTTCAATCTGGTCTGCTCGGACTTCTCGGTCTCCGTTCTCGGGAACCCATTCACCCTGATCTCAGCACTGTTCCATCGATGGGTCTTCGGTCGAACCATGTGCGTGCTGTATGGATTCTTCATGGCGTTGCTGGGTAAGTAAATATTTCTAACACTTCTTTTGAGAAATTTTAATACTTTAAATAATACGTATTAACTTATCTTACAAGTATCAACTTATCTGGACCATAAAGCGATTTAAAACCTGACAGCGTCCGAAACGAGAAAATAATGCTGTTGAACAGTGCTAGTGGGACAGATTTTAATATTGTGGTCTTAGAGAGAAGATTCGTGCGGCTCATGTTCTGCTCTAACTATTCCTCTAAAGCTGAACGATCGAAATATTCATCATAATTATCAATTATTGTCATGACGTTTTGAGCTGTCGGAGGGTTATTGCTCATTCCTTGTTGAAAGATGCTATACCTATGTATAGCATCTATTAAACTACTATATAAGTCATATTGGCAGCATTACCAATCAATTGGCATTGTCATACAATTGTCCCACATGTTAACTAACATTTACCGGGATTATTGTTAAACATCTCTTGTGGAACATTGCTATGCTTTCCTTTCATAAGTTTGATCGAGCATTTTAAGTCATATGCGAACACCCAATCCACTAAAATGTCAGAGTTCAAAAGATGAAAGGAACAGTTGAACAGGGGGCCAAAAGCAGACGGCTTTGTAGAATCATCTAATGAAATTAACACGTTTTAAATACCTATATGCTATTAGTTGTAAAACGTAACATACATTTTCACTACATTTTGATACCTATCATTTA
This sequence comes from Dendrolimus pini, assembly GCA_949752895.1. Taxonomy (NCBI): domain Eukaryota; kingdom Metazoa; phylum Arthropoda; class Insecta; order Lepidoptera; family Lasiocampidae; genus Dendrolimus; species Dendrolimus pini. The sequence continues at coordinate 18,101,198 of OX457135.1, forward strand.
GATTGAAGGGCCTACGAACCAAGTGGTAACTTGAACGTAACTGTCGTACCAGACCGAGTTGTGGAGGGGTCACCATTAATGACGGGTCGTTGCAGGAACAAATACCCGTTCATTTGCCAAATATATAATTTGATATAATATTTACATAACCAAGAGTAATAATAACCTCTATCTGATAGGCTTCAAAATAATGAAAAATATGTACATTTAGGTGAGCCGTTTCTCTGCATCTTGTGTCACATCACCGTTGTCAATCCTTAACTCTAAAAATCTCGCCTGCTAGGCAGTGGGCAAAAAGGTTTGTTTCGCCACAAGATTATACGAGTTAGAGATACGAGTTTTCGAAAAAAGCTGCTTTATGCTCCTGAAATCAGTTAAGGTTGTATTTTTATTTATATATATTATTTATATACAAAAGGGTAATGAATCAAATAAACTTAGATACATATATAAAATTAGATCTACTATACTCAAAAGGCCATCTTATCGCTGAAAAGCAATCTATCCCAGCATTCCCAGGAATTGATTAGATCATAATGGCGATTCCTTACATTTTAGTAATAAATATATAAATGCAATATCTACAGATGTTTGCACTTTTACTTAAGTCGGTAAAACTCTGAGCAAAACCACAGCACTTTTGCGACCTAGCGGAAATAAGCGAGTTCGCCAGTTTTTGCAGATCTGCGCCTTGTGCTTCTTCTGTGCTTGAATTAAGCTCAAGCGGGCGAGGAGCCAGCCAAATTTGATCATCTAGAAAGGTGATCAAATTTGGATATATACCTAGTCCAGCCATAAGTTCTGTTACAAATGAAAGTGCATTTTTTATATTATATTCTATAAATGAAGTAATGTAATATTATTAAAATTTATACCTACATATTTATGAAAGTCTCAGTAAAAAAAATATATTCTATTCGAAATGGCCACCTTTGGCTTTTATATAGCCTTTAATCTGTTTGGCCACGAACCTATGCATTTACGCACTGTTTCCAAGGGGAATTTTGCCACTGCTTGCTCCAAAGATTTTTTAAGAGACTCAATGTCGCCGTGTCGTTTAGAGCAGGCCATGTTCTCTAAAACTTTACTCCTACTTTCTTTAACACCCCATTCCATATTGTAATTTGATAATGAACACGAAAAAATATGTGAAATGGCGCAAAATCGAATTCAAAATCGAACGAATTCCAAATTCAAAATAATTAAAAAGTTGAAAAAAGGAAAAGTTTTTATGTAACAGTATAAAAACTATGGCCAGACTAGTTACATATGCGTCCACTAACTTGATGAGCAGGTTTAGCAACACACAAAGATATTAAATTTAAGTCTAAATTCAAAAAACCCATATAATTTACAATCTACTTCAACTAAGTAGAGAGTGATTATCTTGCTTGCGCATCACCACATTTTTAAAGATAGGTAGGTAGGTAGGTACAATATGTATTCTATAAATCCTAAAACTAAATCTAGGTATCATAATTAATGAATTTTAATTATCATTGTTAATTCCATCTGTTAATTTGCCAAATTTACAATCGATGGAACGCCTGCCTTTATGTTAGATTCATAACAATAAAAAATGCTTCACAGATTAGTATAAGAAAACCTATTATGTTCAGAATCTGACAAAATATGGCTTGAAACAAATAGCTTTCCGCCTCTCGATATTAAAACCATATAAACATGTTTAACAAATTGAATACCACCGCACAACTGCCAAAAACATATACATTAAACTCATAAAGTAGGAAACTTTCATGAATAATTTTGTCGTAATATTTGGAGCGAATCGTCTAAATTATGTCGTTATTTCCTTCACAATATCAATATCTGAACTTTTATCATAATAAAATATAAATAATAAACTAATATATATCTGCAGTATAAACTATTGTACGTCTCGCCATTATTATAATGATAATAATATTCTTCTTTACTTTAGTTATGTGTTTGTCTTACTGAATATGTATTGTTACCTAGAATTTCATTTATTCTTCGAAAAGTAATTCTGTAACAATTCTGTATAATACGTTACGAGTTGCAGGACTCGAAATACAATGCCGTTGGAATTATTATAGAGTTTATTAAAACTATACAAACAAGTATAACACAGGTACAAATATAACTGAACTCAACCAGTCCAAACGTAATGCACAATTCAATAACACGCGCAAAGTCCGTCACTAAATAAATTACCGAATGTGCACATCTTGCCTCGCTTGTAATTATGGCTCGACTGCCGATCTCTCCATTAGGCCATTGCTTTATACTGCACAAATACAATGTGTCTCGGCGGCGTGGACTGCATTTCTTAGAGTCACGCCTGGCTAATGACTACCATAAAAGATTACAATACACAGTGGGCTGATTTTCTAATTACAAATTTTAAACATAAAGTAAACAAAAGAAATCCAAATGCTGAAAGGTAGTAAAATGACTACAGGTATACAGATGTGAACTTGTCTTTTGCCGGAATTCAGGACGTAACAATACTTATAAATAAGGGCTTGAGATATAACTAGAATAAGAAATATAAAGAAAAACATTTTTTACCTAGAAGTGTTGCCGCTTTCCGAGTTGCCGAGTCTCTTGCCGCTTCTTCTCCTTAACAGAACCAACAAGTTGCGAAACGGTGTACGCAGAATAGGAAGTAAACTTTTTTAACTTATATGTATGACCTTCAAGAAGTGTTCTTCAGTGGAACTTATTTTGAATAAAAACTTTTGAATTTGAATTATATTTTCATAAAAGGGGCAATTCACAAAATTACAGGATTTTAATTGCAGTAATCGCCTACAGTTTTACACAACCTATAATTCCAATCGACAGTTTCAAATGTATGTGATCTAAATAATGTATATTGAACTTTATTGACAAGCAGAAATGGCAGTGTTCCTTACTACGAATTGTCAGCTCTATTCCGCTTACACGATTCGTACACTGTCGGACGTTACTAGAATTGGTCTGCTACACGGATACATAGAGAGAAATTATTAGCTGTGTAAAACTTTATCTGGGTTTGTGTAAGAACAAGAAGTGGTATGATTTAACGGCATCCTCTCAACTGATCGTTTTGTCAGTCACACCCATTATATTATATACATAATAATAATGTATTACTATAATGTATATGTAATAATAATCAGTATTTTTTTTTTTAAGAAACTTTATTTCATTTTCTCACACAACAATTTAGAAGTGATATAGGACCTGTTGTGTGAGACTGGCGCCCATTGTAGATCTGTGCAGATCTGTATTACAGGCCACCAGTACGCCACTCCATGTCGAAAAACAAACTACATACTAATTATAAAAAAACGTTTGAGTGGGTGTGAGTGTGTGTGTGTGCGTGCGTGCGTGCATTCATGTGTGTGTATGTAATAATTCTAATTAAGATAAGACATGTATAAATAGACTACACGTTCAACCACGAGTAAGGGTAGCTTGGCTTTGTAATTTTTTTTTTTTTTTTTGAGGCGAGGGAAAATGCTAACCGATTTACGCACTCTCAGGGCCGTCACTAGGAAACGGCGCGCATCCACCGGGGGCGATAACGCTAGCAATAGTATGCTTTGTTTGCGCTTCGTCCGCGATGGCTTGACACTGAGGAGTGTGGAAGACTCAGAGCGATGCCGCACGGGCGAGCAACCTCAATACCCATTGCCTTTGTAAATTGCATCAACTACACTTGACAGTGAAATCAGCTGACATTCATGTACAAACTCGTTGCAGGTTTTATGATAGTTTGACTTTATGTAGAAAAACAGATTGTGAAATGTAATGTCAATTGGTGAAAAATAAATTCGGGTCATATAATTATTTTATTTGGAGTTTTACTAGAAATATCGATAATTCGATATAACCATTGTCCCTACGCCCACATTCATCCACCTAATTTACTTCGAGCGTTAGAAGTTATGACTTTTATACAATTGGTAAATAAATCCTCCCATTTCATTATTGTATTACTCCCAATGTAATAATTCCTGCACACAGACCAATTTTAGTAGCGCGCGACAGTACACAAAAGGAACAAAACTAAAAATATAGCAAGCGACATTCTGCCATTTTCGCTTGCTAATAAAATTCAATTCAAATTCAAAAGGATATTTTACATTTCGGAAACCAGTCTGCATTTTTAGTTGTAAATTGTGTAAAATTTGCATACCTTAGAGACGGAGAAAGAATACAATTTCCTGCGGCCTGCCGTAAAAGGCAACAAAACAACCCACAGCCAGATGGTAGGGCATTTGCCCGTTTGGATAGCTACCATCCCTGGTCTAGAGTACGCCGCCATAAAAACCTTGAGTTCTGTTCCGGCATTAGTGTCCCAGTCTCAGTGTCCCTTTTGAGGCAGCGGCGCATACGTGGCTCCTTTGGTGTTGCAAATGTCCATAGGCGATGGTAACCGCTTTCCATCAGGTGGGTCGTCTGCCTGCCTGCTGAACTCGTGCAATTAAAAATGTATAATACTGAAGACGATATAAGGCATTATAGTGTCTGGATAGAGATATAATTAACCATTACACCGGATCGTAACTTAATTAGGTACACACTTACCAACAAGCACTATAAAGTACCCAATTAGTAGTAAAAGCATATTTGCCCAACTAATGGCTATTCGAGGCACCCTAGGGCGAGTTACGGTCTTGTAAACACTGTAAGAGTACTTGGTCGTAATCCACATCGCGGCGACTTTGATTATACTTAGCAATGAAAATAAATTCTTTTTTCTTCTTCTATAGCCATCTGCATAAACCTAACGAGACAAGTCGCCACGTATAGATCACTTAGTCATAATCCACGTCGCGACGCATTTGATTATGCTTTACAATGAAATCTATACGATTTAGTCAACCCATAAATGTACCTTTAAGGGCGCGTTCCCACTATGTCGTAACGACTAATTTATCGTTGGACGACTGTCTTCTCTAGCTGTTCCCATTATAACGATTGTTTGTCGTCAAATTTTTTTATCGTTTAGCGACTATCGTGTCTAGCTGTTCCCATTGGATCGCGACGACATTTTGTCGTTTCACGGCAGTCGCTTTGTCGTTTACACATCATTAGCGAGGGGGAAGGGAAAACGCTTGTAAACGACGAGACGATATTTTTATCGTGGCTACGATTGATTTGCCGTCACGATTTAGTCATAACAATTTTTTATCGTTTTACGACTGTTATGCTAGCCGTTCCCACTGTCATGACAATCTGTCGTCACTGCAAAAAATGTCGTAGACGACAGTAAATCGTGTCGTTCTATATGTGAGCACCTCCATTTAAACTTATAAGCCACGACACTTAAAACTACACGATTATCTGTCGTCACGACAAAGTGGGAACGTGCCCTGAGTTTTACTAATTACAGACAAAACTCATTTCTAGTGCGAGCAAGTAGTTATTTAAATAATGTAAATAAATAAGATGACATCGACCCATTTGCAATCAGTATTTCAGGAGCCAAGCGGTGTCTAAGCCTTAAATTTTTCAACAGTGACTTAAGATCTCGGTGCCTTTTTGACGTCTGAATATTACTTTTAACCAATAGCTTATTCGTGAAAACCTGTCATTGGCTTTCTTGTGTTAATTATAGTTATCTAATCAAATGTATTTAGCTGTAGTTTTTAATAATTAAACGAAATAAATAAATTATTAATTGCTTTGTTTTTCTTCTATATCTATATAAACCTACACACCTACGAAATTTCCACCGCGATTCGCTACGTATAGATTAGCGCCAATCCTACCGTCAACGAACTTTCTTTGCGAAATGTCCCGCAAGTGTGTCGCTAGGCTAAGTGTATGCATTATCGATTTTGTCAGTGACTGATTATAGAAACTTATTTTGTTATATTTGGATAGCGATTTGAAAACGCACGATTTTCAATCGACATTCTCTAGTAATTAAATAACTTATCGGGCTGCTGTCTCACATTTTTGTACATTTTGCAAAAGTATCCTTCTGATTCTTTAATTTGTTAGTGGATGTACTCCTTGTCTATGGCAGCCGCATCGTTTACGTTTTGTATTTATTAAACTAAAGCATATAACACATGCTGCTCACCAGAAATCCATTGTGGTAATTGACGACTTAAAATTAAGGAAAGACGTCGACTATTCCTAAACCGCTCGCGTTTAATCGTAGCGCGTTTTAAGCCCGGTCTTACAGTCTCATTGACTCTTGATCTAGAGTACGTTCAAAAACTTCTTTAAAAGCCATAAAGAACCCTTCAAACTTGAACTAACTCAATATGGAAAAGATTGTTATTATCAATTGTAGGTACAACGTCACGCCGCCCGAAGTTACGGACACATACTGGTAAAGACATAAATAGAATAGAATAACACTTTATTGCTTACCAAATATACAATTTCAAAACTGCACAATTACAATATTGTCATGGTAGTAACAATAAATAAAATTAATAACATAAAAGGATGAAGTGTGTGCAGGTGTAGTTAGTTCACGATACGAATGAGTGCGCAAATTGTGCGAAGTAGAAAGGCGAAAGAATTCAAAACGTTCCTTAAGGTAAGGAGGAATACTAGGAATAAATAATATATTATAAAGTAGTGTGAGAATGTGAGTATTCAGGCGAAAGCGAAATAAAATATACAATTTGCTAAGTAATTCTTTCTATCACTTAAAGTAAATTCATTATTTTATCGGGCCACTTTGTCACAGAGGCTTTAATATTTCTCCTTTCTATTTATATTCCGCCATTTGAGAAGGCGTAATGAAATTATCATTGAAATTTGCTACAGCGTCTTTTATCATGATCACTCACCACGAGCATTCGCCTGTACTTCTAGCGTTACAGACCCGAACATTATATTAATGAGAGAGGCATGCCGAGCATTAAAGTGTGTAGCCTGTAATGTTTTGATAAAACTTGTAACACAAATCCGCTTCATCTGAAGGTGCTCCTTCACTGAGAGCATTTGCTTGTAATATAACAGATCCGAGCATAACAGTGGGCAACCTGTAATGATACAGTCTGTAATATTTCGATACATCGCTTCATATGACATTGTGGAACCAACTAAACGCTCAAAATTGAATCATAAATATTTCGTTACAGGCGAATGCTCGAGGTGAAAGAACACCTTTATATTTCATCATATTTGAGTTTGTGGCATATCATAATACGTTAAGCCTTATCTTTATAATTAGTCCAAGATCCCAGTCACCCCAGATTTACGTGATTTTAGGAAAGATGTCATTTTTAGGATCGGTAGTTTAACATAAACTTAGAAAGGAAAGGATACTCGCTGGGCTGAAAGCGGGGCCGTTTTATAAGTAACAGGTATCGAAGGTGGGAAAAACCATGCTAACTTACGTCAAAGTTGCATGGCTAGTTTTTACATATGTCATATATGATATTGTTATAAACAAAGATATACAGTTGCCAGACACTTCCTGTAGGCCATAACTTTTTATTAAGGCTGAGTTTTATATATATTATTAAGTATAATATTTTAAAATATTTTCCAATGACCCAGACATATATGATGGGCCAAATATCCTCCCAGAATCGTTAAGAGTTTCACTGTGCGAAGAAGCGCGAGAGCATTATTTAAGTCAATTCAATATTATTTATATTTAAATTTTATATTTATTCTCGCTTCAGAGTGCATCTCACTTGTACTTATACGCTTGAATAATTCTCTAATGCTCGCGAGCTTCCTCACACAGCGGAGCTTTTAACGAGTCTGGGAAGATGTTTGGCCCGTCAGATTTGTCCGACTTGTCGAAAATATTTTAAAATATTATACATGATAATATATACAAAATTCAGCCTTCTTCAAATGACGTAAGTTCGCACATTTTTTTAATACAGTGTCTGTCAAAAGCTATGGCCCACAGGAAGTTTCTGGCAACTGTATATCTTTGTTTATAACAGTATCATATATAACATATGTAAAAACCAATCTTGCTACATTGATGCAAGTTAGCATGGTTTTTTCCTGCTTAGATACCTGTTACCTGTGAAACGGCCCCGCTATCATCTTAGCGAGTATCCATTCCTTTCTAAGTTTATGTTAAACTACCGATCCTAAAAATTTCATCTTTCCTAAAATCACGTATGTGTGGGGTGACTGGGATCTCACTCTAAATTAAGCTATATAGTTATTAAACTGATATTAAAAATCTTGTAAATAATTTAGTAATCTATTGCGTTTGTTAATAAGTAGAATATACTTATAAATTTGAAATGATATATTCACTTACTTTGTAAAAAACTAGTGTTCTCCGCAGCTACGCGGCAAGTCAAGCCCTGCTAAGTAGCTCTATTTTACCTTATTACTTACATTAAAAATAATTAGGTTTTTATATATCGCAAGCGAAGCCTCGGGCAAAGACTTGCAGAAGTATATATTATCCGTGCAGGAACGGAGAAAGAATATAATTTCCTGCGGCCGGGCGGCCTGTCGTAAGAGGCGACAAAACAACCTACAGCCAGGTGGTAGGGCATTTTCCCGACTGGATGGCTACCACCCCTGGTCTAAAGTATGTCGCCATAACAACCTTGAGTTGTGTTCCGGCGTTAGTGACCAGGTTCCAGTCTCCCTTAAGAGAGCAGCAGCGCATTTGTAGCATCTTTGGTGTTACAAATGTCCATAGGCGATGGTAACCGCTTTCCATCAAGTGGGCCGTCTGCCTGTCTGCTAAACTCCTGCAATAAAAAAACAACATTTTATTAGCTTTTGTTCTTTATTATCACCTTTTCTATAATTGCTATCGCGTATAATTAGGTGGTTAATTTTAATCCTTCGCTCGCCATTTTAAAAGCTATTAGAAACTAGCGTTTTTTCCTTCTGCGTACTATATATACTGCGTACTAGATATACACATGTGTTTCATTTCACGCTTCAAAAAGCCGAACGCGCGTACATATGGCTATTCCGGCGTGTACGCTCGAACCGGTAGTGACGATTGTCATAAGCGATGTGAATTCCTCCGTCATTGTTTTTTGTGCGTTATAATTGAAGTGAAACTTCTATATAGACGGGAGGATCTTAGGATTTTTCTCTCACGAAAAAGCCTTACGGCCGCGTGGAGGAGCGGCATAAATTTAGAATAGACGTGGTGAAAGCCGGCATACTTTAGAGTAAACCTATCGATGCGTTTTTTAGTACCGGGTCAAATCAAAAATTAAATCAATTTATTGCCAAAAAATTACTTAGAAATATTGTTTTCATAGGTTCCGTACTAGGACTTACCTGTATCCCGAACACCAAATACGTGTGACTAACTTAACAATTTATATCTCTTAAATTATTATTATTTTAAACCGACTTCAAAAACTAAAAAACTAAAAAGTATAAAATAACTTATTTCTAAAGCTATATATTATTATTAATATAAATTATCTAAAACATCTTAAAGTCGGTGCTTAGTAATTTTCAAAATATAGTCATTTTTATATTTTACTTTGCACCGACTTCGAGATGTTTTAGATAATTTATTTATATTAATAATAATACATAGCTTTAGAAATAAGTTATTTTATACTTTTTAGTTTTTGAAGTCGGTTTTTTAAACGAACTTTTTTTTTTCTTTTTAGTGCCTATCTATGTATGGGTAGACCTACGAAAGGTGCCGCGCTTCTTAAAAAGTATAGGTCCCAAGAAACGAGAACATAAAAATGTCCGTAAAATGTAAACTACTGGGCCAAACTATGTTAATTTTTAGGGGACCAAATGGCAACTATTCCGCATCAAACTAAGCAAGAATCACGTAAACCGAACCATAAATCTTAGCGTAATCGGTATACACATAGAAGGGAATGGAAATTTTTTCATAAAAAAATTCATAAAATGAAAACTACTGGGCCAAAGTATGTCAAATTTTTAGGGGACTAAATGGCAACTATTCCGCGTCGAATAAAAAAAGAATCACGTAAATTGGATCATAAATCTCAGAGTAATCGGTGTACGTATGGAACGGAGTGAAAATTGTTTCATGAAAAATGTTCATAAAATGAAGACTACTGGGCCAAACTATGTCAAATTTTTAGGGGACCAATTGGAAGCTATTCCGCGTCGAACAAAAAAGAATCACGTAAATCGGATAATAAATCTCGGAGTAATCGGGGAACATACATAATAAAAAAATAAATAAAAAAAATCCCGACGAATTGAGAACCTCCTCCTTTTTTTGAAGTCGGTTAAAAATGTACCTAACCTAACCAAATCATAATTTGTAGTACCTGCGAAAAATCGAAGTGTGTGCTGGGACACATATAAGAAGCGAAACTTCAAGGGACAAGTGGAAAAACGAATCGCAACTAAATTTTCAGTTGAAGTTTTCCGGCCAGGTTTCAAATTGGACAAGTACCTACATTAACAATCTGCCCGTACAACTTCTAGTTAAAATTTTGTTGCCATTCGTTTTGGCACTAGTTCATTTCATTGAGTATTTATCTTAAATTACTTGAAGACTTTCACGTTCGATTGCTTTCCATCTTTGTCCCATTTCAGTATACCTGTACTACGTGGGCAGTGCGTGTGGGTGTGTGATGTGTCATTATATATATATTTGACTAGTTCTTAACAAATTATTAATGTTGCGATGGCTGGGAGAAGGCAAAGGGACGGAAAAAAAAAGCAAGGAAAACTCACCTCGCCACCAGTCCGTCGCCACACTGCGCTCGTCCCCCGGGGTTCACACTCTCACTAGGATTGTGGCTAATGTTCATTAAATGCAATTGTAGCAGTTTATTGTCTTTATTGTGTTCCAACAATATCTTGGTATGTAATTTATTGCGGTGACAGCAGTGACAGTTCTGCCTCTTGTTTAGCGCATTCTTTAAAGTTTTATTCTATTCTTGATGGCGAGGATGGGGAGGAAGAATTAACAACGAGGTGTTCCTCGGCGCAACCAAATATAATTATGTAATATTTTGTCTAACTTAAGCTAATAATAATGTAAATAGAATAACAAATAATTATTGTTATTGTAATTTTGTAGATATTTTTATAAATCTTATAAAATATAATGCAACTATTAGTAAATTATTATTCAAATTAATTTATTTGCATAAAACATGGTTTAAAGGATGTTACAAATAAACGTTTGTTGCGGTAAGCGCTAAAAAACAAGCTTACACGCTTATAAAAAGCTAGATTGAAAAGACTCTAAAGTACGCGAACGATACACTCGCTAAGTTTGTCCGATGTGGGTTTCCCACATAAGTAATTTCTATGTACAGGTTTCATCAGGATGTTTTTATTCATCATCAAATTTGGTAATTTTAACAATACTGTTACGAGTAACGGGACTCGAATTAAAATGCCGTTGGAATTACTATAGAATTTATTATCATACAAACACGTATAACACAGGTACAAATATAACTGGACGCAGCCAGTACAAACGTAATGCACGATCCAATAACACGCACAAAGTCCGTCACTATATAGCTTATCAAATGTACACACGTCTTGCATCGCTTGTCTGCCTCTCTCTGCATTGGAGCATTGCTTTATACTGCACAATTACAATATGTCTTTTAGCCGCGCAGACTGAATTTCTAAGAATCGTACCTGGCTAATGACTACCATAAAAGATTACAATACACAATAGGATGTTTTTCTAGTTACAAAATTTAAACACAAAGTAAACAAAAGAAGTCCAAATGCCAAAAAGGTAATAAACTGCAGATGCGAATTGGTCTTTGTCGGTCGTAACAATATTTCTGCAGAGGCTCCAGGTTCGATGCCCGGTATGGTAAATTTCGGAAACGAATTTTCTCCGTTATTTACTATGGTCTGGGTGTCTGGGATCGGCCCCAAAGTGGTTCGTTGTATATTACCCATAACAGAAGCAATAATGTATTCACTTGCCTTACCATCGGTTGAATTTTGAAAATACTAAGGCTGGTGTGCACCGAAACTTAACCGACGGTTAACCAAAAATAATCACTGTTTTTCCATAAATTTTTGGCGATTATCTTATTTTAACCACGAGTTAAAAGTCGGTGCACACCAGCCTTAATGGAGCTTCTGTCAAATTTTAACCGATAGTAATGTCAGAAAATGAACATTAATATATAAAAACTGATCATTAGTCGTGTGTGTCTGTGAACATGGTATAAGAAAGAAAAGAACTATTTCTCGGGCGAATACAACACCCATTAGGATGAATAAAACATTAACTCTGGTGAACATAACGTTCAGTGAAACGATAATTCATCAGAGTAAATAATTCGATATCATTTCAAGACTATTTGCAGGCATATCATGTTTTATGAGGACATAGGTACCTACATTTATTATCCCATCTGCGCCCTGTAACACTACGTGACTACATGGAACTCGTAATAAAGATTATTTATTTAAACATTTTCCGCAAAAAAGGATATACATTCATTTCCTTGAATACTACATGATCCTTCTATAAATCAATGTCTGCTTCACTCTGAGACGGTTTGTACACCAGAAAAGTTTGCGGTGCTATCTCAGATTATTAACATTGAATAATTTTGGATTTTTTGGACAAATAGCTCTTTTTTCTATTGTGATTTTTAAAGCTATAGCACCTGAAGGTGAACATGGAATTTGCATTTTTATATTCATACTAGTTGTGCCTGCGACGTCGTCCGCGTAGGATAGTTAAAAAAAGTAAATTAAAAATAAACCCCCCGATTTTGAAACATTCTTCATCGGTGCTCCGCTTCTATTGGTCTTAGCGTAATTATATATTACTAATAGCCTTCCTCAATAAATCGGCTATCTAACAGAAAAGAATTTTTTAAATAAAACCAGTACTTCCTGAGATTAGCGCGTACAAGCAAACAAATAAATTCTTCAACTTTATACATTACAAGATTTGTTCTTGTTATGGTCCTAGCTTGTTTATTAGGAGATTCATTGGACTGCTATATGTGTAAGCCCATAACGGCAAAGACCGAAAATAATAGAATAATAACCTGAACCATTACTACACTAGAATAAAAATAAAGTTATAAGTAAAATAAATAAATATAAATATAAATAAAGTCATAAGTAAAATAAATAAAAATAAAGTTATAAATAAAATAAATAAATAAAAATAAAGTAGTAAAGTTTACTACACTAGAATGACTACAATTACAATTTAAATATAGGATTAAGGCTGGTTGGCACCGACATTTAACCGATGGTTAAAATAAAATAATCAATGTTTAGCCATATATTTTAGCGATGATTTAATTTTAACCAGCAGTTAAATGTCGGTGCACACCAGGCTTAATATAATAAAACCAAATTATTTATGTCTCTTTTATAAAGATGTAAGTTTTATTTTGAGTTAAAATTAATAAACAAAATTCTTTCTTGTAATGTCTCCTTGGAACCCGGGTTGCCTGGAACAGATCGCTATAAGCAGTAAGGTCGCCCATTGTTCTAATGGAAATGTATTAAATGTCTAGGCTAAGTTATGGTGAACAATAAAGAGTTTTCATTCATTCATATTGTTACAATATGGTCCACCTGCAAACAAAGCACATTTATTACCCGCCGGTGTCGTTTGAGCTACTAACATTGAAGCGCTTTTATGACCGTCTGCTTTGGTACTTTGTGTTTAAAATTTGTAATTAGAAAAACATCCCATTTTGTATTGTAATCTTTTATGGTAGTCATTAGCCAGGTGTGATTCTTAGAAATTCAGTCTGCGCGGCCGAGAGACATATTGTAATTGTGCAGTGTAAAGCAATGTCCCAATGCAGAGAGGGGCAGTCTAGCGATAGTCACAAGCGAGCCAAGACGTTAGTGACGGACTTTACGCGTGTTATTGAATCGTAAATTACATTTGCACTGGCTGTGTTCAGTTATATTTATGCCTGTGTTATACGTGTTTGTATAGTTCTAATAAACTCTATAGTAATTCTAACGGCATTTTAATTCGAGTCCCGTAACTCGTAATAATATGAAAAAACCACGTTACGTCTCATAGCGTGAACATTTTTGATACTTTCTTTTTCTAGTAAATTATTGATCAGTAAATTACTAGCAAAAGCTGTTTCATTTGCAACACTTTTGACCTTCTGCGGCAACTTAAATATTACTAGTCATAAATTCAGTTTACGATACCAAAATAATATCTTAACTTTCAACCCGCCGAGTAATAAGCCAAGATTACTTGAAAGGAAGACCCTTCAAGAAAGCCAAGGCCTCGCAACAAACGAACTTGCAATTTACTGTCCCAATTTTCGCTTCCCATAAGATTTACTTGAAACAAACGATGTGAAACTTATTTAACTTAATAATTTAACATACATATTGTTACATACCGACAAAGACCGCACACCGTCATGTTGTAAGAACGAATTATTTTATTTACTTCGTGTTTAAAATTTAAAAACATCTATTGTTATCGTACTTATTTTATGGCTGTAATTAGTGTCGAACGAATTAATCCTTGTTTTTATTGCATTGCGTTGAAGTTTGCTAGATGTGCGTGAACGGGGCCGCTTTGTCGGTATTATACAGTTTAGTATAAAACAATGCCCGAAAGGCGGGGTGGGGCAGCAAGCGATGACTACGATACGAGTAAGACGTGTGTGTGTGTGGTACTTTCGAGTAGCGTCAATATAGTGACGGACTTTGCACGCGTTGAATTGCATTGAATCGCGCAGTGTGAACTGGTTGCATCCAGTTTTATTTGTACTTATTGTATACGCGTTTGTACAGTTCTAATAAACTCTATAGTAATTCGAACGGCATTTATTTCACTTCGAGTCCTGTAGCTCGTAACAATATTATCACTCCTGTGTTCCATGGGGGAGGCAGCGACGATGGATCTCGACTTACGACGACCCTGACAAACTACTTTCGCTTCATCTACTTTTATTAACCTCTTCATACGTGTGTCGGCTGAAGCTGACAAATAATAAAATAATAATGATCTGAAATATAATAACCAAAGTATATTACAATAGAATTATTACAATTACAATATTAAATACAGCACAATAATACACAGAAATATTATCTCTTAATAACATCTCCAAGAGTTGTCTCCACGCTTGTCAGGTTTCGAGCAGCAATTTGCCCTTAAAGAATATTGCGATTATCGAACAGTAATTATCGACCATAATATGGTTGTAGACTATCGTAGTAGACTGTTGGTTGTAGACTGTCTGTTGTAGACTCTCGTTGTAGACTCGTTTGTAGACTAGCTCCCCTCTGCACGAACACCGAGTATTTATAAGATACTCGTAGTGCGTCTGCAGCGACACCATCCTGAAATACTTTGGCGCCACTTCACTTCCGTCATAACACCAACTTCCGCCATCCGTATAACTTCCAACTTCCGGTTACTCCATTTTTGATATCCGTTGGCTTGATAATAAATGTTTTTTTGAGATGTTATTACCTGACCCCTTTTTAATACTGTGTTCATGGTGTGTACATCTTTAACTTTACGTAGTACTTATTAAACTTTAGCCCCAGTAATAGATTTGAAATACCCTAATGTTTTCTAGTAGACCTTTCACAATATCTTATCTTCTTCTTATATATAAAAAATCAATTGCTGTTCGTTAGTCTCGCTAAAACTCGAGAACGGCTGGACTGATTTGATTTTGACTAATTTTGGTTTTGAGTTATTTGTTGAAGTCCAGGGAAGGTTTAAAAGGTGAGTAAATATGAAAAATATGCTTGGAATATAGTAAAAACAACAAATTGGCTTTTCCTTGGAAACTATTCCCACCTGTCAAATATTTGATGTTCGTCCAGACCCGACGCTTAGAAGTCAATTAAATTTAAAAGTCGTTCAGAAATAAATTAAATTTAAAAGTGAAGTTTTTTTTCTTTTTGGTTTTGAATTCAAACGTTTGATGTTCGTTCCGGTTAAGTTTTGACCACGTTTTTTACTAAAGTTGAAACATTCTGCAATTATCATTCAGCTTTTTTATTTATTGATTCTGAGGCCCTACGATGTTTGCTGAGTCAGATCGGATCAAAATAAATTCAGTTATAAAAGCTTTTCCTTAGTCTATTACCCCGTAAGTCACTTTAAGGTTCTAAAGCTATTTTGTCAAGACGACAGCCTTATGTCATCTATACACTGAGTCTATATAGATGAAATTTAAAAGAAATACCAAATAAAACACAACAAACAAAAACTTTTCATAATATAAGTATAAGTTATAAAAAGTTTTTTTTATGTTAACAAGACAGGATGAATAAAAGTAAAATAAGGTAGAGTGCAAATAATGATGAGAAAAAGCTTCCCTCGTAAAACGTTATATCAAATAAAAGGTGACAAGCTAAAAAGGTAGGGCTGCGGTTGAAATGAAATCTGCAAGTGTCGTATAACGGCTATGCACAGTGTTGCCGCCTACAAAACTTATAATTACGAAATTTCGTTAAAACAACATTTTTTGCTCCACACGTTGTGTCAGAGACTATTAAATTATACTACAAATATTACATGTAAGTCCATTCCATGGAGGATAGAGGTAAGGAGAACCATTATTAAAACCATTAAAAAGTGTCTGCACTGAAGGGGAGCAAATTAAGATGGCGCCACAGTAGCAAGTAGCAAGTATTTAAAAATAGCGCCACAAATAATTAGAGTAGAATACTAGATTAAAGAAGGAAAGAAACACTTCAACCCAGCACACTTCACTTCGTTTATAACTGCTAAATTCATATCATTACCACCCCTGGTCTAGAGTTTGCCAGGTGGTAGGGAATTTTCCCGACTGGATGGCGACCACCCCTGGTCTAGAGTGTGCCGCCATAACAACCTTGTGTTGTGTTCCGCGGCATTAGTGACCAGGTTCCAGGTTCCCTAAAGAGAGCAGCAGCGCATTCGTAGCACCTTTGGTGTTGCAAATGTCCATAGGCGATGGTAACTGCTGTTCATCAAGTGGGCCGTCTGCCTAACTGCTGATCTCCTGCGATAAAAAAAAATTAAAAAAAAACATTGCCTTTTCCTACACTAGCGCTATTTTTAAGTGTTTTCGAACCATAATATGAATGAATGAAAACTCTTTATTGTTCACCATAAACTTAAATCTAGACAATTGACATGGATACATTTGTATTAGAACAATGGGCGGCCTTATCGCTTATAGCGATCTCTTACAGGCAACCCGGATGCTGTTTACAGGTGGACACTTTTTCAACTGATCCCCCATACTAGATGGTCCTCCTTACCTCTATCCTCCATGGTCCATTCCTTCTTTGATGTCCGCCATTACTCAAGTCAAAACGAACTCAAGCATTTTTATTTAATTAATATCCTTATGTTATTTGAATGACTAAACAGATATACAATGCACAAGTGGATGCATGCAGAAGTCGCGGAAGGTCACGACACACCTTCCATGACCAAATTGATCGTGTATTGGCAGAAGGTGATGTCAGGAGCCAGAAGGAGGAGTAAGAACAGACGAGCGAGCATTACAAGAGCTATGAATGTCAAAGAAGCAAGTGAGGTGTGTAAGAATAAGCCTGTATGGCGCTCTGTTGTTCGTGCCTACCCCGCAAGGACCTGGCGTGAAGTTATGTATGTATGTACATATGTTATTTGCTAACTGTGGCGGTAGCAGGTGTTACCAGGGTTACATTTTTTACCGTAGATTTTCAGTTTCAGTCAAAGCATCACAGTTTTTCGTTAATTATTAATCACTAGCTGCGCCCCGTGGTTTCACCCGGTTACTTGAAACTTATCGTTATATGTCGAATAATTCACACTATATCTTTATAAATTATAGCCTATGTGTTATTATGTGTAAGCTATATGTAAAGTTTCATCAAAATCCATTCAGTAGTTTTTGCGTGAAAGAGTAACAAACATACATCCTTATATTCTAATATTTTCTTAAGTTTTCGCGAGTTTTATACATAATAAACTACGTTTTAACGATTTTAAGCGCGGTCATTCTTTTAATTTTGGTTATTCCGACGTTTCGGCTACTATTCAGTGGCCGTGATCAAGGAAGACAGGGATGTCAAGTGTCGACGAGTATTGTTAAAGTTTTAGTTAGCCTACTGTCAACTATATAGCCTTCCTCAATAAATGGGCTATCTAACATTGAAACAATTTTTCAAATCGGACCCTGCTGGTCTGATTTCTAAGATTAGCGCGTTCAATCAAACAAACAAACTCTTCAGCTTTATGTATTCATTTATTGTAGTAAAGTTTATTACTCAGAACTGTCTTTAGGGAACTTTTAAATGGTAATAGGGATGTTTTTCTGAGAAACACATCCCGATCAGTAAATTGTATACCTCTGGTTTTTTTTTCTTTTTTTAACAACTCTACGGACTCAAGTTCCGTACCCTTTTTACAACTTAATTTCTAAATTTAATTTTTAAAATTTAAAGACGCTTATTAGTTATTTTGGTTCTTGTGTGTGACATTAATTTAGTGTTTTTTGTGTTGTGGTGTACCTTATGAATAACTTATTATATTAATTTATTCTAATTTTAATACTAAACTTATACTAATATAGAGTGTAACTGTTACATGCTGGTGTTGTGAGGAAGTGCATGTGCCCCATATACCCCTGTGCAATATCTACTGTAGTAAAACTATTCTATTCTATTATAGTAAGATACGCATGAGAGACAAGACGGTGGTCCAACGTCTAATGGAGGGTCAATAATCCCCCTCCTAAACTATCCATCATCACTAACACCAACTAAAAATGTTTCATGTCACGACAATTAAATAATAAATTATAACATCACACAAAGTCACAAACACACAATCAAAAACAACATAACTTATACACTTACTCACACCAACGCGCAATACCACTGCATTGCATTACACGCACAATTAACAAACAAACCAAGACACACAAAGAGCCTAAAAATTAATAACCTAGGCACAGAAAGAAAAAACAACATACATGGCACTAGTTAAGATAATATATATAGGTATAAACATAAGGCACACACTGCACATGCACTTTCTCACAACACCAGCATGTAACAGATACACTCTACATTAGTATAAGTCTAGTATTAAAATTAGAAAAAAAAATATAATTATAAATTATTCTTAAGGTACACAACACGACATAAAAATCACAAAATTAATGTCACACATACAATAACACATAAACAATAAGAGTGTATGAATTCAAAAAACTCTAACAATAATTAAGTTGTAAAAAGGGTACGGAACTAGAGTCCGTAGATTAGTTAATTAAAAAAAAAAAAATTTGTTTTTTTACAAACTCTACATGTGTGTACGAGTATGTAAAACTCACCAGTGGGCCTTAATCAAACATGATAGATTTTTTTTATTATATTCATATTTCGAAAAGCGTAGGCCCAAAAAGGGTTGGGTTAAATATTATGATAATTTTAAAATTTCTCGGCAAACTCAACATGTATCCATTACAATAAATTTAGTATAATCATTTAAATATAATTTCAAATCCTAAACTAACAATTATGATAGCATTATATTACCAAATTGAGTCATTTCAACAAAATGAATAATAAATTCGTATAGATGTACATCTAATTAAACCACTTGAACGTTTGTGATTTGCTCCATCTTCCCAAGCGTATAGATATAGACTTTTAATATTTTTATATATTTTATTACATATATAATATTATTACGAGCTACACAGGACTCGAATTAAAATGCCGTTGGAATTACTATAGAATTTATTAGAACTATACAAACAAGTATAAAACAGGCACAAATATGACTGGACACAGCCAGTAGAAATTGCACGATCCGACAGGTCGGGTATATATTATTATTTACAAATTAAATAGTTTTTAAATAAAATATTCGGACCGTTTTTGTATTACACCAAAAAGGAAGGTTAGCGTTGAAAATCAGCATTTTGTCGGATGCTATAACGGCACAGCAATAAGCTGAGTGGAAAACTTGATTGCTGAAAATGCGGCATACGAATTCTCAAATTATGTTTTTATTTTTAAGATTTATGTCAGTTATCAGTAAGATATATGTTTTTCCTTTCTTTCTTGAAAACAATTTGGTATCGCAAATAACTGCTGTTTAATAAATACTATGTTGCAGATATTAGCGCCCAATTCCAGACAACGCGATTGTTATGCATAATAAAAATCGAATTATCTTAAATTTTAACTTATAACACTATCCCAGATTTAGCAGTAACGTCGGAATAACTGTAAAATGATAAATATAAAGAAGTGTCAAAAGTTGCTACGAACGTAGCCATGGACAAAATCCCAATTAAAAAATAATAATCCTGTTTCATATGTAGGAACAAAAGAGAAATCATAGAAAGTATTTACTTAGGATCATAATGTAAACGGAACTATTATAATGTAGGTAAACGGTCAAGTAATTTTCATATATCTAAAAAATAATAAATCAGTAAAAGGGTCGTGTTTGTACAATTAATTCAAAAAAGAGGGCATAAATTAAGCCAATTCAGACCAGAGACCTTAAAACACTTTTTGTCGTATCGTCAGATCAGCCCGGAGAAGTCAATGAAATTTTAGATAGAAAAAAGAGAGAACAATATAATGATAATATAATAATATCTTTTATATTTTTTTATTTGTAGCTTTCGGGGTTGAGATTTGGGGCCATGGGGACGAGAGGCTTATCAACTTTATCGAGACCTTTCAAGACGATTGAAAGAAGTCTCGCGTGACCAATGGGCTGGCCTATATTTAGGGCAACGAATAAGCGTTGCCATACAACGAGGGAATGCGGCCAGCGTTTTGGGAACGCTCCCCACCGACAGCGATTTGGAATACATCTTTTACTTGTAAATATGTTTATAGTAGTATTTAATTTTATAGTTTAGTACAATATTAATGTAAATAAACAATATTTTTTTATTGAATATGTATTTTATTTCTGATGTATTTTTATAAAAGAATAATGTTATTTATTTTTTTATAAAAAAATTACTTTATATATTTTTTTAAAATATGTAATTAGGCAACGCATCGGCGCCCTTAGTGTTGCAGATGTGCATGGGCGACGGTAGACACCTGTCACCAGGTGGTCCGTTTGCCAGTTTGCCTGTTGGCAAACTGTAGTATATTTTAAAGAAAATGAAACACCCGGTATGATATAGCTCGTATATTAGACTGGCGCAGTCAGTGACACCAAAGAAGAATGTACCGAACTACTCTCTATTCTTTGCACTTAATTAATACACACAACACAAGCACAAAAAAACAGACAAGAAATCTAAAAAAATATGCATCGTTTATAGTCTATTCCAGTTGTTTTTTTTTAATTTCTTCAATGTACAGACACATCATCTTTAGAGTTTTATAATATTATACATTACAGTTATGTGAAATTACGTAAAATTAATAACAAACTCGTAACAGATTCTACGATCATGTTAACTATTTCCAATTTGCGATCATAGCCTTTATAAGCATTAATATTGCCTCGAGACATACAACTACATTTTCATAATCAAAATGCCGTATAACACCGAAATTCCAATAACGAAATAAAATTCAAAACTGCGACCTCAGAATAAATCTTATATACTAATATATAAAGGTGAAGAGTTTGTTTGTTTGAACGCGCTAATTTCAGAAACTGCTGGTCTGATTTGAAAAATTCTTTCAGTGTTAGATAGCCTAGATAGCCCTTTTATCAAGGAAACTTATAGGCTATATATTATCACACTAAGACCAATAGGAGCGGAGTACCAAGGAAGAATGTTTCAAAATCAGCGGGTTTTTGTTAACTTACCTACTTTTTTTAACTATTCCACGCGGACTTAATCGCGGGCAGAAGCTATTTAATTATTATAATTATATTAGGGAATTAATATCCAAGAATTACTGCTTGTTCATTTTTCTTTTGGTTTTCAAAACCATTAAGGCTGCCAAGCGTTTTCTAAGAAAAACAATTATGAACATTTTGTTAAAACCAACTCTTTCCTTTGATCTTTGAAGTCCCTTTACAGTAATACAACATTTTGTTAAAAATCAATCCTACCCCTAAGGTTGAAATTTATCTGTTGTTTATGGACCAGGAAATAATAGCACATGTTATGAATACTATAGTAGAATTATTTTCTCCGTGCAGTTTGGGTCATAAATAATCGGAGCAGTGAAGCGAGTATTTCGCTCTATCTTCCACTCACGGGCCTTATGGGCAGGCATATTGATACGCATTATTGTTGTCGATAATCGTTATCGATGGTGTATTTAGTTTTCTCATTTTGTGAGTTAGTGATATAAATGAAAGAAAAAAATGGATAAAACAACGTATTTATTTAAATAAGAATAATAATGATTTAAAATAAATTATTAATTAGGTATCTATGTATTAAAAAACTATAAGTACAAAAGTTTAGAATGTAACAAGTTATATTAAAAATAAATATAAATACTTATGTCTAAGTTTAAAATTAATAGCAAAAAAGATAATAATGATTTTTATAAGAATGATAATCTTTCTTTGATAAGAACGAGTTTTATCGCTAATGGCGTTACGCCCGCGCATCATGCTCACCGCCCTAGCCGGGCTGAGGCCGAGTTTGATTTATGACCCAAACTGCACGGAGAAAATAATTCTAGTATAGCACAGTTTAATTCTTACATTTTTATACACGTAGCGGATTACAGTTTAACTTGAAACATAATAACAATAGACGCAAAGAATAACATTTAAATATGGAAAAATAGAAAAGAATATACTTTTTTAAATTAATATACAAGTACAATCGGTGGTCTTATCGCCCATGGTGATTTCTTCCGGACAACCTTTGGATTGATAGGAAGGAAAACAAAAGTCGGTAAAACCCGCACTCGTGCAATAATTTAGTTTGTTAATAAATAAATAGTAACATATATATAAAAGAAAGTCGTGTTAGTTACACTATTTATAACTCAAGAACGGCTGTAGCGATTTGGCTGTAAATTGGTGGGGAGGTAGCTTAGAATCAGGAGACGGACATAGAATACTTTTTATCCCTCTGGAACCGGTAGGTGACGCTGAGATCGCGTTCTACAATCCTCCTAATCACCTGGACTGATGTTGATGATTTTGTTTTTGTGTGTTTGAGTGGGTCCCCGGGTGGTTTAAATCCATAATTGGAACCGGTAGGTGGCGCTGGGATCGGGTCCTAGATTTTAATTTTTTCAGAGCAGGACAACGTCGGCCGGGGCCGTTAGTTGTTTATATATGCGTGTTTTTCTAAAAAAATGATTACCTAATTACTAAATTACGTAAGAATACTTATTCTTACATAAATTACACTCGATTTTTAATAAATCTTGTGTCAATTTATTTTGTTACATTTTGATGAAAAAACGACGTCAAATTCAACTAACCGCAAAGTTTTTTAAATGGTAAGTATTTTGTATCAATACGAAAAAAACTAGAGACAAGGTTTTTAAAGTAATTTCGCTGTGGGGTCTGAGGTATCAGTTTATTTTGGAATAGGGGTCTCTTAAAAAATAGTTTGGGAATCCCTGCTCTACGTAAATTGTAATATATGGAAAAGGGGTCTCTTAAGAAATCGTTTGTGAATACCTGCTCTACTTAAATAGTTATATATGAAAAAGGGGTCTCTTAAGAAATAGTTTGGGAATCCCTGCTCTACGTAAATAGTTATATATGGAAAAGGGGTATCTTAAAAAATAAGTAGTTTGGGAATCCCTGCTCTACGTAAATAGTTATATAAAACCATCGACCGACAGAATCGTTAAAATTGTTTTACGTTCGAAGCGCACGCAGGGGAAATGAGTTGTAGTCACGTTCCTGTGAAATGTTTATTCAGAGTTTGCCATTTAGTTTCCAGACATAGACCTTTTCATATTAAATACACGACAGCACTGAAAGGCTACCGAACTTACAAGATACTAAAGTGATTTAAATCTGCTTTTTATGCAATACTAGCTAACCCGGCAAACGTTGTTTTGCCATATAAATGATTGATAGTTAAAAAAATAACAAACTTTTAAAAAAACTAGAATGGAGATTGATGTTAGAAGGGTGAAAATTAAGGGTTATGTGTATTTTTAGTTCCAAATCATAAAAAATTAAAAAAATTGGGGTGGGCCACCCGTATCACTTATGTGTTATAGTTTGCGACCGATTATCAGAATGTACACAAATAATTTAATAAAAATCGAACAAGCTGTTTTGAAGGAGTTTGGTTATAAACACTATGACACGAGAATCTTATAAAGCTATACTAATATATAAAGCTAAAGAGTTTGTTTGCTTGAACGCGCTAGTCTCAGAAACTACTGGTCTGATTTGAAAAATTCTTTCAGTGTTAGATAGCCCATTTATCGAGGTAAACTATTGGCTATATATCATCACGCTAAGACCAATAGGAGCGAAGCACCAATGAAGAATGTTCCAAAATCGGGGTTATTTTTCCTTTTGAGTGCTTCCGCTGCGTGCGTTTCACCCTCTACGTAAACAAAGACGCGGCTTAAAATGAGCGTTGCCTAAAGTAACTATTCCACGCGGACGAAGTCGCGGACAGAAGCTAGTTTTATATATATTGATTTGTTATTACGCTCATAAAAGATGAATTATTATAAATTTGTACTTTGAAGCGCAGTGTACGAGTATTTGAAATGTAAACCTATTTATTAAAAAAAATCAACCCCCTTCCCATGGTTTGCCGTTTGACATTCCTTCATAGAAATTGATCATTAAAAGCAGTCTATCTACTGGTATAACAATGCAGGATGGTATTATTTCATCAAAATCGGCCGATTTGATTTCTTTAAATGGTTTAAGGCTATTAACGCTTATACGCTGTAGTAGTAAAAGAAAAAACATTTGGCTTAGAAAAAAAATGCAATTTTTGGATAGTGTTTTTAATACATTATAACCTTTTTTACAACTTAACAGAGTAGTGTGCACAAGCTTTTAGCAATAATAAAGTTACGTTTTGAAACCAAAAATTATGTTTTCTTGTCGTGCTGCGAACTTAAACTTGGATATCAAACCAAGGTCGGCTTGCGATAAGTTGTAATTATTTATTGCTCGACGGCACTGCAGTATTTCATGTTCAGAATTTTTATTATATTTGAGAACGCCACGTAATAATGAAGTGTCCTTCTCTTGTACAGTTTATTAAAATGCAGATTTTTCAACAGCAAACAACATAGTGCAGGAAGGGAGAAATAATACAATTTTGTAAGTTAAGTTGACAAAACAATCCAGACCTAGATAGTAGGGTCTTTGCCCGACTATAGGGCTGTCTAGACCCCTGATCTAGACTGTCATCCCTGTCCAGACTCCCTTTAGGGAGCGGCAGCACATGAGCAATACTTTTGGTGTTGCAAATGTCCATAGGCGATGGTAACCGCATTCCATCAGGTGGGCTGTCTGGCTATCTGTTGATCTCATGCAATTAATAAAAACAATCGTATGCATAGTAATAGTCCAATTGTCACGTGGTAGAGTCATGTTGAAGTCTTTACCTGATTACATTATACATACATAAATATTTTTGGATTTCAAATTGCATTTTGATTTCCATATAAACTATATTTTAAATAAGGCATTCCAATTATTCGGCTTTGTAATGCGAACTTGTAAACCGTTCAAGAGACCTTCTTCATATCTTCTGCTATATATGTCCTTAATTCGATCTCGGCTTGAATACGCCACAGCAATTTGGAACCCATTCTATGCCAAATATAATAAGCAGTTAGAATATTTTCCGTTAACTAGCGCTGTTCTCATTCTAAGTCCTCGTAGGAGACTCCTTACCAAGTTCTCTATGCATAAACTTGAGACGAGGCGAAATCTCTTGGATGCTATGCTATTATACAACATTTGTCATGATAAATTTGTTTGCATTACATTATCGAACCAAATAAGTTCTTGGGTTCAGCAAAGATTTCACGTGATACGGAAGAACCGTACGTGTAATATGTTTGCGGCTAAGATATCTAGAACTAACACAGGTGAACGTGCCCCAATTAACAGGATAATGAAATTATACAATGAATATTATACAGAAGCAGACATATTTTTTCTAACCCCTTCTTTGTACAAAAAGAAAATTACAGAGTTGTCAACGGACGTACCTGTTACTGTTACCCATCACTAACAGTTATCAGTTAAGTACTGTAGTGAATTTTACATCTATTGACAACTCTATATCAAATCAAATCTTACAAACAATTCGTGTTTCTCTGGGTAGTAACTGACTGACAGACAGACAGACAGGCAGATTTATTTCTTATTTTTTTATTATAGTTGTGGGCAGCATCGCTGGTAGCGCCACGAGTAATATTTACCTTAGTTTGTATTTTATTTAATTTTCTTAGTGGTGTTATTGCTAAATAAAAAATAAAAAAATTACAGCTCCGGTCAGGTCCGGTTCAATCGGTGTGATACCACGCTTCTCACAAAATATTGGCGTAAAATGGTTAGCTTTGAGTTAGCCGTGTTTCGTGTGAGTCAGATTTCGTCGTGAGTGAGTCGGTGGCCTACTTCCTCCTCGCTCTATTCCATTCTCTCTATCCCCTCTTTTCAATTCCTCCTGTCTTGATCCCTCTATCCAATTCCTCCTGTCGTGATTATCTATCCAATTCCTCATATCTTGTTCCCTATATCAAATTCCTACTGGCTTATAATAATAAAAAATGACTTTTGTTTCAGTCGGATTATAATTTAACTAGCTTCTGCGGCTGGCTACGCACTTACACCACATGTTCTCCGGTAACTCCTCTCGAAACCGGAAACAGTGCCCAAATATGTTCCCCCAGCTTTATAAAATAGGATATGTATGTTACGAAGAAGGCATATTATGATCCTTATGCACCTGCGATAATGTTAGTGTTAGGAATTACATGACGAATTGTTTCTGCAGACGTGTGGACCGAATAACATCTAAGTATATATTTATGTATAAATATGAATCGCTTAATTTCTGTAAGACAGAAATTTTTTGGCCTCTTTTCCGCCTTATGATCTAGCCTTCTGTTAAACCCACCAGTGAAATACAAACCATTAAATAAATAAATAAAAATAATTAATTTTATGAATTGTTAAACGACGTGTTGAAGAACGATGGCGTCGTGCAGTCCGCCAAGTACCAAAGTCCCGAAGTAGAAATCAACCTCTATAATTTATTACCTAAACAAGTGGTGTTTGTATTGCCTTATACGTTACCTATACAAGGTTTTTTGTTACTGCAGATTTACTGAGATATAATATGCGAACATTCTATATAACGCCATGTTACCCTTACTTTTTTACTCAGTCCTACGTCGTTTCCTGTTGGCGTTGTTTGAACAGGGAGATCTTACAAACCGCACTGTTTAATAACGATTCCATAAATAGCCTGTTTGTCGGACTTGGCACGTGAGCGATATTTCATCTCAGCTATAATCTATAATACTAATATTATAAAGAGGTAAATTTGTGAGTTTGTGATGTTGTGAGAGGTAATCTCCGAAACTACTGAACCTATTTAAAAAATTCCTTCACTGTTGGCTAGCTACACTATCTCCAGGGTCCTTACTGAAACTCCAATAGAGTAACCCGAGTTGTAAAAAAACTAAGTTGAAAAAATCCTGCGCGCTGCGAAAACTATTGAAGGTAGAATAAAATAATGTAGTACGACTTTGCAGAACATATCATTTGCAAAAAGTGTCGAGACAGCTTAGCATGTCTGACTATTATAGTTATGCCACAATAAGTGTTCTTTTATTTAAAAAATGTTATTATAATGCTGCTGCAAGAAAAGGCTCTTTACTTGTATATTGGTATTAATCCTTATCAAAATAAATTATTTCATATTCAAGACTCCTTTAATACCTTTATACGACATTTTTAATTATTCAATTCGGACATTCCATCCGAAAGATATCACGAGTTTAAAAATGTAAGTATTAGAAAAAAGTTGCGTGGTCGTCGCGCACAGGTCGCCCGGCCGCAGGAAATTGTATTCTTTCTCCGTTCCTGCACGGATAATGGTCCCCATCTATAGCGTTAAAAATAACGCCGTGAAGGAATAGCTTAACACTAATGTGTACTTACGTTATCCGTCACATTTACAATGCATAACAATATCGCATCTAAACGTTCAATAACTATAACATTATTCCAGATGAGGGACTAGCATAGGATTTTTTTTTATTTTTTTTATTAAATTTTGCGAACATCAAAGAATATTGGTCATTACATTTACCCCAGCACCAAGTTTCTATTAATACTAATTGCCGCCGAAACAGCCATAGCCACTTCAAAGTAAAGTTTATAAACACAATTCAGACGGTGATTAGGTCTGTCACCTCCATTTCTCAACAGGCAACACTCAGACGTCATAAAGCTCAGGGTTGTTCAACAATGTGGGCACAGGACAGAAATTACATATTAATTCAACTCCCTCAAGACCCTTTCATGCTCCGTTGAAGGAGCAACGGAACATTCTAAATATAGAAATATTACAACTTTATGTGAAAAACCGCTATCTATTATTATACATTTTCCTCACGGACTATATTAATAGAACAGAATATTTTTCCTTTTAAGAACAAGAGAAGAATGTTAATAGTGAGATGGTTTAAGGAAAATATCCAAATGTAGTTTGTATTAAACTGACTAGAATATTAATAACTAGCTGTGCACACCGTATCACTTGTTCGGTACTTACACACACACACACACACACACACACACACACATATATAATATATATATATATATATATACATATATATATGTCGCAGAACGGCCTCGTTCTCACGACATCTTCTTTAGTTATTGCACGTTTAGTGGGCGTCATCAGGATAAAATGCGAGCATAAAACAATAGCTACGGTTTATACAATTTAATTTAGATTTGATCAACATTATGACATAGTTTAGACCGAGCAGCGGGTTCAGGCACCCGCTCATACTTTCAGCTTCAATACTTTCTTTAAAACTCTCAAAGGTCCAACTCGACCTGTAGCCACCAACCAAATGTGCCACAAAAACTCCTCAGTCTACCGAAGTAGATACTACTCAAGCACAGATGGCGCCCCTGACCCCACTCCGAGCCATATGCTCTGCTCTGATTGGTCGATTATTCAATTACAATATTTATAACTTTTATTAGGTTAGAACGATCTTTAAGTTATACAAACATTTAACAAAAAAACTAAATTAAATTAAAAATTTTAGAAGTAATTAAAGTGTAAACAAATAATATTGTGCGTTATACATCCAAATAACAAATCCGATTCATAGCTTCCCTCCGACATATATATATATATATATATATATATATATATATATATATATGTTGTTATATGCCGACAAAATGTGAATGCACGTCTGCCTGCCATAAAGCGCAGTTTATTACCATTTATTAGCATTATTAGCATTTGGACTTCTTTTGTTTGCTCTGTGTTTGTAAAATTCGTAATTAGAAAAACAGTCCATTGTTTTGTCATCTTTTATGGCAGTCATTAGGCAGTTGTGTCGAACTGATTCTAAGAAATCCGCTCTATGCGGGCTGGCAGCCATATTGTATGGGTGCAGCAATGGCCCAATGGAGAGATCCGCAGTCAAGCAACAAGACAGCAGACTTACAATTTTCTGTTAAATTTACTACAACTTTTTACACACAAATGCTTTACTTCATTTGACGCAACCATATATGAACAAAATTCACGTAGCCTCCGTCTGTACTGTTATTTATCTGAGATTAAACGATCGTTTGTTTTTTGTTTCAGGTATAACCTCTATAACTACCCTCACTGTGATATCCTTTGAGCGATACCTGATGGTGACAAGACCTCTCAGCTCAAGACACCTCAGCTCAAAAGGCGCTGTTATGTCCATAGTATTCATATGGACTTATTCGTTAGCCCTGACCACACCACCGTTAATCGGGTGGGGGAATTACGTCAATGAAGCTGCTAATATTAGGTAAGACCAGAAATCTTAATATTGTTACTAGTTACGGGACTTAATTAACTCGAATTTATTAGAACTATACAAACACGTATAACACAGGTACAAATATAACTGAACACAACCAGTACAAACGTAATGCACGATTTAATAACGCGCGTAAAGTTCATCACTATATAAATTATCGAATGTACACACATTTTGCCACGTTTGTGGTTATCGCTTGACTGCCCCACACCTCCGTTGGGGCTTTTCTTTATACTGTACAAATACAATGTTTGTAGACTGAATTTCTAAGAATCGCACCTGGCTAATGACAACCATAACGATTACAATACACCTTGAACTATTTTTCCAATCACAAATTTTAAACACAAAGTAAACAAAAGAAGACGGTCATAAAAGCGCTTCAATATTATTAGTTCAAACGACACCAGCGGGCAATAAATGTGCTTTGTTTACAGGTATGCAGGTGGCCCAAATTCTTTCCTTTGTCTATCAATTTTTATATAAGTAACAAAAGACACCAAACATTTATAAAATAAAATGATGTCAATTAGGATTTTATTAAGTTTTCCCGAGTAGTTTATATAAACTACGTTTTAAAGGGTTCAAGCGCTGTATAATTTATTTGATTTTTATTATTCCGACGGGCTCAATAAAACTTGAACAATATTCATTGAGACTTGACATTTTGCGTCTCCCGTGATCTCGGCTACTGAAAAGTAGCCGAAACGTCGGAATAATAAAAATGAAATCAATTATCGCGTTAAAAATGTAGTTTTATTATGCTATATCAATTAGTAATAAAGATTTCATTAGTGAATTTTTTAACTGCATTTTTAAACTACAATTTTATTGTATATATGTAGTAATTATACTTTAAAACAAATTACTCCGTGAAAATACTCTATAATCTTAGAAAAACCATTAAATAACCAATACTTAAGCAGATAAAAAGTCACCTTTGTTAACAATTAACTTCATTTATTTAATTAATTTTAATTTATTATAAAGATAGATAGATAATTGCTGTGCCGTGTTTATTCTTAAATTTTAGGAGGGCTAGTAGCTATGGTTTTCACTCATGATACCGCCATCTCTTATTCAAACCACAATACACATTTCTTCTCTTTTCGTATCTTAGTATGTATGTATATCTATCTCTGCCCCCCCCCCCCCCATTTTGCCTTGGTACATAGAAAATGTCGCTTTTTTCTCGTCAGATTCGTTTGTGGTGCTAAAAAGACAGGCATTTAAGAAATAATCAGTTTTTTGGGCAAGTGCAGTTAAATGTTGTAGATATTATGTGCAGTAGATACTATATTGCATATAGTTATATTTTATGTTCATTATTTTTAAATAGTTGCATATTATCGCCATATCTTGTATATGTATATAACTTATGTGTATATTTGTTTATATAGTATAGTTATATATTTATTAATGAAATGTAAGTAATTTTACAATAATTATGTATACCACCATCGCCACTCCTAATCGGAATATTCTTGCCACGGGTTGTCTGATAAGACCGCCCTTTGTGGGGTACAAAGGGCGGTCTTATCAGACAACCCGTGGCAACTAGAATAATACTAGTTCGTAAGTTTTTCTGTAATGGTGTACAATAAAGTGTTATCTGTCTATCTATGTTGAAACCAACTAAATGGCGTGAAAAGTGGTTGTTATTATTTAAGTATGATATTTACTTCTGAAGCCAAAGTGTATGTTATGTATGTATGTATGTTATTGTTATTCGACAAACATTTACACGACAGCTTAAGGCAACAATATTATTATTTTTAGCGGTTTCGTATGTACGAAATATGCGTATATTATTTACCTGCGGAATCCGCACGCACAGAAGGGCCCATCCCTTCTAATAATAATAATAAATGAGATCGTGAGGCGGATGAGATAGAAAGACAAGACATAAGAAATAGGATAGAAGGAGAGGGAAGTGGGCCATCGGAACTCTCACTCATAGTATGGAAAACGCCGATATTCTGTGAGAGCGTGGTATCACACTGTCCGACCTGATCCTAAAAGCTATAATCAAGATATCGTTTCCAGAAGGGCTCCCGCACGCAAAAACACAAACAACAGATTCGTAATCTACAGTCCATCAACTATGTAGAGTCCCTTAATCACTGTTGATTATTTACTGTCTCTAACGGTGATTTAACTTGATGACAGTAGAGTGTAGAGGTTACTGGGTTGAATTCTCACCCAAATCCATTGACCTCGATACAAGTTACTACATAGTAATCCGTATAAGGGACTAATAGATTAATTAAAGTTTGCCAATTTGTTATTTATAGGCTATCTAAACTAAACGATGATGTTACTATTTCTGCCTCAAAAATATTTTATGCTTGTATTCGAATATTTGTAGTATTTTTAATGTTCGTTGGCTTTGTAGAATTTAAGAATTTCAAATTCTACTATCAAATTTTATGAATATTCAAGTTTTTATATTATCTTCAACAACTTCTCACCGTATGTTAATTTCTTAATTGTTCCTAATTTAACTTAAAATACATTATATAGAAACCTTAATGTGCACGCCAGTATTGTAATCAATATTGAGTATTATATTTACACGTTTATGAGATTGGACATTTTTGATGGTTTAAATTGTAAACAAATGCAATCTTATCGGCAGCTCTAAAAGCGATATTAGCTACCTGTATTTATATAGCATCACGTTCATGTATTAACTATAGTCCAGGGCTTCTCAAACTTATTTTAACTGTGACGCTTTTGGGAAGTTTACATATTTTTGCGACGCCCTGGCCTTCTTGCCTTCCTACCCTACCAGTTGTAGCCAACCTACTAGTTGTAGTTGTAGCCTAGTAAAAAAATTCTGAAAAACTCCAAATAGCATGTACATTTTTTATTAGAAAATAAAGAACAAAACAAAAATGAAAGCAAACAAAAAATATAAAAAGCAAGCACACCGTTTACCTGCAAACATCTCCGCATCACAATGCGTATGACGCTCACTCGACTCGGTCGCTTTGACACAGACAGTACCCGTGCAGGAACGGAAAAGAATACAATTTCCTGCGGCTGGGCGGCCTGTCGTAAGAGGCGACAAAACAACCCACAGCCAGGTGGTAGGGCATTTGCCCGACTGGATGGTTACCACCCCTGGTCTAGAGTATGTCGCCATAACAACCTTGTGTTTTGTTCCGACATTAGTGACCAGGTTCCAGTCTCCCTTAAGAGAATAGCAGCGCATTTGTACCACCTTTGGTGTTGCAAATATCCATAGGCGATGGTAACCTCTTTCCATCAAGTGGGCCGTCTGCCTGTATGCTGAACTAATGCAATAAAAAAAAGACAACCAACCTATTTAGATCGCTTCACGACGCCCCTGGGATAATACCGCGGCGCTCCAGGGCGTCGCGATGCACAGCTAGGGAAGCCCTGCCATTGTAACTGGGCTAAATTATACATCACTATATTGATTGATGAAACTTAACGCAATACATCGCGTCACATTCGTACGTGACGCAAGACACCACCTTGACAATTATTGATAAATTTAAAAACCTTTATATGTTCCTGAAAATGAGTCTACTATGCATAACATTAGGTACTTACGGCCTTATTGAATTAGAGTTGAATAAGTTTGAACGCCTCTTTAAGAACCATAAAGAAGCATTTAAACTTACTCTAACTCTCCATGAATAAAACTGTTAGTCTAAATTCTATATTAGATGTTCATTTCTGTCTTTAAATTTGGCTGAATCAATCATCAAACATACACTTGAATCATTTAATGCTATTGACTGCCATCGTGTTCGTTCAGTATTGTGTCATTCAACCAAATTGATTCAACTTTGATAATCGGTCTAACAACAGCATTAATTGCAGTTAGTAAATATATAAACTTAATACCCAATAATATATAATGTTTATGGCGTTACGTAGCTGTTTTTATTATAAAAGAAACTTTATTGGTTTACTGTTAAAATCACAAAAAGCTCAACGCTTTTCCAAACTTTCCTTTTATGTATTTTAAAATATGAGATTACGATTTTATTTTACAAGTATTTGTTATTATAAAAGTAATAGACTTTTGCCCCACGGCTTTGCCGCACCCCTAACAAAGAAACTATGTCCATAGTCTAGACAATGCCCAGCAAAGCATATAAATGAGTCTAAGCCAACCTGATTTGAAGTACAATGAATGGCGTGCTGTTTATGACAACGTAAATATTTGTAAGTGAATTGAAAAAAGCGGGATTGCAGCGCCATTTATTTAGCTAATCCGTCCATTCTATAGAAACGACGTAATTTATCGGGACAAAAGTATCCTAAGTTACGCCGCGAAATGTAAACTAACTCTAACTCGAATTTCATTTAAATTCGTTCCGTAGTTTACACATGATGCTCAACAGAAGGAAAAACAGACACAAAATCTAAAAATTTTAGTTTTAAAACTTGCCGGTCCGAATTCTCTCACATTTTTTTAATGCATTGTACAAACCCGAACCATTTACAGATTACTATAGTATAGATAGATAAAAGTTTCCTGTTTGAGTTTACGTAACCAATAAGATACAGTAGAGAACCTCTTTAAGTCGAGCCTCGTTAAGTGGAAAAATTCCTTAACTCGAAAATATGTTCCTTCCCTTCATAAGTAGAAATAATTAGTGAGTCCCCTTAAACAAATTTAGTACATGTATGTACTTAATCCCCTCGATAACTCGAAATAATAAATTGTACCTCTGTATCTCGACCATAGCAATATTTGATTTTACTACCTCTTTAAATATAAATATAATATAAATCTTAAGTTCTACAAGTCGAATTTTTCCTTACAAAGTTCTGTTCATTCGAAATCCTCCATAAGTTGAAAACTCTATAACTCGAATTTTTTGGCGTCTCCCTTAAAATTCGACTTACAGAGGTTTAACTGTACTTGTTTATTAGATGAAAAATATGTAAATTTTATACATTTTGTTACAGTTGTTCGGTGAACTGGCACGAGCAGTCGATGAATACGTTGACCTACATAATGTTCTTATTCGCAATGGGGCAGATCTTCCCCCTCGCTATCATCACCTTCAGTTATGTTAATATCATCAGGACGTTGAAAAAGGTAACCTTACCCATTACAGATGTCGTGAATATTCCTCTTCTATTCGGTATTTGGTTACTTTTAGAAATATTCGCAATATACTACATCGTATTCGGCCGAGTAGCGAATACCAAATAGTGAAAAACAATACGCAGGTATTACTCATAATGTATATATTTCAATCACGAATTATTAGTAGTTAAACTAAGTTTTAATACCAAATAGTTACAAAAGTGGCCGAAAATCAAATAGTTATAAAAGTGGCCGAATACCAAACAGTTATAAAAGTGACCGAATTCCAAATAGTTCTAAAAGTGGCCGAATACCAAATAGTTATAAAAGTGGCCGAATACCAAATAGTTATAAAAGTGGCCGAACACCAAATAGTTATTAAAGTGGCCGAATACCGATAGAAGCGAATATTCGTGGCATATCTAATTATGCATATTATACAAGTATAAAGTGTAATTTATGAAAAACTGTTTAAGAGCCATAATAGTCGCAATATTTCAAAAAATGCGAAGAAAGAAGGAAACAATTATTGAAAAGTATATTTCACATTTATATAGATGGGCAATAATCAAGTAGAGTTCTATATCTCGCTAGATTTACTAAATCCATATGTCACAATATTCTAAACAATAATACACCTCCATATTATGTATAAAATAATTCTTGAAAAATAATAAAAATAAATGAAAAGTTAACTGAATCAAAATGATTTTTTTTTGTATAACGTTCGTAACTTTATTGTTAAGATTTTTGTAACAGTTAATGTGCGAACGAGGCAGTAGAGAACGTTAGTTTTACTTATCAATAATATAATATATAAAAAACGTGAACATTTACGACATAAGACGCAACGTGGTTTCGTAATTTTTCATAGTTAAAATTTAAGTTAAAAAAAAAACACCAAATCATCTCTTAATTATTGACACTAAACCAGTTACCGCCTTAAATTTTCATCAAAATAGGATAACAAATCCACATCTTTATAAAAGCGAAATAAATAATTTGGGTTTATTATTTTTCTTAACTACTTCGTTATATAAGTATATACATAGGCCGCAATAAAATTATAATAAGCAAGATCAAAAAAGTTTTGTGTTTCTTTTTTTATTTTCTATGCTGCAGTATACCAGATTAGTTGAAAGCCGATCTGATTTGAAAGTGGTTACCTGTGCTTATGCAACACTAGTGGTGTCACCAACGTTCTTGGGGTCGCGAGGTATAATATAATATTAAATTGTGTCACAGAACCTAATTTGAAACCCCTCAGGTGCTAAAAAGAAATAATATACTTAAGAATCTTTACGTATATGACCGAAGCGTTTCCCTTTACCTGGTTACCATCCATAAATATCGCCATATTACCTACCCTACATTTTTAGTATCACTGAGGTAATTACTACGCATCCCTTCGGTCTCCGAGGGTAGGCACCAAGGAGTATGTGGAACTCCCAACAGCTTAGTATGCGGGATTGTTTGGAACATATCGTTTTAAGCGATAGGGCCACCCTTTGTTCAAGATTTATATTGTAGCTATTTTTTAAGAACGTGGATCTAATTTTCTGTACACAAGTATAAATGAATAAACTGTTTTTATTCATTCATACTTGTGTAAGCATAATCGAAACTTATATATATATATATATATATATATATATATATATATTAGGGCGGGCTAATTTTTTTTTTATAAAGCGTATAGCAAAAACGTAATCTATAGGTGATTCTGAGAAATTTTGCTCAAGAGACCATAGCTCTAAGTCGGATTTGGAGCCCCCCCCCCCAAAATTTCAAAATAGATATTTTTCTATATATACATAGAATAATTAAATTAAATTCGTCATAAAATCGGATAGAATTATAGTAGATTTCTCAATCTACTGATTAAATAGATATATATATATATATATATATATATATATATATATATATATATATGTATATATAAACATCAACTCACTTACTCAGTTTACTGAAGATAGTAGCGCCTAGCGAATGGTAGAACAACTATCTACTTGGCCTCACGCACCGCTTCAATACTATAAATTACTGGAAAGTACCGTCAATCAAATGTTCACAACAGATAGTGAAGTAATCTAGAACGCCCATTACCTACACATTTGGGTGTTCCTTCTATACCCTAAATTAGGGCCGTTGCACAACAGCTTATTCAGAGCCATACCCGCGGCAAATCTGACCACAAAGGCAAGCCTCTTCCATATTACTGAAGGGGATAAACCTTCACAGTAAGCTTCGCCTTTTTTTATGAGGTGAAAATGACTTATGCGAATCTTACAACTCATGGAACGGCAGTGAAGTAGTAGCTACAGCCCAACTACTCTAGTGTTCCTTCTACACCCCAAAATTAGGGTCGTTAGGCCTCAAATCTGCCGGGGTATGGCTCTGAATGAGCCACTCAGACAGGCCCTTTCCAGGTTGCCAGGTACATAAACTACCTAACCTAACATAAAGAGATATCTTTATGTTTATATATATTATTGGAGATATCCAATAATATCTAGATCCAGACCAATCTAAATTTCAGCGCAACAGTGAATACTAAAGCGTTGTCTCATCTAGAACCAATTTCCTACGTATCTTCAAGTCCCGAAACTTCATTACTCAACTTCCGACATATTGAGTTACGGAATGTCCTTAAAAGTGTTAAGCGACTAGTTTTTCGCTTTCCCAACTTTATGGCTTATATTACTTATTCCAAAACTATGCTAATAAACAATAAGTAAGTTAGAAAACCACGAACATCTGTTTTCTATAAAATCGATAGTCATATTGGCAAAAATATAATCTATATAATACGTGAAGCAAAAACTTTGTACCCTTTTTAAGAAAATTGCGCGGACGGAGTATGAAATTTCGCACACTTATAGTTTATATAGAGAAGAAAAACATTACACACACTACCATGTATTTGATACACACACGCATATGGAGTGTATATTTGTTAATTGTTGCCTTGGTGAAATCTGTGATTATAGAAGTAGTCTTTGACAACAAATTATTATGATCGAATTCATAATAATTTTTCAACCACTAATGACATGTTTATTTATATCTGAAACCGTTCATTTGCCTTACTATCGGTTAAAATTTGACATAAGCTCGTGTTACAAGTTATAGGACTCGAATTAAAATGCCGTTGGAATTACTATAGAATTTATTAGAACTATACAAACACGTATAACACAGGTATAAATATAACTGGACACAACCAGTACAAACGTAATGCACGAATCAATAACACGCGCAAAGTCCGTCACTATATAGCTTATCGACTGCCCCTCTCTGCATTGGGACATTGCTTTATACTGCAGAATTACAATATCTCTCTCGGCCGTGTAGACTGAATTTCTAATAACTACACCTGGCTAATGACTACTATAAAAGATTACAATTCACAATGGGATGTTTTTCTAGTTACAAATGTTAATTTTATTAGCTCAAACGACACCGGCGGGTAATAAACGTGCTTTGTTTGCAGGTGGCCCAAATTGTAACACTAGTAAAGTCAGAATTCACCCCATGATAAGGCAACTGAATGTATAAAAAGATAGAGATGAAATTTGACTTGAAAGTGTATTATGTATGGCGTAACACAGTTGTGAAATGAAACTGTGAAAAATTAATAATTAGGGGAGGTCGCCATAAACGTTAGGAGAGCGAATAGTCAAATCAGCTGAAAAATTTCAATAAAATTAATAATAGAACTACGTTTTAACGGTTTTAAGCGCGATCACTTTTTATAAACTTGTGGCGGATTGGTGCAAGGAAGAAGATAGGCTTTGTATTAAAACGAATTATTTATTTTCTGGTTTTAACAATTAAATACAAAGAATAATTTCGAGAGCTATCCAAGGAATGACAATGTCAATAAAAAGTAATAATGTATAGAAAAATAAACGTATAAAAAGGTTATCCTACAGGGCTCCCCCCCAGAGACCATCCTAGGATGGGCGATAATAGTTATGGAACAATATTTTCCTTCCCGATCGCGTTCTTGTCCCAGGTTCATCCTGTTGCTGTGATGGCATGACGTCAGAGGTGCGGCATCCGTCAGCAACCATATAAGCTGGCTTCAGCCTTTCTATGGTCACTGTTTGCTCTTTACCTTTCATATCCAGCTTGTAAATCTTGCCGGTCCTATCTAGTACTTTGTAACGACCTGAGTAGGCTGGCTGAAGAGCTCCGCGCACCGTGTCATCTCTGACGTAGACATTAAAAATGGGTTTTTTTAATATATTTCCTCTTTGAAATCAGGATTTTAGGACTTGTATCAGTTTCTACGACAAGTTTTATTATTATAGAAATAAAAGCATGAATTTTTGTAGTGTGTCATACAAACAACAAATATACTACAATAACTTCTTAAGTCAGAAAACAAAACGAATTCCACTAATATATATTTTTCATGTTCGTTATACGAAGAAATATCGTTCCGCTAAAATTCGTACAGACGTAACAAATATTTCCTTGTGTTCTGTTGAGATGAGAATTAATAAACATTCTCTTGTGAACGCTGTCACGATCATTTTTCGTACATCAAGCGTGAGCCCAAATGACAGCGGGCGCGTAGGTATCGGTGTAATTGGTTGCGGCACAGCCTTTGGCGTATACGAATGACACGTATTTGAACTTGATTTGAATGGATGGTATTGTAGACAGTGAATCCATATTTTAACCGACGTCAAAAAAGAAGGAGGTTCTCAATTCGACGTGTAAATATTTTATTTAAGTGAAACTTCTTTAGAATTGCTGTCATTTGAAACTGGGTGAAACGAAAAAGTGGCAATAAAAATAGATAAACACATAAATCTATAGGACTAAGCCTACGAGAATGGGATAGAATTCATTATATTTAATAATTTAAACAAAATGCTCATACAGATAGAGTTGGAAATGTTTGAAGTTTCCTTTTTCCTTCCACCCCTTATTACATTTTGTTTCACTTCTGCCGCACGTAAACTGCATACACACGCTTTTTTTTATTTCTTCACAGGTAACTTTTTGTTTCTGAACCAATTTTCACGATTTTTTTTTGATGAATGCAATAAAACTTCAAAATGGGCCTCGCATATAAATTTCATTGTACCATATAAGTATATACGTAACTTAAACGTGAAATTAAAAAATTTCTAGCAATGAAGTCGGTTTAAAAATAGACTTCAAGAGTACCTTATAAACACAAAATAAATATTTTCTACAACATCTTGAAGTCGGTGCCATGTAAAACATAAAAAATAACAGATTTGAAAAGTGTAGTAATTTTTATGTTTTACTTCACACCAACTTCAAGATGTTATAGAAAAAAATATTTTTTTGCAATTTAGTTACTCTTGAAGCCGAATTATTTTTGCTAGAATTTTTTCATTACTGTTCCTGAAAATGGTACTCTTGTGACTTTTTCTATATAAATCAATATAGCTGTGCAGTTTCAAGACTAAGCAACTGACTTTGTTTATTGCATGAAAATCTGTAAAGTTATTGTCTACTTTGACATTTCATGATGTATCTTATTTATCAAAATATGTTTAGATTACATCAAAATATGGTATTGCTCCCAACAAGCTCAATGACAAGTTTTTCAATGACATGCATATAGTTGAATTTCATGACATTTCTCTCAGCTGTATATATTGTAAGATTTCTTGGAAAACACTTGCTAGGTTTTAAATTTGCACAGCTGAACTGCCGGAAAAACTTTGCTTAGCATTTAATAATCCTTATTTAACAATACAGAATTAATAATAAAACAATTTATATCCCACTTAACAACCAGCGACCGAAACTTTTGAGAAAAAATTAAGTTCAAGCAGAAATTCGGAAAGTTTCTCAATCCCAACTTTTCAAAATATCGGAACTTCGTAAGAGCACTTAACTTAGAATCCGAGTTTTAACAATGAAACTAATTAACTTTTACGACTCAAGTCAAATGGTTTGTGTTCTAAATGTATTTACTAAAATTCGATGGACAAAATCCATCAAAGGGTGTTATTACCAACTGTTTTGTAGTTATATGAAATTGAAAAATCTGCTTCGAATTTATATATATATTTGTGGTTTTACAAGTTTTATTTGGTTTTAGATTTTATACAATTAATATTTGCTGTTGATGGTTAGACGTATGTAGGGCGAGTGACATGAGTGATTTTTAATAATATAATGTTTTGATGTAATGAGGTTTTATGGAATGAAGTAGTTGCGTTAATCGCAAACACCAACGATTCAATACACAAAATTAGCTAATCTCAAATATTACCTAGACCAGAATCTACACCACATTCAGCAATATTATCAGAAATTTACGTGTATGTTTAAATTCGATGTCTGACAGAATTTAAAACATATTGTTACGCGCTATAGGACCCGAATTAAAATGCCGTTGGAATTACTATAGAAGTTATTAGAACCATACAAACACGTATAAAACGGGTACAAATATAACTGGATACAACCAGTACAAACTGCACGATTCAATTACACGCGCAAAGTCCGTCACTATATCGCTTATCGAATGTACACGTCTTCCTTTGATCGTGGTGGCCATTGCTGCACCGATACAATATGGCCGCCAGCCCGCATAGATCGGATTTCTTGGAATTCAGTTCCATAAAACAATTACAATAACAATAGAATGTTTTTCTTAATTACACATTTTAAACACAAAGTGAACAAAAGAAGGAAAGGTTTATGGCAGGCAGGGTGTAACAAT
The DNA here is from genome assembly GCA_949752895.1 of Dendrolimus pini. Classification (NCBI taxonomy): domain Eukaryota; kingdom Metazoa; phylum Arthropoda; class Insecta; order Lepidoptera; family Lasiocampidae; genus Dendrolimus; species Dendrolimus pini. The sequence continues at coordinate 18,142,846 of OX457135.1, forward strand.
ATGAATATACAATCTAAATCCCCCGTGAACAAACTTGCCCTTAGTTAAAAGTTATGGCATGTCCCGACTAGGTGGAGGAGCGAGATGGAAAACTCAAAGGAAGATCTTTCCGCGTAGATATTGCTATATAAATAACAGGTCTAGGCCCGTCTATTATTATTGGAAAATTGTATATATTATTTGTACGTGTCGGGAATCGTATGCGACCTCAATTATAGCGCAGTGCCATTTATTGACTTGTAAGTATTCTACTAAAAATATCGTAAATACTATAAGTATTTTCTTATTAAGTATTTACGTACGTATCGTAAGTAAATAAATATCGATGGGTCTTACGAATATAGAACAAAGAGCAATTTAGAATAGAATAGAATAGAATAATACTTTATTGCATAACATTAAGATACAATTCAAGAAGTTTAAATACAGAACACAATAGGCGGTCTTATCACTAAACGTAATTTCTTCCAAACAACGTTAGGATGGATTATGGAAAAATTGTGTAAGTAAAATATGGGTTTTGCAATATAAATAGAATAAAAAAAGTATATAATTATATAAGATTTTGAAATGGCAAGTATAAATATAATAAAGACATGGTAATAAGACAAAAATATAATACAATACAATACAAGTTACTAATTTATTCAAATTATTAACTTTATAGTACGGGCTTACAAAGATAAAAAAGTGGTACCTATATTATAAAAAAAATATACCAGAAATGTATAAAAATTGGCACAGTAGGACAACATACATAAAATAATATATTCATTATTTCTTGGCCTTTTCATTACCCACCAATGTCGCCCAAAGTCCCAAAAAAATAAAGAGGAAAATAAATATTTATTATGAAAGTATTTTTTTACTTTATCTTACCTTTTATTGGAAAAATCTCAAAATCACTAAAATAGACCTTTATTTATAGGACCCATAGATATTAAAATTTAAAAATATATTGCTGTGGAGACGGCCTCTATGGTTGAGCGGGCTAAGCCTTTGCCGGTCTTCCTCACTGCAACGCAGAGGTTCCGGGTTCGATTCCTGGCGTGGTAAATTTCGGAAACAAATTTTCTCCGTTGTTTACTACGGTCTGGGTGTCTGGGCCAGAGTAGTTCGTTCTATATTACCCATAACTCAAGCAAGCGTAATTTTCTTAAATTGGGAATATGCGATTTGTGTCTTTGTCTGCCAATTGTGATTTTGAAATTTAACCATTTCTAAAATATGCTGAGACGTTACTTAGGCTCAATATTGATGATTCTTGCAGAACTCACAACGGCTGGGTCGCGTCAGCCGAGCGGAAGCGAGAGCGACTGCCATGGTGTTCATCATGATAATCTCCTTCACAGTGGCCTGGACACCCTACTCCCTTTTCGCGTTGATTGAACAGTTTGCTACGCAAGGAATTGTGAGTTTACCATATCATTTAATGCTAGGCTTCGCTCACATCATCACATCATTTCTCCGTGCAGAAACGAAATGCTAATTCCTGCGTTGGGGCAGCCTGTCGTAAGAGGCGACGAAACAACCCACGGCCAGGGGGTAGGGCATTTGCCCGACTTTTCAAATTTGGCGTTGGCAACCCTGAGGTAAGGGGATGTACGAGTTAGTACACAATTATTGTAAAAAATACTAGTTGTCGAACACCGTATAAATTATTAGATTTTAATCAACATGTTAATATAGACAATGTATTGCTCAAAATAAAACACACAAAGTGTGCACGTACATCGAATAAAATACAGGAAATTACCATTTCAAACACGCCAACCGTTATTGGTGCCTTTTCTGTCCGGCAATTATTAAACCAGCTGCTACCAGGATTGAAATTCCCAAAGAAAAATATCAACCAAATATTCTTTGTACGTTATATAAATGTATACGTATATATATTATTGTATACGTGTAGAGGTATATATGTATATGTTTGTATTTGTATAATTTATTGTTAAATTATTTTGAGTATTTATGTATCTATTGCCTTTTTCCTGCACCACCTACATCGTCGGATTCAAATTTGTTTTTTATTTGGGTTGCCTGGAAGAGATCGCTTTGAACGACAAAGCCGCGTATTGTATTTCCTAGAAAATATTGTAAATATGGTCTCTTTTTGTAATTGTATATTTTGGTGTGGAATAAAGTGTTATCTCTCTCTCTCTCTCTCTCTCTCTCTCTCTCTCTCTCTCCTTCATATTATATTGCTATATTGTTATCAATAATACTACAACTGTTACTGTGAAATTTCCAAATAAAAAAATATAACACATACTTTTATTGTAATTTATATTAATACTAATGGTTTCGGCAGACGTTGTCCTGCCATGAAAAAATAAAAATCCTATCGCGTCTAATTGTGAATCAAAACCATCCCCGGATCCACTCAAGCACTTATTTTTATACGCCTTGGGTTACATTATTGATCATTATTGATTTAGTAGGGATTCCTGTTTTTTTCTGGTTATAAATATAGCCTATATTAATCTGGGATAATGTAGCATTCTAATGGTGAAAGAATTTTTGAAATCGGTCAAGTAGTTTTTGATTATATTTGTTACAAACGTATAAAAATACAAACATGTCTTCTTTATTATTTTGTCATAGATAAATCATTGATCTGTTTTCTACAATACATATACTGTTTTATACAATAATCTACAATACAATATTTGAAATTGTCCCCCACTAGTATTTAAACTAAGTTAAGAAAGGTGACAATTTAAACATACATACCCATATAATTTAACCAAACATTAGAAAGTATGCAGTACACAAATCACGCCTAGCATTATAAGATGGAACATTACACCGAAGTGTAAACAAAGAGATTAAAAGATAAAAATTATAATTTAATCTGTACACCATAGAACATCGATAATGGAACAACCAATAGAATATAAATAATGTAGATAATTCTACGAACTGTATAAGGTGATAATGTTACAGCCGGAAAGAAAAGGATTGAAAAGTCAAACGGAGACAAAACAAACACAAAATTATTAAATGAGAAATGACTAACTGTATCATATTGTTACGAGTTGCAGGACTCGAATTAAAATGCCGTTCGAATTATTATACAGATTATTAGAACTATACAAACACGTATAATACAGGTACAAATACAACCGAACACAATAAATCCAAACGTAATGCAGAAGGTCGTAATTCAATAAAATGCGCAAAGTCCGTCACTAATAGATTACCGAATGTACACACGTCTCGCTTTGATCGTGGTTCTCACTCGACTGTCCCCTCTCTCAATCAGGCCATCGTTTTATACTGCACAAATGCGACATAATCCGAAACACCTGGCTAATAAGTCGGCCGCAAGCGGTCCAAAATGAGTACAATAAAACAATGGCTGTTCTCTATAAACGTATGTCAATAAATAAGTAAACAAAAGAAAACGATCATAAGCGAAACGATTTTTATCCGTGCAGGAACGGAGAAAGAATACAATTTCCTGGGGCCGGGCGGCCTGTCGTAAGAGGTGACAAAACAACCCATAGCCAGGTGGTAGGGCATTTGCCCGACTGGATGGGCACCACCCCTGGTCTAGAGTATGTCGCCATAACAACCTTGAGTTGTGTTCCGGCATTAGTGACCAGGTTCCAGTCTCCCTTAAGAGAGCAGCAGCTCATTTGTAGCACCTTTGGTGTTGCAAAAATATGTCCATAGGCGATGGTAACCGCTTTCCATTAAGTGGGCCGTCTGCCTGTCTGCTGAACTCCTGCAATAAAAAAAATAAAAAAGAAGAATTACAATTCGTTCAAGTGCCGACGGGTAATAAATGTGCTTCTACAAATCTGTACTTGGAATTTGTCTTTGTCGGCGCTTAGGTTGTAACAATATCATTGCGAATACGGGGCAGTGATATAGGCCTCTATAAAACCTTCTGGAGCCTAATTCTGCTATAAATATCTCATCAAAATCACCGGACACTATCGTCTCAATTGTAGGTTTGCCTGATTTTCGTATTCTGTTAATTCAAAAGACGCTACTCTATCTCTATAAATATTTATACGTTTAAAATGTTGGTAACTTTTTAATATTGGTTTGGACCAAATGCCATTTCTTCTAATGGTAATATCAATTTTTCTACTACTATTCCGCCACGACGATATCGGGAAGATATTGTGGAATTAGTAGAATGCGAGTTTTTAACACTATCGTAATGAAATCGTACTTTGAATATCCATGTCATTGCAAAATTAAAAACTCACTTTTTAAACATCAACTTTATTTCATTCTCTTAAATTCAAATGACTACCCTATTTTGTTTGATCTTTTTAACGCTTATATACATGTAAGATGTTAATAAAATAAACTCAACAACGAGCTATTCAAAACGAAAAAAAATAAGTCTGAAAAAAACATAATAATAGCTTTGTTAGCAAGAACCTTGATATTTACATTTATACAATAAAATAAATTTAACTACTTGGTATTTTAATATTTGTGCTTTGCTTTCTATGGCATCGTTCAAAGAAATTATAAAAATTACCTTCATAAATTTTTACACACTTAAAAAAAAAATTCACCATATATTCAAAAACAAAATACAAATTCAGGTCATTCTCTATATTTTAAATTTGTTAGTCATTTCTCCATGACGGGGATGATATACTTAAAATTCGCCTGCTTGCGACTTCCACAACTTTATGTATAATTTATAAAGCTCAAAGCGGACTTTGCCGGAGTTCAACACAATTAATTAATCTAAAACGTTTGGGTACAAAATGTTTGAATTATTGCAGGTATCCCCGGGCGCAGGCGTTATCCCGGCTTTGGTGGCGAAAAGTTCCATTTGCTACGATCCTCTCATTTACGTTGGGATGAACACGCAGGTACATTTTGCGTTATATTTTTACCAGTTCCAGAAGCTAGTTCTGCCTGCGACTTCGTCCGCGTGGAATAGTTTAAAAAAAGTAACTCATCAACACTCACACGGGACCTCTTTAATTTTTTGTCATCAAAATTATCCTATATGTTGACCAGAGATATAAGCTACCACCATACAAAATTTCAATTAAATCGGTCCAGTTGTTTCGGAGATAAGCAAGACAAAACAGAGAAACAAAAAATTTGAAAAGAATCTAAATTAGTTCTATTTCACTTCCTACATCCCCTGACTTTAAAAACATTAAAAACCGTTATCATTTTTTTTTTCATTGTACAGAAATTCGACCTGTACAATTTTATTATATGTATAGATGTTGTGTAGACGTTACGATTTGTTCCTTATTCCTCAATGGAATCTCTTCCCTGTCAATTTTGGCATAAATGGAATTCTTAAATAATCGTCGTCTTTATAAATGTGTGTTACTGGAATTTACACCGCGTTTACGGGTCAGCCTCTACTGCGTGCATCTTGTTTAAAGGGGTTACAACACAAGTTACATTGTATAAAGATTTTATGTTAGTGTTATTTGCTCCGAACGATTCACTTCATTTTATATCGCAAATTCTCCCATCGACCAACAACACCAAAATGATCAAGTCAACCTAATCGACCCAATAGACCCAACCGACCTAATCGACCCAATCAACGAAATGGCATATAACAAAATAGCTATCCTACTTTCTAGGATAACGTTTACATAAATTCATTCCAAAACTAATCCGGGAAGAACAGTATCCCTGGTCCACCCTCGTTATTAAAATTAGATATGCAACAAATCTCTGCCAAATCAATAAGTTTTTCCGTACGATTTGGCAGAAATTCGCTTAACAAACAGAGAGACAAATATATTTTTAACCTGGAAACAATCCCATTTTTCGGGTTAAAAAGTATCCTATGTTCATTCTTGCATCGAAAATATATACATACCGAGGTCCAGCCAAATCGGTCGAGTAGTTTTTCCGTGACAACTAAACAGGCAGACAGACAGAGATACTATCGCATTTATAATATTAAATAGGGATTGTTCTCAGAAAGCACTGGGTTTATATGGACATATTTATTAACATATAACATTAGTTACGCGATCAACATTTTTCTCATATAGTTCTTTTATTCTTCTTTCTTTAATTCAATCAATGAACTAATATATTGTAATACCCGTTTTTCTTCAAAGTCAGCACCTAACTGTTGGACACAACCACTGAATTACCGCCAATTTTTAAACAACTAACAAAATATTATATACAGATTTCTCTTAAATTTTATGTGATTTTTATGTTACAAGACAACAGATTTATATGTATTAACTGGCCTATTTTAAGCGTTGGTAGAGAAATGACGAACAAAGTTCTGTACTTTTCGAAGTTTGGGAAACATTCGGATTCGTCATTGTCCCACAATTATGAAAATATTATAATAGAAACTTGATGTGTATATAACATACTATGTAATATATAAACATAATATGTAATATACACTTCAGGTCCAAATGTTATACAACAATTCTAATGATGCTGAAAGAATACTTAATCTATGTAAACTTTATACATTAATATAAATAGATAATGCCTTATATTATACACACTATACATCCCTCGCGATGTAAACTCAGCTTGGAATTTGTGTTAGTGCTAGCAGTATAGATGACGCTAGGGCGCACTACGCCTCAGATTGCGTTTCAAAGACCACTTTTAACTGGATTATTCTACGCGCGGGATGTGTTACACAACAAGAACCCAATGAAAGTGTTTGAAACTTAAAACTTTTTTCTTTGACCTCAAAACTTGACTTAGTGTAAGATTCATTGAGTGGCCGCCACAAGTGCCCACTCCACGCTATCTAACGCCCAGAGGCATGGAAGAACACAATAGGGACCCATATTGATTTTATTTTAGGCTTTAGCGGTATACATTTGTAAGTCTTTATATTTAGTATTATATTTTACGCTTCACGAATAACTGAAGGTTTTTCATTCATTGATAGAACAGACAAGTGTTATTGTTAAAGCTGTGGTAGTTTAATGACTACCGCATCTGCGACTTATTTTAAAGATAGAGTTTCGAATTTTTGCCTGGAAGCAGGCATCGTTTAATCAATTTTATTGATTGAAAGTTTATACATATTAACGGCCTCTGTCATTGAATGGACTATTAAATTCTCGGCATAGTTTTCGTAGATAAACTTTCCGTTATTTACTGTGGTAATGGTCTGCATCGCTAGTAGGCACAAGAGAAGTCCGTTGTATATATATTTTTTTTGTCGCCCGGTCTCTCCGTCATGTGGTAAGACAGAGTCATCATATCTTTTCTTTATTACTCTTTATTGTTACATGCATTAACTTTATTCTTTCTACTTATAACTAGAACACAATAAGTTTTACACCATGGGATTTGTTGGTTTGGATTGGCTATGGTTGGTTATGTCTAGGATATATGATTACTAGGTTTATTTTGGTAAAAAGATTGGGTAGGAAGGAAGGGTTAGGGTTCTAATTTTTTATTTATTGCTTTATTTAAACTTTTCAAATACAGTTTCTTTATGTTGGTTTTACAAAAAAATTTACATGTATTCTTATACTTGTTTTAACCTAATATACAGTTATTTGCCTAATATTTGCCACGTACATTTCTTATGTTTAGAATTTTTACAAACAGTTTTATGTTAGTTTTACATATTTTCCTACATATATATTCTTTTACTTATTTTACCAATATACATTTATTAGCCAGACTTTCCTTTTACTTAGTTTACATTGTGTTATGTACATATTTGTTGTCTATTCTAGTTCATTATTGGTTATTTATAAGCAGTATGATGCATATTTTCTTATATCTTAGGTATACATTTGTTCATTATATGCTGCAATGGTGTATCCAGTGCTATCCTTGTAACAGTACTTACTTTTAATTCTAATATTTATTACATGAGTTTTATTACTAGTTCCTATATATATGTGTATTACCTATTTCTATTTCTAACACTAAGAGTAAATATACGCAGTATATTACTTTAGTATTATATTATTACATATTATTTTTTACTGTTGACTCCGTTGTATATTACTTATAACACAAGCGTAACTTCATACCTGAGAGATATACAATGTGACCGGTGTTTGTCTACCGGTTAATAAAAAAATATTATTATTAAATACAGATACCCTGATGGTGTGTACCCTGATCACACCCTGATGGTGAAAGAGAACATCATGATGAAACCGATGTATTTTTACACAATCTGATTTTACAAGAAATAATCGAGATAACCAATATGAAAAAGCTTGGACAACAATGGCGGTTATATTGTTTGATAGCCTTATAAAGAGGAGGCTTGAGCCCAGCAATGGTATATTAAATTTAAGACAAATGTTATTTTTAAAAACAAAAAACTGACTGGACCGGCACAATGTTATAAAATCGTTTGTAATACTTAAGTATCTACTACAAACACAGTTATTTATATAAGATGTATTATACCTTATGGACGGTCTCCTTGCATTTTAAAATGTAAATTTTAAAGAAGGCAAAGTAAGTAGAAATCTATACTCTTCTCATTGTTACAGTTCCGGCAGTCAATCAAACGGATATTCGGAATACACACAAAAGGAAAAAATTCACAAACAGAAAAAGGCTACAACACAGTAATGTCACCAGCGCATAAACTTTCCAGCTTAAACACTAGATATAACAGCTCAGAGATATCGTCAGCACCTAAAACTTCCAAGGAAAGAAACGCATCGCAAAATGAAGAAATTCCCGAAATCATCACTAACGAATACCAAAAATCTTACACAAGGAATCATGAATTGTGCACTATACAAGAAAATAAGACTGTATCAGACATGGAAAGATCTGGAGAGTCCGCCTTTGATAACGAATCAAGTAGCAACAAAGATATGGACATGTTCGGTGAGTCTTGTAAAGTTTTAAATGAAAGATCACCAGTATTGACATTCATGGATTCAGAAAGACTACTATTTAGTAAAATAAAGAAAGTTGAAGATGCTAGAGATATTAGCAGGAATGTATACGGCAATGAGGCATACGAGGTGACAGATGAGAAAGAAGTTAGTTGTAAGGTTGAGAATGAGGTTCAAAGTGCAAAAAGGCGAAATATGATGCGACAGAGCTATTCGTTAGACTTTTCAAAGATATCCTCCGAAAATAAAAAGAGAAAATTATCAGTAGAGACAAAATTAGAAAGTCTTATGCAGATTAAAGAGACTATAAGTAAATTATTCGATCAGGACGGTAAACAACGTCAGGACAATTTTAAAAGTTATCTTTGCACTGACGAGAAAAGCGACACGGGGATTGACGATTTGTAGTTTTTATTCGCATAATATAATAATCGGGAACAATTTCAATATTTAGAATGAAGCAAAAGTTAAAGATTATTATTGACTGGTTTATGGGTATAACAATATGTGACGCATTTATTCATGTTTTGCTTAAGATATGATCTTGTCCATCATACATTGGTCTGCCAATTGAAAATTTCATATTTAAATAAGAGAGTACCAGCCAGTACGAGCAATTACACGTATTTTAATTAAGTCAAACCCCTTGATTACGAATACTAATGAAATTCAAGACAGCTAACGCCCAAATCTTTTCTTTAATTAAAATGTTCTTGAATTTAGGAATTTAGGAATTAAGAAATAATTGGGAATATATAAAGTCGTGTTACATATTTTTTTACCATGCGACATACTTTTGTACGTGCTAATAAATATAAACACACATTAGTTTGTAATATCTTAATCTTCTTGGTATTTTAAGGAGTTAAATTTGACTCCGATACAACATTTAAGTTAAACACAATCATTTAAAATCGTTTATGCTATAGCATTTTCTCTAATGTTGTATGTATGTAAACATTATGACATAAATATTTACAGACGCAGTAAAACTTAAAGAATTAAACTTAAAATGTTAAAGAATAATTATAAAGTATTACACAAATTATAACAATATTAAGTATATCAAGATGTAATGAAATAGTAAAATTTGCAATTATAGTCCGTGCGCAGAAAGTTTGCCGATGACAACCCCTCGCGCCGTTTTTTATTTTTTTATTAACCAGGGGAAATCCGATAGGGCTAAGCCGCGACAAGGGCAAAACCGTGGGGGGATAATTCGCGACCTAGTGTGAGATTCGCCAGATCGGGGGTGGCACCAGCATGCCCAGTCAGAACTGGCGCCATGCTATTACCACTCCCCGGTTAGGGATACCCACTAAAACCCCTGGGTGTTCCGTCCTTCGCCTTATGCCAGGGCTACGGGTATATGACCTAGCCTCTCCGCAGCCCTGGCAGGCGTGGGCCTCGCAAGGCCTCTTCCACTGCCGGGAGACTACGTGTATCCCCCGGCATCTTCAATCTCTCTAGACGTGGGGCGGTCTGTAACTCGCCCTACGGGAGGAGAGAACCCCTCGCGCCTCCCACAACCGCGTTCTTAATACTACTTAAGACAAGCCCCGGTCCCAGTTGTAGGAAACGGGAGGGGCGACCTTCTGCAAACCATCTACGCACGACTTTTACATTATTCATCTTTAGATTAGTTGCTCATTACCTGGCCATAAATGCGGCGGTCCAGTTTATTAGTCTGAAATGTTATCATAAGGCTATTCACACACCTGCCGAAAGTACGGCGCTAAATACGCTGTAATGTTTTTCGGCGTAATGCCGATAATTTCTTCTAGCGACTGTGCCCGTGCATGCAATCAATGCATTTTAAATAACAATCAACACATGCGACGTGTTACGCTACCTAAAGTTTAGCGCACGTAGTTGAACCGCTTTATGTACATGCTACAATATCTTTAGGCATCTAAAAGCACATCGCCGGCGACTGGGAGTTCATTCACACTTCCTGGACACTTGGAAGTCCTCTACGGTACGTGGTGGACGCTCCTTCATGCCATATGTGTCCAAGTTATGGATTTTACTCCCTCCCGCGGTTTTCCCATACCGCTACAATATGGAGCTCTTCAAAAAGGGCGGGAATAAATACCTAAAGTCTAAACGAAGTAGGCAAGGCATCGGCTCCTTTAGTGTTTCAGATGTCCATGGGCGACGGTAGCCACCTATCACCAGGTGGTCCGTTTGCCAGTTTGCCTAATAGCAAACATAAAAAAACATAATTTCACTTCTTCGTATTGCTAACACTGATAAAATCAATACTTTAAATACTGTAGTTTTATATAAAACAATAAGATGTTTGGGGAAAAGTTGTATACGTTACTAAGACCGAACATTCAGTCGCCGAAGTGTCGGCACCGTAACTTCGGCGGGTGTGTCGTTACACTAATCTAATAAAATATGATGTCAAATTCCTAACATCAAGTAAAGCTGAGGTTACACGGTGCTGTCCGACGGAATCTACGTAAGTCGTAAATGACAGTTTTAGTCAAAGATCTGTGATATAGACAAGAGTGCCAAGGTATAATAAGACATTTATTTTTGGGAAGGTAGGAACGTAATTTAATCATATTTTTAAATGAATAAATTAAACTTTTCAATTGTCATAAAATTAATTTTTATAAGTGTAATATTATAGGCAAACCTATGATATTTGTAGATTTTAAGTTTTAATAAAAAATGGGTTACATTATTGACGAAGGGGTAGTGTCTAGAGAAGGTTTAAAATTTTATCTTTAAATGTTCAACAAGATTTCGGACTATAAGATTGTGTTTGATATCTATTTAGTTCACGCCAAAATTTATGGCTTTCCGACACTAATTACATTAGGCTACATACTTCCTGTTTTTTAATGGAATTATGTTGGTCGCTTACTAAAAGTTGTCGTAAAATTTGGCGTATAATGTATTTAAACCAAGCTTAATTAATATTTTAAGCTTAATTGTTATAATATATTTAATAACTATCAATGTATAATTTTATCTTGATGTTCATTGATGTTAGAAACCACATTTCTGTCTATGTATCTTATTCTACTCTCCATCAAATTATTATACAATTATGAAAAACATGGTTTCAATCAATTCTAGGTTAAAAAGTAAATAACTATTATATAATTATAGTAAATTGAAAAATGTCAATTAGTCTTAAATTTAATAATTGAAATTTACTCGAAATTTGTCCTTATAAAATTTTAATACAAAAAGTGTTTGGAGTATGGACAACCCGCCAATTTTGCATTAAAAAGATCAAAGCGAGGATTAGAATAACAAATTAATGGATATTAAAATTTTTTAACTCTGTTACGTGTTGCCCAATAATGAGGGTTATATTTTAAAGTTGATGGAAAACTGCTTAAGACATTTAAAATATTAATTTAAAATAGAACATGATAATGAATGAACAAGAAAGTTTATAATCCATTACTCATATTCTAGAACTGTAATTGCACTAGAATACAACTCTCAAACAGAATCTGTAAAATTGGATGTCGCACGTTCGTGTTTCATTCATTGCAAGATCATTTTTATTTTAGACGAATTTTTTGGTATGATCATCCCGTTCCACGTGATTGCTGTTTTTATAATACGGGTATGGATTTTCTGCGATGAATTCACAATTCGTAAAATTGATAGTAAACATTATATTATATAGGTATTTGAAAGGTATTTCTAGTATTATAATTCTAATATTATTTTTAATTAAATTATTTGAATATTAAATATTACATTTACGACAATAAATTCTTAAATATACTGTCTTATATACTGTCAAAATAAATGACTGTATAATTTAATAGACAGAATAAATTCAACGAATATTATGTGGTTAAATGTGATGTGTTTCACTTTGTCATAAATTTGTATATCAAAGATGAGTGTTCTATCAAAATATTATTATTTCTAATTTTTAATTAGAAATTTTGAATTTACCAAATAATTTTCTACTTTCTATTGTCGTTAAAAAAAAAAATTCCGACACTTTTATGATTCACGAAAATGGAGATGAAAATAGGTATGCGGGAATAATGAAAGAGCAATTTTACCCACATGGCTCTCATATTTTTTTCATATCCGTTATCATGCATCCTCCTATCATCCGTGGACCATGAAAGTGCCACATAGCAATGCGTGATGAAGAGATGTTTCAATCAATTGTTTTAATTGTTCAAACATCATGATGACTCTCGAAGTCATTCCACTACTGATCAAAAATTTTAATTACTCGGGCATTATCAACAGATGTATTGATGAATCGACGTAACTTACGTTTATTTGTCACGATTGATCTCTTTCCCTAACCATCGAGTCGAATAAGTTGACTTGAAGCGATCGAAATCGTCGCAATTTTTTTAGTAAAGATGCGATTAAATTTTTGCCTCAATTCTATAAACATCTCGAAATCGTTCATTGCTAATGTCACGTAGAGTTTGGTGAGTCTATAATTAATTTATATCTGTTTCCTATTTTTAAATTCAAAATATTTTTACTTAAAATATTTATTGAAATAATCAAGTCAACATTAACTTGGGAATTAATGACAGTTTATAGTGAATACTAAGCCTATAACAAAAATGGCGTCCTGCGTACTCCCTTCGACGGGAAAACTTTTTAAACTATATATTGTTTCTTAACGTTTTAGATGTAAAAATATTTTAGATTTCTTGATTGAATGTTTTACTGAAATAAATATTTATCTTTACGACTTTCTTGTTTGATTTATTTTAAAAAATACTACATTTCCAGATTTCAGCAACATCGGTACACTAGTTTTCTACAGACTGACCGACTGAAAGGTTATGAGCAAAAACCTTGATCATGAAAGTCTTGACTAACTTGATTTATTACACTTTACAAAAACATGAACACAAAGCACAATTGTCGTTTTCAGAGAGCACGGAATGAGAGAGCTGAGAAATGTTACCAGTATGAAGACTAAAGTGATACCAGTTAAGTATTAAGATATAATTTTAAACATATTTTTTTTATTTATTACCAAAAGAATATTAGCTCTAACACCGACAAGTTCATATTCGCATTACAATACAGAATAGAATAGAATATACTTTATTGTACAAAAATGCTATATAAAATGAAGAACATTAATATACAAGTACAACCGGCGGAAGACCGCCATCCACCGCCAATTTCTTCCAGACAACCTTTGCATGGAGTATAGGAAGGAAAACAAAAGTCCGTAGTTGCTAAACCAGCACTCGTACAATAATTTAGTTTATTAATTAATAAATAGTAATATATATGATAATATATATACATAAATAAATACATATATATAGGTTTTTTATACATCAATGGTAAAGATCAACAAATACATAAACAAAACAACTTATCAACAGTTCGAAATAGTCACCTATACAAAATGCTTGCGTATAAATGTTTGAAAAGTACATTACGTGTGTTCTCATGTGAAAGCTTTGGGGCACAAATGCGGCCCAGGTTTTATGAATAAAATATTGGCTAAGTAGCTAACGCATAAATATTCTTCTGTCTTTCGGTTCCTCTCCTCCCCCGTCCTTCAATTTCACTCATGTCTTTCAATTCGAATGAAGCAAACAAAGTGACACATGTGTTGATTGTCTTTCATAGATTCCAACTTTCATTTAGAGTATGATTAAAAATCCATTACGAAATTGGGGTATAACACTGCTTCTCTATACACTGTGTGATCATATCAGAGAGAAATTATTATATAATCAGTATATAATTTTAAACTTTATATGGAATGATTTGTAAGTATCATTTGCGGAAACGAGAAGTATATAACCTATATTAATATTTGTTATTGAAAATATTGTTACATGCCGATAAAGTAAATGCACAACTGGTTTATTACCTTTCCCGCATTTGGACTTCATTTGTTAACTTTGTGTTTAAAATTTGCAATTAGACAATATTTGCCTATTGTTATTGTAGTCTTTTATGGCCGTACCGCAGGCATAATTACGCAGGTGTGCGCATTATGTTTTCTGGGAAATTGCGTCGAAGCTTGCTAAGTATGCCATCATTGCATTATAAAGCAATGGCCTAATGTGGAGAGGGACAGTCAAGCGAGGATTACGATAAGAGCAAGACGTACATTCAATAAGCGATATAGTGACGGATTTAGCGCGTGTTATTGAATCGTGCAGTTTGTACTGGTTGCGTCCAGTTATATTTGTACCTGTGTTATGCGTGTTTGTATTGTTCTAATAAACTCTATAGTAATTCCAACGGAATTTTGATTTGAGTCCTGCGTAACTCGCAAGAGTATTTAATTACCGAAATGACAGGCGCCATCAACATTTTTATGTTACACTAGCTGTACCCCGCGGTTTCTCCCGGGTGGTGATTGAAAATCGTCATAATTCCAAGAAAAAAATAATTTACTCCTTATTACATCAACTACCTGCCAATAAAAGTCCCGTCAAAATCGGTCCAGCCATTTCAGAGATTAGTCGGAACAAACAGACAGACAAAAAATGTAAAAAAAAATGTTTTGGTTGGTAAAAAGCGGTTATTTCAATATTACAAACAGACACTCCAATTTTGTTTATATGTATAGAAGAGGTAGAGCATAGTGTTGTAGTCTGGCTCTTTAATAAGTGAGTTGTTTGTTTATTTAATTTATTTGGGGAACATACAATAATTATAATTCTTACAATATAATACACATATTAGCTAAGTTTCCACTAAAAATAATTCATGATACACATTTGGCTCATACAACTGTAAGAAAATTATAATATTTTTCATACAATATTGTTGATCCTTATTTTGACACTGAAACCAACAGTCGGTGTAATTTATAAAATTCGATCAAATTTTTGAACAAGTGATTTTGATCTTGAAAAACTTTTGAACGCGTGGACAAATCAAAAAATGATATCAGACCTTTTTTGTAGAGCGTTCAATTCTCTATAAAGATTGAAACAGCGATTTATCAGTCAACCAGTCGTTTGAACGGTACAAAAATCAGAAGCAAAAAAATTTTTTCCTGTGTTACTCTTATGGGAATTAAAAAAATGAGGACAATCTTAATAATCATATTAAGGGCTCATCTTTTCACATAATTTTTTTTACACCCAAAAGAAACTTTTGAGCCTGTTTGGAAAAAAAAATATTTGGATCACCCTAATATACATAAGTGCCTACGCGGAAACAAAATTGGCTGTAAAGCTTTCTTTGTCGTATAGTTCCTAGAAGGAGGAATAAATTACTATAACAAGCGCGAATTGACAGACAAACAGACGTTTTAGCGAATTTATAAGCGTTTGTGTATACGCCGACGCCGCCGTCGTTAAGTAAGAGAGGGCTTTTCCAGCACTTTCGCTCACATATAATAGAAGTTCACAGAAAGCATCATGGTGGGGGCGCGGCGGTGGCACGGTGGGGGCGCGGCAGTGGCACGGTGGCGGCGTGTAATCGGTGTGTTGGGGATGCCGTCTAAACAAACGCTAAGGGTTGTGTTTTAGCCAATTGGGTGTCTTCAAGTCTCCTGTGAATACCTTCTAGTTAAACGTGCTCCACCTTAGACCATATCTTCGCCTAGTACCAGGTGAAATCATGGTCAAACGCGAACTTATACTACATTACACATAAAATTGACAACCGAACATTACAGTAATTTTGCTCACTTAAATTATAGGTTAGAGAGAGATTTTACGCCACACCAGTATACAAAATTACAAAAACAAACCATATTTACAATATTTTATCTATTCCAGGCAACCTGAATTAAAGAAATGAGTTAGCGATATAGTAAATCTAGCGATGTAGGTGGTGCCGGAAAAGGGGGCAATAGATACACAAATACTTAAAGTAACTTAAGAAATTAATATACTTTACATATATACATAGTCATATATATACACATGTATAATAATATATTTCTAAATAATAAATGTATTAGCATGATTATGTTGTGTTAATTAGACTATTTGTAGACCAATAATGCTTTCTGAGTAAATTTCTGAATTTTGGCTAAAGATTTGACTTCTCTCACAGTAAGAGGTAGCAAAGTTTGACAGTCTTCACTGAAAAAAAAATATCATAACAGAATGGAAAGCAGGTGTCATAAATTTTCAACATGTAACAAAGCGCTAATTGCGGGCAGTGGATAGGGGAAAGATTTTAAAACGTTCTATAAGGTAATGGGGACTAAATAATATCTTATAAAGAAGAGTGAGAATGTGAGTATTACGGTAAAAATGAATAGAAAACCTTCCGTCTTACAATATTCGGAAACGTGGTCGTATTTTCTTCTTTTTTCTTCTTTTGAAACTGTTCACTAATGCTGGAACACACATTAAGGTTGTTATGGCGGTATACTATGGTCTAGAGACCAGGGGTGGTAACCATCCAGTCGGACAAATACCCTACCAGCTGGCTGTGGTTTGTTTTGCCGCCTTTTACGAGAGGCCGCCCGACTGCAGGAATTTGTATTCTTTCTCCATTCCGGGACTAATAAAATTTTCGCAATTCAAATATGAACCTGATACAAAAATTCTGAAGCCGGAAAGAAAAGGTTGATGTGTGACCTTGTGTCGATTCCCCATAGACCTGTCAAAGATATAACGGAAGCTGACGAAAACTTAAATCTAAGAAGAATGTTTGTAATATTCAGGACATGTCATTCATTCCGTCCCCTCGGGTTTGACTCGAGTGCTTGGTAGTAGATTACTACGCTTTCATATCATATTCTGTAACAGGAGTTGTAGTAGTAGACGACGTTTTTGGGTTAAAATATATTTGTAAGTGTCTAGAGGTTACTGTTATAAACGAATACAAAGAAGCCATGGTTGCTTAGTGCCTAACTCGCGATCCAAATGACGTAGATGCCCATATTGGTTGGGAATCGTGCACTACTTAATCAGATTTCTAAACTAATATGCATATTATTACAATAACCATGTACAACATCAGTTAAAGAAAAACGTCATTATGAACATAAACACAAAAATATAAAAAATATTTTTTTTTATTGCAGGCAGATAGCCCACTTGATGGAAAGCGGTTACCATCGCCTATGAACATTTGCAACACCAAAGGTGCTACAAATGCGCTGCTGCACTCTTAAGGGAGACTGGCACCTGATCACTAATGTCGAAACACAACTCAAAGTAGCTATGGCGACATACTTTAGACCAGGGGTGGTAGCCATCCAGACGGGCAAATGCCTTACCACCTGGCTGTGGGTTGGTTTGTCGCCTCTTACGACAGGCCGCCCGGCCGCAGGAAATTGTATAATTTCTCTGTTCCTGCACATATAGTTATATAGATATTTCATAAATACAAGCATGACTGTAAATAACAAGGATAATGACTGTTCTAATAAGACTACATAGGTCCCGAAAAACATTTGTGACACAATCGATTGCAATCGATTTATTTGAAAAACCTATACATAGATACCTGATGTACAATGCTGTACTGTGTTCAGAAATCGGCTTTGTTCAAGCATGATTAGTAAACAGTTCGCAGAGGGGCCATAAAGCGTGGGCTACGTGGGCGTGCTTACGACCTCGCAGTCGTAGGGGCCTCGCATCTGACAGGATGAGTAAATTTTTTTGTCACGTATAAAATGTAGACATTTTTTATTCGTTGTTAAACAATAATCCTTCGTCATCAGCCAAGCCTTGTCCACAGCTGGACGTAGGCCGGTATCCCGGTCCTCCGTTGTTCTCAGCCAGCTCCTACTGGCAATCTTGCGCAAATTATCGGTCCATCGAGCTGGAGGGCGTCCATCACTACGTTTGTCGAGATGCGGTCCCCATTCCAGGACTCGTCTACTCCATCTGCCATTGGCCCTGCGACAAATGTAGCTAGCCCACTGCCACTTAAGCTTACTAATTTTGCAACTATGTCGGACAACTACTCTTACGGGTATCCTCATTTCTGATATTATCCATCAGAGATCCTCGCAATATAGCTCACTCCATATCCCGCTGAGTGACCTTGGATTTGTAAACCAAGCCCACTGTCAATATTAACTGTATAGTGTATAGTTAGATTGGACAGCACTCGGAAAGCTCCGTTGAGTTTTCACGTCGACTATTCCTCTATGCTGCTGAAGACGAAAGCCTTAGAATAATACGTCCTACCCATCATGACGTCTGGTGCCGAGACGTGAACATTGACAGTGGGCTTGGTTCACAAATCCAAGGTCACTCAGCGGGATATGGAGTGAGTATACACTTCTATTGACTTGCCTTTCAAATTTATACTTGGATAACTTTTTTTTATTTATTTATCCGGAAAGCAAACAGATACAATATATATTTTATAACTAATGTGATATTCTATATGTTAATAATATGGTATCCAACAGCACTTTGCACATTTTATTTTAGGACAATAACAATTTTTTTTACCGCTAACCACGCAACTTACGTAGTAACAAAAATAATTATAAAATATAAGACAAATACAGCATTAAGGCGGAGACGACGTATTTAAAAATTTGTTTCGTACATTATGTTTGAATTTTCCAATAGCATAGAAAATATATCAATTTCATTAAAGTGTTTATTGTATGAATCTACCATTCGACGAAGAGGTGCGCGTAATCCAGCATTAGTACGACAATCACCCAAGGCAAATAAGTGACATTTGCGCACTTCCCGTATTATTACAGTCCTAGGTACAGCATAGCATATGTTTCTTAAAAGGTTTATGCATTTAACTTGTCCATCTAATCCTTTCTCATACCCATTTTTTTTTATTTGGGCTAGCGACATTTGCAGTAACTATTACGGGGAACCACCGCTGGCCAAAACCATCTTTTTGCGTTACCGGAGCGCCTCGCAACATGAATGTTGCCCATATGAAATTGAGTTCTTGCTCCAGCACTGACAGTTTGTTAACCTAAAAATGGGGGGCATGGTTTTGAGTACATCAGTAGGATTTTTATTGGCAAATATTATAAATATAATTACAAATAAGAAAACCTAAACTAAATCTTATTAATTTTAGTACACCGAAAGTATACTTATGAATTGTTAGAAATCTATACTTATAATAAAATTGTAGAGGTCGAATTTCTGTACAATTAAAAAAAATGCTAAAAACCGAGTCAGGGGGATGTAAGAAGTGAAATAGAACTAATTTGGATTTTTTTTGAATTTTTTGTTTCTCTGTTTGTCTGTCTGTTTGTAACGGCTAATCTTCGAAACGACTAGACCGATTGAAATGAAATTTTGTATGTTGGCAGCTTATATCCCTGGTCAACATATAGGATACTTTTGATCCAGAAAAATTAAAGAGTTCCCGTGGGATAGTTAGAAAGCTTTAATTACTTAAACAGCTTATAACAGACTAAAAGTAATTTCTCTGCAACGTAACATAATAGAAGCGGATAATTTGACAGGGTGTGGTGTCAGTGAGAGAGTTGTGTCTTATATATATAATATATAAAGCAGATAAGTTTGTTTCTTTGTTTGTTTGCTTGAACGCGCTAATCTCAGCAACTACTGGTCTGATTTGAAAAAAATATTCACTGTTAGATAGCCCATTTATTGATGAAGGTTACAGGCTATAAACCATCACGCTAAGAGCAATAGGAGCGGAGCACCAATGAAGAATGTTTCAAAATCGCGGGTGTTTTTACACGCTTTATATTAGCTTCACTTGTATGTCAGTCAGTATGTCTGTAACCGACCCCTAAATTTGACCGACTTCCCGTTTTCCGATTGAGCTGAAATTTTGCACGTATGTGTATATCGCGTGACAATGCAATAATATGGTACCATGGAGCTGATCTGATGATGGAGTCGGAAGGTGGCCATAGGAACTCCTGTACTAAACAAGATAGACCCTTCGTGTTTGGGCCCGTATGTTTATATCGCGTGACAATGCAATAATATGGTACCATGGAGCTGATCTGATGATGGAGTCGGAAGGTGGCCATAGGAACTCCTGTACTAAACAAGATAGACCCTTCGTGTTTGGGCTCGTATGTTTATATCGCGTGACAATGCAATAATATGGTACCATGGAGCTGATCTGATGATGGAGTCGGAAGGTGGCCATAGGAACTCCTGTACTAAACAAGATAGACCCGTCGTGTTTGGCTCGTTTTACTTGTCTTGGCTAGCACTCTGCTGCTACATGATATGCAGGATCTCAAAAGCTTGTATTTAAAAACATTTAAACAAAAATCAACTAAAAAATGAAAAATAAATAATAGTTTAAAAAAACTAAAAAAAACACGCTTTTATAAAAAATCCAACTAAAAAAACAAAAAATAAAATTTAATATAATATAAAAAAGCGTGGGGTGTATTCAATTAATAATATAATATCTTAAAAAGCGCTTTGAATACACCCCACGCTTTTTTATATTAAATTAAATTTTATTTTTTGTTTTTTTAGTTGGATTTTTTATAAAAGCGTGTTTTTTTTAGTTTTTTTAAACTATTATTTATTTAACTTCCTTTCCACGTGTACGAAGTCACGGGCAGAAGCTAATCTTATATATAAAAACTAAAAAAAACACGCTTTTATAAAAAATCCAACTAAAAAAACAAAAAATAAAATTTAATATAATATAAAAAAGCGTGGGGTGTATTCAATTAATAATATAATATCTTAAAAAGCGCTTTGAATACACCCCACGCTTTTTTATATTATATTAAATTTTATTTTTTGTTTTTTTAGTTGGATTTTTTATAAAAGCGTGTTTTTTTTAGTTTTTTTAAACTATTATTTATTTTTCATTTTTTAGTTGATTTTTGTTTAAATGTTTTTAAATACAAGCTTTTGACATCCTGCATATCATGTAGCAGCAGAGTGCTAGCCAAGACAAGTAAAACGAGCCCAAACACGACGGGTCTATCTTGTTTAGTACAGGAGTTCCTATGGCCACCTTCCGACTCCATCATCAGATCAGCTCCATGGTACCATATTATTGCATTGTCACGCGATATAAACATACGGGCCCAAACACGAAGGGTCTATCTTGTTTAGTACAGGAGTTCCTATGGCCACCTTCCCACTCCATCATCAGATCAGCTCCATGATACTATATTATTGCATTGTCATCGACCTTTGACAGGTGTGCAAAGTATGAATTAAATCTGATCG
Source organism: Dendrolimus pini (assembly GCA_949752895.1). Lineage (NCBI taxonomy): Eukaryota > Metazoa > Arthropoda > Insecta > Lepidoptera > Lasiocampidae > Dendrolimus > Dendrolimus pini. The sequence continues at coordinate 18,164,750 of OX457135.1, forward strand.
TTCAAAGTAGGACAAAATCGAGCTCAAAGGGGTCGGTTACAGACATACTGACATACTGACATACAAGTGAAGCTAATATAAAGCGTGTAAAAAGGAATCGCAAAATGTGTTGGTAAGCGCATAACTTGAGAACGACTTTACCGATTTTGATGAACTATTGTGTGTGTGTTTGAGTGGGTCCCGGGATGGTTTAAAACCACAATTGGAACCGGTAGATGGCGCTGAGATCGGGTTCTAGAATCCTCCTAATCACCTGGACCGATTATGGTGATTTTGTTTTTGTGTCATGAAACAGTCTTTTAGGAATTCAGAAAATATGGCGGTACGAAGTTCGCCGGGTCATCTTATCTTATATATAATAAAAAACTTCCTTTAAAAAACCGACTTCAAAAATTAAGAAACTAAACAGTATAAAATAACTTATTTCTAAAGCTATGTATTATTATTAATATAAATTATCTAAAACATCTTAAAGTCGGTGCTTTGTAATTTTCAAAATATAGTCATTTTAATGTTTTACTTTGCACTGACTTCGAGATGTTTTAGATAATTTATATTAATAATAATACAAAGCTTTAGAAATAAGTTATTTTATACTTTTTAGTTTTTGAAGTCGGTTTTTTTAAACGAAGTTTTTTTATTTTATTTGTTACTTTTTAGTGCCTAGCTATGTATGGGTAGAACTACGCAAGGTGCCGCGCTTTAAAAAAATATAGATCCCAAGAAACGGGAACATAAAAATGTTCGTAAAATGAAAACTACTAGGCCCAACTATATCAAATTTTTAGGGGACTATATGGCAATTATTCCGCGTGGAACAAAAAAAGAATCACATAAATCGGATCATAAATCTCAGAGTAATCGGTGTACATATGGAACGGAATAGTTTTTTTTTTTTTAATGTTCATAAAATCAAAACTATTGGGCCAAACTATGTTAAATTTTTAGGGGACCAATTGGAAGCTATTCCGCATCGAACAAAAAATAATCACGTAAATCGGATCATAAATATCGGAGTAATCGGTGAACATACATAAAAAAAACATAAAAATAAGATACCGACGAATTGAGAACCTCCTCCTTTTTTTGAAGTCGGTTAAAAACGAATCGCAAAATGTGTTAGTAAGCGCATAACTTGAGAACGACTTTACCGATTTTGATGAAATATTTTGTGTGTGTGTTTGAGTGGGTCCCGGGATGGTTTAAATCCACAATTGGAACCGGTAGATGGCGCTGAGGTCGGGTTCTAGAATCCTCCTAATCACTGGGAGCGATTCGGGTGATTTTGTTTTTGTGTCATGAAACAAAGTCTTTTAGGAATTCAGAAAATATGGCGGTACGAAGTTCGCCGGGTCAGCTAGTAATTAATAAGGTTACATAAACAACTTAATTACGAGCTTACGAGTGATCCCATCTTAAGACTTAATTTATCTTATACTTTCAATTAACGAAAGTTTAGTAAGGATTTAATATAAATTAGATTAATGTATTTAATTCATTTATTTCTAAAAAGTTAATAAATGGCGTAAGATTTTACCACTACGTCGATATAAATGTATATTACATAATTACAAAGTATGAGAACCGATGTTTCAACATCTCATTCATGCAGAACGGAGAAAGAATACAATTTCCTGCGACCGGACAGCCTGTTGTAAGAGGCAACAAAACAACCCACAGTCAGGTGTTAGGGTATTTGCCCGTCTGGATGGCTACTTGCCCCTGACTAGATTATGCCGCCATAACAACCTTGACTTATGTTCCTTTAGAGAGCGGCAGCACATTTGTAGCATCTTTGGTGTTACAAATGTCCATAGGAGACGGTAACCGCTTCCCATGAGGTGTACCGTCTACCTGTCTGCTGACTCATTTTAAAAAAACTTTCAAGAGCGTTGTTTTAATTTTTAGTTAGCAATAAACGGCCTTACTTATAATAATCTCGTTAAAAAACGATTAGGCATCTCTTAAGAAAGAGATTCATAATCAGATCCTAATCAATGAATATCTTTTTTTTAGTTATAAACATGTATTACCTGTTGTTTACCTAAGAGGAACACAAATAATCGAAATTTGAATGATTAACGTAGGTTGTACCCAAAATATTCGACTAAAGAGGAGTTTATGGGTAAGATTTTCACTAATCAATTGCTGAGCAGTTTCTTTAAATTTACAAAACGATTATAAGTAAGGCGCAAAGTGCTTTCATGCATTTATTAATTAACCCATGTCTATAGACAAACAATAATCTGTACGACAAATATACTCGTATAAGACTTTAAAGAAACACAATGAAATAATAAAACAAACTTTTTATTATCCACAATGAAATATTAAACTTTCCATTTCCTTCACAATGTTTACCAGATACTCCTTTTATACTTTTACGTCTAAAAATAAGGAAAACGGGGCATTTTCACCTTTGGAAAATATTTTTACTGTTTCAGCCAGCTTATTTATGACTTCCTGCTCAATAATTTTATTAAATTTTGTATGAAGCTAGTGACAGACAGGCGGAAAAGTTAATCGAGTCATTCGCACGTATATATTTTATAAAGTGAAAACTTGTTAACAAAAACTGCGTAATATGTAGGTATTATTTGTTGATACGTATGTCTTTGTGTGTATGTGTTTTATGTGGTTAGATACTTATCTGTTACATATGTATGTCTTTGTGGACCAAAGGGCATAAAAATGGCCCGGACTTTTGGAGGGCTTCCTTGAGTTCATGAGAAGGCCAACACGTAGAGACTCATTCACAAATTTATTCTAAATATAGCGTGATACTGACCGGCTATTATCTCTGTCTAAAGTAGTCTAAACCATATAAAAATATACCCAAGGACAAGCTCAGTCATTGTAGGACTATTGTAGGAAATGAGAACAAAAGGTACCGGACTATTAGGATAAATTGCTAATGGAACTACGAATCCGGGACTATGGCGTCTGCCTTTCCCAATGTTCAAGGAACATAGATAAAATGAACAGACGGTGAATCGCTACTCGCTTCAAGGGGGCCCACCATAAAAATTTTGTACAAGATTGGCGAGGGGCAAAAAGGGTGTGTTGCTAAGGGGTGTGTAGAGATCACCGAAATACTTCTGACGTTTTCCACTTATCGCTTCCACCCCTGGAGTTTGAGTCTTAGCTTAAGCGATGGCCCCTCCGTGCCGGCTGGTGAAGGCAAGCACGCAGGCGGGGACTTTCCTCTAGATTCGTGTCCGAGGTGTCGCTACTCACCTGAGACTTCACAACAAAACCTTCCTGCGGGTTATTATTATTACTATTGTAAAGGTAACCTTTTCTTAGCCCTTTGGCTAGTTTGAACCACATACACGGGCCTAAACCAAGTGGATGCAGCGTGTAGTGAGGGAAATTAGAGTTAAGTCGACGGTATGTTATTATGTGGGGCAATTTCGTGTTCGTCTATCTGCAAGAATTTCCTGACTATTCTTCAAGTATTCAATATTGCGGCTTTTTGGAGAGCTATGTAGAGGGTTTCTTTAAGGTCTAATAGTTTTAGGCTATGGAGAAGATGGTTGGGGATAACGCCTGTTGTGGAGAGAACTATGGGTACTATGAATACTTTTTCCTGTCGCCAAATTCTGCTCACTTCCTCTTTGAGTTCTGTGTATTTGCTTATTTTTTCTGTTATTGTTTTTTGTATGTTGTGTGTGTTAGGAACAGCAATGTCAATAAGGTAAGTGATTTTATTAATTTTGTCCTGTAAAGTGATATCTGGTCTATTGTAGTGAATTGTCTTATCAGTGAGAATGGCGCGGTCGTAGTAGAGCTTGTGTGTTGTATTTTCTAGAATGGTTTGCGGAGTATATTTGTAATATGGAGTGTTTGTGTCTTGTGTCTTGTGTATGAGTGTGTTAGAATCGTATTTATTATTGTAAAGTAACCATATGACGGAAGTAGTCAATAACCGGATAGAATATTCATTAATGTAGTAATCGGAAGTCGTATAACCGGATGTCAACGTAGGTGCATTTATTATCAAGCCAACGGATATCTAAAATGGAGTAACCGGAATTTGGAAGTTATACGGATGGCGGAAGTTGGTGTTACGACGGAGGTGAAGTGGCGCCAAAGTATTACAGGATGGTGTCGCCGCAGACGCACGAGGATCTTATAAATACTCTGTGTTCGGGCAGAGGGGGGCTAGTCTTCAACCAGTCTACACCTAGACTGCAAACGATATTCAGCTAGTCTACAACGATAGTCTACGTTCATCGGTTGAACAGAGCGGAGGCTCTGTTGGGCAAGAGGCCCATAGTATATTGTGGTCGATAACTACTGTTCGATAATGGCAGTATTCTTTAAGGGCAGATTGATGCTCAACACCTGACAAGCGTTGAGACAAATCTTGGAGTTGTCTTAATATTTCTGTGTATTATTGTGCTGTATTAATATTGTAATAATTCTAGTGTAATAAACTTTTGATTATAATGTTTCAGAAATTATTATTCTTTCTCCTAACATCAGAAGTGGGATCGTCTCGTGCCTACAACCGAAGACGATTGACATGTCGCGGCCGTCAACGGGAAGCGGCCGTCGGCAGGGCTAGCGGCGGCGTAGTGGTGGCGCCTTGAAGGTGCCTGTGGAGCGACGGTGTGTCGGCGTGTTGGCTCGCTGTGCGGCCAGTGAGGGTCCATACTGCTGTGAGTGGAAGTGCAATTTCATGGATTTCGAAGGGTAAGCCAAGGTAACAATTACGTGAGTACCTGGCACAAAAGGTATGGCATTTTTTTATATTTTAAAACTATGCAAAGTAATATGACTTTTACAAATAATAATTATAGTTCACCTTTCGAGGTAAGTAACTGTACTACCCTCATATTCAAGTGATAATTTTTCGTGTATGAAAAATTAGGATATAGTTGCAAAAATGAAAATGTTGAACAAATTGCGTAATGATTCTATCGAAAAAAAAAACGTTTTTTTTTTAGTATCGATTTATGATGTAGCCATAAATTCACTTATTGACACAGGAGCTATTTGTAGTGTTATCAAAGAATCAATAGCAAAACAACTCTATTGTCATTTCAGCCCGTGTAATTCCTATCTTCGTGGTATAGGAGTAGGCAGATTACAAGTAATTTGCTAAAATTACAGTACCAGTTAAATTTGAGGACTTGTGCCTTGAATTAGATATTTTTGTTGTTAAGGACGCTGATTTTTGCTATGATATTTCTTGATAAATACAATTTTTTTATTCAACACTGTGACTGACTACTTAGGTTCCCGTCTAGACAAAAAAAAAAGCCACTAAATGTAGCTTTGGTGGCAATTATATAAACAACGGTTCTGGTTCACTTTCGGAGCTCTTGATCGTGGTATGTTAAAAACGGTGAACTTGAAATAAAATTAAAAAGGGATGAAGTTATTTATTACAGAACATATCGATTAGCCTCCGTAGAAAGAGAAAAAGTAAAAAGAAATAGTGCAAGGACTATTAGATCATTTTTGTAGTATCTTTGGTATTGAAAATGTCCATAGGTGATGGTAACCGCTTTCCATCATGTGAGCCGTCTGCCTGTCTGCTGAACTCCTGCAATAAAAATAATAATAATAATAAATAGATAACCATATAATTAACTAAAGTAGTTCACCCTTCGCCAGCCCTATGATATAAGTAAAAAAAAAAAAAAAAAAAGATGGCAGCGATAGAATATGCATAGACTATAGAGCGTTAAATAAATAAATTAATAGAAAAGATAAATACCCCTTTGATCGAAGATCAAATCGACAAGCCAGGAAATTCTAAATGGTATACTTATATCTATAGATATGAAAAATGGTTTCTATCTTATCCCTGTGTCAAGTTATTTTACTAAATATACTGCTTTTGTAACGCCAGATGGACATTACGAGTTTCTGAAAATGCCTTTTGGTATTTGTAATGGCCCGTCGATTGTTCCAAAGAGCAATCACTAAAGCAGTACATCATTTGATTTTGTTTTTTTTTCTTGCATACATAGATATGTTAATTCCGTTTAATACAATAGAAGCACTAGATTATTTGGAACAGACAGTCTCGGCTCTTGACTCCTCTCGTTTCAGTTAGCCTTAAAAAAAAAAGAAAATTTTTCGTAGATAGCATTGAATATTTATGTAGACATATATCGCGAGATGGTGTTAGGCCAAGTGAAATCAAAGTAAATGCTTTAGCTAATTCGCCCGTCCCGAGTAATATTAAACAAGTTCGCTAATTCATGGGTCTATCCAGTTATTTTAGAAAACTCATCCCTGATTTTGCATCGCGAACCGCCAGTATTACTAAATTAACCAAAAGTAATGGGAATGGTGTCCCGAACAGGATATAGCCTGAAAGTATGTAATTGATCATCTTCTTTCCAAACCTTTATTAACTTTTTTCGATCCCCAACTACCGACAGAATTGCACACGGATGCTAGGTCCTTAGGCTTCGGAGCAATATTATTACAAAAAGTAGGTAACAATAAAGTCGTAGCTTATTATAGTAAACGGAACAGCCCCGCAGAGTCTAGATACTGTTCTTATGATTTAGAAACATTAGCAATTTTTAATGCCCTTAAGCACTTCAGAGTTTACCTTCTTGGTATTAGCTTTAATATCATTACAGATTGTAACGCAATAAAATCAACTATGACTTGAAGTCTCTGATACCGTTAGGCCTGATTCTTGATTGAAACTTGATCAGACAAATGACTCTCAAATCAAAAATCTAATATCTCAATTACAATTAGGAGACTTGGACCCTAATCATTATTTAATGAAAAAAATGGTCTATTAATTATAAAACTAATCCCGATGCCGAGCCGAGAATTTTCGTACCAAAAGGTTATAGATTAAGTATATTAAAACTATTTCACGATGAAAACTGTCATGTGGGGTGTCATGTCACTCACATATGATAAAGTTTTACACAAAAATTTCAGTGTTTTTGGTTTCCTGGAACGGCAGCCTTTGCTAAAAAAATATATTTACCATTACCATCTTATCTGTATAGAGAAAAAGGGATGCTCTGGCCCAAAACAAAGACTATTACACCCAATAAATAAAGTAGCTACCCCTTTTCATACCATTCGCTTAGGCTGCACTGGGCCATTTACGGCTACCATAAACACATTCTGTTACTCATTGATGGTTTCACTAAGTTTTGCTTATTAAAACCTCTTAAAACTTTAAATTCTAGGTAGTTAATACCAATAATAAGAGAAATGGTTACATTATTTGCTATTCCGACATTAGTGGTCACTGATCGTGTCACAAACTTTAGTTCAGGTCAAATTTAAGCACTTTTTAGGGAACTTAATATCGAACACCATATGATAGCTATGCCCCGAGGTAACTGACAGGTCGAACGATATGACTATAGGCGTAACGATAAATTAAAATCAAAATTTAAAGTTCCCTACGCAGTTCACTCTATTCTCCCTAATGATCGCTATTCTCTAAAGGGCAATAAATAATATGAGAAATATTATTGTTGCTAAAGAAAAATTAGGATTCTGGCCTGGAGAATGAGTAAACGAAAACATTGCTGTTGAAAATACCATATATATCTATCTATAATGTACAATGTTTCTGAAGAAAAAAAAAAGTTTTAATTAAATTAACCGCTGGACGGCCTCCTATTTGGTGTCAGTCGTCTCATTGGCAGCGGGTGAATGTGACTGACATGTCTAGGTAGTTGGCAAATAATAAAATCAATATACATGTATTTTTTAAAGTTTAGAAACATTAAATAATAATAAATATTTTATTTGAAAGAAACACGTTTACATAGTAACGAAACAGTTCGTTGCACTGCAAAAGTATAAAACTGTGCTGCAGTGACAACTCCCACCACAAGTCAATGAAGTATATTACAGTGTTATAATTATATAGCACAGGATACATGACATTGCAAACATAATTAACTTAAAACTAAACAGAAAATAACAAACTCAATTTTCGTTCGCGGCTATGAGCGCGCGACGTGTTTGTGTGAGTGTAGGTATGTGGTTTGTGTGTGTGTGTGTGTGTGTGTGTGCGTGTGTATGTGTGTGTGTGCGTGTTCGTGCGTGCACGCGTGCGTGTGTGTATATATGTGTGTTACGTATACCTTAATGTGACTGAGTATGAATGCGTGAGTGTAATGTAAGGAGCATAAATAAATCCTTTTTGTATTATAAGTTAACAGTTAAAATGTTTTCCGTTTGTATATAATCGAGTGTATAAAGCCAGGTCATAGTTTTGGTTTTACAACAACGAAAGGTAAGCGGATATATATTTAATATTTGGTTGCATTTGTTGTAGATTTTGGTACTGAGGTGATGGTAATGTCTAGAAGCAATAGATGTGCGTCTAGATTCAAACTTGCATACACGATCCGATCTGCGACTACTGAGATAAGAAGGATCATAGGGCATTTCAGCATGTTTCCTCATAACTATAGCTAAGATAAATAACTGTCTAACAGTTAACACTTCGAATTCTTTGTATAGCTTAGAAGTTGAATAACGACGTGTTTTACCACCTATGACCTTTAGAACAGCCCTCTGTGCTCTTTCGAGCCTCAGCATATTGCTACGAAGTGATCCACCCCAAATTGTTATACAATAGGCTATTACAGACTGCGCAAGTGCAAAATATACTGTTTTAAGGGTCTTGATGTCTGCTATTTGTCTGAGATTTTTGAAAATAAAAATTAATTTCCGTACTTTAGAAATAGCCCAATCTATGTGATATTTCCAGGATAATCTAGGATCTAGCCATACGCCCAAATATTTAATGTTATTTGTTCGTTCAAGTTCAGGACATGAACAAATAATTTTATCATTACAGCTATTATGAACACGAATATTGAAGGAGGGAGGTGGTTGTAATTGAGAATTTAAAGAAAAGGTGATATATTTAGATTTGGAAGCATTAAGTGTTAAGAGGTTTTGTTTAAGCCAGTTAGAGATAGTTGATAAAGCAAAATCTGATTTAGTCTTAACTTCACGCCAATTTTGACCAGAAACAAGAATTGCTGTATCATCGGCGTAAGTGATTATTTTACAATTTGGCAAACATAAGTTACAAAGATCATTAATGTAGATGAGGAACAAGGTAGGCCCGAGAACACTACCTTGGGGCACGCCAAATGTGATATTAGCCTCGTGACTAATGTACTCATTGATGACAACCTGTTGTTTACGACCAGTTACGTAACTTTTGAGTAATTCCAAGGCAAGACCTCTTATGCCCATAAGTTCAAGTTTATCTAAAAGTCTTGGGATCGATACAGTATCAAAAGCCTTGGAAAGATCTAAGAAGATACCGGCAGTCTTAAATTTTTGGTCAAAATTATGTATAACACCGTTTGTTAACTTTAAGATAGCATCTTCAGTACATTTGTTTTTTATAAATCCAAATTGATTACAAGAAAGAATATTATTAGCATTTAAAAAATTAACAAGTCTTTTATTAATGATTTTTTCAAAAACTTTAGACAATGACGACAATACTGAAATCGGTCTGTAATTTGAAGTACATCGTGTATCCCCAGATTTGTGAATTGGATGCACAAGAGCTTTCTTAAATACAGAAGGAAATATCCCAGTAGATAAACAGAGATTAAAGAGAGAGTTAAGGACAGGTATAAGTATATGCCTGGCAGCAATGAGTACAGACGAGGGAATTGTGTCCCAACCGACAGCACAGTGTTTTTTGAGATTAAGAATAATCATTTCTATCTCGCTGTGGTCAACGTTGTATAGGGCCATAGACTGTAATGGATTATTTAGATTACTAGTATTAACTCTGTAGTCAGTACTATTAGTGTCTTGCTCTTCTATAATTTTGGATGCTAGGTTTTTTCCAATGTTTGCAAAATAGTGATTCACATTATTTATAGCAGTGGAGCAGTCATTCGTAGACTCTAGGAGATCTCCAGAAGGGTTTTTCTTACAATTAATGTTAGTAATAGTTTTGATAATTTTCCAGGTAGCTCTGGGATTATTTTTAGCTTTCTGCAACTCATTGTATTCGTAATCTCGTTTAATCTTCTTTAATAAGTTATTGCAGAAGTTACGATACCGAGTGTAAATCAACTGGAGAGTTGCATTATTTTTGTCATTTTTAGATTGTCTATAAAGCTTGTCCCTATGTCTTATGCATCGTAAGAGGCCAGATGTTATCCAGGGTTTGATGATTTTCATTTTACTAGGGACTGCTGAGATTCGATTATGTTTTTTAATTATTGACATAAGAATATTGACAAGAGCAGTTGCCGCAGAGTTGGGATTGTCATTAGATGTAACTGTAGAAAAATCTGTATTCTCAATATCTTTAATGATTGCTGGTATATCTAATTTATGTCTTAGTCGGTTTGATGTGGAGGTAGAATTAAGTTGGATGGGACAGCAAAATAAAATTGGAGCGTGATCTGTGACGAGAGAATCTAAAATAAAAGAAGTGGCAGAAGCTGGAGAACGAAAGATAACATGATCAAGACAATTATTTAAACGAGTGGGGCTAGTATAAGCAGGAAGCATGGAATGTGAAGCTAGTAAGTTAAGATATTCATCTGAATTACAATCTGAATGGCCATGAGCTATATTAATATTGATATCACCTATCACTATGAATGTTGAGGAATTTTTTGAATCATTAATAATATTATCAATACTGTTTAAGAAACGATCAGTATTTTTATAAGACGGTGACCTGTATAGAGCTAGTATTGTTGTTGCAATGCCTAGGTTTAGTAATAAAGCGTTAGCGTCCTCAAATTTAGGTATAGTAACTTTACAATTTAGACCTGATCTAACATAGGCCACAACTCCTTCGTTTTGGCTAGTATAGCTAGATTTATATGGATTGTATCCCAGGAGCCCAGGTAAGTTCGGACATTTACTTAGCCAACATTCTGTTAATACAATGATATCGATTTGAATTTGTATTCTATGAAAGAGAACTAAAAATGAGTCAAAATTACAATTGATGCTGCGGATATTTAGTTGCAAAATATTCAAAGCTATATTGTCCACAGAAACATGTTGAATAAGTTGATCAGGTGAACATTCAAATGTCGAACAGGTCGTTAGATTCTCAATTTCATTATTTACATGTAGAATATCGTTATCCATAGTAGAAAACTGCTATAGAACATATGACGCATATTACTTGTCGATAATAAAGGAGTTTAGGCTCAGAATTATTGTACCCTATAATGACGAGTATAGTTACATAGGCTTTAAATAATAATATGAAGATATACTGATAGACAAGAAAGATGTACTTAGCACTCTTGTTATTAGTAGATAAGTATATGTTTGCAAATACTTTGCATGTAAATATATGTGTGACGTGTATATTTGTAAGGATATTAGTATAGAACATCGAATAATAGTGTAATGTGTGAAAATTGAAATACTTTGGCTTTGGTTTTTTACAAAAACAGATGAAGATGATATTGAAACAATAGACTAAATTCAGCGTTAAAATCTGATGAATGACTAAGCTGGAATATATAGTGGTGATGAAATCTAGTCAATCTTTATAGTTTTGAGTATTGTGTAGGTCAGATTCATCAGATTCATTCATCATTCATCATTCAGGTCACATTGTGCAGATAAAAAATAAAATTAATATATATTTTTTTTTAACCGCTGGTCGGCCTCCTATTTGGTGCCAGTCGTCTCATCGGCAGCGGGTGGAAGTGACTGGCATGTCTATGTAGTTGGCAAATAATAAAATTGATATATATTAATTTATTTTTTAAAGTTTCGAAACATTATTCAAATAGTAATATTAATATATATTTTTTAACCGCTGGTCGGCCTCCTATTTGGTGTCAGTCGTCTCATCGGCAGCGGGTGAAAGTGGCTGGCATGTCTATGTAGTTGGCAAATAATAAAATTAATATGTTAATATTTATTTATTTTTAAAGTTTCGAAACATGGTGCATATAATAAAATTAATATACATATTTCTTTTGAAGTTTAGAAACATTGTGCAGATGAAAAATAAAATTAATATATATTTTTTTTTAACCGCTGGTCGGCCTCCTATTTGGTGCCAGTCGTCTCATCGGCAGCGGGTGGAAGTGACTGGCATGTCTATGTAGTTGGCAAATAATAAAATTGATATATATTAATTTATTTTTTAAAGTTTCGAAACATTATGCAAATATAAGATCAATACATTTTTTTTAACCGCTGGACGGCCTCCTATTTGGTGTCAGTCGTCTCATCGGCAGCGGGTGGAAGTGACTGGCATGTCTAGGTAGTTGGCAAACAATAAAATTAATGTATTGATGTTATTTTTTTTAAAGTTTCGTAACATTGTGCAAATAATAAATCTAATGTTTGGTACGTAGAGATCATGAGATTATGATATTATTCTTGAAATAAAAATCGTTCAAGATTTTGAAAGTTTATGTTGATGGAAAGTCGAATTATTATTGGTCGGGAGTGGCCGAGTGGTTGTTTGAACAAGTACTGTGTTTTATTTTTCTTCGCAGATTGGCAGACACACGAGGACGTGTGAATTGCAGGACGGCCGTGTTAGAATCGTATTTATTATTGTAAAGTAACCATATGACGGAAGTAGTCAATAACCGGATAGAATATTCATTAATGTAGTAATCGGAAGTCGTATAACCGGATGTCAACGTAGGTGCATTTATTATCAAGCCAACGGATATCTAAAATGGAGTAACCGGAATTTGGAAGTTATACGGATGGCGGAAGTTGGTGTTACGACGGAGGTGAAGTGGCGCCAAAGTATTACAGGATGGTGTCGCCGCAGACGCACGAGGATCTTATAAATACTCTGTGTTCGGGCAGAGGGGGGCTAGTCTTCAACCAGTCTACACCTAGACTGCAAACGATATTCAGCTAGTCTACAACGATAGTCTACGTTCATCGGTTGAACAGAGCGGAGGCTCTGTTGGGCAAGAGGCCCATAGTATATTGTGGTCGATAACTACTGTTCGATAATGGCAGTATTCTTTAAGGGCAGATTGATGCTCAACACCTGACAAGCGTTGAGACAAATCTTGGAGTTGTCTTAATATTTCTGTGTATTATTGTGCTGTATTAATATTGTAATAATTCTAGTGTAATAAACTTTTGATTATAATGTTTCAGAAATTATTATTCTTTCTCCTAACAAGTGCATATTTGACTGCAAGTTTTTGATGAATGATATTTGCTACCTGGTTGTGTCTGTGTGTATAGTCTGTTTGTGTGAGGGTAGTGCATGCTCCTGTTATGTGTTGAATGGTTTCTGGTTGTGTATGACATTTGCGACACTTATCATTTGTTATTGTAGGGTCCTTAATTATGTATTTTCTGTAATTTTTTGTGTTAATAATCTGGTCCTGTATTGCCATCATAAATCCTTCAGTTTCTGGAAATAAACTACCTACTTTAAGCCATTTATTAGATGCTAGTGTGTTTATATGTGACTGTTCTAGGTCGTGAGGATGCCGACCATGAAGCACTTTTTTCTTCCATTCTTCAATTTTTTGTTCTTGTGGGTTATTATTGTTGGTGTTTAGTGTATCTGTTTTATTATTATTATATGTATGTCTTTCAAGACCACGGGCCATAAAAATGGCCCGGACTTTTGGAGGGCTTGCGTGGGGCCATGGGGAGGCCAACACGTAGAGGCCCCTTGACAAATTTAATGTAAATATGTGGCGTGACACTGACCGGCGATTATCCCTGTCTACACCATATAATAATGTACCCAAGGACAAGCCCCGGCCAGTGTAGGACTATTGTGGGAAATGAGGACAAAAAGTACCGGGCTATTGGGGTGAACTGTTAGTGGTACTGGCGGTCTGGGAATATGGGGACTATGGCGTCTGCCCGTCGCAATGTTCAGGGAACATGGAAAAATGGGCAGACGGTGACTCGCCACTCCCTGCATGGGCCCCTAAAAATGCCATAAAAGGCAGGGGCAACATGGGTGTGAGTGGCTAAGGGGTGTAGAGAGGTGGGCTGCAGGTTCACCGAAGCTACTTCCGACGTTAGGCCATTTATCACTTCCACCCCTGGAGCTTGAGTCTTAGCTCTAGCGATCTCCACTCCGTGCCGGCTGGTTAAGGCAAGCACGGAGGCGGGGGCCTTGTCTTGGCCCCCGGAGTCAGGTACGAGGTGTCGCCACTCACCTAAGGCTTCGCCACAAAGCCCCCCTGCGGGTTATTATTATTATTAGCGTGCCCAGAAGGCTAGCTGCGTTGCCGCACTGTATGGCGATGATTATTTGTTGGTCGAAATATGAGCCATCCTTCTGATCACGGGTGGTATCAAAGAGTTTCATGGAAATCTCTTTGAAGAAACTCTATTTGATTTAAGAAAATGTAGGGAAACTGCCGACTTTTCGTTTGTCTGTTTTTATATTCGTTGACAAATAATCAAATTTTCTTTATTTTTGTGTTGAGCTGAAATGCCTTAAACGTTAATGAATTTGCTATCAAGTAACGACTCTTAAACACTCTAATGCATATTAATTGGAGTCATCGCAAGTCTCAATTCAGATTGTTGGCAGCACCACTTGAAATAATAGCCCATTTTAAGTCAGGAATGAGGACTGTTTAAGTGGAAATCGCGAATAACTACCGTACTCGAAGAACCTCCATCGAGAATGCTAATTAGGATCGGAAAAAAACACGAATCGGCATAATTTTTAAGCAAGATTTTGGATGTACATTTTATTGTGTTATTATTTATGATCTAATTTTAATCGCGTTTATGGGTTCGTACCTAACCAAATTGACAGTAGTATAAATAAATATATGAACATATGGATGTATATCAGAAAAATATGCAGGGTGACTTATACTTTTAGCACATTACCACGTGCTAAAAGCATAAGTCATATCTTAAAAAATGACATCCTATTATTGACTAGTCTTATCTAAAAAACCTGTTTTAAATAATAAAACTTGTGGTATTCCAGGGAGGAAATAAATAAATAAACTTCGCGTTCTCAAACCCGGAGTTAACAAATAATTTATTCTAGGTACATAAAATTGAGGTGAAGAAAGTTACAGATGAAAATTAATTAAGTAATGTAAACGTTTAGCAAAAGAAAATGAGTTACAAAAAAAGATATACCAGTTCACCAAATATCTATATACTCATTTTAATCATATAAAATAGAGTTTAACCTGTTCAGATCCACAATTTTTACTGATTATTATCATTTTAGAGTGTTAAACCTATATTATAACGGATCATTCATGTCCTACCATTTCGTTGAATCAACCAAAATGGTGCTGGTATATAAACATAAACTTGACTCATTCAATGTCAACCACATTTAATCAGTTTACTTGATTCATTTTTTTCGAAATGGTCTCACTTTGTAGTCAAACGTCGAACAAAAAATTATCTGTTTCGGGATTTGCTTAGTCGATCCTAGAAGAGATTAAGGTAGACTTGGTCAAACTTCGATTCGTACCGCACGTGTTCCATACTAAAAAAACTTTAGTCAAAGGCCGAACATGGATTTTATTTCGGGTTTTGTCGAAAGGCTTTAGTCAAATCTGGGATAAACCAGTCATTCCAGGAAGAGACTGCATATCGACTTTTGACTAGAACATATATATCATATATACATATAATAAAACTGTAGAAGTCGAATTTCTGTACAATAAAAAAAATGCTAAAAACCGAGTCAGGGGGATGTAAGAAGTGAAATAGAACACAATTTAGATTTTTTTCAAATTTTTTGTTTCTCTGTTTGTCGGTTTGTCTGTTTGTACCGGCTAATCTCCGAAACGGCTGGACCGATTTAAATGAAATTTTGTATGATGGTAGCTTATATCCCTGGTCAACATATAGAATACTTTTGATCCCGAAAAATTAGAGAGTTCCCGTGGGAAAGTTAAAAAAACCGCATCACTCGGACGAAGTCGCGGGCAGAAGCTAGTCTAGAATAAATCAAAAACAGCACCATTTCATATATAAACAAAATGCCTGAAGACTTTTAATGAACACAGTAACACAATATTCTTATGGAAGAAGAGTAGTTCATTATCCTTAAAGCAAAATTACAGCTCTAATGACGTACCCTGGATTTAGTTTTTGAGATTTTACATTGAAATATTTATTTCTAATGACCATTTTCTGAAGCGCTTTAAAGCACTAATGAAACAAAACTCATTTGCAAGGTTATTTATTAAAATGAATTTACATGATGAGCTAAAATTAATGTTCATTACAGTCTTTCAAATAAGATGGTATGGGAGAAATTACGTAAATAGAGAAATGAACATCGTGATTCTGAGTTCAAGATTATTATTTAATAGTGTTACGAGTTGCGAGACTAGAATTAAATGCGGTTAGAATGATTATAGAGTGTATTAGAACTATACAAACACGTATAACACAGGTACAAATATAACTGAACAAAACATATCTAAACGTAATGCAGAAGGTCATAATTCAGTAAAACGCGCAAAATCCGTCACTGTTGTTTCCCGATTGTACACACGTCACGCCTTGATCATAGTTGTCGCTGAACTGCTCTCCTCTCTCAATCAGGCCATCCTTTATACTACACAAATGCAATGTACCTGTATCGTACTCGACGTAATCCGAAACACATGGTTAATGAGTCGGCCACAAGCTGCCATAAACGAGTACAATAAAATAATGAATTCTCAATTCTCTATAAACGTTTGCCAATAAATAAGTAATCAAAAGAAAACGATGATAAGATAAGAATCAAAATTTGTTCAAATGCCGACGGGTAATAAATGTACTTCTACAAATCTGTACGTGGAATTTGTATTTGTCGGTGCCTAGGTTGTAACAATAGTAACACAATTAAATATGTTTTTAACGTAAACGGGTTTACTATAACTTACCGCGCAGGGTTACCACATTCTAAAAATTAACATCACCTAACATAATATAATATAATAATAATTAATTTAAATTATAAGTTTGAATATTCTTATGAATGTTCAAACTTATTCTTATTCTCCTTTAAGAAAAAAAGAACTTTGAACATTTATATAATCACGGACTTCGCCAAGGATGCACTCTTAATATGACTTTAACAATAAACAATGTGTGTGTCAAATACATGGTAGTGTGTAATGTTTTTTTTATTGATTTAATGTATTTTTGTGAATAATTTTAAAAAATATTAGCATTCTGCACTCCTTCTCTTCTTTCTATATAAACTATAAGTGTGTGAAATTTCGTACTCCTCCGTCCGCGCAATTTTGGTAAAAAGGTGTACAAAGTTTTTTGCTTCCCGTATTAATTTCAAGAATATAGATAGAGATTATTACAAAACATACATTATTCTTTATTTTTGTTGAAATTTGCTATTAATTATCGCGATTTTAGGTGCTTTTGGCTCTAGCTTTAAATGTTAATAATTTTGATTATTGGCAACCCTAAGCGTTAAGTTATCAAGAATGGAGAACAGTTATGTGAATGAACTTTTCTTTATCCCGAAGCTGGCAAACAGCCAAAAACAGTCAAATTCGTTTTTCCCGCCTATTTCACGGCAGTGTTTAAGTTCGCGGCCCATCCGGTTTACCCATCGCGATCACCGAATAAGCGGGAGTCCGGATAAAGTAGGCCCTATCTTATATTAATATCCAAAGCTGAAGAGTTTGTTTGCTTGAACGCGCTAATCTCAGGAACTACTAATCTGATTTGAAAAATTATTTCAATGTTAGATAGCCCATTTATCGAGGAAGGCTATAGGCTATATCATCACGCTAAAATCAATAGGAGCGGAGCACCAATGAAGAATGTTTCAAAATCGGGGGATTTTGAAAACAAATTCCACGCGGACGACATCGCGGGCACAGCTAGTTGTATAAGGAGTATGTACAGAAGGCGGTTACGATAAACTGGCGGGAAACGCTCTACAGTTCGAGCCTTTACCGTCATTTAATTCTAAGCGACATTTGGACGTAATTATATTTTTTGTTGAAAAAGGTATTAAGAATTATTTTAAACCTTTGACTTTTAGTTAAATAGACCCTACTGAATCAAAAACTGATAGTCTTAACAATATAATAGTTTAGAATACCTTTTGCAACAAAAATATACTTAGATCCAAATGTCACTTAAGACAAAATAGCGGTACACGGTCGACATTTATAAGGACGCAAATACATAACTGACAAACGTGGTACAGCTATCATGAACACGCGGCCCGCTGCTCCAAATGTATCGCGAATAAACACTGTTGCGCTTGCGTCACAACTTTACGAAGTTGTCGAACAAACAACCACGAGGCTGTATCTTTTGTTATCAAAACTTCATAGAAATTAACCTTATGTAATATATTTGCAAAAGACGGTTCTTGAGTGGGCAGATGATGTTCTCGAAGCCTTAAATAAGGTATTTCTATTACGGTATTGTTTAATTCAGCAACGCCGCATGTACTTCTTGAACGCGGGATCTAATTTAGCATGTAAAAAAAGACTAAATAAATAATCAATAATGGATTGAAAGGGTATTTTGTTTATTGCATGAGTTCAGCAGACACGCAGACGGTCCACCTGATGGAAAGCAGGTACCATCGCCTATGAGCATTTATAACAACAAAGGTAAACGGAACTTGGTAGCCATCCAGTCGGAGAAATACTATCTGGCTATAGGTTGTTACGTCGCCTCTTACGGCAAGCCGCCCGGTCGCAGGAAATTGTACTCTTTCTCCGGTCCTGCACTGATGGATGTAAAGACAAGAGTTGAAAAAGGAGTTTAAGAGTACGTGTCACGAAATAAGTTCCGCGGAAAAAATAGCACTAATTATAACAGATATCCCAACCACACTGTTACGTTGTTTTCATTAAGTGTTTTAATACAAATATTGTTGTTGCAAGCCGATTCTAGTCCTTTGCAGGTGTTTTATTACCTAAACATCATAAAACTTTGTCATGGGAACTCTTAGAAGCCATTAGGGCGACAAGTTAAGGATTTAAAGGACCAATGGGCGGCATGTTAGTAGGAGGCCATGTCTAATTTACAAATGGATGAGGGTCGGTCAGTCGGGGAATGACCGAGTCGTGTTCTAACTTTTTTATTGTTTTTTTATTGCAGGAGTTCAGCAGACAGGCAGACGGCCCCCATGATGGTTAAGCGGTTACCATCACCTATGGAGATTTGCAACACCAAAGGTGCTACAAATGCGCTGCTGCTTTCTTAAGGAAGCAAGGAACCTGGTCACTAATGCCGGAACACAAATTGCAAGATTGTTATGGCAACATACTTTAACTGCGAGCGAAGCGTTAACTAGTGTACTATTATTATTTTATTTTAACTACACATACTTATCTCATAACAACGGACTTAGCGCGATTTATGTATTTACAATTTTCTGTTATAAGGTTTGGTTTTATTATAGCTATACTTGTAAGAACTGTGAAAAACGTGTGTGTAGGTATGATCAAAAATCTCTGTGATAATTCCAACGGTATTTACATCCTACAAATCTCCCACAAATTCGTAACACTATGTTAGCTGATTTCAAACATTGTATAATTGGTAATTGTTGCTTTAAGATTTCCAATTTTTCCCACGAGTACTCAATAACGTCACAAAAAGAAAACAGACGAGAAATCAAACACATTTGCCCCATGAAGTAAAATAAGTATGAATCGTAAAATACACATGAAT
The DNA here is from genome assembly GCA_949752895.1 of Dendrolimus pini. Lineage (NCBI taxonomy): Eukaryota > Metazoa > Arthropoda > Insecta > Lepidoptera > Lasiocampidae > Dendrolimus > Dendrolimus pini. Next base: position 18,184,370 of record OX457135.1, read on the forward strand.
GGAAAACTGAAATTCTTTTTTGCTGTCCATTTCGTGGGAAAAGCTCCAGACATTTATGTTATAATTTTTTCTCGTTACTAAGTAATAGACGAGGTTATTGAACCTACAACGTTTCTTTTCTAAATAACTATTTCTTCGATAAAAAATAATATGTATTATGCATTTGTTGTATCAAAAATATGATTGTAAAGCGTTGGGACGCAGATTAAATAACCAAATCCACTCAATACACAACTAGCACATTTCCATATATAGACAAGTTCAATTAGTACTTATAAGTATTAAATAGTAAACTATTAAATAGTACTAGTGGTCGCCCTTGGTCGAAATTCGACCATAATTATTTGTTGTCAAATTACTATACTTCTATAATCACAGATTTCGCCAAGGCTACATACATATATGCGTGTGTTTGTCAAATACTGCGTGTGTGTGTGTATGTTTTATTTTTTATTGTTTTAGGGCCACTTGCATAAGGTTGCTTAAACTTATTTAAGAAACTCAAAACGTATTTAACACCCTTAAATACAATTAGCGTCTTGCACAACGCAAAATTTGGCGCTAAATATATTTAATGAACTGTCAATACGTATTGTATAAAACATATTTAGGCTATTTTAATATGATTAACTAATTTTATTTAAAGGCGATCGTTATGCAAACGGCCCTTAATGTATTTTTTATGCATATTTTTTTTTATATTAAGCATTTGTCGCTTCTTCTCTATATAAACTATAAGTGTGCGACATTTCATACTCCTCCGTCCGCGCAATTTTCGTAAAAAAGGGTACAAAGTTTTGCTTATTAATATTATAGAGATAATAGACTTCGTTAAACATTATGATGGAGCGTAAGCAAGAATAAACAGAAATATCCGTTAACAGAAGGTTGCACTATAGACGACATTTTTATAACAATATAAGGATTTGGCTTGTCATATGACAAGACAAATCCTATCCTATTCTATATGAGCTACCTATTGCTATTTTTTTTTTGAGGCGAGGGAAAATGCTACCGATTTACGCACAGACTGGGTCGTTGCCAGGAAACGGACCAACGTCGGTCGGGGGCGGCATCACTGCAGCAATAGTATGCTTTTAGCAGTAATCCACCCGCGATCGACTCAGCTAGTGTGGAAAGACTCAGAGGAAGCTGCGCGGGCAGCAACCCCAATACCCACTAAAAACCCCCTCCTCCCTGTTAACCCTGCGCTTTGTTGTGTATTAAAAGCAGCTACCTATTGCTATAAAGCATATATGGGCAACCACCGGGCCGCGGGCCGCATCCGGCCCTCTGTAAGGTATGATCCGGCCCGCGAGACATTTGAAAAAAACCCAATTAAAAAATATTACATTAGATACTTATACTCACGGGAGTGACAGTGAGTCCGTGTATTTCGGTGTGTTTAACTTTCTTAGTTTGTAACAACTGCAAATTTAACGATTTAATTATAATGTACCATTCTTTTAAATTTCATTTTGGTATTTTAATAAATTGTACTATAATAACATTGTCGGGTTATTTCATGTCTAATATCTATCGCAAAAAATATTATCACTACTTTAAAATGCACTAAGTACTTTTAAACGCGGTTCTGGCTTAAAGGCCTAGTTGCCAAGCCATAGATGCATTAAAAAAAATTAAACGCGGCCCGCGAACGTATTTGCACGCTAAAGTTTGGCCCTCAACATGTCAAAGATTGCCCATACCTGTTATAAAGCAATAGGTAGCTCATTCCAAAGACGCACAGTCTGGACAGTATTGCTTTTTCCAATATTCGCCGCCGCCCTAAGTAGCGAAAGACGAGGGGATATGTGACAATCCTACTACTCAAACCTAAGTGGATGTCGCTACGCTAAAGTAGCGAAAATTACAGATTTTAGCCAGTAATGAATTTTTTCCATGTCGACATGTCGATTCAGCTGTGAATACCTATTTTTTCTTCGCAAGGTAAGTGAAAACAATATAGCTCTATTTAGCCTCGGAATCCAGCAGAATACTACTGTTCATTATTTTTGGTTACCCGAGACAATTTACAGATGGAATAAATAATGCTGTCGCTTCCATCTGTAAAACGGCTTCATGTAGGGTGTGTTTATCTAAATGCATACTAACTAAAACACTTTTTATCATCATATAAAATGTCACAGCATTCTACATTGTGTATAGATGTATTGCGTTATGAATGCGAATTGGAGAGCAACAGAGGCTATCAGCAGTATTATTATCCGTGCAGGAACGGAGAAAGAATACAATTTTCTGCCGCCGGGTGGCAGGGTATTTGCTCGACTAGATGGGGACCACCCCATGGCCTAGAGTATGCCGCCATAACAACCTTGTGTTGTTTCCCGGCATTAGTGACCAGGTTCCAATCTGCCTAAGAGAGCAGCAGTGCATTTGTAAGCACGTTTGGTGTTGTAAATGTCCATAGGCGATGGTAGCTGCTTTATCGAGTGGGCCGTCTGCCTGGCTGCTGAACACATGCAATAAAAATAATATAAAAAAATGGGAGGCCCGAGCCCAGCAATGGGACATTTATGGGCTGATATTGTGTATATTGTAGAATTAATGAATGAAAACCCCTTTATTGTTCACCGTAAACTAAACTTAAACCAAAAAAATTAATATCGATACATTTGTCAGGTGGTAGGGTATTTGCCCGACTGGATGGCTACCACCCTGGTCTAAATTATGCCGTCATAACAACCTTGAGTTGTGTGTTCCGGCATTACTGAATATGTTCCAGTCTCCCTTTAGAAAGCAGGAGCCCATTTGAGCGCCTTTAGTGGTTCAGATGTCCTTAGGCGATAGTAACCGCTTTCCATCAGGTGGGCCGTTTTCCCGTGGCCTGAACTCGTACATTAAAAAAAAATCGCATTTGTGAGTGACCCTTCTGTAAACATGTTGTGATGCGCGTTAGTCAACTATGTAGATATATAAGTCAGTATATAAGATAAGTAGTAGATATATAAGATTTTACGCATGCCTGATAATGTCAATACATAAACATTCTATGAAAACAAATTGGGATACGTGACAGATTGGGTCCTTTTGAGCTTAGTTTTAGCTAGAATGAAACCTCTGCCAACTTGTAAGCGAGCGATGGATGAATTGCCAATTTCATGGGCATTAAGGCTCCTACTGTTGGTACTAAAAGATGAAATCGGGGTGCAAGCGAAACAACTTGTCATTGCTATTGTTACGACCTATAAAGAACAATTCACACCTGTAGTTTATTGCCTTTCGGCATTTGGACTTCTTTTGTTTACTTTGTGTTTAAAATTTGAAATTAGAAAATCAATGCCCCAACTGAGAGATGAGGCAGTCAAAGCGATAGATAGCACAAGCGAGGCAAGACGTGTGTACACATAGTGACGGACTTTGCGCGTGTTATTGAATCGTGTATTACGTTTGTACTTGTTGCGTCCAGTTATATTTGTACCCGTGTTATACGTGTTTGTATAGTTCCAATGAATGCTATAGCATTTATTACTATAGTAATTCCAACGGCATTTTTAATTCGAGTCCCGTTACTCGTAACGGTATTTAATGATCAACAATTTACTAAAAGAAAATTAAGGTGATATGGTCATATAATGAGGAGGGATGAAAGCCACGTGATAAAAAGAATGATAAACTACGAGATTGATGGGTACAAATGTACAGGTAGACCAAAAAAGAGATGGATGGATTGTGTGAAGGATGATATGATGATTTCTGGTGTGACAGAGGATGCATGTCAGAGTAGAGTAGTGTGGAGGGAAAATACATATTATGCCGATCCCAAATAAACCAAGGGAGAAGGTGAAAGAAAACAGAAAGATTACTAAAAAAAACTTGTAAATATTCTCGATATGACACGTAATGTGGTTTCTTCATAATTTTTCTATAGTTACTTTAAGTTCAGAAAAAATATCACCAAATCACTTCAACATTATCGATGTGAAACCTCTTTACGCTTGTAAAGCTATTGTTATTCTACTCTTCTTCTATGGCAATAATAATGTTTACAACTTATTCTTTTATTCGTCGGAACTTATTTATTTATTATGGACCATCAACAGGAGATACATCACATACATCCGTCTTAAATCTAAACAATGCTCATGCCAAATATACTCCCAATTATGGTGGTCACACGCAGTGTCATATTTTATAAAATGTCAATGTATATAATATAATATACAAATTAAGGACAGTAATTCGTTACGTATAAAGAGTTAGTAAATGAACCTACTTATCCTTACATATAACTATGTAAGTCTCCACAACAAATACCTATGTATTTCCTTAGCATATATGCCCATATAGTTCAAAGAACGTTCCTATTAAATTAAAAGTCTGAAGAAATGGATCCACGGTACCCAACATGTTTAAAGACTAATAACAAATCGGAACCTTTTTAATATAGGTTAGAGTCTTAGCCTTCGTGGTTATTTTTTTTTATAACCACCCAAAAATCATTTTCTTTCGTGAGCGAAAAGTCGTAAGACCATAGTCAGTGCTAACTAGATAATATAAGCTGCTGTAACTAACTACACATTATTAGTTAAGTTTTAAAGATAATTCCAGGTTTATGCATACGGACACTCATTAAATGCAAATATTCCATAATTTCTGAAATTTAAATTATTAACACAATATTATTAGTAATATATCTCTGCAAGGAAAGGACATTAGAATTGCCTGCAAATAATGTAATTAGTACACAAAGGAAATATCAACAATCAACACATAATTATGGGTTAGGAATCTAGAAAAGCTAAAGAACATTATACAAAATATATATGCAATGAACAGATTAGTTTAAACACATAATTAGATATATCATTAGTAACAAACAAACATAAAACAGCCTCTGGATCATCTGAGAACAGAAATAAAAGCAACAAACACAATAGATTAATGTTAGTAAAATATTATTAGTATATAGGTATTAGCGCTTATTATAAACAACAATAAATTGTGAACAGTCCAGAAGAACGTCTGAAAACATAGATATACACAACAAGCAAGATATTAGATAAATCTACATGATTAGTAAAATTATTAACGTATTAATTGGTGGCATGAATTCGTGGACTAGCCCTTTGGTGAAATCCATAACATCGAAGTCTGTAGCGCACGTATCGGAGATATAGTCGTTTATGGTTACTATTGATCATTTTGTCCACAAATAGTTTTTCTCCATCTGTAAAAATATAAAACACAATTTTTTCCGAGAATAATTTTTCCATGTCTTGTCCTGTCAAACCACAATATTCAATTTCCCCTTTTTCACTGTCAAATTTTCGAACAAAGAAAAATTCAATTATATCATACAAAGAGATTAATAGTAAATACATATATTATCCGAAATAAAGAGGGAATACATTATATGGAGAACAGCCACTCCTTTATAAATAAATAAAATTTAATAAGTTATATCAGAGTGAAAAAAATACTAAATACATGATGATGCGTAGCGTCACATGTACTACGAACAAATTACGGGGAAAAATACATTGTTTGAAGGTGTGCACTTATTTAATAAATTGCCCGACGACCTACAAAATGTAAAGATACAAACGTATTCAAAATGAAATTAAAAAACTTTTTATTAAAACAAATATAAAATAATAAACCGCATCATAATTATATCGAAGAATGCATAGGACCACATTAGTGTTAAGAATTATATTGTATTACTTACTAATTATTATTTTTAATCTCATTGTACGTGAACTACATGTTCTTGGGAAATGAAGTTCTTTAAACCTATATCTTCTTTCACCGTTGCTAGGATTCGTACCTGCGCCCTTCGAGCATGCGACGCGTGCGCTAGCCATTACGCTAGCATGGCTTTTACTGTACCGTCGATTTTTACCCTATTTCGCCTTTAACCTCTTTATGTGATTTACGTCGAAAACAAGGACACGCATCAGCTATAGTGTCATGAATAACACTTATTCCGTGACGCGGCTGGTGACATGTAGAAAAATTGTTAGGAGGTTCAGAACCTCTTCACGTAATATTATGTGGTGCTTTCATGTCGCCAGCGATATTTATGTAATGTACAATAAGGTAGAAAAAAGGCCATTCCTTTTTTTTAGTTTGGTTCGCAAACTGGCCAACTCAGCTTGCTTTTAAACAAAACTAGAACACGGAGAATATGATCGCTGATGGCCTTCTCGGTGCGAACACAGAATGCATTATAGGTACATAATTATTTAGAAAAAAGAGAAGTAATAAATAAATAATGAAGTTCGATAAATAATTAAAAAGGAGTGTGAAACTTCTTGATGTGCTTAACCGATGCAAATATCGAGCCCGTGGCAGATATTATTGTAGGCAGTATAATTCTTGAATCGTATCACAGTTTCGATTTTCTACAAGGACCAAGGACCTCTTACAGCGCCAAAAGTGCAATGAACTTACAACTAAGCGTTAATATTTCGATTTGAAACTTAATTAATCTTGAACACTATTATAAAAGTAGTTTTCGCGACTAATATCATTATAATTAATACGTGAAATAAAACCTTTGTACCCCTTTTTACGAAAATTGCGCGGACTATATATATATATATATATATATATATATATATATATATATATATATATATATATATATATATATATATATATATATATATATAGAGAGAGAGAGAGAGAGAGAGAGAAGGAGTGCAGAATGCTAATATTATTTTTTAAATCATGCATGAAAAATACATTATCAATAAAAAAAACATTACACACACTACCATGTATTTGACACACTCACGAATATATAGTGTTTTGTTTATTGCTAAAGTCAAATTAACAGTGTAGCCTTGGCGAAACCTGTGATTATAGAAGTATAGTCTTTGACAACAGAACCTTAATAATGTTCAAACTTTTAATTTAAATTAATCATGGTCGAATTTCGTCCACTGGGCGACCACTAGTACATAATAAAGCTGCGTTTTAAACAACCGTTAAAATATAGTTTTATTATGTAGCATGTACAAGTATGCTTGAAATCAGACTCAATATGTAATTTTAGGCTTCAGTAGGGAAACACAATATATGCCTCCAAACTAAGGCTGTTACGCTTGTGTTATGAATTTGTAAAGTACTGTTTACACAAGCGAACTTGCTTAGTTAGCGAAAAACTCTGTTCCCGTTAAGGTAGAATAGAATAGAATATACTTTATTGCATAACATTAAGATAGAATTCAAGAAGTACAGAACACACTAGGCGATCTTATCACTAAAAGCAATTTCTTCCAGACGGTGATCAACCTTACGGTGGATTAGAAAAAAAATGTGTAACATGTGGGCTTTGCAATATAAATAGACATGGAAATAAGACAAAAATATACATATATTGATATACATAAATAAATAATCTTAGTAATAATGTATAGAATTACGTAAATATGGGGGAAATGAAGATGTTATTATAGACTTTAGAGCCCGAGGTCATGATCCTTCACGAGTCCGTTGAACGCCTGAAGAGACTGCGCACGTCTGATTTTCACAGGTAGCGCATTCCACAGGCACACTGCATGAACTGTAAAAGATTTATTATAAAATCGCGAGTGATTTACAGGTGTTTCCAGATGTATGTTTTCCGATGACCTGAGGTGATGAGTATGGCTAAGGTACAGAGTTGTTCACCAACTAAGTAACTAACTTTATATTAAGACATAACTAACTACGATTCTCATTCCTTGATTTCTAGATTCTTTCATTCCTTTATTGCATATTAGCTAACCCATGCTCACTTCGCCGGGCGTCATTAAAAAAAATAAAAATTATTATTATGTATATCAAATATAGCCTATGCTACTCAGAAAGAGTGCAACTCGCTACTGGTGAAAGAATTTTCAAAATCGGTCCATTAGTTCAAGAGATTAATTCCTAGAAACTCACAAACTACCACTTTATAATATTAGTATAAATATGCCTTGCCTTTCTAATAAATTCCATTACAATTGGAGTACTACAACCCTTTGACAGACTCACTACGACCCGAAGTAGGGATATGTTGATTTAGAAATAACCTCCTTCATTTTACGCTGTTTACTCACTAGACATTTTAAAGCGTGTTATTATATGTTACTAGGATGTCTACTCAATGACGCTCTCTCTCTCTTTTCTTTCACCATATCCCAATTAATTGGGGTCGGCACAATATGTCTTTTCCTTCCACACTCCTCTATTCTGACATACATCTTCTGTCACACCACAAATCATCATATCATCCTTCATGCAGTCTATCCATCTTTTTTTGGTCTACCTTTACATCTGTACCCATCCATCTTGTAGTTTAACATTCTTGTCGTCGTCTCGTCATTCTACTCAATGACGCTAAACACTTTAAATATTGTTTGCATTATAGAAAAAAAGCTGGTTACTCTAGATTGCATCTGCTTTTAATTTTGACCTTTTAATTATAAATGGATAGAATGTAAAGAAATCGTTTGCTCCACCAGTTATCGGTTTTCCAACAGATGTAACTGGCCTACTGCCACTTCAATTTAACTATACGAGCCCCCTTTTTTATAGCTGGAGTATAGCAGACAGGCAGACGGCATAACTGATGGAAAGCGATTACCGTCGCCTATGAATATTTGCAACACCAGAAATGTCACCAACGCACTGCCGGTCTCAAAGAGATTTTATGACACCCTATTTAAAGAACCTCATATTGTAGCATTGTGAAAAAACCATGGCTGGTAGCTCATTCCAAATTCCCACGGTGCACTAGAAACCTTCTAGAGAACCGTTGCGTACAAGAGCGAAGCGACTCTAGTAAGTGGCGATGAACGCCCAACCGATGGCGTGCGGTTCGTTGGTAAAAGCACCAATCTGAACAGTTCCTCTGAACACTCCCCATTGTACAGTCGGTAGAATACGCAGATAGACGCGATATCTCTTCGAAAGCCAAGCGTATCTAAACCGTCTGAGTATGGGATTGTCGACAGTGCGAACGGCTTGACGTTGAGTACTGCCTATGGGATTTAGCAGGTAGGCGGGTGCCCCGGCCCACAAGTGTGAGCAGTACTCCATATACGACCTCACCTAGGCTTTGTTAAGCAGAAGGCGTTGCCGTAGAGTGAAATACTGCTTGGACCCGTTTACCACTCCCAGCTTCTTGGAGGCAAGTTTTGTCTTGAAGGTGGCCTCTGAACTGTACATCGTTTGCAATGTCGACATCAAAGATCCCCACAGCGAGTTTACTCTAATACCTTTTTGCATATTTTAGTACGGGTGACGGGGAATAAGCGCCCAGGACCGTCACCTACAAAATTATTAATAAACTCTTAAAAGCGCATCTCCACATTCCATCTCGGCTTAGGGGTGGTCTCGTTGGTCTCCTGGACAGTGAAGAAGAAGTCTACCCACTAAGGATTGAGAATTGCCGTCGCCGTCTCCAGGAAACCACCACCTGAAGTCATAGAAGAATTATTTGTCTTCTATGCTGTATTGCATACTGCACAGTATTTCATCGAATCGGCAGAAAATCGCTCCTGTGTTAACGCCCTTAGAAATACGTGAACCCATTAATTTCCGGCGGGTGAACTTCACGCAGCTTTTTGAGCATCTAGTTTATGTATGTACATACTAGATTTAAGGTAGATTTACGTGTACTCTTTTGAATTTTCACTCCATCCTTTAGTTGGTTGTGATTTGCCCTAAATGCAACAGGAATTTCATGATTATTTTCTTACTATTGTAAAGATTAGTTACGAAGAAATAAATTAAAATGGAGATCTGCATTACACTGAATACAAATAACAATAGTCACAGAGGTGTCAGTGCTGAGATCGAGCCCCCCAATTATTATAGGGGGGAGCGGATAGTATATTCGCCACGCGAATAGCGGATTGACGGATTTGACACGTCGGTTATCTCTATGTGCCAGTTTCATTCCAAAGTTTTTACTCACCGCTGGAATAACCTCTAGTGTAACAATATGCACATTGGTCAGGAAACTGCCTAAGTTGCCGGACAGTTTCCAACCCGCGCCATTTCAGTTGGGGACGCGAGTGCGCTTATCATTAAGCTACCACGGTTTTATTACAACCATAAGTGAAATCGCGGAAAAAAGCTTGTATATAGGATTTTAATTGATATTCATTTACTTATATTAACAATCTTCAAAGCAAGGAATAGAGGGTCAAGATCTTAAGATCTACTACTTCAGTAAAGACCGTTCTTTGAATAATTCTCGCAATTGTAATTAGTTTATTCTAAACTCGAACACGACTCGACTAAATTGGTTCAGTTTGGTTGAAAGGTGCAAAATGAAGAGAAAGCTAAAGCTGATATTAGACGATTCATTTATGTCTATCAATTTGGATGAATCAAACAAAGTGACCCTTGTTAATACAAACTTGAATCATTCAATGCTATTGAATACCATCGTGACTTTCAGTTCCGTGCCTTTCAACCAAATTCATTCAGTTTCGTTAATGAATACGGTTACGGTTTCTAAAATGAAAATGAATCGTTCTATCACGATATTGGCATAGAAGAAGAATACTAAAGAATGACAATTGGCCAGTTAACTCGCCATTTGTGAAGTCAAATGTATTACCTCATTGGTAATGCCGGTCTAACGCACCGGGCTGCCATTTATGTCCTCCAAACACAATGTTTGCGTCGCTGCCATCGACCATTAGTGGTGGTGTGGGGGAGAGTTAGAGGGGGCAAAGTTAGGAAACTACTCGGAATCACAACGCAAAATGATAACACGTTAAAAAGTTATTTTTTTCGCACCACCCGGTCTCTCAGATAGGTACGTCACCAATAGGGTTGCCACCTTTTTTGATGTAAATATAGTATAATATAGTAGATTTGTTTTTAAACTGTAAATATAGTTATTTACTATATATATATTTGGGAAATTTAGATTAAAAAAGAGACATAATTATCATTATCATTATTTCCTTTTCCATGTGTATTTGACTACTTTTTGCTTTGGCTAGCAAAGATCTATAATTTTTAAAATAATCTTATGTATCTGAAAAAAAGCATGACATTGAATTAGCGATGACAAATAATATATCTTGCTTGTCGAAACTCTCGGGCCATGGGGTCCAGAAGCCCATCGCCTTTATCGAAACCTATCAAAACGGTTGAAAGATGTCTCACGAAACCAAAACGCTGGCCAGTATTTTGGGCAACGCATAAGCGTTGCCATACAACGTGGTACTGCGGCCAGCATTTTGGGAACGATCCCAACTGACGGTGATTTGGGACCTATTATATACCTATATATATTAAATATATTATTAGAATAGGTAAATTATGTAAAATAAATTCATGTACAAAGAAATAAATACAGGAATATATATATATATATATATATATATATATATATATATATATATATATATATATATAGTACAATTGGCTAAAATATGTACAATACTATATATTAGTACGGTTGGCAACCCTAATCATCAATGATGGCGGTTTAAACGCGGTAACTTATTACACACACTCCAATCACAGCTGGCGCCACTAGTCCGGTTTTATTCTTATTTTGTCTTAATTAAAAGTTTTATCCAACGTCTTATGATTAAAAAAATAGTTTTTAAACTTAATTACTTATATTAGACATAAATGAAAATACCTGATTAGGTAATTTTTAATGTCGTAAATTTATGAATTTAAATACGTAGGTAATTAGTGTAGGTATAGCTGATATACCAGCAATGAAATGAAGTCCCATATGCTCATTCTTTCAAACTCAAGGCAACAGGCTTACGTGTGTGTTTTGTGAAACACTTATGTATGTACAGTACATGCCAGTGGCGTGGATTTCATACAACTCGCTTCTCCATAGCCTACCTTTAAGAAATTAGCGACCTGAAGGTCGTAAGTGCGAAAAATTTTGGCGCTTACATTTTTTATTCGTGCATTATTAAATTATTACTGTATTACTATCCCTTATGCTCGGCTGCTTTCCCGCGTATTGGATGACATAGCAACTAATAACCCGATCCGGCACCGGTTTTGTTTCAAAATATGCCGTAAGATTGTAAACTTGAAAATGCAAATTGTAATCAGAAAATACATCGCGAGTTAAACAGTTTTTCAACAGCGGTGTAGTCGGCATATGCATCATACGGTATGTTTTTTTTCAACCGGCTTACCCTAGACGAGTTTCAACACCGCGACACTGATACACACGCAACACACACTACAATTTTACTAACTATTCACCTTACTTATGACATCTTTATATTGTTACATCCAAGGCGTCAACAAAACAAATTCACACCAGCATATCTGTAAAAACACATTTATATTACCTATCGGCATTTGAACTAATAACATTTTAAATTCTTTTATAGTCGTCTTATTTTGTTTACTTTGTGTTTAAAATTTGTGATTAGAAAACAGCCCATTGTTGTATTGTAATCTTTTACGGCAGTCATTAACCAGGTGTGTCGGATTAAGTCCCTTTATATACGGGGACATTGCGGTTGCGCTGTATAAAATGATGACCTGATGGATGGGGAAGTTAGTCGAGTGATAACCACGAGCGAAGCGAGACGTGTGTACTACAATCGGGAGCGTTTGAACTTGTTGTGTTCGGTTATATTTGTACCTGTGTTATATGCATTTGTATAGTTCTAATAAACTATATAATAATTCCAACGGCATTTAAATTCGAGACCCACGACTCGTAACAATATGTAGTCTATAGTCTATCTTAAGTCTATATTCTGTCTATAGTTTCCACTGTCATTTCTTGTATAATTAATTATATAACACAATGATAACATGTCTGTATAAGTTATAACTATATGGGCGTAAATTTTCTTGAAGTAATATCAAATTCAAATTCAAATTCATTTATTTTATAAACTTATGTCTAGGCCTTATATAATTATATCTAAAACTTATAGTAATAATACATTTTGAATTAAAATTAAGGCTCCAATTTTTCTTTGGCGGCGGATGCTGCACTAGACTCGTGGTCTGTATCGCGGCATCCAACACAATTTTATTATGGAAACTTAAATATAATGGAATTATTAATTAAATAACCTAACTATAAGTGCGTGCGTGTTTGTGTGTGTGTGTGTGTGTGTGTGTGTGTGTGTGTGTGTGTGTGTGTGTGTGTGTGTGTGTGTGTGTGTGTGTGTGTGTGTGTGTGTGTGTGTGTGTGTGTGTGTGTGTGTGTGAGACTGCGTGTGTGTGTGACTGCGTGTGTGTGTGTGTTCGTTGTATGTGCCCCTAGTGTTAGAGTTATCAGTTTTTGTCTAAATTACATCCACAATATATTTTATGTTTACACTTTAACACTTTGTCCAAATTGAAAGACAGAAGTGAAATGTATAATATCACCATATTAATATCTTATTTTGTAACGCGGGTCAGCGCTTTAATATTTTCCGCTGTTTTGTTCTAACTTGGGAGAAGCACCATTATCAATTTTCCTCAAAATTAATTTTAACTCAAAGCATTTGATATTCTAATAATAACTTTGCGGTTAAAAGCTTTTTATTTATGTATCAATCCATTAATTATTTTCTTCAGTGTTTAGCTTATTAAATCTGTAATTTAATATTCATCAAAAAAAAATGACATTAAGATTATATGAATTTATAATTTGATTTTAATAACTTTTAAATCGAAAATTGTTTGTTATGATTGTATATGGGTGTTTTGCCTGAATAAAGACATTATTATTATTCAAAGTAAGGACTTCTATTTAAAAGTAAATGTTAGAAGTATTAGTAGTAAATTTCTACTACAGAGTATCTTTTAGATCGTTTAAACCACGTCCAAACTCTACACGCCTCTGAAGATTTATAGCAACACGGCTGACCGGACAGCACCTATCCAACCAACTCATGCTGATATATAGGATCGACCCTAGTTGATAAAATAACTACCGACCTGTAATGTTATTGGCCTATAAATGTTTGAGAATCGGTAAAATATTATCCTGTACATTATTCCAGACTTATCTCAAAAACGAAATTTGGATACGGTATATCGTTTTCTTATTTAACAACTAGTGAAAAATGAGTTGACATAGTTTTAAAACTAGCAGGTTGAAGTGGTAGTGGGTCGGGCACGTCTGCCGCAGGGCCGATGGCCGATGGAGCAGACGAATCCTGAAGTGGAGACCGCGTCTCGGTATACATAGCGTCGGACAGCCGATGGACCGATGACCTGTGCAAGGTCGCTGGTGGGCGCGGGATAAGGAAGTCAGACGACAGGAATGAGTGTCGCCGACATGGGGAGGCTTACGTCCAGCAGTGGACTGCGAATGGCTCACGACGACGAAAAAAGAGTCCGTTTGAACTGACTCCAACTTTCAACTCACCACTCTGAGTTCAATTCTATAGAATTTCTATAGCAGATCTGTACGAATCAACTCAGACAACTCACTTATGAATCAAAAAAAGGTCGACCGCAGTTATTTTAGCCCAGGTAATTAAAAATCAGGGTATAGAACGTTTATTCCGCATATAACATTGATCTGGAGGGAACTTCCCGCCGAGACTTTTCCACTGCACTACAACATGATTGTTTAAGAAGAGCGTGCTTTATGAATTTTTTTCCAGCAACGGTCCTGGTGTTACAAATTTTGATAGCCGATGGGAATCACTTTCCATCAAGTGGATCATCGGCCTGTTTGCTTACTTCAAGCGATAAAAAAATTAAGATAAAATTTCTCTACTTTTTTTACACATACATTGTAGGTATCCCCAAGCTAAGCAAATTACGTTTGTGTTATAGGTGCTGTTGCTATACTATACAGTATTGTACTGTAATATACAACGGACAACTATAGGCCCACCAGTGATGGATTTGCACTAGAGGCACTAGCCACCCAGGGCTGCGAAATTTTCGAGTGCGGCCAAAATTTGGAGTGTTGAAAATTAGTGTTTCAACTTTCTGCTGTAATAATCAATGATTTTCAAAAATTGGGAAGTTATTGATTTCATGCCAATCTTAATAATCGAGTTCTCATTGGGTATTTACGTTTTAAAGTCTAAGCTAGTTACAGTGGATATTTTTTTTCGGTCCTTTAGGCGAGTACCTAAAGGACCGAAAAAAAATATCCACTGTGCGGGATGCCCTATTATGAGCGGTATTTTCACGGTGCCCCAAGATGGCACTTAAGTTCATTTAGGAAATTTATATACCAGGAATCGAATTCGGAGCTTCTGCAGTGAACTAGGCCGGCCAAGGCTAAACCCACTCAAGCACAGAGGCCCACAATTGACATCGAGACTCATCCGTTTCGTACTCTAGTCGAGACACATTTTCATATCCACACGCAGAAATAATTCTTAAATTGTCATTTATTATTTAAATTATGTAGCTTTTATTTAAGATCATTTATCCTTTAAAATTAACTAAATATTACTTTTGCCAGTTGGTAGGGACTTTGCCCGACTGGATGGCTACCACCCCTGGTAAAAGTATGTCGCAATAACAACCTTGAGTTGTGTTCCGGCATTAGTGCCCAGGTCCAGTCTCCCTTAAGAGAGCAGCAGCGCATTTGTAGCACCTTTGGTGTTGAAAATGTCCATAGGCGATGGTAACCGCTTTCCATCAGGTGGGCCGTCTGCCTGTCTGTTGAACTCCTGTAATAAACAAAATAATAAACTTAAATATTGGCATTTAGTATTATTAAATTCCCAAACATTAACTTTAATTCTATTTATTGGTGGTAACTGTATCAATACGCATGTTGGTCTAATACAGCAGCCTACGCGGCGTCTGCTCTTGCTAGGATATGAACGATCGTCATAAAGGGCAATATAAGGTCTTAAGGTCGATTATTGAGATGAAACATTTTCTTAAGTAGATTTTAAATGAATACTTAAAAAAAAATTGTACCAGATCCGTTAAGTAGCTTTTGAGTTAGTCACATAACAAAAAAAATATTGAACGTTTGTCGTCTTTACGGTTCCTTCAATCCTTCAATGTGCACAATCCGACACACACTCGAACAATTTACTTTTATTGCCATAACGAGTAAACTGCCTCATGGAAACTTGCCACAATCGCTTATGGATGTTTGTAACGTTAGGGACGTTGCCAACGCATCACCAGTATCGATAAAAAATTACTATGTTTCTAGAGGGTAATAAAATAAAAGACCAAATTTCTTTCATGTTTTAATTTAAATAGTATCTATAGATAATCATTATATTAATATACTATGAGCTTAAGCAATACTGAACAAAACAATAAACATTTACAAATGACAAACTTCTTTTAGTAAGATACGAAATTTTTAATAAATTATTATTTTTTTAAACCAAAATCTTTTCGCTTTCCACACAATGCGGTACGGTAACAAAATTAAAAAAATTAAAAATAATATTTACATGACAAGATAGTTCCGTTTATTTTAAGAAATAAATTGAATTTTAAAACAAAAATTTAATGTATAAATTTATCAAAAATTTCATCTACGTATTCATGCAATATTGATAGTTACAAAAATCCAAAAAACATCGATAAGTTTTTGTATAGTTTCGTATCAATTCCCTACACTATTTTGTCAATTACAATAGTCCATGACAATTAGGTCAATTCCGATCATTTTATCGATATTAAGGCCCGACTTTACATTTTGAGGTGGTACCATAGTTTTTCAATCAACTTTACCAAAGACAATAAAACTACGCTGTAACGGTTACAAGCGCGATATTTTATTTATTTTTATTCCAACGTTTCAGCCACTTTCCAGTAGCCGTGATCACAGAAGACAAATATGTCAAGTGTGCTACTGGAAAGTGGCTGAAACGTCGGAATCAAAATTAAAAAAACAAATAATATACCGCGCTTGAAACCGTTAAAACGTAGTTTTGTTATTTGATAGTCGTGAAAACATAAGAATATTTACCAAACATAATATTTTATTAGGTTTATGCGTTAATCCAAGCCAAACTTCTGATCTCTCCATATTAGCTACATAAGACTGCATTAACCGACTTCATACGAAATCCAGTCTATTACACAGACACATGTTGTTAATTAAGAACGGTCCTAAAGATGAGCATGGGTTAAACACGTAATCAATACTATGTTTCAACGGATTTTAGCCTGTTCAATTTAACTCATTCAATTGCCATTGCTATTTCAAATATAATCGAAAAATGCGACATAAAATAAAATATTGAATTAAAGCGCTCAAAATCGTTAAACCGTATTTTATTTATTGTCGATTATTAATAATTATACAATAACAACCGGCAGACAAACAAACACCTTCATAGGCGCAAATTGAACAAGTTACGCTTTTGTTTTAGGTAATAAACAACGACTACTATTCCAGACACCCAGACCATAGTAAATAACGGAGACAATTCGTTTCCAAAATTTACCACTCTAGGAATCAAACCCGGGCCGGGTTCAACCACAGAGGGCGTCAATATAACGAATTACTCTACAGATATTTTTTAAACCTTGTTCAGCATTTTAGGGCGTATATATTATTTATGCGCTTTGGAGATATGTTTAACAAAGTCTACCAACATTGTTAAGCTTTGATTACACTCATCGGCATATTTTGCTATTTTTTGAAGTGATAACATCTTATGGGAGGGTAAACCGCTTCGTTACATAACGCGTTACGGCGTCAGTCTCTCTGGCTTCCCTTTCTCTCACGTATAAGGCAGCGGTAGGCAGGCAAGTTATCATTTCTGTCAGGCGTCCCGAGACGCACACGTTTTTGTTTTTTTTTTTTTAAGTTAAATATCTATTTGCTCGTAATAATTCAGAAATTATTAAATTAGATCAGTTTTTAAAACCAATATATTGCAACAGTGTTTGTCAATAACATAGTACAAATTTATTGACAATAAAATACACGTTGTTCAACACTATGTTAAAAAAAGCCAGCAATATTTGCTAGCTTTTTCGATATAATTATGTTATCGTGATTTCTATATATATTTATTTTTTGTTATATATAATAATAATGTCAGCCCATAAATGTCCCACTGCTGGGCTCGGGCCTGCCATTATAGGGGGCACGGACAGTATACCCGCCACGCTTGTCCAAGAGGGCTTGGCAGGTTTGACACATCGGTTATCTCGATGTGCAGGTTGCATCACGATGTTTTCCTTCACCGTTGTTAGCCCGTGGTGATTGTAACAATATACACATTATGTCAGAAAACTGCCTGAGTGGTTCATGCGTTCCGGCCAGGATCGAACCCGAGCCCTTTGAGTTTGTACTACCACGACTTTTTTGTTAAGTTCCATCATTTATATATCTACAATAAAGTTTGTTAATACAGTAATCAATTGGACTTTATTTCTAATTATTGCCTCTGTTCTCAAATGAGCTAATCGTTGGTCATATCATAGTTAGATAGAACACAGATGTCGTGAGTTCGATTCCGAGCAGAGTAATTTCATAAACTATCGTTGATTCTAAGACAAGAGACACGTAATCAAAGCTTAACCAAAGAACAATATTTCACTCACATTTTTTAAAGTCTGTCTACACTATGGTTATTCAAATCACACAACGCTTACAAATACAATTACATTATAATCTAAAGTAATAAATTGTCTATGGAATAAACATGCACAGTCTTTGACTAACATCAGTCGATCGCCAGCAAAAATATTAAGTTGCAGTCACACTAGGTGTATTTATTCTGTTCATAGTAATAAAATTTGCGACCTGGAAATGTATTGCTAGTTTCATCGAGGCTTCGCTAATTCCTTTATCGGATAGAAAATTTAAATATTTATTTTTAATGACTGAAGCAGACAAACAAGTAGACTGCCCACCTGATGAATAATGGTTCCCCTCGCCTATGATAAGAAGAAAAACAATTTTTAGCTAGACGTGTTGCTGGGGAGTTTCTTGCCGCTTCTACTCCTGAACAGCAATAACACGTTGCGAAGTGGTATTCATATAGTAGGACATATAATTAATTTTTAACTTATATGAATGACCTTCAAAAAGTGTTCTTCAGCGGAAATTATTTTGAATAAAAACTGTGGAATTTCAATTTCAATTTGAATATGAATATTTGCAACAACAAGGGTATCGCTATTTTATGTTTTGTAGCGAATTGTTTTCTTATATATATAAAAAAGTCTGACCGATTTCAATAAATAAAAATTACTTACAGTCACTACCAAGAGCTAATATAATTCTCACTAAATTAAACTTTGTAATTTGTAGAACTCTTGACACCATAATCCGTCCAAATTAAAAAGCCGTTTCGAATGCACCGAGGAATATAGAACCGCAAGCTATTTTTATCGAATATAACATATTTATGACACAGATCGCAATGGCTCGCGTAGATTACCCAAAAATTTCTAAACCGTAAATAATTTTTTATATCTACTTCGCATCTTTTGTTTACTAAATAAGGGCTGATCAAAAATTAATCAACTAGTATAAAACATATTATATTCATTTAAGAATTTAACTTTCAGTAGTGTGAAACATCCCTAAAAGTGAAATAATTGTTTCTCTGAAATATACACAGCACTATTATATTCAGTAACCTAGTGTGCCCACGTCTTAAGTGTCAAAAAACATCCATAATAAGTTCATAAAATTAGGCACCATATTTTATGATAATTATGAGCACAAAAGAAATTTAAAATGGCAGAAATGTATTCGTTATTTTGTTATTAAGTCTACAATAGTTAGCAGTGATTTTTGACAGTCCATTATGTCAGTTCGTTTATTCACAGAAATTCATCCTTTGAAGCTATATTAGGATGTGGTGTAATAATGGTCTTTTTTGCAATATCAGCCGATTCCTGAGAAAGGTAGGAACTTCATTTTTCAAAATTCTAATAATACTACTTTAGTTTTCTTAAACATCTACACCGATACTCCTTTAAGTGTTTTTCGCTATTTCATATAGTTTAGGTTTGACCCTGAAGGCCCAAACACAGAAATACACCCATCTGTCTAATGGCATTGATAACGCGAATGTCCTGTCAAAAAATCAAAGCTTTTATTAAATTTTTTCTCGAGTACAAAAAATTGTAAATCGTCAAAACATTTTTCATTATCACATCATTCGTCAAAGTCAATTCACTTTTACAAATCTCAGTTTTGTGACTTTTGTTAAATTTACAATAAAGTCATCCTCTATACACTCACAATATCACCAAATTTCAATCATTTCTCTAAACATTCAATATTCATTATGCGTTCCAACAATTTTGTAGTGCACTAAATCAAAATCATCTAACTTTAAAATTAACATACATACTATTTCACTTTTAAGACATTACTGTTGCTTTGTTGAGTACTACGTCATGACACTGTATATTTTGTAGTATTGTGTTGGCTTGTGTCACATATCATGATGGTAAGTGTCGTGGTGTGATTGTGTATGTTGTAACTTTTGTGTCATGTTATGATGGTTTGTGTCGTGTTACGGTGGTTTGTGTTGTGTTATGATGGTTTGTGTTGTGTTATGATGGTTTGTGTTGTGTTATGACGGTTTGTGTTGTATTATGGTGGTTTATGTCGTGTCATGATAGATTGTGTCATAGTACTCTGTGTTATTTGTACTCAGATTTATTAATAAAAATAAAGTGTTATTTCTGCAAAAATAACAAAATAATAAGATTGCTCAAATTTTTTTTAAAGTAGAACAGATTCTACTATTACAACAACATGCCTTTGCCTTAATGTTGTTGTGATAGTAGAATACCTAGTCATTTGTCTTTTTACCCAACTAATGACTATTAGCTCTTATCGAGAAGAGCTTATAATCATTACGAAAATATAAAACTGTCCTACAAAAACATCCCTTTAAAAGACGGCTTCACACGGCCGACAGAATTATCTAGTCACATATTTTTATTTAAAATTAGTACATACAGTCATTAACGGCTCCTACATTTTACTATTCCTTCACTTGCCTTACCATCTTCTAAATTTTGACATTAATTGTATGGAGTTTATATCACTTTTTAATCGATAGCAAGGCAAATGAGCGGTTAATAAGATTTAGAAACGAGCCTTCAATCAAAATCATATTCAAAACTAAGTTAATCGAACTTTAAGTGATAAAGTATGTTTTTCAAAATATCTTAATCTTCATTCAATGCACTACAAAACTGCAACCATTAACCTACATAGAAACAAATTTATTGAAACGAATACAATATTCAGTTCTGTCGTTCCCTAGAGTCTTCCCTGCGGCCTCCCCTGGGGGGCGAATCTCTACCTTTATGACTTACTTTCGAAGTTTTTCTTGACCTCTTAAACTTGGCCACGTCATCACCGAAGACGTCTCCGGTCCTTAAAGCTGATATCAGGTCGTCGAACTCCCCCTTTTGTCCATTGGTTAGGGTACCGTCACGAGAACTCTCATTGGAATTGCTCTCACCGCTTTTGGATTTCCCCAGGGATTTACCCACTGAGCCTAAAAGGCTGGACTGTTTGCGTTCCATTGTGCGTTTCTTCAGCTGAAATTTTAGAAATATAATAAATTTCGTACATTAAATTAACTTTTTTTATTTAAATCTGTGCAGGAACGGGGAAAGAATACAATTTCCTGCGGCCGGGCGGCCTGTCGTAAGAGGCAGCAAAACAACCCACAGCCAGGTGGTAGGGCATTTGCCCAACTGGATGGCTACCACCCCTGGTCTAAAGTATATCGCCATAACAAACTCAAGGTTAAGTTGTGTTCCGGAATTAGTGACCGGGTTCCAGTCTCCCTAAGAGAGCAGCAGCGCATCTGCAACACCTTTGGTGTCGCAAATGTCCATAAGTGATGGTAACCGCTTTCCATCAAGTGGACCGTCTGCATGTCTGCTAAACTCCTGCAATAAAAAAAATCTTTAATATTGTTACGAGTTACAGGACTCGAATTAAAAATGCCGTTGTGCTCCGGCATCAGTGGCCAGGTTCCAGATTCTCCTTCGAGGCCGGGAGCACATTGGCAGCACCTATGTCCATAGGCGACGGTAAACACTGTCCATCACAGTTGGGCCGTCAGTCTGACTGCTGTGCTTCAGCAATATATAAAAATTATTATGTATGTTAATTAAGCCACTACCTAGGGTTTTACTCGCGGGTCGACCGCGGGGCAAACTCTAGCTATAAAAAAAAATGTGTGCGTGTACACACGTAAGAAATGAGACGTCTTTATGACCTTATTTTTCGAAAAATGATCTACTATATGCAACTTTACAGAAATTGATTATAAATAAATGAAGCCCCTACCACGGTCGAATCGACCACGTGAGGGGCAAGAAAAAGATGGCGCGTAACTGAAAAAGTGACGGTATATTTTTTTTTCCAACGCCGATAAAGAAGTGATAACTGGCGTGAGAAAAAGGGAAGCCAGACAGAGTGGCGCCGTAACGCGTAACGTAACTAAGCGGTTTACCCTCACGTAAGAAGTTATCACTTCAATAATAACAGGTATTTAAGATCCCAATGAATGCGTATTTTTCCCCCGTACAGTGGGAGGCCCGAGCCCAGCAGTGGGACAGTGATGGGCCGGATGGAAGTGGTGTGGCCAAGGAGGAGGATCAAGTGGTGGGTACCTCCTGCTCGTGCTTGGTGCGGCGCTCGTCGTCGTCGCGGCGGCGCCGCGCGGCGTCGCAGTCGGCGCGCGCCTCCGCCAGCTGCGCCAGGAACGCGTCCGCGGCGCCGAACAGCAGCTCCGGCGACGTGCTCGCCTCCTCGCCGAACGCGTGCGCGCACGCCTCCAGCCGGCTCTTCATGTCCTGCGCGAAACGGAACAGACCAGCTCTCACTCCTACATCCACTGCACAACTCGCCAGCGAGAGGCTTAAGCAGTATATATACAACAACAATATATTTACAATAAAAAAAAAAAAAAAAATAAGTTAAACATTTCGTTTTGACCGGTTTCTCATGAGCATTGATGAACTTTGGAGCGCTGTAACAGCGTTTTAAATGAATGGAATTAAAAGAAATTATATAGGGTAAAAAATTCTTTAAAAGACCATCTACAAGATTGGTCTGAGGTAATTTTTTTGTAAAATGTATAATAAAGTAATAGAGCAAAAAAGAAAATTTTTATAAAAAAATCTCACTTTTTGGCTTATAACTTCTTTAATTTTTAATTTAGGGCAAAAAGTTATATAAAAATATTTGTACGCAAAACAATTTGCTACAAATTTTTTGTAAGACGCATAGTTTCTGATATATCGCGAAAAAAGTGTTTTCACCCCTTTTCCAAGATGGCCTTCGGGGGACAAGGGTGGCGACCCCACAAACTTGAGGTTAAGCTTCTATTAACCCCCCCACACATGTCCCAAAAATAAAATTGCGTCCTCTAAAAGATGCAATATTCGGTCCTTAAATTGTAACATTTCAATGGACTAATAGTCAATAGCGGAGAAACTTTGTTTCCGAAATTTACCATGCCTGGAATCGAACCCGGAACATCTGCGTTGCATTGAGGTAGGCCCGCGGCGTAAGCACAGGGGCCGTTCAATAGATTGGACCCTGAGTATGTGGGGATGTGTCACTTACCTGGAACAAGTCTTCGAGCTGGGTGAAAGTGCAGACGGCATGAGCGTGGAACTCCCTCATGACGGGCAGGAACGCGTCGCTGGGGTCGGCTGGTGTAGGCAACGACGCGTGGTAGTCCAACTCTCTCGACACCTCCCGCAAACCCGTTCGCAACGCGCTCACGTCCTTCTCCAACTGTTCGACGCAGACCTTGGCTGCTGCTCTCACGTGTGGTAGGTCTTCTTCGATTAAAAGTATATCTTTGAACTGTAAGTATAGAAAACAATACTATTATTAGAAAAGCAATGAAAATTTTATGAAAATCGGAAAATCCAAATACAACAAATTTGTATTTCAGGTACAAAATAGTCATGTCATAAATTATGTAACAGCTTTTTTAAATATAGTTTAGCATCGCTTGTGTATTTAGCCAGTGTCAAGTACTTATAAATTTAAACAACTAGAGGTCCTGGCAGATGTCCTGCCCTGAAAAAATAAAAATCTAGTGATTGAGAGAGAGAGAAATTGTTAATCTAAACACACACTTTTTTACCAATATAGGCAAAGTAGTTCTCAAGTTATACGCGCACATACATTTCTGCGATTCGTATTTAATTACATAGATTAAATACGTAGATATCAAAGCAAAACTGAAACTGGACCCTTGACACCCCCACACCAGCCTCAGCTAATTGGTCTATGACTGACTGACTCAAAACAACAAAGTTCTTGTGACAATTCGAGCAGTCATATTTCACCTTAACCCATACAATCCAATCAAAATTCTATGTGCATATAAACTTTCTAAATTAACTATTACACGTTGAATAACAATAAAAAACAAAACATCACTCTTGAAGTTTACACCAAAAACGTCCTCACTATTTTTTTGGAGTTTACTCCTGAAGAATCGATTTTCATATACGGCCCCCCAGCATGGAAATATCACGAGGAGTAAAATAATACAAGCGCTACTTGTTTTTAATACAATTTCAAACTTTAATGCAATGAAATCAGATCTAAAACAATATTCATCAGTATATATTCAAACTCAAACACAACCCTACCTAAGAAGTAAACTCCAGTCACGCGTCAAGCTGACACACACCTTTTTTTTTAAATTTCGAACACTGGCTTCGACACTATTTGAGTTAATGTTCGTCATAGTGTTAGGCAAAGAAACTTAGTCTATAAAACCTTTCTGATATATAACATGTTCAATAACAAAACGTAAATTTTACCTGTGTTTCAAGTAATTCGACTAGATAGTGTAAAAGAGTTGTGTTCCTCGAAACGCTTGATTTCGTATCAGCCAACTTATTCAAGGACGATAGACGGAAACCAGACGCGTTGCCACGTGCCCCCCTGTAGATAAAAAATAAAAAAATCTATCAAACTTTAATTATATAAAAATACATGTTACTGTTTAAAAGTGACATTATATTTAAATTCACGATGTTTTTTTTTTATTTAAGTTATTTTCATGCAACATTTTAATGTTTATCTGACGTTTTAAAATTACGTACTAAGGGCATACTTTTCACTACTTTCAATGCCTTCAGTACCAAACTTACGTAAAATATAGTGACTTTATTTATGTCACTTTTAAATAGTAGGAAGTATTAATTTATTTCTATATAATTGAAACTTATATCTGAATCATAGGTCAAATGTATGCTTTTGCTACTTAAGTTCAAGGTTCAATCGATGTATCAGCCGTAACGTTGTATATGTGATTTCAATTTTTGGGTTTAAGGGATTTTATTCTCAAAAAATGTTCAGTTAACCTATATGAGATTACATAAGTCCTATAATTTAAAAGCGTGTAGACATAGATAAATATAAAAATAAAATATAAATAATCAATAGGTAAACAAAGAAAAATAATGAAATTTTCTGAATAGTCTTTGGTAAATAAGAAAGTTTTTAAATATTAAGTTTTAAATTAAATTTCATTTTATAGGCATTTATATTTTCACACTCCTTCACTCCATTTGGTAATTTATTGTAAATAATAGCTCCTTCGCATAAAACATTTCATTTGCCTTATTTTTCTGTTTTAGGTGCTCGAATAATAATGGTGTTAGTGTCTAAAAGATTTTAAGTAATTTTTTTTTTTATCGGCAGACAAACGCACACATTGTATGTCCCCAAGCTAAGGTAGTTGCGCTTTTATTACGGCACTTTGGGGCCATGTTAGAGTATGCTACCTATACAAACTTTTGATAACCGCCAGTTTTTTATTCTTTATTTTTTTACTGCACCGACAGGTTCCATTTTTATATGTATTTGCTTCTGACATATTTTTGCCTTTTCCGTGTCAATATAATTTTTGCCACAAAATTATATCTTATTTTCTTGTATGGTTCTATGATTAGTAGGCGTATTCAGCACCTACAGGCCGATTCCAGACCATAGTACATAAAGAAAAATGTGTTTACGTTAGGAGTTGAGGACGTTGCAGTACGGTTGGGCGACAGTACCTGTTCATGTAGTTGCCGAGCGCGAGCACGACCTCGAGCAGCGCGCGCAGCCGCCGCGAGCGCGTCATGTCGCGCGCGGCGCGCAGCAGCGTGTGCGCGCGCGCGCTCGCCTCCGCCGCCGCCGCGCTGAACTTCTTCTTGAACAGCAGCGTGCGCACGCGCTGCGAGTAGTGCGGGATCCTGCCGACGTTCACAACGTACACATTAGGCGTGGGAGAAATGTTTCATTTGGAACATTTGGAACATTGAGTCAAAGATATAAAATCATGGTTGTCTTGTTATGGTACGTCGCGGACTGAGGCTGAGAAACGGGCTGCGGTTTCATTCGAAACATCGTGTCAAACTTGTCAAAGATAAAAATACAGATATATATATGTCGCGTCGCAGGCATATTGAGGCAGACGGTGTTAAGGTTGAAACAAAGATGAATATTCATAGTGTAGTGGATTTGAAGAAAACCAGCCAAAGTTGATAGGAGAATTTATTTGAGTCCACAAACAAAGTATTAAACAACGTAACACAATACAAGTATCACAACTAAAGACAGAGTTGACACAATCGACGAAGCGGGAGTTCGAATTGCTCGATGCACCCGTTCGAGTCTTATGTCAACGCTGAGTAGAGCGCCTAGCTGTGCGAGACCACTTCCCGTTGCGGGTGAGAGTCCTGCGAACAGCAGACTGCCTCTGCATTTTTTTATTTTTTTTTAGAAGCTGACTCAGCTGAATAGCCGCAGATGGCTGTTTCAGCGATACCGGGCTTTGGGGGCTTCCCGCCTCCGTGGGAGCGGAGGCGTTCAGCCCGGAAGCAGCACGCTCGAGGAGGCACCTCCTGTGAGGTTCGACCTCGGCTCGACCGCTGCGGGGGATTGACTCTATATTGGGAACAAACCGTAGAAGGCTGAATGAGCTAAGCCAACAGGCTGAATTGATTATTTGGGGACTCGTTATCGACTATGTGTTATAGCTGGAGGAGAAGAAGCGGCGGAAGAAACTCTCCAGCAACACGCCTAAGCTAATCATGTATGGCTACATGTGTCTGTAATGAGTATGGATTGGTGGGTCTTACGATTGTGTAAGAGGATTCGACCCGGGGGCTCTCCGGCGTCTGTTGTGTCTGCGTCTGTTATGCCAGGCTTATGTTCTGAGCCTCGGGGGGTTCATAATTGCAATGAGACGAGTGATTTTGTCTGGCTCGTCAATGAGTACTTTGCGAGGGCGACGTTTGCTCGTGGGAGCGTTTTGTGTGGGTTTGTAGTTGACCGTTTCCGTCACCAGAGGGTTCGGGTGATGGGGGGCACGGTCAAAGAATCTGCGCGATAATGAGATAATATAGTCTTTGATGGAGGGAAGCTCCAGGTCGCGATGCAAGTCGGCGAGCCGCATATAGCGCGGGCCGTCGACTGCAGCACGTAGAAAGTGATTCTGGATTCTTTGCAGTCTCCAGATGTTAACGTCGCTGGCGTGGCCGAAGACCACACTCGCATAGGTCAAGATGGGGCGGATGCAAGTTTTGTAAAGAGTCACCTTATTTCTAAGGCTCATCTTACTTTTCTTGCATATCATCGGATAGAGTCGGCCGAGGATCCAGTATGCTCTGTTCCCGACCACTCTGGTGTGCTTGTGGAAGTACACGCCTCTGTCGAGGGTTACCCCAAGATATTTGACTTCGTTAGCCCAGGGGATAACTCGGTCACTGCCTCTGCACGGCCGAGCGCCGGGCTTATATAGGCGGGGTCGTCTTAGTGGGTGTGCAGGCGCACGTGAGGCGGGGTGCGGAACGCGTATGTGTGCGTAGACGGTATTGACGGCGCGCTGAGTGTAGACTTGGTGCTACAATAGTAATATTTGAAAAAAAAATACAAATTGTGAGATCATTAATAAAACCGATTTCTTATTGTTTATTTTATTGTATTCCTGCTCTCTCGCTACGCTTGTTGCTCTCTGATTCATTATGCTCTGGTCGGTCTCTCTCACACGTAAGCGACACGATCGCGCTGAACAGAGAGTCAGAAAGATCGCGATGTTCCAGATCCAAATGATGCATTTGAAACATTATTGATGTTCCAATCCAAACACCTAAATGTTTTGAATCAGTGAGTCGGTTCAGTAAAGAGTTACACACGCCTAGTACACATTTATTAAAATGCATCGTGCTTCAGTTCCAGTTTCAGAAAATGCGGTAGTTTTCACGAGACGGGTCGGAATTATATAACCCCCCCACTTTCCCCCATTAAAAACAACAGTACTAGGTGTTAACTCCCCTTTTTATAGAAAATGTAAAATTCTCAATAGCAGCAGTGATGTTACAAACATTTACTTTGACTCCAAAAATTAATTTTACATAAAGATTCGTTTAGCCCTAAAAGACATTAATAGATATAGACAGATAAACAGACTAATTTCAATATTCAATTTTTTGTTGTTTTTATTGTTAGAGTTTAATTAACTGATCAAAGGTAAAAGAAACTGTTGGTGATCCTTAATAAATTAAATTAATGAAAGCAAGCATAGTAAATGGAATAACTTCTGCGGGATACGCATCGGATATATACTTGTATAGTTCTTTCTCTTCTTTCCTTTCACTTACTTGGAAATCTCATATAAAAATCTGTCAGCACGCGCCATACTGTCCAATTCGTCTTGGTGCTCCTCCAACAACGCGGCTTCTTCGGCACTGGGGGTGAATTTCAGCAGTTGCTCCACCATGTCTATGGGCAACTGCTCGCCACTGTCCATGCGCAGGATTGCACTGAAATATTTATATTAGAAAATTTGAACATTTTAGCCAAATTAGTTTTTAACCTTTTAAGACAGAACCACCACAAAATGGTCGATCTGTCACACACGGCTAATTGGGAAGCACCACAAATTTCTGGTCAAATACAGATAATTAAAACGAACATTCAACTGATGCTTTCTCCCTCTAACTACATATAATTTGTATTAGAATAAAAGAGAAGACATAATTCCCTTGGTTTTGGTGCGGCAATTTTGATGGCAACTTGTGGACAAAAATAATATTAAATTTGGCCCCTCAAAGGGGTTGTGGACAAGATTCGACGATTGTTCTATATTGTATACCGTTTGAAAACGTTTATTTTACTTTTGACATCTGCACGTCTATCAAGATACCTATTTCTTGACAGTAAAGCCCACGTGAAACAAATAACATATTTGTCGTACTTTATTGTTGAAAATAGAAAATGATTTACTTTAAATGCAAACAATACCCCAATTAATATAAGTGCCATTTTATTAGCTTATTTAATACTAGCTGAACCGTGCCCACTTCGCTGGGCATCAGAAAGAAAATACTTATTATTAATCACAATCAAATATACCCTATGTCACTCAGGAATAATGTAACTTTCCACTGGTGAAAGAATTTACAAAATCGGCTTAGTATATCCAGATATTACCCCCTACGTAACAAACTCACAAACATTACCTCTTTATTTTTTGTGGAGTTAAATTACTTACTAAGCGAATTCAAAATATTTCCCCTCCCATACTGCCCGTACCCCAGTGACGTCTACATCGCATAAGCCTAACCCTAGCCGATTAGGGTGCGCGGCGACCACGCAACTTTTTTCTAATACTTACATTTTTAAACTCGTGATATCTTTTGGATGGAATGTGTTTTAACCCCCCAGATCTTGTTCGAACCAAACTCCTTTTCATCCCTTCACAGGTTGAGCCAATTACCACTGATTTGTCGTAAGCGACATTTGTGAATATTCCAGACAATCTGTGGCAGGAATATTGCTCTAGATATTTATTGTAAGATTACTTACATTTTAATAATAAATATAAAACCAAACTATACATAGATCGTGTAGTGATTTAGTAGGTAATGATATAATTCGCAAAAAAACATTTAATTTTGTTTTTCTGGCAGCCACTTTCCATCAGAGGGCCGTCGGCCTATTTGCTATAATCAACCTATATTTTTTAAAAAAACAATCTCTGGAAACATCCTCACCGGCATATCTCCTCGTCGGTCATTTTGAGTTTGGAGAGAAGTATGGTGCAGTTCTGAGCTCGGCGGCCGTCGATCACCGACAAGATCTTCGTCCGTGGCTTCGAGCCCATTTGCCTGAGATCTTCCACTGAACCCTCGTTCTGAAACGTCGTTTTGGGAAATGAGACGAAAAGTTCGCAGCTGTCATTTTAGTCCAGCTAATTTAAAATCTGAGTAAATTCCATAGGAGTCAACTCAGAGTAGTGAGTTGAATTCAACAACTCAACTTGAAGTCAACTCTTGTATTATTTAATTCCTTTTTTTTATTCAATTTTCCAATATTGTATTTTTACATGCCGACAAAAAGTAAATGCACATCTGCCTGTCATAAACCCGGTTTATTACCTTTCCCGCATTTAAACTTCTTTTGTTTACTTTGTGTTTAGAATTTGTCATTAAGAAAATCTATTGTTATTGTACTTGTTTTATGGGCGTCATTGGGCAGGTGTGTCGAACTAATTCTTGTTGTTATTGTTTTGCGTCAAGGCATATTGTATTGGTACAAAACAAAAGAAATGCCCAAAGGGAGGGGTGAAGCTGTCTAGCGAGAACCACGATCAAAGCAAGACGTGTACATTCGATAAGCGATATAGTGACGGACTTCGCGCATGTTATTGAATCGTGCAGTTTGTACTGGTTGTATCCAGTTATATTTGTACTTGTTTTATACGTGTTTGTACAGTTCTAATACATTCTATAATTATAATTATTATATGTTTCCCACATAAATTAAATAAGCAAACAACTCACTTATTAAAGAGCCAGACTACAACACTATGCTCTACTCTTGAAACATAAAAATGTTGTTGGTACCTGTCATTTCAGTAATTAAATATATATTATAGTTTAGTTTTATTTATAATATAAAAACATAACATCCTTACCTGTACACCATTCTTCTGATAGGCACAGAACATCTTATCTATAGTGTGCAAGTCCATCGCGTTGTACAACTTCGTGTCGTCCAACTCCGTCCATATCGTGCCGTGTAGCTTCGTCTCCGGCAGCTTGCTCCAGTTGAAGCTCTTCAGTGGGTTCCCTGGGGTTGGTATGTTCTTCTTCGGCTTCGGGACTGCGGGCGCGAGGGGCGCGAGGGGGGCGAGGGGCGCAGGCGGCGGGGCGGGCGCCAGGGGCGCAAGGGGCATCGGGGGCGGGATAATCGGCGGGGGAGGGGGCGGGGGGACGCTGCACGTCTCTATAACGGCGCTCTTCAGATTGCTCACCTAATCAACATCGGAAGAAATTAGATACATAAATAATAATAAAGGTTCACGTGAAATAGTAATAAAAATGTAAATTAAAAAAACCCCCCAATTTTGAAACATTATTCATTGGTGCTCCGCTCCTATTGGCCTTAGTGTGATGATATATAGTCTATAGCCTTCCTCGATAAATGTACTATCCAACACTGAAAGAATTTTTCAAATCGGACCAGCGGTTCCTGAGATTAACGCGTTCAAACCAACAAACTCTTCAGCTTTATAAAATTAGTATAGATATGATTTTCTTAATTTTTCGACTAGTACACATAATTAAAAGTACGTTTTAACGGTTTTCAGCCTGGCATTATATTTGATTTTTATTTCGACGTTCCGGCCAATTTTCAATAGGCGTCATCACACAAGACAAAGATGCAAGTGTCGATGAGTTAAATTAGATATTAATTTAGCCTACCCTCTTGTTCGTCTTAATTATTGTTTTTTTTTTTGCTGTAAACAAAAATTAAATATTTTATTCAACTTACCTTTGCATCGTCAGGTATACTTCCTTCAGTGACTAGTTTTTCGAACCTCGCTCTTTCCGCTCGCTCTTGGTTCAGCTAAAATTGTATATATACCATTTTAAAAACCGAAATTATTATATGTAAACAAAAAATAACAATAAACGCTAACATCGTATTTCATGTGTGTACAGTTTTAATTAAATATAGTTCATAACAAATAGTCATATATTCACCGAGAAACAATGTTTCATTTGTTTCACATAGGTTTTGTGGGGTTGGCTGGAAGAGATCACACTTTAGCGATAAGACCAGCCTTCGAGCATAATTATATATAATTTTATGGTTTTATTCATTATGACTTAGGGTAAGTTCGAAGGCTTCTTTAGGAACCATAATGGGGCTTTCAAAGTTACTCTAACTTAACATGAATAAGATCGTTAGTCTAGAAGATATTTTTGTTTTGCTGTACCTACAATATAAATTATCTATCTATTTTTACAGATACAATATTACATATGTTATATCGCCCTAACAACGTGTTTACCGCAACAGCTTTAAATATATCAGAAATACATAGATTTTGTTTCTGAAACATTATTCATAAACAAATGTTTCCCGGTGAATACGTATGGCTTGGTTGTCATTAAAACCTTGCTCGCTAATTAGCCACAGCAATTAAGATGGTTATTAAAATTTAAATAAAATAATGGCTTTGCCTTAACCTTAATATAATGAAGTGTACTCGAATTGATGTTGTGAGTTACTGTGAATGACACATAAGTATTTTATATTCTGCCAAAATATAGCTACAGAACCAACAAAGAAACAAATATGGACTGTAAATATCTATGTTACAACTTAATGTTCCAATAAAACTTAGATCTTAGAAGTACGTCTAAAATGTTTGAAGCTCTCAAGAGGACATAGATGACCAAATTTAGAGCTATTTACCACAATTATTATATACCGGAATTTCAATAATAATTTCAGTACGTAATGCACGTAAGATTTACAAACATTGTTGGATTTTATACCATAACCTGTAACCCCAAGGTAAATTTTTGCTAATTATATGAACTCGGATTGAGTTCAAAATGGATATATAACTGAAACTGTTGAAGATCTAGTGGCGGAGATTAACAACTATAATGTTTATCCGATCTATCACAATTCTAAGGAATAGACGATATTTGGTTAAATGTATTTAAATAAATCCTCAATAAAAAATCATTCTTTCTTAACCATAGAATTATTCCGTTTATGTTGAAAAGTAGTGGTTCTTAGTTATTTTATTTATAGAGTTCTATTGGTTCATTTTTTGAGTCTCACTGATTCATTTATGGATGGCCCATTCCTATATATTACCAAATGTTCATTTGCCTTACTATCGGTCAAAATTTGACGTCCATAGAAGTAATGTCAAAATTCAACCGATGGTTAGGCAAGTGAATATATAACAAGATTTAGGAATCGGCCATGATTCCTATTGGTTCATTTATTAAAAACTACATGTTTATTTATTAAGTTCTACTGACTCATTTCTTGAGTCCTACTGGCTCATTTATTGAGTCCTACCGGTTTATTTATTGATTCCTACTGGCTCATTTATTGAGTCCTACTGACTCATTTATTGAGTCCTACTGGTTCATTTATTGAGTCCTATTGGCTCATTTATTGAGTCCTACCGGTTTATTTGTCGAGTCCTACTGGCTCATTTATTGAGTCCTACCGGTTTATTTGTCGAGTCCTACTGGCTCATTTATTGAGTCCACTGACTCATTTATTGAGTCCTACAGGTTTATTCATTGAGTCCTACTGGCTCATTTATTGAGTCCTACTGGTTTAGTTATTGAGTATTACTGGCTCATTTATTGAGTCCTACTGACTCATTTATTGAGTCCTGCCGGTTTAGTTATTGAGTCCGACTGGTTTAGTTATTGAGTCCTACTGTCTCATTTATTGAGTCCTACTGACTCATTTATTGAGTCCTGTCGGTTTATTTATTGCGTACTACTGGTTCATTGATTAGCTATATTAATTCTTTAATTAGCCACATTGGTTCAATTGTTGGTCATGTTGGTTAAACTGTGGTGCATATATGTGACCTGCTGCTCAAGCTGATGGGCGCGGCAGGCGGAGGCGCGCGCCCTCTCGGTGCACTCCATATGAGCCGCCGTCTCCCTCTCCAGCCTCTCCTTCAATCTCCCAACAACTCCTTCCAGTTCTTCTCTCTCCTGGGCCTGCTGGTCCACTTGTTTCTCCTAACACCCACACATGCGATTAATTTAGCACAACACCATAGTGGTGTTGTTCGGTAAGAAGCATATGAGGGTTTTAATGACTTTTGGGTGCTCGGGAAGGTTTTTGGATTGGTCGATAGCAAGTTGAGATGATAATGTAACAATATGTACAGAAACGAAAAAAATATAATTAAAAAAATTAAATGCAAATACACGAGTATTACAGTAAGCAATCACACTTAATATAATTGATACTTTCAATACTAAACATGTAGCGTAAACAAATAGGCAAGTATTCATTTTGCTTTCCTCTTATAGCTAATACGGTACATCCTGACTGTATTATTTAAATTATTTGTAAAATACAAAATAAAAACTTTTTCATTAATTTTGCAAAAAATGTATAAAAAATTACGTATGTAGAAATATATAACTTAATTTTTTGTAGTATTCCTCTATATTCGACCATTACCAAAAACATCTCCGTCTGCATTTCTTGTCTCAGTAAGATTTGAAAATGACGATCATAATTAGTCGCCTCAGCGCAATGAAGCTTTATTAAATAAGCTTTTCATATTTGATGAATCGATGCGATATCGAGTAAATTATGAAAAATATAGCATTAAATTAAATATCATGATACATTATGATATAAATTGGTCCGTCTCCATATACTAATTAATTTTATGGTATGAAGATACATATAATTATAGAAATAATCATATTGAAGCTAGATATAAAATGATTTATATATAGTAAAGATAATACGATGAGTTTATAATTAATATGATTAATTAATTTATAACCAATCCAGAAGGTAAAATACACCGCTAGTCAAGTTATATTTGATACGAAAGAGAGTTTAATGTTTTCTTAATTTCATGGGTCGGCAAAGCTTTCATGTTTCTATGTGTAGACCTATTGTGTTCTTGTGCAATACGT
This sequence comes from Dendrolimus pini, assembly GCA_949752895.1. Classification (NCBI taxonomy): domain Eukaryota; kingdom Metazoa; phylum Arthropoda; class Insecta; order Lepidoptera; family Lasiocampidae; genus Dendrolimus; species Dendrolimus pini. Next base: position 18,219,227 of record OX457135.1, read on the forward strand.
CAGAGTACTGTCAAACCCATGTAAAGTATAATTATTTTTAATTGGTGATTGATTTCGAATTCTGTTCGAATAGACCTCTTACAAAACGTCAAATAGCTGTCAATTTGACATTTCTTGAGATACTCATAATTTATTTTCTTTTCTTACCCTTTATTCATAATAGACAAAGATTGTGCATATTTTTAAAAAAGAGTTAAAAAAGTGTTTAAGATTATCGCATTCGGAATGCGAATATACTGAACACATTTTTCGATTTCTTTTAACGAGTTCGTTAGTCTCCCAAAAACTCGAGAACGGCTGAACTGATTTGGTTAATTTTGGTTTTGAATTATTTGTGGAAGTCCAAGGAAGTTTTAAAAGGTGAGTAAATATGAAAAAAAAGCTTGCAATATAGTAAACACAATTTCGCTTTCCTTAAGAAACTATTCCTACCTGTCACACGTTCGATGTTTCGAAATCAATTAAACTTAAAAGTCATTCAGAAATCAAATTAAATTTAAAAGTTAACTTTAAAAAAAATGGTTTTGATTGTCAAACGTTTGATGTTCGTCCCGTCGTTCAGAAATCAATGTTTTTTATTTATTGATTCTGAGGCGGTACGAAGTTTGCCGGGTCAGCTAGTCTCATATAAAAAACCTCAATTAGCGGTGATTTTACCTTAATCTCTTTCAAATTAAAATTTAAGCTAAACGATCGCATATAAAGATCTAATACTTTACCTTTTTAGCCAATTCGGTGGCCAAATCGATGTTCTCGCGTTCCAAGTTCTCGGCCTTCGTTCTCGCAGCGATCAATTCCTCTTCTTTCGCTAAAAGGTGGACTATTTCGCCAACATTGATCTCCAGCGGAGACACGTCTGGGTCATACACCTGGAACGAATGCAGTTTTGATATTAATGTCTCGTAAAGAATATTAACAACACAAAGAGCAATGGAAAGAAGTATGTTGAAAATCAGAAAAATTCACAAAAAGAGAAGTGACACTATCAGACATATAACAAAAGTAACCGATGCACTTAAGAAGGCTTTAAAATTAAAGTGGCAATGGTCCGGACATGTTGCTCGGCTACAAGATAAAAGATGGACAATAGAAACTACAAGATGGAAAGGGCCAATAGGAAAACGGAAAGTGGGAAGACCAGTAAAACGGTGGGCTGATGATATATCGGAAACAGCAGGCAAGGATTGGATGATCCTAAGCCAAGACAAAGAAATCTGGAAGAAGATGGAGGAGGCCTTCACCCGAAGAGGGGTCCAAAATCAAGACTAACCAAAAATCACTAACATTATACTAACTTAATTAATCTACAAACATAATACACTATAACTAACATCTAACAAAACTAACAAACCACTAACAAGCTATATGTATGCACATGAATTACTGTTATTGTAAAAAAAAAAAATGATTTTGGAAATAAAGGCTTTATTATTATTATATGTGGTAAAGCAATACTGGAATCATTATCTCGCCGGCTCGGCCGATGTGATACCACGCTCTCACAGAATATTGGCATGAAACCGTTAGCCTCGTGCTAATAGTGTTTCATGCGATGAGTGAGAATTCCGATGGCCAACGTACCGCTCGGGGACAATAGTAGGGTGGTGTTGGACTCGTGATAGCATGCTCGGACCTACCAACTAAACCACATGAAAGAACGAAAGAGAAAATTTCTTTGAGGGAATAGCGACGTACTTGTATTGCTGAAGTCGCGTACACAGCTAGTTCAGCAACAAAAAAAGGCATGATACTATTCACTCACTTTGGTGGTATCACTTGTGCTTCCCCGTTCACTGCCCTGTTCGCTGTTGGCACGACTCCCAGCCGCCGGTTGCTGCAACACAACCTGCTGCACCACTCGGTCCAATAACAACCAATGCTGGGTCTGCGGGTTGTATTCCACTGGAAATATTCAAATTTAAAATTAAATCATCTTCTTAGGTAATTATTCAGCTAAAATCACCCCATTCGATAGATTACGATTACTCTGAAACTCCATTCGTCGAATTTTTCGGACGGATTCGACGAAAGGCGTTGGAGAGTAATCCCTCAGGCACCACTTAGGCAATTTATAGAGTGGTCTCTTAACTTGAATGTTGTTATGATGACCACATACTGACATTGAAGAAAACCATCGAGAGGAAATCCGTAAATCGAAATTACGACTGCCTAACATTGTGGCGACATTAATGCCAACATCAGAAAAAAGCACGCAAGCGCTAAACTTATATTAATCTGTAGCTAGTAAAACACCATTTACACAAAAAAAAACAGTTCGGGACGAATCGGAACACAGTCCGACACACGCCTTCAACGCGGTGACACGACATTCGTGCTTGGATACAATAGTCAGTTTTCGCGCTTGCTGCTTGCGCTCACCTAAATCCTTCTGAACTATAAACAACATGAGAATGTGTGATTAAAATTGTACGACGAAAGTTATCTTTTAATTACCCGCACACCGTTCAACGGCTGCAATCCACCATCATACATCATCCCATCCCCTCACTATAACTCCGTTTCCCCCTCAGCTATTTAAATTGTACTATTTGTATACAAATGCTAACGTAGCCCCCTACCAAAATGTAATAGCAAATACATTTAGAGTCTTTGAGTAAGAGTACATTTTCTAAAACAATGAATAAATTTGGATATACCATTGTGGCGACAATAATGCCAACATTATAAGCAAGCGCGAAGCTATTATTAATCTGTGTAGCATGCGAAACAGCGCGCCGTTTTATGACAGCGCGGGCTCACAACGCTCGCGCTCTTGGCGCGAAAACACCATCCATCAACAAAAACCGAACGACACTTCGGGAGAGTTCTACACACGCCTTCAAAGCGGGCACACGAAATTCGTGGTCGTATTCTAATTCTGCTTCCCCCCACACGCGTCTTTCCATTCTGTACAAGGCCAGAACGCAAGGGTATAAAACTAGTCACGTATAGATTGGAAATAAGTTTTTTACGAAGCGTATACTTTGTAGTAACATACAAAAAAAAGTCTTGTTCCATAATGTACAGCGCCAGTACGCATAGGGACTAATCGTGTATGTTTGGGAATAAGCGCGCTAAAATCTAAATTATATGGTTATAAAAAAATAACCGTGCCGTGTATCTACACCCCACCGTCATTTTAGAAGCACATCCATCGTCATAAAATTTAAAATACATTCATATTTTCAATAATTCTTTAAAACACGTCACTACAGACCAACAGACTCAAAATTTTATTTTCAACAATTTAAAAAAAGGACTGTCTCGCAAGATACATGTTGTACAGCCGACATCTCTATCAAGACGAACCACGAAGACAAGGGAACGAGAAATAGGATACAAGCAGGGTGACCTTAGCACCCACCGCAAACAAAATAGAAAAAGGAAACACGACCTAGCATTTAACGTCTCGCATAATATTAATTATGCTCGTTCAAAAGTACTTTTTTTAATAAAAAAATATTATGATTAAAAGTTATTGTTATGTATTGAATCCTACCTATTTTATCCTACCTAATAAAGATCAAATATAATTCCATATTTTTAACGCTCTTGTCAAGCTTATGTAATTCAGTATATTTAGGAACGAAGACGCGAGCATCCACGATGCAAACTATACACGATTAGTACGCAAAATTCTTGTATGCCAATGCATACAAGAATTTTGCGTACTCATCGTGAATAGTATCGTGTATATAAAATCTGTTATTACAATTAATAACAGATTTTAAAACAACATTACAGTATATACGGGAGCAGTTTCCTATGGCTGCGTTCTGGCGTTGTATAGAATGTAAAGACACTGCCCACACCTAAACAAAATCCTTGTCATTGTAAATAACGTATAGAGCGTGTGTGTTAAAACTGTACGATACGAAGTTATCTTTTATTCCCCGTACGCCGCTTAACGGATAACCGACAACTATACACATCTCCCTCAATGGTGACATCGACCTTACTATATAATAATTCAGTTTCTGCTTCATATATATTATATATTATCTATATATATATAATGAAAATGGTGTTCGTTTGAGGCTCAATCACGCTTAAACCACTGATCGTATCGACATGAAACTACCACCATTCGATGCGAAATTTTTCCTAGATGGTTTATGGCTATCTATCTATATATATATATAATGGAAATGGTGTTCGTTTGAGGCTCAATCACGCTTAAACCACTGATCGTATCGACATGAAACTACCACCATTCGATGCGAAATTTTTCCTAGATGGTTTATGGCTATTTATCTATATATATCTATATACTCGAAAACTACTGGACCGATCATCATGAAACCACAACCAGTCGACGCGGAATTAATCGTAGATGGTTATAGGCTATATATTTTTCAAATTCTATGAGCCCTTTCCCATGTTTTCTCAATTTGTTTGTTTATTAATTTATTTGAATAAGGCGGTACGAAGTTCGCCGAGTCAGCTAGTTATCTTATATATTGACGCCACACTTTGAATCCATATGCTTTTATAGCTCCTACCAAAATTGAATAGCAAATACTTACAAGGCAGTAACAGCAGATGTTCCAACATGCTCAGCAGATGCGGATATGCGGAGGTGTGGCTCAGCTTCCGCCTCAGCAACTCGAACATCGAGCTCGCACTCTTCGTGTCCACGTGCTCCTTGTCGTACCGCCTCGCCAGTTCTCGCTCGTCTTCGTTACGCACCATTTCGAAAAACTCTATATGGCGGTCGAGTGTTTCGTTCTCGTATTTGCGAAGTTTTTCTATGACTGAAATTGAAATGCATGAAATTGAATTTCAACTGTAACCGGTTAACTTATACAGCTACGTGAATTCATGTACACCGGTGTTTAATGCTGGCGATATTTTTGTGTGTATCTTGAGAATATGAAGACCACTGTTACACGTAGGAAATCGTGCACTTTTACTGTCATTATTTAAATATTAATTTATTTCTCGGACCAATTAAACAATTCTAATATTACACAGATTCTACCACGCTTCTTTTACAAGTAATGAACACTACATACCAGTCATTCTTACAAAATAATGCAAGAAACAAACATATAATCTCACTTTCACAGAACTGTGCTTTCCTTTTCGTAATATTTGCCACATTTGATCAAAGGTGAAAAAAGCTTTATATTTTTGATCTTTACAAACTCTTCACTGTATTAACTAGATATTAACAAATGTGTTTATATGGTACTACCGATTGCCACCTGCCAGGCTACCTGCCTTGAAAAATAAAAACCCGATTCTAGCGCCACCTGCCGAATCTAAACCATCCAGGGACTCAAACACTAATTTTTTTACACCTTAGGTTACATTATTGAAATTTTAGTAAGGATCCCTTAGTTTTTCTGGTAATAAATATAGCCTATATTAATTTAGAGTAATGTAGCATTCCAATGGAGAAAGAATTTTTGAAATCGGTCCAGTAGTTTTTATGTTTATTCGTTACAAACATACAAAAATACAAACCTTTAATCTTTATAATATTAGTATATTCAAGAGGTATACCTCCTCCTCCTTTGGAGGAATCTCTGCTCACGAAATGAAAATTTTAAAAAATGCGAATCCGTGTTCATATAGGAACGTTAGGAAGTAGAAATATTTTTTTATGTCTTTAAAAGATATTCTCCAGTGGATCCTAATTTAAATGAAAACTTCTGTATTTGGATATAACCTCACCTGGTTGTATCCCCAACATGAGCAACTCGTATCTCAAATGCAGCCTAAACTCTAAACTCTCTTCACCGGGTCCATAGTTGAGCACTGCGTTCACGAATGACATGATGGCCGTCTTCAGGCCCAAGTCGTCGCGGTACGCGCCAGTACATCGATCAAGCTCGTTGATAACGTTCTGGAAACGGGCCCTTTCGCCCGCGTACTTTTGGAAATGCACCATCGCTTCTAGCACCTGAAAATTTCAAAATAATTGTTGAGAAACCGATACTAATCCTTTACAGGTGTTTATTAACCCTTCGAATTTGAGTGATCTATTATTAGCGCTAATCCCTTTGTACGCCTCCCGGTAAAACCTTCTTGTTTTTTTTTATTGCCTGAAGCAGGGAAACAGGCGGACGGCCCACTTGATGAAAGGTGGTTACCGTCGCCTATGGACGTTTGCAACACCAGGGGCGTTGCCAACGCGTTGCCGGCCTCTAAGAAATTTTATATTCTTCAGTTATTATTATTTATTATTAAGTATTTTCTTCAGTTCTTCAAAGTTATAAATACTTCTTTCTATTGTTTGCATTTCATGCGCATTCTTAGAAGCCATTAATCTCAAGACAAGAATCCAAAGGACCAGTGGGCACGTTGCTAGACTATTTTACAAATATATAATCGGTCGTAGTACGGGTTATCTGCCCTATATTAGTATACAACACCTTACCTTTTTATGGCCACCTGGCACCAGACAAACAGCACCGAGAATCTCCAAAGCTGCAACCTTCGTCTTGACGTTTTCCGTGTCGAGGGACTGCGCGATAAGGTCGATGCTTGTGGGATGCGCCAATACGTGTGCGCGACCAGTCTGCAAAATATAAGAAAATGCATTTTACCACAACAATCAAATGAACGCAGTGTAGGTAACCGACGTAGCTCATAAAATTAATAAGCTGGCATGGCATTGCATTGCATTCAGGCATGGCATTCATGGCAGTGAACCGGTCACATGTATCACAGAAGTTTCTTGATGCTGCGTCTCCTTAATCAGCGATAAAAGTTGCGTAGCGGTGAACATAGCATAGGAAGTAGATTTAATTTTAACTTGTACTATGTATGACCTTTCAAAAAAGGTTCTCCAGTGGAACTGGGTTTGAATTAAAGCTTTTGTGTGTAAATTTAAAACAATGGCCTCTAAAGCAAACGAGTAAGTTAGTAAACATTTTATAAGACATACTCCAACCTGTTAGACCAACGACCCACAAGATAAGGGCTGAATGAGAATATGCCGGTTATTTGACCGCATACTTTTTTTTATTTCAATAAAAACACACTTTGTTAAACGCCTTTCCTGTGTAAGACTTATCCTCTCTTCGATACTATACGAGTGGTATCCTCTATACGGCATCTAGGGCACCACAAGAACCACAAGGACTTTTTAGGCGGCCGCTTTCATAGATTCATGACATTATGAATATGTACGACAAGCATCAAAATTAAGTGGAACTTTATGCTATGTCTTACATCTACCAGTATATTCAGACACGTGTCAGTTTCAGTAAACGATTCCCCTAAAGCGGCTGCTCTAAGCAGATCAGATATCAGATTACCAGAATATGTATCGCAAATTTGGGGCGGAAACTACGCCCAGCTGTGGACTGCGAGTAGCTGAGGACGAAGAGCATGCCCTGTAGCCCGGTAACAGATGAAAACGTAGAACAGGGATATGCGGCACTTAGAGAGTCCTATATCGACCAGATTTGTGGCGACCTCAAAAATTGAGGTTTTAGGAAGTTTTTCAGAGTTACCTAGTTTTATTGCTTACTTAGGCGATTGACGTGCCTATTGTTCCTATTCAATGGTATAAATCAATCAGCTTGTTGCAATCAATTGCATTGGAGCATTGATGGAAATACGCAGAAAGAACTACAGACTACTTAGAGCTTCTGCGTACGTATTCTGCTCTGGAATGCAATGCCAGAGTCCGTGTTTCCCGAAAAGTGCGTGTGTCTCCAAATCTTATGCGCATAGGTATATCTAGATCAGCGTGCTCCATCTTTAACCTCATTATCCTCCAATATGAAGCGTGGTCGTGGTAAAACGCGAACATATTTATAATTTTTAAAAAAACTTACAGAATTATTCATGAGCGCTTTTATTCCAGAGATGAGGTTGTGCCTGGTTATTGCATCGTCCCGCGGTGCCCTTTGCAGAGCATCCAGTAGGGCTCCAAGGCCTCCTTGCTTGATAAATCGTAGGACGAAGCTGTGTGCTCTCGTCCTAAGGGCTGTTTTGAGACCATCGACTAGAGCACAAACTTCCGCAGGCGGGATTCCTTCTGATGACGCGAAAGCCTGAAATCGGAATAGTTAGATTCATTTAATATAATATAATATATAATAATAAATATATATATTCCAAGCACAGGCTTGGATACCACTTTCCTCCCCTTCCTTCCCCTATCATGCAGTGAAGGGGATGGATGGTATGTTTCATGCTCGGTATCAAACGCAAATAAATGACTGAATGTCATATAAATAGTTTCATTACCAAGATTGTAAAGAAAGAACAAACTAACAAATAATATACAGTCTAGAAAAACTGACTTTGCCAATGATAAATAAATAAAATAGACGTATTGTCATTACATTCTCAATGATGTATACACTATAATAAGTTGCTCGTATTATGCCCACTCAAACGTCTAGTTCTTTTTACCAATGGAATACATCAGACCGGATGACAGCCCATCAGAAGATGTAAAGTGATTACCGTTGCTACATTAAACATACGAAGAACAACGTGCTGCTGCCCTCGAAAGACTTTTAACACCTTTACAAAAAAACTCATATCAGATGTTGTGGCAAAGCCTCGGCTGTATTTAAGTACATGTAAAGGATTCCTTTATCCACTACATGAGGGTAAAGCGGTAAAAAGATATCACACTAAATTTCAGCCAATCGTTTTAAATAAATAAATAAATCCGCAGATATACACACGCATTGTAAGCCCCCAAGCTTAGCAAGTTACGCTTGTGTTATGGGTAAGATACAATGGACCACTCTGGGGCCGAGCCCAGACAACCAGACCATAGTAAATAACGGAAAGTTCGTTTACGAAATTTACCATGCCAGCAATCGTCCCCGGAGCTTCAGCATCACAGTGAGTTCGGCCAGCAAAGGCTTAGCCCGCTCAATGACAGAGGCCGTCAAATTGAAATCTTCACTAAATGTACTTACATCAGCAATGTCATTGAGAGCCTTGATATACTCTTCGACTTGTGGTGCCGTCGCCAAGGCGGGCGCTTGACCCGGTGGCGGTCGTCTGCTGCAGTAGATCTGCCATTTCTTCGCCGCCGGGAGAGCCATCATGGCCGCTTTGTTCGGTGCTGTCAAGTCAAGCTCCTCCTGTAAAAAGAAAACGATAACAGTTAACATCGAAACATGGAGTTCAGAACATTTTACAGACTGTAAAATAAAACAAGGTCGCTTTCCGCGTCTGTCTATCTGTATATCCGCTAACTACTCCTAAATCCACGCAACGGGTTGTTAAGCGGTTTTATAATATAAGTTAGACAATATTTCACTGAATGTTTTGTATATATAAAAAAACCTTTTTAAGTTTTTATGTAAATAAAATAGACCTCAATATTATAGTATATTCAAATTGTTCAGTTCACACTCATTTTCTGCTCCACTGATATACATCACCAAATTATAGTCAAGAATTTCCTATAGGGGAGATTGCCTAGAAGTGATCGCTTTTACCGATAAGACCGTACTGTAATTAATTATAACACATTGTACTGCATTTTATTGTTTATTTTGGTGAGCCCATTAAGTGTTACTTATGCATGTATAAACTTTGGGAAATATCGCAATGCGATTCAGTCATGATACCTAATTGACACAACGTAATTTAGCAAAAGATTTTTTTTGTTCGACATATTTCTTCAATTCTTCTAAAACCATTACTCGAGTACCATTAGTAGTAGTAGTAAAGTTATTCTGAATACTGAGCTAGTATTCAGAATAACTTTTTGTTCGATAACGGCGTCAAATATTCAAAAATTTATTCAACTGTTACTCAATAACGCCTTTAAAAATGTGATGAATCACACCCACATTAAAGCAAAATTAAAAACTTTTGGACATAGTTATTTAGGTGAACATACAATTATACATACAGTATTTTATGGAGTGTGGTTGGAATGCAGTATAATCTTTCATATCTATAAAAGGAGAACTATCGATCACCTAAAAAACTAACAATCTGAGCGTAAGTTTACTTGAAGACATAAAAACGGAATGTAGTAATGGGATATACATTATGTAACATTATCATGGAAGTATAATACTAATCTATGCCATTATTTACTAGCCTTTGTAGCATTTTCTGTGTTAAGTAACACTTAAATTGATTAAAGAGGATTTCGAAATTCAGAGAAATAATTGTTTTTAAGATCATCATGATAAAAGACATATTTATGGAACATACTTTTCAGTTTCCACCATAGTTTTTAATAAAATCAGCTTTCAATACAATAGTACAATAAAATATTAGGAAACAATATACCAGTATCCACAAAACAAAACATTTTATTCAGTTTGGCCGCATAATTTCAATAATAGAATAGAATAGAAAACACTTTATTGTTCACCAAAATTAACAATTACAAAATAAATAATTACAATAATTAAAGGCAAAACAAAAGGCCTTATCGTTTAAAGCGATCTCTTCCAGGCAACCTGACTGAGAGGACACTTTTAACAACTTATGTCTAGGTATAAATAAATTAAAAACAAGTAAAATAAAAAAATAAAAAATAAAAAAACACGCTTTCATAAAAAATCCAACTAAAAAACAGAAAATAAAATCTATAGTTAAATTTGGTAAGTTCTATGGTAAAGAAGAGTTAGGAGTGAATAAAAAATTTCTCACTTTTTTGCTTATAACTTCTTTAATTTTTAATTTAGGGCAAAAAGTTATGTAAACATATTTGTAGGCAAAATAATTTGCTAGAAATTATGACTTTACAATTTCTTTGTAAGACGCATAGTTTCTGAGATATCGCAAAAAAAGTGTTTTCACCACTTTTTCCGAGATGGCGGCCGGGGGACAAGGGTGGCGACCCCACAAACTTGAGGTTAAGCTTGTATTGACTCCCCACACATGTCCCAAAAATAAAATTGCGTCCTCTAACAAATGCAATACTCGGCCCTTAAATTGTAAGATTTCAATGGAGTAACTGTAGTATAGTGATACTAAATACAAAGTTCACAAAACACAATAGCATAGTCGTGCATGAATGCTATAATTCAAAACCTTTCTTGACTGATTACTTTGATTAGAAAGTTTATAATCACTCGAAAGTCATTCACACCGCCTTGGGGTCCAAGCCAGAATCGAACCAAAATAAACAATGAAAGCAAGACTTCATCTGGCATAATCTCAGCAAATACATAACGTCGGAACAAAGGCCCTGTTACTTTCAAACCTATGGTACCTATATATCATTCTGTAAAAGATAATATGTTAAAGAAACTATACACACAATCGCAATAAGGTAGTTTGACAATCATAATTCGAGGGCTTCTAGGCGTATATGCAAAAATGCCATTTTGTTGTTGTTTACTAAAAACTATGCATATTACAATTTGGAAAGTTTTACCAGTATGCAAGTATACCTAAAAAGAAGGGTATACCAAATTTCAACCTTATACAATGAACTAGTTTTGTTTTATTCACGATTATATCCCTTGTGTAGTAAAACTGCACTTTTGTATCTACGCCCATTTGTTCTGAGCCCTCGATATCAACTTTGAAAACAGCGATTTGCTTTTTACCATCTTATACTCCGTACGTCGCTAGTCTCTTAGATTTTTAGATACATAATAATTATCATTAAAGAGTTATATAGCATATTAGCTAATTATGAAGCAGTAATGAAAATTATTTTTATCATAACATTTTAAAAGTGGTATCATTCATATATAGCAAATATATTAATAATATCAGTAGATATATAGCAAGGTATTTTAACCCATTTTCTTATACCTTGATTTAGGAATTATTATACACTAGGAATTATTTCACATTGTCAATTCTCTTGTTATCTTGTCAACCTCTATAGTCTTGAGATCTACGGGTTGATCCGCCAAGTTCGATAGAGTACAATGACCGTCGATTCGATTCTTGGCACAGTAAATTTCGTAAACGAATTGTAACATTTATTAGATGTGCTTGTGGTGATGAAAATCATTCTAAGGAAACTGAAATATCGAGGTTATTGTTATTAAAGGGCTTATGAAGCCGTATAAAGATCATTTTAGATAATATTTTAAGTCATTAAAATTAAAACACGATTCACTACAAATAATATGATTTTTATCAGATTCGGAATCCACCTCTCTTCAATGGTTTGCGTTCATCAAATCATCATAATAATATTTAAGAGCCTTTATGTGTTCGGCAAAAACCCTCCTAAACAAGGTTTACAAAAACCGTTAAAAAAAGTCAAACCGGTTACAGCCTTGGAAACCGGTTACACTTGGAAACATTTCTTTTCGGTTTAGTTCTGACTTTAAGCTCAATTAAGCGGTTTTTTACAACATTAGTTCGGTATATATGTTTTGTAGAATAGCCCGGTTTCGAACGATTTGGAGCGGTTTTTGTCATGCACCTTCAAAGCGCAGCCATGTGGTACAGTAAACTTTTCAGTCGCACATTAACACATGTCGAGAGATATAGAATAATAGCTCCTGTTCTCGGGAAATAAACCGGTTTATACAGGTTTATATTATAACACTCTCTTCAAGTTTTACACTCCGAATGAATTACTTGACTATGAGTAAATCCGGTTATAACGCATTAAAATCGGTTATTTTTAAACCGGTTCCAAGCCTTATCCCTAAGTTTTCCCTACCCACTTCTATTTTCCAGTTTGCAGTCGACTATCTTACACTCAATTATTTATTTTAACTAGTGGTCGCCCAGTTGTTGAAATTCGACCATAATAATTTAAATTATAAGTTTGAACATTACAAAGGTACTGTTGACAAAGACTATATTTCTATAATCACAGATTTCGCCAAGGCTACACTGTTAATTTGATTTTAACAACAAACAAAAGAGTATATATGCGTGTGTGTGAAATACATGGTAGTGTGTGTAATGTTTTTATTGATTTAATGTATCTTTATGCATAATTTTAAAAAAATATTAGCAGTCTTCTCTACTTCTATATATAAACTATAAGAGTGCAAAATTTCATACTCCTCTGTCCGCGCATTTGTCGTAAAATGGGGTACAAAATTTTTGCTTCACGTATTAATATAATTTACTTTAATATTTTCTTTGCTAAAATTTCACTTTGGAGAGTGTAGCTCTTCGATCTGATCCCGCCATCTCCCTTCCCTCAGCGGACAATCAGACGTACTGGCATGCGGCATCGATATACGGTGGATATTCCACCTATAAGAACGAAGCGCTTTGCATCCAGCTTCATCATACGCACCGCAAAGGAGTGGAACTCATTGCCGGAGTCTGTCTTTCCCAATACTTATGACCTGGGTGTCTTCAAGTCCCGTGTGAATAGGTACCTTCTAGATAAGCGTGCAACATCCTAGACCTCATCTTCGCTCCACATAGGGCAAGATTGTGGTCAAACGCGAACCTATACTACAATAAAAAAACTTTTCAAAGCGTAAAGGTGTAAACATTCTTTAAGGAGCAACAGTTGTATAATTCAAAGTGTCATAATTAGAGGCACATTATATGCCTCGGGGGACGGTTGTCTGAGTTTAGCGGACTAAACGTCGACACACGATGTAACCGCCTACTCATGCAATCCGGTGGTAACATTACTTCCGAGTTGTGAGACATAATGAGAATGCTTTGAATTGTTTTGATTGTTGTTTTCGATAATGTTTTTGATTATACTTAAATTTTGGCTAAAATAGAAGCAATTGTTTATGCATACTTTTGAAAGGAGACGTGGGAAACGGCTGAGAGTATTATTTAATGTGTGGCAAGTCGTGGTAGCGTAATGGCTAGCGGACGCGCCCAGACTCAAAGGGCGCGGGTTCGATCCTGGCCGGAACGCATGCACCACTTAAGCAGTTTTCTGACCTTATTTGCATATTGTTACAATTACCACGTGCTAACAACGGTGAAGGAAAACATCGTGATGCAACCTGCACATGGAGATAACCGATGTGTCAAACCTGCCAATCCGTCTTGGACAAGCGTAGCGGGTATACCATCCATTCCCCTAGAGTGGGAGGACCGAGCCCAGCAGTGGGACAGTTATGGGCTGTTGTTATTATTATTATTTGTGGGCGAAAAAGGTCATCGAACCTAAAGTACACGGTCGCAATTCTATCGCCCGCTTAATAATCGTGCTTTTATTTCGTCTTAAAGATACAAATAACTGATACAGTCCGTTCGCTATAAAATATCTCATTAGTCAAACAATTATATTTGAAGTTTTTGTACGGCGACCCCAGAGATAATATTTGTATATGACAATATGTAAATTATAACATATTGTTGATCCACAACACACCCACGCCACATCGCTGCGTCTTTGTCAACTGACAAAAAACATGTCGACAGACTTTCTCCTATAACGCGATGGGTTGAACCTATAATTTGCATTTAATTTTGATACAAATTGTCATTGAAAGATTAGCAATTGATACGTTCTGATTTTGAACCTGTCATCACTTTCATTGAGAAAAAAATAATCTCCTAAAGTAATTCGCCGAGAGAAGTTTATTTTAATATTAAATATTTTCATGAACTATAAAAAATAATTTATAAATAATATGTACATTGAATACTCAATTGCCTTAAATACCTCGGAAACATCACATTATTGCATTATATGCAAAAAATGAGTTTCCAACGTTTCATATTTTAAAATATAATACTGCTTAAAAATAGGCAATAGTTTATAAATATATGCAGGCAATAATTGGTTGCTTTTAATCAAGCACAATGTGATGTGTTTAGAGAAATGTACCTCTCTCTCCTCTCCTCTCTCTCTTACCATAAATTATTTTTTGGCGTCAAATAAAGTCCTAAAATTTGAGCTGACACTGATAATAATTAGTACATCTGACTAGGCAGTATAGACTGAACACCATTGACTGCCATTATCTATACTAATATTATAAAGAGGGAAAGTTTGTGCATTTGGATGTTCGAGGTAATCTTCGGTACTACTGAACCGATTTTAAAAATTCTGTCACCAGTGGAAAGCTACATTATTCCCGAGTGACATAGGTTATTTTTCATTGCTATCAACAATATACATTTTTTTAATGACCCCCGGTGAATTGGACACGGGAACGCCTGTCAAATATGTAACAGCATAAAGTTCCACGCAAGAATTTCGCATATACTCGTTCGAGGAACTACGAGTGTATTCAGCATTTATAAATGAATTAAAGACTATAAATTTAAATCAAACTTTGATATGCGTGCGTGTGTGTGTGGGTATAGTGTATTTTTAATGACGCCCAGCGAAGTGAGCATGGGTCAGCTAGTAACAAATAAACAAATTTAAAAGGTTTATTCAAAGTAAGTTCCACTAGAGAACATTTTTTGAAGGTTATAGATATCAATTAAAATTTAAATCTACATATAAGTGCACCAGTTCGCAACGCTGTTTAAGGAGAAAAAGTGGCAAGAAACTCTTCAGGAGTACGTCTAGCTAAAACTTGTTTTCTTTATATTTATCTATCTCAGGCTCCTTTTTAAAAAATAAATACAAAAGTATGTCATCTATACAATTTATTTTCGAAGAATTAACTGATGAATTGTAGCAAACGGTGCATTTCCGAATAAAAAACAAACTTATAAAAAGCTAACACCACCTAGCAACCCGAAACGGAACAAGTGATGTAACTTCAACGAGATTTTAACTACCAGCTATTATTATCACAATATGTATTTAAACGAAATATTTTAATTGTATGCCCAAATAACGACTTTGTAGAAAGTTGACAAGAGTCTCGGAGCTGTCAACAGTTGACAGATAACAATTACATGTAAAAACATAACAGAGTCGGCTGACGGTGCGTCCGAGAAGATAAGCCGGGAGGCGTCGACTAGATTGAGGACCCTATGTGACTGGAAAGAGTACAACTTTCTAAACAGAGCTTTTTGAATTATTATGACAATATAATAAAACTACGTTTTAACGCTTTTAAGCGCGGTAATTTATTTGATTTAGGTTTATCCGACGTTTCGGCTGCTTTTCAGTGGCCGTGGTCACGGAAGACAAAGATGACATTTGTCAAATGTTTATTGTCAAAGTTTTTATTCATCCTACCGCCAACTTGCTCATTTTAATTATTTAGTTTTAAATTTTGTTTATGGATATTATTTACTCTATGGTAGGTACTCTAGAGTAAATAATATCCATTATCAAAATTTAAAACTAAATAATTAAAATGAACAAGTTGGCGGTAGGCTGAATAAAAACTTTGACAATACACGTTTGACAAATGTAATCTTTGTCTTCCGTGACCACGGCCACTGAAAAGCAGCCGAAACGTCGGATAAACCTAAATCAAATAAATTACCGCGCTTAAAACCGTTAAAACGTAGTTTTATTATGTGTACAAGTCGCGAAAACTTAAGAAAATATTATTATGACAATGTTTATTCTGAACTTAATTAAAACTAAAATGAAATAGGGCAAGTGTATGACAGGCCACAACAATGAAGGGTATCGTCTAGGCGGAGATTGTGCACTGTTTGTGTTTTGGCTTCAATACCCTAAAGACCCAATTAGTTAAATATACCTAATGTCGTTGTGTAGTGTCATAAAGAGTACACCTTCCTAATAAATGTCTTTCATAAAGACCAAATCGTTTCTGAAAAAAGTTGTTGTGACATACATACACAGACGGATACATAAACTGAAGAACATGACGAAAACATTTTAGTGAAAACTGTGCTCGAATAAGAAGCTAATTTTTATACACCCGGAAAACTACAAACCGACCCCGGGGAAAATTCCCGCGATAAAAAATACGATCGAATCCAAAGTTTGCCAAAAAGCTACGTATCCTGTAGAACTATCTATCTTCATCCCCATTATTGAAATTACATATAAATACACAAAATTTCATCATAATCGGATCATGCCCAGGGCCGTCAATAAGAAACAAACATTTATTATATACAACATACATTATTTTTCATGTTCGTTACACACATTCTATGTTTTAATTCTACAAACCTACAAACATTGCAATTATTCAGTAAACATTATTAAGTAAATATTCTAAACACTCATTGCCTAAGCCTTAAAGGACATAAAATGTGGTTTCTAATTATTTTAATGATACAAATTTTAGTACAACGTTTATTCTAACGGGATTTTAGTATTTTCCACATCGCATTGGGTCATAGTCGATACTTAATAACACTAGTGTTCAAGCAGACTTAAATTACAATACATTTCATATATAGCACTCATGACAAGTATTAGGATCCAGTGGCGGATTTACTAATATGCTGAGTAGGCTGGAGCCTAGGGCGGCCGATTTTGGAGGGGCGCAGATAATGCCAATATTTTTGTATGTTTACAGAAATCATGTCTTACTTAAATTCTAAAACTAAGGCTAGTGTGCACCGACACTTAACCGATGATTAAAATAAATTAATCGCTAAAACTATATGCCTAAACAGCGATTATAATCAACAGTGTCGCCCTGGCGGAATCTGTGATTATAGAAGTATAGTCTTTGACAACAGAACCTTAATAATGTTTAAACTTATAATTTAATTTAGGTTGAATTTCGACCACTGGGCCACTAGTTTACATAAAACGATTATGGTAATCAATAACTTATTTTATTTTTGGCCTTAATTTCAAGAGTTCTCGTCTTTCAGATAGAATTTAGGGTTCGTGTTTTGCATTTTGTAATAGAAAAATATAACGCTTTTTTTAAACCTACACTACATTGCTTTGGCCCAAATGTCCGCGTCTCCTTTAGCCTCCTTTATTAAAAAATAAGAAATTTGTATGCGTTTACTAGGTGAAACATGAATCATGTTAAATTTGTACAAATATCTTGTAGCCTTGTTTCTTGCAATTCCTAATATATTAATGTTGTTCTCAAATTAATGCTCCTATATCAAATATACTAGCTGATACCCGCCCGCTTCGCGTGCAGTAAAATCCGTTCTTAGCTGACCTCTACTATATATATAGATGATGATTTACTATTTTAGGAAATATTAATTTGTTGACATCAGTTTAAAATTTTACTAACATGCTTTTGAATTAAAAGTAATGAATCAAAACCTTACGAAAACCAACATTTTAGTAAATACACTCACAAAGTATTTCTTCATAACTTTTTATTCCACTGCAGCGTCTGAACAAACTCTTGAAATGTTTCGCATAACATGAAAACTGCGAATGATTAGAGTAATTGCCATCATTAAACGTGGAGCATCATTACGCGGCTAAAGAGCCTTGCACAAGTTTTAAAACGTTCAAACAATTTTCCTTGACTGCGATGTAATAAGTTAATATAAAATACACATAAAGAACACTAGGACGACAATCCCAGTATTTTACAATGAGTTGCTTTAAATGGTGAGTATTGAAGTTCACCATTGCGAAGCGGATATGTAGGACTTACCTTCCTGACTAATGTATGTAGGGACACTTGGTTCCTGTACATAAAAGCTTCTGAGGGTATTAAGGGGGGAACCTCAGAGACCAGGAACGGATTTTAACTGACTAAAACCCTTCCTGACTCTTTGTCTATCTGCGTCCCTGCTGTTAGTTTAGACGTCTATAGCAGGTAAACGTTTGTCTATTTTATTTGCATCTTCTTTTTTCCGTCTTTAAATTTATATATTTGAGCATCTGACATGCGTACCAATGGTTTAACCATTAGAAGAGAAGAAAAAGTTAGAAAACGGACCCCGCTCTTCAAAGCTAACACTGCTAATATTCAAAGCTCCATCATACAAAACTACTTATTCCCTACATTACCACAACGTTAAAATATATAAAACAATGGAACAATTTTCCAGGATAAAACTAAGGAACATATACAAAATTCAATTTTAAAAAGCTTTGTGGGTAAACATAAATTTAATTAGCACGTTGATATTCAGAAAATAACTTCTCTTTGTATGTTAATTTAAAACTACACATAAAATATTCGTCATACAATGTGAACTCAGCAAAAAGTATTTACAACCACGAAGAAACTCGATGATTTATTAAATATAACGTTATTTATCTTTGTCTTATACTAATTGTATTATAAAAAATTTAAAATGAACAATAATCAAATTATTATAATAATAATTATATATTGCTGAACCTAGCAAAAATCCTTTATCCGTCAGTTCCATTATTTCCACATTACAAAATAGTATGTATCATTTAGATATCTATCTTGAATAATGTATGACAAATTTTAATCTTTCTTAATTTTATATATTAGTTCCTCAGACACGCACATAGAACGACTATGGACACTCATAAACGTACATAGAACGTTTCTAATACTTACATCAAAAAGATTAATTATATCGCTATTTTTTTATTATTCAGGAAATAATTATAATTAAAAATACAATATCAAATACAAATAGCTAAATATAAAAAAAAACACACAATTACAAGTAAATTCCTTTGAGCGACTAGCATTTTAATGTATGCCTCAAAACGTTTTGCTTTGTTCTATTCGAATAATTTCTTATACATAATTATAAAGTTCCGTTATTAATTATTTTTTTAATTTATAATTAAAATGTAATTCAAAACTTACAAAGAATATTATGTATCTATATACTGTTTTTCTTTGGAAGAGCATGTTCGTACATTACGAACAGAATTTTTGCATTAATATCACTACTTAAACCACATCTAAAGTTAGATATTACAGTAGCAAATGTTTCATATTTATTATCTAAAGACACAATTTCGCTGAAATTTTATCCAAAAAAAAATAGTATAATTATTCCAATTTCTGCCGTCAGTTTGGTTGTGACATCAGTGCGTAGTACCTAATATAGCCAGCCAGCGATGGTATAACGCCACAAAGCCCAATGATAAAGGATATCTGATTCTCGTGACTGGACGAAGGTCAGATCACAACTATTGCACGAGAGCCAATGCGAATGACAGGCACCTTGGCACAATGTGGTCAGTCTATGTTTGATACCGACTGCTATATTACAGTCAACTACATAGTCCAACAACAATAAAAAAGGAGCTATATAATAAGACGTACGTATGTATGTATGCATTTACGCATCCCCTTGGACCATCAAGGATGGTCTACGAGGAGTATGTCGGGCTCCCAGGGCCCGACTCTGCACACACATTCCATCATGAAGTTGTGAGATGCTGGCCATCAGAATGTAAAAGTGGGGTGCTCTGTTCTGGTCCGTCGGCGAACTGTCCACGACATCCTCGTGGCGCCTCACAAAGACACAGAGGGACCCCCTAAACCTACCAGCGTCACCGCGACGCAAATCGTCAGGACGGGATTTCCATGCGAACAGGGCACCCCACCTGTACAAATATGTATATAGTCTTACAATTCTAGACAGTAGTAGTAAGTAAGCTCGACTTATTGTTTGTACTAACAGTGATATTTAATCTGTAAACTGAAACGTCACTGTCATTAACGACAAACAATGATGAAAAGTGACTGATCATCGAGCTCCTCGCCCCCTTCCAATGACTAAACCGAACACGGCATTTCTAATATCTGTTAAAATAATAACTAAGAATTCCTGTAAAAGATTTAAAATTAAACGTAATACGAAGACTATAAAAGTGTTTACATTAATAATAAAGGATCAATACTTTTAGTTTTAGTCTAGCAGTGTCAGGAATAGGGTAGTTCATAAACAAATCAACTGAAATACTTTTTTCATCTTGCATAACGGGTAAGCCGCCTAGTTTTTGTACGAGGATTACTATAGAGTATAACTTACTAGTTATGACATATCTTTGACGAGTCAAATAGCGTATTAATTATTACATTAAAAGAAATTAAAGTTACTTTTAAGTATGACGATAAACATATTTTAACAACCACTATTTTATAGGGAACTTGTTTTTTTTTAATTCGTCATCTTTCCAATTATGATTGTTGAAACAGATAAATCTACAGTCTTTATTCAGAAGTCTCGGCATATTGGTCATGCTTATTACAGTCGCAATACCATATTCCGCACATTGGTATCTCGAATTGTAGGTTTCTTCAAAACGTTTTCTTTCATCATTAGCGCATTTGAATGTTATCAATACAAAAATAAAATAAATAATCGGCAGACAAACACATACATTGTATATTCCCGAATTAAGCAAGTTACGCTCTTGTTACGGATAATATATAACGGACCACTCTGGGGTCGATCCCAGACACCCAGACTATATAGTAAATGACCATGGCGTAAGTAAGTAAGGTTTAGTTCGTTTAACTAGAGGCCGTTTTAATCACATCATCGATAGACAAAATAATTACGGCACCTCCTGATTTATTTAAGTAAGAAAATATGTTGTGAATATATTTTCTTGTAGCAGTCGTTTTGTGGTTGAAACGCAGTCCGTCTGCTCGATCACTCTGGTATTCAAAGTCAAATGTAAATAAAGGCACGAGACCTTTCGATAGATCGCTGGAATCTTGCTTTAGAATTGATTGACCGCCGCCCACGTATTATCTTGGTAGATCCGAGATTTAATTCGTGCACAAAAAGACTTAATGCAAACAAAAAATGTCTAATAGAATATACATTTATGTAAATACACTACAAGTAGTATTTCGCAAGTTTTCATGTCAATGTTAATCGCTATTTTAAGTTAATTTTCGTTTTGTTCTGCTATTTTCCTGTAAGCAAAGTTCTGAACAAAATACGTCAGATTAAAATGAAAAAATGTACAACATTCATATGTCATACACAAATATTCTTATAATGTATGGAATTATAAATTATCATTGACTACTTCAATAAAATATGTAGAATTGAGGGCAAAATCTTTCCATTCAATAGATTTTCTAATGCTCGGGATTCGCTTGCTTAAATGATATAGTTATTGACTGTTGCCCAAATTCATCTTATTTATAGCGTTAAAAATAACGCCGTTAAGAAATAGTACGCCAAATTGTAAAACTATGATTTCTTGCAAAACAAAATAAAATAGGTAATCCATTCCCTTAGAATGCCTGATCTTAGCAGTGGGACATCTTTGGGCAAATATTATTGTAGCAGATCAACAGATCAACAAATTTTCAAATCCGTGAAGAAGAAACAAACATACAAATATCCCTATTAAATCACATTCATATTTCTCTTGGACACACGTGCTTGCCTACTCGACACTTTCATAGTTATAGGTATATAATATGTATGTAGTATAGATTCAAAGGTTAAAATATGTCAATATCTCTTGAAACAATACGAACGGAAATTAACAATACGGTTCAGCATGATTACTTTCTCCCAACCCTTGCCATTGCCAGTCAACCGTGGCAGGAACGTGCCAATCGACCAATTCACTAATGATTTTCTCTAGCTACTTGCCAAGCATTAAATTAGTTGCCAATGTTTTCACTTCCACGTCAATCAATACTATTTTGTGTACTTTGCAATGCAATGGAATATATTCCATTCATCCCAATATAGACTTACCAGTCCTCATAATTTATACATTGTTGACAGCACTTAAAGAGCTTTTTTTATCACTCCTCCGCCATGTGACAGGGCCATACAGACACATTTCTTTCATTTTCTTTATTTAGTTGTTGTACATTTAAAGAAATAATTAAATTGTAATGTCTATTTATTTCTCGCCGCTAAATAATATTATTTAACCAATAAATAATAACAAGAACGGACGAAGCCAAGTCTGTTGGCGCCACCTGTGTCGCTAAATTTTTTACTAGGTCACTTGTCATTCTTTTTGTATACTTTAATTGTAATTGCAATTACAATTAACGACATAATTACTCTTAATTAAAGTGAAACAATCTTCGCTTAAAATCCGTTACTACTATAATAAATAAGTTAAGTACTTTATACTATAACCAACATAAACAAATACATAGGGATGATTTACATCAAACGGTTCGCATCGGATCGGATCGGAAAAGGAACGGCGACAGCCGATCTCGTCCGGCAGGATGTCGACGGATACGATCGGCTCCGTACCTTCGCTTACGAACGTATCCCCCTTTCTGTGCCTAGTCAAATAGTTTCATTCCTACCGTGTTGAAATGTTCTAATTTAAAGGACTTTACGCGACGACAGCCGAAAGGATCCCGCTCGAGGTCAAGCTGCTGTGCGCGGCTTGGTAATATAGACTTTAAATACTGTGTACACGATTTAATATTGTTTAAAGATTGTACAATCCGTTCCGATCCGATACGATGCGAGCCGTTTGGTGGAATTCATCCCATAGACTTCATAAAAATTAATGTACACGATCATGATCTTATCAAAACAATTGAATAGCGGATATACTAACAGATTTTATTAAGTGAATTTTTTTTTTACCATCACAACAACCAATAAAACTATAACTTAATAGAGGAAATGAGTCTACAGTCCGTAATCGTAATGTTATTATATGTATTGAATCGCATCGGTTTCTCACGATGATCATTAAAGCATAAACGCTGAATGGAAATAGCAAAAGTCGAATACATGTGGATATTATTCTAATAGAAAAGTTAGGCCTTGAACACATGTATCATTTGTTCGATCAACCGGATTAAAAAGGCACTTTCGCTGAATCTTATTACGATTCTATCCAGTGTCAATGTAACATAGGCGGTCCACAATCTCGTGACAACTTTGTGACGAAGCGAGTACAGCACAAGAAATTTCAATCGTCTTAATTACAACTTTTAGGGGCAGCTTGATCGATGTGATGCCGCGTTCTAACAGAATATCGGCATGTAACAATTAGCCTTGAGCCAATCGTGTTTCAAAAGGTTTCAAAGGATGAGTGAGAGTTCCGATGGCGCACTTCATCTTTCCCTATCTCATCTGCCCTATCCTATACGCTTTATCATAAACCTCCTATTCCATCCTAAAGGTTGGCAACGCTTTACCCCTGATGTTGTGCACATCTATAGGCGTCGGTAACCACATTTTATCAGGTAGGCCGTCTGCTTGTTTAGCATCTTTCAATTTCTTTGTTCTTTCAAAAAACATGCATACACGCAGTTTGGTGGCTACAACTCATCTTTTTATTGGTGAATGTTATGGCAAATAATGAGTAAATAAGTAGTCATTTATCGATAACTCTATTACAGTTGCATTTAAAACCTACTTAGAGCCCTACATGTTCAGGTTCGTATATCAGTTATCCACAGATACTGTAAGTATATCAATACTACAACAAATCTGTAAATGATTCGAGTTTGTACAATGCGTTTAAAAATGTAAAAAAAATCCGGGTGGCTAATTCGGACCAGGAGATTCCAAAAATGCAATTTTTAGAATTTTTGTCTGTCTGTCTTTCAGCCTGTCCGTTTTATTAAAAAAAAACCTATTCAATGCATGTTATTAACCAAGATTTAAATCGCTTAATTTGCACTGAAATAAACTGAATGTGCACGCATTTTGTGACAATCTCAATATCGTATACATTACAAACATAATTAATTCTTTGATTACGTTTTTGTTCAAATCTAAATTTGATTTCAATATGCGATAAACACGAAATAATTACGTGCTATATATCAAAATTCTGAACTGTAAAACACTTAATGGGTATATAGAACACAACGCCATCTAGTCGTAGTAAATTTCACTGAAATCCCCTTAAAATTTTTAAATAAGCGAGCATTCACTCGAAATCGAAATAAATACGAGGATTCCGATTCACTTGCAATTACAATCATCTGATTTAACAGTTATCTGCTTCACACAAACGTGTGGGAAGAGCCAAATGGGTTACAAGTTCCACCCGACGTCTGTCTGACCTAAGCTTAACTATGAAACGACGATACTATCGCGGCACTTTGTACAACAGGTTTGCTTTCAAGCTCGCAATTTGCACGCCGCGAGCATCGTACAATAAATCATCATAAAGCCACCTACGTATCAAACGGTTATTTATCCGTGGATAATCAGATATTTCGTTTTGCAGCGAATATTGTGATTTGTTGTCAGAGAGTGAGGTTTACGCTTATTATGAGTATGATCAAAACAACATTATTTCATTCCCAGAAGTTTATAGGCGGCTTTATTCGCCTAAATTTTAGACTTCAAGAATCAAATTAATATGGTTTAAATGCCAGATCATGAAAAGTAAACAAATCTATAATATGTATTAATGAATATTTTGGGGATGTCGAATTTATACAATGAATTCAAAAATGAGAAGAATACAGGAAAGGCTAATTCAGACCAGCACATTTAGAAAACGCAACTTTTAGAATTTTAATCCATATGTCATCTAATTTGCAAGAAACTTGAACAAACATTGGCAAGAAACTGCACAGGACAGAGGAAAATGGCAAGTTCTCGTTTCGGAGGCCAAGACTCACATTGGGTCACTGAGCCAATGTGAGTCTTGGCCTCCGGTCTATCGAAAAATTACTGGACGGATTTTAATCAAACTCGACGCAGAGCTAGTTCGTAGCTAGTCGGTAGCTAGAATCTCGGGTCAACCTTTAGGACACTTTTTAGCTTTCTGGTGTTTCGTTGCACTTCACTAATAAGATTCCATCGAGGCAACTCAAATGAATATTCACTTTTTCTTCTTCTTCTTCAGCCAATTTCGGTCCACTGCTGGACGTAGGCCTCCCCAAGTACGCGCCACATATCCCGGTCTCCCGTCTTCCTCATCCAGCCCCTGCCGGCGATCTTGCGCAGGTCGTCAGACCACCGGGCTGGCGGGCGTCCTACGCTACGTTTGCCGAGACGTGGTCTCCACTCCAGGACTCGTTTGCTCCATCGGCCGTCGGTCCTGCGACAGACGTGACCGGCCCACTGCCACTTCAACTTGATAATTTTGCGAGCTATGTCGGTTACCTTAGTTCTCTTACGGATATCTTCATTTCTGATCTTATCCGTAAGAGAAACACCTAACATAGCTCGCTCCATAGCCCGTTGAGCGACTTTGAATTTGTGGACCAGTCCCGCTGTCAGTATCCATGTCTCGGCACCGTATGTCATGATAGGTAGGACGCACTGTTCAATATTCACTATTCTATTGTAATAGCCATACATATACTTGAAAAACAATGCATACTAAAAAATTAGAATACCAAATGGTTCTATTTCCACTCGAAGAGTACTTCTTGAAGCTCATATTTAAGTAAGTCCATAAGTCCATGGGAATGAACGAAGAACTTTATAACAATAATAAATAACTTGGCAGAAGTGCATGATTTACGGTAGATAATTTATTGAAGTAAACAGGGACAGAAAACAGCCCTCAACATAAATACATAAAACAGTGAACAGCTAGAACAGGCATCCAAATCTCGATCGCTAATTAGTCAACAGTAGACTTGCGTAATGGATCTCAACACACAATGATGAAATTGGGCTCACAGATGACGGTGTGATGGGAATTCAGAACTTATTATTTAAAAAAACTCTCCATCTTACACACCGAGATTATATCTATTGTCTAATTATGTTAATATCAGTCTAGTATGCGTATACATTAAATTTATTATTCTATTATCTTATTACTGGATGTTATTTTATACATAATGCTTTTAATCTGTTTTATTTACTCTTGATGACATTGCCAAAATGCCAGCCCCATTAGGCCTGAACACACGATAACAGAAACAGATATGCTCTTTATTAAATACAGAGTTAACAGAAGATACAAATATAATTAAAAAAGGAAAATCTACAATAATGTAATACTTATTAGTTATTTAGATTAATGAAACTTCATAGCTAAACCCAGTTTCGCTTCATCATGGTTCAAACTTGTTCCGCGCAGGAACGGAGAAAGGATACAATTTCCTGCGGCCGGACGACCTTGGGTAAGAAGCGACAAAACAACCCACAGCCAGGTGGTAAGGTATCTACCCGTCTGGATGGCTACTACCCCTGGTCTAGAGTATGCCGCCATAACAACCTTGAGTTGTGTTCCGGCATTAGTGGCCAGGTTCCAGGTTAAGAGAGCAGCAGCGCATTTGTAACGCCTTTAGTATTGCAAATGTCCATAGGCGATGGATAGGGATGGACCGCTTACCACAAGGTAGGCCGTCTGCCTGTCTACTGAACTCATGCAATAAAAAAAAACTTAATACATGCATGAAAAATATTTGACATTCCTTCACAGAAATTGACCTTGAAAAGCTACCCTATGATTTGGTATGGATTCGATCCCTGACAAGAGTAAATGATTTTTCAAAAATCTAATGATAACATTTCAGTTTCCGTCAAAATCGGCCTCAAGATTCCTTTGAGTGTTTTTCGCACTTAGCTGATTATTTGGCGCTGAACGCCCACTTGAAAAATTCACCTGTATATCTCTCAGGCTAGTTTTCGTTACAGTCAAAATGGATAGTAAGACACTTACCACCAGTTCAGCAAACTTAGCGTCGAGCTCATCCTGAGGCGGCATGGGGTGCGTGGGGGTGACCGCTTGCAGGGCGAGACCACCTTCACCGCCCACAACACAGTACGTGATCTCGGGGGGTTCGTCATTCTGGAAACAAACACAATCACTATATTAAACAATAATAAGAAACAAAGCAGGTCATTGCATTATACGTGTTGTTTGTTTCATTACACTATTCTACATTGTCAACACGTGATAGTAGTAAAAATAGGCTAAAAGTAGGCACTGTCCAGGCTGTTCAATCCCATTTAATTTATTTCCTAAAACATGGAAACATTCGGAATGACAACATATGAAATTGTTTCATATGATTTTGTCTATTTCACCTACAAATTTATATTAATTTTCAAAATTAATTAAATGGGTAATGTTACATTTTATATTATAAAATTATTATTTTTATTCATAAGTAATACTTTACTAAATACAAATACAAAATCAGCATGGCCTTAAGAATAATTAGTTTAATATTACATAATTATTCATTACTCATTATTAATAAAAATCTTATATATAAAATTCTCGTGTCACAGTGTTAGTTACCATACTCCTTCGAAACGGCTAGACCGATTCTCATGAAACTTTGTGTGCATATTGGGTAGGTCTGAGAATAGTACAACATCTACTTTTCATCCCCCTAAATGTTAAGGGTAGTCCACCACTAAATATTTTTTTTTTGATATTTTTTTTCTTTTTATTTTTTTATGATACAGCATTAAAAATACATACAACCCTAAATTTTCAACCCTCTACGATCAACTCCCATTTTTTAATAGCGATAGTATTTTTATAATTTTCTACTGGGATGATTTAGATTTTAATTTGAACCAGGTAGATAGCGCTGCAATCGGGTACCAGAATTTAGGTGTTCTTTTTGTTGTTGTATGTGTTGAAGTTGGTGGATTTGAGAAAAGTTTAGATTAACATTTGGTCCCGGTAGATGACGCTGGAATCGGGTTCTAAATTTTTATTTTTTAAAGGCAGGACAACGTCTGCCGGGTACAACTAGTCTATATATATAAAAGAAAGTCGTGTTAGTTACACTATTTATAACTCAAGAACGGCTGTACCGATTTGTCTCAAATTGGTGGGGAGGTAGCTTAGAACTAGGAGACGGACATAGGATACTTTTTATCCCGTTGGAACCAGTAGGTGGCGCTGAGATCGGGTTCTAGAATCCTGGTTCTAAAAAAAAATCACCAAAATTGGTCCAGGTGATCCTAATCACCTGGACCAATTTTGGTGATTTTTTTTGTGTGTGTTTGAGTCTAACTACTAATAGTCCCCGGATGGTCTAAATCCACAATTGGAACCGGTAGGTGGTGCTGGGATCGAGTCCTACATTTTTATTTTTTCAGAGCAGGACGTCTGCCGGGGCCGTTAGTATAAAATAAATTCAAAAATACGCATTTATGCTGTTTGCACGTTATATTCATGTGTCAGTATATTTAGTCAACATTTGTCATTTCAGTACTCAGTAATGTCTGTGCCTGATCTCTGTATATTCTAACCTATATCTATATCTTTGGTATGAGATATAGAATCTCTAATCACTTTGCTACCAAGACTTTAAAAAACTTATTGTTATCTACCAACTGCAAAATACTTTTCACCAGTTTTTATTTAAAATAATAATTACGGGAGAGAGTAAGGCGATTTTGTATTGATATACAATAATATCTGACAATGTGATGCAATACACAAAAACGAATGTAGGCAGAGAATCTCTTAATACTGGAGCCTTCGCTACTTGGCTGGAAATTAGATTAAACTTAGTCTTTCTGTTAAGACTAGAAATTTATACAAACGTACACTTTTAACCCGCTTTCTAATCAATAAAATATCACGCTATAATTAGAAAAAGTACAAAAAGTCGTGGGAACAAATATCATAATTTACGTGAAACTTTAGTATACTTTCAAAATGAGGCCAACGAGATACCATCAGGCGGTATAAAGACCTTTAACTAAGTCCTTGGGACGTCACGATTCATTAATATGGAAAGTGGCCCGCAGTGAGATACGTATCGAAATTACTATAATAGGTCACCCTTATTATGTATTATTTGAACACAATTGAAGTATCTGTCTAACGATTGATGTGTTGCACCATAACCGAAGTGAAGGTAGAGGTATATAAAACGTCCTAAAGAAAATAATAAATTTACTTTCGAATCAGTTTAGTAATTGTAGTACGTAATAACTTCAACACTGTTTTTCTCTTGTAACTGAATTGGAAGAAGTAGCGAAGCAAGCTTAGACTCGCCTCAGTGATTTCTCACAACATTGTGTAAAACTGTAACATGAATAGACTATTTTTAGAGCTAGCTACATCTCTGTTCCTATTATTACATCCAATATTGCATGCCTAGTTATAACTTAACCCAATATATTAACATTGTAATGAGCAAAACATGGTTACTTAAATTTCCAAGACTTCACATTATTAATGACGCTACTTTGAAACATAAAATTCCAAGTTGTTTAATGACAGTTAACTATATTTTATACATTAATGGTACCTTCCGGTATGGTCGGCCTCGCTCGCGTTAAGTCTCAATTCCATAATCATCGGGTACTATTCATTTTACAGGGTAGTAACCATTATTTATTTATTATCGAAAGTAAAAAGGATAGTATTTATTTGGCTCAAGCGGTATTTGATAACTTTTAGGATAATAACTTCAAACTCCAAATTCCTAAAAATAACACGAAACCAAAATACAAGTACTATATTTGAATAATATGCAACATATTTTCATAAGAACTCATGTTCTTTGTATCTCTGAAAATTTTGTTTTAAAGGCTAGAACCAAAAATGAATAACCTTTATTCGTATGTGTAAGTTGTACACTTACATGTGCCCATGGTGATCAGCTAATTCTCAAGATCTCAAGCTCGTCAAGAAACAAAAAACGTAACAACCATCCAAACAAAGTCACTGTCACAATACGTACTTTATACATATTAAGATACATTTATGAACAATCATAAATAATGTAAACTTAAAAGATATTTTCAGTGCCGAAGAAGATATGTCAATGACAGCTCTTTTACAATGGTAGAAGAGAAGACGTAAATCAACGTGAAAACAATAATTTGTATACAATCCGACGGCATAATAGCTGATTTAAATTTTAAAGGTGAAGAAATAAGGAAGACAGCATGTTGTTCTATCCTTAAAAGGAGATGTGCAATGAATAAGGAAACGCAAGAGGACGCTAAAAACGCTTCAAGCCTTAACATTGACAATGATCGCAATATTGAACATGAAGTTATTAAAATAATTGATGTTATTATAATTAATGCTCGCGTGTGAGTTTCTGAACTTGGTGAGGCTGAATTAGCAACGGTACGAGTGGCTGCCTGTTAAATCAATTAGTAGCAGTCTGATGTTACCGGAGATATCTCTTTTGCATATTTCGCAATATTATTTTAATTCTTTGTGGACTTTGAATAAGTCCACAAAGAATTAAAATATATTATTCATAATAATAATTTAGAAGGGATACGGGAACTTTTGTGTCAAAGAAATGCCAAGTGTAGTACATTTTTCCACTACGAAATAGAAAACATCAGCCCTAAGTAATGTGGACTACGTTCAGTTACACGTATTTTGTTCCGTAGCCAAATGACAAACATAGTGGACGTTCCTCAGTTCTACGAAATCGCTAAAGTAACTATATGATCTACAACTAAACCTTCACTGTATGTCGACTAATACAAGCTTCTGCCTGTTTCTAAAAAAACCATTCTCCAAGTTATTTAAATATTATAATTTGAACGTTTTTAAAATAGCGTTCTAAATCTTGCTTAAACCTTACCCCAGACAACTTTCCTTTCCTTTAAGGATCAAGATGAAATTAAAATTCTACCATATTTGTCATCACGGTTCACAGTAGCGTAGTTATCCATAACAACTGATATTATCGTGCATGTGTACATAACAACTTAAACTCATGAGTCAGTGAGTCGACCTTTTGTCGGCGCTTGCGCATTTCTTCGAACTCTCGATGTTGTCTCGCGAACCCATTGAAGGAGAAAACAAGGGTTGAGAAAGCGTTGGTTTGGAAATATTTTGATGGATATATAAATGTATATAATCTTTAATTTGGCGCAATTAACAACACATATTCCTTCAAAGAGGAGTAAGATGTCGACAATACATAGAGTATGTAGGAAGTACCCTTAACTTTTAGCTTATATGTTGTACCTTCAAAAAATTGTATCCTATGGAACTTAGTTAGAATAAAAACATTTGAATTATTGGGTAGCGGCATATAATTCCTACTAAATTATATCGATTTAGACCCAGTAATTTCCAAAAATGCTTGACAAATACAGAGAGTCGATATACCAATAAGAAAATTTCGTAGGGCCTCCTTCATAGCCAAAATGGCTACGAAACCCTGATATTTAAACATTATTCGGAGATATATTCACATTTATTATGTGGCTAAATGGCTTTTAAATTCGTCTCATACATCAAAAATTTTGTCATGTTTTTACTTGAAACTCCAGGTAGTTTTAGAATTTATATAGACAAAATTTGGCGGGAAAATGTCATCTAAAATGTATAATTGTATTAAATACAAAATGTATAATATTGTCTTAAAATAATAAGCAACTAAAAAACAGATACAAACACTAATGAATTAAAAAGCAATTAATGACTCGATTAGAATGATACTGTATGATAAAGTAATGGAATTTATTTTTATGGGCATGCCCTATAGGTATGTATGCATGTGTGGCTAAAAAAGAATTGACGTTAATAAAAAATAAACAGCACTTAACTGAAATATTAAATCCCTAAGACCGTATGACTGCCGCAAATAATTCGGTTCAATTTATTTTCCCCGAGTTCTGTAATCCAAAAAAACGCACGCACCACGGAGTTAATACTGCACCAGATTTAAATTCTGTAGAATGCTACAGATTCAATGCGTAGTGGGCGTAAAACTCTACAACATTCAACTATTCGAAGTAGTTGAATATTTAAAAATGAGACGCCGGAACTAAGGGGGCCCAAAAGGCACAAGCTTTATTGAGACAGTCAAACGCGAGACCAGTCTTTTGAGAAACTTCCTTGTTCAAAGCGATCGGCGACTTCACCTTTAATATTAATTTTATTTGTTTAATGTATAAATTAAAATAATATTAAACTATTTTTAATAAGTAAGATAAGACTTTTAAATTAATATGAAAATGAAATAAAATAACACTTTCAAATAAATGTTAAGCTTAGACTTGGAAAGTTTTAACAAAATGTGTAAATAAACAATTTTGTACACTATCAAGCATTAATAACAAAATTAATGTTAATTAACTGCACCTCAATACCTAAGCTAAAGTATATTAAATTTAGCAATAAAGCTTATTTTACGACAGCTATTATATATGGAAATTTTGAAATACCTACAATATAGCTAATACAAATATTACTAGATTGGAAATTCAAGACTGTTTTCTCCAACATAGTGAACAATACAACAGAAAATAATCCTTGATTATACAAGAACGCATTAAGGAAAGGCACAAACAGAATTTTATCAGTGTCAATATTACAATGAGGTCATGAGCAGCAAAACAAATATTTTACTAAGAAAACGATTCAAATAAAGTAAGAGTGTATCTTTTCAAATAGTCGTCTATCAAAGTCTACTTTTTATTTTTAAATATGATTATGCACGAGATATGTATCTAGTCAGTATCAATTATCCACGAATATGCATGTTATAGATTAATCTCCAAATAAAAGCTGCAGCCAAATTGTAGTTATTCAGCTCACGTCATATGAGGAGTTTTTATAGCAGCTGAGAAAAACATTTCACTATGCAGTTGTGATTTTCAACACAAACACACAGTTCTACTTTTAGGGGCTAAATGGATTTAGCTATCTCTCTCACGCATTAGTATATTTTTGAAATTTACTTACATACGATAAATCTCTACTCTACGAATATTAACAATAATATTAGGGATCCTAGTTCCACTAGTAGTTCATCCCAATAGCCGGGTACCTTTTGTTCTCATTTCCTTCAATAGTCCTACACTGACCGGGGCTTGTCCTTGGGTGCATATTTATATGGTGTAGACAGGTATAATCGTCGGTTAGTCTCACCCCAGATTTACGTTCAATTCGTCGAGGGACCTCTACGTGTTCGCTTTTCCATGACCCCACGCAAGCCCTTTAAAAGTCCGTGTCATCTTTATGGCTCGTCGTCTTGAGAGACATACATATAATAATATTAAGAATTCAACTTTCTAGGTAGGGGCCTAGTAATCGTTCAAACAGGTTTTTTAACCAAATACAAGCAGCAGGCTCTTCCTAAATCAATTTAAAATGTATAATTACTTATCGCAACTGTGAAAAATGATTGATTTATTGAGAGCAAATATATAAATAATTATTGGAATTATTAAATGTTTCACAGAAACTTGATTTTTATTTCATATACCTACATGCATTTCTATACATAAAAATTATTCTCGTGAAAAAAATAATTAAAATCATATCATGTGGCGATATTTAACAGTAAATCTAAAAATCCAAACAAAGGAAGTTGTAATTATTTTTAAAATTGTTTAAGCCCAACCCTAACTAATGATGCCAATGTCAATAAAACGCCACAACACTTGTTGACTGATGCATTAATCGTTGACCATGAAATTTTTGAAGCAATAAAGGGAGCGATAACCCTACAACCCTCGTGTGCACAAGGAGCTACTATATTCGAATCAGTGATCTCACCAGGGGACGCCTTTACAAGGCAAGACAAATTTATTTATCGTTGCAACAATACTTTCGTTATTAGCTAAGTTACTATTTATGAGGCTCATATGAAACTTGGGTTATAAATGATTATTATGAACGCGCGCTACTAGATTTTGATTATGCCTATAAATGTGGTGAAATGGCTGTATATAATGTCCATAATGTATTAGTACCGAATCTCTATCAGATAAAGGGCAAACGTATAAAGATATTTTGTACTGTGGATAACAAAACTGAGAAGAAAGAGAGAGAATAGGTAGTTGACATACAAGTCATTTGACAGACACTTTTTATCTTCTCTTCTCGTAAAAAGCCTAGTAGATTTTCTACAAGAATAACACGTCATAACGTCCTAACTTAAACGTATCTTAAACTTATTTTAAAACTAAGTAAGATATTTTAGGGTCCGCGTTTTTAAATGAATATAATTTTATAATTTATTGTATAATTAAAACTACGTAACAAATATATATTATCTAAATATAAAATAAATGATTAAATCTAAAATAAATGATGTAGCAGATCAGTGCCAGCGGGGAACGTACCCAGAAGGCTGGCTGCATTGCCACACTGTGGCCTTACTTATAATCGTTTCTTAAATTTAAAGAAATTTCTCAGCAACTGATTAGTGAAAATCTTACCCATAAACTCCTCTTTAGTCGAATATTTTGGGTTAATCATTGGAATTTCGTTTATCTGTGCTCCTCAAACAACAGGTTATGTAAACAACAAGTTATACACGTGTATAAGTGAAAAAAAATTTGATTAGGGCCTGATTCTGATTATCTTACTTAATATATGCCTAATCGTATCTTAACGAGATTATTATAAGTAAGGCCTAGGGTAATCGCAAAACTTATTTGCTGGGCAAAATATGAACTAGCCTACTGATCACGGGTAGTGTCAGAGTTTCTTACAATTGTCTTTAAAGAAAATCTTTGCCGATAGACCCCACGGGCCCAATGTTATCTATAATTGTGTTATCTACTCAATTACCAGACTAAAATGACAGTGTAAGAAGAAAAGTTATCAATGGTAATACAAACGATTTCAAGGAGAGAATGTGTCTTCGTAAACGTAGAGTTGCTGGACACCCCAACGAAGTGGAGCTACCACCTCTGAAAGGCGGCTGGTACGGGCTGAATGCGATCAACTGAATGTGTTTTATATTATGTACTCTAATGCCATGCTGTAGGAAAAGCCTAAGTTTCGCGTTGAAATTTAAATAGACTGCAATCATGAAAACTTGGTCAATATGTCTGGAAGATTCCGCCAAGTATTCTCTGCGCTACGATATGAGGTTGTTTAGACAGGTGTCAACAATCTCATGGAGAGCGACAACACGATTGCAAAGCCCCTGGTGTTTCAAACTTTCACAGGTACATATTACGATTTGCCATCAGATTGGCCGCCTGCCTCTTTGCCTGCTTCATGCATAATGATCCATCCATTCCCACGGCACACATGGAAGCACACAAGTCACGGCATTTTGTAAATTACAAAACTAAATATTTAATCTCCTCAGTGCAGTACATCAAAAGTACTTAAAGGCAGCTTTGATTTTTGCCGTTCCGAGGAATGCACTAAAGATCTTTAAATAGCAATGTATACATAAACTTACTTACATTATGTTTGCTTACTGAACATTTTCTTTTCAAAACGAATCCAAATTTTCTGTTATTTTTTCTTTTCTTCGGTTCTTCCATCTCATTTATGTTACAATCAGAAATTAAAACACATTACTTTATATAAGCACCCAAATACAAAAAACAACGCAAATGTTTATACTTTTTCTAGTTTATTAGCCTTTGACTTAATAAAAAGCCATTCACTGCATACAACTATTAAATCACTTCTTATCAACGGGTTCATATGACGATTTGCTAAAAAATTAATTACATTTTTTTGTTTCAAATCTAATTACACTTCATGGGGAAAATTAGATAAACGAAAAATATTATAAGAAGTAACACCTATACATGTTTAGCCTAGTTTGACATTGACTTTCACAATTCAATTCTTTACAGTTTTAATTATTGTATATAGCCCTTTCTGGAGCTGTATTTATAATACTTGTATTAATTAAAGGATATTTTAGTTCATGTTTAAAAATACATGCACTAGTCTTATGGATCACACATGATTCCCTCTCCAAATTAGCTAATGCGTAGCCGTCTGTTGCTTATTCAGAGCGACCATTAAAATTTTCAATTAGAACATTTCTTCAATCAAAATCGCAATTTTAACACGGTATGATGTCTTTAACGGTATTTTTTTTATCATTCACACTACCATCCCGAATGTATAACAGTAACACTTTCATACAACATTATAATCACAAGCATAACTAAAGTCCGTCAACACACCAAACACGTCTCCCGTCTGGTGACTATGGAACAACTAATTAGTAATTACTTTCCGTACACTTACAAACATTTGTCTCGCTCTAATTCTATTAACTACATTAACGATGTCTCTTTGACAGACATCGATAGTGAACAATAAATCATTTCCAGTGTCTCGAGTTCACGGATCGTTGAATGCACATTTGAATGCGGTCAATTAGAGCATATTATCTAACACAATCAATATGTAAACGAAAGGAAAACCTGTTTACGTACTTGTAGGTTACGTTATTTATTGTTATAATTTGGCTCATGCATTGTGTATTCAGGTACAATAACCACAGAATTACGCCATTTTCGGGTTAAAAAGTATGCATGATATTACTGTGATGATCATAAGAAGTGTTGATCACACAATCAGCTACTACACTTGTGAATCTTCGGAATTTGCATCTTGCGTAAAGACGTCGCTTTAACAGCTAAAGCCGCCTTTTTGCCAAGGAATTTTTGTAAATATGCATTTTTGGACTTTTCCTACTTTGATAATAAAGTGTTAAATTTATTATCAAAGTAGGAAAGGGTTACATTTAATACAATTTAACGCACATAGGCGACGGAAACCGCTTTCTATCAGGTGGACTGTGTCAGTCTGTTAGCTTGCTTCATGCAATAAAAAAAATCAGCATACGAACATAAACATTGTATATTTCCTAAGCTCGGTTCTTAGCTTAACTACCCAACTCAAATACCCAATTCGTTTAGACAATTAACTCGCACGGGAATCAAACTCTTCTTTTTGATCGTCTGCCTTCTAGTGAGCTAAAAGGACCATCAATACACTACAGAGGCCGTTAAATAAGAGACGCCAATGCCTACACAATCAATGATGAAATGACGGAAAGGACTTTTAACGTGAAACGTGATAGACGTGAATCAATTAAGACTTTCAGTGAAATATTGAACAATTTATAAATAGATCTCTCAGTCATTGAAAACGGTACAAAAGTTGAACAAATGAACTTTGAATAATGGCAATTGAAATATGAATGAAACAATCCGTGACAATTGATTGATCGAAATGGAAGCGTTTTAATGCCAGTTCAGAGTCGGGTCAGTGCTAATTGAATAGAACGATATGGAGTTCAAACATGTCAAAACGTTACAATAGATGGATTTATGATACTATATATCAAAGCGTCGTCTTCAAAGGATGATATAGTAGTGTAAAATATAAGCATAATTATATTTTGAAAAACGACAAAGAAAACTTAAGCCAAGAATCGTTAGACTAAAATAATGAAATTTCGGGGTACGTTCCGAATATTTTTATAAATTTCTTGTAGAACATATAACTGTGTAGTATAAAGATCGAAATGTTGATTAATAGGGCGCCAATTAGGACAGTTGAGAGTCGAGACAGTTCGAAAGGGAATAACCGATTGAGGTTTAAGCATATTGAGAGTGCACACTTAATTAGTAACAAAGCTAGAAAACAAGAGAAAAAATTAGAAAGTAACACAGACGTTTTCATGGTTCTCACAAACACAAAACAAATCGCAATAGTGAAACATTATAAAAAAGGTTAAAGTGTAACTGCCGCATTATACGCAGAAATTAATCCCAAATACAGATAATGATAATTTTGATATTTCATACCAAGGTTACGCATTTCGTCAGAATTATTTGAAGGTGAACTGGAATAACAAAGTAACATTGTGTTTTTGACAGGCCACAAAGGGGAAAACGAATTCCACATAACGATGGAACACTTTAAGGAGTATTAGATAACGTCATATTGTCTTCTCCTTTTTTAAATATGACTTTGCACGGTTTTTGTGACTAACTATTATCAAGCATTCGTTAATACAAATATTAAGTTTTAGAACAGATATTAAGTTTTAGAATCTATTCTAAAACTTAATATTATTTGTTCTAAAAGTTAATTTTTTATTGCACACCAATATGAAAATGAACTTACAAACTAAAACTATATCTAATTATGTACAAAGAAAGAGAGAGTTAAGAATAACGTTCAACCAAAGAGGCACCAGAACAAATCAAGACCCCTATAAGACGCCACCTCAGCCTCATTTAAATTACAGGCCTTTAATTTTTTTTATGGCTGGAGTAGATACGACAGACCGACAGACCACTTGATAGAAAGAAGTAGTTATCGTCGCCTATGGACAATGCAATACCATATAGGTGTTTTACCAATGCGTTGCTGGAAGAAATTTTACGACATTTATTTAAAAAAAACCCGTGTGGAAAGAAAACATCAGTTAAAAGTTTATTTCAGGTCAACGGATACCCAAAAGAAATTTTCTTACGAACCTTTGCGAACTAGAGAACCGACTGTTGGCGAGCGATGCTGTAGTAGACAGAAAACGGAAACACCTTACTACGAGTACATAGTATCTCGGAACAGGCCCCAATTAACAGAGTATAGAAAACGCAGAAAGATGCAAAAAGAAGAAAAGACTCTCCTAAGACAAGATATGTCCAAACCGTCTATAAGACACTAAACGAGTCAAACTACTGAGTTATTTTCTATATCACTTAACATATTCGCCTCAAAAAATAACTTTAAAATACTGAACAATTAGTAGACGACTTCAGTTTTTTGGTGCACGGATTAAATTGGTGGCAACTAAGTCTGCAAACACATGTCCAATATAACAATTTCCACACACTGCTAAATGTTTATTTGATCACTAATACGCCGGCTTTCCAATAGTAACATAATGGGAAATGGTTGGAGATTATCTAAAGGGCTGACCCCAGAACCTTTGCTTGGAGCTATACAAACTGGTCTAGGAGAAATTCAATGTCAGGTTGATTGAACGGTTGTCAGTTTGTTGCCGTTTAAATGCTTGCTAGTAATTAAAGCCTTTTCATCTATTGAGCCGTACTAGCTTCGAGGCGCTTAGAATTGATGAGTTGTTAATAAGTATATTTTAATAGACTTTTTCTAAGTGTTTTCCGTTTCCGTTGGCAATACATAATCATATAACTTTCATTATTATTTCTGACCGCAAGTTCCCGTCCGCTTTCCCAGTTTTATTTTTCCACTTAATATGGTCGTGGGCATTATTGCCAAACTATAAGTAGCGTATATCATTTTTTGCGATTAGATTCACCAAAATTTCTAAAACCCATTTGGCATTATGACCTAGCCGAAGCGGCATATCCAATTTGTTTGTTGGATATGGCCAAGTTCCTCTCATATTGTTAATAGGTGAGTAAAACCACTAATTATAAAGCCAAACAGCCTCTGTGGCCTAATGATCTAAGCATTGGCCCGCCTGATGCGCTGACTCGCAGAAGAAGTCCTGGGGTTGGATTTCCTGTAGAGTATGTTTCTTAACCGAACTTTGTGCTGTTTTATTCTAGTCTGCGTACCTGAGATCGACTTCATTGTATATTAACCATAGCACAAGCATAATTTGTTTACGAATATAATATAAAACGCGTTTGTCACAATATTCATAGTTATATTTTTTGTACAGTTATATTTTCCAGAAACATATAAAAATATGATTAAAAATTGTCAGTAGTTGCAAGATTAATTCTTTTAAACAAGAAATGTGTCGATGCGTAAAATTTCAACTGTTTACTTTTCGACTTGCCACAATATCTCTGTATGGTGTCAGGCAATGATCTAAAATTTCTTGTAAGCTTAGTTTATCAAAAGCCAATAAAATGACTTTAATAATATGTATTTTTGCAAGAATTATACCGTAACATACAGGATATCGTAACGTCTCTCGAGTAACGTGAAACCGATATATCGATATCAAGCCCTAAGTTCGTGTATCATGTGACTTTCACTGTCCTTCAATAGTTACTTTGTAGAGCACATAAATTACGGCGGAGAAAGACGCCTGTTTTTTGTACAATCAAAATTTAGTCTTTAAAATATAATATATATTTTTATTATTATTTTGCATTGCTAGATTGTATTAAGACATAGTAAAATGTCCTATTGCTGTTTCCTTTGGTGGTTGGCACTCATGCTATTCGTTGTACATTACTACCGCAGGTTTTTAAGCTTTATATAGAACTATATTTGTATCTAGTTATATGTATATTTATATAAATAATATTTGTTGACGGTGAACGAAAATATCGTGAGCAAGTGCACATCGGTATCACCTAGGTATTACTCTCCAGTTTGTGTTGGACATGCGCGACGGATTTATCGTTCCGCTATACATAGGTAGGCCCGAGGCCGAAACTTGGACGCTTGTGGGCTGGTATAATAAACCTATAAAACCGCTTATTTTCGTTTTCTATTTACTTTTTTTTGCCAAGCAGGTAATTAGACAAATGACTTACCTAAAAGAAAGTGGTCGCTATGAACTCTGGACATTTACAAGCTCAGGAGCATTGCTAGTCAGTTGTGATCTCGAAGAACTATTATGACTCCCATTTTCAAAAATATTATGTCGTTATGCAAAGGTTTTCTAGACACGCAAATCAGACTACATATGGAGTACTGCTCACATCTATGGGCCGGACCACCCTCTTACCAGAGTGACCCACTCGATGCCATCCAGCGTCGCGCCGTTCGTATCGTCGACGATCCCATACTAACTGGCGGTTTAGAATCGCTTAGCCTTCGAAGAGTTCGAATAGACTTTGCGTTCCTCTGCGATTTTACCGCCTGTATAACGGGGAGTGATTCGAGAAACTGTTTGATCTGAAATCAACGCCTCACTTTGACAACCGCACCGCTCACCAGCGACGGGATATTCACACCAATTTCCTTGAGCTCCCACGCTCAACTACACAACGGTTCTCTAGAACATTTATTCCGGGTACAACAATGATCTGGAGGGAACTTCCCGCAGCGGTTTTCCGTTTGCGCTACGACATGAGGTTCTTTAAGAGGGGCGTTATAAAATTTCTTAGAATTCGGCAACGCGTTAGCGACACCCCCAGTGTTGCAAACGTGCATTAGCGACGGTAACCACTTTCCATCAAGTGAGCCGTCTGCCTGTTTGCCTGCTTCAGGCAGCTAAAAAAAACAAGTAGTTATTGAAAGGTACTCTGTGTGTAACTAACATATATGTATAATCATCTAATAGAAATATGCAAATCTTTGATACAACTTCACACCTGCCATTGCATGAAAACAAGTAAAAGCAGGATGTTATTAACTTTATCCAATAGAAATTCCAAACATCTTAAAAGTGAAATTGTAACAAGTTTCGAAACACGCGACATTATATTACTAATCTTGCATTAATATTATGCTAGGTCAGGATCAGAGGTCAATGTTGCTTTGGACATGGTGAAATTCATAACGCCAAATTTCTATTTTGTTATTGACACCTATACATCTCTATAGAATACATAAAAACACTGTTTGTTCATTCAAGGTGCCTCTGAGTCTATTCTGAATGGTTAATTAATTCCGTTCTAGCAATCAAATCGATTTCATTATTCATGTGAATATACATTATCGGCTTCAAATGTTATGAGCACTCATAGTAAAAAAACTATATGTGTGCAGTTACATATTGTTATACGCCTACAAAAGTGAATGCACACCTGCAATTTATTACATTCCGGCATTTGGACTTCTTTTGGTTACTTTGTGTTTAAAAATTGAAATAGAAAAACATCCTATTGTGTATTGTAACTGTTTATGATAGTCATTAACTAGGGGGGATTTTTTAGAATCTATTGTTATGCGGTGGGGTATTGTGTCGGGACATATTGTATGGTTTAGTATAAAACAATGCCCGAACGGAGGGGTGAGGCAGTCAATCGACGATTACGATACGAGCAAGACGTGTGTACATTCGATAAGCTATTTAGTGACGAACTTTGTGCGTGTTATTGAATCGTGCAGTTTGTACTGGTTGTGTCCAGTTATTATTATTGTACCTGTGTTATACGTGCTTGTATAGTTCTAATAAATTCTATAGTAATTCCAACGGCCATTTAATTCGAGTCCTGTAACTCGTAACAATATTATAATTCCTAATAAACTTCTTAAGTATCGCTTTCAACATTTTACTGTTTTAGTCTAAAAAATATTATTATCAGTTTTATTTCGGTCCAAATTAGACCTATGTTTAATCATGGGTCTTATTGACTCTCTAATCTGTGCTGCACAAAGAAAAACTGGTATCTCATTCTCTCACCAGCCTAGTCTTATAGATTTATGTGTTTATCTCTTTTTAGTGTCGGTTTATCTTTTAATCGAGTTTCAAATCACGATTAAAAAAGTTTCTCTAAAAATTATATACCTTGACCTTTTTTTTACCAGGTGAAATCCGATTGAGGACTAAGCCGCGACAAGGGCAGAACCTTGGGGGGATAATTCGCGACCTAGTGTGGGATTCGCCAGATCGGGGGTGGCACTAGCATGCCCAGTCAGAACTGGTGCCATGCTATTGCCACTCCCCAGTTAGGGATACCCACTAAAACCCCTGGGTGTTCCGTCCTTCGCCTTATGCCAGGGCTACGGGTATATGACCTAGCCTCTCCGCAGCCCTGGCAGGCGTGGGCCCCCATCACGAGGCCTCTTCCATTGCCGGGGGACTCATTCCCCGGCATCGTCATGCTCTCTTTAGCGTGGGCGGTTTGTAACTCGCCCCATGGGAGGAGAGGTGAGCGCGCGAGGAAGACTCGCGCTCTCATCTCGACGGCATATGCAGGTGAGTGAGAACCCCTATACCCCAAAGGGCCCCACCCGCGCCGCCCGCTTACGGCGGCCAAAGGTCCGTACTAGCCCTTCGGCGTATATACCTGGTGACCTAGTGCAACAGTATTTATCGGACTCTCCCAAAAGAAATTACAAACATATTTCACAGGCCACCTAGAGTAAGTTAAAGTTGATTATTGATTAATAAGGCTACATAATCAAATTGTGGCTAAAGTAAGAATAAAAAACATCTGTAGTAAGTTAAGCAATCACCCAGCGCTTGGTCAATGGTCATCGTTTCGGCTAATAATTAGATTTTAACTTAAAGTAGTTTATAATAATTTAATTGAAATTAAGTTAGTCTTGTAACTGTCAAGCAACAAACTTGTCTTAAGATTGCAAATTTGCAAGCAAATTGGTTTTTTTTAAGACTGCTTCGCGTCACCTTACTTATCAAGCACCCAAGGTTTCTCTTTCAATAATGCGTCTATTCCAGGAAGCTTACCATCAGGAGGACCATGACCTCCCTTGCCAAACTTAGCACCTAAAGAAACCTTACATTATGGAATCTATAATGACAAGAATTTCTTTCTCTCTGAATTGTCAGTAAATGTGATATTAGAATTATTAGACATAAACGTTTTCGGTAAAGGCAGTCGCGGGCGATACGAATATCATCATATCTTGACCAATATTATCGAGACCGGTTTAGGCGGTTCAAAAACAA
Source organism: Dendrolimus pini (assembly GCA_949752895.1). Lineage (NCBI taxonomy): Eukaryota > Metazoa > Arthropoda > Insecta > Lepidoptera > Lasiocampidae > Dendrolimus > Dendrolimus pini. The sequence continues at coordinate 18,262,993 of OX457135.1, forward strand.
ATTCACTTTCATAGATCACGCTTTCAACTATAACGTCAACTAGTAGGTGCGTTTACAAAGGAAATTTCTAAACGACTGCTTGCATTTAACTTAAGATTATGATTATCATCATTAGTAGAAACTGTATGTAGAAAATTTCACTTGGATAGTTTGAGAAGAGCAATCGTATATACCTTGACTTTTGTTACTCAACTATTAAGTATTATACTTTTTTGTTATAGGTACATTTTTATATGATAGTTTTAGGTATGACGCAACATGATCTTATAAAATCAAGTGTCAGAATGTAAGTCGAAAAAATACGCATTTCTCTGATAGATTGATGTTTTTGTAACATAGCAAGTCTATTTAATATTAGACTTGTGCTGTAAATTTGAAATCCCTAAAATACTTTTAAAAAAGTAAAAATAAAGTATTTTTAGGCTTATTTAAAACTACTACTAGACATATTGCAATACAACTCTTAGGTTTTAAATATAATCACATTTGGATTGGGTTTTAAAGTGTTCTGTACACCATTACCTAACAATATTAAAGGACTCCTATTGGATAGTTCAATAATCTATGTAATATAAATATTGAGTTTACTTATTATTAAATAGGGTGTTTCCTATTAACATACCAAGCTACACTTCACTTCTTCATTCTACACAATTCTTTGGAGTAAAATGTTCTATAGTTATTGACGTCTTCTGAGAACCATTTAGTATAAAACTACAATCGGTTCAGATGTAAAGTCGTGGAAAGATTTCATACAGACAAAGTTAGTTATTAATAAGATGAATGTATATTGACATTGTTACAAACCTGCAAGCAAGGGCAGAGAGGCCACCGCCTTCGGAGCGCGTGCGGCATCTTCTTGCGCGGAGGGTCCGGGTCCGCGGGGGGCTCGCCGCACGCCCAGCGGACGAGCCGCGCGCGCGCAGCCTCCGCCGCCTCCAGCCCGCGCGACCACGACGGGAGGCCCTGGGGGACAAAACATGCAATTAATAAATAGATCAATCTTTATTGTAGACCATTGCAGAATACTAATAGCCTAAAAGTATTCTGAATGTGCCCAATACGCGGCCTTATCTCTAAAAAGTCTTTTCTCCGTGCAGGAACGGAGAAAGAGAACAATTTTCTGCGGACGGGCGGCCTGACGTACTGCCCGGTGGTAGGGTATTTGCCCGTCTGTATGGCTACCACCCCTGGTCTCGAGTATGCCGCCATAACAACCATAAGTTGGTGTTTTGCCAATGTGCTGGTGTTAAAAATGTCCATAGACGACGGTAACCGCTTTCCATCAGGTGGGTCGCCTCTTTGTCTGCTGAACGCATGCAATAAAAAGCTAGATAGACGTAAAACAGAATAATTGTGACAGATTTAATTTATTTAAAGTTATGTGTAATATATTAATAAGTCAAATAGTTATTATTTTATAAACTATTCTTTAATAATAAATACCTTACATTCGATTTGTAATAACCGGCTGATTATAATATGATAGAAACGGACATAATAGTATGGAACTTCTGTAATCCATAAACAAACAAACGCAAGGTACATTTTATCAAATTATTGTGTAGGCTGGACTACAGCATGCTCTTTAAACAAGAGAAGGAAAAAAACAATAATATTGTTATGTACCTTACACTAATCAATAATAAGCATATACACTTTATGCCAGTGAAAAAGGCAAACACATTCAAAGAGTTTAGAAAATAATGTTACGAGGACGAAAAATTAAAAATGCTTTAATGCAAACGATTATTAAAATAAATAATATTAAAAAAAAACAAGTAAAAACACATACATGTACTCGTATATAATTTCATATCATTTAATTAGAATGTTTTGTATTATCGCGGTATTAATTTAAACTAAAAAAAAATAAACATCCCAATACACTTAAAGCCAATGCAAAGTATAAACTCAGTCAAGGACATTGGCATTGTAACATTCGTAACATCATTTCATTCGAGCACGCAACATCACATCTGTCCGTAAAACATGCTCGCGTAATGAAACGAACATCTCGCCGAGACGCGTCGATAGTGAAAGTGATTGTACCGTAAAGTAAATTTACATTTTCATCAACGAAGAAGTAACACATTATTGAGATCGATATGTGAATGAAGATTTTTTGACATTCGTACAGAGTAAAGTAAATATAATTGTTGTTAATATTATAGTTGTTACCGTCATCTATACCTCGTCGAAACTTTAAATAAACTCTTTATGAATAGCCTATTATAACGGTCTAGCTACACCGAGGGATAGAATTTACTCCACAGTTGGAATACAAACGGCACGGCGAGGAGGGTAAGCATAACGAGCCAGCTCCACATACGCTCCAGATTAGCAACAGCGAGTCATTACCAGGGCCGCGCCGACCCCCCACAGCGCCTGTGTGCGAAAACTATGAAGCGCCTCTGTTTTCCCGAAGCTGCATGTTTCAACTTATTTTTTATTATTATTTGTTAATTTTGACCGAATAAATGACCATTTATTTCGGAGACCTCCAGTTATATATACTTAGGTAACATTTTCCTAAATAGGTATAACGTGTATCACGTGTGAGATGCTATTGCCACGCCACGGTTAGGGATACCCACTAAAAATTTCTATCCGATCCTCGAGCGTCCTTTGTCCGGGATGTAGGGTCGCTCGCGGATTCACCACCAGCCCGAACGGACGACAGCTGGCCCCTTTGCGGGCTGACCTCACCATATGTTAGCCGGAGATCGGAGTCTCTCCGGCTCCTCGAGCTCTCCGCGAGCGTGCGTCCCTCCTCTCCAGCCTTTATGTGTGGCCGGGTCCGGTGTCTCCGCCGGTCGCCCGCATGGCCGTAGCCTACGGCGGCTGGAGGTCGAGAAGTAGCCCTACTCCAAGTTTGCGCCACCCATCCCAGTCCTCCACAGTTCTCATGTACTTCTAATTTGATTTAGCATTCGTAACAATTGATTTCTTTAAATTTATTGAGAAATTTAACTTCAAATCAATCATCCTTCATTCTCTCCGAGTACGATTATACAATATATAGGTAGGAAAAATAGAAAATGTTTCAATCAAGATTCGTGCAAGTCATGTTATCGATTATAGCGTGATTAGATAACCGATCCCATCAATCAAAACGCTCAACTTTCGCGATTATAGCACTTGTAGTATATTAAATTAGTGTTATATGGACATCACATAACGGGCGCCGCATCTCACACAATCTGCTTATCGATGGCGAGAGTGGAATAAATTGTGTAAACACGTACAATGTCGTGCAAAGATAATTGGATATTATTCCAATTAATTGTCGTTACTGCAATTATAAAGCAATTTGTAAAATTAGTGCGGATTATTGCGATTGGATTTATTAGTTGTTTATTATGGAAAAAATCGTGGTAAGATAATGGCGTAATGTATGTTCTTTAATCTGGATGAAGAAAAATGCAACTGTAACGATGCAAAAGGTTTTTTTTCTTACCATAAAATTTAAAAACTTCGTTTAAAAAAACCGACTTCAAAAACTAAAAAACTAAAATGTATAAAATATACTTATTTCTTAAGCTATTATTAATAATATATATTATCTAAAACATCTTAAAGTCGGTGCTAAGTAATTTTCAAAATATAGTAATTTTTATGTTTTCCTTTGCACCGACTTCAAGATGTTTTAGATAATATATATTAATAATAATAGCTTTAGAAATAAGTTATTTTATACTTTTTAGTTTTTTAGTGTTTTAGTTTTTGAAGTCGGTTTTTTTAAACGAAGTTTTTTTTTATTTGTTACTTTTTAGTGTCTAGCTATGTATGGGTGGACCCACGAATGGTGCCGCGCTTCTTAAAAAATATAGGTCCCAAGAAGCGGGAACAAAAAAATGTTCGTAAAATGAAAACTACTGAGCCAAACTATGTCAAATTTTAGGGGACCACATGGCAGCTATTCCGCGTCGAACAAAAAAATAATCACGTAAATCGGATCATAAATCACGGAGTTATCGGCGAACATATGGAACGGAGTGAAAATTATTTCCATGAAAAATGTTCATAAAATGAAAACTACTGGGCCAAACTATGTAAAATTTTTAGGGGACCAATTGGAAGCTATTCCGCGTCGAACAAAAAAAGAATCACGTAAATCGGATCATAAATCACGGAGTTATCGGCGAACATACATAAAAAAAAAAGAAAAAAAGAAAGATCCCGACGAATTGAGAACCTCCTCCTTTTTTCGAAGTCGGTTAAAAAGCATATATTTTCTTTAGTTAAAAGACCAATGTAACTCTATTTAAAGCGTCGTTAAGGTATTACCTTTTTTTTTTAATCTGACTAACGCATACCGCACACGTCTATTTACTCTGAAAAATAATTAATTCCTGAATTATGTTTATATACGTCGCAAATTTTTTTCATTTATTCCTTACACCATTGTGCAGCGATGTTTAGAATACACCTCTCAATTTTCATTTATGTATATGAATGGACGCACTTAGTAGTTTCTAGAAAAATGACTGCAGTATATAAGTATAAAAAGAACATGACAATTTCGTAAGAGTTCGGTTTTTGCCAAAATAACTACGGAACCTAAAGAGAACCTTAATTAATTAGACTATCAACGATAACAAACCTTAGTAGTCCTTTCCCGAGGATGTAAAAAAGACTTACCAGCATGAAGAATTAAGATACTCCTTAAAAATACATGCTTGATTATATTACGTATTTCGTATCATTCTCTTTACTATAGTTACGTCACAAAAAAGACAAGAACAAAGACAATGGAAATAGCATCTCTCACATGAATTAAACTAAACAAACAAAAGATACGCATTTAATATAGACTTAGGTAATATATATATTGTGAAGGCCACTTTTTTACAACAGCGGAACAATTAGTCGTTTGCATGACAATTACAACGATTTACATTTATTTCTAAGGCAATATTTCAAAAGGAAGAAAGAAGTAATGGCCACTCTAAAATGTTAATTTCAATCATAAATGGTTTTTACTTTCATTCAAAGACACCAGTCCAGTTTTAATTCATATTGCACTAGTAAATAGCACTCCATAACTTACTGCTGTATATTATACATTTCTGATGGCATGTATCAGAAATAAAGATGGTAACATATAAGGAAGTTCAGAATGAATCGTTTGCGAAAAACTTAGCAGAGGCAGCCTTGACAGAGGCTGTAATGCTGACTATTTCATTATTAAATCTAGCTAGCTACTATGACAGGCTCAAAAAAATAAAGAGGAATAAAGTATTGCTTACAATAAACCTATCAGTCGCATACAGTGTAAACTATTAATTAAAAGGACAATAGAAATATCAGAATTTGTATTATGATTAATGTCATTTTTTTTCAATTTAATTATTTCAAAAGATTCATTAATTTGCCAGTAAGCCGACGTTGAGTAGAAACTTGAGAATAAGTAAAACGAGACATTAAAATATCCGTATTTCAGGTTAATAGGCGATTATCTAACTTTAAGAACGTCTAGAATATCAAAAATATTGAATAATAAACATACTGTAATCTCTACGAATAAATTGTATGTTCAATTAGTGCATTTTGTGTAGCAGTGAAGGCATTAAGTCATGGCGACCTCACCAGGTAATTGGGTCTTTGGCTCTCTAGTTCCTAAGAATATATAATATAATACACAAAAAAACTTTATTACATATCGAAAAAAGTCAGCTCGGCAAAGTTGCCCAGGTCCTGTCGAGTAGTAATATTTATTACATCTGAGTGTATAGTACAAAAGAGGTCTACGCTTTTAAGTCCCTATGATATGTTTTTTTTAATTATATTTCTTTTTAGAGAAATATCTATATTTATTGAAATGTCCAAAAAGACAAGTATTTTTAATTATAATTAAGTATGTAATGTATATTTTATTTCTCACTGTATTCCAGCGCTTTTTTACAAATACATACCAATCGTAGTAATCAATATTGTTTAACCAGTACATCACAGAAGCCATAATTCAAGCCATAGTACCAAAATAAAAGCACCCATTAATTATGCTTCCATTTGTAACAAATCGGGAAAGTGATTTTATACATAATCGGGAACTTATGAACCGCCAGCAGAAGAACGTAATTACATCAGAATAGGAAACGGATCACAGCGAATGGGAATTCCTATGTTAAATAGGAAAACTTGTTTTAGTACCATTATGCAATAGTCATCTAATAGAAACCAATGCGAACAGACTATTTATTGGTTCCTATTCTCATCTAAATCATTTGAAGATTTCAAGACGTAATTATTATATTACAAAGTTTCATCATATATGTACGATAAAAGGAAATGGGATTTTTTTGTATAGTATTACAGTTGAATTTAAAGTTAAGAAAACGAAAATAACATTTGCACTTAATTGAAATTAATAGTAGTTACTGCCAAATTTAATAATCTTCACAAAAATGGCTTCGTACAGTTTGTTTATTTAGCCAGCATCAGGTACATTTTGCAAATTTTTAAAATAAACGTCAAGTACAGTCATCGGGCTGGCCCATCACTTTCCCCGTTTGATCTAAATTGCAAGTTTAGAATAACGGACGATATATCCACTAAGCTTGCTCAAGATTTGGTGGGCTTCAGACATCAGTTAGCACTATGTGCAGGTTTCATCACGATTTTCAGATTTCATCACAATGTAATTGTAACAATATGCATATTATACAAGCCAGGCCTAGACTCTACGATCCTACCTGTGCAGGTGTGACTAAGTCTTTAGACCGGAGCGTGTATGAGAATAGACGGATCTTTTAACTTGCTCAGACAACAGGCGTAAATATTTTTTCAGATCACACTGTACTATATAGTACTTTATTTATATTTTATTTTATTTTTTATAATACACTACCAAAAATCTTATATTTAAATTTCGTTTAAAATGTCCTTAGACACTGGGTTACCAGGAAGAGATTGCTATAAGCGATAAGGCCGCCCATTGTTCTAATACAAATGTATCCATATAAATTGTCTAGATTAAAGTTTATGGTGAACAATAAAGAGTTTTCATTCATTCACTCATTCATACTATATATCAGTACTATCCGGTATTTCTATGATCTTCTCCCACACACTCTACCGATCCGGTATGACCTGCGAAGCCATACCTGCGCATGTAGACCTCTCTGTTAGACCATAGGGTGCACACCTTGCACCAGATCAACGAAACTGTCTAACTGGTGCACGCTTTCTGCCCACGATTGAAAGAGACATGAGTATGATAACCCATTAAGTTATCACGACTTGGTTTTTTCTAATACATGTTTACAAATCAAACCTTTGTGACCTTCTCAGAAATTCCGCTATCGAACAAAGAACAACAACTACATTGATCAAACAAATTATGTTGTTGCATTAACCTTACATTCATTAGCATATTAACCTTTCATAATATTATCAAACGATTAATCATATTATAACACCTTTTACACGAATACGTAAGAGATAATTGCATACACGTAACAGAATTATAGACGGATAAATAAAATATATGTAGTTAAAACAACTAATGCTTTTAATACGTACGTTTTTATTTTGTAAATACTTTAAAATGTTTAAAGTAATTAATATAGCTAGTGGTCAAAATTTGATCATAATTAATTTAAAGTATAATTTTGAACATTATTTAGGTTCTGATCTCAAAGACTATACTAATACTTCTATAATCACAGATTTCTCCAAGGCTACAGTACTAATTAGATTTTAACAATATACAAAAGAGTATATATGCGTGTGTGTCAAATACATGGTAATGTGTGTAATGTTTTTTTTATTGATTTTTTAATTAGGTCCAGTAGTTTTTTAAATTATTTGTTACAAACATACAAATATTTTCTCTTTATAATATTAGTGTAGATAGTATAGATTAAGAAGGTATTTTCGTAACTTATATTTACTTTGTTAAAAATGATAAAAATATTCATCAATAACAAAGTAAACAAATACTAAAGCTCGGCCAAACCATTTAAAATGTCATATAAAATGAAAGTAAACAAAACACCATCAGCAAGTTAGTTGATGGGTATTCGGTTAATGAATGCTGTAATTTAGTCAATAGTCAATAGATTGCATTATCTCCAAATGTCACGGGCATCGACCGAGCCACAAATGGTATTAAATATATATTTGTACACAGAGGTGAGTGAATTGAAGTTGCTCAAGAGAACTGAATCATTCGGGTTAAGTTAGCCACTCCTTATTTACTCATTGTAATGCGAATTAGACATATCAAACAACTTGAATCAATTTGGTTGAAATGATACAAAGGTATTCAATGACATGAAGGATTAAATTATATGTCTAAATGGCTCACTTTGGTTGATTCATACAAATCGAAAACAAAAAACGAACCGTCTAATTATGATATTAGACGGATCCACGAAAATGAAACAATTTCAAAGGTACATAACTGAAATTACACGATTGTATTCAATAACATTAAATGATTAATCTGTATGTCGTCCAAATTGAAGGACAAATATGAACAGTCTAATAGCGGCTTAAATAACTATACCCGAACTGGAATTTCGAATTCACATGATAATTAAACAGTTTTGTAATATTTTTCAGAGAATATAGCGTGAAGTAAATTAAATTATTATTTCATTAAATTAAAATTTCGAATAATGGTCGCGCGTTGGAAAAATGAGCAGTAGTGATCCATCGTGAGACACCCTTACTGCTACATAAGTAAAGCAGTTTAAAACTAAGCTGATAAAGAAACTTGGAAAGTTTATGGATTTATTGCAACTTGCTTCTGAATTTTTTGTTACAATGTCCATGAAAATTTTCTTTATAAGGGTACATTCTAGGGCCATGCGTTTAAACGTCCCTAGTTGGAAGACCAAGATTGATTAGAAAGTGCGGATATGTCAGAGACCTTATTGTGTCTTCCAAATCATATAGCTATTATTGAAAACTGAAAAGCTCATGACATATTAAAACCACAAAAAGTATTTCAACAATTACAAACACGTATACGATATTAGATCATGATTCAATATATAACAAATTTATTCTCAGAAAGCGACATTTAGGCGTTCCCACTAAATATAATCTAATGCTAAGCAATAACTGTCAAGTTGTATGATATAAGTTCAAGTGTCATTCGTGTAAAGGACAGGTTTATTGAAATTAATATACTCTAGATCCGCTTTGCTATGAGCTTTTTTTTAATAATAATAATTTATTTATTTAAGTAAAGTAAATAAATTACAATATACAATATTTTTATGCTAGGTACATTTCTTGAGACTATTGAGTTGTCGGTTTGCCCACAAACTAGGACAGGCCTGTATTTTGGGGGTCACATTCGGCCATGACATGTTCTCGTTTTTTTTTATATTTCATTGTATGGATTACATTAGGTGAGTTGAGCTAATTAATTCATATAATAATTGACAGTTTTGAGTTTTTTTTATAATTTAGGGGTGCATTATATATATTTACGTATAATGTGATGTGTGTGCGCGTGCGCGTGCGTGCGCGTGCGTGCGTGCGTGCGTGTGTGTGTGTGTGTGTGTGTGTGTGTGTGTGTGTGTGTGTGTGTGTGTGTGTGTGTGTGTGTGTGTCTGTGTGTGTGTGTGTGTGTGTGTGTCAGGATGTGTTTGAGTGTGCGTTTATTTTTAAAAGAAGTATGTAAGCAGTTCTTCTGTTTTGTCATAAGATAAACCTTGCAGCCAGGTGGTCACTTTTGCTTTAACTTCTTCATAGCGATGGAGACCAACAATATTTAGTTTGCTGTTTACAATGTAGCTGTAGGAATGCTAAAACTTTAAACATCAAAAAACATTCAAGACCTATTTCTTTAGAAAAGAGTGTTTAGACACACACTTTATGTTATATAGCTAAGAGAAACAACATCTAATAGGCTATCTGTCATCCATTCCAAAATATGACAAAATAAATCAACAGTGTTTGATAATAACGTGAGCATTTATTTAAAATTTGCTTTGCTCTGGCAGCGATTTGTTGCATAGTTGTGGGCTTCAGACATATATTAACTCATTTATAACTTACTTTATTTTTGTTACTCAATGGTTTTTTTAAAGTTAGCTTAGTTATCACATCATTATAGTTATTTTTCATTTTAGTTTGCACAGCTATCACTATGTTAAGTCTCCTAAAACTCCATTCAGTAATTTTCACCTGACGCACAAAAAGACAGATGCCAAAAAAAAAAACAGTTACAGTACCTTAGGAACCTAACCTGGTTATTATTAAAATTATCATATTTTTTTTAATTAATTCAAGGTACAAATTCGATCTATCTAGACATTTATTCTTACACATGTATACATATTATTCTAATGAATACTAGATACTTGTCTTTTACAACATTATTACTATTGTAGTACAATTATCCAACAGCATTACAAGCTCTATCAATCAATCTACGACTTAATTTATCCATGTTAGGTGCTTGCAGCTCAGTAGAAACATACGTTTATCAAAATTCGTGATCAAACTGCAATGGTTCACCAAATGCCGTCTGCAAAAGTTCACGGGAACAATAGCCAAAGTTAGCTAAGTGAATGGTGAAATAAGCTTAACTTTGTTAATAGATGATTATTTAGCATTTACGTATCGTCGTTAAAATTTAGTTAAGTAAGCAATAACTATGAACAGTATAAACGAACAACAATATCACTTTTCTAAGTACGTATGCTCGTAAGGTCTTGCTGTTTTGATTGTAGGTTTTAATATTTCCCAAGGTTTTAAGTCATTCAAAAGAGGATGTACGTTACATATGTTTTGATTTTTGTTCCAGTTAATTTATGTCAAAATTGTGACCGTGTGATATCAACAATTGAGTTGATATCACACGGTTCAATACTGTTAATTTTGATGAAGCAACCTAAGTGATCTGCATATACCTACAATTGCATATTAAGATACTCAATATTACTGTACGTCCTCGATCCCTTTCAATTCTGCGCGTTTCATTACAAAAGATTCATTTCGTTAAACCGTATAATATCTATCAGGCAAGTAGGTAGGTTTTGACCCACAGAGAACATATACAGCTAAGCCATATTTTTAACGAAAGTGCATTTTGTTATAATCAACACGGGGACAGGAAGAAATCCTGCACACCATTGTATAAAATCCACCAATCCACCAGAAAAAACTAATGAAAGCCATTTTAATTAGACGTTTTGTACCAGCAAACAGTAATTCACTTTCACGCTATTCTGTCTGAAACATTTCAAAACAATGTTTCCAAAAAGCTTACCATTAACGAGCTCAGAGATAATAATAATTTCCTCTTACACAAGTTGTATTTAACGAAAGCTATTCCCACACAAAAACAATGGCGAAGTAATATTTAAAACAAAAAGTGTAACGAATAATTCAGTACGAAAAAAGTAAAACAGTAAGGACCATTGCTAGGGTTACTGCATTTTTCAAAACAGATAACAATCACACATTCAACTCTTAATTATAAAATGCTTCTAAGTTACGCCGTTTATACTTAGGATATCATCATTACAATATGGTGTTCTATCCTTAGGTTGCCTTGCCTTGCCTTGTGACTCATTATTTACTTCTGCACCTAGCAGGTAGGAAAAATCAATTATAATGTGTTAATGATTTAAAACAATCAGGTAAATCGAAATAATTACAATGAAGTAATAAAAGTTATTTTTAAATATATTCAATCGAAATTGACAGTCTAAATTACAGTAACTCGAATTAGAGCGATAAACACTTAAACAAGTAAGTAATAAAACTATAAATCACTATTTAAAAAAATTAAATCAAATTTATTTATAAATCTTGACTAGGGTCTATAATTAAAGTATCCGTCGAAGAAGGATATGGTGGTGGTGATCTTTTACAATTCCATAAACACATTAAAACCTGATTTAAAGTTATCCAGCAAACATCGGTATTAGATAAAAACAAATTAAAATATAGTCCAAACATCGTACCTGACATATCTGCAGCTTCGAATTAAGCCTTCACACATTTAATATTGTCCCCAGCTTTTGTCAACAACTAAAACTTGCATAGCCAACTTTCAAACACGCGCAAAATCCAACCGTAGCCAACCCTGTCGACTACCGCACAATTGAACACTTTCTTGTGACCGTGAACGCAGTTGTGTGTTAGGGGGACGTGGTCAGCCCCATGCTGATCACGTAGGTACCAATGAATGACGTACCATCAGGATGTACACGTGAAAGTGAACACTCGCTGATTTACGGTAGTCGTATATTTCGACTAAAACAACCACTATAAATTTCTAACGCTTGCTTTTATAGCAAATAATAACATCGTCATTATTCCAAGGTTAAATCTTGGCTGTATTTGGAACATTTCCTACTCTTTCTTTTCTACTTCGCGCGGTCTTCGGCATCCCTTATTGTGACTGCTTTGGCACTCATATCATCAATTACGAGATCAAACCAACGTTTCTTGTATCTACCCTGATCTGGGATGCGACTAATAGATAATAACTTCAACCAAGTCGTTTTCTCCTTGTTGAGGGTATATTTTAATTATAGAGAATAATTGCTCTCTCCACCAAGGTCGGTTTTGAGGATGATGAAATGCCAGACTTATGGTCCGCATCCCTCATTGTGAGTCATTTGACATCAAGCCAGTATTTCTTACGCCTACCCTTTTTACCAGAGCCTGGTAGAGGCAGCTAGTAGATAATAACTTAGAGAATCGTCCCCAACTCCTGAAGATAGTGACTTTGATGGCAGTGAATAATTGTTGTACTCTTTCATGGTCGGTTTTGAGCACAGTGTATTGCAGAATTTATGGCCCTAGCTAGACCAGCAGTACCACATTTATGAGCTTATAGTATAATATACTATTAGTAACGCATACACCATGATCAAACAGCAGAAGTGTTAAAAAGAGCTCGGGTAAAAAGCATCTCAAATAAACGTGCATTTATAAAGAGGTTTATGAAAGTATATGAAGCGAAAGTTGTTAGTCAGGATCGTCACAAGTGGAGATCCATAGTCCCTGCCTCATGGAAAACAGGCGTGATAATGTGTATGTAAAGTATAATATAATATTTTGTAACATAATTATTCACATAAAACCTGCAGGGTACCCTCCCACACAAAGATCATCTTGACTTCTCTGGCTTGATTGAGGCAGGTTAGGGTTTCGAGCGAAAGGTCTTTAACCCAGCTTTCACTCATCAGGCTACAACACGTAACAGTATGTGGTTGCTGGTGGACCTAGGTCCACGTCTATGGTGTCACAACGGCTCTCATTGGCCTGTATGCGGCTTTCGGTAGGCTTCGCTTTGGCCTACGGCTTGGTCGGCCTTCAATGGCGTCCGGCGGTCATCGCGAGTTTTCTTTGGCCTTCTGCGGCTCCTATTGCTCTCTCTCTCTCCCTCATAACAAAATTGTAAGCCAGTAAGCACGCAATTCTATTGAGAAATATTCTCAGTTGCTCAAATTTTTATAGTCTCGAGAGTATTTTAGATATGGTATTGTTGTTAGGCCAAATAATTTAAAAGTCATGTAAGAGAAAGTAAGCAATAAACAAATGTACGTTATAGAAAAGGATGCAGCGAATGACTGTGCATGCAGGAACGTGGTAACAGGTGTTCTTATCGGCCATCCTTTGATGACATCACGCTGACCCAATTTCACTTAGACTAAGTTTAAGTTACGCGTGCGCAACATATGTATATTCTGGTCACTAAAATATTCTATGTATTTACCAACATTTATATTAAATTATAATTTAAATATATAGAACATCCAGATATTTTTTACCACATCTACAAACGTGTTTTCATTTGATATTTAGGAAATTAATAAAAACGCAAAAAAATCTAGTTGTCCTTCTAAGATTTAGTAAGTTACTTTTAACTTTGTTAATTTTTATTTTATACGTAAGTCACAAGTTACTTATTATAGGAGTCTTTAGACTTAAGAAATCACTATCCAATATCGTATAAACATGCGATAATATATTTAGAAAATCTTGTTAATCGATTTCATTTTTAAATAAATGGACAAAGTACAAAGAAACATTAATATCGAGCAATCTTCACATTTATGGTGAGTATTTATAGTTAGTATCTCATAATAAAAATATCAAAAAATCTGTATATGTTTATATGTATTTTAATTGTGTACACTGTGCAGACATATTTCGGTCACAGCGACGTTTGCCAATCTTTTTAGGAGTTTTTCATTCTGTATCCTATACAGTAAGTAAGACAGTAATATTTTGATAATACCATGTCGATTCCCTGCAATATGGACTAGTCCAAGTGTGGAGACCAACGTAACCGCCCGCGTTATAAACGTAGACTTTTGAAAATTAATTATTTTGTACAGCAACCGCTATTCCCTGTGAAGCTCTAATTTTCGGTTCGCTCGTATGCTTTTATAAAGGCTTGTAACGCCTATTGTAACCAGGAATGTATGTACTATCACATTCGAATCGGTCAAAATAATTATTGTGGTGATTTTGATCTGTCCGAATGTATCTATAATAATAGAAGGGCAGGCTTTTTTTGTCACGGCTGGTATCGATCTTATTCTTCTCTTCAAAGCTCTGGATACTTTGTTTAATTAGACGATTCCACTCTAACCTTTTAGCGGCTGATGAAAACCTAAGCCAATTCCAGAATATAATAACATCACTAGCCTTGTCTGCTTTTTAACTATCTTCTATCGGTAATACTAAGATATTCTAGCACAGTCATAACAGTTAATTCACATTCAACAATGTATCGAATGAAGACGGCAATAAAAATTATCCACTACCATCTATCCCTGACCTAAACACTAACGTATCCGATGTAATTACATGCAAAAACATAAAACACCATCATAAACTTAACGCGACCCGCATTCAAATTGGCATCGCTTAGGCAAATTGGTTACTAATGTAAACGCAAAATATTGACTATACATTTCATTGGTAGGGGAATAAAATACAGGGATCAGATATGAGAAATAGGATAAGACATAAGACAAGATAAGGACTTGGGGGAAGTGGACCATCAGAACTTATGAATAGAATCGGAAATAAGGATATCGCCCAGCAAGACACCCAAAGTAACCGACATAAAATAAAAATAAAACAAAGACATAACTTGTAAAATTAGCATGTAGAAGTGGCAATGGGACGGTCATATTTGTATCAGGACCGATGGCCGATGGAGCAAACAAGTACTGGAATACAGACCGCGTGTCGATAAAGAGTGTCGGACATCCTGCAGCTCCATGGACTGACGGGTCGCCGGTAGGCGCTGTATGAGGAAGGCAGAGATATGGGATGTGAGCCGCAGACTTGGGGAGACCTACGTCCAGCAGTCCGACAATAATAGTTGACGATAATATGAATTTCAATTTAGAAAAAATAGTACAAGTTAACAAACGAAATCTCTTGTAAAACATTCAAACATAGACTATGTAACCTCAGAGCCCTACTTCCAGCAGTGGATTGCGATTGGCTAAAGACAATAATAGTTGACGATAATATGAATTTCAAATTAGAAGCAATTGTAGAAGTCTAACAAACAAAATCTTGTAAAACATCCAAACATAGCATTATTAGTTAACTGTTATGTATATACCAGATGTTTTTATCCACCACACACATTGTTAAATCGTCTAAAACAGCATTAACAGTTATCATACGTTCATAGCGCTATTATATTGTAATCAAATTATTTCTAAATGTTATTCATTACATCAGTATAATGTTATACTCGTAGCGGGTGTAATTCATTACGCAATTTTCGGTGTTTTTTAATGTGCATGTTATTTATTCAACAAGTAAACTTTCTCGTGAGTTTGGCTGGAAGATTCGAAACATGCCGATCGATATATATGAGAAACTGTTCCGTATACTCTTCTTCGTTCTTTGATTTGTAAGTAGCCAGTTCAAATGTTCATGAATGTTAAAGCTTTACACTATTATTCAATGACCCAGAGCCATGTAATGGAAGCTTTAGCAAAGTGTAGGTTTTTGTATGACGCCTAACGATGGAGTTCTCGTAAAGGCATATTTTATGCACTACGCAAACACACAATTTTGCATAAAAATAATTAATATCCTATAACTATTGCTATACTTGTTTTTAAAACAAAACTGCACAGCAAAGTAATACGTTTCAATCAGTTTAAAGAAAATGTGTGTGTGTGTAAAATTCATACGCAGTAGAAGTGAAATGTGACAAGGGGTGGGAGGGATTCTAAATTTCGTGACATCACATTTCATAAAATATATAATATCGTTATAATATATTTAAGCTTTAAATCAGGAAATTTGAAATATTAACGAAGAACTTTAAAACATTTCCAACTCTATATTTATGAGTAATAGTGTTTAAATTATTATTATAATGTATTCTATGTCATCCTTTCGCAGGCTTAGTCCTATAGATTTATGTGTTTATCTCTTTTTAGTGTCGCTTTTTCGTTTTATCAAATTTCAAATCACAACAATTCTATAGAAGTTTCACTTCAAAATTTGTTAGTCTTTGTTTCATAATATTATTATAATGTCACAGCTGTGGATTTCTCACAAAGCATTTTGCGATTAAAACTTCTGAGTAAATCTGATATTATTTACTCAGAAGTTTTAATCGCCAATTTTGATATACATCAAAAGATTAGATTATTTTTAACCTTCAAGTTAATTACCTATTAATTAAAAAAATAAAGGGGTAAATTCACATTGCGTTACTAGACCCGTCTCAATAACTAACAGTCAAAGTGGGTCACAGTAATAAGCAATTCTGTTGCAATTTGGCTTTGGACCTCCTGGCATGTAACGCGGAATATTTTGGCAAAGCTGAATAGGCTGCGAAAGTAATAAATTAACTGCATAGTTGCATACACGCGCAGTTACGTACTGAATAAGAAACGAGAAAAACACTAAATATATGTATAAATTATATTCTTCTTCCCTCTTTGAATGGCAACGCTAATCGTTACCAGAGATATAAACCACACTTTTGGTTTAATAAGATAAATGATGTTACGAGTCGCGAGACTCGAATTAAATGCCGTTAGAATTACTATAGAGTTTACACATATGACACAGGTACAAAAAAAACCAACACAACAAGTGCAAACGTAATGCAGAAGGTCGTAATTCCATAAAACGCGCAAAGTCCGTCACTAAAAGTTTCCCGATTGCAGCACACACGTCTCGCTTTGTTGATGGTTCTCGCTCGACTGCCTCCTCCTTCCATCAGGTCAAGGTTTCATATTGCACAACTGCAATGTCTCCATATCTAAGCCGACTTAATCCGACACAACTGGCTAATGACTGCCGTAAAAGATTACAATACAACAATGGGCTGTTTTCAAATCACAAATTTTAAACACAAAGTAAACAAAAAAAGTCTAAATGCCGAAAGTTAATAAAATGAGTTTTTACAGATATGCAGGTGTGAATTTGTTTTCGTCGGCGCCTAGGTCGTAACACTAATAATAAATAAATTCTCATTTCAACACTGTCCCTCACGACGATGACGTGATCTAGGATAGAGCACGCCTAACTAGGAGATTCGTGATATGAAGACTCCTAGATCATATTTGTTATGTTCGTGCTTCGTCTGGGATAATGTTAGTGATTGTGACCAAACGTGACTTATAGCGTTATAATTACCGATTAGGTAAATTAGCATGTATGTATAATTACAATTATGATTAACATCATTAGCCGTTTCGCATCTCAAATAACGCATTAAACCCTTAGCTACATGTGCATGACACAACCAGTAGCACTAACATTATCCCATATGTAGCAGGGACATTATAAAATATTCTTAAAGGATCTAGTTATAGTTATACAAATAGAATCAAACTGGAAACTCCATATATTCATTTAAATATAATGTCATTTATCCGAAAATGAATGTGGTAGCAAGTATAATTAACTAAATAGCAGCCCATAAATGTCCGACTGCTGAGCTCGGGCCTCCCACTATTGGGGAATGGACAGCATACCCGATACGCTTCTCCAAGGCGGTTTGTCAGATTTAACACATCGGTTATCTCGATGTGCAGGTTGCATCACGATGTTGGTGGTGGTAATTGAAACAATATGCATATTAGTTCAGAAAACTGCATGCACCTAAGTGGTGCATGCGTTCCGGCCAGGATCGAACCCGCGCTCTTTGAGTTGGAGACGCTAGCGCGAGACATTACGCTGCCACGACTTCCATATATAATAAACTACTTACCAAAAAATACAATTTATAAATGCGTGAAATAACAGCATTACATACATACATAACTTCACGCCAGGTCCCTTGCGGGGTAGGCACGAACAACAGAGCGCCATACAGGTTTATTTTTACACACCTCACTTGCTTCTTTGACATTCATAGTTCTTGTCATGCACGCTCGTCTGTTCTTAAGGCTCCTGACATTACAGCATTACAATAATTATAATAATATTGTGGCGAACGATGGTGGAACCATCTAGTTAGTTTTCGTACTTTTGGAATAATCTAGAAAAATCTAGAACAAAAGACAAGGACGGATATATTTAGAAAAAGATAGACGGGTTCTAGAAAATTCTTCCGGGTATATAAACAGCGTAAGGCGCGCCTACCGGGCAGTTTTAGAGTTGAAAGTTGCAGTTTAAAGTTGAGTTCAGTCCAAGACGGTGAAACGACAAGTGCGATATTAGAGAACGTTAATAGAGGACAGAGACGAACTAAGTGGTGAATTTAGTGAGAAGTTTGGTAGACACATACGCGAAGGAGGGAAACCAGAAGCGAGCTACGCGCGATAATATTGGAGGTGGTCCGCACAATATCGGCGACGGTATTGAGGGTGTGACAACTTATCGTCGGGACTGTGCATCATTGGTCGTGCGTATAGGGGCAACCCTGCAGAGAGGTACTACGTGCGGCTGTGTAAGTCAATAAAAGCTTTTAAATTTACAACTGGTGTTTTCTTCCAATCCACAAGTGCGTACCCCCGCTCGTACGTAACAATATAATGCATTTGAACACACTTTGTTCAGTTTTTACAGTTATATTAAATGTCAGTTCTAATATTAAATACTTTTTGTTGAGGATGTCGTTACATCAAACATTTCCTTGAAAAAAAAATGTATGAACAATTCACCTTGAATTTAATTATGTTTACTACGTAATTATGTAAGTTTGTGATTCCTGATTCATTACAATTGCTGATTTTATAATTAAAACAACTGCATGTGTCTCTGTTCCAATACGATGTAAAATCAGAGGTAAAACATCCACACTCATGTGGAATAGGAGGTTTTTGTTTGAACAACTACTACACGTACGTACATCTGACAGTTAGCTAAGAGTTTCAGATTGTAACAAACTAACGTTTAGCTTTTCATTAATAAATGCCCATATAAATATATTCTTGTACTTAACCAAAATACTTTTTAGCACTACAATAATTTTTCACACTAAATATTAACAATCCAAATGACATAAATTTAAAAATGTTAACACCATGATAATTTTATCTTATATTATATTTATCTTATACTAGCTGTGCCCGCGACATCGTCCGCGTGAAATTTGTTTTCAAAACTTCCGATTTGAAACATTCTTCATTGGTGCTCCGCTCCTATTGGTCTTCGGCTGATGATATATAGCCTATAGCCTTCCTCGATAAATGGGCTATCTAACACTGAAAGAATTTTTCAAATCAGACCAGTAGTTCCTGAGATTCGCGGGTCCAATCAAACAAACAAACTCTTCAGATTTATATATTAGTATAAGCTAAGTTATATATTAGCTCAAATTTATTATTTATCGATTCTTTCTTTTCTTCCTTCTAAAATTGACTCTCCGCTTACAGAAATGTAAGTAACCCTGAACTCACGCTAAAAGATCAATGTCGACGCCTTTCTGTGTATTTTTCTTGTGAATACTATACGGTATACCCCTCCACTCACGAATTACAGCTAACTCTTAAAATTTAAGTTAAAATTGAATGCAGAAACTTTAACTCGCTGTAATCCAGCTTATTTATTTCTCGTAATATACATATTTTATGTGTATTTATCTAAATATTATCCGCTTTCCTCTATTTCGGAAACAAGGCAGAGACTTTATTTCCTTTTTCTTCGACCTTACTATGTTTTATATTTCTATCTGAATTATTTATTATTATTCTACTTTAAGAAAAATCTTGATATCCAATGAAGATCTCGTCTAAAAGGTGTGATGCAGTCTAGTATAAAGCGCCATCATCTAAAAATTAACTTTCAGGCGAAACCTGAACACACTCGTGTTATCCAAGTTATAAGTATCGAGAAATACTGACCACCACAGTGTCACTCTTACTGCGCTACATATTTGTGTCACATCTGGAATCTAATTAGCACTATTCGCTTCTAGCATCATAACCTCATAACACATCAAATCAACACTATCAATCAGGTTACGTGCAATCGGAAACGGCAACCGGATCTGTCCGATACGTATGTTACATCACTAAACTAGCGCTGACCCCAATTATAGCTTATGCAATGTTAATCATACGTACATACACATTCCTCCACGTCATGTCTGGATATTGCGACTGTCCTGTCTGCTCATCTTGTTTGCTACTTCCTGCTTGCCACTTAGTAATTAACAAAAAATACAATTGAAACCCGATATACACCTGTCTGATTATAAAATAAATGTAACAGAGAAATTATATGTAATATTGTTTTATATCAGTTTATAATCTTTTTTTACAGCTGGTGTTACTGTCGCCTATGGACGCTTGTGACATCAGAGATGTCACCAACGAGCTGCCGACCACGAAGAAATTTTAGGACACCCTTTTTAAAACATATCGTAGCGCTGTAGGAAAACCTCAGCTGGGAGCTCATTCTAAAACTTCACGGTACGCAAGAGAAACGTTCTTGAGAAGTGATGCGTACATGAGCGAAGTGCGGACGAACGCCCAGCCGATGGCGAGCGGTGCCGTGGTAGAACGAAGACAACGGTCAAAATCGGGTACTAGACAGTAAAATCAACTGAGACACTATTTCTATATTTATCACCATAGAAAATTACAGAGCCTCCTCGGTTCTGTACAGGTGTAGCTATTGCGTTGTGACCCCATAATTCTAACGAACCAAATAACTTGTTGAGATTATTATTGCTAAAACAGGAATTAAAATCATTTATCTCAGGAAATTTTAAAAGAAAGATGTTAAAGTATTTAAACGCATGCTCTTTTTATTATATTGGTTTATAATTTATTGTTATATGTGTCCTCAGTGGACCAATGATGTTTTTATGTATATGTCCAATATCCAGTTTTATGTTTACCTTGATCTCAAAGACTTCTTTCTTCCTTACCCTATAACTTTATATTTACAAATACAAATGCGATATTCAGCTCCATTAATAGGCTTATCTTAATATCCTTTACATTTTCCTCTAGTGCAAGTAGCTACATTGAAAACAAAATAACAAAATGAGTGGCTGAATATATATCACGCAGCCTTTCTCTTCCATATTTCGAACAGCGGTCAAAGTCAAAACGCAATCCAAATTCATATCCGACAATATGATTTCCAAACGCCGAATACGTACGCAATTTGTAAACACATAAACATTTCGCATGCACCTAATCACCGAAACTTTCCATTCTGTCACAATAAAAACTGCAAGCAATGGTCGTATCAAAACAATATTGTGTTTATTTTCTAACTTTCTTAAGCAATCAGTTGTTCACCTTAAGACCTCTCGACAAAAGAAACTGGCGATGGATGGAGGCAATAAAGTTTGAGTACCCGATCACCATATAAATTATTATAGTCTACTACACAATACACAGAACATCTAGCTTTTTAAACTACTTGTACACTGTAGTACGGTTTCACACAAATATATATTAGCTTATTTTTATAGCTTCATGCTCGAGATCATATTCTGTCTTAATGTCAATATACTCCAGAAATCTTTTCAGAGCAGAAGTTAAAGATAGATTAAATCATAGAATATAGCCGTAGTGGGACGGATCAAAATTTTCTGTAGGACAATAACGCCTAGATAAAAATGTAATACAACATTACAATAATATACATACATTATCGTGGGTTCCTAATCCTAAGGCCATGAGCCTCTACCAAAATTTATCAAAACACTCTTCAGGTGATCAGAAGGCTGGTTTTTACCTCTGGTACCGGATCAGTATGGCGCGATCCAGCGAGAAAAGGTAGCCAGCCTTCTGAGCACCTTACTCATAGAAGACGGTGATCTAGGCTCAGTATTCTACTTATAGTCTTGAGGGACTATGGGTAGAATACAATACAAATAAGTTTAGTTTTCTTTTATTTTATTAGATTATTGATAAATATCTATATAAATTGAAAAAATTGGATTAAAATACAAGCATTTATAAACAATATGCAAATAATATGCATTCAATTATAAACTAGTACAATGAAGGAAACGCAACTTATACTGTATTTACCTATAATCCCTTAAGACTATAAGTAGAAAACTAAGCCTAGATCATCGAAGTCAAAGGGTAAGGTTTCCAGAAGGCTGGCACATTACCTCGCTGTTGGGTAAAGACTTATAGACTGATTTATACTTAGTAACTTAAGCAATATTTTCTTGATGAAGGAATCCATTTAAAATTAAGCACTGCTCAAGTTAATCAAGTCACGACAGTAACTGACAGGAGATAAACGGTTTTGGCAAAAAAAAATTACGCGATCCGATAACAATGAAGATCGCGATTTCACATTCGTTTTTGAAAAGGCTCCTGTCTAACCCACGCCACTTTAGGAAATGAGGCGTTATAGACGAGGTATCGACTGAATTTGACCCGTGTCAAGTGACACTTGACCAATTGGCCTACAACAAGCGGTGGAGTTCCGCAAAAGGTCGTAGTGAAACACCTTCGCATTCGATAGCTGAACGAATAGCCCGAGTGAAAATAGGAGCTGCTAACACAACAATACTTAACGCTTGGAGCTAGTAAGCTAGCGTAGAATTATCTTAATTTTCACACGATTATAGTATTCATGTTTAGTTTCTTTAATCTAGAAAGAAAAATACATTATTTGAAGAAATAGCGACGTAATGACATTAACTAATGGTCGCCCGTAGTCGATTTTCTACTATTATAATTAATTTAAATTATAAGTTTGAACAAGATTAAGGTTCTGTTATCAAAGACTATTATAGTTCTATAATCACAGATTTCGCCAAGGCTACACTGTTAATTTGACTTTAACAATAAACAAAATAGCATATATGCATGCGTGCGTGTGTAAAATACATGGTAGTGTGTTTAATGTTTTTTTTTTAATGGTTTAATGTATTTTTATAAATAATTTAAGAAAATATTAGCATTCTGCACTCCTTCTAAAGAATACTATAAACAAGTACATATAAAGTATAAGTGTGCGAAATTTCATACTCTTCCGTGAGCGCAATTTTCGTAAAAAGGGGTACAAATTAATAAAAGGTAGAGAAGAATTGTCTGTGAATATAATTTCTAAAGTTTCTTCTACTGCATGTGAACTGAACACACACACATTTTTTAATATATGTACGCATGTCATATTTTGAGAATTTGCACGTCGCATTTACAGCGAACAAGGTTTGCATTCAGCATATTGCTGTGCCGAAATTATATCCGACACAATGCTGACTTTCAGTGCAAATCTATTAAACCAAGTAAGAGACTACGCTGCTCTTGAGTGCAAAATTATTTAAATCGTAATAAGGTCTAACTTACAGGAAGAAATATTACCAAGATACGTGAAATAAGGAATAGTAGTCATACGAATGAATAAAAGAATCTTAATTTATAGAAAAATAGTTATTATTGCAATGAAACCCAATCGCATCTGTCTAAACTATATCAAAAGCTTTAGTCACACATATTCAAAGTTTAGCAAACAGTACGTTGCTAAACAACCTACAGTGATTCTCATCAACTTCGATAACCATTAAGTAATAAATATTTACCAACTAGTTGTCTTGTATAATATTTAAATTGTACAAACATCTGACGACCTCACGCATAACGAATCAAACTATCAAACGAATTCACAAATTGACTTGGCCATGACTCCACGTGCCACTCTAAGCAAGTCAGACTTATTTATTGGGTTAGCATATATACATAATAAACTCTTACGAGTCTAGAACTCAGTTAACAATTTGTTACGAAAGAGTTGTCAATAAAATCACAATTAAAGTTCTACGAGTCTTCTCTATTCTTTATCTCGGTAGCATTAAAAGTTTATTATATTATAGTTTATGGAAGAAGTTCAAAAGGAACTGATTTTTAGATAGACAACACTTTATTGTACACCATTACAGAAAACTTTTAATACGAACTAGTATTATTCTAATTGTATACAAAGGGCGATCTTATCGCTAAAAAGCGAATATCTTCCATACTCCGCGGCAAGAATATTCTGATTAGGGAGTGGCGATGGTGGTATTCATTTTGACATACATTATTTTTTTTAAACATTTGAATGACTGGAAAAAACTTTACTATGTAGATGTAAATAATTCCCTAAACATGTGCACATAATAATCATCGAAATATACATATTTAACATATCTTTAAGTATACCAAAGAATAATCTTAATGAATTATTAGTTATTGCAGTGAACCTTCATAGACTGGTAAACAAGTGCCTTTTGGACCAACTTTTTTCAGCAGTCTCCGAAAATTATAAATGAGGTGTCATTCGATTCGGAATGGCATCTAGATGATTTTTGAAAAAAATGAAGTTCCGCTTGCAAAAATTGTAAAAGTTATTAACAATTAACTTAAAAAAGGGGGGGGGGTTAGTTTTTTTGCAAATATCTCAAAAAGTAATAAAGATTTTTCAAATTTGAAAAAAGATTCGAAAAGAGGAGAAAATTTTCTAAAAAAAAGTCTCGACTCCCGAAACTGTAAGATCAATATTTATAATTTTCCCAGAGGGATGAAAATACGGCCGAAAACGGGTACTCTGGCTTACGCAAGCCACACCCACATCGGCCCTTTAATGAATAAATATTATTTAAACATACTAAATATGAAAATAAAAAACTGAAAAAATTCAGGCACTAACTGAATAGATGAATGTACAATAATCTGCTTGAAATTTTTTTTATAACAATTTTTCATTTAGTTATTCAATAGTTAATTAATATTTTTTTTTGCTTGAACACGAACATTGCAAGTGTGATAATTGTTAAACTATAAATTTAAGATTTTTTTTCCTTTCTTGGAGCAATTCTTGAAAGGCTTTAGAATAGAACCCCGTTGGAAAAATTAGAAAATGTTTATTTTTCATTTTTTTATTAATAATTTTCGTTGTTACAAAATATTTTTGTTTTGCTTGAACATAAACATTGCAAGTGTGATAATTGTTAAACTATAAATTTAAGATTTTTTTCCTTTCTTGAAGAAATTCTTGAAAGGCTTTAGAATAGAACCCCGTTGGAAAAATTAGAAAATGTTTATTTTTCATTTTTTTATTAATAATTTTCGTTGTTTTAAACTTTTAATTTTGTGTTCTTTTATTATTTATGTTATAAACAACACATAGTTAAAGAATCACTTTCATGTAAATTTTAATCAATGTCAAAATTTATAGATAGATAGATAGATAGATAACACTTTATTGCTCACCAAATATACAATTTCAAAACATACAATTACAATATTGTCAAGGTAGAAACAAAAGGCGGCCTTATCGCTGAAAGCAATCTCTTCCAGGCAACCTAACTTAAGGAATAACTTAATCTAATCTGGCGATGTAGGTGGTGCAAATCATTAAATATCAAATATCATAAATAAACATACTTAAACTACATAACTTATAAATAAAATACACATACTTAAACTACTTTATAAATTAAATACATACATACGTATACATACATATATATTAAATAGTCTATAATATAAGAATTAGGCATAATTATTTAAGGAAAAGTAGTGTTTTCTGAGTGCGTTCTTAAATGTATGCGGTGTTTTGGCCTCTCTGACAGTAAGAGGCAGCGCATTCCAAAGTTTGACAGCCTGCACAGTAAAAGAGTTATCATAAAAGGATGAAGTGTGTGCAGGTGTAGTGAGTTTACGATACGTATGAGTGCGCAAATTGTGGGAAGTAGAAAGGCGAAGGAAATCAAAACGTTCCTTAAGGTAGGGAGGACTACTAGGGATAAATAATATGTTATAAAGTAATGTGAGAATGTGAGTATTCCGGCGAAAGCGAATAGGGAGCCACTTGAGTTTTACACGAAATTCAGAAACATGGTCATATTTTCGCAAGCCAAATATGAACCTAATACAAAAATTCTGAAGTCGCTCAAGTTTATTTAGCTGTTCTACGGTTAAGTCAAGATAGCAGGCGTCAGCGTAATCTAAAATGGGTAACAAAAGAGACTGTGCAAGCATAATTTTGGTGGCAGTAGGCAGAAAGTTTCTCAGCCTTCTCAGGGATCTAGAAGACAGAAAAACTCTCCGACTTAATTCGGAGAGGTGAGACTTCCAAGACAAGTCACTATCGATGACTACACCCAGATTTTTGACAGTGTCACTCAATGGAATACAAGTGCCGTCAAAAACAATGTTCGGTAAGGTTGCGAAATCAACTTTTGCACGTATTCTGGGGCTACCGATGACTATGACTTGAGTCTTACGAGGGTTCACTGCAAGACCAAACATTGTACTCCAATGAAGTATGTGGTTTAAGTCAAGATTGATTTGTCTCACGGCAGTACTTAAATCATCTGGAGCAGCTTGAGTGTATATCTGTAAATCGTCCGCATAGAGGTGATAGGATGAAGTTAATTTATCGGAGATTGAATTAATGAAAATCGCAAATAAGAGAGGAGATAAAACGCCGCCCTGTGGAACACCAGCAGTAAGGTCAGACCATGATGAGTAATTGTCATCAATACGTATTCGCTGCCGGCGTCCATACAGGTAACTGTGAAACCAACCAATCACTGTTGGAGATATGTTAAGAGTGCGGAGAATGCTAAGTAATATGAATTTATATATATGTTTTAAAAGAAATAGTAGTTGTGTATATAAACGATAACAGAAACACAGTATAATATAATTTCTTACACTAAATAGTATTTCACGAACTTCATTTATATCCAAGCAGAGGCGATTTAACTTATGTAGCAAAAAAAACGATTACCAACAGGGGAAAACAGGGGAAAAGACAGCCAAATTGAGTGGAATGCTGATTAGACCTCCCCGTGTCGTGATGTTTTTAACAATACATTTTCCGCTAATAGAATTACCATATTTGTAACAGTATTGTCGAAAAAGTGATGAAGACATCAAAACAAATATATAGCAATCGTATAAAAGTGTCACGTAAATAACGGGTCATGTGAACTCACATGACTACTGTTTTTTTGGAATATTACAAGCTTTTTATTCATACTTGAGGATTTCTTTATGAATTTTTTATTCGTGCAGGAGCGGAGAAAGCATACTAATTTTTCCGTACGGGCGGCCTGTCTTAAGAGGCTATTAAACAACCCACAGTCAGGGCATTTGTCCGTCTGTACAGCTACAGCCCCTGGTCTAGTGTATGCCATCATAACCATCTTAAATAGTGTTATGGCATCCGTGGTGAGATTTCAGTCTACTCTTCGAGGCTGGTAGCGCCTTTGGCATTGCATGTGTCTATAGGTGACGGTAACGAATTTCCATGAGGTAGAACTTATGAATTTGTATGGCTCCAAACATTTTCAATAAATTACCTTAAGACTGGAGAGATTTAAAGCGTGATATATAAACAAAAATTAAGGACATTTCTATTAAATAAATGCTATTACGAATTATTGGATTATATATATATATATATAAAATAATAATATATATATAAATAATAAATATAGACAATTAGTTGATATTGTAATTATTATTAATTGTTTTTCTTAATGACATTTTTTTTGAGTTTTTATAATGACATTTGATTGTATTTATTATTCCAATTTTTCTATGCCTAACTGGCCAAACATGATTGATGCACATTCACTTTTGTACCATCATGGATATTCTAATATGTAAATACTCATGTTTAAGAAATAAATAAACTTTGACTTTGACTTAGGTATTCAGCCTGTATGCATGTATGTACTCCCGCAAGAAATAAAAATAATGTGAGAAAAAGTAAAATTTATATTATAGCGTTGATTCAAATTGACATGTAATTTTGATTTCTAATTATCGTGTGATAGCTTAGTGGCTAGATTCAAATATTAATAAGGAAAGCAAGACAGTTTTTTTACGTGATGTGTAACATAAGGAAGTACAATTATCACGTGACGATCAATTTAAAATCGCCGCGTAATATGGTAAACAGAGAGCCCACCAAGTTCTCCCTTCCACGTAGTGCGAATCACAGACCAGTAATACTAAGTAATCAATGAAGAAAGGATATAAAGAACACGAACTCTTGCAAATCAGAAAGAAAGTACTGAGTTATGCCAATGTGGCATACTGGAAGTATTATTATACATAGATTCACAAGTATAGTAAAATATAACAAATAAACAAATTAATTGTTCTATCCACAAGTACATCGTAGTCACAAGCTAAGTAAGTTCCCTCGGTAAAAGGCGGATTTGCAGCCAACGAAGGTTTCCAAGAAAGTGTCTGCATCAGACGCAATGGCATCCAACTCGCATTGTTTACTTCAGATAAATAAATCAAACAATTGTTTAACGATACAGACTGTGGACAATGTAGCAAGGCCTATTTGGAATACTAAAAAGCTGCATTTGTTTATTGGCGTATTTTACTGTACAAAAATGTCTTCGACGACAATTTTGTTCAATATGACGACGACGTATAGCAAGTAATAAGTTTAAAAAAAACATGTAGATAACCTGTACAAATAAATAAAATTGCATTATCATTGTCATTCGTACATAAATGCCAAGACTTCAGTGACAACTGCTATTTGAACCATCCCTCAAATCATAAGGGACCGTGAAAAAATCTAAAAAAAAGACTACACATTTACAATTTTATAATCTTGTTCTTCTTTCTTATATATAAAAATGAATGTTTGTCTGTATGTCCTTTATAGAATCGTAAACTATACATTTGATCATGTGATGATCTTTAGCAAAGTTGTGCATGAGCCAGAGGTTTCTGAGTTGGTTCACAATTTGACCCGGTAGGTGGCGCTGCTGTCGGCACATCGATTGAAGCTTTTCCGGGCAGGACGACGTCTGCCGGGACTATTATATATAGATCGATTGACAAAGTGTTGCACAGTTCTGTGAGTTATTCTTCTGGAATAAGAATCCAAGAGCACAATCAATAGCTGTAAGTATTCATATTACTTAAATATATACATATGATTAGTTACTAAACAGCCTTGTGATCTACTTAACTTCACAACATTCGTTATTCCATGGAATGTAAACGTGTCAAGATTACGAAGGTCGCGGCCACCTCTGATTGATCCGAGTGGTAAATTACTAAAATGATTGATATTAATTGCCAGCGCAGGTCAAGTGACGGAAAATCGATTGAAATCTATTAGTTGTCCAATTTTGGTGAAAACCACAGATTTAACTACAGATTTTCATGCGGATTCACCTTGTTAAATTTTAAAAATGGTGAATTTCGAAATCTTATTAGTTAGAAACCGTAGAAGAATATTATTATAATAATTAATATTACTACTCTACTAGTATAGATTAGTATGAGCATAATACTAATTATATTATATTCATACTAATTAACATTATAAATGTGAATTTGTCTGTTTGTGACACTTCTATTCTTTAGCTACGCAACAGACCTTCATAAAATTGTGCATACACGTTTTCAGAGGTATGAAAATGGATATAGAGTACCTTTCATCCAGAAAATGTACTGTTCTCGAGGAATAGACGAATATAGCCGAAAAGATGTTTTTATTGCCGCCTTTGCAATCCACTAAATACGTCGCGACGGCAGCGACAATCACAACGATGACTTTAATATGTTGCTCTCATGGCTAGTTTCTCCTTCGCTAGGTGGCGTTACAGGAATTTATGATAAGGTACTTTGAATTAAGAATTAAGTTTGACAGTTCTAAGAATTAATTACTGCCCACGTCATAACATATCTTCAGTGGCGTGGACTTCATACAATTTGATTCCCCATAGCCTACCTTTAAGAAACTAGCGCCCTAAAGGTCGAAAGCGCCATGCATTTATTGGCGCTTGCGTTTTTACAAGCTTTTATTTAACTTGCAATGGATGTATATGTATGTAAGTTCGGGTGAAATCTTGTAAGTTAAATTTGACCAACTTCCCGGTTTCCGATTGAGCTGAAATTTTGCACGCATATGTATATCGCGTGACAATGCAATAATATGGAGCTGATCTGATGATAGTGTCGGAAGTTGGCCATAGAAACTTCTGTACTTAAAAAGATAGACCCGTCGTGTTTGGGCTCGTTTTACTTCTCTTCGCTAGCACTCTGCGGCTACGATATCCAGGATCTCAAAAGCTTGTATTTAAAAAATCTTATTTATTCATGCGTACTACTACTATTTACTTACTCTTATGCTCGGCGGCTTTTCACTTTTCATAACCCGATCGGGCACCGGTTTCTGTTTCAAAATATGCGGCATAGTCGGCACTTGCAATATACAGTATGTTTTTTCAACAGACTTACCCTAGCCGAATTTCCGCCCTCCGCCACTAATATCCTTTTATAACGCAAGCGAAGACGCGGGACAAATATAAAGTTCAAGTGCCACACCAACAAAGTAGCGGGCATAGGTAGAACACCATCACTCTTGGCCAATGGCCACGATTCCATCAATTGCACAACATAACCAAGAATGTAATAAGGCAAAAACAACTCGCCAGTCCGTAAAAGAGCAAAAAATCCAAAATCGGAAGCGATGAAACCAAGAGTTGCAATTACCGCGTAACACCGGAACGCGACATTACACCCAGTCCACAGTAAAGTCAAACCAGTGGGTAAAACGCAAAAAAGTTTGAATAGTAGAGTTGCCAAAAATAACATCTTACTTATATCTTATTGTAAACGACTTTATTCTTTATTCTAACCTATATACTGTTTATTTACTACTTCAGATAACATAATATACATACGTGTCTAAAAAACTTATGGAGTATATAATAATAATAAGTAATATATAAATAGCTAGTGCCCGCAACGTCCCGTCGTCCGCGTGGAATTTATTTTTAAAACCCCCCGATTTTAAAACATTCTTCATTGGTGCTCCGCTCCTATTGGTCTTAGCATGATAACATATAGCCTATAGCGTTCTTTGATAAATGGTATATCTAACACTGAAAGAAAATTTTAAATCAGACAAGTAGTTCCTGAGATTAGCGCGTTCAATCAAACAAACATTCAAATAAACTCTTCAGCTTCATATATTAGTATAAGGTGTAACGATCTTACTCTAACTCAATATGAATAAGACTGTAAGTACAAGTATATAAGTAATATGTAAGTATGTGGGTAAGATATAAATTTTTTACAATTAATAACGCTCTTCATTTTGGATAATGGACTATTAAACTAAATTGAAATATCTTTATACAACACGAAGCCATCATACATTAAACAGGAATAAATTACAGCATGTTAAAAATGACGAATTCATTTCTTATTTTACATGTTAATTGCTCACGAGGGTTGCAAGCAATACTTGCAACAATATCAGGTGACAAAAACGAAAAAAAATCATTTCAAATCGATTACGCTTAATCTGAAACGTTTCTTAAGCTCTCTGGGTGCTGCAATTAGTTGTCCGAATAAGAGTCTACACCAGATAAGCTTATTGGTATACAATAAAACTTAAACTATTTACGCTACCACTACAGATCAATAAATACAGATCCCTACTTACAAACATGTACTGACTTGTGAACATCGTACATACAACATATTATGTTCCAGTAGACGTAATATGCTTTAGATTATCGTGCAGGTTGAAAACTAGTGGTTACAACATAAGTTGAGTAACAAGGCCTCACTAATCATTACTAATTACATAAATGTGGACGGCGTTATATTTCTTTTCACGCCCTTGGATATAAAACAATCCATTAACATTAAAATCTTACGGATTATGAGATATTTTATTTATCTTTATGACATACTAACGTACTGTAGGATACAATAGGATCAGTTGGCTTCGTTGTGTCCTCATCGAATCCAAGCAAAAGACTTAGGCTGCTTTTTGATTTGACAATGCAGCAGCAGTGTCGAATGGGTATCGGTGCGGGAGCGGCACATGCCGAGCAAATCTGTTGCACCGGACAACCTTTTCATCTGAACTCTATAAGTACAGGAATCCAATATACGTATGGTTGAGAATTTAAATACTTGTCAATTTTTACTTTTGCTTTTGCAAGTCAATTAAAATCACAGTTTATCCGCTCTTAGAATGCGTTCCTGATTTCTTGAAAATATGGGCAGATAGCATTGTAATGACGAACAATTAACGATGAAAAGATTTTTTTGGTTTTTGTATTTATGACTGATTAAAAATTTAGTTCAAATTCATATCAAAGCAACTATTTATGATAAACTAGATTAATTTAGCACAAGACGCAAACGAATTATTAGAGCGGTCAAACAACATATTGAATTCTTCGGGACTTTGATGCCTGACGAACTGCACAAAATTATATTTATTAATTGTAGCTATAAATAAATGAATTTTATATTTTTATTTAAAACAGAAAGCGGTCGTACAATTATATTTTATAAAAAAAATAAATTCCGAAATCTAATAAAATCAAGACGCAGTGTGTGTAGAGTTATTATACTAATTTTAACTATACCCAGCTGTGTCATAATAATCGCGGGCGCAGTGTCGCGCACGACTGGTTGCATTCACGAAAATTAATCGCACACGCACCGCGCATTGTTCCACATGATGCCGCATGCGCGTGTGTTACATGATCGTTAAAATGCAATTTAATGACAAAAAGACATTGTAATTTTAAACTGACAATTAAATAGCATAATTATAATCTATATAATAATACGTGAAGGGAAATGTTTGTACCCCTTTTTAAGCGTATTGCGCACACGGAGGTGTATGAGATTTGGCATAATTAAAGTTTATATGGAGAAGAAGTGCAGAAAGGTAATTTTAATTTATGGGATACAAATACATTAAATTAAATATGAAATAAATCATGAATCGTTAACGTACATAACTGTCAATGTCAAACATCAAAGAATGCGTTATTGACTTCTAGATACGACCAAGTCTAGCAAAATCCCAATTTTCCCATCTTTCAAATTTTACAAATAAATCGAAAGATAGAAATTTGTATAAGATAATGTTAAAATGAGGTCGTGTAACTTGGCACTGGTATGTCAGATGTCAAGTTATATTTTTTTTACAAGACACTACTTTTAATTACATTCTTTTGTCCTCTCATGTCTATCTTGTAATCGTATTAAGTTTAGTCATGCTTTTTATATAAATTATATTGCTTAATTTTAATTATTCAAACACACGACTACCTACTGGCAATCCCGAACTTTTATAGATAATGATCTCTTACGAATTGTGTACCTTACCAAAAATTAATTGGAATCAATTTAAGGAATTAATTTAATTAAATATGGATAACAGGGTGGACAATTACGATAGTTTTGTTCTTGTAACGATGCAAACCACTAAGAGAAACTTATATTCATGTTAGGGTGAATTCACATATTTCGCACCGAATAAATCTGACGTATCGATGTGTTCGTACCCCAAAAGTGACTTATGAACTATGTGACATAAGACGGAGAAAGTGTCAACTGAGAGCACACTTATACAAGTGACATTATAATCGTGCCTGGAGTTGCACGTAAACATTTATCTGTCCACATGTTTTCACAATGTTTTCGCAACACACCAGAAAGTAATTTTTTAACAAAAACAAAACCGACTTGAAAACTAAGTATAAAACGAAAATAAATATTTTCTACAACAACTTGAAGTCGGTGAAAGTAAAACGAAAAATTACTATATTTTGCAAATTTGGTGTCGTTTTTTTATTATTTTTACTTGGCACTAACTTCAACATGTTGTAGAAAATAAAAAGAGACGTCTTCAAAACGCGTCATCAGATCTCTATTAACTCAGTAACAAAAATAACGTGTACATTTATAATAATAGTTGACGTATAAAGATAAAAAGTTGCGACCGCAGAAACCGCAGAGGCCGGTCGTGACATCGAAACGGGAGCAGAGCAGCTGCATTGCAAACACATCAATCAACGTACACGTCTGCCAGCACTATGGGGACATAACTTTCTGTTAAACATGAGAGGCAGTGAACCGAAATATCATATATTTACACTAGTGATGCACCATTGGGTAGGTGATACATTTTACAAATTCTTAAACTATTTTCATGTAAAAGAGCGGGCTTTAAAATTCCTTAGAATCAATGTAGAGAGGATCACAAAGCAATTATAAGACAGCAATGTAACTAGTACAGTCCATGCCGGTAGACCGCAACGTACCCACCATGATCAAATTAAAGATATTTTGAAGAAAGCTCACGTAAAAAGCACTTTAAATAAACGTGTAGTATCAAGAGATTAATCTGATGAAGCGAAAAATGTTTGGCAGGATCGCAGTAGGTGGAGATCCATAGTTTCTGCAAACCCCAATGGGGAAAAGGCGTGACAATATAGTGCAAGTTTTTTTACTACTATTATTATTAGATAACGTTCAACTTAACGCAATTTTGTATGGCATCATTACTGTTTACCTTCACGCTCACTAAGTGACACCGAGTCATTCCCATACAAAATTACATTAACTTGAACGTAATTGAGTAGTAAAAAAAACTCACACTAATCTAATTATCATCATAATTTTAAAACATATTAAAAGTATTTTTATAATTGTTAAACAATAGTTAATACGCTATTTGATTCATTATTATGAGGACATATGTTGCTACCAAATCTAGGTTGCTTCGATGTTTTGTAAGATCTGAAGAACACTGTGTCAATTAATTTAACTTTCAACTACCCTACTGTTTTTAAAATAATTAGTAAACAATTTATTACAAAATATAGGCCTACGCTAAGCAAGCCATTTCTATTTCCCTCGCCGCTGGCTATAGACTAATAGATGGAACACGGGAAGTCTTAGTGGGTATTCCGGCTGTGGCGACCTACCTCCACCAGGATAGGACCACGCCGGCAAGTCTCCACAAGCACTTGCCGTGATCCTCAAATGGTGATAAATCCGTAAATATTTTTCTCTTCGACAAAAAAAGGCACCGTCTCACTTTTAAGTATTACATAAGTAGAATTAGTT
Source organism: Dendrolimus pini (assembly GCA_949752895.1). Classification (NCBI taxonomy): domain Eukaryota; kingdom Metazoa; phylum Arthropoda; class Insecta; order Lepidoptera; family Lasiocampidae; genus Dendrolimus; species Dendrolimus pini. The sequence continues at coordinate 18,298,263 of OX457135.1, forward strand.
TTATTAATTATTATTTTATTAACCAAATGGGGTCGTTTTCGTCTTACGTCAAAAAGAGGGTTTGTACTGAAAATCAGCGTTGTGTCGGATATAATTACGGCACAGCAATATGCTGAGCCTTGTTTGCTGAAAATGCGGGTAACAAATTTTCAAAATATGCTCTATGTATAAAAATGTATAAGAAATGTAATTACGTCGCTATTTTTGCAAATAAAGTTTGCTTCTTTCTTTTAATCGTTCTTCTGCTAATATAAGTACCTACTTATATAACATTCGCGAAATCCTTAAAATTACCCCATAAACAAATACTTTTGCATAAGTGACTGCCCCTATTCTTTTTTGCAAAAGCAATTAAGAATAGGGGCAGTCTCATCGCATTAATGGTCTGCGATTTGCATGAAATCATCTCCAAAGATATTACACACCTTTCGTAAACCGGGAAACGGTAACTGCAATTAATTTTGAAATAACGATTTATTCTTGCAAAATGCGTATTCTATTATATTACCTGCGTCAATATTATGCGGCACAATGTCCCAGTTTTTTGAGATATTAGCATATCTTAAAACGCTTTTTTATATATCGATAAAAATAACATTAATTACATAATACTTATTAATAACATTTAAAGTTACGAAAATTGTCATAATATTAATCTTGTTGCCTAAAATATTGCACAATTTCATGTGATATTTTGAATATATGAATTCCTTACTTAATCTGCACTACTTTTTTATTTAAATATAAATAAAATTTGTTTGTAAAGTTGCACCTTATCTATACTATTGGTATAATATATATGTATTATTTATATGTGCGTGTGTGTGTGTGTATATTATATATATATATATATATATATATATATATATATATATATCATCCTACAAACAAACTATTGTGAGTTTGTTTGTAAGAAGTAAACTCTTGAACTACTCAGCCGGTTTCAAAAATTCTTTCACCATTACAAAGCTATATTATTCGTGAGTGACATAGGCTATGTGACATGTTTTTTATATTTTTAATGGCGCCCAGCGAAGCAGGCACTGGTCGGCTATACATTATAAAAGCAATAGAAATTCTTTAACCTAAATGAAAATCTATAGAAAGTATGATTGTTGATTATTGTAATTACATTTATATTGTGTAAAACATCACACATTTTAACAATTCAGGCATACAGACTTTTCTCCTGCTTACTATCTTCTGTAGGTAGTCTATTTTTTATGTTACAACAGCCCACACAATCGGCGTTTTCATACCAAACATGTATTATAATATTATGAATCTTAAAATTATTCAATAAATTGTAGTTTTATTAAGAAATAAGCTTTTCAATTTCAATGAACTAATGTACTGACATAGCACAATTTATGCAATTCAATTTATAAAATTAATATTTTTGAATAATATAAAAGAAAATCGTGTTTATACACAAAAGAGCATAAATAAGCATATATCGAAACTGCTTGTATGAAATTACATTTATTCAAAAAGATTTGATATTTAAACTCAGGCCATTTAGCATGAAAATCGACTCCGATCTTTAGTCTTAGTATCTAAATGGCCAAATCATCTAAAGCATTGCCTGCGTTTCGAGCAGATTACAGCCTTCATAATCCGTTCAATGCCAATATTAGCACTTTCACTTAAAAATAAACGTATTGAAGACCTTAACGAACCATCCGCACATTCGCGTTCCCAACTCGTCCAACCTTGTCCAATATCACGACAGCAATCTACATTCAATGATCGCTGATCACCAATTATATTTTTCGATGTTAACGTCCCTATTAGAAGACTCGAATGCATTGCGTGGGTTTGATTGATTTGTAAAAAGGTCAAACGGTATTGAGTTTTGATTGGTAATTTAATATCGTTATATGACGATTAGGAAGTTGTTATTTAACATTAATAAAGAGTAGTTAATTGACGAGCTGCTCGGCCGGTCTAAAAGACAAGAGGCTCAAGTTTCATTGACACGGATGTAAAAAACATCGCTTCCAAAATTGTAGTGTCCGTCGTACTGTAATTTTTGAATTAAAAGGGAATCCTTATACTAGTCGGCACAGACTCCCAAAAAATAAGCCAAGAACAACTTTGCTCCTACGACATAAGGGCGTCAATGAATTGATACAGCGGACTAAAGTGAAATGGTCACTTAGCCACCTACCTTGGCGCACGAAATGACATGGTGTAAATAAATATGTATATTAGATCTCAGGTCGTTCCAACTCAAGCGCGGATATGGGGCTCAAGTTTAAGTTTAGTGAGGTAGTTGGGAACGCCTTTACCAATGTCCTCAATCAAGTCTGTTGCGGCTCTGCGCCGCATTTGGTCCGCGGCTAAAGGACCCAGTTGAATACAAAAGGTATTCCCCTCCTTTTTTTACTAGGGGAAATCCGAATGAGGACCATGAGCCGCGACAAGCACAGAAACTTGGAGGAATAGTTCGCGACCCGTAAGTGGGATTCGCCAGGTCGCGGTGGCACTAACATGCCCATTCAGAACTGGTGCCATGCTATTACCACTCACTAGTTAGGGATGCCCACTAAAACGCCAAGGCTACGGGAAAACGGAGTCCCAACTTAACGTGCCCTGGCAGGCGGGGGCCTCGCACACAGACCTCTTCTACTGCCGGGGGACTACTTTTATCCCCCGGCATAAAAGGTATTCCCCTGCGTCAAAAAAAAAGAAGGACGTCAATGATATCGTTCTAATTTGTTTGATGCGGCCGTCAAGCATGTGAAATGATATCACTGACGGCCTTATGTCATAGGCGCAAAGCTTTTCTTGGCTTGATCGAACCGTGCCAATAAGTATGGATAGTCCTCCCTTAGGCGGAAAATTCTTAATAAAGCCAAGTTTAAAATCTTTAACGACAATTGGCTTGAACAAAATCCTTTATACCTTTTTGTGATACTGCCTAATTTCGATTTAAACCTTTCATACAATTTCATAGTTAAATAACAAAAATATTATTTTCTTAATATCAACAGAACTCTTCACTGTGCGTGAACTGACATGCGCTGGGCCGATTTATTTGAAATAATGCTATCTCTACGGGAATAAAAAACTGTAACCAAAGAACTCTATACGTACCATGTTTTTGCTTACTTTTGAAATATTAAGATAAAAATAATTTCAGTCGCTATTTAAATAACAATAGGAACCCTATTTGAGTTGTTAAAGATATGATGTCATAACTTGCTGTACCGTTTTATTAATATAACAAAATATTAATGAATACGTTTTAATTTTTATACCATAAAGTTTTCATTTCGGTTCTTGTCATTTGGCTACGAAATACTAAACAGTGAAGTATTTATAACCTTCATAGTCAATTACGCAGATATTTAATCGCAAAAAATCAATTTAAATTGAACTCTTGATTCCGAGCAATTTCTGTGGAATGTGTGCGGAAGGTTAAAAGGATGCGTTTTTTACACCACTGTAACACTGACCAACCTTGACTGAAACCTTCGTCTAATAATATTGACTAACGGTAACCAATCGGGGCTATTGTTACAAATTGTGCAATGTTTATGTTTCATTAAACTACATTTAATTGCTTTTATATGTTTGATTTTTTTTATTGCATGAGTTCAGAGACAGGCAGACGGCCCACTTGATGAAAAGCGGTTAACATCGCCTATGGACATTTGCAACACCAAAGGTGCTACAAATGCGCTGCTGCTCTCTTAAGGGAGACTGGAACCTGGTCACTAATGCCGGAACACAACTCAAGGTTGTTTTGGCGGCATACTCTAGACCAGGAGTGGTAGCCATCTAGACAGGCAAATCCCCTACCACCTGGCTGTGGGTTGTTTTATCGCCTCTTACGATAGGCCGCCCGGCCGCAGGAAATAGTATTATTTCTTCGTTCCTGCACGGATGGAAAGCTGATAAAAACATTATTATATTTGAAGTCATAAAACGATTAAGAACTTATGTGTAACATCTCTATTTTTAACTATTGTATTTATAATTATTACAATTTTCAATGCCTAATTGGCACCTTAAGGGCGGCTTGCATGACGTTCCTTAATTTTATTTAAGAAACACTAAACGCATTTACCACCCTTAAATACGATAATCGTCTTGCACAACGCTAAATTTACCGGTAAATACGTTTACAGAACTGTCAAAGTTAATCATCCAAAAATGGCTATTTAACGCCTTAAACGCGTTTAAACATTGTCACTCGTATGACTGTATGAAATTGTCACTTATAAAAAGTCAATTACAGATTGTCACTCGTATATTATTTGCTTTAATTATTTATCTCAATTCTAAATACCCATTATCCGTACAAACTAACATGGTAACAGAGTAATTAAGTTAAGGAATTGGATCCAGTAAAGATATTTTAACTAGGAAAGCATAAATACAATATTCTAGCATTGTACTCGACCTGATGTTCACAATGGATAATGCGATCGCAAAGGCTTCAAGGTAAAACTAATGCACCTAGATGGTAAAAATTATAAGCCTTGGCGGTATCGTATTAAGACAGCGTGCAGGGCAAAACCCGGCGCTGAAGAAATTTTGCAAAGAAAACTTAAAAAGCCCGATGAGCCTGCAGCATCTGATGGTGCAGACGCTAAAGCCAAATATGAAATAAACTTACAACAATTTCTAAAAATTGACTGTGTCGTTTCAACTCTGATGACGACAAACATGACGGATGAGATTCTAAAACAAGTTATGCGATATAAAAGCGCCAAAGAGGTATGGGATGAGCTAAAACGCCTATATAATGGAAGCAGCGAAGACAAACTTATGATCTTTGTTTACAATTCTTTGATTATAAAATGGACCCTGAACGTGAGATGGGAAAGCATATATCTTCTGCATTAAAGAACATTTCCAACAAATCTTTTCGTAAATTAATATTCAATATTCTTTATGAAATTGTAAGTTATTAAAAAGTCAATTACAGATCGTGACTCGTATTTAATTTGCTTTATTTATCTCAATGCTAAATACCCATAAAATTGAAAATAAAACCGCACAGCAAAAGATCATTCTTCAGGTTGCCGCCAAAAATTCCGAAGTAAACTTAACCAAACGAACAAAATTTCAAATGTCAATTTGAGATTGGCTAACTAAAATCCTTTTCACGCAGGATATAACTAACATTAAAGCTAAATTTCGTGTGTTTGTTCGATAAAACGTACCGCCACGTGAAATGAAACACATCTGGCTGTTTTACCGATGGCATAAATACATTTTACTAAATGACATGGGAGAGTGCCTCGTGCAAGACAACGTAAATGCATTTACTATTAAACGCGTTTAGAGAGTAAAATAAAATTAACTAATTTTATTTAAAGACGATCGTTGTGCAAGCGGGTCTAAGTCTAGTACCAGCATGCATACTCTGACATGTGAACGAATCTTATTTAAGAAATAAATTATCCTCGTGTTTGAATTTAAAAATAGTCCTAAATGAATATTTCCAAATAACTTAAGAAATAATCGACGCGTCGATCATACACCTATTCATAATGATATTTTTTTGAACAATACAAAACTTTTGCTTTGAACTTGTCTTATATTCTATATGAAACATGACTAAAAATATTATAAAACTCACCACATTGATCTTCCCCAGGATGTGATTGATTTGGTCCTTGCTGCACATTTTGTTTCTTCTAAGTTAATCCTCGTTCACTCACATCTTATAATCACTTAAGTTTGTACATTATTCCTAGTTTATTGGTTATAATAAAACTGTAAAATATATGTCATTTTTCTTTGAGGACAATTTTCAGAGAAGTTGCACTAGTATTGTTACAGCTTTAATGAAGTATTTTTATAAAGTACTAGCTGTTGCCTGCGGCTTCGCTCGCGTAAATTAAAAATAGTCCTAGTATAAGTAGTCAAAAAAAGTTAAAAATTAGCCACTTTTCACCAACGAGATATACGCGTGCATTTATTTCTAATCAGAAGCAATTATATGATTTCATGTTTCTTACTTTAAAAATGACGGATATTCATATAAATTTTCATCCCATCTATTCTAATTTTATGGGGGTTAAAATATTTAATAATTTGTCTGTTGACATAAAAAGTGCTAATTTAAATTTATTTAAAGTCAGTCTTCACTATTGGTTATTAAAGAAATGTTTTTACTCGGTGCATGATTACTTTAATTAGAACAACTCAACTCATATATATATATATATATATATATATATATATATATATATATATATATATATATGTCGGAGGGAAGATATAAATCTGATAATTGTTGATTGCATTTATAACGAACAATATCATTTGTTTACATTTTAATTACTTCTAAAATTCTTAATTTAATTTAATTTGATTTGTTAAATGTTTTTATAACTTAAAGATCGTTCTAACCTAATAAAAGTTATGAATATTGTAATTTAATAAACGACCAATCAGAGCAGAGCTTATGGCGGAGCGGGGTCAGACGCCCTCTATACTTTGAGTAGTATCTACTTCGGTAGACTGAGGAGTTTTTGTGGCACATTTGGTTGGTGGCAACAGGTCGAGTTGGACCATGGAGTATTTTAAAGAAAGTATTGAAGCTGGAAGTATGAGCGGGTGCCCTGAACCCGCTGCTCGGTCTAAACTATGTCATAATGTTGATCAAATCTAAATTAAAAGTGTATAAACCGTGGCTATTGTGTTTTATGCTCGCATTTCATCCTGATGACGCCCACTAAACCTGAAATAACTAAAGATGTCGTGAGAACGAGGCCGTTCTGCGACATATATATAACTTAAGACCTGTATTTTTTGTACCATGTCATATGCAAATAAATTTCATTTCATTTCATCGATATCACTACAGAAGTCTTTTAATCGGACTCGGAATTAGGAGTCGTACTGAGGTCGAAGACGAAGTTTACCCTAAGTACAACGAAGTAGGGATTTTTAAAAATTGACACAAAATTTCTTCTTGACGAGCAGGGTGGTGTCATCTCTAGTGTTGTCAGATGTTCATAGGCCACATCCCGTTACCCTGCTATGTGCCTACTCCAGCAAATAAATATAAACAAAATGTGTAAATTGTGAATAAGGATGGTGACACTCTACTAAAACAACAGACATGTCAACAAAAAGTTAATAAACTCAATTCAAAATTACTAAACTTCCATGTGGAAACGTCGAACCGGTATCGACAATACAACACACGCAATATAGTCACCTAATAATGCACTCAACAATTGCTTTTCATGCAAATTGTTAAATTAATAACACACTCCAATGGGTTCGAATAGTTATTATAGGCAGGCGTATTAACGATAACAATCAAATAAGTCAAATTAAGCGACTATAATTAACTTGGTTTCTAATTAACATTTGCGAAATACTTCTAACAGTACAATATCAATAAACGAAGGACCTAAAGCGGCTGCTATCGCAGATTCGTACCACAATGATACGATACGAGATACGTATTTATCCATGCAGTAACGGACAAAGAATACAATTTGCTGGGGTCGAGCTTCCTGTCGTAAGAGGCGACAAAACAACCCACAACCAGGTCATAGGATGTTTGCCCGTCTGGATGACTAAAACCCCTAATCTAGAATACGTTGCCATAGCAACCTTGAGTTGTGTTCCGTCATTAGTGGCCAGGTTCCAGTTTCCCTTAAGAGAGCAGCAGGTTTTACAAATTTACTTTGGTGTTCGAATGTCCATAGGCGCCAGTACCCGCTTTCCAACAGGTGGGCTGTCTGCTGAACTCATGCAATAAAAGTAAAAAAAAGAATTTGACAAGGATCAAAATAAAGTGTAACTTTAAGCTATGTTTTATACCTATCAGCATATCTAGGCATGTGTCAATTGACTGAACCTTTCTTTCTTATAGTTAATTGTCTGACGCACATGGCATTGATTTTGCCATATCGACACATATCATTTCTATATCTTTCCTATCGTTCGTTTCCCTTGCTATTGTTTAAAATATGACTTAAGCTTAACACAAGTAATGTGAAATTTCTAGCGATGGTAAGAAAGGTGAATGAATAATAAGATATAGGAACCAGCCATATGTGTACTCCAAAAGCGGCCTCCTTAGGCCCACAGTAATTGAGTAGATATTAACTTCGACATTCCCTAGACCTTATAATTTCAACAGTCTTGAAGGTTCTATTGACAAATCCTAGATGAATAATAATAATAAATATCAATTACAACATTGATAAAACATATTAGCCATTGGTTATCAATCAACATCAACGGTAATCATAATTAAATCGATATGCACTTATTTGTGCTCTATTATTTCCAGAACTAATTACTTGCAATACAAAATGTGTTGGTTGATGGTTGAAATGTATAGAGGTGGTCATTATTGTATGTTGATTGAAGTAGATTGATTAATGGAATAATTGGATTTCGACACTACGTTGAAATTTATGTTTAAATAGTATTCAGATACCTTGGTTCGTTCACTGCTGCAGAGTAATAATGACATAGAGAACGATGTAAGGAGAGGGATAAATATAGCATGGCTAAAGTGGAAAGAGGTAACTTATATGTGATAAGCTAATGCTACCCAAAGTAAAAGGTCAGATATACCAATCTGTAACACGCCCAACCAAGAAGCCCGGGTCTGAATATCGGGCTACTAAAGTAGTAGAACAGAAACGTCTCCACTCAGCTGAGAACGTTGAGATGAATATGTGGTGTTACAAGAATGGATAAAAGAATCTTGGAAAATTGCAATTGTAATTGAACAATTGCGAGGAAGAAGACTAAGGTGGTATGGGCGTGTAATGATTAGGGAAGAAAGTCAGATGACTGACTCAAGAATGTTATCTGAAAAATGGACGGATAAAAGTGTAAAGGAAGACAGATAGATAAATCGTGTTAAGGATGATTTGTGGTGTGACAGAGGACGTACGTCAGAATAGAGGAATATTGAAGGGCTACACATAATGTACCCCTAATAATTGGGAGAAGGTGAAAGAAAAGAGAGTTTCTGAGAACGCTTAGGTAGTTGGTTTGGTAACGCTCTCGAGCATCAAACTCACATTTCAAAAGAGACATGAATTTGAATTTCAACCAGCATTATAGGGAAAGCATTTATAACTTAGGTAATTTACTGACTGTTACAACTACCACGTGCTTATGCTCAAAGAAAACATCGTGATGAAACATACACATCGCAATAGCTGATATCTCCAACCCGCCAACCCACCTTGGGTAGCGGGAATACTGCAAGTTTCCCTTAAATAATGGGAAGGCCCGACTCCAGCAGGGGGATATTTATAACGGGGATCGACATCTTATTATCCTGTCGCTAATACTTTGCGTAGATCTTGTTGGCCTCTAGCTTTAACTAGAAAAACGTCATTTAACTACAGTAAACCAATTTTTCATGTAATTAAATTTCAATGTCAGATAATTTAATTTTATCATATTACCTAGTATTGTTTAAAAATTGTATATCTTCCTTAAAGATCAGCGAACAATAAGTCATTTCTGAATCTCTTCATCATTGAGTGAAATCGATACTTTATGCTTTACAATAAACACGCATAGTAGTCCGAATGTCCACAAGCTGCGTAAAATTTGTTAAACAACTTCTCTGAGCTAATCTTTCATCCGTGCGGGAAAGGAGAAATTATGTCAATTCCTGGGGCCCGAAAAAAATATGCACGAGGCGACGAATCAAGCCAGGTGGTAGGGTATTTGTCAGTCTGGATGGCTACCATCCCTGGTGTTAAGTTAGCCGCCATAACAACTTAGTGATATTCCGGCATTAATAGCCTAGTTTCTGTTGCCGCCTTCGTGTTACAATTATCTATAGACGATGGTCCGTTAGCGTGGCTGCTGTTCTGCACCAAAAAAGATACTTAAATATGACAGAAATAATTTTGATTACTATTCAAAGATAATCCATTATAATAATGCACTACTAAGCTCCCTTACTTGTACCACCAACTCATGACCTCATTAGTTGTTACGCTCGTATAACATCTACGAGACTGAAACTTTTTGTGAGAAGATAAAAAGTACTTCGACTGATTTAACTTGGCGCTTCCCTATTGCTAGAAAGAAAGAAATAAAATAGAATAGATATAATAAATACCGCCTTTGCAACGTTGTTTGAATTGCATGTCTAACCACGGCCCAACCTTTGTTGGGGAAATCGGTACAATTCAAAATATGTTTTCATTGAATTCTTGCATACGTTATAGACTATGAATACTGATTATGTTTTATTAATTTTAATAGATATGGAAATGTGAATTTTCCGAAAAATATATTAAACGCTTTTATGACAGTAACGTGTTTAGTTAATGTGTGTAATTTCAAGTAGATAAATGACCCTAATGGGTCAATGACCTGGTTCTATATTAAAGCTTTAGATCAAATTTAATTTATATACAATTATCGTAATGACTAATTTAAAAATAATATTTAATATAAGTGCTGTGTTCTACTTACAATCAGTCTATTTTAAAAAGTATTTAAGATTTGTAATTGATAATAATCGATTCTGTCTAGACCTGGACCCCGATAGCATTTTTAAAAGTACCTACTATACTTAATTTTCTTCAGAATATTCCACGTATCATATAAAAATTAAAAGATTTTTACGAGTTCGGGAATTAATAAAATGTTGCCACATATTGACGACATATCATTATCATTTTACTAGTTTACTACTAACGTGTGTAACATATTAAGTATTGGTGTACAATAAAAAAATATATTACCTAAGAAGATAATTTGTTGTATTTTACGAACAGGATTTTTGCAATGAATTATACTATGTAATGATGATTCTTGCAGTCTTGAACAACTCAAGCCACATCTAAAGTTAGATATTAGAGTACAAAATGTTTTATATTAATCATCGAAAGACATAATTCAAATAAAACTTTATCCAAAAACTAGTACAAAATGACAAGGTATATCTATAGTATTTTCTTATATTTTGGCACCTAGTATACAAAATATAGATTAGGCTACCAAAGAGTAAATAATAACCATAAACAAAATTTTAAACTCTATAATTAAAATAAACAAGTTGCCGGTAGGCAAAATAAAACTTTCAAAACATTGAAAGAATTCTTGTCTTGAGTGATCACGGCTATTGAAAAATTTAATTAAGGTATATCTATTTTCATCCCTTTAGTGCTCGTACGTAACTAGCCAAACAAGTTATCTAAATCACGAATTACGCTGTCAATATGCGCATACGCATAACTATTGCACAATTAATCGTCACTTTTCATTGGTTTTCGTAATTACGTGAAACGAACCGGTCCGATGGGCAGACGATCTTCAGATACCAGTTCCTTCTTTATCCACTTTTCCATTGCATTCCGATGAAAATGAGAGTATAAAATGAGATATTAAGTACAATAAATACACGGTGCTAATCTGATTTTAAATTATTTTTTTCTGTTTCAATTGTTTCAATATAGTTCCGAAAAATGTTTTTAAATGATTAACTATATTTTTAGTATCCAAAAAAACTGTTATTCTATTTGTTCATTTTGTTCATATTCAACAACTTGATCAAATTATGATCGAAACAATGAACTCTGTTTAACATTATTTTCTTCAACAATTTGTGCGAAGTCAGTCTTGACTTAACGCTTTAAAGGATGCACGGTAAGATCTTATGTAAATGTAAATTAGTATTAGCCTAATTTATTACAAATATCTACGAACAAAACTACGGATATACGGATATATACGGATATATACGGATACTACGGATGCAGGACGGAGGAAGCAGAATATAACAGTCCATGTACAGGACGTGAAAGATGCTGAAGATCACACAAAATCAAATTCATTAAGTAGAAAAGTAAGTACGCACCAACAGCCTGGGTTGATGTCAAACAGAAAGAAAAGACTATAGACATCAACAAATAATGGAAAATATCAGGAATATTGAGTAATAAGCAGCGAGAGAGGCATACAGCACGATTCCCCTCGAATTCCCTTTTAAAATGTAGCATATATAATTACCATATAATTATGAAAGTGAATTTGTGTGACTTATAAATTTACAACAAAAATGGTTTAGATATTATGTATGAACATAAACAATTTCTTATTCCAGGACATGAGACAGGTTATGTAGGACACGATATTTACAAGATTGAAACCACGTAAATGTTAATAGTATACCAATAAAAACATTAAAAGAAAAAGTACCAAAGCAGTCGTTAGTAAGAAACCTAAAACAAGACATTCTGTAACTGTAAGTAGTATTTAAGCAGATATTCAAAAAGCAAGTTCTCGCTTCAAAATCTCCGACCGTGTGCAATCCGACCCTTATTTTATCATCACCCTCCAAGCCGCCTGAGCAATTTCATGCCTTTTGGGCAAAGCAATTACGACTATTAATAACACAATTGTTACGATTACGATACACAACTTTCACTGTGGAAATGCTTATTTTTTGTGTTTCTTTCGACGGTTTTTAACAATACCTAGTCGCACCGCTGAATATTCGATTTTTTATTGTGGTGATTCGTTATGTTCCGTTGAGTGTAAATCTGAAGTTTTTGTAATCGAATGTTTGTTTGGAATCACGGAATTTTGATATACCTAGGAAGGTATGTGCAGATTAAAAGGAACTAACTCTTACTGTTTTATAAGTATCGCTCTCATAAAGAGATAAATGGCTTATTAGTCGTAATCAAAGACTAATTTTTCATTTTTCTGTAACCGGTTTTATTCCACCATTATTTTATTTAATATTGTTACAAACCGATAAAGAAATGCGCACCTGGTTTATTAACTTTTGTGCTTCTTTTGTTTACTTTGTGCTAAAATTTTCAATTAGACAAAAGCTTATTGTTATTGTTTTCGTTTATTTTAATAATTAACCAGGTCTGCAGATTACGTCTTCTTGGAAAAACTCAGTCCACGCAGTCGGTTGTTGTATTGTACAGTTTACTATAAAACAATGCCCGAACGAAGGGGTGGGGCAGTCAAGTGAGGATTACGATACGAGCAAGACGTACATTCGATGAGCGATATAGTGACGGACTCTGCGCGTGTTATTGAATCGTGCAGTTTTTACTAGTAGTGTCTAGTTATATTTATACGTGTTTGTATAGTTCTAGGTGAGGTGTGTAAGAATAAGCCCGTATGGCGCTCTGTTGTTCGTGCCTACCCCGCAAGGGACCTGGCGTGAAGTTATGTATGTATGTATGTATGTATGTATAGTTCTAATAAATTCTTTAGTAATTCCAACGGCATTTTAATTCGAATCCTGTGTAACTCGAAATTACGACATTTTGTCAAATGCAACGTATTTTACTACGTAATCGGAAACACAAATAGGAGTTTAGCAGTTTATTTCTTTGAATTCTTATTCTTGATCTGAAGTACCTAAAGAGTAGTACAAGTATTAACATAACATAAAACTTATGAAATGTCTTAGCTACCAGTATTTATCTAGACACGTGTCAATTTCTTTAGGCGATTTTCCAAAGGCAAGCGCTTTAGGCCCTCTAACTGACAAGAATAAATTACATGATTACTGTTTTTTGTTTCAGTTAGAAAAAACCCACATAACTATATAGATATTTTACTTACTAGTCAGTTATATCGCAACTTTCACCACTACATGCCAAAGAAAAAGGTAATAAGACATAGCAAGTTTAATAAATGACATCATTATCAATTTAAAGCTTTACAATAAATATCTTTAGAGCCCTTCATGAATTTGAGAATTTTGAAGTAGAACATAAATTACTAAATTACATCATCAGAAAGACATAGTTTCTTGGATTTTCCTAATTCTGTTGTGGAACGAATTTAGACAAAAGAACTTGATGTCGTAGGCATCATTAATTTAACACAACGTGTATTCAGTTTGATAATGAACACGAAATAACTGCTTCTAAATTGCGATGAGCTAGAACTGCTGTAATGACTTTATGAAAATTCCAGTTTATTATATAAATTATATTCAGCTGTAGTTACAATTACCGAGCCAACTTGTTTTACTTGCAGTTACAGTTAACAGATAACAAAATAACACCTTTCAAGTTTATTATATTAGAAAACATATACGAAATATAAATTATCTTTATTAAGCCTTCTAAGAAAACAATAATGCAAAGTTTTTGAAAATGAAAAACTTTCGTAGAGTATTTTAGTTTGTAGACTTCTTTATTTAGACAGTAGATTAAGCTCCTGTATAATAATTGTAATATCTTGGCTATGACCATCATAAGATGTTCCAAAGCGACATGAAATCAATAAATAAAAAGTGCAAAGTAAAACATAGATACCTCAGGCTAAATAGTTATACAAACGATGGAGTCAATCTTAGATTCCTTACTACATATAGTACAATAAATTCTACAATAATATTTATTTTATTTTATTAAACACGGTTACAATAAAAAATACTTCTTATCATCATACAATTAAAATAGCGTGGTATAAATAAATTATGTGGTATAATAATTACTGTTTCAACAATAAGAAATACGCTATTTTACTCATTAAAGAAATGTCGACATAACTAGCTACGTTAGTACAAAAAGAGGCGACTTCGCCGTTTTGTAAGCCGCAAAAAATATCAGTAGTCAAAATTTTCAGGAAATTTATTTTCGTGTCAAAACCTAATTTCAGCTAAAAAAGAGTTATTTGCCCACTCAGTCCCTTACTTTTGTTTGGAATAAGTCGTGTACCCTTCACGAGATGAGTGCAAATATGGCAGAACTAGCTTAGTTAAATACGGCATCTATCCATACTAAGATAAAACATATAAATGTGATTTAATTGGATGTTTTTATGTATGTTCCATTCTTACCGCATTGAAAATTTGATTTAGGGAGTAGTTTATTTGTACCGCCCTCGCAGTCACATTTTTTGTCATTTAATGTGTGTATAAATGATTGACGACTCTTTTTATAACAAGACTTAAGCGAGCAAAGCCGTGCGGAAATACTATTCGTCCATAAATTACGTAGGTACGAATAGAGCAAATTGCACAAGTGATTTTAAAAAGAACACAAGTTTTTGGAACCTACAAAAACATGAAAATTATATTGTCAGACAACCAAATGAATAAATAATACGGAATTTTCTCAGTAACGTTAAATGACGCAAATTCGACCACAGTCTGTAAATTGCACCCAGAGCGAGCATTCAGTTTTCGTAAACCAATTTCAACATTTTTATCATGACTCTTTCAATAGTTCGCTCAAGAGACAATTGAATTGCACCTACATTCCTTGATATACACCAACCATCCATGAGTGAAAGTTTTGTTTAGCCTGGTTTTCTCAAAACTTTAAATTCGGCTGTTAAAAAGTTAAATATTGGCCGGTTATTACATCTTATTATTCATTGCACTTGCCTTGCCAGCGGTGGAATTTTGACATTGTATGGAGCTTATATCAAATTTCAACCGCTCTTAAGGCAATGTATGGGTTAGCAAGATATAGGAACCGGTGTATTAAGACAACCATTGTAAATGGAGATTCAAAAAGAAAGGACTGGGATTCAAAGTACAAAAATAACCATAAATCGATCAAATCCAGATTCTGTATTGATTCCCAAAGCAGACCATGAGGCTCACATATGCAGACCTGGGACAAAAACAGAATCATAAACTAGAATGATGATATCCCCGCTTTTATTATCAAATCAGAACTAAAAAAAAATATGAGACAACAATTACTCGCCTCTGCTCCTATTTTTGATATAACAATATTGTGTACAGGACCTCTGCGATACGAATAAACCCATGAGGTTTCTGTGCCCCAGTCAAATCTATTCTAAATGTATATGAATGTAAGCATATTAAACAATAAATTTAAAAAAAAGGACGTAATGTGAACGCAAATAATTAGAAATCCGTATACAATTTTATGTAGGTATAGATTTTGCCTTTTGATTCGTATTAAATGTGAAACGGAAAGATTGATCTTTTCAGGTTGTACCTTAAGAAGCAATTTCTCTTTCAACGTTGACTTTGTACTTAATTGGACACGTTGTAAACTAGATTAAATTATCCCTACATTCGATTTAATTATAACACATTACACACCTCTACTATATGCCCTATATGACTTATTGTTACACCTCCATTTGAATTTATAAAAGCATCTGTCACGAATAATATTAATTATGAGTATCTGAACATTGTAAATCTAATCCTTATGATCCCATACCAGTTCACAAACGCTATATAAAAACAGATACATGATGCCCCGAGGCTGTAGACTACTGACAGAATAATATAACAAGTAGAGTAAGCCAACGCTCCGGAATGGTATGTGGACAGCGATATGACCCAGAACATCCACGGATGCTGCTAAATCTATATTAAAACTAATTTATAACTACTTACACATGGTTGGGCATAACAATAAATCCTAATATTTCGTTACATAAGTCCCGTTCTTAATTTACTCGTTACATAATTTGTAATTCATAGTTGTTTCTGTTGATTGTAGCCCGGTTGAAATCGTAGGGTTATGTCGTAGAACAACAATAATCATGTAAATATCGGTGCTTAAGCTCCTGATTAACCAAAAATGTTTTTTTTTTTTTTTGGACGGATTATAGTCAGTATTGTTATTACAGATTTAAGCCTTAGTTATGCTGATATAAGACAGATCGACCAAATTAATCAATTTGCTTGAAAGGCACGGAACTAAAAGGACACGACAGTATTTTTTATATTTCATAGTTTTATGTTTTAAACTTTATGTTTATATCAACCACTTTGGTTGACTTATCCAAAGTGAAAGACAAAACGAACCGTCTAATATCGATTTAACACAAGAGTGACCAGCAACCAGGGTAATCGACATAGCTCGCAAAATTAGCAAGTTGAAGGGGCAGTGGGATAGGGGATGGAGCAGACGAGTCCTGGAGTGCAGATCGCATCTCGGTACACGTAGTGTCCGAAGGACTGACGACCTACGTAAGTTCGCCGCTGGGCACTGGATGAGAAGGCGGAGGACAGGGATGAGTGGCGCCGACTTGAGGAGGCCTTCGTCCAACAGTGGGCTGTGATTGGCTGATGACGACAAGAGGGACCACATCAAAGTGATATCTTCCTGTCACTTATTTATCAAAACCATCTCAAAGATAATGTATACGTGCATACATGTATTATCAAAGAGCGCCACTCTCACTCAATTTCAAGTTTCAGACTAGACTCAAAATCTAGTTTATACCGACCAATATATTCAGGAAAGAATGATAATATTTAGGCAAGCAATCTTCAACAGAAAACTATTTATTGTAGTTATAAGTCCAAAGAAAAATATTTTTGCGAAAAAAATCTGGATATTATCAGAATCAGTGAAGTATGCACAACGATTTTGGCTTTGAAAACAACACGATAATTAGTATTTAATTAGAACTAAAAAACAATTTAACGTCTTAATAAATTATTTCAAACGAAATACTTATTTTAGGAAATTCACATGCATCATTGTTCTCGACACATCATGTTCGTTTTTTTATAACAAAATCGTGCAACGACCTTAGATTCTCACATTTTGAAACGTTTGAAAATATTACAAACCACTTTTATGACAAGACTTTTTGTCTGTTTTTAATCACTGCGGCGATTCGAACTGTATAAATCGTTTCTTTTTGTTGCTATTGAATTTATAATTAAAAAGAGATGTAAAAAAACAAGTGTTACAACTCCTGAATCTAATGAAAACCTATGATAAATTTAAAAACATCAGGCTCTATAGAAGTAGGCAACAAGTATAGATCTCTACTTGCTATGATCTTGGCACACTCCTTGCGCTTAATCAATTTTCATGAATCTCTCTTAATTTACAGGGTCAGCTAAAGCACTACAAATAGTATTTGCACTGCTTTATATTTGACCTTTACTCGAAATGTCGGTGATTTGGTCGTGGCAACCACATTATCTACCGACACCAGAACTGCTGTCAGTTGTAGTTATCTTCTTTCATCATCTCTCTACATATCCAAATCACGTTAAGAGTGACAAAATAAATAAGATGTAAAAATAAGAAGAAATAGATACACTGCATAGATAATACAATGACAATTTGACAATTAAGAAACAATGTTTAATGCTATATTTTTTTTTACACAGGTCTAAATCAATAGGCTGGTTTATAACTAACATCGCAACCTAAGTACACAATTTTGGTATATACCAAAATAACATGTGTTCTAAGGAAAATAATTTTGTCAGAATAAAAGCAACACTCAAAGTGTATAAAGTATTGATAATGGAATTTAATGTAGGAATTCAAATGTCAATGTGCCAGTTTCACTCCCGCATGTTGTCCTTCGAAAACATAATCAACCCAATGCATAATAAATTTAAGTAGATAGGGATATAAGAACGGTATAACTGGTTTACCTTAGTCTATTGGTATACATTGATAACACTTTATTCTTGCAACATTTGAAACAAACTATCTAGAAACCGTTTTAGTGTTTTGAATTATATTTCGAGGAAGACAATATGGATTTTTAATCTTGTTCTTGTATTTGATACTTCACATTATTAATTAATTTATAATTTCATGCATGCACTGGTTATGATTATTTAATTGAAAATTGAGATCATAAAAACTGTCTTTTACAATTAGTAAAGGAATTCCCATTGGAATTGTCTGTAAATACGACAGTAGCCCTATAAATATGTATTCTCATAAACTACAAACTCTCTTTTCTTTCACCTTCTCCCATTAATATGTAGTCGGCACAATATGTCTTTTCCTTTAATTATCCTCTATTCTGCCATACGTCCCGTTACAAATCATCATGTCAGCCTTCACACAATCCATTCATCTCTTTTTTGTCCTAAACTACAAGCACACGTATTACAGGTTTTCAATAAATAAAAAAGAAAATGTCTGCCTCAAAAGGGGATTGAAATTATTGTTATTTTTTTATATTATTGGAATCAACTTCTTTAGTTAATTTCCTTTTTATAGTTTGACATTTGTCGCACTTCTTTTATTTTTCTTCACTCTATATTTGCTCTTGATTTTAGACGTGTCGTTGTTAAATAAATATTAATATTATAATAAATATTAAAAATATATGGTCCTTCCAATCGTATATGAACCAGCGACCTATAGATTTCGTAAAAAATATAATCCGGTAAACGGGACTTAACACTGCTAGAAGTAGTTTGTAATTACTACACTTTTATAATTCATTTAATTCAAAGTAATAAACGTAGTATATTAGCAAGTTTGCTTGTAGCATATCCAGCGCTATGAATTTAAAGCAATTTTTAATACAATATGTTATTTATGTACTTTGAATAGAGGAGACAAATATGTGACATTATTTAAATGTGACCACGTGATCTATCCTAAAGCACACTACACACTTAAAATTTATGCAAGCAATCGCCTACAAAAAAACTCCCATCAAATTGACTTTCGTAGTGAACAACAAATGATACGTGATAACGTCCAGGTGTCTCCACCACCGAGCACTTAAACGTTGCCAGGTGCTGTATATTATGATTGCTGAACACCAATCTTCGAAGTTAAGTGGCGGGTCGTGTAAATTGGCTCCGTTGCATGCGTCGCTGCATTGCATGTCGCAACAGAAAATGCCTTTTGTCAGAAAGGTTACCTCTACGTTCTTATGCTATCAGACTGTTATTTACTAATGTATTAGATAAACGAATGTTTAATGTGTTCCACTTTTTTGACTTTGAGTAATGAACCCATGCAAAACACCAACCAATGTTTTTAACAGTATAATGTATTAGCAGGTAACACATAATATATTCAGCTCAGCTAACGCTTATTTTATGACGTGGCCAGTCAAACAAGTAAATTTACAGTATTTAGAAATATATTTTTACAAGTAATTATGCAAAATTTTAAAAAATATAATGTGAACGACAACCTCTGTGGTTGAGTGGGCTAAACCTTTCCCGGCCTTGCTCATTGAAACGCAGTAACTCCGGGTTCGATTCCTGGGATGGTAAATTCCATAAACGAACTTTCCGTTATTCACTATGGTCTGAGTATCTGGGATCGGTCCCAGAGAGGTCTATTATATATTGACCTCAACCCAAACTTCTCATCTAGGTACTGATTATTTTTTTTAAATACGCGCACCACATAGCTGTTCTTTGAGCGGGGTTTGCAGGAATATCTACGAATTTCTTGAAATTTCCATCTTTTGTATTGGTGAAATTGTGTTGTTGTCTTAATGTTTACGGTGTTTTTAATAGAAAATAAAAGTAATGAATCGTATAGTAATACACATCTCGACTTAAACACTATAAACTTCATAGCCTTCAACAACGAAGAACATTACTTGACCAAATTTTTCTGTTCAAAGTTATAAATGGTAACATTGACTGTTCACCCTTATTAGAATTATTTAATATACGTGACGGGTCGTTGTAGGAATAAATACCCGTTCATTTATAAAATATGTAATTTCGTACGTAATATTTACATATCCGAAAGAAGTAACATTAAATATATAATGAGATTTAAAGGGATGAAAATATGTACATTTTTGTTGAAGACTTTTCTCTTGTCTCTCATGTCACATCACAATTGACAATCCTTCATTCTAAAAACATCGCCTGCCAGGCAGTGGGCGAAAAGGTTTGTTTCGCCACATACGCGTGGCCTCTAGACTTCTTAGAATTAACAAATTTCTACCCTTTTATACAGCGTCTACCAACCGTTTGATGAGGCAGTATAATAATAGTGTAACAAAAAATAAAGATGTAGATATTTTTTCGGGTAAAATCAACAAATTTCGGCAAATTATTCTAAATTCATTTCAATCAGATCAACAGTAAATTATTTGCATATATTATGTATAGGATATACCAAACACACACACACATATATACACGTTAACATTACAAACGTAGTAATGAATCCTCGTAAAAAAAAAATGTATGTTTCTTTCAGCATGATGTGACAACCTATAATTAAGTTTGCACTTAGACGAATAACTCAATTTAATAATATAAACAAATGTATGTACTAGTGTAAGACTTGTTGGTTGTTCTCAATAAATTAAAAAAAAACATCAACTCTAAGGCCAATATAAGATCATTCTAAATCATGGAAAGTCCGTTCACGATATTCACTCTGTCCGAAATGAAACTCGGGATCACTACGTTCTAGTGAACCAGTAAGTCAACACTTCTGGATTGAGTCCGTCAATATGATACGTTCAATTGGATCCACAAAAGATTTTCTTAAATCTTGGCTCGCTTATTTTTTTAAATCAATATTCCACAGAGGTTATGCTATGTTTCAGAATAAATTATGTTTCGTCCATCGTCTTCGTCGAAACTCGAAAAGCTCACATAAATACATTGTTTATCCTAAAAAGATCATTATGTACATCACCCACACGATTTTTGCAACCAATTATACTATTTAATGATGTTTAAATATCTAAGTCAACTTAAGGAACATCTAAAATTAGATTTTAAAAAGGAAAGTGTTTTGAATTAACCATCTAAACATACAATTTGACTAAAATTATATTTTTTTAAATTCTCGTAAAAACACTTCTTTTTATCTTCGATAAATATACTTCGAAAAACCCAAATTACTAAAGACTAAAATATTGCATTAATAATCATGTGAGAATATGTTTTCAAAAGATAATAGTATGAGAAAAACAGGATTGCTTTGTTATTATTTTCCTTGCGTATCGTCGGAGTGACGCCTTCAGAGCGATATTTATTCAAATTTAACACCTTTATCGCTTTATTTTAAGATAAGGTTGAGATTTTACGCAAAAATCAGTATTTTCTGATATAACAGCTACTATGACTTTACTTTAATCTCTCGAGAAATGTCGCATTTTACGAAATAAACATCTATAATTTTTACGGTTTCTGCGATTGAGTGGCCAAACCTCACATGGCGCAGAGGCTCCAGGTCGATTCCCGGTTTGGTAAATTTCGTAAAAAAACTTTCCGTTATTTACTATGGTCTGGGTGTCTGGGATCGGTCCCAGAATGTCAGTTGTATATTACCCATAACACAAGCGTAACTTGCTTAGCTCGGGGATGTACAATGTGTGCTTGTCTGTCGATCATTATAAACTAGCGTTTCAGAACGTTGCCCTGTTCTGAAAGAAATAAAATCTAGGACCAGATTCTAGTGCTATCTACCGATTCCAATTGTGTATCTTTACCATCTGGGGCCCCACTCAAACATACAAAAAAAATCATCAACATCGGTAAAGTCGTTCTCAAGTTATGCACGCACATTAAGCCTATATTCATCTCCATTCAATAGAACCTATATAATCAATTTAATGGTCCACAAGGCCCTAAAGACGGAACAGGTAAACTCACTTGCACACGTTAATGCATAAAGCATACTATAATCGGTATGTATTTAACCCTGAAATTTAAAACAATTGTAATCGTGAAACACTAGTTTAATACTGTGCAATACCAGATTTAATAGTAATATTTAATACTTTGCAAACAAAATTAATTCATAATGCAATTAAATACAAACATATTATCACGCCTCTTTCCCATGGGGGTAGTAAGAGACTATATAGATCTCCACTTGCATTGGCATATTCCATGGAGGCCACCCCAAACAGTTACTTATTTAGCAATTTCACTACACCTGGCTACATATAAAATACGCGTTACTTTAAAGATTTGTGAATAGACACCTTGTTATTTCTGAGAAACACTCAGAGGATTGTATAAGGATTCTGTTTATACCAAAATGGCCACCGAAGTTAAAAAAACATGTGTGTGTTGTGTGCACTTCACACGCAATACAAGTGGAACTGCAGAGAATATACTCACAGATAATTCTCTCTAACTTTTATTCATATAAATATAATTCCTTTAGCCTACCTAAATCCGTCAACATATCATAATTCAAAAAATTCAACTCAAATTACTCTTGAGTCACTATCATAAAGTTCAAAATTCAATGCACTGATCCGCACAATTTCCTTTGATCTACTTATAAAAGAATATCAGCCTTAATTATGTACAGATGAGCTAAAATACATTTTAAATCTTTAAGCTTTATTTAAATTGATAACTAATATTAAAGGGTTAAAAGTAATGTGTTTTATTTCGAATTAAATAATCTAATAATCTCTTTTTAATGTCAACGATTATAAAGTAGTTTCACTTCAATAACTATTAAGCTATATAAGATACCAAATCATTAATAATATACTGACACCTTCGTCTTATTGAAACTCAAAGACACGAGTTCCTCAAGACTTGGAACGAAAAATCCAGATCTAAAACAAAGAATAACGAAGTCGACAAATGCGGGACTAATTGAGACGTATGGATTTAGCAATCGGTCATTAATTATATTGGATGTATGAAACAACTTCCTAAAATGTTAGCATATGCCATGATCTGTTAATTATAGTTCATGTATACAATGGATAATGATGTTAAAGTTTTATTTAATCTGAAAGCTCCACCGGGGAACATTTCGAGCTATTTAGCTCCGATTCATCCGGTGGGCCGTTTGCACGCCAGCTTTTGGCATTAAAAATAATTATTCTACGAAGCTCTTATTCAGCTTGGACTAACGTGCACTTTACAAGCTTTGCGTTATTTTACTCTCTTATTGTTGTGCACAACTAGCTTATACCCGCGACCTCGCCCGCGTTAATGTATGTGATATATTTTTTTTAACTGTCGAGAACAGAATCGGGATAAAAATTATTCTATATTCTTATCTGTGCCTTTGACAACGTATATGCAAAATTTCATGATGATCGGTCGAGTAATTTAGGTGTGAAAGAGTAAGAAACAAACACACACCTGCATTTATAATATTAAGTTCAGATTTCTCATTAGAATTTAAAATGCATAGCTGTACATAGAATATAGGGAGTAGATTTAAATTTTGACTTAATGAATGACCTTCAAAAAGTGTTCCCCAATGAAATTTGTTTTGAATAAAAACTTTTGAATTTGAACTATAAAAACAGTCAAAACAAGATACTAAAATAGGTTTAGCATCTCTGCTACTTTAGATAAATTCGGATGGAAATTTAAAAGATTGATGACTATTTTTCGTTGGGTTGACATACATAAACCTTGGCAGCCCCTCATAAAGCGACCATGTACAAGACGAGGAAGAAAACAGCAAGAAGACAACTGACATTTTGCGTTTATATATTCTACTTTTATATATCTACTATTTTGCAACTTCATTTATTATAATATTTTTTAATTTATTACTTTATTCATTAGTATAATTAGCTGTGACGAAACGCGACAGTAATTTACTTATTTAGATCTTATTTTATGTATCAAGGATCTTGTGAGTGGTCTCGAACGAGTCGTATTCTTGTGGACGATTACCACGATTTTATTACTAAAAATACATTTTGATGACATTGACTAAATGGCAGTAGAAAAACGAGATTTTATGCAATTAATATTTGATGTACGTTTATAAACAGAAATGACGTAAGTTTTACAATATGAATAGTTCCACATCTCTAATTCTATACCAGGAGATAGCTATTTGTAAGTTCATTATAATTTCAAATTAATTATGAAAAGTAACAAGTTTTATAACGTTTTCTTTCAAATGACATAAAAGTAGTGGTGCTACGGTGCGCTTGAATCAAAACGAAACAGTATTGATGAGAAAGATGTTTCATGGTGGAAAAGGGTGTTGACCTTTATGCCGTATTGCTAAGAAATTAAAAAAACTAGCGTGTAACCGAAAATATTTCTTATCTTAAAACAAAGTACAACCTGTATTACGCAAACTTAATTCTGTTGAAAAATTTCACCCGCTTAGATATTGAAAAATTAGAGGGAGACATATATCACAAATATAAAAGTACAGAATATATTAGCTATTTAATTCTAAGCTTTTGCTGTGATACAAACGGAGATACATAAACAAACTGTTAGAAATATTAATTATAGGGTAGTCCATTTTTAGCATCTCGCTACGGAAACTTAAAAAATTATAAAAGTAAACTTTTAAACCTACTGCCACTTTAAATATGTAGATAAATGGACCCACATATGTTTAATACAGAATAAAAAGAAATAATACCATGCATATTATCAATAACTCGTCCACTATTAATATAATAATTGACCTCAAAGAAAATTAACTTATGCACACACACTCAAAAATCACAAGTTCCAAATGTCCAAATATTCGTTCAAGAGTTTCACCAGACTTCCCGATTTCTTTATTCAAAAAAAGCGTCACGCGCCGCGCTTCTTTCGCTTATAAAACCACTAGTGACGCGACATTGAAGTTCGTAAAGTTCAAACGCACCCAAAACGTTGGATTCAATCGAATCGATAGATTGGTCGCGCGTGTTTCGACAGCATCTTACGACGCGTCATGCGATCGAGGTACGCTGCAGGTGACTGTTGCTCTAGCAGCAGTCGCGCAACCCGCGACCCGCATTCATGCGGCGCGAACAGAATTGCGTGCGTACGCGCACCCGCCGACCGACGAAACCGATTACAGGGTTGCCGATGACCACTTTCTTTTCGATAAACCTAATTCCATAGTACTGCAAAGCGGGCCGCGAAGAGATACAAGAAAAGGGCAAACCAGTAGCCTGTGTTTTCAGAACTTTATAGGGGGCTTAGGAACACTGCTAAAAAGAGAATGGAACGCTATCAATCTAAATTACCAACCAACAAGCAGCAACCTTATTTTGCTATATAGTAAGTTAGGAAAAGACCTAAGTTTTTAAGTAACACATATGGACGTAAAAGATAACGAATCATTTTACGTACAATAAACATACAACTTAGCACAATAGTATGAAAATAGCATAAGGCAATCCAGATAAATTCAAAAACAATTTATTTAATAGGAACAAAATGTATAAATGATAAAATATAGACAATACATACAAAGTTAAGAATGCAAAGTGGTGTAGATTGATAATGAAAGCAGACTCATCAACAGTCGGATCAATAATTTCCAAAACTATTATGGTGTTTTATAATACTTACAACCACTTATTTCTTTAAAAACGGTAAAGGTTGAGTGAGTTATTAAACGTTTATCTCTTGGCGTTACACAATGTTTTCAAAGTAATTTTAATCTTATGCTATACTAATATATAAAGCTGAATAGTTTGTTTGTTTGTTTACTCGAACGCGCTAATCTCAGGAACTACTGGTCTGATTTGAAAAATTATTTCAGTGTTAGATAGCCCCTTTATCGAAGAAGGCTATATATATCATCACGCTAAGACCAACAGGAGCGGAGCACCAATGAAGAATGTTTTAAAATCAGGGGGTTAACTTGCTTTGCTCGCTATTCCACGCGGACGAAGTCGCGGGCAGAAGTTTGTTACTCACAAGATTAATATCCAAAATCCGTAACGAGTTATAATGTAATAGAATTTTTATTCATATTTTTACTTTATACGATATTCTTTATTTTATTGTAAATTCTTCAGAATTCAACTTAAATCTTAACCATCGATTGGGTTGGAAAATTCGCTAATCCCATCAAACCCCTAGCTAGTCCAGTAATGGGACTTGCTATATTCAAATCATCTCGGTAAAATACAAACCTTAAATATGAATTAAGTGAAAATATTAAAATGAGGGTAATCGAGTGCCAGCCCTAGCCGTACAGGTACAGCAATGTCACATTTGTGTACTGTTTGTATTTGGTTACAATAAATAGAAAACAAAACAACACTCACCGTAGTCTTCGACTAATTGTCTATTTTTATTTGCGGACACATTTTGAATGCAAATGGCACCCACCTGAAACGATAGGAAAATCGGTTACGTTCGTATGCTTGTTGAACACAAATACGTACACAAGTACCTATGTTAGATTTGAGAATGGCTATTTACTGTGAAAAGAAGGTTAACTTATATGGTTTACGGAGCGCGTAATTTCTTTTAAATTTGCCTGTTCAGTAAATGTTGTCATCTGTAGACTCTGATTGGACTAAAGTAGGTATCTCTAAACATGTTTCTGTGGTGTTCTATCTCTTTGGCCATTAGAGGCACCAAAAAGGTCGGAACTTTGAGAAAAATCTTTTTAAAAGTACCTGACGCCTTGCTGTGGTACAATATTTTTTTATTATAAATTAAAATGAAACCTACCTTATCTTTTAAATTGGAACAAATTCAGCAAAATGAAAAAAACATCAAAATCGGTTGAGAAGTTTCGGAGTTCATCGCAGTCAAAGACTGTGACACGGAATTTATATACATATAGCTAAGCAAGTTTCGCTTGTGTTATGGGTTACAACGGATAACTGTGGGGTCGATCCCACACACCAAGACCATAGTAAACAACAGGAAGCTCGTTTCCGAAATTTACTAAGCCAGGAATCGAACCCGGACCCTCAGAGTTAAAGTGAGTTCGGCTGGCTAAGACTTATCCAGCTTAACCACAGAGGCTATCGTCTCTTTGCCCTATCCGCCAGTGGCGGGATTTGGAAGCCTTTGGAGCATTTCCCGCATTATATACTTTAATCGCTGCATCGACTCCCGATCGGTAGTCATTACTTGATACGAACTATAATATATTTACTTACATATATCAATTACATGCATATAATGGCTGTAGAAAAACAGTCTGCACATAAAACGCATATTATTATTTCAAACAAAGATAAAGGAAAGAGAGACTTTCAATCAAGATACTGACTGATAACAGTGTGTTCCCATGTCCAATGACGTGATAAGAGCCACGGCCGTGATAAACATTATCATTATAACATAGCCTTACGGTATTGAGGAATCATGAGCACAATTATTTGTAAATTTAAAGAAAAAGTAGAATGTTGATAGCGGAGCCTACGTTTTGATAAACCTAGTATAGGAAACTCGCCCGGTGGGCCGATAATATGAGCAAGGTCGGCGGTAGTGGTCGGAAGAGGTAAGCCAAGCACCGGGATACATGGCAGGAATTTGAGAAGGTCTGCCATCTAGCAACGCAATCCGACAATGTATCTTTGCCAGTCCTTTAGGCATCTTAAGCAATTGAAATAGAAGGTCGACTAAGTACGCGTTTATCGTTCGTTCTAAAGCATATTTCGGATGGCACCAAGAATATATAACAAGTTACCATGTAATATAATGCAAGAAAGTAATATTAATATGTTTAAACAAAAAATATTAGAGTGGTTGACAAAAAAATCCTATTATACCGTCCAGGAATATTTAAATGAGAGGTAATTAAAATATTGTGTTGATTATTAGATTAGTAAGTATCACTTCTGTGGGGCGTCCCGAGACGCACACTTGTGTTTTATATTGCCAGGGTAATGCATATACTCATCGCCTCGGAACATTGAGGGTGATCGGCGAGGGGCATGTGGGGGCTCCCAGAGTCTGTCCGGCTCTGGAGTTGCCAGCCACCAGACTACCTACTAACCCTACCAAAGTCGCTCCGCTGCTTTGTGAGGCGCCACATGATATGCCTTCTAACCCACCAAGCCAAGATCGCGATATATAGGTTAGCCAATTCTGGGCTCATGACATCCTGTTTGCTGGAAGATGAACCTACCCAGCGAGTTTGCTCTCTTAAAGTAAGATGGGAGTCGGAAAACTTGTGCATCCAAGGTAGATAAATTGATATTATTAGTTCAAGGTTAATAAGGAAGTAGAAACTTGTAATACACTGGCGGATTTTTAAAACTAGAAAAACCAGTCTTGTTTCAAGGCTATAAATACAAATCATCATTTAATATAAATTAACGTAAAATAAGCAATATCAATATTTTTTCTTTAATTTAGAGTGAGAGTCATAAGTATTATTTTACTTCGTTAATACCTATGCACCAGTCTCAAAATAGTCACTCTTGCCTCTATATTGAGCTTTTGCTTGGTGACCAATAAACAGGAAACAGGACTCTAAATGTATTTAAAATATGTACTGTAAATCCGTTTTTTCAGAATTATTAAATAAATAACAATAAATTTTATCAAAATTGTAACCTATTAAATATATTAGTAAGAAAAAGATTTATTGTACGACACATTATATAATTAGAAAAAAGTACATAATAAGATCATGATACAATTTTATTAATATTAGGTATAGATATAGATATGTTGTTTTGCCAAGAAGTATTGTAATTATGCATTTTGTTTCTATATTTGTTTATTTTGCTGAGCAATAAAGTGTTATCTATATATCTATGTTGCTGGAGAGTTTGTTGCGTCACTTCTTCTTCTTCTTTAACAGTAACTAAAATTGCTTTAGAAGCGGTGGTAGACTCAAACCTTTCAATAAATAATCTGTAAGATTCCATTTTGAGATAAATACATGATTTTTTTGTATATAGGTCGCCTGCGTTCTATTTAAGTAACTGATAAACAAAAATCTTTGTCTTATAATCACAGTTGTGCTGAAGTTATCAACTCCTCAAAACGAAATAAACGACACGTTGGCCTTCCACACCCATGGACCTGCTATATAATACATAAAGTCAAAGATTCCAAAATGATTTGTTTCTTATATTATCCATATAGACACGTAGTCACATTACTAAAGATTCAAGACCCATTACACTGTCAGAACCATGTTATTCATTGTTATTACTTTAAGGTAATTGTTACCTAAAAAGGCTTTTGGAAGGACCTACCTATATGACCTTAAATATATTATTGACTTAGTCATAGTGTTACTTAATAATTTTCCACATTTTTTACGCGACTAAAGTTTTATTAAGTATGTTTTTAAAGACCACGGACGATAAAAATGGACATTTGAAGGGCTTGCGTGGGGCCATGGGAATGCGAACACGTAGAGGACAAATTTAATGTATATGTGGCGTGACACTGACCGGCGATTATTCCTGTCTACACCATACCAAGCTCCGGCCGGTGTAGGACTACTGTGGGAAATGAGGACAAAAAGTACCGGGCTATTGGGATGAACTGCAAGTGGTACTAGGGGTCTGGGAATATGGGGACTATGGCGTCTGCCCGTCGCAATGTTTGGGGAACATGGAAAAATGGGCAGACGGTGACTCGCCACTCCCTGCATGGGCCCCAAACAATGCCAAGAAGACAGGGGCAACATGGATGTGAGTGGCTAAGGGGTGCAAGGAGGTGGGCTGCAGGTTCACCGAAGCTACTTCTGACGTAATGCCATTTATCACTTCCACCCCTAGAGCTTGAGTCTAGTTTACCTGTAGCGATCTCCACTCCGTGCCGGCCAGCCAAGGAAAGCACGGAGGCGGGGTCTTGTCTTGGCCCCCGGAGTCTGGTACGACGTGTCGGTACTCGCATAAGGCTTCGCCACAAAGCCCCCTGCGGGTTTATTAAGTATATTGTTACGAATTTGTAGGATGTAAATTCGAAAATGCCGCTGGAATTTTTACAAAGTTTATTATGAGTATCTCACACTCGATCTCACATAATTCACAGTCATATTTCATCCATTTAAACAAAGACAGAATGACGTAATGATTTTATGCAGCCTCAGTAACGCTGTCCTGATGCTTATTTTCCAT
This sequence comes from Dendrolimus pini, assembly GCA_949752895.1. Lineage (NCBI taxonomy): Eukaryota > Metazoa > Arthropoda > Insecta > Lepidoptera > Lasiocampidae > Dendrolimus > Dendrolimus pini. The sequence goes on from OX457135.1 coordinate 18,328,692, forward strand.
CCCAGTGAGGAAATATGTATTATACAAAATAGATGCAGTTTTGAAATACCGTTTTCCGGTACAGAAACAGCCTGCCATCGCTACAGTTGGTTAAACTGGAACAATGCACGTTTAAAAGAGCCTGCGGTTGCAACAAGTCATACTTCTTAAGTTTTACTATCTTTATTGTTACTACTTAAAATTCAAATGTCAACTGTTATTAAATGGCATAACTCTAATCATGGCTATAACCAAGGTTACAAAGTAAGTTGCTTTAAATATTACGATTTTGCTTCTATATAGTATAAATAATTGAAACTATGTTTTACCCGTTTTAAGCGTACCATTTTATTCGATTATTATTTTTAATTCGACGTTTCGACCACTTTTTAGTAGTCATGCTAACGGAAGACGAAAACTTCAGAGCTTGTTCATTTTTATTATTTAATATCAATTTGCATTTATGGTTATCATTTACTCTATGGGAGCTCAATGTAATTTATCACCTCTTATAACATGCTGCGACTTTAAGAGAAGACGCGGCGGAAGAAATTCTTCAGCAACATGCCTAGCTCTAATTTACTACATAGTTTAATGTACGTAAAAAACATTTAACGGTCTTATTCATATTGAGTTATAGTAAGTGCGTGTGTGGAAGCCGCAAGGAAAAAACCCTGGATATTACGTACACACAAAGCCGCTGAAGATAATAATATAATTTTGTTGTCTTCTGTTGTGTAAATGTTTGTCATATATAAATAGAATGTCTAATTATTCTATTTATTTATGTCATAAATAAATAGAATAATTAGATAGGCTTACCCAAACAATTATTATTGTCGACTAAGATATCATACATACATGAAAAACTGAAACCAGCTCAACCAGCTCCACCACTTTTCAGGACGGCCGCAATTTACTTTGTTTCAACAAATCACTGCACTTACCAAAAAATATATATTTCTCACACGTCTGTCTATTTAACACCGCAATAGTTCAACATTAAATAATAAACAGTAAATGAAGCCCTAAATCTTGATCTATCTCAATATGAATAAGAGCGTATTACGTTAAAATGTAGTTTTAATTCTAGTCCCGAAATGTTAAGAAAATAACAATTCATGATTCTTTAAAAACCCTGTCTGTTTACTTATGAGAAACCTAACTGATCAAACTAGTTTCAACCTACCCGTAACAAACACATCACAGTTATCGATTCACTTTCACTAACAACAATAATTCTATCGATACTATCTAATCGAATGTTTCAATCATTTCTTTCGCGATATGTAATATGGCACTTGATAGTTCAAACAGAACAGGCAACATCGTAACGTAACAAGATAGATAATGTGAATGGAAATAATATTTAAAACGACTTCACACAACTTGCATATTATGTTAAGTTATGCTTATTTTATGAGATTAGAGAGACGAGGCATTGACGAAGTAATTCATCAACTATACACAGAAAATTACGAAAATATATTTTCGAAATTTACTGTACCAGGTAACAGTTGATATGTTGTGGTTTTGAAACAGAAGTAAACCGACGCTTAGACTATTTGACAAGATTAATAATGACATTGGATTTAATTTTTCTTTGTCTTAGAAGGAAAAAATAAAAATAACGTTATAAATTCTGTAATTGAGATGTTTTAAAAACATAAATAACGCTCACAAAGTATCAGCTCAGCTCAAGCTGACAACAAAGAAACTCGTACAAGTATTTATTAATAATATTATACAAATATTCTGATCAAATAAACCAATGCAAGGAGATCACTGTAACTAATCCGCCAATTGACGATTCCTATCCTATTAGGCGGCTTACAGGTTCTTCTGAATGTTTCCATTCTCTATATATGTTGTAACTGGGTTAACGTGCATCCATGGGTTTCACACATTATCGATGCACATACCCCGTACATTCATACATTACAGCACTATAATAGCAATACATTGGATCTAAAATAAATGGAAGTGACTTCTCCGCAACAAAATAATTTAGTAGAATTTTTGTATCGGTTAATAATGACAAATTACGTATTCAAATTTCCCACGTTATTATTATGCTCATAATACAAATTTTGATTGCAATTATTAATTTGTGTAATAATAAGAATGGTATTTCATAATACTATAATGCTAAGGGAACATTCATTAATTACGCAAGGATCCCGAGAGAGAGAGAGCGTTACAAAAAAACTTGAGAGGTGTCAAGGGACACCCGGATGGAACGAAGTTCCATATTTATTATTTCCAACAAACAAAACAAAATAGTAAATGAGTAAGTTTGAATCCTATTTACTTCAATATAAGAAACAATTTAAATTTAAAAATTTAAAATTTAAAAATCGAATCACATCCTGCAATTCGACTTTTGAAACAAAATTAACTTTAAACCAGATTCGCGATATTGCTCCTTATTTTAATGACATTAAGACTCTATATGTCCGCAAATGCTATCTGTACGTCAGCAACCCATGACATTTAAATAATAATGTACTCCAAATTAAACTCTAACTGCGTGGGCATAAAGCTGCATTTTATCTTGGCAAGTCCAAAAAGTGTCGTGACAACTTTTTTCGTAAGAATTTTTTTCCGTCTAGCCCTCATTCGTACCGCGCGATAAGGAACTACGTTCCAAAATCTATACATGCAAGGGCATGCATGCAAGTCGTAATGTAATATTATATATATAAAGATAATCTATATCTAGTAGCAATGAAAGAGTAAATGGTGCCTAAATGGTGTACGCTTCCTTCTTCCACCCACGTCATTAAATGATACCACTGCGACTAAGCTCCCGCAGTTATTTTTTTCATGTTTAAGTGTTTAAAAAAATACTGAAGAAAGCATATTAGCCTTAACACTAAACAAACAACTTATAACCCTATTATTTCATTTTCTTTTGTTTCCATTGTCACTTCTAGTCCATTTCCTACATCTGTGAAACACACCATAATAGTGATGATGGTGTGTCGAAATCACGGCCACGCCTTGGGGGGATTTCTAGGTTGTAATGCATAGAGTGAATATGGACTCGTAAGCATTTCATTCATTAAATAAATATTATTAGTTTTTATTTGTGGTTTCATTTCTAATTAATAGTACCAGCTGTGATTTTTCTTGCCCCAAGCCCACTACACATACATCCTTTAACAGCCAAAACGGCGTCGTCTATCGCTGTTCATACTTCGCGTACCTACTTGCCTTAATGTATTCCTTATTAGTTATTTTTGTTCTGTTGAGTAATTATGTTCCGTTAACTAGTCTGTAAGTTATTTATAACGTATACTATTTGATATTTAATTTTGAACGTCAAAAGGAAACCTGACACAAAACACGTATCAAGGACACGGACTCGTTCGAATCAATAAGTCAAAAAGGTATTAAAATATATAAAATTGCAAAACATCAATTTAAGAAGCAAAAAACTAAAAAGTATAAAATAACTTATTTCTAAAGCTATTTTTAATTATAATATCTTATTTTTAATATTTATTATCTTAAACATCTTGAAGTCGATGCTAAGCCGACTCTTTCTTTTATACTTTTTAGTTTTTGAAGGCGGTTTTTTTAAACAAAGTTTTTTTATTTGTTACTTTTTAGTGTCTAGCTATGGGTAGGCCAACGAAAGGTGCCGCGCGCCTTAAAAAAATATAGGTCCCAAAAAACGGGAACAAAACATGTTCGTAAAATGAAAACTATCGGGCCAAAGCATGTTCAATTTTTTAGGGGACCAAATGGCAACTATTCCGCGTCGAACTAAAAAGAATCACGTAAATCGGATCATAAATTTCAGAGTAATCGGTGTACATACACAAAAAAAAACATACCTGGCCAGTTGAGAACCTCCTCCTTTTTAACCGACTTCGAAAAAAGGAGGAGGTTCTCAATTCGTCGGGATCTTTGTTTTTTTTAGTTTTTTTTTATGCATGTTCACCGATTACTCCATGATTTATGATCCGATTTACGTGATTCTTTTTTTGTTCGACGCGGAATAGCTACCAATTGGTCCCCTAAAATTTTTACATAGTTTGGCCCAGTAGTTTTCATTTTATGAACATTTTTTTGTTCCCGTTTCTTGGGACCTATATTTTTTAAGAAGCGCGGCACCATTCGTTGGTCCATCCATACATAGCTAAACACTTAAAAGTAACAAATAAAAAATAAAAACTTCATTTAAAAAAAACCGACTTCAAAAACTAAAAAACTAAAATGTATAAAATAACTTATTTCTAAAGCTATTATTATTAATATATATTATCTAAAACATCTTGAAGTCGGTGCAAAGTAAAACATAAAAATTACTTTATTTTGAAAATTAATAAGCACCGACTTTAAGATGTTTTAGATAATATATATTAATAATAATAGCTTTAGATATAAGTTATTTTATACTTTTTAGTTTTTTCGTTTTTAAAGTCAGTTTTTTTAAACGAAGTTTTTATTTTTTATGGAAGTCGATTAAAAAGAAACATTGTTTGGCGAAAGAGAAATTCGAAACGAACACAAGAAATCTTACATTCATAATCCACCAATCGAATGATAGAGGAATGTCAACGATATCAATTTCAAAGAAAAACCACGGTTCACTGACAACCGATAAAAACAGCTGCCGAACACAATCGATACAAAACACACGTCACAAAAAAGTATTATCGAGCATCGATGAAAGATGTGACTGAAACCGTCGCTTCGATTTCATTTTCATATTGTCAATTTTCATTCGGGTCACCCGAATGAAAATTGACAATATAGCTTCTATAAAAATGAATAAAACAGTTCACGAAATCGGAACAAAAAATAATATAATTTGGTGTGAAAAATACGAATTCAACAACGTCATCTTCTAGCGTTCCGTAACTAAAGTAGAGATCTATTATAAATTCGTCATATCTCTCTGTCACTGAAATATTTCATGAATAAATTTTGATACATGAAATTTGGTAGGAAACTGTCTTCTTAGAAATAATAACAGTCCGTAAATGTCCCACTGCTGGGCTCGGGTCTTATTTACAGGGAAACGAATAGTCACCACAAGGCGGCACCAATCCGCCAATGTTTGACACATTACGTAGTAATTGCAACAATATGCACATTAAGTCGGGAAACTGCCAAGAGGTGCATATTTTCCGACCGGGATTCAAACCCGCGCCCTTTGAGTTTGAGATGCAAGTGCCCTAACCACTAAGCTACCTCGGCTAATGTATCACCATTATGCAACTAGATATGCTGCAAAAGTAATTTACGTATCGTCGCAATACATGTAAGTGAGGACTGAAAATATGTATGTATGTAGACATGTGAGATATAGTGAGACAGATCCTGAAAATTCTTAATGGTTTTTTTTATTCCATAAGCGATGAGATATGTGCTTCGAAAGCGAAATGGAAAATTCTACAGAAGTTGATCTTAAAAACACTCTCAATAACAATTGCTTGAATAAGATCTCTAACAGATCTTTTTTCTTATACTCGGAAATTTTGTAACATGATTTTATACTAATGAATTATTTTTTAGGGCTAAACATTTACTATCATCAGTGGCAGAAAAATACTGGCTGCTAGAATGCCACAGAAAAGGAAATTAGATTGACGTATTAAATGAGTTTATCAAATTTAGATACGGATTTCACGCCTGATTTCATTAGAGAAGTAGTTGTTGTTTGTTTTACTAATCAGTTTTTGTATAATTTAAAGGCCCCTTTAGGCACTTATAGTTATAAGCGCCCTCGTTACGTTCGTGCGCCAAAACATTTCGTGCCTAAAAAGGTCACATGCATCCCTTGTGTAACAATCTACACCGACATTTTAAGGGTCGCCGTTACCGAAATCGATAAGGAGGATTATATAACAATCTACTATTAAAATCTATTTTCAATTACACCATTTTTACAATCCCACAGGAAAATAATAAAAATAGTGGATGATCGTATCTCTGCAGAACCTTTCACTGCGCATGGACTGCGGCGCACGTACCTAATTTTTATTTCCTATTGACTTCTCCGGTCTGCTGGATAGCGATGTAAAAACTAAAGAAAGCTGGAATGACAATGGCTTATTATTAATCAATATAATTCTCGATTTTAGTTGACTAATGTCAGCTCAGTCTGATATTGATTATTGTAACACGGGGTTTTTATTCATCAGCACCATCTTCCACCAATTTATAACATTATGTAATATGATTATGATGTCAAGAGAAGACAATTCGCTTATATCCTCCGTGTAAGACATTTTGTAATCTTTATCATATATCCAAAGTTATCTCCAAAATCATTGCATCTTGCAGTAGCTTATATTTTTAAACTAATAAATTACTAATATTATCATCATCTTGAAATTGTATGAGGCCTGCTTCCCATGAAAGTAGGCAGAGACGATGGATCTTGACTTGCGACGATCCTGACATACAACTTTCGCTTTTACACACATCAAGTGTCTATGGATCAAGTACGTTTTAGAGTATCGCCGCAATTGAGGATTATTATCTTAACTTTTTTGGGTTGTTAGATTCTTTTTAATTAATGTCATTATTTGAATAAAGAATTTTCTTTAAATTTTGGTTATAATAGAAAAGCAACTGTCAATATCAGGATTCCTATAAAAGTGTGTAATAGCCTTTTTACAAAACCTTTACAAATTCTGCATCGGAAGTGAAAAAAATTGCATCGATATGGAGTGACGACATCATTACAAAAGAGAAGAGATAATGAGAGCTGTTGGAATCTTGCAAGCTGGTTCCAGGCAACCTGCTATAGCTGTCGCTCTTGGTTCTACACAGAGCGAGACAAGCCGCCTCTGGACACGCTACGTATCACTCGCAGTGTGGCCGAGCGACATGGACGACGATCTCACATCACTACAGTCTACGTTCCCGAAGGCCGCTGAGAGTTCCTACTATAGCATCCCGCAATTGTAGAGCCGTTTACAACAGGCTCGCGAACCCAGAAATTGGGATGACGAAGACTTTGTATTTGCTTTACCGATGAATCTTCTTTCAGTATGAGCCTGAATCAAGACGTACACGAGTTTGGAAGACCTCTGGACGTCAAGAACGTTTGAAATTTTATCAGGAAGTTCATTCATATGGAGAAGGAAGAACAGGTTTGGGCCGATATTTGGGTCGGTGGAAGAACCGATCCCATTTGGTACAGGGGCAAACTTAATGCTAAGATTTATGCGGAGAGGATTGTTTCTGACGTGAGCATCCCTGTGCGAAGTCGGTTGGGTGATTCGTTTCGATTAATTAATTCACGACAATGCACGTCCAGATACGACTAGAGTCGTAATACGCATTCTTGCCGATGCTCACATCAACGTTCTGCCGTGGCCTGCTCATTTGCCAGACCCTCAACCATGGGATAGGCTACAAAGAAGAGCTCTGCCGAGTATGGATGCCGTGCATACCCCACAACAACTTTGATTTGTTAGAAAGAACGTGGACCCTATTCCTCAAATTGCTTTCGATTTAGCACAAGGCTAATCGTTTGACAATGATATTCAGTGAACGCGTGATATCAGACCGATCGAGCCGGCCCTAAGAGCTGTTGTATATATTATATTGGATGTAATATAAATATATTTTAAATAAATATATTTCTTACTTTCTTCTATCGTTATCATAAAAATCGTCACTATAAGTACAACAGACTGTTTTATTTGACTCTGTAAATGGCCAAAGAATAATTAAAAAGTTTTGTCGACGGATACACATTTACTCTACGGGTTGCGGAATTTCACGAACGGGCGAAATTTCTAAAACAACGCAACACTATTGAGCTGCATCTGCAGCGTAACCGCAAGCGTAAAAAAATTACGACATGTCTAACACTAAAGTTGGCTGTTCGCGGCTAGGCATTTAACTTTTACAGCGCATTACGGTTGCACTAGACAAACATTCATTACAAATAAAAAACACCATAAAAATGACTTGTACTTTTGTGTCATCAGCGGTATGCATTATCCGTGCAGCAACGGAGAAAGAATATAATTTCCTGCGTCCGGGCGGCTTGTCGTAAGAGGCGTCATAACAACCCACAGCCAGGTTGTAGGGCAATTTCCCGACTGGATGGCTACCACCCCTGGTCTAAAGTATGTCGCCATAACAACCTTGAGTTGTGTTCATGTGTGTCCGGCATTAGTGACCAGGTTCCAGTCTCCTTTAAGAGATCAGCAGCGCATTTGTAGCACCTTTGGTGTTGCAAATGTCCATAGGCGATAGTAACCACTTTCCATCAAGTGGGCCGTCTGCCTGTCTGCTGAACTCCTGCAACACAAAATAAATTTAAAAAAATGCCACAACAGATATTGAAGCACTATGGCCACATAGCTCAAAAGAACCCAGACGATATGAAGAGATTTGTGGTAATTGAGAAAATTGAAGCCAAGACCTGTTGGAGTCGTGTTAGATCTCTAAAAAAGTGAATTGACCAGGATGCTAACCAGCTGGACGCCCCTATAAAAATCTGGGATTCCATCCGTCTATCGTGCTTTAAACCGATCTAAGTGGAGGATATCATTTATTCATTGCCATCAAAGTCACGATCCAGAGCAGTAAGGGGTAAATCCCAGTTGCATTCGGAGGGTTCGCTCTTGAAACTGTGAATTAAAAATATGTAGATTCATGTTTACGCTTTTGGTGAGAAATTTATATGTAATTTATTCAACTTTCCACTTGAGTTATTACTTCATTCCGAAAATAAAAACGTAAACACAGACTAATGCCCGATTTCTGAGGTTACCAGTTAGAATAGAATAGAATAGATATTTACATCAAACAAAAACGTCAACAATAAAATGTCAAGCAAAAGATATGGAATAGATAAACGCTTAATATTAATTAATTAATATTGGTCAGTTAACTTGAACCTAGTCTAACTAACACGATGGTGTGTTCAAAAACGCAATTTTATAAGTTATTGAACTGACAGAGCTAACGGACAGATGTACAGTACAGTACCTCAAAACCCGGGCATAAGTCGCGGGAAAAAGTGAGCTCAACTTAAAAGTATATAAAGCATACTTAGTGCTTAAACAATGAGTATGAAATTAACTAGTCTGTGTGGCTAGCGCCTTAAGGCGGTATTATTTAGAATAATAATACCTTAAATAACTTATGTTGAACTTAGTATTACACATTATAACAACAATAGAATCAAAATGTTACTAAATATTACTTATCTAAACAAAATAATATTGGGTTATTCATCATGTATACGCTAAATCCACTTAAATCCCGACCTATTTCACTTCTGAAACAATTAGCCAAATAATATTTGAGTCACGCTTCACCACAAAAGGCGTGATCTGTTAATACAAATTCTACAAGCGACTCTAAAATCCCAACTGGAGATCCCTTTCCTATCCTTCCGTGTTCCATTTTAACTCGAGACTATAAATAAAGATTTCTCCCAACACAATATGAGAACAGCTGGCCGGAACGCACGAGCTATACACAGGGATGTCATGCTTGCTTGCATTATTATTCATTCGTGAAGTTAAGTTCGATCAAAAATATCCGATGGCTGTTGGAAGAAATTTTGCTAATAGCACTAAAATCGCGATAGGATTGTTTAAAGCTATTGTACACCGTACGAGCTGAAGAGCTACTAGACATCTGGAGTAAGTATTTGATGCGTTAGAAGAACTTGTATAATACTTCTTGAATGACATCTGAATAATAAAACATAGACCTAGCTGAACAGTAGTAGAATTTAAGCGAGTTAGAAATTTAAAAAATCTAGCTTGGTAGCTCCCAGTTGTTTATCAGCTCTTATGCAAATAACATTAAAAAGAAATAGTTTAAAAATATATAAGTACAGAAATAAGCGTGTCACCTTTTACAAACAGACATAGCTTAGGTATGCAGTAATAAACAGATACAGAATGACAGAGAAATTCTCGTATATTTATACACACAAATACAAAAATATAAGATAGTTATAATATTCATTACACCTATTACATTCCCTCTGATTGGTTCGTTTATAAGAAATTCTTAAACCACACCTAGGAAGTATTTTAAGGTAACTTCCAAGTGAGCATTTTACAGGAGATACCAAGGTAATTTTATATCAACCTTTGTTCAAGGCATTTTGAAAATAATCTATAAAATGTACCTACCTGTAATAACCTACAAGATTTAAATCCGGTGAAATTAACTTCGTGATGCAGAACAGATTTTAGGGAAAAAATCCACTAATCTTTAGTACATGACACACCTTTATGAGAAAAAATAAAATGCTTCATATCGATCATCAAATAATTTTAACATTAAGCAACATAATAAAATTCTTGTTACGAATATTCCTTGGCATAATTTCCATACATTAAGACTTAAGACGTCAAGTTATGGTAGCCCTGGGACATAAAACCAAACACCATGAGTAACGTAATGGCCGTGACGACGAAGTATTAAAGCAGCTGACGTTTAAGATTCAGTTTAACTAGTAATGTGTTGATGGTACCGACAATATTAATATCGATACTTTCACTGCATACTTTACAATTATTATCGAAAATTTGTTTTACTATTTAAATAATAAACATTAATAATAAATATTCTTAACGGGTCTTAAAGCGGATATCGCGTCCTAGATGTAGAATTAGATCAAGACCATCCAGACCAGGATGGTAACACTACGACTATAATACGAAATATACCTTGCAATAATTTGAGTCCGCCTTATGTGTAGCAATTGGCATCGATTGATTGACGACCACCAATAAAACAGTTTGGTTTCCAAAAACTACAGGAATACTTATACTGTCCGATTTAAAGTGCTTATCTATTATAGCCCTCTTCACACATACCAACTAATGAACATACTTTTGCATTTTTTGTACTTTTGTTTTGGTGAGCAATAAAGTGTTATCTATATATATAGATACATTATATTAAGACTCACAAAATAAATTATATCTTAAACAGTACTATCTTAATATAATAACAATAACAGCCCATAAATGTAAAGGCTCGGGCCTCGCATTATAGGGGGGATGGACAGTATACTCGCCATGCTGTTCCAAGATGGCTTGGCAAATTTGACACATCGGTTATCTCGATGCGCAGGTTGCATCACAATGTTTTTCTTCACCGTTGTTAGCACGTGATAATTGTAACAATATGCACATTAGGTCGGAAAACTGTATGAATAAACCAAGCTATTTGCAAGAATCTCCGTAGCTTATTTTAAACCGCAAAGCATAACGATGAACAATTGAAATAAATATTGCCAAAACTTGCCTTGGAATTAGATAAAACATCGTGATCAAACATTTTATCGATAAATACTTTGTAATCTCTACAATATGAAAGCATAAAAATGTATAGGGTCGACGATGAAAAGCTTAAACAAAAACGCCCACCTCTATTTTAAGAAGACGATGACTCACGGATCAATGTTTTACAGCACATATCAATTTGTTTTTTAAATTAAAGTAGCACACAGAAAATAAATAAAGAAAAGAGGCTTTCTGATGCAGCAGAGGGCCTTAAGCGGTCGACTTTGGAGAATCGTTTAGTAAAGTTGACATATGTCTAGATTTACTGGTAGTTGTAAGACATGGTATAAAGGACCACTTTATTTTGATACTTGTCATGTTCATCATGTGAGTCTGTGAATACGGCTTCTTTAGGCCCTCAGCAAACAAAATTTTAGAAAAAGATTAGAACAGACTTAAAAACAATTTAGTAGACGTTTCAGCTGGAACAAGAAAAATAATTTTATTACTTATTTATATTTATTTATTAATTCATTAACAAAAAACATTTGTGTCTGAAATATAAATACATAGTCATAATTACAATTATAAAAATTTCTAATTTCAAATAAACATTATTAATTTTACAAAAATATGTCACTAGGAAGGCATTTTTATGTAATCATATTATTTAAGCACAAAAATAATTTCTTGTAGTTATAAACCCTGGGGCTGTGGGGGCCTGGAGCTCATCACCTCTATCGAGACTATTTTTGTTGAGTAGAATATAATACCAATTCATTTTAAGTCTTTATTTATATTACATTACTCATTAGTATAAACAAATTATTATTAGAGTAGGCAAACCCTTATAATTTAATGTAAATTATTTATATCCTATGAATACTGCGTAATCAAACACTTGAAGGAATTTCTTTAAAGAACTAAAACATCCGGATTTTTTTAACCTGTGCGTATGTTGTAATGTCCAAACTAGATACGATTTGAGACATGATAGATTTTCAATTTCAAATACACATCCACAAATTTTATGATTTTTGACCCGCACCCGTCCTTGTCATAGCTGGTCACATTCGTGAGAATCCTCCCTCCCTAGTATAACATCACACGTTTTGAAATTTTACATCAAGAAATTATTAAATTAAAACAGAAGTTCCGTAATTAGCTTTATTTATATTTATTTTCTAAAAATGTATGCAGATAGAGTTGAAAATATTTTGAAGTTTAGCTTCGATAGTTCAAATTTCAAATTGTATTTTGAAACGTGAGTTCACGAAATGACACAGTTCATAGACCCCTCCATGACCCCCCCCCGCCCCCGATTCCCCCACCCACCTTAACCTGTGACATGATTTATCAATGACCCCCAGACAATGAAAATAAAATTTGACGATTAACAAAGCGCAATTTTCATTTGATTTCTCACATGAAACTGACAGTCAGACTCCCTTCAATAGACGAGATCTCTATGATCTCGATCTAACTATAGACAAAAACGTTAGAAAATGCTATACTACAGCCAATCATCATCTTTGTTCAAACCATAAGTACCACACATTTTATATAGTTTTCCGAAATCCAGTTATACGTTAATACTAAATATTTATGTTTTCAATAACATAAATTTAGAAATTCGTTATAAGTAACATTATTGATATAATACCAAACACTTTCACGAAGATACAATAAGCTCATTTACTATGAAAGTATGCAAAATGTATTTGTATCGGAGATATAAAAATATTTATTTATGGTACGCCTTTCACAGTCGATATTAAATTCGTAATGCTTCTTTCTCCTCAATCCAGTTAAAAAAAGTGGCAAGTGCGTGACAGTCCAAGCAGAGTGAAGAGTTCCATAGAGATGACAAACATCCACTGATTTAATCATTTGTTTTTTTAAAGGGAAACTTCTTTAGAAACGTTGTGATTTGAAACTCGATGAAACGAAAAAGCGACACTAAAAAGATATAACATATAAATCTATAGGACTAAGTCTGCGAGAGAACGAGATAGAATACATTATATTTAATCATTTAAATCTTAATTTTATTGAAATAGCGGTCTTATGGCTAAGAAGGAGTATATTCAAAGGAATATGTAGTAGGGTTATAGTTGGGGTGGCATTGTCACTCAGGGACACTCAGTGACAAAACCCCTTGGACAATAAAATAGATTTAAAAAAAGGTATATAGTTCGCTATATTTTATTAACGGGTACTTCATCCTATATGCTGTTCTAAAAAGTCGTTTAGTTACATGTTCTATAGACGATTCACAAATATTGAAACATCAAGATAATTGGTGTGGGCGTACACCATCCAGTCCATTGTCTCCACTCCCCTTAGCGAATGATTTTATGTCATTACAAAATGCAGCGAGTGCCGCAAAGCTGATCAAACAGGTGGGCGCGTATATTTGTTCGGGCAGAACGGAAGCTTATTTCAACTCTTTTATGGCCCTGTCGTTATGCTGTTAAAAATTTCAAGGGCCTTTGTAATCTTTGTGCAGTCAATTAGATTCCCATCTCTCTTTCCTTACCTCTTCGCAATCTAAGTATATAATAATTGCTAATATTAAATAATATCAGCCCATAAATGTTCCACTGCTGAGCTCGGGCCTCCCATTATAGGAGCCGCACGGACAATATACCCGCCACGCTTGTCTAAGGCGGCTTGGCAGGGTTTGACGGTTATCTCGATGTGCATCACGTGTTTTCCTTCACCGCTGTTAGCACGTGGTAATTGTAACGATATGCACATTAGATCAGGAAAGTGACTGATTGGTGTATGCGTTCCGGTCAGGATCGAACCCGCGCCCTTTGATTCAGGGGCGCGTGCGCTAGCCATCACGCTACCACGACTTCTATAATAATTCTTATAATAACGAAAAACTTCAAAACATTTCCAACTCTGGCTACATATATGAGCACAGTTTAAATGATTAAATATAATGTATTCTATCTCGTTCTCTCGCAGACTTAGTCCTATAGATTTATGTGTTATCTCTTTTTAGTGTCACTTTTTCTTTTCATCGAGTTTCCAACCACAACGATTCTGAAGAAGTATCACTTCAAAAAGCGCAATAAAAAAATTAAAAATGCTACCCATTGTTCCTGCCTGTACTTCAGTATATACAATAAAGAGTTCTCAAATTAATGGTTCAGTAATATTATTAACATTTCCAATCTTGTCATATTAATTGAACGAAAATCTGTTCGTTCAATTATATTAGCACCATAATAAAATTAATATATCACTCGAGCGAAAGCTCACCTTATTATGCTTTGACATAAACTTCTATAGACCCTATTAATAAATATTTAATGCGCATAGCTCATCAAATTGATATAGGCGCAAACTGTCGACGGAAGCGCTTTCGCTTACTGGCGCACACAGAGACGCTTACCTTCAAGAATACTTAAAAATAGCAGGAAGGTGATAAAACCGTGTTAATCATTATATTAATACGTGAAGCAAAAACTTTGTACTACTTTATACAAAATTTGCGCGGACGGAGGAGTATGAAATTTCGCACACTTACAGTTTATATAGAGGAGTGTAGAACGCTTTTTTTTTTTTATTATGCATAAAAAATACTTATAATCTATAAAAAAAAACATTACACACACGCATATATACTCTTTTGTTTATTGTTAAAGTGAAATTAACATTGTAGCCTTGGCGAAATCTGTGATTATAGAAGTTTTTTCGGGATAAAAATATCCGAGTTCCATATTCATTACTAAGGCGCGTGTGCTTCATAACCAATTTCTTATAGCCAAGTGTTTTCTTGATCAAAGTGAACAAGGCAAGAAAATATTTACAGAAAACCTGCACATCGATATTGCTGATGGTGGATGCCCATCAAAACTCTTTAGACAATTGTGTGAAGTATAAGGTTTATTATGGTGGCGCAAAAAACCTTACTTTTTTTAAGTTTCGAGTGTTTTTTTTAGTTTTTGATGTTTTAAGAACTCCCTCCAAAGGACAGTAAAGTAATGCACTAGTATATTTATAAAAAATATGAGCGACCCTTTAAAATTCAAATTTTGAACTGAAACTTTCAGCAACGTATTCTTTTTTGGTCTATAAAATTATACCGTAACGAGAAAAAGAATTTGAATAAAAAAGTAGTTTCGGCGATTTTTGAAATCTAACAAAATTTGGAGCGACTTCTTTAAAAAAAAATTTACTGTCATTGGAAGGAGTTCTGAAAACATCGCAAATTAACATTTTTTCACTTGAGATTCAAAAAAAATCGTTTTTATTGCGCCACCCTAACATTTATGCTATAATTATTAGTTTTCTAGGAAGGCACAGACATAATGGACATGAACAGACACTGGAGATAGCATTTTAAAGTATAATAAATGTAACCTTACAAAAACGTTTTAATTCATTCACACCTACGTACAATATCACGCATAAAATCAACTAATTAAAATGCCATTTTACTTTACCATTATTTGTTTCACTAGAAATGTAATCACTTTTAAGAATTTTAATTAAGAGCTACCCGCAAATAATTTAATTGCAATGTTCATGTCCTCTAAACACACCTTGTACATTGACACTCATAGACAATGAACAATAACGGGCATCAAGGACAATCCTACAACTTTCATTACTGACCGTAAAATACGTGACTCAAATTTCAAAATGATTATAAAATGACGGTGGTCATTAAATGGGCTATAAAACGTACTATCGACATCATTATTAACGGGTCAGTTAAAAGAAGGGAGGAAGTTGTCATAATTGAACCCATAAACTAGGTGCTGATAGTTAAACTGTCGAACACCCACGAGGTCTAGTCTACTGCTGTGTAGAAAGTGAAATCAAACTCACATGAAGACAGTTATATAAAATTTCAACGAGTGGGTCTCATTCCTAAAGAAGACCTGTTTCTCTAGAAGTATTAAATTGTTTGATAGTAATGTTACGAGCCACGAGACTCGAATAAAAATGTCGTTAGAATTACTATAGAGTTTATTAGAACTATACAAACACGTATGACACAGGTACAAATATAACCGAATACAACAAGTCCAAAAGTAATTCAGAAAGTCGTAATTCAATAACACGCGCAAAGTTCGTCACTAAATAGATTACCGAATGTACACAAGTCTCGCCTTGATCGTGGTTCTCGCTTGACTAACTCGTCCCTCAATCGAGCCACTGCGTTATACTGCACAGATGCAATATGTCCGCACGGCCGCGTGGACCGAATTTCTTAGAATCAGTTTGTACTTTAAATCCGTAACACCTGGCTAATGATCACAATACAACAATAGGCCGCATCTCAATAAGTAAACAAAAGAAGACGACCATAAGAGAGTTCCAATGTTATTAGTTCAAATGCCGACGGGTAATAAATGTGCTTTGTTTCAGATATGCACCTGCATATCCCACCCAAACCCACCTGGGTTTGGTGTTTGCCGGGATCTCCGTCGTAACAGTAATTTTTCTTTTCTATACTAGAGTTGGTAATCAAGCATTCATTTGTCTTATAAACGATTAAAATTTGCCATAAGCTCTCTACAAGTATTATCAAATTTCTACCTATAATAAGGGAAATCAATGAATAGTTAATATAGGAACCGGCAATTAGTGGTGGTGATGAAGCTCAGCACGCACCAGCGTACGGCACAGGATTACCGCAACCAAGTATTAACCAACATTAGCGAAATATTCGCTATGCAACTAACATTAGAGTATAGAGTATGTCGCCTATTACAAATTTATATCAAACATTCTAACAAATCTTTAAGGACGTATAAGACTCTGCCAAACATTATGGAAATAATCGCATTGACATGTTGTTTTCTTAGGCGAATGAGAAATAAATGAACATAACTTTAATAGTAGTACACGTCGCAATTTATTAAAGGAATTGATTTAAGATCATGAAATAACGTAATTCATGATTATCTTATTAGTTACTGTTAGGCTTGTTCTATTTGTAGTGTATGAACATGTAATTAGATGAGAAATAATAACGCACAAAGTATATAACTAGTCCTGTATTAAAATCAATTTAGTCACAAAAATAGTTTGTGTGTTTAATTAAAAAACAAACCCTTAGTCAAAGCTTAAAACACTATACTATTAAATCACATACCATTTAAATGGTGTCGACATTACTATCACTTTGATTTAAAGGAGAGATGACATATTAATATAATAAATACATGCATACTCGTACCTACAAAATATATCCATAATACACGCGCCATGAACTCATAAACACGTTATTCACACAATGTCAACGGTGATTCAACATCAATCAAAATCAATCGACAATGTCTTTAAACATGTTCCTTTAAATGGCAATATGAAAACATTTCCTGCTCACAAGTACGGCACCGACATGACGAACTCGCATAATGACGCGGTGAACGTGTCGATGGAATAATTTACACCGTAAGTGACACCTCGTTAAAGAATAGACTTGGGAAAAAAGATGCATCCTTACTTATTTTATTTGTTACTAGAGTTTGCCCCGCGTGTCAAACCCCAGGTAAGTTTCTTTTACTTACATAAAAATTAATTCGATTTTTTACATATAATAATAACAAAGAAACTAAATCCATATAGTCTAGATAACTGCCCAGCAAGATATAGAGGTGAGTCGAAGCCAAACTGATTGAAAGTAATACAACGAATTACGTGTTATTTATTACAATGTAGGTATTTGTTAATAAATTGAAAAAATGCGATTGCAGCACCATCTATTTAGCTAATCCGGCTATTCTATAGAAACAACATCATTTAACAGGATAAAAATTATCCTAAGCATTGATTCTAGATATAAGATAGCTCTGTGTCAAGTGTTATTCATATACGTTCAATAGTTTGCAAAAAGGATACGATCGCAACGAAATCCTTTCTGATGTTTTTGACTATCCCGCGGAAACGATATCATTTGTCGGGATAACAAGTATCCTTAGTTACGCCCCGGGATATAAGCTAGCTCAGTTTTATTTAAATCCGTTCAGTAGTTTTTACGTCATGCTCTGGCATACAGACAGATATACATATTTTTTTTTAATTAGTAATTTCCTGGTGCGAATTAGCCTCCTGATTTATCACATTTTTTTTACGCTTTGTAAAAACTCGAACCATTTACAAATTCATTATTTTATAGACAAGCTGCTGTGTGATGCTGACAAAATCAATACCAAATACCTTGGAACTGATATAAACAAAAATATATCCGTTCCTTACGATCTCTCTCTCTCTCTCTCTAGTTTTTTATATACACCCGACAACGACGGCTTCGAGGAAATTATAAATATTTATTGAAATTATAATACTAAATACGTAAGTAAAATAACATACTTTTCTTCGTTAAAACTGTCACTGGACCTCCATAATTTATGTTTGTATGTACATACATAAATGTACTTTATTTGAAACCTGTTTTTGAAGACAACAAATTTATCAGTTATTGCGTCACTGACAATTACTTATTTACAATAATTATATAGCTAAGAATTTCTTCGCATCTGTAGGTTCACCTACTTATGGTGACAGACGGAGAAAAAGTTCGCCGACCCGTAAGTACCAAATTACTCGCACGTTTATCACCGCCATAATGATTATACTTTTGAAATACTAATTTCCTTCGTAATTCATAGGCGTGGTAGCGGAATGGCTAGCGCACGCGTCCTAACCTTAAAAGACGCGGGTTCGAGTCCTGGCCAAAACCTATGCCCCATTTAGGCAGTTTTCTGACCTAATATGCATATTGTTATCAAGTGATAACAACAGTGAAGGATAACATCGTGATGAAACCTGTACATCGAGATAACCGATATGTCAAACCTACCAAGTCGCCTTGGACACACATAGACGGTATAATTTCGTCGTCCATATATAGTGGAAGGCCTGAGCCCAGCAATGGGGCGTTTATGGGTTCTTATTATATATTTATATAATTTTCTTCGATTCTTTTTAACCAAATAATATAAGCTACCCCTATTATCGTATTAATTAGAATTATTGTTAGGAATTGCTTTAGTAACACAACTGGCTCTATACGAGTAGGACACACACATGAAGGTATCTTTTATAAAATATAACGCGAACATGAAGTCCTATTGCATCGACTTTAAAAAATAATGAATGACAAAGCAGAATGAATAAACTAATGATAGGCAATTATGGCCGGTTCCTATACTATACAGATTGTCCTTTTGCCTTACTATCGGTTAAACTTAGACATAAACGGCATACAGGTAATGTCTAAATTCAACAGTAGGTAAGGCAAGTTAGTATATAGTAAGTACCTTAAAGTACATTTTCACGTTTAGGCATCGAAGTTATAGACACAATATAAACAAAAATAGGCAAAGGAAAAGAATAAAGACACAAAGGAAAAAAACTAGTATAACTCGTTAATCATGTTCATAAAAATATGAAAATCATTAATTATCTATTCTATATAACACAAAAAAAATGCGGTAAATTATAACAGTTTAGATAAACGTTCGATAAGCTATTATGTCAAAACCAAGGTTGTCAAATATCCTTTGGCTAAGAATTATGCAAACTAGTGGTCGATTATTATCAATGTTTACATTTTAACAATTATATCATGCATATCAATTTGATACAGCCCGCGATATCTAAAAATTTTAAGTTAATTACTTTACAATGTACGAATTTATGTTCTAAGTACTTCAAAGATATAATTGCCTACGCTTCAGATATCGCTGGTACTTACATCGATCTAAAACGCAGACATTTTTGAACCAAATTCGGGTAAAATTGAAGATCTATTTAGATATGTGATAAGTTAGTAAAGATATATAGGATGAACTATAACATTGTAACCCGGATGCCAGATCATGTCTGGAACCATATTGTCAAAGCATTGCAGAACACGCCGTGAAGCGGAACAAAACCAGGTAATGGTTGTCCATTATCTCGATGTTCTTAAGACCCTACTGTTGTCATCACCTGAGTCTCGAACGGAAGGAGCGGCCCTCTGAATATAAAACCGACCGCAAGCGGCGTCTATATAGAATAAATAGTAGAATATTAATTTAATTTTATATTAATAGTTGTATTAATTTATTTTACACTTTTATTAGGTTAAGTTAGATACATATACACAGTTATATAATATTTATTAGGTTAAGTAGTTAAATGTACATTTTGAGTTTAATAGATTTATAATGTCCAACATAATACACAACACTTCACATACACACAACCACTTTACACTTGCGCATACACACAACACTTCACACTTGCATATATACACAGAGGCACACAAATAAAATAAATTCAGATAGCGAACGTGAATATAGTAAAATTAAGGTTATATAGACCCCGAATAACATCGAGGGTAAACAGGCGACACTAAAAAAACCACTGTGACCCGATTCAGAGATGTATTTAACCCACAGCCAGATAGTATTTGCTCGACTGGATGGCTACCACCCCCGGTCAAGAGTATGCCGCCACAACAACCTTGATTTGTATTCCCGCATTAGTGACCAGATTCCAGTCTCCCTTAAGAGAGCAGCAGAGCATTTGTAGCATCTTTGGTGGTCAAATTTCCATAGGCGATGGAAACCGCTTTCCATCAAATGGGCCATCTGCCTGTCAGCTGAACTCATGCAATAAAAAAGTACTGGTTAAGCAAGATCTTTCACATAACTACACAGTAACCAAGAAATACCTTATAATAGGTACGATCTAGACGAGGGCGGTCCGTAGTCGTAGAAAGTAGGAGGGTGCTCGTCGGCAAACCTGCGCGTTGCTAATACTACCTGTATTATTCATTTGTTTAACATTATATTCTTGTTGAAAACAACTGCCAACAAAAAAACATTAAAAATAAAAACAAGACAACAAGTACGGTCCTTAAAATAGAAATTTGTTCCATGTTAATACAGCAGTGCCCATATAGTATTTCTTATTGCCTAGTTTTCATTTCTAGCCAAAAGTAACATTTTCGAAAGCGTTTTTTGCTGTACATAATGAACGTAACAGTAAGAAACAAATTGCCTTTATTGACAAATTTTTTAGAGGCTTTTAAGAGCAATTTCTAAAGTGACTGCGATTGGCGTAAGTGATATTTCATGTTCTTTTAAACAGACGGGAAAGTGTCAAGTTGCATTTCTGTGTATGCATTCGATACACATTTTCATTTCCTCTAGACGTTGAATTACAATTATAACCATTATTACTTCAGCGACGAGATTAATGAAAGTAGCTGAAGCAAAACAGGAAATCTATCGGTTTTTGCCTACTCCTATAGGAGACAAGCGTGATAATATTGTTACGAGTTGCAGGACTCGAATTAAAATGCCGTTGGAATTACTATAGAGTTTATTAGAACTATACAAGCACGTATAACACAGGTACAAATATGACTGAACAACCAGTCCAAACGTAATGCACAATCAATAACAGGCGCAAAGTCCGTCACTAAATCGATTACCGAATGTACACATGTCTTGCTTCGCTTGTGGCTATCGCTTGACTGCCTTATCTCTCAATTGGGGCCTTGCTTTATACTGTACAAATACAATATATCTGCTCGGCCGGGTGGACTGAATTTCCTAGAATCATACCTGGCTAATGACTACCATAAAATATTACAATACACAATGGGCTGTTTTTCTAATCACGACTTTAAACACAAAGTAAACAAAAGAAGACCAAATGCCGAAAAGGTAATAAAATGTCTACAGGTATGCAGGTGTGAATTTGTCCGGCGTTCAGGTCGTAACAATGTATGTATTCCAACATTATCCCACTTTTCTATTTTTTTCTCCACCACTTCGCACGCTTTTTAGCCATTCTTTACCTTTCTCTTCTGGAGTCCATTAGTTTTTTTTATTGCATGACTTCAGTAGACAGGCAGACGGCCCTCCTGATGTAAAGCAGTTACCATCGCCTATGGACATTTGTAGCACCAAAGGCTATCATTGTGTTGCTGGTCGCTAAAGAGAGACTGGAACCTGGCCACTAATGCCTGAAAACACCTGAAGGTTGTTATGACGGGATACTCCTGACTAGGGATCGTTGCCATCTAGACGAGCAAATAGCCTGCCACTTGGCTGTGGGTTACTTTGTCGCCTCTTACGACTGGCCGCCTGGTCGCAGGAAATTGTATTATTTCTCCATTCCTGCACAAATGCTGTTAGGGTAGGGTTTCATTGTTGCTTTTGGAAGAAATACTTTTCGTGGCTAAAGGTTTTTAATGCAAGCTATATGATGTGTAACCTAAAAAAACACTTTGTTTACAATGTAAATGCTAATGTACACATTTTCACTTTACGATTCATATTTTCAGAACATTACGTACATAATCGATCTTACCAATATTTCCTCGGCCTGTCGGATTAAGACATTTGATTCACACAGAACTTGAGTGTGAAACGTATGAATTACACTCATGGGCGACAATAAATATTACCACCGCCTACACTAAGTCGAAACTAGTGGTAAAACTTTCAAAACAACATTCATAAAGCCTGGATTTTAATGCCTCGGCTGGACAAACAGCCGCTGCACTATAGAAAGTCTCGAGTAATGTATATAGCGCGACAACTTTATTATTGCACAGCTCATATCTCAACTATTCCGATACAATCCTAAGGGTCCTGAGAAATAATAATAATTATTATTTCTTTCTATTGTTTGCATTTCATGCGCATTCTTAGAAGCCATAAAGCGTACAGATTAAGGATTCCAAGGACTAGTAGGCACGTTGCTAGGCTATTTTACAAATATATAAGGTCGCTCAGTCGGGGTCTTAGTCAGTTGGGTTTCAACTACGATCGAGCTTAGGTGGTGTACTTTCGGAACGATTATCTTATAACGATGGACTTTGCGCGATTTATATCATTACGATTATCTGCTTTACGGTTTGGATTTGTTGCATTGAGTTGTACTTGTAAGAACTGTGAATTACGTGTGTGTACTTCTAATAAACTTTATAATAATTCAAACGGAATTTTATATTCATATCCCAGAAATTCGTAACATTTTAAGTCCAGACTAAAACGAATTGTAGTGATCCCCGTTTGTGGAAACACTATTTACAGCTATATACTCCTACGATCATCTTCATAATATTTAAGAGCTCAGCCCTTATCGGTAGAGCCTCATCCAATCCTCTTTATACTCGATCAGTTATTTTAACTTTTTTGTAGGCCGATCGTATCGTATTCATAGCTTCTTTTAAAATAATCAATTCATTCCCATGCCTGTGAAAAGGAGACCAAAAACTTCCAGAAAAAACTTACTTTCACATGTAAAATTATTAATAAAATATCTATGTCGTAATTACGCAAACACAAAACCCCTGTCACTCCCTATAAGTAGCTAGTTCTATAATGGAGGTCTTGGGAAAACTAGAAATGATTCGCGTATGACATTTATGTAATTATGTATCTCATTAAAAAAATCAACCAAAGTTTAAACAAAGTAGTAACTGTTATTTAATTAAACAATATATAAAAAGTACTTTTAATATAGTTTTTGATGATTTTATTATATTGGATTTAGGCACTTTACCACAAAAGACTTAGTATTCTACTTATAGTCTTAAATAACTTAATAAAATACCTGACGTGACATTACTTAATTGGGTTTAGTCAAATATAAATTTTCTTCATTGTACTAATGTGTAAATTACGTAATAAGACAAAAAAATCTTATTTTCAAAAATACTAGACCTATCTTTGTTATTTCGTTATATTTAAATACAAAACTAGACTCTGTAATTATTAAGATATAATTTTTTTTATCCGGTTTGTAATGTCAGCCACCTTTTTTCAAACCTTTTAGCACTAAAATGTGAAGCCGATTGCAAAAATTAAATACCACTTTGTCATTCATAGTAACAAATTTAACTCATCAAATAAACACGTTCACACCTCATACAAAGCCATAAATTAACACTTTTACTAAATACATATTACTCAATATACGTTATATACCATTACATAAATTAATATTGATTCACTCAATTTAGAGGTCCAAAACTATTTTGACAAAAACGAAGACCTACATCGTCATATCTGTCACGTCATAGTCGTGGTTTTTCAGTGGCAGTTGAACCCTAATAATGGCTAGGAATGGTTTTCTATAATTGCCGATTTTTAACCGACTTCGAAAAAAGGAGGAGTTTCTCAATTCGTCGGGATCTTTTTTTTTTGTTGCTTTTTTTTATGTATGTGCGCCGATTACTCCGTGATTTATGATCCGATTTACGTGATTCTTTTTTTGTTCGACGCGGAATAGCTTCCAATTGGTACCCTAAAAATTTTACATAGTTTGGTCCAGCAGTTTTCATTTTATGAACATTTTTCATGGAAATAATTTTCACTTCGTTCCATATGTACACCGATTACTCCGTGATTTATGATCCGATTTACGTGATTCTTTTTTTGTTCGACGCGGAATAGCTGCCATGTGGTCCCCTAAAAATTTGACATAGTTTGGCCCAGTAGTTTTCATTTTACGTACATTTTTTTGTTCCCAGTTCTTGGAACCTATATTTTTTAAGAAGCGCGGCACCATTCGTATGTCCTCCCATACATAGCTAGACACTAAAAAGTAACAAATAAAAAATAAAACTTCGTTTAAAAAAACCGACTTCAAAAACTAAAAAACTAAAAACAAAATAATAATAGCTTTAGAAATAAGTTATTTTATACATTTTAGTTTTTTAGTTTTTGAAGTCGGTTTTTTTAAACGAAGTTTTATATCACGTACGTGTAGTACCCAAAGTTTTTATTATTATATTATTGTATGTCTTTCAAGACCACGGGCCATAAAAATTGCCCGGACATTTGGAGGGCTTGCGTGGGGCCATGGGAAGGCCAACACCTAGAGGCCCCTTGACAAATTTAATGTAAATGTGGCGTGACACTGACCGGCAGTTATCCCGTACTACACCATATAGTAATGCACCCAAGAACAAGCCCCGGCCTAGGTAGGACTATTGTGGGAAATGAGAAAATGAGGGGTGAACTGCGTGGTACTAGAGGTCTCGGGAATATGGGTACTATGGCGTCTGCCCGTCGCAATATTCAGGGAACATGGAAAAATGGGCAGACGGTGACTCACCACTCCCTGCATGGACCTCAAAAAAATGCCATAATAGACAGGGGCAAAATGGGTATGAGTGGCTAAGGGGTGTAGAGAGGTAGGCTGCAGGTTCACCGAAGCTACTTCTGACGTGATGCCATTTATCACTTCCACCCCTGGAGCTTGAGTCTTAGCTCTAGCGATCTCCACTCCGTGCCGGCTGGCTAAGGCAAGCACGAAGTGGCCTCGCCTTGGCCCCCAGAGTCGGGTACGAGGTGTCGCTACTCACCTAAGGCTTCGCCATAGAGCCCCCCTGCGGGATTATTTTTATTATTAATAACCTTAGAATAGAATATTCTTTATTGCACACAAACAAAATAATAATACACATGAATTAACAATCTTATAACTAGTACAATCGGCGGTCTTATCGCTAACAGCGATTTCTTAAACCTTACTAAATAATGGAGCAATAAATTAATACACGTGAGTGAAGTAACAGATCCTGTATTATGTGACTTATATAAGATACGCGGAGATATCCACGATTAACATTTAATAATAGTTATAATACCCGACAATGGGTTATATAATATAACCTCTGATGCGGTGCTTTCTCGTAAGGGCAAAGAAAACAATATTGAATTGCAGATTTAAGTAATTTATACTCATATTACGACATTAACCTTTTGTTCGTTTGAACAAGTTCCTGTTCTGTGAGAGTGATGGTAATTTCCTCAGAAATCATAATAAGCTGTTTTTATTTCATTAGATTGTACCAACTGTTAATTACTAGGTTATGTGTTTCTATAACTTGTGTAATGTTTTCTAATTATATAATTAAATAGTAACCTAAACGCCCCAATGCATGGCTCAGGCCTCCCATTTTTAGGAGAACGGCCAGGCGGATTATCAGGTTTGACACATTTGTTATCTCGATGTGCAGATATCAGTATGTTTTTCTTCACCGTTATCACGTGTTGATTGTATCAATATGGACATGAAAATTGTCTGATTGTTGCGTAGTTCCGAACAGAATTCGAACTCAAAGAGCGCCCCCCTTTGAGACAGAGACTAACCACTAAAATATCACCAAAATAACTCTGTATGATACTTTGAGATTACTATTATTTATTTCATCAGTATGTGATTGGTAAAGCCGCGTTGACACGTAGGCACGTAGGTAGGCACATAGTACACTCGGACCGAGTGCACTTGTATCTCAATTACTGCATCCATACGATTATAGAGACAGCGATTGAAACTCATCCGAGTTTACTCCTATGCAGCTGTAAGGAGATTTGAAGTGGATTTTCAATATTAATGAATAAAGATGCCAGCCACCAAATTGTCTCTATCTAAACTCAGATTATCTTCAAAGTTCCAAAAAAAAAATTACGCGGACCATACACAGCTGTCCGAGTGTGTTTAAATTTCTAGTTACAATACGAGTAGCTATCCGAGTGCGCTTGGTCCGATCGTGATCAACATGACGTGTCAACGTAGCTTTAGAATCTGGAAGAAATCCCTATTTAATATTATAAATGCGAAAGTAACTCTGTCTGTCTGTTCCGTTTTCACGGAAAAACTACGACCTAAAAACTATATATTCGATGCCGAGGATGAACATAGGATACTTTTTATCCCAATGGATAAAATGGGATAGTTTCCGACAAAAAAATATATTTGTCTCTGTATTTCTTATCCTTTTACAGAGAGACCATTGGACCGATTTCGCTGAAATTCAGTACACATCTAATTTTAATACCGAGGGTGGCCAAATGATACTTTTTATCCCGGATAAGGATAGATTTATGTAAAGGTTATCTCGGAAACTAGGATAGGTTTTGTGATCTTTGTTTTGTTCACTTGGTCCAGTTCGTCCATTTTGTCCATGTCGTTATTTTTGACAAGTTTTGTCATTTATGTAGTTTACGGGCAGACGGGGGATGGGAGAGTTTGCGATATAAAATGAAGTGAATCTTCCGGGGGCAAATACATAAAAATGTAAATACAATGTAAACTGTACCGCTCGCTCTTTAAACAAGAGGTACGCGCAGGAGTTTGAACCGCGGCGCGGGCACGAGGTAAACTCTAGTTGTAAATAAACGACTTTCATTATTTTATATATTTTTACAAAAATATGACTCAACTTGTGGTTGTTAAAATAATTTCAATTATGACTTAATATATGGCAGGTAATAAAATCGAAATTATTTACAAGTGATGTATGTAAATTGAGCAAGTAATCTGCATTTGAAATGGTAGGTGACTCGCTTGTGGGCGCCGAATCGTTGCAAAGTTTTGCATTACATACACATTCTAAACATTAGTTCATTTGCACACTAGAAACAGGATCGATTTTTTTCTGTACAATGGTACATTTTGTTGGTAACCGAAAGTTTTTTTGAAACTGTGAATGGCCCCGCATCAGAATTTCAAGAAAAATTACGGATAGTCAGTTTTCTAAAACCACTTTCATGTAGCTACAACGGTTAACGTACTTCTCAAGTTTCTACCCTGTATATTTTACATCAGAAGTTATTTGAAAAATATCAAGATCAACAGATGAATTCATTGAATATTTACTTGTCGCTACTTTACAACACTAATAACGTATTGCGAGATATGTACCTACTCGTATTCAATTAGAAAGTAATTTTTTTTTTATTAGGCCTTCAAAAAATTTATCTGACGACCGAAATACTAAGAAGGTGTAACAAGTATAAAATTAATTTGAAAATCAATTATTAATTTTATTAAGTCAAATTATCGCCTAAAGGCTAAGTAAAACCAAAAATCCATGTAAAATGGAAATCGTAGCACTTAAATTAGGTATTGATTAGATCTAGGTTAATAAACACCAAAAGTTGTATTTAATCACTTTAATTTAAATATCACAATGTAGTTAAGAGTGGTTTTAATTTTCGTCATGTTTAATAACCTGCTTTGTCTGAGAAAAAAAAATTGAATAAAAAATTATTTAGATTTACGTTTAGATTTTAAAACGTTTTCTACTTTGAAATTTAGATTGTTGGATGCTTCTTCATCTAAAGTTGTCATTATCTATGTAGCTCTAGAAAATGATGTAGTGAAATCACGAAAAAAGTAAAGATTAGCAAAGTGTTACTAATTTTAAAATGTATAAAGTATTAAATTATGAAAAAATAAAGATGATTGTTATTAAAAATTATCTTTTTAAGTTCATTTGTGTATATATAGGTTTAAGTTACAATCTAGGTTTTTACTTCTTAATTTATTACACTATTTTTTATATATATTTCTTTATATGACGCAATATTTTATATTTTTTAAACAAATATTTACATAAAACTTTAATACTCTATATCTATACTGAACTAAGACCATTCATTGAATGGTCTAAGATACTGATTAATTGTAATTTGTTGTGTGCCAATAAATGAAGAAAAAACTTCAAAGAAAATTATTTTTCGCAAAATACGTTTCTGACATACGAAGTGTTTTAAAATACTTGGTTTTTATGGTTCCGTAGTTAAATAACGAAACTACGTTTATCATCTCTACGGAACCCTTAATTTTACGTGCACTATCGAGCACTCAACTACTTATTTTAATTATTTACTTGATGCACCAAAAAGCTTTTAGGAAGCAGTCCATTACTTTATTGTGCTCTATTAGTTGATATACTGTTCTGTCTATTATTAATCATGTTAATTAAAAAGTTGTTTTCATGAACACAATTTATATGGGGGCCTAATAAAGTCATCAGTTATCGAGTTTGATCGCTGCTCGCGGCACGCGGTGTGGTTCAATTATGTATGTAACGTACATTAGCTATGGCTTTTGTTCTTAAGACTTTGTTATTAATAGCATGGAGATTGTAACTCCTGTTGTCACAAAAGCGCTTTAAAATGACTTCGTGCCACTTACTAAAGTCTGGCCATGATATCTAGAATACGAACAATTTTTTTGCCTTCTGGCAATATTCTATCTTATCAGAAGTATTTTTTTTATTGCAGGAGTTCATCAGACAGTTACCATCGCCTATGGACATTTGCAACACCAAAGGTGCTACAAATGCGCTGCTGCACTCTTAAGGGAGACTGGAGCCTGGTCATTAATGCCGAACAGAACTCAAGGTTGTTATGGCGACATATTTTGGACCAGGGGTGGTAGCCATCCAGTCAGGCAAATGCCCTACCACCTGGGTGTGGGTTATTTTGTCGCCTGTTACGACAGGCCGCCCGGCCGCAGGAAATAGTATTCTTTCACCGTTCCTGCACGGATAGTCATATAAGTCAATCTCAGTGAAGTGTAAACAAAAATAATTCATCAAATCATTAAATCGAATTCATGTCTAAAACCCAATAAAAATAACTAAATACGAATATACCATTACTAAGTTTCATACGAGCAGTGATTTTTAAAGTTTATCAAGCCTGTGTAGTGGAATTTGAAGCAAATGTTTCTGGCAGAATTCCACAATCCACCAGAAAACCGCCTAAATGACAGGTTTATAATTTCCCTTCGCTTCTTTTAATCGAACAATATCTCTATCAATTATCACAAGGTGTTAAAGCTCTTGCTTACAGTATTATTTATATCTCATTTATTTAAATCAGTATTAAAACCTTTTTTTATATAATATACATGTTGACAATATTCTTTTATAAAAAAAACATCCAAAATACAAGTTTTAATAAAATGTATATATATATGTCGCAGAACGGCCTCGTTCTCACGACATCTTTAGTTATTTCAGGTTTAGTGGGCGTCATCAGGATGAAATGCGAGCATAAAACACAATAACCACGGTTTATACACTTTTAATTTAGATTTGATCAACATTATGACATAGTTTAGACCGAGCAGCGGGTTCAGGGCACCCGCTCATACTTCTAACTTAAAACACTTTCTTTAAAATACTCTAACGTCCAACTCTACCTGCTGCCATCAACCGAATGTGCCACAAAAACTCCTCAGTCTACCGAAGTAGATACTACTCAAAGTATAGAGGGCGTCCAACCCCGCTCCGCCATAAGCTCTGCTCTGATTGGTCGTTTATTAAATTACAATATTCATAACTTTTATTAGGTTAGAACGATCTTGAAGTTATAGAAACATTAACAAATCTAATTAAATTACATTAAGAATTTTAGAAGTGATTATAATGTAAACAAATGATATTGTGCGTTATACATCCTGTCAATAATACATCGTGTTGTCGTCATAGTCATAGCTTCCCTCCGACACGGCCTTCCTGACGTATTACA
The DNA here is from genome assembly GCA_949752895.1 of Dendrolimus pini. NCBI lineage: Eukaryota > Metazoa > Arthropoda > Insecta > Lepidoptera > Lasiocampidae > Dendrolimus > Dendrolimus pini. Next base: position 18,359,218 of record OX457135.1, read on the forward strand.
CGCCCTCGTGTAATAGGCCGCCCATTATGGATTATCTGCAAAAAGAAAGAGATATTATAGTTCGGCCACTCCTGACCAAGGACATCGTGTACATTTTCATTTTAGATTTTTTTTCTGAGATCTGAGTCCTAACAGACTCCAGACTACACACCAAATCAATTCAGCAGTATCGAAACTGCCACCACGTCGCCCATCGAGCTACGCATTTTGGGTCAAACATCAAAGCACAAATCAAAACATCAAAGACAAAAATATCCAAATAGTATACAGCCTCTCATTCTATCGATACCAATTTTCAATCGCTACCCCGCCTTTTATTCCACTGATTTCACTTTGTAATGGCCACCTCGCACCTATTTCACTGGCCCTCTCGCCTCTATTTCACTGGCCACCTCGCCTCTATTTCACTGGCCACCTCGCCTCTATTTCACTGGCCACCTCGCCTCTATTTCACTGGCCACTAATGACTACTTCAACATCCAAGTAAAAATAAACTTTCAAAATTTCCAACGACTATTATTTCAATAATAATATCACAAATTCACAATCTTTGACTATCAGACTAAAATCTTTCACTCTATATGTACGATCGGCACAACTGATTTATGACCCACTTTGCTAATAATTCCTTTAAAACAGTCAAAATAGTAAGGTTTATTGTGTGTGTTGCACTTAGGACGTTATAAACATTAATAAAAATGCGTCACTAGCCTCAGAACTACGCAATTTTAAACTTTGTTATCATTGTACTAGATATGTTTTAGATAAAACAGTAATGATTTGAAATAATTTGAATCTCGAACTGAAATCTGCCTTATAATTCTAACTCTTTTCATTATAGAAAAATTATTATAATTTTAAAAATAAAATGTCATTCTGAAAGTATATGAGAAGTCAAGTAAAGTCAATAAGAAAAAAATTAGAACTCAATATCTAAAAATTAAATTGTATAATGGGTAGTCTCGCAGAACAAAGAGCTCGGACTGCAGTGCTCAGCGAGGAAGGCTATGGCATTCGAGAAACATCACGTGTGCCATATATAAGTCGGAACACAGTGAGAACATGGACCAGACGGCACGCCGAAGAGGGCATTCTTGAAGATAGACGAAAACATAATCATGGCGTTCGTCGAATAACAAACCAACAAAGTATAGATATGCAGCACCATTATGAAGAACATCCCCCTTCTCGCACCCAAGATTTCGCGGCACGTCACGACGCCCGTTTACAAACCATAAGAAATCATTTACACCGTATTGGACCGCATCACCGGCACTATGATAAGAAAGTACACTTAACGAATGCACACAAAACTGCAAGATCAAATTTTGCACGCAATAATTTAGACTTTGACCGGACGAATACCATACTTTCAGATGAAAAATCATCTAGATCTTCTCAACATGGTCGCTCAACCTTGTGGCGTTACAACAATACGCGATACACAGAGGATCACGTAGCACCCAATCAACTATCTGGCCGAATTTCAGCCAACATGTGGGCCCGGATGGGTACCGGGGGTATAGGTGAACTTGTCCAAATTTCTCCTCGTCAAAACGCACCAAAGTATGTCGATTTGTTGGAAGAATCAATGCTACCGACAGTGCGAACAGTGCACCCACTCGAAGAAGTCCCTGTATTCTCCCACGCTCACGACAACCGTCGAGTACATACCGCCAGAACTGTCTCGAACTGGTTCACCCAGCATGAAGACGAAATTAATCCAATTCCATGGCCATCTAGGTCACCAGACCTCAACCCAATAGAAAATTTATGGGGTTTGATGGTTCAAATGTGGGACCACAGAAACGAGAGGACAAAGGAAGCAACCGAGCAGCACTGTAACGAAATTTGGAATTACATGAGGGGAACCGACATCCGCAATCGTCCAATCGGGTCGATGCGTAATCGACTATTACACGTCATTGAAAACAATGGTGCTTATACCCGGTTTTAGGTTTAAATAAAGTAAAATGAGTGTCATTTCTAACTTTGAAATACTACAACCAATTAATAAAATTAACAAAAATTTTTTTTTTTTTTTTTTTTTCTTCCACATTAATGTTGTTAATGTTTTATTTTCTTGTGTATTTCTGCCACCTAACGTATAACGATAACCCTAACATCCAATGTTGCATATACAAAAGGTTTGGCCTGTGTCACCTTTGGCTTGTCGATTCATGACCGGCTCCGATATCCCACCATTCACTCCACTTCACTTCCCCTGCTCCACCGCAGGTTGAATTCTGACATTGCTTGTATAGAGATTACTTCAAATTCTAATCGTTAGTAAGGCAAATAAACGGTCGGTAAGATACAGGAAACGGCACTTAATCCAACATACTTAATGACAGCGATAGTAATAGCACGTAATAGCATTTGTCAGATGCCACACGAGTACAGACGAGTCTCTCCGATCTGTTTAATACAACGTAGTCAGTAACTGTCAATGTCTAATAACATGATAACAAGTTCGTTACCAAGGAAATGTATGTTCAGGCGAATTTCAACCCAATTGTATTTCACGACTGCAAGAAAATGACCCTATGGTGGGTCATGTTTCAATTTGTTTGATTGTACCTCTAAATTTAAAAACTACCTATTATAATAGTCAACTGCCATTACCACGTTTAATAATTATTGAAATTCCATTATTTTAACTTCAAACAAAAACCGTGTGAACGCATCAGTCATCCGATTCGCTAACAACAGTTCTCAATCAGTCAAACAAACCAATACATCTAAATGAGTGATGTACTCTCAACCAACCCCCGCTGAGCGTGGCTCGGATGACACTTTTTGACCAAAGTAGGCAATCAGAGCAACGAAGGTTGTCACTCTACGGGCTCCAGGGTCGACAACTTATGAAAACTCATTATAATAGAGGAACAAACAAACTCAAAATAATTTTCCAATTTACAATGCGTTCAATAACTAGGGTATTCACCCTAATTCGAATTTCAGACTATCACAAAAATAATCTTAAATAAAAAAATCAACTTACCAAAGTGTCTACTAACGTAAATACCCCCCGAGTACCTTATAGTGGCTTTCAAACTTCTTCATAGCCACACTTTCTTCACGGTAAAATTCTAATCATCTGAATCTAAAATGTCTTTCATATAATGCCTGTAAACTTACTTTTACAAGAAAGATAACACAGCGTAGCAATAATGTGTCATAACCACTTTCCACTATACGTTATCTAAGTAAAAAAAAACTCAAAAAACTAGATCCGATTTTCACATAAAAATTATTTGAAGGTAAACTTGAAAAGACAATGAATTTCATGCCCATCGTTTATAACATACAGTAGTTTTCTTATCTTAATCAGAAAACCAAGGAAAACGTCGCATAGGAATAATATGTCAAAGGCAACTGTCTACCATACATAATCCAAGTAAAATAATTTAAAAATCTAGACCCGATTTTCACATTATAAAAACTCTTGGAAGGTAGACTTGAAAAGACAATGAATACACGCACATCGTTTATAACGAACACAAGTTTTCTTACCTTAATCAGAAAACCAAGGAAAACGTCGCATAGGAATAATATGTCAAAGGCAACTGTCTACCATACATAATCCAAGTAAAATAATTTAAAAAACTAGACCCGATTTTCACATACTCTTGGAAGGTAGACTTGAAAAGACAATGAATACACGCATATAGTTTACAACAAACACAAATTTTCTTGCAAGTAACCAACTCCCAAAAATAATGATGAAAAAGTAAACTACCTACGTAATTTGTTCGTTTTCCGTTCGTTGATTTTTTGGCAACCATATCGTAATTTTTCGTACACGAAAAATATCACTCAAATATGAGGGTAGTAAAATTGTCTACCACAAACGATGAACTATAATTATTTACATTAAAATTCTTAATTTTCAGAATTCACACTAAAATAATAATTAAAAATTACCATACCTCCTGTGCCAGGTAGAATAGGCACGTAATTTTTATCTTACCCTGCACGATCCATAAAATTGCACTTCCACTCGCTGTACTAACGTGAATTTGAACCATGCCGGCACATAGTAAGCCCAACGGTGACCAAACCATGCATAGGCCGACACACCGCCGCTCCACATGCACATTCAGGACGTCACCACTACGTCGCCGCTATTTCCGCCGACGGCCCCGATATGTCAATCGTCCTCAAATGCTTTTGCTTCCACTGCCAGCGCTTCCGGGAGCATCCTTCAATCCATCAGCACGCCTTCTCATACTGGCAAGGCTTCGCAGTCATTGCTTTCATTGTGGGCACAGGCTGAGATCCCACTTCTGATGTCGCAGAACGGCCTCGTTCTCACGACATCTTTAGTTATTTCAGGTTTAGTGGGCGTCATCAGGATGAAATGCGAGCATAAAACACAATAACCACGGTTTATACACTTTTAATTTAGATTTGATCAACATTATGACATAGTTTAGACCGAGCAGCGGGTTCAGGGCACCCGCTCATACTTCTAACTTAAAACACTTTCTTTAAAATACTCTTACGTCCAACTCGACCTGCTGCCATCAACCGAATGTGCCACAAAAACTCCTCAGTCTACCGAAGTAGATACTACTCAAAGTATAGAGGGCGTCCGACCCCGCTCCGCCATAAGCTCTGCTCTGATTGGTCGTTTATTAAATTACAATATTCATAACTTTTATTAGGTTAGAACGATCTTGAAGTTATAGAAACATTAACAAATCTAATTAAATTACATTAAGAATTTTAGAAGTGATTATAATGTAAACAAATGATATTGTGCGTTATACATCCTGTCAACAATACATCGTCATGTCGTCATAGTCATAGCTTCCCTCCGACATATATATAATCTTGTAGTCCGCTGGCAGCGGAGCCTGAGGTCCAAACTATCGGTGGTTAAGGCTCCAGAGACAGCAACTTCCTTCCAATTCGTACCGTGTTCAAGGGTGCTGGTTTCTGTATCTAGGCGTATACTCAGCTTCCTAGCGAGAGCCTCTCTAGGTGACGATTGAGGCTGATCGTTAGTTATTATTATTAAAGTTAACACCAAAGGTTATATTGATAAATTGCAAAAAAACTGCAAAAATCCTGTATGCAAATTATAATATTTCGCAAATAATAGAAACATTTACATATTTCTTTTATGACTCAATAACCAAGTTAGATTATGTCGAATGTAATCAGACCACGATCACCATTATACAATTCATAATAATATAAAACGTTCAAATCACTTTCCAAAAGATATTTTTGAGAACTGCATGCGTCATACATATATTTATGGCATTATTATTTATTTTAGCCTGTAGCTAAATAACAAGATATACATTTAAAAAATTCCAATGTAACATACCTTGGAAACAGTTATGCAAATGTCTAGTAATACATTGAAGAATTTATTAGATAAATAACATCGGTTCACAAATAAAAGTGGTCAGTACATTTGACCAGACCTATCTATTCTTGTGTATTTCGATGCTCTGAAGCCGAATCTGGGGTCAGTTTGGTCCATACACCCCCGAAATTTTGAGGGTATGGACCAGACTTTTTTATAGTTTGCATTATAACTTTTGCAGAAGCTTACGAAGAGATAGCTCGACTTTCATTAGTATTTAATATGGTTATAAATATAAACTACCGAAACGCCCACAACACGCAGATCGATCGATTAGATAAACAGATAGGGTATATACTAGAGCTATGTATGTTTTTTGTTTGCGAGCCAGCTAGCCTTGTGTCTCTGTTTTGATTGGAATCCTGACAGCGCACCCATTCAAAACACGGCGACAATACAATGGTTTATTTGCATAGCCACAGTCATGTTTCCAACGCTTTGCTGAAAAAATAAAGGGAATATTTTCGTAGCTCATAGTTCATATCTAAAGCGTTTATTTTTTTTCAATATACAGTGATATCAACAATAAGCGAAACGCGAAGGATTTCATACAGGTGACAAATGTCCACTGTTTTCTCATTTGACTATGGGAGCGTAAAAAATAATTAATCAAAAATGCCTCATATCTCAAAAACTACTTAACGTATATTGTTCAAATTAATTTTCATTGGAAGAAATTTTATACTTTTAACAATTTTCTACTTCACAGTATAATATAGGCGGGGGACATAATTTTTATGACTTAGGAAGTAACCATCGCCTCACGCATTAATTTAAATAAAGATTAAATTTTTAAAAATATGATATTTTTCATGATCTGACTAATAGTACCCCATCGACTATAAACATTCAAAAAAGTCCAACCCTCCGTGACACGTAAGATACACCCTTATTTTTTACTATTTTGCTGTTTTCCTATATCATTGCTTAACGCCATATAAACTACCATCTGATTTAGAAAGAAATACCTTAACATAACAATGGAAAGACCAAACGTTTTCTTAAGAGTCCGGTTTTCTTCAAATGCATACGAAATCATAACAATATGAATATAATAAACAGTTAATTAGATAATTAAAGCTGATTGTAATTGGGTAGATGGTACGTAAATTTGACAACAAACTATACAACCATATACATAAAAAATATTGTTTAAACAGCAATGAACACACTAGCTGACTCGTTGAAGATATTAAGTTGTAAATTGCTATATCTCTCTGTCTCAATTATTTGGGGTCGGCAGAATAATATGGTCTTTTCTTTCCATGTTCTGGCAAACGTTCTAAGTCACAATACAAATTATCATGTCATCCTTCCCATAATCCAATCATCTCTTTTTTGATCTCCCATTACATTTGATTGATGGGTAAATCTTCCAGTAGAACATTCTTTTTGTTAGGTTACTTTCATCCTTTCCATTACATGTCCGTACTATTTAAGCGTTCAAACTTGCCATGTCGTAGAAAATCTACATCCAGCAAGAGTTAACTTGAGCCTTTGCACGGATGGTGTAAGCGCAAGGTACTGACGCGTCTATGGCGAGAGCGGTAAGGAGGTCGGGAGGGCAGCGAGCATTCCGCTCAGGTCTCAAGTTAACTCTTGCGGATAGTAGGAGGCTGCAACGTTTTTAAAATGATAAAGAGTATCTCATTTTATTTTTCTGTAACTATCGTATTTGCCTCCCGATAACAAAGCAATCTGTGTCGTGGTAACCAAAAGTCAAATACCAGCGGTGACAATTTAGGAATTCGCATTTTATATTCATCATGCCACCGGCCAAACTGGCTTCTTAGTAGTGAAAGTGGATTTCATATAAGCTCATTTATTATCATATGTCAACAAACCACACGGCATTAGTAGTAAATAGTAACCTCTGGGGTGACCTTTGAAATCTTTCTTTTCGCTTCAATATCAGCTTAATGTGCGGCTTCACAAACTTTCTTGATAATCCTCTTATTAGTTGTATTAATGTCATCAAATATTTTGGTGCAAGTATGTGGATTTCGACGAATTCAATTTTACTAAACCTTTGTGTAGTGGCATAGAATTATGTATAAATACACCTTCTAGCTAAATTTAATTCAATTGGAAATTAATTTTAATTAATACAAAAATGGGTACACACAAAGGTGTAAAGTTTAATACAATTCGATTCTCAAAATGCCAGCGTTCAGAATACGCATATATTTACAAATATACAAATATCATAATCTATGAGCAAATATTTTTTATTAATGATAGTTGTGACATATATACCCAGAGGAACAAATGAATACAACCGTCATGCCTATTTTAAAGGGGTTCAATGACAAAAATAAAACACAAAAAAATCGAAAATAAAATGCAACAATTCAAAGAAAGAAAACATACAATCATAACGGTTTTTCATGCAATTTGGCTTGTATAAAATTCGGAACTAAATCCCGGACGAAGTATTCTATTTTCAGGAGGCATAAGTATACATACAAAGACACGCAGCTAAATCCATAATAACCTGATTATTCCCTAGATCATGAAGAATGATCAAACTAATACACAACTTACAAACATAATATAAATATTATAATATACATACCCAATTAACCATATAGACATTCAGAATTTCTTTCATATTTACTTATGTATTTACCTACATACATAATAACATACTCGTAAATAGGCCCGATGGTTCAGCATTTTTTACAAGCTTTTACTTAACTTGCAATGGATGTATGTATATGTAAGTTCGGGTGGAATCTTGCAAGTTAAATTTGACCAACTTTTTCCGATTGAGCTGAAATGTTGCATGCGTATGTATTTCGCGTGACAATGCAATAATATGGTACCATGGAACTGATCTCATGATGGAGTCGAAAGGTGGGCATAGGCACTCCTTTACTTAACAAGATAGACCCGTCGTGTTTGGGCTTATTTTACTTGTCTTGGCTAGCACTCTGCTGCTACATGATATCCAGAATCTCAAAAGCTTGTATTTAAAAACCTTTTTAAAAAAGCTTATTGGTTATCTAGATGGTTACCAAATCTGGTAAGAGTATGCCGCTATTACAAGCCTAAGTTGCGTTCCGGCATTAGTGGCCAGGTTCCTGCCTCACCTTCGAAGCTGGCAGCACATTGGAAACTCCTTTGGGAGTTCCTCCTATCTTTTCTTCAAATTCACTTTCCATGAGGAGGGGCGTTGTCTGCTGTACTCCAGCAATGAAAAAATACAAATTTTATTTCAAGACTACAAAAACACTATTCTTTAACGCATCTATCTATATAAGCTGCAAGGTACTAAAACTGTGTATATTCAATTAAATAAAGACTTCGTGACTGAAGGAAGTTTCCTGTGTAGACAATCGTTAATTGTGCCGTGTCCCCTTCAAGTCTTGTCAATGTTTCACCCCACACGTTACTGACGTATACGAGACGCACCCTCTGTGGCTGTAATTACGAAAGAATTTTCAATCCCTCAGCCATTTTAAGCATCTTTGATTTATTTGTAATGTGGAGAAAATTGTACGTGTCATTCTTATTGTACGTGTATTTTAAATAATATAAAATCTAAAACTTTATTGTTCATACATAAATACATGCATATTATCACGCCTGTTTTCTATAGGGGTAAGCAGAGATAAGAATTCCCACTTGCTACGAACTTGATATATGTATATCTTTTGCTTCATCTACATAGATTAATCTCTTCATACACACACGTTTATTATAGGTGCTTTTTACCTGGCCATTCATTAAGACATCTGCGATTTGATCGTGGTAAGTACCTACGTCGCGGTCTACCAGTACCGACTATTATTACCGATTATTGTTCAACATTTTTTTGTAATCATTCCGATGTTATTATATATTTATTAAACTAAGACATTATAAACTAATACAATAAAGAAAACTTAGTTATATTTATTGTATTCAACCTATAATATATATAACCCAGAAGGCTGGGTACGTTACCTCGCTGAATTGCCATACAGATCCATCATCCGAAGTAAGCACCAGCCTGATCACCCGAAAAGTGGATGAGTCATTTCATAGTTTGTTGAAGAGGTACATGGCCTTAGGACCCAACGGTTCAAGTGTCTCAAGAATAATAGGCACAAATTAATATTTGCAGCACTTGAGCGACTCAGCAAATCAATAACAGATCCACAAAATCTATTTATTCCAAAAATATACGTTTATTGAGCGTATCACATGTATGACAGCTTGAATGCCATTATTTTTGTTTGTAGTAACTGTGGTATTATCCCCGCAAATTGCTATTGCGCCTGGCCGCCATTTTAGTGACGTAACCGTAGCCGATCACTCAGTACTGTTAGCATCACTGGCCGGCGACTACGCGTACATATCGAGTTGCGGATGACGTTACGTGAATGTTAATTTGACAAGGTTCCAGCGCATTACCAATTTACGGGGATAATATGTCAACAATGCAATAGCATATTCTATTTTTGTCACAAACAATCTCACTTACGAAACATTTCGCACTTGACATCAGCAACAGTCGTGTCTGGGGGCGGCATGTGTATAGGAATATGAAACGCAGACGATTGACGATTGGTCCAAATCTTAGGTGACGACAGATAAATGTTAAACTAGACTTATAAATAATCAAGACCTAAATCGTCGAGTATAAGCTACATTCGATGATGGAATGTTTCCACCACATGCAGCGTAATTCTAATTAATAATAATTATTACATTCTCAATTTGACCACCACACCACAGTATTATTACACTAATAAAAATCACTCTCTTGATAACCAAGTGCATGTATGCAAATATTAATGAAGTTAGATGAAATATCAATAAAGTAATTTATTTTTTTGTTTAACTACATTTTTTAATAAAACTACGTTTTAAGCGGTTTTAAGCGCGGTAATTTATTGATTTTTGTTATTCAGACGTACGTAACGTAGTTTTATTACGTATACAAGTCGCGAAAACTTAAGAAAATATTATACATTTTTTTTAATCATATTAAAAACATAAATTATTTATAATTAAAAAAATATAAGCTTGTATAAGATAAAATTTAATATTCTTCGGATTTAAATTAATATGAAATCGAATCGAATCGAATGTTAACACAGATGAAGGTTTCATACAGTACACAACAATAAACCTTGACATAAAGTTCGTTATCATCTAAGGAGTAAACCTCAACTTAATGCAAAACTAATACATACAAATAAAATTACCAACCTAAGCTTAATAACCCAACTTAACAGATATACATACTACAAAAACTATTGACTAAAATCGGTCCAGCGAAACCAAATCGCTGCCTCAGGGCAGTATGCCTAGAAGGCTGGCAGCACTACCTCGCTGAATACTATCACTAATTCTTTGATCTATTTGTAAAAAAGCATACATCTCTTAACTTTCGCCAGAGCTTCATCAAACAAACCCCGAATAACAGGCGCTTTGTATCGAGCGTGGGTGTCGCAATGACCTTGCACCGCCGCCAGATCGATCACCGAACAATGAGTCGAATAACTCGATGGGCCATTGTTCCAGGTCACACGAAACCAATTTGAAGTCATTAGAGGGCTTTAGGTACAACAAAAATTTTAGCTGTTCAGTAATTTTTATACTCTTAATATTAACTTATTACTATTAATTATTAACTCTTCGCCATGCAGGCTGTCTTACTTTGGAACTCTTTGCCCACTGACATCAGAAAACCTAAACCTTTTACCATATTTAAAAATTCACTCAGGAATCATTATGTTAGTCTGTCGCAATAATGTATGTGCTAGCTTATGATACTTTAGACTGTAATCTGCTGTTCATGTATGTCATATTTTAACCGACTTTGAAAAAGGAGGAGGTTCTCAATTCGTCGGGATCTTTTTTTTTTGCATTTTATTAATGTATGTTCGCCGATTACTCCGTGATTTATGATCCGATTTACGTGATTCTTTTTTGTTCGACGCGGAATAGCTGCCATGTGGTCCCCTAAAAATTTGACATAATTTGGCCCAGTAGTTTTCATTTTACGAACATTTTTTTGTTCTCGGTTCTTGGGACCTATATTTTTTAAGAAGCGCGGCACGTTTCGTAGGTCCACCCACACATAGCTAGACACTAAAAAGTAACAAATAAAAATCAAAAACTTCGTTCAAAAAAACCGACTTCAGAAAATAATAAACTAAAATGTATAGAATAACTTATTTCTAAAGCTATTATTATTTATATATATTATCTAAAACATCTTGAAGTGGGTGCAAAGCAAAACATAAAAATTACTATATTTTGAAAATTACTAAGCACCAAGTTATTTTATACATTTTAGTTTTTGAAGTCGGTTTTTTTTTTAAACGAAGTTTTTTTTTATATTTCTTTCCTTTTTGCTTTGAGTCAGGTTGCCTGGAAGAGATCTCTTTTAGCGATAAGGCCTCCTTTTTTACCAAGTAACTATAGTTTTGTTGTGCATTTTGTAATTGCTATTTTGGTGAACAATAAAGTGTTGTCTATGTCTATATATTCGGTAGTTTCGTTATACGTTGCAAACTTATTATGCACGTTGCAAATAACCTTTAATTATTGTATTAGGTGCTTAGAGAGAGGCATGAGCTCCAGAAAACCATTTTCTACCGAAGTGACAAACTAAGTGCACGTTATTATATCTTCTTGTTCATTATAAAATAATTCACTATTGAAATCTGATAATATTATTTTTCATTTCTCATATTCTAAAAGTACATACATTTGAAGTTACCTGATCACAGGGATGAAACAGTATTTTTCGTCCCTGGTAAAAGATTTTCCATGTTGTCAAAAAATTTAAAAAACCACGCAAACCGTAGATTATACATGTGACTCATATCCCATCTTTTTTTA